>CM075696.1:26662729-29062729 GCA_037954015.1 Psophocarpus tetragonolobus | reverse complement strand
TTCTTAAAATAGCTGATCTTGGACTTGCTCGAGCATTTACTGTGCCAATTAAGAAATATACACACGAGGTAAAAAGACCAGGAGAGATAGCCCCCCCTTTTTTGTCTGTTTTCCTTTGTTAATGCCAATACCTCTATTTTCAGATACTAACTCTGTGGTATAGAGCTCCTGAGGTACTCTTGGGTGTCACCCATTACTCGATGGCAGTGGACATATGGTCCGTTGGCTGCATATTTGGTAAACTTGTTTCAACCGAGTTTGTTTGTTTGTTACGTTGAGAGGGTTTAATTTGCTAATGTTATTTGCTTGTCAATTGTAGCTGAACTTGTCACCAAACAAGCAATTTTTCCTGGTGATTCCGAGCTGCAACAACTCCTGCACATATTCAAGCTATTGGGTACCCCTAATGAAGAGATGTGGCCAGGTGTGAGTAAACTGATAAACTGGCATGAATACCCACAATGGAGTCCTCAGAGTCTGTCAAGTGCTGTTCCAAGTTTGGATGCGCTTGGACTGGATCTTCTTTCTCAAATGTTAAAATATCAACCATCAAAGAGGATTTCTGCAAAGACAGCAATGGAACATCCTTACTTTGATGATCTGGACAAGAGCAACCTTTAGAATCAACAAACAAATTGATTCAAGAGGAGCAAGAAGACAATCGTTTTTTATTTATGTAGTAAGGATATTTCCAACTGGTAGTCATAGGAGACTACTTTCTTTTAAACAGAGGTTGTCGAAGTCTATTTGATCTTTCTCAACAAAATATTTTCCTTTCACATGAATGAATGCTTAAAAAACTCGAAACTAGTCAATACTGTGAGAATCTTACTTGTGAGTGAGTGAAATATTTGTTTAGCCAAAGTTATACTACTCAAACATTCAATTTACTCTCTTAATTCACACACCAATAAGCACCATTATTACATTTTTTATAAATATTTACTTCACAAATTAACATAAGTTATCACATTTGGGATCTAGGGCTACCTCAAATCCAACAGATACAAATTATAGTGTGTTTTTAATCAATCTTCTATAATTAAAAGAGATGAATGTATACTTAAATTGATCACATTTATGTCCATAAGTTTTCTATTGAAAAGAGATGAATGCATACTTAAATTGATCACGTTTTAGGGAGTTATTGTAGAGGGTTGATGTGTTTGAATTGCTTAATGGAATGACAAATTTATAACACATAGAATAGATACATATCTCTTAGATTCATAAAGTCAAACTTACTCTAATCTTGGTTTAAATAACCATTTAAATATGATAAAATACAATAATAATCATATATTAAATTGTCAGTTAATAATAAAAAATATTAAAAAATACTAATCTACAATTATTTTCAATGCATAATTGTTATAAAAGTCTCATGATTATGCTTAGGAGTGTGATAACAATTAACAAAGTAATGTAATCTCTTGTGTTGATGATTAAAGGAGACAAATAAATAGTTTTGTTATTGCTTCCGTCATAGTAATTTTATTTTTATCTTATATCTTTGTTTATGCTAATTTATTCTAAAAGTGGACAACTTATGATAAATGAAATAACTTTGATTAAATAATTAAATAAATGATAATATAAATATTTTAAAATAATAGTGTAACACTCACCTATTTTTTCTCTTTAATAATGTATTGTTAAAGTTTAAACTCTTACAGTCACAAGGTAGTGTAAGGAGTGACCGTTAATAAGGAAGTGCAAATAGGCGAAATGCTGAAGTGTGAAGAACACAAAAAACGGAAGGAAGATTTGAAATGAAAACGTGTTAAAATCAGAACCGTGGAATTAATGAACGGCAGAGATGTTTACAAAAGCATCCCATTTTGAAGTTTAAACTTTAAAAAGTTTAAACGTGCTTATAAAAGCGCGCAGCTATCGTTTCTTTCGCTCACTCTTCCCATTTTCATCATCGCATTCACAGGTTCTTTCTCTTTTCTCAAATTTTCTTTTCTTTTTTTCTCATTAGGTTTAACGCTCATATCTGTTCATAAATAGCTGCTACTTCCTTGCGTTGTTCTTATTTTCAATTTTCAACAATTAGGTTTTTCTCTTTCAAATCTTATTTTGTTCCTCCTCGTTTTTCTTTTGCTATTCATCAAACTGCAACAATATGATTTTATTCATTCCTAGGTTACTTTTCGTTCTGCAACAAACGTTTTTTCTCTTCTTTCCTTTTCTTTAATTTTATTTTCTTATTCCTTTGTTTTTTTTAGTTTATCGTTTATCTGATGAGAAACGCTTTCTTCTTCGTTTTTCTTTTTGCTATGTATCATCTAATGAGAAAAAACTGCAACAATGTGAGATTCTTTGTATCTTAGTTCTGGAGATTACATTTTGCTTTATTTCTTTCTCTCATTATTGCTTCTTGAGATTATATTTTGCTTCTTTTTTCTCTTTCGGAAATTACCTTTTGCTTTCTTGAATTGTTATAATGTTTCTGAATCACCAGACTTTCAACCTTTTCCAGTTTTTGATCTTCAATCATGCTGATCATTTTTATTTCTTCATTTTATTGTTTCTTTTGATATTCTCTAATAGAAATTGAAATATAGGTTATGCTACTAATCTTTTTAAGTTCTGATTTTGGTTTTTGCTGTTTGCAGTGCCGAAGAAAGAATCAATCTTCACATCTCAGATTTTCAAATCAATGAGAATGATAATCTGAGCATAATTTATAACTTAAACATTGTTTATTTATAATTATGTTGCTGGACATAATTTATAATTTATTTATTCATGATTCTGTTACTTGCAGAATTTATAATTTATTTATGGATAAATTATTTTTTGTTACATGAAGTTTTTTAAAATTATGACTTTTGGTACACTAATTTTATCGATCAGGTATAAATATTTTTACTGACCAAAGTTTGTGTTTTTGCACTTCTGACTATTTTAATGGTTAAGTGGTGTCATGTTAGAGTGTTTATTATTATTATTATTTTACTAATTAAATTTTAGAGTAAATTATAGATGAATGCCTTAAATTTATTGAAATTATATTTTTATATGTTTTGAAAATATTACATTAACATTTCTTTCATATTTTACATTATGTGTACAATTATAATAAATTTTAAGGAATATTATTGTAATTTATTCTATATTTTATGATAATTTTTATTATATTTTCTAATAACACATGTAACTGCTTAATGTTTAAAATAGTTTTGATGAAAAAATATTTATATATTTTGATCATTTTACAAAAAATTTATACACTGAAATCATAAATTTGAAAAAATTCATGTATAAAATATATAGTTTATCTTTTATTTATTTATTTATTTATTTATAATTCTGTTATAAATAGCTGTTATTTAGCACAATTTATAATTTATTTATGGATAATTCTGTTTTTAAGTAGAGTTTTAATTTATTTATTTATAATTCTGTTATTTATCAGAATCTATAATTTATTTATTTATTCATAATTTGTTGCAGAATTTATACTTTATTTACATTAAAAAAGGTTGGATCGACTTTATTGATATTTCCATTTTTTTATCTTCAATCCTACTGATTACTTTTTTTTATTTCTTGAATTTCTTAATTGTATTGTTTCTTTTGGTATTTTCTAACGGAAATTTAAATCTATCTTATACAAATCTTTTTAAATCTGTCTGCAGTGGGATCACTGAGAATAGCTCATTGACCTAAACAGGTTATTTTTTAAAAATAATTAATTTAAATAAGTCTATTTTAAAAACATTTACCACGGTGGATTTTAAATTAGGCTGATTTTTTTTTCGGTCCTTGCTTTTATCCAATAGTTAATTGGTCGTGCTCGCAGTTTGTGTATTTTTTTTTTAATTACATTACTTACTTTTTAAATTATTAAAATTTTAAATTTAATAATTAAACTGGTAAATAAATTTTAAATTTAACATAATTTTAAAAACTAAGTAAGTAATTAATTTAAAATTTAATCACGTAACCAAGTACTTACTTTTTAAATTAGTTACTTATTTTTTAAAATTATCTTAAATTTAAAATTTACTATTTAATTATTAAATTTTAAAATTTAATAATTTAAAAATAATATAATTAAAAAAATAAAATGCACAAACTGCAATTGCAATTTACCAATTTACTGTTTTATTTATGCAAAAAGTTGAATTAATTAACTATAGGATAAGAATGGTCATTTAGGGTTTAACCAAATCAAATTACAAAATAGGTCCATCGTGATAAATTTTTTAAAACAAACTTATTTAAATAATTATTTATAAAAAAAAACCACTTAGATAAATTCTAAACATATTTATAACTTAACATTGCTTATTTATAATTCTGTTATGATATAATTTTTAATTTATTTATTCATGATTCTGTCACTAGCAGAATTTATAATTTATTTATGATAAATTATCTTTTCGGTATATTAAATCTTTTAAATTTATAATTTTGGTACATAAATTTTTGTTTAGAGATTAAAATATACAAACAAATTTTTTATATACAAATATTTTTTTAGTCCAACATTTTGTCTAATATTTTTTTGGTCCAACATTTTTTGAATGCAAAAATTTTATATTATTTTTATTATATTTTTCAATGATACACACCACAATTTGATGTCTAAAGTAAATAAAAAATTAAAATGTTAGACAAAAAAATGTTTATATACATTGATTCATCCCATAAAGTTTGTGTACCTAAATCATAAATTTTAAAAAATTAATGTATCAAAATCATAATTTATTTTTATTTATTTATATTTCTGTTATTTAGCAGAATTTATAATTTATTTATGGATAATTTTGTTTTTAAAGCAGAGTTTTAATTTATTTATAATCCTGTTATTTATCAGAATTTATAATTTGGTTATTTAACAGTAATTCTATTCGCAGAATTTATAATTTATTTATATTAAAAAAGAAAAGTTTTTAACTCCGCCTATGATCTCATAGCCGGTCCCAAGCCCGGACAAAGGAGGAGGGTTTTACTAGACTTATTGTGATAATACTAATGGATTATTAGATTTTTGTTTCATTAATTGTTGAATAGAGTGTTTCATATCCAATGCCTAATGTTTCAAAATTAATTTCAGTTACAACCATCTAAAGTGTTAAAGTTCAAAATAAAAAAAAAAAAAGTAACTCAAAATTTTATTATCTAAAAATAAAAACCTTTGAGCCCAATTTTTTTGGTATAGTCAGAGGCACGGATGATTAATGCCTTATATAAAAGAGGTAATATAAAAATTTAAGACAATCTATATTGACCCATAGAAGCATGATCTTCTTAACTAATATTAATGTTTTGGTACAATGGCTACCCACAATCCCCATTACAACATAATTTTAACACACCTAGAATTCCTATACTCTATACAGCAGCTTGTAGCCAACATTCTTCAAGCAAATATCTAGAAACCTGAAATTCACCACAAACCTTGTCACTTTAAATTTTGCAGACATAAATCCTATGTATCCACTGATAATAAGAGAAAGTACATCCATCCAGCTTCTAAACTTTATCAACTCCATAACCTCCTCTGACTCTGGTTTTAGTGTCTGATAGTATTAAAGTTGATAGTATAGTAACTTATCACATTATCAAACTTTGAATATTTTATTATTTCTTATAATCCACACTTAGACCATAGAGTTGCTAGCCTAGCATGCCTTCCAGTTTTTGACCTGCCAACCCCCAACTAGTGTATTACTAAACCACTAATGTCATCAGCTAGGTAGTGCCAGTTGTAGACCCACAGTTAACTTTGTTACGCTTAACCGTTGTTTTGCTCAACTTTAAGCAAAAACAATGAACGCTTAAGGGTCAACATCATTATTTTTCTTCCTTGTATGTAAAGATTATCCACACATCAAATCTTAGAGTACAATTAAAGAAGAAACTCTTCTTCTCTCCTAATCTTCATTTACAATATATATATATATATACACACACACACTAGGTATTCACTTCTTCCCAAACTTCATTTGCCAAGTGGAGATCAGAGATATTCAGAATGCAGCTGCCAAAGTATATTGCCGCTTTACTTTTCTTCCTAATCTGTTCTTCCATTTACTATGGTAATTGCATATTTATGGCACTGTGACTATCTTTCTTAGCATCTGATACACTTAAAACTGTCTTTTGCCTATGGTGTCTACTATGAAAGTTCAAGATAATATATATAACGAAATAATAATCACAATGGGCTTTGTTTTTTTTTGTTCTATTTTAATATGATGAAATTTTATCATTTTGTTATTAGGTTCCTTTATGTTTTTGATCAGGGAATTTTTTATCATCTCTATCTGACTTTACCATGCTCCCGCAAGACTTGTTTTACTTACGAATATAATTTATATGTTAATAGTTGAATTTGGTTGTTTGTATATGTTGATTTTTGTAATATATATTTTTTAAATTATACATAGCTTAAATTCTGATTGGTTAACTAAATAAATATTTTGCACTCATAATTAATACATATAAATTAAACTCACTGCAAAGTGCAAAGAGAAAATAATGTATGATGGAAAGTCGAAAATATTTTACAATATCAACAGGTTGTTGTATAAGGTAAATATGTTAATTTTTATAAAAAATATCTGGGTAAAATTTTCTATACTCACTGTATAGAAATTAAACTTAAGTTGCAAATGATGAAAACCAAACATGCAGGAAATGCAGAGGCGCATCAAGTGACATTTTATGTGCACAATAAGTGCCCCTTTCCAATATGGCCAGCAACTGCACCAAACAATGGGCAAGCAGTAATAGCAGATGGAGGATTCTACCTTGCTCCAGGTCAAACCCAACGTGTGTTAGCACCATGGACATGGAGTGGTAGAATTTGGGCCAGAACAGGTTGCAACTTTGGCTCAAATTGGAAACCAGCTTGTGAAACTGGGGACTGTGATGGAAGACTAGCATGCAATGGACTCATAGGCACTCCCCCAGCCACACTAGTTGAAGTCTCACTTCAAGGAGGAAAGCCAAATTTCTATGATGTTAGCCTTGTTGATGGCTACAATATTCCTGTATCTGTCACCCCTAAGGTCACAAACCCCAAATGCAACATTCAAGGGTGCATGAAGGATCTCAAAGGCTTGTGTCCTCCTGAACTTGAGGTGTTGAATCCCAATGGAGAAGTTGTGGCATGCAAAAGTGCTTGTTTGGCTTTTAACAATGACAGGTTCTGTTGTAGGAATCAATATGGGAGTCCAGAGAAGTGCAAGCCTAGTGTGTACTCAAAGATATTTAAGGATGCTTGTCCTAATTATTTTAGCTATGCTTTTGACACACCTACCCCATTGGTGAGTTGTGCATCCTCAGAGTTTATAGTAACATTTTGTCCTTATGGATGGGGAGGTGCTGATAAGCTCAATTCTGAGTAGAAAGTATTTTTACACCTTTGTTGTTCTTCTATGGTTTTGGTGGGAAAGGAAGTTGGTGCTAGAATCAAATTAGCTTTTGATTCTTAAGTAACTCACGGTTTGATCTTTGATGTATGGTGCTAGAATAAAAGTTGTGTATTCGTTATTGCGTGTTATTGATACCTTAAAGATACTAAGTGATGTATAATCTTCTAATTTATTAGCACCAGTTAATTATAGTTGGTTGACAAAAATCACACCCAGTTTAAATTTTATAGTTTACGTAAGATATTTAAACTTGATTAACAGTTTATTTTTCTCTATAATACAATAAATTTCATTAAAATCTATAAATAGTTAATGTAAAATGGAATTAATTTATAATAAAACTAAATAAAATATCATCAACAAGTTTCATACAAAAACTAACTAAAACTACATCAAATTTATAATAAAAACATACAAAATATCATCTTGTTTAAAAACAAAAACAATTTACTAACAAAATAATAACTAAATAAAAATTAACTGCAACTGTATTAATTTAAAATAGAAAAAACAATTAAATAATGTCAAAAATTAAGTTTATCTGAATTTACCTCTAAATAAATTTACATGTAAGTTAGCTCATTTTACTTATTTAAACTTGTAAAATTATACGATTTTACGAGTTATTAACTGGCAAATTTAAAAACTATGCAATTTACCATATATATTATTGGAAATATTTTAATTTTAATAAAATCTCCTACAATTCATGAATTTTTGTTCAAGCACTAACCAAAAGAAAAAAAACTAAAAAAAGCAACATCCAAACAAGTAGTAAAAAGTAAATAAATAAAAAGAGTGAAAAAAAGAATCTAATTGCTTTTATTACCATTAGAGGATATCTAATGATAGGTAAAGTTAGGATACCAACAAAACTAATAAACTACTTTAAAAAAAAAACTAATAAACAATAATATTTGTTAATAAGAAAGCAGCTTTAACTAATATGTGATCATAGGTTATAACATGTTAAAATTCAAATCAAACCAAGTAATTTGATACAAATTTGTACTTGATTGATCTGACTCGAACCGATCCAATCATAATAGACGGTGTATAGTTTGGTTCGTGAATTTGACAATTTAAAATATTGATCCAATCTGAACCAAATCGAAAGTATATATTATTAAATTTATTTTATATTTCTAACTTACTCATTTATGTTATATAACTCTAAATATGTTGTACTTTGCTCGCATTGCATTGTTAACTTTGTTTGTATTGAGTTGTTTTAAATATATACAATTTATTATTTGTATTGTATTAAGTTATTTTAATAGTTTAATTTGACTAATTTGATATATATGAAACACTTGATATTTTATTATAAAATTATGAATTTAATAGACTAATGAATTTAACTAATTTGAGGTATAAAATTATTTTTTATAATTTAATGAAAAAAAAATTGATTTTTTATTTTTTTATCGGTTTTTCTTATATCTGAACCAAACCAAACCAATTAAAATTAATTGGTTTAATTTTAATTTCTCCCTAATACTGAATCAACCCGATATGTGAACACCCTAGTTACTAATAATACTTGTTTTCATAATTTTCTTTTCTTTTTCTTTCCATTTCATTAAAATTTTAAATTTTTCTCTTATTTTATTCCTCTACTAACTTATACATAGACAAATAAAATTACTAAAGGAGTATAAAATTAATGACATTTATTAGGAATAAAACCCAAATTTCACATAGTGTGATATTGCCAAATAATAGTATAAAGTGAGGTATGAATCTCACCTTACAGAAATCACCACCATATTATGCATACACCATGCCTAATAGTGTTAGGAGTAAAGGGTGTGCTAGAGAAAACCAAGTTTCACATTTAGGCCAATTTCATCACTCTCTAATACCATTTTCTAATAATACATTTTTTATAATATTTCCTAATAATTAAACTCAATTAATAACACATTAGAATTAGTAGAGTATTTCATTTAATTAACTACCAACAGAAAGTCAAGGGGATTTTTTCAATGCTGGCTTAATGTGTCAATGTAAAGTCCAGCTTATATATAAATGTTTAAAATTGTATTACAAAATTTAACATTAACCATATATACATTATGATATTGTATCAAAATATATTCTGATTAAGAGTGCTTGTTACTTGCTCAAAAAAAGTTCTCGTTAGTTGTTAATACTTTTCATTTTTTCCGAATAATTGTTGATAATTTCTCTCAATATTCGTAATACAATTGTCCACCTTAATACGTATGGTTAAGGTTACCTCCAACCAAATCTTATTTGCCTGCAAAAATTTGCTAGAATCAATGTTCAAATTCAATTCCATAACATGGAAATAATTTGTATCCCTCTCTGTCAGAAAACATGCAACAGTTTTCTAGTAAATCCAAACACCCAACGAAGATGAAAAATAATAACAATAAAATGGCTTTCTTTATCTCTCATAAGTCATAGTAACCTTAAAATATTATTAAATTTATTATTTTAGAAACCAAGCAAAAGCCGATAAAACTATATTTGAACATTAGAAAACACAAACATTATTTTATCAAGAAGGAGATATTATTGAACTTAATCTTTCCCGTGTTCACCAGATTATCTATGGCATTAATCTTTTTCTAGCTGTTTAGCTAACTCTGCCATAGCCTTTTTCTTGACCTCCTCAAGAGACTCAGCCAGATTCTTCAAGCAAGTTTCAGCATCTTCAACAATTGACTAGGCATTAGATTTTCACCAGCTCAGCAGTCTCCCCCAACAATTTCTCAATGATGGGAAACAAAGTGTGAGACTCAACATCCAAATAGTTCTTGGCCAACACCTTGAATGCCTCTTATGATATCTCTGTGTGCTTGTCCATCTTTCCTCTCCTAATGAGAGCAGCATCAAGCTTCTTCACAAATTTGTTGTGAAAATTATGATCCTCTCTTCCCTATAAGGGACCGGACCAAATCCCATCAGTGAAATTCAACAGTAATAAAATTATATTGGTTGCTTTTTTTCTACATTCTTCTCCTTTCTTAACTTGGTTCTTCTCTTCTCATCATCATCGTCATCTTATCATGACTGTATAGAACCATGTTAGTGGTAGAAAGTAAATAATGGAGAGATGAAAATTTCACCTCTATTTGCCTAGTTTATGAATTGGTTAAGAGGTAAAAAATTTTCATCTTGACATTAAATGTAATGACTCTCATACTTGACTATAAATAGTCACATCATTTGTTCATTTTTTGCATCTTACTCACAAAGTGTAATTACCACTAGTAATTCCTCATTGAGAGAGAGTTAAGAACAAGATAGTTCTAAGTGAGTATATTCTCCTAGTACAAGTGAGAGTGTGAAATTGTTCTTTCTTTATAGTGAAAATATTTCTTTAGTTTTACTCGTGATTTTCTCCTTATCAGATGAGAGTTTTTTACAAGAAATCATTGTGTCAATTCTTATTCTTCTCATATTTTATTCTAGTTGTATGTTATTTTATCACTTTGGTACTTAATAATGACTGCTCTCCCTTTAACCGGTAAGATCAAGAGAGCAATCAATGTCCTGAGTCACTATAATAGATTTGCTTGATGTTTCAATCAACAACCTCCTTAACTCACCGCTTTTCTTCACTGTTGTGTGGATTCTAAGGCTGAGAGGCCAGAAACCCCACACACTTGTGGAGCTTCAGCAACCTAGAATTAAAGGTTTTCTACTTTTCTTGGAGTTATTTACAGAATTTGGATTATAATAGGGCAGTAGCATAAACCTTTACTATTTGCCTAGTAGTCCATGATTTAAGAACATATTTAACAAACTCCACATCTAGACATTACGATGAAATATTTCAAGGACTAATATTCTAATAATAAGTTATTAGAATTTTTTTAACATTTGTTTGATTGGATTAGAAAAACAGGCATTAGCAAACTATAGTATATATAATAAAAAAGACAAGAAAATCAAGAGGCTAGGCCATGATGGAGTGGTCTATTTCTCAAGTCATAAAACTTCAGTCAAGGGATCTCATATTAATTACAATTTCTGCTTAATATTGACCCTAAGTCCCTAACTTTTCTAAAATTCTGAACTGTACAACAGAGGAGAAGAATTAAGAATTCTGGATTCCCACAGCAACGTACTCTAACAGGCAACATATATAATTTCATCTCAGCCATCTATTTATTTTACTAATAATATATCTAATAGTTACTTTAAGTTTTAACCTTACATTGAAGATGATAATTAAACATTAATTTAGTTTTTATAATATCATTCTCTCCCTTAGTGATCTTTAAATCAAATAAATTGTATAAGTAGTTTTTTTTTTTTTTTTGTAAAATTCTATAAGTAGTTAGTAAAGTATGAAATATCCATCAATATAATAACCGGGTTAATATATTTTAATAACAATTAGTAATCACTAAAGTAATATGTGTCCTACGTGTCTAAATTTAAATAATTTATTATTGAGTTAGTTGATAAATATTAATAATTTATAAATAAAAAATATTTATAACTTAGAGTAAAAGATCCATAGATACAATTTTTCTCTTAAAAAAATATCTATTGATATAACAATAGTTTTAAAACAAAAGATAGAGAAATCAATTATGAGGGATAAAATAGGAAAATATATAAGTAGGAGAAATAAATAACAATTTCCTCTAATTTTTCTTAAAATATAGTAATAAGAAATAAAATTAAGCTAGATTTGATTTATTAATTTAATATTTTAAATTATATGTAAAATATAGTAATTATTCTATTATTTTAGAAAAACGATTATAAATTTAATATGGATATTAACTATTCTTTTAATGTTACTGATAAAATTATTTATTAATAATGACAATAAGAAATAAAATTAAAAATAAATATGAATATCAAATAACTAAAAAGGCATAAAATAAAGGAGAGTGATGAAAAGATTAACAGAAATAGAAAAGAAAATTAATTGCATACTATAAATGACTAGAAGGACATATAGTTTACGAGCATTTAACAAATTAATTTCATAGTAACACATTGCCCAACAAATTTAGAGGCTGGCTGGATAGTTTATATATACACTATTGATGCGAAACTTTTTATTATAAAAATAAGGAACTAATTTTTTAAAATTTTAATACTTGAAGAAACTATGGTATAATTTCTAATACGTGAAAAAATATTTATATAATTTCATAAATTTAAGAATTATTTAAGAGAATGACTGATACTCTAAATAGATAATTTATTCTTGGAGTGAGTTTTTTTTTTTTTTTCCCACAAATTAAAATAAAACAATATTACAAACTGACTAGATCGGGATAAGAAATGATAAAAAAGTGAGAAAAAAATATTAATTTGATGAAGAAAAACTAAATATATGATTAATTTTATTGGTGTATGATAAGTTTAATTTGTTGATTAATCCATACTTTAAAAATTATATAATGATTGAATGTTATATATGAACCTTTCTCTCAATTAGTAATATTTATATTTGTTGAAATTAAGTACGAGTACCTGAATTCAAAAAATAAAGTTATATATGTAACGGAGAATAATTCTCTAATAGCATTATCTGGCATGTTTAAATGCAGAATACATGAATGCAAAATGAACGGCCTTTAAGCATGGAAAGGTAAGAAATAGAAACTGCCGAACGGGAATTGATGAATGAATTCCCTAACATTACAGTTCCTAAGATTTGGACCATTGGATAAACATATTCTTTGCCTTTTTGCACATATATACATAAGTAGAGAATTTTTCTTTTTTAACTATACATATTACTTTTATGTTTGTAGCTGCTTCTAAAATATATATAAATTTATTATATATGTTTTCTAAATTTTGTATAATATTATATATATATATATATATATATATATATTTTAAGTTTTATATTAGACATTATATTTTTTAAATTTTACAACTGATTTTTTTCTCAACTCTATTGCTACACTGAAACTTAAAAAATAATTTATATCACATTTATATAAAATAAAATATAATAATATAAAAATAAATAGAGATATTTGAAAAGAAAAATATATTTATATTAAATAGGTAAAACTAAAAAAAGTTTGTGTAAGTTAAATAAAAGTTTAATTAATATATATAATTATTATAAAAAATTTTACTGACATTAAATCACAGTTATTTATTAATGATATATTAGTTGACTTTAATTGTTATTATTTTAAAAGTAATGTAAATAAAATATAAAAATAACATAAAATACATATATAATTATATTAAATTTGAGAGTTGATCCTAATTATTTCTATATTTAATATAAAAAAGAGAATAAGAAAAAAAATACTAAATTAAGTTAATTGTGAACCATATAATATCCCACTATGTTTATCCCCTTTTTTATTTTGTTTTATGAAAGTTTTCTACCCTGTCCCCGCACTAACATTTCCTCCACGACTCTTCTTTCTTTTTCACGAAAAAAAAGGCATCGAAGAAAAAGTTCGTTCAACGAGGAAGAAAAAGAAACTAAAGGTACACCACGAAAAACCAAAAAAGTAATTAACAAAGATATGCTTCTCCATCATTTTTTTTTTTAGAAAACTCCTCCAATAATACATTGATTCGATTATATCTTACCAAAAGTACCATCCACCAAATTATATCACTCTGATTGGATCCCAAAATTCATAATGATTTGCATTCAAAATTATCACCCACTTTCACGTATGATTTCACCAAGAGAAAGAAAAAGAATTCATACTGGAATTCATACTCCGGAGCTCAATCCCCTTTGTTGTGTTTTGTAATAGTAGGTTAGAGACCAAAAACCATCTTTTCTTAGAGTGTCCAATTATTCAAAGGCTGTGGTATGAAGTTCTTAGCTGGGTACGGGTACAGACCCCACTTCCGGGACATATTAACCAGTTGTTTCTGTTATCCTCTGGGTGGGTCGTGGGAAAGCGGAAGAACAGGTGCAGGTATGTGTTTTGGCTTGCTGTATGTTGGTGCATTTGGTTGTCCAGGAATGCTATTATTTTTAAACGGTCAGCAATGGAATCTCTGGATATTTTAACGTCGATAAAGTTTTTATCGTGGAGATGACTGTTGTATTCTTTTGGCTTTAATATTCCATGTGTATTTTCTGACTGATGTTCTTATCCTAGACTGTGCTTACTGAATATGAAATAGAGATGTAGGTTACGTGGAGCACAGTTTAGGAATCCTTCATCACTGTACATCGGTTGAAACATTTTGTTTCATTTCCACCTCATATGATATAAATATATATACTTTTGCCTTTAAAAAAAAAAAAGAGAAAGAAAAAGAAAGAAATAATGTTATAAAAGATGGAAGGAATAAACAATAGTCTTGCATGCACTGAGTCTCTTGACTCGTTAGTCAAATGTTCAGCACCATGTTTAGAAACCACTAATCTACAAAAAAAAAAAATATAAATTATTATCAACTAGTGATTTTTAATTTAACGTTGATGCATGCTTACAAATTTATTTAATTACTAAAACATTAGTTTTGGTTTTACATTTTTTATTAAAAAAATTATACATGAACATCTCATGTGTTACTAAACACCTAGTGAGAAAAAAAAAATAAAAATATATACGTATGATAGGATTTATAATGTAATAGGATAAGAAAGATAAAAAAAAATAAATTATACTAATAAAGTGTATAAATTAGATATATATATATATATATATGTATAATTATTCTTTTTATTGAAAAGAAAAGAGTTCAACATCTACTTGCTTAATGATTTGAATGATACTTTCTAAACTACAAGATTTAGTTTTGAAAAAAAAAAAAAAAGTTAACATGCTTAAAGCACGTGCATTATATCTATTATTAATGTGGTCAAATCACAATCAACCCTTTTGAATTTGAAAATCATATCACTTTATTTAAAATTCTTTGTCCACACCTTTAAAAAATCTTTTTAGCATCTTACCTTAAAATTGCCGTGTAGTGAATATTGTGTAATAAAGAGAATGCCAAGTGTAATAAACAAGGGTTCTTCTTTAGTTTCAAGTGATATTTTTGTATGGTCACCCAACAAGACCTATACAAACTTTACGAATATATATGTGGGAGAGTCCTTTGATAATTAATTTCCTAAAGGAAGAGAGTGCCAACCTTTTCAACTTTTGGTTTGGAATCACATAGGGCAATAAGACACCAATGGATCAATCAATCACTAAATAGTGGATTCTCCATCATTGCCTTTCCTTCACCTTACTTATTCCATACCATGCCAAAGTAAGAACACAAGTGTTCTAATAATCTCCCTTTCCTCTCCAACCAAATTTCCACTCCTCTCTATGAACCTCACCACTTGCTTCTTATCTCCACACTTTCTCAAGCATATCATCCCTCATTTTATTATACCCTATAGTATCCTTGCATTGCAGTACACATCACAGTCGAATAAATCTTTCACTGATTTACTATTCGCACCACCCAGGTAATGAATGAGAATTCTCTATTTTCATTTCGTATTTTTTTTCTTATTTATTTTGTGTTTCCTTTTCTTTCCTACCCATAAAATAATATTATGCCATTTAATAATTTTTTTAATAAAACCTTAATTAAATGGCATGACATTTTTTACTGGTAAGATAGAAAATCAAGGAAACACCAAATAACTATGATATAATATTTTTCTATATAAAAAGACGTTTGTATAGGAATTAAAAAATAAGTAAGTGTTATTATAATTTGAAAAAAGTTTAAAAAGTGTTTTTTTTTTAATTAATATGTGAGTTTGTGATAGGAGAAGAGTTTTAATTCACCTTTTCCTTCCCTTTCTCCTCACATACATATGTGTAACTCAATCATCTTTATAACTCAGGTTTAAGAAGTGTAAGTATATTTTGTTTATAAACATCATTAATTGCAAACCTATCCTACCAACACGCGCACCTCTTTGTATTTCCATAAAAATTATATAGCTTTTATACCAAAAAAAAGATGATAATATTTTAACTTTTTGAAAACCAATTCGGAAATCGGAATTAAGACTAGCACAACGACAATATATATATATATATATATATATATATATATATATATATATATATATTCAGAAAGTTTATTCCAATATAAAAGTTATTGAAGTGGTTGTGAATTATCAAAAATATGTTTTAATATCTTTCAAAAGTTTTCCTAATATGTGAAATTGTTTTAATTTTTGTAACAAGACTAAGACTCTGACTATAGGGTAGATTCTAGATTTATTTTTTTAGTTTTATTTGGATAGATAATGAAAATATATATTAATTTACATATATAAGAAAGGTATTTGGTGGATGCATTTATGTTAGTTAAAAGACTTGTTTGGAGGGAGCAACTTCGTAACGTTAAGCTGCACTGGGAGAAGAAGAACAATCACCTTGTGTGACAGCGTCATATAATGGGGAGGGGAGACATTGAACTCGACTCAAACAAGCCGTATGACAAGGATGATGCATACGACGTTGATGTCCCAAATACTGCTCATCAGATTAGCAGCGGTTAGTAACTTTATTGCTTTTCCTTTTACATTCATTCATTATTACATTTACACAATTCCTATGCTTTTGGAACCTGTAGACTCCAAGCTTGAGAAGTTAGTTGACTCTTTGGTAGGAACCAAGAACAATTAACGCACGTTTTCTTTAAAAAATTATAAAATTATGAATAAAATCATTGAATTTTCGAAACTACTTTTTTGTTTTACCTATTAATTAATTTTCCATAGTTGAATCAACATTTAAACTTGTGATTTATGTCTACTTCTTACCTACGTCCCATTTGTCTTTTTCTTTTGATTATGATAGAATCTTGCTTATGTTACATTAGCATAATTATATTAATATATATTGAAATTCGAAGTATGAAATGAAAGTCACAAATATATGATTATGAAGTTTTTATTAAAGTTTTAGGTAGAAATTGGAAAATGACTATTGAGATTTTTTGTAGTTAGGAATTACCTATCATTAATTGTTTAATCTTTCCTCCTTTATTCTTTAATTTATGTTTTTTTTGTGTAGATTCATGGTTTCAAGTGGCTTTTATTCTTACAACTGGAATCAACAGTGCCTATGTGCTTGGATACTCGGGCACCATTATGGTTCCGTTGGGTTGGATCGGGGGTGTGGTTGGTTTAATTCTTGCTACCATAATATCACTATATGCAAATGCTTTAATTGCTTATCTCCATGAACATGGAGGCCAAAGACACATTAGGTATAGAGATCTTGCTGGATATATATATGGTAAGGCTAACAAAAATAAAGGAATATCACAAAGTGGAACACCATCTAGTTAATTAGTTTCATTTCTTCATTTTGTAATGTAGCTTATGTTAATTTCATTCTCATTGTAGGTAAGAAAGCCTATTCTCTCACATGGGCTCTGCAGTATGTCAACCTTTTCATGATAAACACGGGGTACATCATTTTGGCTGGTTCAGCCTTGAAAGTAAGAGAGAATTAGAAACATGTATATATTTTCTATCTATTTAATTAAAGTTGGATTCTTTTCCTTACTAACTTCTTTTACAAGTGATACAACTTTTGGAATAATCTACAAATTATTTTGGAGTTATTTTATTTTTAGGAAAAACTTAGATATAATTCTTTAAAATGTTATTTGTACATCAAAATTGGAATTTTACTTTAGTATTCTACATAATACTTTGATGTTAATTTTTATTATGTATATTGTTAAAATAAATGCTAATTCTTATTAGAAAACAACTTTAAGAAATTTTATCTATGTTTTATCTTTTATTTCTTCTATTTTTGTATTGTTTAAATAGATGTATATTTAAGTTTGTTTTTTTTTTCATTTTGATACAGGCTACTTATGTTCTATTCAAGGATGATGATATGCTAAAACTTCCATATTGTATTGTTATGGCTGGATTTGTATGTGCAATATTTGCCATTTGCATTCCCCATCTCTCAGCTCTTGGAATTTGGCTTGGATTTTCAACTGTCTTCAGTCTAATTTATATTGTTATAGCATTTGTGTTATCACTTAAAGATGGTAATGACTTAGGTCTATTATGTGTGTCATGATAGAGAAATTATTACATGTTTTAAGACCATTAATGTCACATTATTCATTAATAACTAGATGACATGTAATTGAATTTTCTAATTTATAAGAAATAATTGATGAAATCAATTATGTATCATGTGAAAATTTTTTGAGATTATGATATTCTTAAACCACATAATAATTTTTCACCCCTACAAATTAATCTTCCAATTGTCTGATAATTATCAATATTTTTTTAAAGATAAATGCTAGTAATGCATTTTCTACCAATAAAAGAGGATGAAAGAGTCATATAATAAGATGTGAGACATGTTATTTTTTGTAATTTTCAACAAATTTCTATCAATAAAAAAGGATGAGTTTAAAATATGTTTATAACTATGTTTTTAACATTTAGTTTTTCTAAACTAGCCTATAAAAAAACTTTTCTAAACTAAGTGTCTTCGAATTTATCAAATATTTTATATGAAAAGAAAATTCATACTAAAATTTTATTTGCTTGTGGTTTCATATGCACACTTTGTTAATATATTGTGAACTATATATGTCAGTGTAATTGTGTAGTAATTAGTAAAATGTTATTAGGATTACAATCACCACCTCGAGACTACAATCTTCCAGAAGATGGCGTAAGTAAAATATTTACAATAATTGGTGCATCAGCAAACCTTGTGTTTGCATTTAATACGGGCATGCTTCCAGAGATACAGGTAAGACAAAAACTTGTAAATCTTCTTAATAAGTTGTGTTTTTACATGATACGCAATTAATATTTATTTCATTATGTGCTATTGAAATTGAATATTATTTGATTGAATAACTTGCAGGCAACAATTAGACAACCGGTTGTTAAGAACATGATGAAGGCCTTGTACTTTCAATTTACTGTTGGAGTTTTACCATTATACCTGGTTACCTTTACAGGATATTGGGCTTATGGATCTTCCACAACAGTTTATTTGTTGAATAGTGTGAATGGTCCAATTTGGGTGAAGGCCTTAGCCAATATTTCAGCCTTTCTTCAATCGGTCATTGCTTTGCATGTAAATACATTTAAACTATAATTCTTACTACTCTTGAATTGATTACTTGAATTGTTTTTCTTTCTTAACATTAATATCTTTTTTTTCTTATAATAGATATTTGCAAGCCCAATGTACGAGTTTTTGGATACAAGATATGAGATCAAAGGAAGTGCATTGAATGTTAAAAACATGTCATTTCGAATTGGGGTAAGAGGTGGCTACCTGGCCTTTAACACATTTGTGTCAGCTTTCTTGCCATTCCTTGGAGATTTCATGAGCCTTACGGGAGCAATTAGCACATTTCCCCTTACATTTATTCTTGCAAATCATATGTACCTTAAGGCAAAGCAAAACAAACTATCAAGCTCACAAAAGCTTTGGCATTGGCTCAACATTTGTTTCTTTGCCATAATGTCTCTTGTAGCAGCAATTTCGGCCATTAGACTTATCGCTGTAGACTCTAAAACATACCATGTTTTTGCTGATTTGTGATTAAATTCATTCTAATCTGTCGGCAATGATAATGCTAAATGTTTTAATGTTTTAGATACTTTCTTTTAAAAATATAAATAATTATAGGATTTCCTATAAGAAGATTGTATTGTATTAATAACTTTGTTGAGTAAACCTTTCACTTTTGATATTCTATGAAGACTTATAATTAGTAAATGCACATATTTGGCGCTAGCTAATTAATTGATCATATATATGATGAGAGCTATTCTCCCAATATCAAATGGGTTAAGCTACCTAAATTCAAAGCAAATATAAATGAAATGTGAAATAATAATTAATACTTAATAAATTGAATACAACATTAAATTTAAATTATAATGTTCTTCATTTCTCTAAGTATATATTACTATTATAAAGAATATACTTATAAGGTTAATATAGTTACAAAGTTCACATGAAGGGAGAAAGAGGAGAGAGAGATCCCGAGTTCAAATTTTCTCACTAACAAAATTAATAATCCTAACTACTAACATTTGTCTATACAAAAACTATTATAAAGAACATTATTTTTTAGCTAAATATGACAAAAAAACATGACAAATACTTTAATTGATATTTCCATAATAGAATTTGACAAACATATTATCTTAAAGACTTTTGTGAAATCATTGGAAAAAAACTATAAAACATGCAATATTTAACAAATAGATATTTTTTTATAAGGTAAAAAATATTATTAGATAGTAGAAAATACCAGTGGTATCTTTCCAAGATTACTTAAGAATTAGATATTTGTATCAATAAATAAATAATTAACAATAAATATAAAAAAGTAAATGTAATTTAAGTGACAAGCAAAGGCCATTTTTTTCTACCTAAATAAGAAAATAAGTTCCAAACTCAAAATTTTATAAGATGTGCATATAAAAGAAATATGGATATGTAAGTACTAAGAATGGTTGACTATGCTAACTTCACTTCGTGTTGAACTACAAGATCTAGTGTATTACCAATGTAGGTTGATTCCAATTCAAATCAATTTACATACCTTTATTCCAAATCAAAACTCAACAATTATTCAACAGTGATGTACAATAATAAAAATGAATGAAAGAAACTTCACCAATCACTAACATCATGAGCTATTAAAGTTTATGTAAACATATTTATAAAGTCAATAAGTAACATGTGATGATATAGTATACTAGAGAAATATTTGCAAATGATTTAATTAAACATCGTTATCAAGAAATGAAAATTTTAGCTTTTTTTTTAAAGCGTAAAAGTCTGTCTTATTTTTTCTTAAGTAAAACATGTAAAAAACTCATTACAAAGGCACTCCAATGACAACATAAGCTTGTTTGAATTGAACTTTTTTGAAAAATTATATATATATATATATATATATATATATATATATATATATGTTTAAATATTATGCACTAACAATGTAAAAGAGTTTTACATTAACGTTCAATTACAACTTTTCATTTATATAACTTTTTAAACTATTAGTTGGTAAAATCAACAAACTTATCATAAATGAAGAGTTATAATTAAATAATCAGATGTAAAATAAATAAGATGATTGAAATAGATGTCTCACCTTGGAAGGCATCATCCAGATACCAACTTCATAATAATATAGATGGAATTGAGAAGTATGAGAGGAACTCTGAGATATTGAGTTGCATAAATGAGACCTATAAGTTGGGCTTTGAATGACTTAGTCTTTCCACCTGATACATCTGAGAAGGCCCATCCTCTAGGTGCAAGAAAACGATCCTCATTTAATATTGCTAACGCATTTGCAAGAAGTAAAATCCCCTCAAGTAAAGTCGACAAACCCATTTTTCTACCTTGCTAACAAATCCAACCCTGTGTGTCACCACCACATAATTTATCCCATAGAACACAATTATGTTTGCAATTGATAGTTGCACAGCAAAATACTATGCTTCCATTTTTAGGGTTTAGGGAGTTGAAAATAGACTTATTATCAAAGGGATTCATCACTTTCTCATCCCTTAACCAAAGGTTGTTGGTAGAAAACAAAATCTCATTCACAACAAATTATAATCTTACAATCTATAGAGGCTCAGAACACCTTAAAGGCATTCATTATACATAATTAAATTAATTACCATATTTAATTAAATTTCAAGAAATGTGAACAAATTACACCAAATCCAAATCCACAAACCAAAATTCAAATTAAAAATAAATATCAATTTAACAAAATTCAACCAAAAACAAGGATCGAGAATGATTGGAACCTAGATCTTCCAAAGAACAGCAATGATAAAACTAATGTTTTATTTTATTATTTTTTAATAAAAGTGGAAGAAAGATAAGATAAAAATGACTGGTTTGGAAATCTTTTTTTTAAGAAAACTTGATAACACACAACAATGTTCAATACAAACAATAAAATCATGTTGATGTTGAATATGCGAATGAAGTGTGACGGAGGAGAACCTAACCTGATCAAATGCACTTTTTTCTTGTTTCTTTTAGGAAGCGCAGTTACAGAGAAAACTTATACCACTAAGAAGAGTTGTTAAAGGATTATAAAACTTTCTAAACGACCACCGAAGGTTCATCAAAACACATAAAAATGATAAATGTAACCTCCCAACATTTGTGGTGAATGAAGAAGTGTCCAAATCATACGCCACTTAGTCAAAAGGGCAACAATATAACTTTGGCACTCTTTTCAACATCCACGTATTATTATCATCACATTTATTTAATTTATAAAATCATTCAAATTTCTTATACCTTTAGTTCCAAAAGAATTAGCACAATGTTTCACAAAGCTAGCTAAAAAGTTGTAAGTAAAAAACTCTTATTGAATTATCATTTTAGTTAACTAAAAAATTGAAAAATGAATTAAGATCATTTCAACTACATTTGGCAAACAAAAAGTAATTAGTTTTATTAGTTAGTTACCTTTTCCTTTAAAAAAAAAAACCCTCCTATTTTAGTTATTAACGGTTTTCTTTTATAATTTTACTTTTCATTAATTAATAAATTATTCTCATTGATTATCTCTCCTCATATTTAACCATCTTTCCTTCATTATAATTTAAATATGTAATTATAGAAAATTATAATTATAATTTAAACATGTAATTTAAATTTTAAATATTTAAGTATAGAATATTATAATTTAAACATATAACTATAGTAATTTATAAGAGTTTAATTGGTATACACTATTAATGTAAAAAGTTTTTACATTGACATTCAATCATGACTTTTAATTTATGTGACTTTTAGAGTACTAATGAGTAAAATCAACCAATTTACCATGAATAAAGAGTTGTGATAAGATGTCAGTGTAAAAATCTTTAAACTGACATTGTATACCAATTAAACTCAATTTATAATTTAAATAATTTAATTATAGAAATTTATAATTTAAATTTGTAATTATAGTAATTTATAATTTAAATATGTAAACAATTTATATAAAGAAATTTATATTATTAAAATATATTATAATTATTTTAAATACTTCATTATTGATCTAATAATTAACGATGTACTTATTTATCTTTTTATAACTTTTAATAGTTGCTAATATTATTTTACCATACATTTTCAACTAATTTTTTTATTTTTAACTTTAAGCTTTAAGTTACTTTTTCAACTTTTAACTTTCAGTTTTTTTCTTCTTTTTTTGATTTTGAGCTATTTAAAATCATCAATCATTGTATAGTCTAACTCAATTAGTTGAGTAAAGTGTGTGAATTGCTGTAAACCTCCTCATATTATTTTCAACTCCTATCAAAATTATCAACAAAATAAAAAACCAATCAAACATGGTATATGCATTTATTAAGCGGCCTGTATAATTTTCTTGCAATAAGAAACCTATTTTACTTTTCCACCTTAGATCATATATGTCTTAGTTATTAGTTATAATTTAAAGTTTAGAAGAAATGAATCGAAATATTAAAACACAAATTGAATAGAAATTCTCAGCCAAAATAATAATTTGCAATTAAATTTAATTTTCAACATAAAACAAAGAGGTTGAGACTATACTTATTAGTCTTTTAAAAAAAATGAGTAAACCAGTCTTTTAGTCCCTAAAGATATGAACACTAACATTTACATTCTTGAATAAAATCTGTTGACAAGTTAGTTTTCTAATTATTATATTGTTACGCACATTGGTCTATAAAACACTTAAAAAATACTTTTAAACGTTATCTAATGTGTAACGGAATAAATAATATAAAGTCACCTTTAACATATTTTACGGGACAATTTGGGATTTATTCTTTGAAAAACACGAAAAGTTGAAAAAATATTGATTTTTAATAAAAGTTAATTAATTTAATTTAATTGTAGATATTACAATTTACGAATTGTAAATAAAAACTACTAGTGTTATGAAACTCAGTTTGGCTGTATGGTTGAAAGAGAAGTAGACAGATGATCAAATCTAGTTGTAATTTGGAATTGTAAAAAAAATTACTTAAATGGGTCTGTTTTTAAAAAAATTACCGAGGCGAGTCTGTTTTCTGTTTTTAGATTTGACCTATCAAACCGTAACTCGCTGGCGGTTTAAGTGTCATGTCAACTATGTGCTTACCTGGAATCCAACATG
Organism: Psophocarpus tetragonolobus; assembly: GCA_037954015.1. Classification (NCBI taxonomy): domain Eukaryota; kingdom Viridiplantae; phylum Streptophyta; class Magnoliopsida; order Fabales; family Fabaceae; genus Psophocarpus; species Psophocarpus tetragonolobus. Next base: position 29,038,238 of record CM075696.1, on the reverse strand, counting down.
GATCAAACTATGCTAAAATCGCAATCAGCAATTGCGGTTTGACTGGTTTTTAAACAGCGTCGTCCCTCTATCGTTACAAAACACGAATTTCTAGAGGGTTAAAACCGTAATTTATACTTGCTATTTATGTGATCTTTGACCCGCTTCTCATTTTAACCAACAGTTGTTAACAAACGCGGAAGGACAGATAGGAAGAGAATGAAGAGAAAGAGTTAGCTAGAGAGAAAGAAAGGTTGAAGGAAGAGAATGAAAAGAAAAAGTTAGCTAGAGAGGAAGAGGTTAAAGCTAATGGAAAATCTGGTGGAAGGGGTGAAAAAGAATGGCACCATGTATCCACAATCTTAACTAGATTAAGATTAATAATATTAATCAAATAAGATTAAATATTAATTTTGATAATTTTAGTGTTTCTTTAGTATATTAAATTTTAAAAGATTCTTTATATTTTTTTAGTATAAGAGCTGACATTAAAGTTAAATATACTACATTGGCGCACGTCGAAGCATATACAACCACACTTTCGAAGTTCCAACCATAGTCATTGGATTAAGCTAGTTGAAGGCTCATTCAAGTGCAATGTGGATGCATTATTGGTGGCAGACTCATCATCTTTTGGTGCAGATTGCATGCCTCCGAAATCATTTAGGAGATTTTGTTGCAACCACAATCGGGCCTTCTCCCAATACATGGCCCAAAGGCCTATCTATGCCTTATTGCAAGCCCTTAATTGGGTCATAGACAGCTCTATGACATTTATATTGTGATCCCTTACGTAGGTAGCATGGAAATAATATGTATTAAACTCAAAATTGTTATAAGTCTTCATTTATTGATCAATGAAAATTGTGTTTTTCTTTTTCCATTATTCGTGGATAAAGTGTGCCAAAAAATATATAGTCATGGATAAAAGAATCCAAATTCATAACCCTTAGGATGGTAAAACGGGTCACAGGAATTTGTTTAGTCTATGACCCATCAGAAACCGAACGAACGAGCTTACCATTCATACAAAAAGTGTGCTAAATAGGCGAGTTGACCCCCTAATTTTGCTTAAATTTTTTAGTTTCACATTTTTTATTTTTTATTTTTTCTTGGACACTTTGCCACGTTTAATTTTTAAGTTTTTTTTTTAATTTTTAACAATTTAACTCACGGTTATCACTCATCCTTATTTCTTAGACTTTCTCTCTTTTAATTTTTATTTTTAATTTAAATTAAATTTTAATATAATTTAATAAATTTATAAAATTATAAAATAAAGCAGTAATCCTAAAATTTGATAATTAATATATTAATTCTTATAGATTTTATTTTATTTTTATTCTTAATTATTATATTTTATATTTATAATATATTAATATAAAATTTATTAATAATTTAATATATTATATTTAAGTGGTGGGTCGCCAGACAAGCTCGCTTTGCCTTGCCTTTGGTCCAGTGGGTTGGCAGCCTAGGTGAGACGACCGAAACGGGTCGGTAGGCCAAAATCAATTGAGCCCCGCCAATATTGTGATGGCTGGCGGACCTAACTCACTTTGCCACCCGTAATAACTCTCTCCCTTAAGGTAATTTCTTTTAGCACCCCTCATTTGCTATTTACACTCCTATAATGTTTAAAATAACCTAAAAAATCCTAACATATCCTCGTATTTATTTTGGATTAACTGATTTAGAATATAAAATTTAAGGTGTTCTGGATTAGTTAAGCCATAATACCTAAAATTTATATTTTGGATCAGTTGATCCGGAATATATTATATTAATTTTGAATCAGGTGTTCCAGAATACAATAGTAGGACATGGTCAATTATAGTCTAAAATCTGAATTAAATTATTCAGAAGTGTAATATCATATTTATGTTTTAGATCAATTATCCAAAATATTAATTATTTTTATTCCGAATTGGTTGGTCTGAATACAATTAGTTTATCTTACTATTGTATCCGAAACTAACATAATATATTTTGGATTCGTTGATCCAGAATATACATTTTAAGGTATTCTAGATCAATTGATCTGTAATACTTTAAAATATATATTTCGGATCCATTGATATAGTAAAAAAAAAATAAAACAATCGTCTTGCAAGCTATAGTAAATATGGATGATAACACAAATAAATTAAAAAAAATATTTTTAAGGAGTTTTTCAATTTTTCTATTTCTTAGAAAAATATAAAAAAACTCAGTTTTCTAGATGTTTTTTTATTCATCAGAACAGAACTTATAGAATAGAAGTATTACTACTTTTATTAATCCATGTGACCCTATAACGGTAAGAAATAATCTTGCAGTAAAAAAATAAGAAAATAAAACAATAGTCTTGCAAGCTACAGTATATATAATAAAAATTAATATGGATGATATTCTTAACAAAATAAGCTTGAACATTATTTATGGATCACAAATATGTATTTAGTTTTTCTTTATTTGCAATGGGGATACTTTATAAAAGAGAACGTCAACTATTAAGTGAGACAATGTTTTGATTATTAAAAAGTAAATAATGTTTTTCAACAATAGATTGTGAACATGTATCTCAACTTTTTATAGCAAATATATGAGTTTTTATCTGTTTAGTATTACCTGTACTGAGTTAAATATTAGGTTTATTCCTTATTTATTGTTCTTATCGAGTGGATATGTTGTTTATTTAATTTAACTTTATTGAGTATAATGATTAGATGTTAATTTGTGATTGAAGATTAATTAATCTTATTATTTTGGTTTTATAGAGTTCGGTAAAGCCAAATATCCATGTCTTTTAATGTTTTTATTTCTTAAGTTATTATCTTTGCAAATGTTCGAATTTCGACATATCCAAAATCTTTGTAACTCTTATCATTTTTGTGTTTTTTAGTTATTTTCAAGTTTAGATTTTGCTACGATTGAAATCAGAAGTCCTTTTTACTCTTGAGGGCATTTAGGGTATTTCACTTACCCTAATTTCTTTATATTAATACAAATAAATTGGAAAAAATATTTCTGGTTATTTAAGAAGTTTTTTCAGATTTTTTATTTTTTTAAAAAATATAGGCTAAATTACCACTGGTGCCCCTCTATTTAGGGGGTAGCTCACTTTGTGTCCCTCAATTTTTTTTTTTGCGCACCTTTTGTCCTCCCATTTTTTCAAAAGTTTAATTTTTGCCCTTCCGTCAAATTTAGGGCATTGACTGTTATGTAAGCTAGAGCCAATCCACTAGACCAAAGGTCAGAGCCTATTTTATTTTGCAATTCCAATGTATTTAAACTAATCAATAGCAATGTTAATTTTAAAAATATAGAAAAATATAAAAATTTTTGTGAGATTCAAATTTAATTAAACTAATCATGTAAAAACATTAATTTTATATTAAAATTGGACAAAGTAAGATTTGAACTTAGGACCTGTGAGAGTTGTAAGACGATACCACTAGATAGTAAGCTAATTTTGGTTTTATTGTCTCTTTTTCTTTGTTTTATTTTACTATTCTTGGTTATTTATGTTGTAAATTTTTTAAATAAAGAAACTTTTTTAAATTCTAAAAACTACTTAGCTTGTTTTTATGTTAAATCTATTTGAATAAGTTTATTTTTTTTTAATTTTTAATTTTATATTTAAGTTTTAGGATTTACTTTAATTTATAGTTTTTAACTTTTAATTTAAATTTTAATTTCTATCTTTTATTTTTAATTATATTTTATATTTTATTTGTATATTTTAATTTTAAATCTATTGTAGGTCATTTTATGCTATATATTTTATTTGTGATTTTGAAACTAAAATTAACAATTAAAAGATGAAATTAAAATTTAAGGGTTAACAACTAAAACTAAAATTTAGTTATATTAACAACAATATAAAATTTAAAATCTAATTAAAAATAAAGACATAAATTAAAATTGAGAATTAAAATTTCTCCATTTAAAAAAATTGTATATTTTAATATATTTTTAAAATTAATCTTGCCCCGATTAGTTTAATTAAATTTGAATCTCATAAAAAAATTAATATTGGCTTTCGGTCTTGTGATACGACTTTAGCATCTAAATTTCTAAACCTGGGTTCAATTCTAGCTTTTCTCAAATTTTCTATATTTTTAAAATTAACATTGCTATTGATTAGTTTAAATACATTGAAATTGCAAAATAAAATAGACTTTTACCTTTGGTCTAGTGGATTGGCTTTAACTTTTCTTCTTCCAAGACTTGGGTTCAATTTCTGCCATAATTACATGTTTTTGATATTTTTAAAATTAACATTTTCAAATAATTAATTAAACTTTAATTAAATCTTAATTACAATATAACCATGCTACGTCACTTAATTACGTAAGTCAACGTTCATTTTTAACCGTCAATGCTCTAAATTTAAAAATTAAACTTTTGAAAAAGTTGGAGAGCAAAAAGTGCGCAAAAATTAAACTTTTGAATAAGTCAACGTACATTATTCTAGACATTCAATCTCTCATCTTACTCTTACACTGACTTGCGCGTCGAAGTCCCTTTTGCAGATACTTACCTGTCATCCAGGAGCTTTTGGCATTCAAGACTTGAGAGATTATGAGTTCTGCCAAACTCCGATAAAAACAAAAATCATATGCTCACGACAACCTGATTATATTTAGTGACCCAACAACACATCAAAATACTCCATACAAACCCCATTACATACATCACACAAAGTCAGGAAAGCCCAATACATCTACACATTTGCAACCTCGTCCTCACCCTCTTCAACTTTAACCACCTCGGTCAGCTTAGCTACCACCTTAACATCCTTCTCTCCCACCTCAGGCGGCTGAGGAACTTCGGCTTCAACAGTAGCATTCGTAGCAACCTTCGCCTCAACATCCTTAACCCCAGCCTTAGCACCTTGATAAGTGTCAACTGTTATTAAATTTTCATATAGAATTTTGACACTTTATGATCTTAATTGTATTCATTATATGTGAATTGCCCCTAATTTAAGAATTATTGAATTCAAATGGTTGTTTCCGAGTCTTGCTATAAATGAAGGTATTTGATCCTATTTTTATATAATTTTTCAGGTAATCAAAGATGAAGAAGGAAATGATTGAAAGAATTATGAAGAAATGAAAAAGAAAAGAATCTGTCATTTTCTTGCTTGAGCGATATTTATCCAAAGAAGGGAGGTTCATGGCATGCTTGCTCAAGTGAGATAATTTTAGCTTGAACGAGATTCTCGCTTAAGTGAGATAATTTTCGCTTGAGCGAGAATTGACCCGAGAGCAATACTGTTTCAGGGGCATTCTAGCTCAAGGAAGAAATATCTCGCTTGAGCGAGAGAACCCTTCTTCAAGATGAAGTACTCTTCTCGCTTAAGCGAGAATCAACTAGCTCAAGCGAGAAATCATTTAGAAAAGGTCCAGAACGAGAAATAAAGAGGAAGCATATTTTACAAGCAGAATATAGAGGGCCTCGGCAGAGAGCTAGAACGAAGAGCTGCAAAAGCTGTTTTCTTCAATACTTCTCCATTCCTGATTCTCTTATGCTACCATGAGTAGCTAATCTCCTTTTTGGGATTGAATGTAATCGATTTGAACTCGAATGTATTCTAGTGATATTTATATATAGTAATTCCTTTTTCATTTGATATTGGTATTTCGTTCTATTTCTAAATGCTTAATTCTATCTGACCAATAGATTCTTGAATTTGATTTTTGGAATTAACTGGAAAGTATTTCTAAGAATATGCTAAGAACGAAATTACTTGATGTGTTGCATTACTAGGAATAGATTTCAATATATCAATTGTTTTATATCATTTAATCGTAATTTTGAGTAATCTGTTTAATATTTGAGGAATCAATATTGAAGAGATTTTTCTTATGAACTTTATACTCGAGGGATCAGTATAAATGAATTTTGTATGTGACATCAATATCAATTGTTTCGAATGTTATATCTATTTATTTATCCAGAATACAGATGAATGAGATAGATGAAATTCAATCCCAGTTTCTCCCAGTCAATTATCTTTATCACATTTAGCCTGTTATTCTTATTATGTGTTTTAATTTATCTTACTACATTCCAACATGATTAAATTCATTACTATGTATATATACTTAGTGAGTATTATAACTTTGAATTTTAATTGAAATTGTTCCTCGTGGGATCGATACTCTTACTTATAAAACTATTATACTACAGTTGATTTTGGTATGCTTGCCAGAACTCAGCACACCCTTACTCGATGCCTCTTCCTCAAGAACGATCCAGTCATCCTTAATAAGGGCCCCAACATCGCAATTGGATAGATCAACCTCGATAACTAACACCTTCACCTGCTCTAGAGCTCTCTTGAAGCCTTCCTCTAAGGCACACATCACCAACCCATGCACTTGGTCATCAGCCCCCTCCTTCAGTTGGCATACCTCGTCTTTAAGGTCATCTTTCTTGGCCGCCAATCTCAACACTTCTTGCTCAGCCTTCACCCTCCTCTCTACTTCTTTCACCTGATCATCCTTCTTTGCATAAGCTAGGCCTTACGCAACTCCTCCTCCCAGGCTTTCTTCTCCTCTTCCAAGACTTTCTTCCCTGCCTCCAATTGCCCATTCTCCTTCAACCTTTGGCTCACCATGGCATCTAACCCTACTACCTCCCCCTACTCAATCTTTAATGCCTTAATTTTCTTTAACAACACTACATTCAACTGCCACACCCTCTTCATACCCTTTCCTTACTCCTCAAACATCTTTCTCTCCTCGAAGATACTTTTCATCTTCCCTTCAGCATTAAGAATCTTATGCTTATAATGGAAAACAACGACAATGACGTGAAAAGGAAGATATTAATTGAGTCCAGGTCTTCTTCATCCCCACATACTTCATCATTCTCCTGTCTTCCTTTGACAACAATTTATCATCACCAAGGAATTGAGCAAAAGTTAGGTCAGCATTCCATAGCGACGTTGCCTCAAGGGTCATAGTGTTGTGGTTAAGATGAGTCACCCTCTCCTTATGGTAATGATATACCATCTGCCCCTAATAAGGAGTTGAAGGAGCTACAGACACAAAAAAAATCATCGTCACACACCGCAAGCCAAATCAAACTCAACTCAAGCAAAATACAACACTAACCTGAACTACTAGGCACCACCAGGGAAGGAGTTCTCACCCTAGCTTGGATTGTCATCGCCTCGAACACCCGATCAGTCACAACCAGAGTCCCAATTGAGGACCCCTCACTAGGTAGCTCGGTCCTTGGTTGATTATGGAGACCTTGGACCTCATCTTGCTTGTGCTTCACCGACATCCTCTTCAACCTAGGTAGGGGAGCAAGGACATCCTTCCGCTTACTTCCCCTCATCTTCATTATCTCCTCAAGGGCCTTGGAAGCTTTCTCTTTCTCTTCAGCTGAAACATAGGCCTTGTAGTCAAACCATTTCATAATGCCTCTAACAACCACAAAACCTCAGTTAGATGCTACGACAAAACAAACATTGACTCGAAGTTACCAGAACAAACAAAATGACATTTATTACTCAGCGATTTATCTACATCAACAGAATACTTTAAGTCCAACACTTCCTTTATATTCATCCGACCTGGAAAGTGGCTAATGATGGCAATATCTCGCCTATCCTCCTCTGATAACACATGCTCAGGTTGTGACTTGAAACGCTGAGGTCACTTCTGCCAATACAAGGGGAATCAAGGAGTACACCCATCCTCCTTAAAAAGCAGACACTGGTGGTTGTCATAAGAGGTATTCACCTGAACCTTAAAGAATTTGGACTTGAAGCTCTTCCACGAACCATTCAACAAAGTAAAAAAAGTCCCATATTGGCATCATGTCATGGATGTCCACCCAATTTTGGATTCCTCCCCACCTTCCACCTAGTAAAAATACAAGAACTTATTCATAGTAGGAATGATGCCAAGTAGCCCACACAAGATCTCAAAACCTCGCACGAAGCCCCAGCTGTTGGGATGGAACTACGTTGGCACCATGTTCAGCTTAGTCAACACCCTGCACTGAAAGTCCGATAAGGGAAGAGTCACCTTCGCATGACGGAAGAGATCGGCGCATACATAAGTGAATGGCTCTTCCCTCTTAGTGGCCTTGAAGTACACATGCTTATAAGCCTCCACGAGCACCTAATTAGGTCAGTTCAAATCAGAATAGATGTTAACCTCGCTTTGCAGCTTATGAAGATTTGCCCCTGACAATAATAAGCTCAGGTAGGAACCACCTCATCAGCTACCCACTCAAAATCAGGCCTAATGATAGGCGGAAACACCTTCTTGTCCTTCCTCTTGCCCTTCCTTTTTGCCACTTGTCCAACCTCGCCAACCTCACCGATACTATCTCCTACACTAGCCACACCTTAAAGACTACTCCTTCCCTACTATCCTTAGAAACAACTAACACCCAGTGAAGCTTTTGCGCCCCGCCAGATGCCACGACTAGAGGTCACCTTTAAATCCCTTGCAAGCACCACTCCCTCCCTAGTGCTAGAATACCCTAAGTCCACCGTCGATTGTGGCCTGGACTCTGGACTCCACCTTTATAGAACCTTCCCTAACGGCTGCCACTCCCTCCCCAACCTCCCAGAAGGTTCTTCTATAACCGTGAAAACTCTTCGTCATCAGAAAGACCCAACAAGTCTAAAGAATGCTTCGTCGATGTTCCCACACTTAAACCCTTTACTTCGCTTTCCACCATAGACCCACAAAACGACCAGAGAAACCCTCGTTATTGCTCTCCAAACTAACAGATCCGTCACCAGAATTAGACATCCTAAGACTAAATACCCAACAAAACAAAACGAAAACGTACCAGCTATAAGAAGCACCCAAAACCTCACCAGCAAAATGATTGAACACCCAATAGAGATAGCGTGAACTAGGAGATGAAACGATGACATAGGAAACTTGAGTGTTACACCAACATTGACTTGGGCTTCAAAGTCCCTTTTACAGGTACCCACTTGTCATCTAGGAGCTCCCAGTGTTAAAGACTTGAGAGATTACAAATTCTACCAAACTCTGGTAAGAAGAACTCCTATATCATTGTCCTATATTCCTAAGGTTGTTAAAGTGCGTCCTCTATGAAAAGATAAATAGATTAATAGAGTAGATGAACATAGGAAAAAAATTAAATAAAGAAAATAATATGAAATAAATATAAAATAATATGATATTTAAATTAATTTCTTCACTATTTTCCTTCTTCCAAATTCACACTTTCTTATTTCTTTGTCAGAGTTCCATCCACAAAAACACATGCAAGAAGTAAAAAGGTTTTTGACTAACAAAGGGTGATAGTAACAATATTTACCAAAACGGGTAGTTAAACAAAAAAATTATCGAAATGGAATACTTTCCTTGTTTAACAGCTAAATACACCATTTCGTTTGACGTATTTGAATAAATATGTTATTTTGAAACCAGTATGCAATTGGTTTTAATGTATTTGGAAATGTGATTGAAACGTCATTAATATTAATATTAATATTAATAATAATTATATTATTATTGTTGTTGACATTTCAATTACATTCTCTGAATACGTCGAACTAATTGCGGAATTCACCGGATACCGACATAATTACTCAAATAAGTTTAACAAAATTATATATTTAACTGTTAAACGGGTTAAGCTGCACCATTTCAATACTTTTTTGTTTTACTTTTTTTACAAAATATTACTAGTATTCACACTCTATGAATCAAAAACCCGTACTAGAAAGGTAAGAAATGACACCTGCCAAACTAAACACGGCTTATCAAATCAGGTACCCAAAGTAGCTGTGAAAGGAAAGTCTCAAGAAACCCTACAGTACCTACTAGGTAATTCATGCAACATTATGTCACTTTTAATTTAAATTTGTTATTTGAGACTCCTTATAAATACCACATTCCATGAATTAATTCATTGAGAAGAAAAAAGAGAAGATTAATTTGTTGAAAAGATGGTGCTGGGGTTTGGTGAAGTGTGGTCTCAGATAGGGTCACTTATGGCTACCATTATGTTTGTGTATGCCATGTATGAGCAATTCTTCCCTTATCATCTTCGTAGCTATGTCAAAAAGTACATACAAAAATTCACAGGCCACATGTACCCTTACATCCAAATTACTTTTCCTGAGTTATCAGGGGAACGCCTCAAGAGAAGTGAAGCATATGGTTCCATCAGAACCTACCTTAGTGCAAACTCTTCTCAAAGAGCGAAAAGGCTCAAAGCTGAGGTGCTCAAGGATAGTCAAACACCACTGGTCCTCAGCATGGACGACAATGAGGAGATCACAGATGAGTTTCAAGGAGTCAAAGTGTGGTGGAGTGCAAATGCCACGCTCCCAAAAACACAGTCAATTTCATGGTACCCTACTTCAGATGAGAAGAGGTTCTTAACTCTAACCTTCCACAGGCGTCACCGTGACCTCATCACAGCCTCTTACATCCAACATGTGTTGAAGGAGGGAAAGAAGATTGAAGTTCAGAACAGGACTTTGAAGCTCTACACCAACAACCCCAGCAATGATTGGTATGGTTACAAACGCACCAAGTGGAGTCATGTCAATTTTGAGCATCCTTCAAGGTTTGATACTCTCGCTATGGATCCTAAGAAAAAGGAGGCCATAGTGAACGACCTTGATAAGTTCAAGAATGGAAAAGACTACTATGCTAAAGTTGGGAAGGCTTGGAAGAGAGGGTACTTGTTATATGGCCCCCCAGGAACTGGGAAATCAAGCATGATAGCTGCTATGGCTAATTACATGAACTATGATGTGTACGATCTTGAACTCACTGCTGTGAAGGAAAACACTGAGTTAAGGAAGCTGCTGATTGAAACATCAAGTAGATCTATCATAGTAATTGAAGACATTGATTGCTCTCTTGATCTTACTGGTCAAAGGAAGAAGAAGAAGGAGAAAGAAAATGACGACGAGGATGGGGATAAACCCAAGAATCCTGTTAAGAAAGCTGAAGAAGAAGAGAATAAGGGAAGCAAGGTGACTCTGTCAGGGTTGTTGAATTTTATTGATGGGATTTGGTCAGCATGTGGGGGAGAGAGGATCATAATTTTCACAACAAATTATGTGGAGAAGCTTGATCCTGCTCTCATTAGGAGAGGGAGGATGGACAAGCACATAGAGATGTCATATTGTTGCTTTGAGGCATTCAAGGTGTTGGTCAAGAACTACTTGGATGTTGAGTCTCACACTTTGTTTCCCACCATTGAGAAGTTGTTGGGAGATACCAATATGTCACCTGCTGATGTTGCTGAGAATCTGATGCCTAAGTCAATTGTTGAAGATGCTGAGTCTTGCTTGAAGAGTCTGGTTGAGTCTCTTGAGGAGGCAAAAAAGAAGGCAGAAGAGGAAGCAGAGAAAAAGGCCAAGGAGGATGAAGAAGCAGCAAGGTTGAAGGAAGAGAATGAAAAAAAGGCCAAGGAGGATGACGAAGCAGCAAGGTTGAAGGAAGAAGTAAAAACTAATATTGGAAAATCTGAAGAAGGGGTAAAAGAGAATGGCACCATCCATTAGCTTAATTAGAATAAGATGAAAAATCTTAATGAAATAATAGTTGTGATGTATGGTGTTTAAATATATTTTTAATGGTTTTTCCTTGGTTTTGTAAGCAAAAATAAATTGTTGACAGTTATAAATATTATGCTGCTTTCAATTATTGAGAGATGTACTGGTGTAGGTCATAGATAGATAGTTAAGTTAAGCCAATATCTGGGACATAGCTGATTTGTTTATTGCTCCCAGAAACACAAATCAGAGGCCATAACGATTTTATTTTCCTAAAAATGAAAAACAAGACAAAATCATCGTTAGTTACTTTACTTATGACTCTTTCTATGAGGCTTCAGGTTATGAGGATTCTTTGCTGCTACCTTGTTTATATTTGAAACGATTATTAAATTAAACAAACTGTGTAAAAGGGTGAAATTAATTAAAGAGATCTTTTTGTACTAGTTGTGACTTGCCATGCCAAAGTAACATCAACATCGTACATGCGCATTTACCCATAAGCTGTGAGAGTGTGCATTGACTTGTTCAGTCTTCGAACATGTGTGGAAAAGTGCTCTTGGTAGGAATTAATTCGATGTAAAATAATTTATAAATAACGTAGGTTGTCGGAAATCCCATTAAACCTTTGGAAAAAGTTAAAAGTACCCTCAAATAGTCTGTATCCTTTACCTTACAGTTACTTTATAATATATTTTATTATAATTTATTTAAATAATTCTTTTTTATAACATCACTATGCATCATAATATTCTTCTTTGTTAAAAAAATATGCATATTTTTTTTTTATAGAGAAGTCTTATTGTTAATATGTCAATCCACAACCTTTTTCTTCTTTTTTCGCCTTTTATGAAAATTTTTATCAAAAACAATCTTATAATTCCTTAATATTTTTTATCAAGAAAAATATGGATAAATTTTCACAATTAATTTATAAGAATTCTCTCATTTAAACTATGGATTATTTATTCAAACTTCACAAATCATGAATGTCACCAGTTTATCTGCTTCAATCCAATGTAAATAATATAAATGGTTGGACATGTTAAGGCTTTTAGGATATTTATTTGTGTTTTAAAGATTTTTATTTTGGCGTTTTAGATTATGTTTGAAATATACAATATAGTTAAGCGATAATATAATGGTGATAATACGATAATAGTGATTTGTGATGTTATCACAGGAGTGTGTAACAGGATAGTTCTTTATATCTAAATAAATTTAGTGCGCTAAACAAATGAGAAATAAAAAACACAGTTTACCTAGTTGCCTAACAAAAAGATAAACAAAATTGAAGGATAAAATAAAAAAAAATCTTTAAATTAAAAGATAAAAAAATATACTTTCACAAACAAATTATTTAAGTCATATAAATATTTAATCATATACAAGTGATAACAAGCACTAATATAAGAGAAATTATAATTATATTGTTTTTATAAGGAGATAAAAAAAATATCTATAATGATCTAATCATTGTGTCTAGAAAAAAATATTCCTTTTGTACTTATTTTTTTTTTAAACAAATGTCTTATGACGTGTTACGATTTAAAATTTGTCAAAAGTACTTCTAAATATGAAAACAGTACAAGTTAATAAATATAATTTTCTTTTAAATTTTAACTGAAGTTTATTATTATCCTAAAAAATTAGTATGAGAATTTTTTTTCGTTGAATGGAAATTCTATGGCCCACGTGAATTTCAAATATCGAGAAGAAAGCACATTACAATATCATTTTTTGACTAAATAGTTGACCCAAGAACTCGTCTTTCGAGGTCTTGTTGTCTTTGTGAACGCGGAAATTTCACCATTACGAAGGTTGCAAGAATTAGCAAACACGTTTTTAAAATTACGTGTTTCTTTCTTCAGCACAAGTGAACAAAGGTGAATCCAAATTCATATTCCCTTCCCCTGAAACACTATGTGTGTTTGAAACATTTATAACCCAACACACTAAAACAAAAAATATAAACAAGTCTCTATCCTACTTTTCCTTTACATTAAAACCATGTGCTCTGGAAATAACACATGGTTGTGTAACCAGCTTATGACTTACTAACATTTGTTGGGGGTATCGCCCGGACTCATTGAATAGGTATTATTTATTTTGACCAATAATAAATACAGATATGAATGGGTATGAATATATGAGTATGTTTATTTGACTATTAAATTTTCTTAATTTACTAAGTGATATTTAAATTCTATATATGGAAATTGATTGTTTGTTTGGTCTTGTAAGGAGGCGTATCGGTTTCTATTAAATACTTTGATATAAGAAGAAAACAAAAATCAATACAATGTACTTTGCATAGTTGCATAGCTCTATAAATAGAATAGAAAGGCTTCCTAAAATCAATTAGATGCAGACACAAAATTGTTAGAAGAACTAAAAAAATAATCACCAGATTATAGAGCTTGAGATCATGTTAAGCAACATGTATTGGACACAAGCAGGATCAGTGATGGCAACAATCATGTTCATATATACCATGTTCATGCGCTTAGTTCCCTCAACTCTTCAAACCCGTATTGGAAGGTACTCCAAAAAATTCTCCAGCTTTGTGTACCCTTATATCAGAATCACTTTCCATGAATACACAGGTGAACGCCTCATGAAAAGTGAGGCTTACACTGCCATTCAAACCTACCTTAGTGAACACTCTTCCCAATTAGCCACAAAGCTAAAAGCTGAAGCCACCAAAGTCAAAGACACAAGCATCCCTTTAATCCTTAGCATGGATGATAATGAAGAAATCATAGAAGAGTTTCAAGGAGTAAAGGTATGGTGGGGTGCACACAAAATCACCTCCAAAACACAGTCCTTTTCTCTTCACCCTTCTTATTCAGATGATAAAAGGTACTACAAACTCACCTTTCACAAGCGCTACAGAAGCCTCATCACTGAGTCTTACCTCAAACATGTGTTGGAAGAAGCAAAGGCCATTGAGATGAAGAATAGACAGTTGAAGCTTTACACCAACACCAAGACAAAGTGGAGCCACGTGATTTTGGAGCACCCTGCAACTTTTGAAACACTTGCAATGAGGTCAAAGGAGAAGGAGGATATCATCAATGACCTTGTGAAGTTCAAAAGTGGGAAAAGTTACTATGCCAAGATTGGGAAGGCTTGGAAAAGAGGGTACTTACTATATGGTCCTCCAGGTACAGGGAAATCTACCATGATTGTTGCTATGGCTAATTTCATGAACTATGATGTGTATGATCTTGAATTGACAGCAGTGAAGAACAATTCGGATTTGAGAAAGCTGTTGATTAACACTTCAAGTAAGTCAATTATAGTGATTGAAGACATTGATTGCTCACTTGATCTCACTGGTCAAAGGAAGAAGAAAATAGAAAAGGTTGAGCGGGGAGAAGGAGAAGGTTCTATGAAAAGGGATGATGAGGATGACGAGGATAGAGGAAGCAAGGTAACTCTTTCTGGACTATTGAATGTTGTAGATGGAATCTGGTCAGCTTGTGGGGGAGAGAGGATCATGGTTTTCACAACTAATTTTGTGGAGAAAATTGATCCTGCTTTGATTAGGAGAGGGAGAATGGATAAGCACATAGAATTGTCCTATTGTTGCTATGAGGCATTCAAGGTGCTTGCAAAGAACTACTTAGATATTGAGTCTCACCATTTGTTTCCTAAAATTGAGAAGTTGTTGGAAGAGACTAAGATGACCCCTGCTGATGTTGCTGAGAATCTTATGCCCAAGTCAGTGGATGAAGAGGTAGAGACTTGCTTGCATAGCTTGATTCAAGCTCTTGAGAAGTTCAAGAAAGATGCAGAGAAAAAGAAGGCAGGGACAGAAAGGAAGCAATCCAATATGCAAGAGAGTAAAGGTATTGAAAAACATGGTGAAGGGGTGGAAGCTAATGTCATCCATTAGTAACTTTTTCCCAATCATTGAATTTCTTACTTGCAATAAGAAGTGACATCTCTGTATTTGAACTTTGACTTCTACATTCTATGCAGAATTTGAATATCTATAACTTTCCTGGGATCCAGATTTCCTGTAAAAACATACGGTCCAATTTAATGGTTAAAAATTTTAATATTTTATATTTTTTTATCATAAAATTTATTACAGATTTTATTTCTTCATATAAATGACTGAAATGAATTTATCCCTGTGCTTGAATATGTTCTTGCTCAAATAACTAATAGTCGTGTTGTTAAAACATTCTGTTAGATTTTGCTTCTCGAATTCTAAGGATCAACTTTCAGATCATGTAATTTCCTTTCCACATTGTTACTCATAAGTAGTTGGTCAATGAAAATGAAACACTGATTTTCATCCTACTTTGGGATCATCAAGATCAGGAGTGAAGACTATTATTCGATAACTCCATTTTTTATTCGAAGTTTTTCATATGAAGCACCCGTGTTTCAGGCTCAACACTTTAGTCGCTGTGGAACAAGGGCAAACTATATATAACAAATTTCCACGATCGAGTATAATGAGTGTGCTATCCATAATAGGATAATAAAAAGTGATAGCAAAACACTCTTCTCTTTCTTTTGAAAATATTGTGATTGAATACAATTTATTGAAAAAAATATAAATATATTTTAATTAAAAAATATTAACAACACATTCTCTTTATCATACTCTATAACTTATAGACATTTATTGAAAAACAAAATTAATGTAGAACACACATGTTATTAAATAATTCTTTTTCTTAATTTTATAGTTTTAATAAATTTTAAATAATTGAGTGTGTGTTAAGAGGGATATACTAGAGAAAGTGTTCTCATCATTCATCTTTCAACTAATGACAGTATTAAAAAGAGTATATTAAAAAGTGTATGACTAACAATTCTCTTTCAACCAATAATAAAAAATATGTTAAAAAAAGTGTTATTATATTAACACTCTTCTAACATAATTGACCTTATAATCTTACATTCAATGACATTCCTTCAATATAGGATAATTGGACATGAGACCTTTGGCCATGCTATATAATAAATATGGGTTAACCTCTTTCTCACCTTAGTTTAGGTATATTCTGATTTTTTAGGGTTCTAGCCCTTTTAGCTTTAGGGCTCTTAAAATCTATATAAGAACATAATGTAATATATTACCTTTCTTTTATAAGATTTTGATGTTAAGAAGATATAGTAAATATTAAAAATATTTTAATTTTGGTTGAATATGAGTATGTAAACTATTGTAAATTGATAGATAAGTCATGGTAAAATATGTGAAAAATTTGTGTGCTACATACATCTCAGTGTAAAAGAACTCGTTTGTATACTAATTACAATAATTTTTAAAGAATAATAATTTCTTATATGCCAAAATGCGGTTTTAAAATTAATTTAGTATATTTTAAATTTTACTATTTTAAAATTTGAATTTAAAATTGAATATACCAAATCATGTCATTTTTAGTTTTTTAATTTCATGATTTCATATATTTAACATTTTAACCATTATCTTACATTTAGTATATCTTAAAGTGAATACACAGGTTTTTTAAAATTAATTTAAAATACGAGTAAGTTACACAGTTTGGTACCAAGTTAACTGTTTTACTATGTTTGTATATACTAATACATATTATTTTTATTTAAATAAAAAGTTATTTATGTTTGTAAATATTTTACTTGAAATTATTAATAAAAACAAAAATTATAGAAGCAGCAGGCAGGCTGATCCTATTTAATTAGCAGAGAAGAGGGTGAAGTGGTCAATGAAGCCGTTGTCATGACGCGTAGCAAACGTGTTGTTGTTGTTGTTGTTTGTTTATCAATTTTCATATAACATCCAAGACAAAAAGTTTTCTCACAAAACCCTCTCGGAAACTATACTTCTTTCTTAAGAAACCACCATGCCATCAATTCAATTCTTCACCTCTTACTTTTTTCCAGAATCAATTCACACATTAAATGTCATTAATCAACTTCATTGTCTAATTAAACATATCTAAAATTGAAATAATCTTTATATAATATGACAAGCTTAATTATAAAATTTATACTGATCTTAATTTCTTGTAAATATTAAACGAAGAGTTTAATGGGTATTAAGTATAAAAAATTTTTACACGTATGACTTTTCAACTTTTAAATTAAAAAAGAGAAAAATCAACACATTCATTTATTATGAATAAAGGATTGTAGCTGAACTTCTGTGTAAAAAATCTTTATACACAATATGTATCAATTAAATTATTAAATAAATCTCATCTAAGACGACCTTTTCTTAACTAGTCATACAAAAAATTACTTACTTAATGTGATCAACTATCAAAGGATGAATAAACAAAACAAGAATTTGGAATTTGTTCTCGTGAGAAAACCTTTTCTTTTTTTTTTCTTTATCTTTCTCTTCAAGGAACTTGTCAAGAAAGAGCTCATGTGTATGCAATTTTGACTTTTCCTTCTGGAACAAGGAAAAACACATCTATATATACTTGTATATGGTCAGAGAAAAGCAAGAGGAGCATCACACAAGATCAGAAAGAAGATGATGGGGGAGCTATGGGCACAAATGGGGTCATTGATGGCCACTGTTGTGTTTATGTACACAGTTTTTGAGCGTTTCGTTCCTCCTCAATTTCGTGACAGAGTTCAAGCCTATGCTCAAAAATTCACTAACCATTTTAATCCTTACATCCAAATAACCTTCCCTGAGTTTTCAGGAGAACGCCTCAAGAAAAGTGAAGCATACACTGCCATCCAATCCTACCTCAGTGCAAACTCGTCTCAAAGAGCCAAAAGGCTCAAAGCTGAAGTGGTGAAGGATAGTCAAACCCCACTAGTCCTCAGCATGGATGACAATGAAGAGATCACAGATGAGTTTGAAGGCGTCAAAGTGTGGTGGAGTGCAAAAAAAGCAAGCACCAATCAACAAAGGTATAACCCTTTCTCTTATTATGGGGCTTCTGATGAGAAAAGGTACTACAAACTCACTTTCCACAAACGCTACCGTGACATCATCACTGTGTCTTACATAAAGCATGTGTTGAAAGAGGGAAAGGAGATTGAGCTGAGTAAAAGACAGTTGAAGCTTTACACCAACAATCCTAGCAGTGGTTGGCATGGTTACAAGCAGTCAAAGTGGAGCCACATAGTGTTTGAGCACCCTGCCACGTTTGAAACCCTTGCAATGGATCAGAAGAAGAAGGAAGACATCCTAAAGGACCTTGTGAAATTTAAAAAGGGAAAGGATTATTATGCAAAGATAGGCAAGGCTTGGAAAAGAGGGTACTTACTATATGGTCCTCCTGGGACTGGGAAGTCTACCATGATAGCAGCTATTGCTAATTTCATGAACTATGATGTGTATGATCTTGAGTTGACTGCAGTCAAGGACAACACTGAGCTGAGAAAGCTGCTGATTGAGACTCCAAGTAAGTCTATAACAGTGATTGAGGACATTGATTGTTCACTTGATCTTACTGGGCAAAGGAAGAAGAAAAAGGAGGAGAGTGAGGATGAAGAACCAAAAGATCCTATGAGGAGAAATGAAGAGGAGAATAGCAAGAGCAGTAAGGTCACTCTATCTGGGTTGTTGAATTTTATTGATGGGATTTGGTCAGCTTGTGGAGGTGAGAGGATCATCATTTTCACAACAAATCATGTGGAGAAACTTGACCCTGCTCTCATTAGGAGAGGGAGGATGGATAAGCACATAGAAATGTCATATTGTTGCTATGAGGCATTCAAGGTGCTAGCCAAGAACTACTTGGATGTTGAGTCTCACCAATTGTTTGGTACAATTCGGCAACTGTTGGTAGAAGCAGATATGTCACCTGCTGATGTTGCTGAGAATTTGATGCCAAAGTCTCTGGATGAAGATGTGCAGACTTGTCTGCAGAAATTGATTAAGGCTCTTGTGGAGGCCAAGGAGGAAAAAGAAAGGAAAAGGGCAGAAGAAGAACGGTTGATGGAGTTGCAAGAGAAGGAAGAATCTACTCAGATGGAGGAAAACAATAAGGAGAAAACTAGGGAGAATGTGAAGGAAAATGGTTTTCATTGAGGGGCAATGAAAATGGTTTTCAATGAGGGGTAATGAAAATGGTTTTCATTGAGGGGCAATGAAAATGGTTTTCATTGAGGGCCAATGAAAATGGTTTTTGGAATAACAATCTGTTTAGATTTGCTATTACTTGCTAGTTGCTGCAGTATATTACCACTACTTGGATTTGAAAATTTGGAATATGCACCAAGTTGCAGAATGCAGTTTATAGGCGATATATAAGTTAATTAACCTTATTCTGTTGTTTAATTTCTGTTTTCTTATGGTTTTTCCAATGCTTCTTAGAGTAACAAATTGAATTGACATACTCAATTCACTTGAGCTGGTGACATTATAGCATAATGCTTGGTTCAGGGTGGAATTCTAAGGATTGTAAGCTAATAACTAGAAAAAAGTTGCAGTTCAAAGATGTTACTTTATTGGAAAATATTGCTTGTTTTTTAATCCACAATATCCTAATCAAATTAACATGCAATGATCATTCTCTTTACCTCAAGAAAAATAAGACACTGGTCTTATCTTTTTTTTTTTTCTTGAAGAATCTTTTGACGGTTTGACCACTGAAAAATCGTTCAACTATGGGTTACAGACTAGCAGTTCAGTGCCTTTACAATTACAATAATCTAGATATAAACATTTACGTTTCATGTAATTGAAAAACTTAGATTCTATCCTGACTTTTAGTATATGGGTTTCTATTGATCAAGGTTAATTACTAAAAATGCAAGAATAATCTGACTTTTTTTTAAGTTAAATATTAACTCTTAATATGTTAGTTTTTATTAAGGGAGAATTCAAATTCACGATATTTTTTTTTTTATATGATTTTTTTTAACTTGATAAACCTTATTAAATTATCAGTCTTTAGGATTACTGAAAGAGCCAAACATTCATGAGCCAATCAAGGAGAGAGTTGGGAATTGAAGCTCAATACCAAGAAAGAAATTGACTACAAACAACTTATTAAAAAATTGTGAAAAATAAAATGTAGCATAGCTTGAAGTTTTTCTTCTCTAGCTAAATTTTAATGTCTCAATTCCTGTATACAAAATCAAATAATTTAAGAGCACAAACTAGCTGAGCCAACCTTATGACTGAAAATGAAAGAAGTGATTAGAGGCATCAACTTCCGTTTTATCGTATCTATGATAAATATGAGCACCAAAGCTACCAATCAAATCATACAAATGTTTACCAAAATCCAGCACACTATCCTGTTCCTAACTATTTATTAGAGGATTTTTCTATCCTCTATCTATTTCGAAGATGCATTTTCACTCTAAATTAGTCACTAGTCATTTTAAAGGATTTGGACAGCCGTGTAGAAAGAAATTAAGGAGGTGCGAGGTAAAAAAATTGCTATTATATGACCACACATTGCTGCTATACCTCAACAATGACTCTTGGTTTTGAAAAAAAGATTACAAAATACGTCACATATTGGCACAGGTTTATAATACTTCATGAACTTCATGACTTTTGTTGGAGTGAGAAAGATTCACCACTAACATGTGGGTCAACATGCAAATTTTGAATGTTCATAGTGTTTGCATTAGTTGTCTAAGTAGGTTTTTTTATTTAATTTTTTAAATTAAGAAGCATTTGTGACTGTTTGTAATTGTCAGAATTTTTTTTTCTCGAAAATTCTTCTTTTTTTTTTCAAACTCTACAAAATTCTCAAGGACAAAGAAAAAGAAGGATTTTCAAAGACTATCTTAAATATTTTTTAACTTAGAAAAATTTAAAAAAAAAAATCTTTAACGATGTCAACTATGCAGGAAGTAGATGTAAACGACAGAACCATTTAAGACTTATATGTGTTTAAAACTTTTTTAGGAATTTAAATGTTAATACCTCAATTTTTCAGATCTCTTTGATTTTTAACTCCTTTTGTTATGTCATTTTTTATTTTGAATCTTCAAAACAATAGTTATTTTAAAGAAAAATGATAATGACATTATTTTACAAAAAATCTTTTGATTGATGAAAATTTATTGAAAGTTAACTATTCTGATAATTTTACTTTTCATTTAATTATTATTTCACCTTATTTAAAATTTGATCCATCAAACTATGTTGCATATTATTTAAAATAAATTATATTTTTAATATTTTATCTATTAAAAAAATTTATGATGTGAGATAAATTTATAAGATCCACTAAAATTAATAATTTTTAATAAATTTTGTTCATCAAATAAAGTATTAAAAAAGAAAACTTGATTAACATGCATTCCTCTTATTTCAAGTCATTTTTTTCTCATTTCTTCTATCCATAAATTTCACAAAAGCACAGGAAATAAGTAAAGGTGAGCAATGTTCCTTAAAGTTACATGCTAAAGAGAAAAATGAATGGTCTAAAAAAGCACGAATTCTCCAAAAGATAATGAAAATGATGATAATTGAATGTAGTTTTTTTTTTTTTTTTTTTCAAATCACAATACAGACTATGGTGAGTTTGAGAATATATACATACTATTCAAACAATAGTGTGATATATTTTTAAGGACAAAAAATATTTTTAATATTTCATCAATCAAAATTGTTTAACACACCATACAAAGTTTATAAATAATTAAAAAAATATATTATAAAAAAAATACCGTTAAACTTCCTAATTACATGATAACTCATTAGATTATAATATTATTGTTATATGGCCATTAATGTTGTTTTCTTTAACACAGGAACTAAAATAAAAATATTTTTAAAAGAACAAAATAAAAAATATCTTTAAAAGAATAAAATAAAAAATGACTATTTTTTAGAATAAAAAATTATTTAAACTTTAAAAAATTTAGCATTTTGACTTTTGAGATCTTGTTCCTATTGAGCCTAATATGGGGTCCTAACAACAAAAACATGAAACCATAATGTTGATCCACACTAAAACATGAAGATCCTTTTTCACTTCTTAAGTTCACACCTAGACAGTGAAATCAAATAAGAGTACTATTTAGACAAGTTATCATTCGTAAAGTATGTGATATTCTCAATTTTCTCACTTTAAATTTCTTCCCCTTCGCTACACCATGCCTGGTAATTAACCCTGGGCATAAAAAGGTGATTTATAATACTATTTACAGTATTACTACATAGTCTATTTTTTTAATATATTAGAAATAGATAAATTTACTACTGTAAGAACTTGTTTTGCATGAATGTGTCTTGCAACTATTTTATGCTTAATCTAAAAGATGAAACCAAGAAAACCACACTTTTGATTTTGTTTCCTGATGCCTTAGCTTCCTAAACAAAACATAAAAGAAGCCTATTGTGTTCATCTTATCCAGTGACCTTTCAACCTTTATAAGGACCAACCAAAATGGAAACTGTATAATACCTAACCAAATATGTTTTCTCTTTTCTTGCATCTTCTTATCCGATTGATTAAGGAACCTGGAGTCGGTGTTGTTCCGACAATTTAGCACGCATCAATCATACGTCAGAAATAAATTAAAAAGACATTTAGAAATTATATAATATAAGCTAGCATGGTTATAGTGGAAGTGTTAGTAATAAATTATTTATGACAAGATATAATGAAAATTATTCCTCACACATTAAATTATTAGCATAGATATTATGGGATATGGATGGATATATATTCTGTCACACATATCCTAAATCTTGTATATAAGACAGTGTCTGCATTCAAAATTTGTGGGCAAGAGGTGAAAAAAGATGAAGCCAGGTGACACGTTTGCTCACGTAGGATCCTTAATTGCTTCCATGATGTTTGTTTGGGCCATGTTCAAGCAATTTTTCCCTTATCAACTTAGCAACCAAATTGAGAAATACACCCAAAGAATGGTGGCTGTTGTGTACCCTTACATCCAAATCACATTCCATGAGTTCACTGGTGAGAGACTGATGCGCAGTGAGGCCTATTCTGCCATAGAGAACTACCTGAGCTCAAAGGCATCAACACAAGCAAAGAGGCTGAAAGCTGACATAGGGAAGAACAACCAGTCTCTTGTTCTCAGCATGGATGACCATGAAGAAGTGGCTGATGAGTTCAATGGTGTCAAACTTTGGTGGGCCTCTGGCAAGCACATTTCCAAATCACAGAACACGGTTTCCTTCCACCCCATTTCAGATGAGAAAAGGTACTACAAACTCACTTTTCATAAAAGCAATAGAGATGTGATCCTAGGCACATACCTTAACTATGTGCTGAAAGAGGGTAGGGCCATTAAGGTGAAAAACAGGCAAAGGAAGCTTTATACCAATAGTGGGGCTTATTGGAGCCATGTGGTGTTTGAGCACCCTGCAACATTTCAAACACTGGCTATGGATCCAAAGGAGAAGGAAATGATCATTGATGATCTCATCACATTCAGCAAGGCAGGGGAGTTCTATGCAAGGATAGGGAGGGCATGGAAGAGAGGGTACCTACTTTATGGACCTCCAGGGACTGGCAAGTCCACAATGATTGCTGCCATGGCAAATTTGTTAGGCTATGATTTGTATGATCTTGAGTTGACTGCTGTGAAGGACAACACTGAATTGAGGAAGCTGCTGATTGAGACGTCTAGCAAATCTATAATTGTGATTGAGGATATAGATTGTTCACTAGATTTGACTGGTCAAAGGAGGAAGAAAAAGAAAGAGGAAGAAGAAGAGAATGGGAAGGATCCAAGGGAAAAACAACCAGGAGTGCAAGAAAGAGATGTTAAAAGTAGTCAGGTAACTCTTTCTGGTCTTCTGAATTTCATTGATGGATTATGGTCTGCTTGTGGGGGGGAGAGATTGATAGTTTTCACCACAAACTATGTGGAGAAATTGGACCCAGCATTGGTTAGGAAAGGGAGAATGGATAAGCACATAGAATTGTCATATTGTGGCTATGAGGCATTCAAGTTGTTGGCTAAGAATTATCTTAACATTGAATCACACCATTTGTTTGGCACAATATGCGAATTGCTCAAGGAAACCAAAATCACACCAGCTGAGGTTGCAGAGCATTTAATGCCTAAGAATTCTTATGTGGATGCAGAACTTCACTTTAAAAGTGTAATTCAAGCACTTGAATTGGCAAAGGAAGGAGCCAGGCTTAAATCTGAAGAACATGCGTGAGAGCATACTGAAGCATCCTCCCACCATGATTCTCATTGGACTGAAATTGATTCATCAGACAAAGCAACAGAAAAATCAGCAAACTACTACATATCACCTTCATGCAAAGTAGAGACACTAAGATAGAGAGTGAATGAAAGGAGAGAATCAGTGGAAGGGAATGGATAAGACAAACTAAATATCTACTCATTTTGTTGTTCATAACCTTAGAAAATTGGCAATCTAACAAATACCCTTAGGGGTATTGCTTGAGTAAACAGAAATAAATTATTGTGTAAAAATACAAAAGTCAATTAGTGGATACTTTTCCTAAAAATTAAAATATATAATAAAGTACATTAAATACTCACTAGTCATTAACATCTTTGAGACATTCATTTGCTGAACTTTATGAAATCATAGAACTAGACCTGTCCTGTGTGGCCTAGACTGTTCTATGACCCAATTGATGTAGTACCTAATTGATGACCTAACTAAAATTCCAACACAGATATGCTGATGACTGAAAAGTTGATAGAATATGTTAGAAACTTGTGATTTGGCAAGCTCACGTTATAGGTTCCTTTATACACAAGCATGCACTTCTTTCTCAGCATATTGCACTAAATCCCAAACTATGATAAGAATGAGAGGTAAAGTTGAAGAAAAGGGATTGCACATTTGGTTGAATGATAGAAAAAAACAGGCAAGTATGGAGCCTCGGACTCATTATTATATGAATACATATTATTATATTTATAAAAACTTAAATCTGAGATGTTATTCACACCTTACTTTTTGTTTTTTCATAGAAATATTTTTAACAAAATTAGTTTCCGGAATATAATTATGTTATAATATTATTGGAGAAGGTATTTTTCATAATATAAAAATTACATCATGAAAATTAGTTTTCGTAACGTAAAAAATTATAAAATTAAAAATTAGTTTCTTTGGAAATATATAAAAAGGGTTATATAATGAAAATTAATTTTCATAAGATTTGCAGAAAAGTACGAGAGTGAAAAATGATAGAGAAGAGATATTTTGGAAATATAAAGAATTATAATATGAGAAGAAAAAAATTAATATAAATAGTACTCACAATCTAAACCCAATATCAGGAGAATATGAGTTCTTTTCTTTTTGCACCTCCCAAATTTTTTTGTGCCTCTTAAATTTTTTAAAAGAAATTTCCCTATTTTTTAGGTTCATTGATCTGTCTTACCAACCTAATTTTTCAACTACCTCCCTCGACCTTTTTTTTCTTTGCTCACACGATGAATCTCATCTTCTCTATTCATCTCTTTCACTTAACAAGATAGATAGAATCTGCAATAGGCATGCATATTGAGGATCTGTAATATGAGTATGATATATCGTCAATTTTTATCTAAAATATTAAAGAACAAAGTAGATAGAGGTCAAGGGAGATAGATTTAAGCAGAGATGAGCACACAAACAAAATTCACATGTTGGAGAATGAGAGCTTATAAATTCGAATCCGTCCACTAACACATTAATATTAACATTTGTCTATAAAAAAAAATACACTTAAAAGGGTTGGTAGCTTAAAAAATATGGGGTGCAAAAAGAAAAGGCCAATAATATGTATGGCATGGTGTGGCCGCCAACAGATGTTGGGCTACTTGTTGGATCTAATAAGGTTTGGGCCTTAAAGCCTTAAAGGATTGTCTGTTTTTACCTATGCCTCCATAAACTTCATCCTACACCTCCATAATATATTAAATACCAAAATACTTTTGAGTGACTCTCTGAAATAGGTCATCATGATTTGATTTTAGGTAAATCCAAATTACCTAATCCAGACTCATTAAAATTTTTTTTTCCAAATCTGGATTAGGTAATTTAAAGGTTACTTTCTTTCACAAATTTGAATGATAATTTAGATTCATTATAACTATACTTTGTAATACAAGTTTGTATTAGATAATCCAAACTTGTAAAAGAATAGATTTTTATGAATCCAGATTTTTTAAATAATAAAAAAAACTTCAAATGACCTAATTCGAACTTAAAAAATACATATTTTAATGAGGATTTTTGTGAAAGTGTATGGAGAAATTTATCCAGACGCATTCTAGAGAATCACTCATAAGTATTTTGGTCATTTAATATATACGGAGGTGTATGGAGAAATTTATAAAAGTGTAGGAAGAAAAAATCTAGAGGATTGCATGTATAATTTTTCACATGAGTCTTCCACATTAGCATATACTACATAAAATAATTAATATTTTTTTATAGATCAAATATTTATTATTAATATATTAATTTTTATTAGTTGAATGATTGGAATGTAAGTTTTTTTTTTCTTTTCAGATGTGTACTTAATATTAATTTGACCCAAATCTACAGTAACAGACGATTCGACACAGTATTTTGTTTGGCACAATTAAGAGTGTTTGTAGAACGGTTTTTTTTTTTTTTTTTTAATAATTATTACTCATTTTTTGTACAAACAGTTTTGGGTACATCAATTATATTGCTCATTGGGGGAATGAGACGAATGGATTATCCTCAGCCAAAAATAACACAAATTTAGAGAAATTAAGATTTCATTTGTTTGATTTTTTTTAATTTTAAAAATAATTTATAAAATAGTTTCTAAAAATTATATTTTAGAATTTTTTAGTAAGTGTTGTTAAAAAAATATTTTAGAAATGTAAAAGTGAAAAAAATTATTCATATTAACATAAATATCATTAATAAAAAATAAAAAACAACTTATTTTTTGTATGTTAAGTTTTTAAAACAAAAATATAAAACTGAAAATAAAATTATTTTTTATTATTTTTTTTAGTTTTTAAAAACTAAAAAATAAATTTTTTTAGAAATTATTTTGAGAAAATACTAAGCAAACAATTTTTTAATTTTTAAATATTAAAATATAAAAATAATTTTATAAAATCACGTAAAAAATCACTTAATTATATTTTTTTGGTACAAATAATTAATTTGATTTGTGTATGATTGCATTGTTGTCGACTTTAGTTGTGCGCATTAAGAAAAACTGTTCCAAATTAAACTGAAATGACTAGAAGTAATTAATTACCGCGATGTTATCAAAGTCACACTAGTGGCGATGAAGTTTGGAACAGTTAGTACAAAGTCATAAAATCAAACTCCTAGCTTTTTTTTTTTTATGCCAAACAAACAAAATTACCTAAACGATTTTTTTACTAAGGTTATTTTTTTTTACATAAAAATTACCCAAACAAAAAAAAAAATTACCCTTCACCTTGTTTACTTAAATAATTTTTTTAGTATGTGATTTTTTTATATATAAAAAAAAATTGCTGGCTGGAAACCAATGTTTTATAGGATGTTTTTTTTTCAGATTTATTTTTTAGTTTTTTTTTTAAATTTATTTTCTATTTATATATTATTCTAAATCATAAATTTTAAAATCAAAATATTTTTAATTAATTTATATTTTATTATATATTTTAATTTTTCGTTGTGTATCTTTTTTATTGTTTTAATTTTTTTAAACACTTTCTAATTTATTTTTAAGTTAAATTATTAAATGCTTTTAACTAAAATATTTTTAAATATTAGGTTTAAAAATCTTAATTCAAAAAAATTAAACTGAAGAATAACTTGCAACCATTTAAAAAAATTTAAAATAACGGAAACGATACACAATATAAAAATAAAACATATAAAAAAACAAAATGAAATAACAATTCACTTAAAATTTTCTAAAATACTTTATAAAAATATAGGTACATAAAAAAATTAAAAATAAATTAAAACAAATTGAAAAAAACTAATCTGAACATTTTAGTCAAATTTTTGAATTTTTTAAATTTATTTTTTATTTATGTAAATTTTTTAAATTATGAATTTTAAAATTAAAATTTTCAAATTTTTTACTTAATTTAAACTTTATTTTATTTTATTATGTATTGTATTTTAATGTTGTGTATTTTTACGGTGTTTTAATTTTTTAAACACTTTCTAATTTAGTTGTTAGGTGAATTTTTTTAAACTCTTTTTACCAAAATAACTTTAAAATAATTTGAAATATTTGATTTAAAAATATTAATTTAAAAAATTTTAAATTAAAAAATAAATTACAAAGCATTTTAAAAAAATAAAATAACGAAAAAGATACATAACATAAAAATAAAACATATAAAAATATAAAATAAAATAAAAATTAACTTAAAAAATTAAAATGTGTATCCTTTCCATTTGAAATACTTTTTTTTTCATTTTATTTTTTTACATATTTTATTTTGGTTTTTATGTATTTTATTTTTATGTGATATATCTTTTTTGATATTTTAAATTTTTTTAAATGCTTTGTAATTTATTTTTCAGTTTAAAAATGTTTTTAAAATTTTGGAGCTTAATATTCCAAATTATTTTTAAATTATTTTAGTAAAAACGTTTAAAAAATATAAATTAAAAAATAAATTACAAAATATTTAAAATAATAAAAAAGATACACAAGGTAGAAGTAAAATACATAATAAAATAAAATATAAATTAATTAAAAAATTTTAATTTTAAAATTCATGATTTAAAACAATATATATAAATAAAAAATAAATTTAAAAAATTAAATAAAAAATAAATCTAAAAAAAATGCTATAAGAAATTGATTGTCGTAAGCAACTAATTTTTTATAAATTTTATATCTAAAAAGAATCACAATGATAAATTAGTTCCTACAACCAACTTCTGCATGTAAAATTATAAATAGTAAAAATAGTTATTTAGACAAATAATAAAAGAGTGAATCATTTAAGGAAATTGTTTTTTTCGGTGTATATATATATATTATATAAATAAAGCCTCAGAGTCCTTTCATTGATTAACAAATTAAAAATACAATCCTGCAAGCTTAATTATAATAATTAATTGGATCATAGTGATATAATATCATGAATATCCACTAAGGAGCTACTGTATCCAATATTTTCCACGGGCGGAGCGAAGCAACGACGTAGTCAAATGCTGCCATACATTAATCGATCAAAGTGACCTTCCTCGAACCTAGTTAACCTCTTTTTTTCTACTACAAATTTCCACTAAATTATCCTTTTAGCTTCCTAAAGTTTATTACCTTATAATATATAGTGAACCTTTCATGTAGTGCATTTTCCTGGAACCTCTTATTTTGAATTCTCGTTTTGGAAATAAGAAAAAAAAAAGTCTTCAAAATTTTTAGTTGGTTATAAATCTCTACAAATTATCATTTTATGTTTTAAATAGATGTCAAAATTATCACTTATGTCACATTTTTATTTTTACTTTAGCCTAAGGTGATTAAAAATAACATTTTCAAACACATAATTAGTTTAAAGACTAATGTAATAACAATATATATATTCCTACCACCGATCCTAAACATCTTTAGGGTCACTCACCTAAAGTATTGTTTGTTTTGGAGGTTGTCGTGTCTCAGTCACAATTTGAAAGAGGGTGTAAGTGATCATTGACCTCTACTCCAAAGCGATGTAGGACTTCAGATGTATAGGAACAAGCCCCCAGTTGTGGTTAAGTGGTGTTAGAGCCTCAATGTCCCTACCACTAGTCCTAGACATCATTAGGGTCATCTATCTGAAATATTGTCTACTTTGGAGATTCTGATCATTTACAGTTTTATTTTAAAAAGATGGTTAAGGAATTAAGGAAGAATTATAATTATAAACGACCTTTAACCTCAATGTATAACTTTAGTTACACAGGAACAATATATTTTGTAGGAATGTTTCTTTTACATATTAAAATGTTATTTCTAGAAATATAAACTTAAAGTGTAATATTCTTATTTTTGTTACTAGTTTTAAATTTTCATTTTCTGACCTATATCTTTTATTTTAATATTTGAAATATTTTAACTTTTTATTTTCTTATCTTTTATTTTCATTGTAAAGAAGTTGTTGGAAAAATTAGATTTTAATTATTAAAAGAAGTTGTTTGAAATGTTGTAAAATTATTTTAAAATTTAAAAATTTTTCAAAAGATATCAAAATATAACCAAATACAATTTTAAATCAATTGAAATATAATACTTTTAGTTTTATTATCTTAAGAATAAAATTCCTAAAAATATAATACAAAAACTTGAACATATGCTTGCTTAATTAGAAACTAATTAATTAATGAAACGGATATATATATATATATATATACACTTACAAAAATTTTATTAAACACCCAAAATTTTTCTTATCACACTATAAGGTTTATTATATTTATATTCTTTCATTATTTCAGTTTCTTTCTTATGTGTGAAATAGATTAATTAGAGCGTGTGATTGATTATAAAGTGATAATTTTAGTTTTAATTATTCAGTGTGAACTGCTTGCAAGTTTCTAGAGGGAAACATGAGTGTGAGATTGAATTATGCATCCAACGTTGGGAATCTTTGCACCATTTTTTTATTTTAATATAAGCCATTCCAAATGGTGGCAACTTCGTAGCAATTGATGCACGAGGTAAAAGTATGTATGACAAGGAAAAACAAAAGGAAAAATAGAAAAGAAAAATAAAAATGCAGTATTTGATTAGTCACACTATCCCTCTGAGTCTTGCTCTCTATATATACACGCATGTGTATAGCTTATATGCAAGAAGAAGAAACAGATGGTGAAAGCAAAAGAAGAGAATATTAATTTAAGGAGCAACAACAAACAACAGAGGTTGAGGTTGTGTTGTCGTAGGAGTGATGGCACCTGCATGTTGTGTTTCATTTCATATATCATATATGATTATGGCCATAGCTAGTGCCATCCTCCTTCGACACCATGTCCTTCAAACCTCTCTAATCACTTACTTTTCATGCTTTCTCTCTTTATATTCACCTCACAATATGAAGCATTCAACAACACCAATGATGTTTTCTTTTCTACCTCACTAACTACTCTTTCCCTAGGTGAGGTTCTCATGTCTAGTGAATTAATTATCATTGTACAACTGTTGTATCATTCTAATATTCTCTTACATCATATATTTTTCAGTTTTTAATCTAATTAATATAAGTGAAAAGTACAACTGATCTGAGAATGAGAATGGTGTTATACAGGTAAAATTATCATTCAGCATTAATGGGTTTTGAATAGTTCTCTATATTTATTTTTTATTTTTTTTACTAAGGCACTCTTAGTGCTTTTTGTGTAATTATTGGTTTTTCAATAAAACTTTGGATTATAAAAAAAGAAAAAATAAATTATCAATGGTAACTGCTTACCTTTAATTAAGAGGGTGCTAGCTGTATCTTTACATTTTGAATTGATAAAAAGAATCATCTATAAATTAATCAATTAAAATCATACAATAAATGAGTTACAAGGTAAGTATAATGCTGTTTTAAGTTTTTTAGTTGCAAAAAAAAAAAAGTGTTTTAGTTCTAAGACTCCCAAACACTGGATGAAGGATTTCAGTCTTTAAAGGCTTTTATTGTTAGCATTATAAAGCTGATCTAGTAAAAAGTTGACGGAAGGGTGAAGGCAGAGGACGAGAATTCGTAAGTTTTATTCCTTTCCATTTACTATTATTTTTTGTTGATAAAAAAAGTTTTATTATTGACGTAATAAATACAAACTTGTGTCAATAATTCAAGGATCTAACAAAAAACTTATACTTGATTAAGATGCTAAAATATTTTTTTATAAAAAATGTTGTTAAAGCAAATAGTAATAAATTGTCCGCTTATGTAGGTGTCCATGTTCGTAATTATGATGAATAGACATTTCAAGAATTACTTAAGGTGTTATTATAAGTTGAATTTATTACAAAAACGACCACTGCAAGCAACAAAAAAATTGTGTTTGAAACAGACTTATTTTTTATTCTTGTTATTCATTTTTTTAAAATATGATTTTTTATATTAGTTAATTAGATCTTAAAAAATTAATAATAAAAATGAAAAGTAAATTTCCTATACTCACTCTTAAATTAAGTTATTCATTTACATTACTTTAAGATATTTTAATCATTCTTTTTATTAAATTTGAATATTTAAAATTAATTACTTTTTATAACTATTAAATTCAAAGAAAATAAATTGCTTGAATGAAAAGGATTCTTCGTATTTGTATTTGTATTTGTATTTATATATATATAAAATAATGTGTATAGTACTCTAAAGTAATAATAAAATTCATCTAGATTTCTATTCTAATTTTATCGATCAATCGTCAACTTTTATTCCATGTTACTGATAAAGCACAAATTCCATGAAGATCTTGTTTTATGTATTATATACTTTTTATTCCAACTTTTATTTATTTCATTTACACAAATTCCATGTTACTAATAAAGCACAAATTCCATTTTCTTCTTTTGAAACAAGACAATTTTACTATTTATGTTTTTAATTTATTTGGTTGAAAATAATTACTTGAAGATCTTAATTTTAACTTTTAAGAACTTCTACTGCCTTTGATGCAATAAATATCGGTGGACAAGATCACTCGCTTAAACTATTTATTATCACTATTAGAACAAGGTTGAAACATAAAATTAACTCCAAGGTTTGGTATATAATACATATTATGCACATGAGCTCAACTAATAGCTAATTTTAATGCGCTAATTTGGAAATTTAACTATAAATTGTTCTTCTAGTTCATTATAGATTAATCATGAGAGTTTGTATCATGTTATATTAGTTTTTATATTTTATTAATGTGTCATGTTTAAATAGAAACTTTGGATCATTTAAATTCTTGGTTAATAGTTTGTTCAAAAATGTCTTGAAGAAAAAGTGTAGAACAGTTTGTTAAAAAAATGAAATACACTTAATTATGTCTCAAAGCAAATTACACAATTAAGGAGGAGATCCACCAATCTACAGAGGAAAATTGTCAATCCAAGAAAGATAATGAGTGATTAAATAAAAAATTTCAATCTTTACTTGATGTTGTATTTTAGTTTTTATTTCCAGATGTCCAATAGATATTTCAGTAGGATGTCCAACAATAACAACAATGTCAAATTATCAGACACAACAATAGGATGACCAACAAGAACAACTACAGAATAACCAACAACCACAACAAGATAACCAATACCAGCAGCAACACAATTCTTGTCTAATTACTCAAATTATTAAGATAAGAGTCACTTTATTTGTAGGAACCAAAATAGATTGCCTATACTTTTATTTAATATTTAAGTTGGCTAAACATAGTATTTTTATTTATATTAGGACATGTTTGTTGGCTAACCTTATTTAATATGTAAGTTGGCTAAACAAGGTTGAATTTATATTTTAATAGTTATGACATATTTGTTGATTAGGATACATGTTCCTTCTTGGAGCTCTGGTGCTCACTTTTTACTTCTCACAACAACCTCCATGAGCCAAGAACCTCCCCTACCCACCCTCCCCCATAACTCTTAACATCCATTGTTTAATAAAAAAATACACCCTCTCCAACCATTAAAACACATTGAATCATCAAGACATAATTCATTTGAAAATGGAACTTTTTTTAGATATGAAATATTTTTTCATAATTTGCAAAACAAATCGAACCCTACAACCCTCCACTTGTTAACTCAATGTTGGATAAAATGTAAGTAATAGGGATGACAAGCACACTTGTCTCGTGGGTACTGACTTTGACGGGAGAAAACCATATTGACTGAGGTCAGGGTCAACGTCAGGTTTTTCCTGCCTAAGAAAATTGGGATCGGGATGGGTTTGTTGGTCTTGCCTCGCCTCTGCCCCCACATCGTTTCTACCCCCACCTTGTCTCTATGTTAAACAAAATATCATACATATATTTTTAATTGCACATGTCTGTTATAAATTCACACCCTTGTGGATCATTATAACATGATTGAGCAAGAACCACAATATTGTGGTCGAGATCATAATGCCATGGAAGATACATTGTAAATAATGATATACTTTTTAAATTAAAATTTAATTAATAAATTAATATATAATTTATTTAATAATAAATAAGTAATTTAAATTGAACCCAAAAACATCTTATAGGATTGGACGAAGATTAAAATTTCATACATGTTTTTGTTATACTTATACCCGAATCAGCCCCACACAGAGATGGGGAGGGTCAAACTCGCCCCCACCCCACCCCTATTGTCATCCCTAGTTGGTAGGTGTTCTAGAATGGATTAAACCATTATCAAATCCACCAACTGGCTTTTACACTATGGATCAAACCCTAAAATCATATGGATTTAGTTATTCATGTATTGTAATATAATCTAGTCAATAAGCTCACTCATATCACTTAATAAAAATCTGTTAACTAAGACTACTCTTAATGGTAACCCAAAAAAATTATTATGAACCTTAAGATCAAATAACAAATGTCCAAAAAATTGACCTTTATACTAAAATCTTATTTAACCCTAAATTTTAATATCATCTATCTCAATGATAAGTTACTAATGGCATGGTAACTATTGTAAATTCATTTTTGGACAAGAGAAGAACGATCAATCAATCTCGTAATAGCCATCTGACAATCTCACAATAACTACTAGGTCAGTAACCGATCTCACAACAACCCATAACCCCTGATAAGGTAACCTCCAAGTAACTACTAACACTATATAATACACACAACGGGAAACCTAAAAGGACATTTTTTTTCCTCCAGAACATTTTGGCGACCATAGTGGAAGCAAAAAAAGTGATTCCTGACGACCATCATCCTACCATCAACTATCAAGTCCCAGCAAAGATGACATATAAATCAATTTCCTGTTTATGCTAATTGAAGGGTACGGTAAATTCAGTTAACGATATAATGGGAACTTTTACATAGCAAAAATTAACACATGTGTAAGACCATTGTGGAAATGGTGTTCATCGTAAACATTCTTGTTCAATGTTGGAAACATTTTAATGTCTTATCTTTGTCATCGGATACTTCCTCCAATTTTCCTGTCAAAAAAATTGAAGGAAGTTGGCTTTTGTCTTTGGCTACTGCATCCTGAACCATCAGCATATCCAACAACAAGATTCATAGAAATATACTCAACACCCACTATTGGGAGAGGACCCCTTCACTTGCTTCGGGTGAGTTGTTCTGTAACTGTGAAGGCTATGAACAATTGTTTCCAATCTCTCTTGCATTATGAATATTTTAACTGTTTTTAATCTTTTGTATTCAAAGTGTCTGCCATCTCTTTAGTCTTTATATGATGTTAAGTAATTCCTTCCACTTCACTCTGGTCCTTCATCACCTTATCTATGGTGTTAAGGTGCATTTTCTAATACTGGATACATAAGCCCTTTATTAGGCAATTATTGTATTGGAATTGTGTGTATATTCACTATATGGCAGGCTTTAATTTGAATCCTAATGATTTTTTATACTAGAAAGTAAAAAAAAAAAAAGGTGGAAGGAGGATTATGAAATTGGCAAACAAATGGATCTCTTAAAGATAAGCATAACTTATCATTCCGCTGAAAAATCAATTTTTATGTTTAAGATTTAAAGCTTAAAATCAATATTTGGAAATCCAGTAGGTAGACTTTAAAGTTGGTTTCAAAAGTTACAAAAGAGATTGTTCTCCCAACTTCGTTTGTTTGTTTTTATTGTAATTGCAAACAAGCTCATAATTATTAGCTGAAATTTTGATTTAGGCTATGACCTTTTAGATTTTGAATATAATTCTTCAAAAGTACAAAGGAAAGGAGATTTAATTGTGAGCATATATATCTGCTGGGAGCGGAAATTTTCTCTCTGACAGAAATAGTTTCAAAACTTTTCTCGTGCCATGGCTGTTCAAAATTTGATGTTTTTAAATTTTATAACTAT
Source organism: Psophocarpus tetragonolobus (assembly GCA_037954015.1). NCBI lineage: Eukaryota > Viridiplantae > Streptophyta > Magnoliopsida > Fabales > Fabaceae > Psophocarpus > Psophocarpus tetragonolobus. Next base: position 29,001,897 of record CM075696.1, on the reverse strand, counting down.
TTTTTGGTCCATAAAATAATTATATGTTATTATCTAGTATCATATAGTTATGTGTTCTGGCGTGTGTTCATTAATCTAATAATTACTTGACCAAAACTTTGGTAGTTTGTGTCATTTGTGTTGTTCAAGGAAGTAAAAGCATATGTATAACAATTTTGATTGTTAGTCTAATTATTTGTCTTTGTGTGATTGTGTTGGGTTGTATCTAAGAGTTGAGAAAACTAATCTACAAGATGAAATTAGTGAAGACACTAACTTAACAAGATTAAAATATGTATATCCACTTTGTTTTTTTCTTTTCTTTATTCGTTTTTAATTTTTATTTTCCTTAATTGCTTCATTTTTGTTTTTGGTGGTTATTGACCTATTATCGTTAACCTTTTTGTTCTCTTAACTCATTTTCTAAAAAACACAACAAAATTCACACGTGGAGAGTTGAAATGGTCGTGAGTGAAAGAAAGAGAAGACATTCGCAGTTAGAGATATCAACAATGAAGTCCCTAAAAAGTTGATACAAGAAAAATTGTCTCAAATTGCTTACACAAGCATTCCTCTGGCACCTATCAAGATTTTAGGCAAACTGTTTGCTCCATATGCGATGATGTTGATTTCCTCTGAAAAACTTTTATAACAAATTATATTGATTCCAACACTTGTATGCTTTATTTACTTTCATACTATCATGCATATATATCACATCATATAATGATCATCCACATTATCACGTGATAACTAAACAACTTGCATTTTCATACATACCATGCATACAACATTTTGTAGGTTACTTAAAAAAAGTCATGCAACCTCGGTATTCCAATATACGTAGTACCCACCAATCCATCTTAGGTCCTAGTGTGAACATGATTTACACTCAGAGACCTATAAACATTACAAGGCCTTAATTTAGAATCAGTGTACATAAGAATTGCACTTAAAGATCTACAAGCTTAGCACGCGTGCACAAGTACAAAAGGATTTACATTCGACAACATCAACAACAAAACATGTCCAGCAAAGCAATAAATAAATTTTAGCATCAATGCCAACAAGAATTGCATTTTCAAGATTAAGATTGACAAAACAATAAAGCGTTATCACTCCTAACGGGTTCAAGGTTGAGGGGCTTGTGGATTGGAGAAAAACAGTTAACTGATCTTGTAATAGCCCCACCCGACAATCTCACAATAACTATAGGGTCAATAACTAATTTCACAATAACCTCCAAGTAACCATTTCTCGAAACGATCTCATAGTAATTGCTTAGTAACTAACCTATAACCCCTAATAAGATAACATTCAGGTAACTACTAACACTATATAATACACACAATAAGAAACCAAAGAACACTTTTTTCCTCCAAAACAATTTCTTATTAGTTATATATCGAATATATAAATGATGGCTTATGATACTATTTCTAAAACTATAAAAACAGGTTGTTACGTAATAACTATTTTAGATTTTTTTTTTCTTAAATTCATTTTTTTATTATCATTCAACAATTTTATAATTTTGATCTCTACAAAATAATTATTGATAATTTGATCCTCCATGTATTTCAAAATTTAGAAATTTTCTTTTACCTTTAGTTTATTGTCAATTTTTTAACAAGAATTTCTAATGTGTAATGTTGGTGATGATAATATGATATGACATTAAACATGTATGTTGGTCTTGGTCCAACACATATATATTAACGTGGCAGCAGTAGTCGTGCACAATCATGATACTTTAGAGTCTAAAATTATACCATCTCAATATTTAGGAACTAATATTTGCACATTTAATTTTATCTCACTTTTTTTGTTCATTTAAAAAATTAAAATTTTGTTTATAAATAAAAAACTAATGAAAAAGCAAAAAAGAAAAAGAAAAACTTTATAAAGTTATATTGGTAATAAATAATTGCTATAAATATATATTCCTACAAGACAAAATCTTGTATAAACACATACTTAAAAAGCAAAAGGGAAAAAGATTTATTAAGCTCTAATTTTCCATATGCTTAGTTATTTGAGCATGATTAATTTTAGTAAAATAAATTATAAAATACTATTAGTAAAATAATTTTAACACGAATAATTTGTATCCTCATTTTGTGATGTTTGCTTGATGGTTAAATTTTAAAAATGTGGGATTAAATGTTTAATAAAATTTGTTTGGGGACCAAATTATACAGTTGGAGCAATAGTTGTTAATGTAGCAAAGTGGAATATCAGATTATGACATTGAAAAATGCCATGCAATAACAAAAATGTCAACTTAACAATGTTATGTTATCCAAATTGACACATCAATAAGGACTAAAAAAAAAGACATGTTTAAAAAGCCTAATTAGTTAACCTAAAATCATACTTATTTGACCTAATTATTTGAAGACTCTACACTTAAGCAAATTCACAACATAGAGTTGACCCAATGGCACCCTTAAACTATCATATCTATCAATGACAATCACCTAAAAAAAATCATAGTGCTAACAAATTGCACTCCAACGTAATCAACGATCGACATGATTCAATTACCCATATAGCAACTATCAATGAGGCTCAAACACAACTCCCACAAGGGCATGTTGAACAAAATTACAATGTCGAGTAATTGCAATGACAAGAAATAAGAGTGGCCCTGAATTTTTCGTTAGAAATTTGTTCTTTTTCTCATATGGAATTGTCACATGGTTCATGTTGTGTAGTCAATACATACGTAGATATTCTCCACTTTGACTTGTTTAAAAAGTTCAACATTCGTATGGCTTATTTAAAGGCGTATAGGGATGGATAGAAATATGTTAAAAGACTAAGCTTATTTCATATTAAAATTTTTATGTAGATCTATTAATTCTTATAAGTGTTTTATGTTATATTAATATTTAATTTAAGACTTAAATATATTTTTTCATCTATATATGTATACTAATATGTCACTTTTTGTTTTTATTTTTTGTCAATTATATTTTTATTTTTACCTTGATAAATGATTTTTCAAATGAAATATGTTTTAGTCCCTTTAAAAATTTAAGTTTGTCTTTATTCTTTGTTATTTTCTTAGCATTTTTTATACTCTAGTTTTGAAATACACAAAATTTTGTGGTTCAAATAGTATAGATAGTGTTTTACATAATGATAAAATGTGACTTAGACAACGCTTGGATAATCCAAAGTATAATACATTTTAAATTAAACAAAAATGAAAAAAAAAAGTTTTAGATGATAAAACTTATAAAATTTTTAAATAATTACAATTATATTTTAAAAAGTATTAATCTCTATAAATTATATTTTAGTTGATACTAATGTGATATCTTTTGGTACAGACAATACTAATGTGATAAATTAGCATATATGATATTTTTTTAATGATATGAGATTTTATTATATCATCATATTATGATGTAGTACTTGCTAACATGAGCATCGTTGATAACTTAATTACAACAATAAATTTAATGACCAAAATAAAAATTCTAGTTTTACTTTAAAATATAATAATAACATATCGTCTTATATTACTTTTGTCTCCTTTATTTTTTATTATTCATTTTTCAATTACTTATAAAAAAAATTAATAATTCGTTGATTTGATTTTAAAGTTGTTATTTATTAACAAAATCAACCCATTAATCGTTTGGTTGGTGTATACTAATTTTCGTACATTGTTTGTAGTTGCTTTGAAAATTCATGACAGCCAGCAACGCCGAAATTAATTTGCTCCCTAAGATTAACTCAAGCGCTTCCAGAAGCAATTGTAACATCCATTTTCCACGATGAATGCTTTAGTCACTTTCATTAATTAATGGTGATAACAACTAATTACAAGTTTCTCGGTGCGTGCTAAATTATCAATCACCACTATTTAACAAATTAATTTGCAATCAATGTAATTCCGTCGAAGCTTCTTATGTATATTTTTATCCCTAAGTAAATTCCTAGAAAGTGTGCGTTGTTATATTACAAGTCAACCTTTGAATCTTAAATGGTGTCCAGCTATATATTCCTACCTGAACTATATGTGTATGCAATTGCGTCACTAGTTAATTACACCATTTCATAGTTTTCAACGTTTTTTAAGAGGATCTGAACCATCCTAATTAAAGTTCTATATATAGAGGGACAATAATTAAGAAGGCATAGAGATAGAGAAAAAAAATACAAAATTATATTAAGGGGTTAAGAGAGTGTTGTCGCAGGATAGAGGACACTGCATGCAAACATGTATGTGTGCTGAAATCATAAGGATGTGTATATGTTTATGCAGCTAGTGTTTCTTTCCCGCGACAAGATTCTCTTCGATCTCTATCATCGCAATACTTTGGTACAGTTGAAGATAATAAGGTTTGAATCTAAGACCTCATCCAACTTTTATGTCTGTCAAATTTTCTTGCACTATCGCTTAAAATGCAACATTTATGTCTGCAATTTTATTGCACTGTCACTTAAATGCAGTAGATACCATTGCATTGTTTCATGATCTTTTATTGGTTTAGTTGTTGCTTTGCGTTATTATTTCACTGGATATATATGTTTTCGAGTTTAGATGTTGCTTTGCGTAATTATTCAATAATCAAGAGGTATATATTAAGATTTTTTATTTTTATTTTCTATCAGTTGCTTGATTAGCCACATTTTTTTTATATGTTAAATATTAATAGTTAATATGTTAATTTTGTCTGTGAAAGAATTTTAACTTAAGATTTCTTTCTCTCTTCTTTCCTTACCATCATATCAACCTTTTTAATTCCTGTTATTAATTTGTTCATATTGTTATCACACATAATGTAAAGCCTAATTTTTTTTTAAAAGCAAATCATAGTATATATAATATTTAAGAAAGGGAAGAAATAAAAAGTTTCAAAATCTTATACATATGTACAAAATATAGTCATTCCAAGATAGCAAACTCCAAACCAAAGTCATAACCATAACACCCTCTTACAAAACACCTCCTAAAACTCCCTACTACATATTCAAAAAGCATCCTCCAAAATTAAAAAAAAAACAATCTTTATTAAAACCAAACCTATAAAATAGTAATTACTTCTAGGACAAAATCACCAAACTATAAAATATTTATAGTAATCACTTTTAGGACAAAATCTTAATATCCATATACTCCAAAATTTTAGTATTAAAAACTATAAAATTTCTAGATCTTCACAAACCACATCTAAAACAAATAGGCCTATTGCTGAAGCTTACCAAATTATTAGAAAAATAGGCGCACTAAATTAAAGGACGTGGAGGATTTCTTTATCCAGTATTTTTAATAACGATAGAGGGTACTGTCTAATTAAAAAAGATCATGTTTTTGGAGTACCATCATTCTAGTAGAAATCATTGAAGAATAGTTAATTCTTCAGCCCAATTTAGTAATATTAACATATCTTTACATAATCATTAAACCTCCTTTTATATTTTATTTTCTTTTAGGCAAACCTCCTTCACCGAGCTAACAAATTAATATTCCTTAAACATATTTAAAATGTGGTATGTTACTCATAATTTAGTGTTGGATGAATGCACAAAGTTCTTAATAAAAAAGTGACATATATATTTTAATCGACAATTACTATATCAATTTTTTTAACGGATATAACGTATAACATGAGAATAATGTTGTTATTTGAGAATGATAAGAATATTTTGTAGCTATCCAGATTTAAATAAATGGCTCAAATTAAAATCGTTCACTTAAAAATATAATGTATATCTTCTACCAAATCACCCTACTAACAAATAATATTCTTCTCCCACTACCACCATCCATCGTCGCCATCACTGCCACTCTCACTACCACTATTGTTGTCATCGCCAGCGTCGTCGTTACCGCCACCACTGGTGACGGCAACGATGGTAGTAGTGGTGACAGTGGTAGTGATGACAATAGTGGTGGCAGTGACAACGGTGGTGGTGGCTATGGATGGCGATGATGGCGATAGCGACAGTGGTGATGAGAGAATAATATTACTTATTGTGGGATGATATGGTAAAAGATACACATGATATTGTTAAGTATATTGTTTTAATCTAGACTCTTTATTTATATCTTAATGCATGACTACAAAATATTCTTATGAACTTTTTTTTAAGAAGGAAAACTATTCTTACATAAGAACACTATTCTTATATGATACGCCTCTTCTCTCTTTCTCTCTCTATAAGAATTCAATTTATTTAGTTTGAACATGATGAATCCATGTTTTTTTATAATTAAAAAAGAAAATCATTCTAATTTATTTCTTATGTATAAGAAATTGGAAAAAATAGTTTATCTATCGCTAAAAATGTTAAAAGTATATTTTTAGACATATGATTGTAATTAATATGTTAGGTTTTGAAATTTTGATAATATTTTTACTTCTAATCATAATACCATCTTATGATTCTTTGAAAATATTCAAAGTTAATGATGAATTTTCTTGTATAATATTCTCTCTAGACTCATATAAACAAAAATACTTAATTTCATACATATTAAGAAAAATAGCTATCATCATTTAATTTCACTTATCTCAAGTACAAGATAAGATTATTTAATTTCTAAAACACCTTTAATTGGAAATTGATACCATGAATAAAAAAAGTCATAATTATAATTCAATTAAAGGTATTTTAGAATATAATAGCATTAAATAAGGTAAAATTAGTTAGATTTAGTTATATTTAAGTCACCATAAATCTTAACTTTTTTGTTTATACATGAATGAGAGGAAGTTCTTTTGTATAAATATTTAATAATTAACCATATTATAACACTTTTTTGTACATACATGATTAAGAGGGTATAACTCAGTATAGGATACGTAAGTTATTATAAACTTCCTAACACTGTCTTCAATTTCTACTGACAGGATGAACAAAAAAATCTTAAGTAGCTAGACTTAAAAAGAAATGATAACTCTTAAGTTAATTAAAACATCATTATGGATTAGTTTCCTGGAATTTGAACTTTAATTAACACCGTTTTTATTGACCTTTATACTGTGCTTGTGTGAATAAAGACCTAATTAAAGTTGTGGGATTTTTTATGGTGTACTTAAAGTTGTTGGATGTTACTCCATTAAGAAAGGTTCACTGTATTTGTTAAGGGTATAAAAGGATCGAGTTCCTAAACCCGAGGTTAAATAACAAAAATCATGTGACGTATAGGGGACCATCGGAGAAAAATGGGAGCATGATTAGGTGTTTCTTAGAAACTTGACTAGATTAACGTATGGCGCATTATTTCACGACATATCTATCAACCAATGCATGCATTTCACTTTTTTCTTTCAATCTCAATAAATAAATATTATATATATAACATAATTTTATTTTAGACTTAATTCACCCTATGTCATTCCATTTTATCATTTTTATTTTAATATTTTTAAATTATAATACTGTGTTTTTAATTTTTTAAATTATTGAATTTGTGTCTAATCATTATTGATTTTGTTATAACATTTGGTTAATATTTGTTATTTTACTATTAATGTCAATCTATTCACAATTAGATACAAAGTCAATAATTTAATTGTTAGACATAATATTTGATCTATGACACGGTAAAATGTTAAAATTTAGTCTAATAAACATAGAATAATTAAGTCTTTATTTTATTTTTCTACATAAAAGTTATAATTTTGATTTAATCTAGGAATGATAATGGGTAGAGAATGGATAGGGAAAGGACCTTATGATACTAATTTCATAAACACATTTAAAAAATGAATTCATACTTGACCCTATACACGCGTGAGTAGCAATTTTGATCCCTATCCTCATACCCATTGGATACTTATGTACTCATACTCACACTTGTGATACACATTTTACTTATATATAGAGACAATAAATTAATATATTTTATATATAAATAAACATAATATATAAAAAACAAACCAACATATCATTTTTCTATAACTCAAATGTTAGTTGTTAAGGTGTTTTTTTTTAGTGAAGGAATTCGAACTTACGACCTCTCCCTTCCCCCTGTTGGCATTATCTCTTAGCAGTTATAATTTTCATGTTGTTGGCATTATCTCTTGGCAGCATTATCTCTTAACAGTTATAATCTTCAGATTGTTGGCATGATCTTCTAACAGTTATTATCTCCTAGCATTATCTCATAACAGTTATTATCTCATTTGTAACTGCTTTATCATTTTGCTGCTCTGTTGCTATATAATTAGCGCACTAGCACCTGTAGAATTATCATCCAAAATAATATATTTTAATTCACTTTACGTGGTATTAGACTAGTCATTTGGTTAACAATGTCTCCTTCGATCCTCATGGCCATTCTATTGTTCAACCTCTGATTGAACTCAACACCACATCCACCCTTCCCATAAAACTAAATGCAACAAATCATCATACTTGGCCTGCACAAATCATCCACTTCCTTGAAGCCTCTGACATCCTTGGCTTTGTTGATGGCACAAAACCATGCCCTTCTGCAACTTCTAGCAGTGGCGACATGCTGCCACTCCCAATCCTGCTTACAATCTTTAGAAACTACAAGACCATTACGTCTTCCTTGCTCTACTTGGCTAATGCAGCCTCGATGCCTAAATCGTCATGTCCTCTGCTACATCCTTTGCCGATGTTGGACACATCTCAACAAGCACTATGACAATCGTTCTCATACTCAAGTTATGTCTTTGAAGGAGCGTCTTTCCAACTTCTCCAAAGCACTTCTAGTGTCAGTGAGTATTTACGACTGATTCGAATCACTACGGACAAAATTGTTTTCATCGGCCACTCAGTTGATGACCTTGACCTTGTCATCATTACCCTCAACGGCCTTAGCCCTTCCTTTTACGAATTCACTGCCTCCATTTGCACAAGGGATACTTCTGTGCCCTTTGATGAACTGTCTGATAAACTCGTCGATTTTGAGATTTTGATGTAGCGTGATGAATTCCAACAACAAGCATCCCCTGCCACTGCTAATTATGTTGGCCGCTCTTATCGTGGGAAGCAATCAAACCCTTCTCGTCATGCCTCTCCAAATGGCTCTCACAATGCAACCTCCAACCGCAACAACCCATCCCCTCGTGATTGTGGTCAGGATTCCAGCCAGTATATACCCTTGTGTCAATATTGTGATAAACGAGATCATAAAACCAAAACATGTTATCAACTACATGGATTCTCAGTTGATCATATAAAGCATCAAGCCAACATGGCCCACACTGAGGACACCTCTCCTTCATCCTAGCTTCTTGACTTTGGTGTCTCTCACCATGTGACAAATGATCTCACTCGTCTCTCCCTCTCCACTAACTACTCTGGGACTGATTAACTCCACATTGCTAATGGTAAGGGTCTCCCTATAAAACATTGTTGTTCAACAACATTGACCACTTCTATGAATCCTCTTCACTTGATCAATGTTTTACATGTCCCTCATGTTACTCAAAATCTAATCTTAGTTTCTGAATTATGTCAAACTAATTCTATCTTTGTTAAATTTTTCTCTTGGCATTTTGAGGTAAAAAGCTTGGAGTTATAGGCTATAAGAAAAGTAATAAAGAATAAAATATAGATAATAATTCTTTTTTTACCTAGTTGGTTTTTTTTAAAAAATGATAACTTTTGGCAAGAGAATAAGCCAAATTAAATTTTATTTCTTAGTAAAATCAAATTTATTTTCTATCTAAATTTCTTTTGAACGGTAATGAAATAAGAACCTTTTTAAACTTAGGATTGATATTTAATGAGTAATTTTCAGTTGAGATTTAAATATCAGAAGCTCACAAAAGACAAGTAAAAAGGTCAAGTAAAACAAATGCATGAATGAACCAGAGAATCGAGAGAAAATAAAAAAGTGAAATATCAAGTGAGTCCCTTAAATATTGAACTGTTGACACCTGAGTTCCTGAAAGAATTTTAAAGGTATCTAGATCCATGTCAGAGTGAAAACATAATTTTGGTCCTCAAAAGATAAAAGTGATGACATTTAGGTCTTTGAAAGAGTTTTTAGAGATATTTAAGTCCTTGAGTTTTTATGACGTTTGCATGTAGGTCTCTTAGTTATTAATGACATACTGGACAATTATATAGATAATAGTTAATTGTTATGTTGTTAGTCATTCTCTCTTATATATAATAGTAAAAATATTTACATGACATCCACTTTCTTTTATTTAATTTTTTAATTAAAAACATTTATGAAGGTTCTTATGGTGAAAAATAGTTGTCTAATTGTTGTATTAGTTTGGTATTTCACTGAAAGCATGAGAACTTTGAACAATCAAGCTATATATTATAATATAATGAAGTTTCCTCTTTCATATTAGTTTGAGATTTTAATTTGATATGCGAACAAAAAAACTTGCAAATTCACTTGGTGTTGATTTTTTTCCCCTCTTTTTAATGGGAAAAGGGAATATGAAAAGGAGAGACATAAATTGAAAGAATTCTTTTTTCTTTATTTTCTAGCGGTTAATAACCTCCACAAATGGTTTTTAATTCAAAGAATAAATAAAAGAAAAAGTAAGTGTCATCTATGCAGTTGAACTATCACATATGAGAGAGAGTGTGTGTTAGCACTGTAATTAACTGCTACCTATGTGGTTGCCTAATGTCGTTAGTAACTAAGAGGCTACATGAAAATGGTAGAAAAATTCAAGGACCTAGATGCCTCTAAAAATCTTTCAAGGACCTATATGTTTCTAAAAAACTTTCAAGGACTTGAATGCCTCTAAAAAATCTTTTAAGGACCTAGATATCACTACTTTAATCTTTCGAAGATCAAAATGATGTTTTCACTCTAACTTGGATCCTTGTATTGTGGATAATGACATCGAATGCCACATATAAGGGCGAGACTTTGTCAACATGACACTTAATAGGTGATTAGGCACGTACTAAACAAAGTTAGTACGTAATGTAAGAACTAATGTGCAAACGAAAAAAATATTCAAAGACCTAGAATTAGGAGCGTAATTGCATGAGCTTGACTTGTTGTGAGCTTCATATGGTGCCTAAAGGCACACCTATATGTTTCAACTTATGGATCTGAAACCTTTCCACAACCTTCTATAAGGTAGTCTTGTTGAAACAGACACATAACACCTTTCTTCTAATATCTTTATATCTGTCCCAAGAATGTGTCTAGCCAAACCAATATCTTTCATCTCGAATTCAAAAATTTTGCTTTGTCTTGAGCTCGTTGATCATCAATTTGTGTCAGCTAGCTATTAGTATATTGTCTAAAAATAGGAACAAGTACATATGATATTCTCCTTCGCAACAATGTAAACGCAGTTAGCATAACTATACCTTAGAAACCCCTTCCTTATTAGAAAGTTATTGAACTTCTTATACCACCATCTCAGACTTTGTTTTAGTCCATACAATGACTTTTGAAGTAGACACACCTTTTATGATCATCAACGACCCCTTCGATTGTGCCATGTAGACAATCTTATCAAAATATTTGTGTAGATCAAACTAATTGTCTTAATGTCCAACTGTTTTATGTACATATCAAACTAGTTGATAATATTTTACCACCATTGAAAAGATCTCATTATAATTCACACCTTCTACATGTATAAAGCCTTTTGCCACGAGCCCTACCTTGAACCTCACCTTCTTTACCCAAGGAATTTCGCCTGTCTCCTTGAACACCCACTTGTATCTGATCACCTTTTACCCTTTAGGTAAGTCTACAAGCTTCCATGTGTGATTCTTTTATAGTGAGGCAAGTTCCTATTTTATGGCTCTTAACCACTATTGTCTCTCCTTACTCTCGTGTGCCTCCTTGAAGTTTTAGGTTCACCAGAACATTCTATATATCTCTTCAAATACATTAAGAGTATAACAAATAAGTTATCTGAAACTTCTGTTAGGCTACGAAATCGTTCTCTCTCTCTCTATCACAAACTAACTAATAGTCACCTACAAACATTCTGATTCATCAACATCAAAAGGTGATAGTCCAACTTCATCATTTGAAGTATCTTTTATTTCTACCGAAATCTTGTGTGAGTCTACTAATGGATAACCCCACCTTAACATGAGTCTTCTCTCTCCTTTCTTTAGAGCTTCCACCCAGCATTACGATGCATGTCTCATCAAATATCACATCCTTACAGGTGATGAACCTTAGCGGTTTTGGCATTCCAACCTTTATAGCCTATAAACCTTGACACCTTTTGTGTATCCAAGGAAGATACACTTCTCAGTTCATGCCTACAACTTCTCTTACTTGAAATGTGCAAATGTCAAGCCTCCAAACACGTTCATATTGGAGTAATATGTTGGTCTCTCACTCCAAACTTCAATTGGTGTCTTGTACTCAAGGGCAAATGAAGACATTTATTTATAAGGTACACCGTAGTGTTAGCAACTTCTCCTTAGAAGGTCTTAGGCAATTTGCTCCCAAGAGCATGCATCTTTCCTTCTCCAAAATGGTCTTGTTCATCCTCTCAACAAGTCCAAAATGGTACATGCTACAGTCTTATACCTCTTAACCACATGTTCTCTACAAAAATTGTTAAACTCCTCTAAACCAAACTTCAACCTGTTATCTGTCCTTAACACCTTCAATTTGGTACCTTATTGGTCCTCTTCCCGTGTCTCCTTGAACTTCTTAAATATCTCCCTCTTGTTTCTCAGAATGTATATATCCTAACTCTTTGAGAAATCATTAATCATGCTCAAAGAGTACGACCTTCTACCATGAGCCTATATCTAAAATAGACTCCACAAATATGCATGAGCATACTCAAAGGACTTCCTAGATTAGTATTTTAATATATTATGTGCATTACACATATTATTATATTCGAATTATAAATATTAAAATAAAAATTCAGCTAATCAAAATCATATAAAAATATTTTATAAATAAAAAATCTTAATTATAAATAGATCATTTATTGTTTTAAATAACAAAAATACAAGAAACACATTATTCAAAATATTATTAAGACATTTTCTTTTAACGAGCCACCAAAAATCTCAACTCATATCTATCCATGCCATTTATTCAGAGTTTGCATGTTTGAAATGTTTACACGGAACTAACGAAGTAACTACCCTTTAGGCTAAGGTCCTTGTAGCTTCATTTATTTCTTTCCTTTGATCAATTAATTAATTCCATGTGGATTCGTAAGTTATTCCATATGGATGATAATTGGTAACATCGTAACGAAGACACGATAGCAAAATATAATCGATACCGCATATGATGGGATGATGCAAGCAAATAAGAGTCATTTTCACAAAGAAACTATAGTACATGTATATTTATGTTTATGTTTTCAATTTCGATTTTGTTTTTATTTATAATCTAGAAAATGACCACTTTATATTTAATTTATTTTCTGTTTTTAAAGATTTGTATAATATATATAGGAAAGGAATATAGTGAAAATTCATGATTTGTTTTTCATTGTTTAGTGCACAAACATTTAAAAAGAAGAAAAATTAAAATAAAGTGACAATTTTGTAATAATTAAAAAAAAAGGGAGATAAAAGTAGAAGTAAACGTGGGTCTTTATTTTTCTTTTATTGACCATGCGAAGCCTTAGCCATATTGTAACGGTGATAAATATTATTTAAAATATGAAAGACATCAATGTGACAATGTCTCTTGTACATCAATTCATGTCTCGTTGAACCACGTTATTATCGCCATGTATTTTACTCAATAATTATAAATAAATTAAAAAATATTGGTGAGACTCATCTTTTATTACAACCCTTGTTTCTTGAAGCAAATGATTTTCTATGTATGTGTCACTTTTTTGAGTAACCAAACTATTCCTACATCAGTGATCTTAATTAATCAATGTGAATTTCTTGTAAGTTTCTTGTGTTAAATAATCATGAAGTTACTTTCCATTTTTTAGTCTTTACAAATCGGAATTTTATGACTAGGTTGACATTTTCTTTCAATAAAATGTTGAGAATTAAATTGCTGGTGAAGTTATTACTAGGAAAGCAAGAGTGGGAATTTTTTCAGTGTCTTGTCATCAGAGAGAAGTTCTGTTCCCATTCCCTGCCCGAGATTCATGCTCTGCCTGTACTAACAACAAAGGAGACACCTCATTGGGTGAAACATTTTCCATTACTTTTATGAGATTTTTATACTATAATACTTTTAAAAAACACTAAACAATACCTAAATCGCCCCATAGTTAATTTAAGATTAAATTATAATTTGTATCTCTCAATTTATTAAATTAATAATATTTTATCTCTTATTTTAAAATTTGATGACATTTGAATCGTGATTAACTGTTAAATTATTAACATTAACTTTTCATATGATTTGATTAAATGATTTTTCACATGATTAAAAAAACTAAAATTTTACGAGAAAAACAAATCAAAAGTCTAATTCTAAAAAAAAAATCTTTTTCTCCTATTTTTATACAAAAAATAAGTTTTTTGTCTATTTGTCAACATAAGAAGTAATTTAATAAGTCACATGAAAAGTCAACGTTAATAATTTAACCATCAATAACTATTATAATTCAAATATTAAATTATAAAATAAAAAATAAAATATGAATAATTAAAAATAGAAATAAAAATATTAATAATGGAATAAATTGAGAACATGAATTATAATTTAGCCTTAATTTAAAATGTAAAATGTTATTAAATATTAATCATCCTACCCAAAATATTGACATTCTAAAAAGATAAAGGAATTGTAGAAGAAGAAAAAATGGATCTCCAAAATTTGATAGTGTAAAATAATTCACAAAATTAATGGAAAATGCTCTATGTAAGTAAGCATGGCTCATAAAGTAATTAAGCATGGCTAATAATGCAGATTTGTTTCTATCTGTCTCCATCCTCACAAATGGTTAGTGGGTTTGGAATAAAAAATTCGTTGTCCATGACTTCTATTTTGTGATTCCAATTAAAATTTTACATATTATTTAGTGAGTTACACTTAATTTTTTAATAAATTATAATAACACTTTCAAAATAATTATAAATGCACTTCCAACATTTTTAATTATTATTTTCACACTCTCTTATCTAAGAAGTGTTAGTATAGCGTTTAAGAAAGACATTAGTATAATATTTTTAAACACAATTAAAAATTGTATTATTAATTCAAGAAGAAAACACAAGATATATCTTCTCATAATACAAAGCCATACACTATTTTTCAAAATTAGACAAGGTTTAACAATATAAGAATGATCACTCTTAAGTACAACTCATCATGTTCATAATCCATTCTGCGTTGGAATGCATCATTCTCAAGTGCTCATTTGTGTATTTTGAACAATTTCATTTGTGTATATTAAACTTAAAGGAATGTTTGTGTAGAAAAATAAAAAAAAATAGTTATATGTAATTTTATAAAAGATAAGGGATACGTCTATAATTTATTCAAATTTTTTATCTTTTATATAATTTTTTTTATTTTTTTATCTTATATAATTTATTTTTATCTTTATTTTAAGGACATAATAGGAACGTGAACTGAGGATTTCCATCCAGATTTTGGTTTAGGGTTATGTAAGACAAAGATGAAAAAATCAAATTCATTTCTATTCTATTCAAGTATTATTAACTTTAAAAAAACTTAGAGTTTAATTGGTATACACTGTCAGTGTAAAAAATTTTTACACTGATATTCAATCACAACCCTTCGTTCATGATCAATTTGTTAATCTTACTCATTATTACTTTAAAATTCATATAAATGAAAAGTCATGTGTATACCAATTAAACTTAAAAACTTATTGAAAACCTATCTCATATTTTTTATATATTATTTTGTTCATACATATTTTAAATAAATTATAGATTATAAGTTATGAATTACATTTTAATTTCAAACCTAATAAATAAAATTTAACAAAAAATTTAAAAATCTTTAAGAATCAAATCATATAAATAAAAAATTATAATTTTAAATTCTTTATTTAACTTATTATTACAATATTATTGATTTAACTGTACTAAAATAATTAATTTATATTTTAATATTTATAAAAATAAAAAATAAAAAAATAATTATACAAATAATATATATAGTATAATTATATAATTATAGATATATGTCAAATAAGGAAAATGGATCTTATCATTTTCTTTTGTTTATTTTCTTTCATTTCCTACCATTTTCTATATTTTTTAAAAAATTAATTAAGTAGAAATTATATAAATTTTATAGAGGTAACATTTAGGTATTCAAAATCTTAGTAATGGAAAGAAATAAAAAAAATAGAAAAAAACCTAATTTCTGAATAAAACGATAAACAGGCAAAAATAAAATAAAGAGTTACGTTCTTGTTCTTGAACTATAAGAGCTATCATTTTTTTTTCTGTCATGATAAGGCCGCTTGCCATTATTGACATGCCTAAATATAAATTTTACTTAAATTGAATATTAATAGATATATGTGGTCTTATATAGGGATGATAATGGGGTGGGGTGAGTGCGGGTTTGACTCTCCCCGTCCCTGTTTTCGGAAAGTGCGGAGCGGGTTCAAGTTTGGGTATAAAAGGAGCGGGTA
The DNA here is from genome assembly GCA_037954015.1 of Psophocarpus tetragonolobus. NCBI lineage: Eukaryota > Viridiplantae > Streptophyta > Magnoliopsida > Fabales > Fabaceae > Psophocarpus > Psophocarpus tetragonolobus. Next base: position 28,985,410 of record CM075696.1, on the reverse strand, counting down.
TAAAATTTTAATCCTCATCCCTGTTCCCGTCGGGTATTTTTGGGTTCAAGTATACCCGCGGGTACCTGTCATATTATTTTTTACAATTTAAATTTACTTATTTATTATTAAATAAATTATATATATTAAGTTATTAATTATATTTTAATTTAAAAAGTATATAAAGAATAATTAATAACAAGAAATTATAAATTAAAGTTTAAGAATTAAAACTTTTAATTATATATATAAATTTAAACTTATTATATAATCATTAAAATTATAACAGGACAGGTACAAGTTCGAGTACGGGGCGGGTAATCACATACCCGTACCCGGTTTAACACATCAGGTAATACCCGTACCCGTTCCCATACCCGGTCAAACAGGATAATACCCATCAAAATCAGAGCGGGTTCGGGTGGGTACTCATTGGTATGGGTATTTTTGTCATCCCTAGTCTTATAACTAATTTTAACTTGTATTTTAAAAAAAAAAAGGACATTCTAAGCTTAAAAAACTTAACTAATTAATGAAATGTGAAATTGTTTTTAAATTATGTAGAATTTTGAATACAATAAAATTTAATGCGTATAAAAAATTATTAAGTTTATATACAATAAACAAAAATTGATTTGACCCGTGACAAGCTTTCCAAAGTAAATGCCAAAATCTTTCCTAATACTTGTAAGTTCTAAACCTCAACTTTTTAATTTTTTTAATATATATGACTATTGGAAGACCAAGAAGAGTGTAATTTTTACATGTGAAATGAGTTCCTCAATTCACGGCGTCTAAATTTTCACACCAGGGTTGTTCACATCAATAGTTTTCTGATCACTTTAACAGTTTGACCTGGGTCATCATCAAATTTTCCCGACAAAGACAGAAATAGCTAGCATGCATCATGAAATGTTATTTTAAGAATAAATCCTGAAAAATATAAATCCTAGCATTCAGTTATTGAATAAAAAAATTTGTAGAGAAATTAGTTTTTTAATTATTATGTTTATTGTAAGTTAATTGTAGAAACACTTTAAATAGTTGATTTGAAAATGTTTAAAAGTATTATTGAAAATATTTTAAAGATAGCATAATGTAACAAAAATTCAAAAATCAATTTGGAGATATACTCATTATTTGAGGTACGTAGTCAACCAGGACTTGTCTATCAGGTGTAAATGAGTAGTACACACTACAGTTTTCATTTCATTTCCCACCTAGCTTTAAATGATGGTATAATTTATTTCATTTCCCACCTAGCTTTAAATGATGCTATAAGAAGTATACAAGGTTTGAAGTAGTGCTCAATCATAGGACCACCACACCTATATGTGCATTTTTCTACACCTACGAGGATGATGTGCCCATAAGTATATACATACAAAACCACGAGATAACATATGAATGAACCTGCACCACAGCTCTGTGCCGTTTCCACATATCTCTGGATTTCGCCTTTTTCCCTATAATTTCTTATATATGGTTGTACAAGATTAGACTTTTTCTTATGTCTGTTTCAGCTTGGAGTTTTTTAGGACTTTTATTTTTAGATGTTTCTCTCTCCTTCCTGAAATATAGTATTATACACAGAAAGGACAACTGAATGAAGTTATTTTAATTCAAGATAAATTATATGTTATGATAAAATCCTCTTACTTTAACATCACCAGCTAACAATTTTTCAGGCAATTTAAAAAGGCATAATGTGATTGGCTCACCTGGCTATTTGAGACAAGAACATGTTTCATATTTTTATACGGATTACGTTTTGCTAGTGGTGTACATGACGTCAATGTATGAAACACAATGATAATAAAACTAAAGCATTTGCATATTATATTGGAGCCCACCTTTTCTGCCTCATTCATTTCTAGCTGTTTTCCCCCTCTCCTTTCACAATTTTCATAATAAAATCATAAAATCATTCGAAAATCTACAAATATATTCCTGTTATCTTAACCACAGATTATATTATTAATTATTGAATGCCTTCACTAAGTAGTACCTTCTTTATCCCAGTCAATTGATTGGTGTTTGAGTTAATTAAAAGGATAAAACCTAGATATCAGAATCTGTTTGATTTCTCGACCAAAATTAAGTACTAGTTATTGACAACTAAACAGATAGATGTTTCACTTTAATATATCATATTAATCCAAAAAAATAGAAAGAGAGAAGTTGATTTTGATTAAAAAAATAATAATAAATCCTAAGTTATGTGAAATGAATGTGAAGCCGGCCTTTGGAAACTGAGAGAGCCTTTTCCCCGATAAATATGGTGTTTATATTGAAGAAATAGAAGAATGCATGAGAAGAAAATGAAGGAGAAGAAGCGTTTAGGGACTCCTGTCGTAGGAGAGATGACGCCTTCTGTTAGGTAATTAAATTAACATGTTTGAAAGACAACATGAATTAGCAGTAGTTGTCATCTTTCCTCGGCTGAAGCCCCTCCACAGGTTTCTCTTCGATTCCAACTCCACTGTTTCTCTCACCTATTACTACTTCCAAGGTAAGAACCTCTTGCATTTTCATTTGTTTTAAGCAAACAAGAATATGCTATATAAATTAAATCGACAGCTATGGTCTTATCACATGTAAATCAACTGATCCAAGGTTTTCTTCTCTCTTTCAGCATAACTAGTATGAGTTTAAACTTTATGTTAAATTCATATATATATACCTTGTCTTTAGATATACTTTCGTGGGTTTTAATTGCCTTTGTTATTCAATGATAGCTTTTTTCTTTTTATTTCTAATTAAGCCAAAAGAATTGTATTAATATCAGACAAAAAGCTATTCACAAATTCATTATTTCTCCAAATAGGTTGTTAATATACTCAGAAATGCAAGTCCTCAGCTGGGGGCTAATTCTTTCTCTTCCTCTGGATAATAGATAATTCATATTAATTAATCTTCTCTTCCCGGCCAATACTAGTTTTCACCATTATTCTCTCCCAAACAGTGAAAGAGGATCTACAGCATAATTGAACAAGGCTCTCCCCAAAGCTAGTTCAAGCTGTATATAAGTGATTAATATTGAAATGCAATTAATCTCTGATCTGATATATATATATATTTTAAGAATTTCTTACCAGCTGAGCTGTATCCTGTGGAGCAATGATAATTAGGGCTACTTCATTGCAGTGTGTGACAGTGTGATTGTTTATATATATTATGAAGACGATGATTAATTAGTTTCACCTAATATGATTGAAATGCTTGTGCCTCCTGTTGATCATAAAAAACTAATGAATAATGAACAATTTGCCAAGATTCGTATCAAGATTTGTGTTTTTCTTTTCCTTTAGCAGACATGTTTTGAAATTAACATATCAAAAGATTATAGAAGGAAAATTATCAACATTTTAAAGATATATATAGAGATGATTCCATTAAGTTTATATTCTATTTTTATTTTTAAAGATATAGAAAGATATATTGATTCTATAAGTGAGTATTCTTATTACTCCTTTAATCTAAAAAGCTTAAGACATCATGCTTATAGATATTTTTATTTTCAAAAAATTTATATATTAGAATAAGCAAAGTTCTGCATTGACTAAGACAACTATTTAAGAATAATATATATTAAATCTTATGAGCAAACTTGACAATGAGTATAGAAGGAAAAATTATCAATATTTTTAAAGATATATAAAGATAATTAGGTTTATACTTTATTTTTAAAGATATATTCATTCTATAAGCTAGTATTCACATCACTCCTTTTTTTTTTTAAGGACAACAATAGATAAAAAGTACAAAATATATTAAGTAGTAAGATAAAGCACAAGATATGCAAGACAACAATGGATAAAAAGTACAAAATAGAGTAATAAATGAAATCTACTTATATGCCCCTTGTTGAAGCATGTAAAGGGATACCACCACCTAACAAACTCTCAATTCAGCATTTAGCCACCCTCACCCACTTAAAAAATTAAAATATACATTATAATCACATTTACATATTGTTCTTTAGTGATAACAAAGGTTGTCGATACCGTTTATAGAAAGTTGCAAATAAATTTGGGAGTTTACCTTTCAACCATGTCCATGATCTCATCTTAATCAATTCAGTCATTTGCATTATATTCGTAGTTTTTCCTTTAAATATGCAGGTTTTACATTGCAATCACAAAGACCAAATGACACAAATCTATACCATTCTCTACTCTTGTAACCTCTTTTTTCCATTACAGAGGTAATCATGTTGCCAAAAACGTTGAGTTAGATTGGACAGTAGAATTGTTAGCACACCCACCACTGCTATATGTTGCACCAAATTTTATATGCTACAATACATTCTAATAGCAAATGCATAGTTTCTTTTACTTATTGTTGGCAAAATGAGTATAACAATAGTTGTTGTTGATCCATTTGTTGTTGTTATCCAACAATCCTCTTATGATTGTTTGCATTGGTAGAATTTTATTTGATGTTTTCCATACAAAGGCTATACATTTTGATGGTGCCTTCATTTTTCACAATTGTTGAAAAAATTAATTGATTGGTTGTTCATCAAATTTTTGGTAAATATTATATGCATTGTGACTATGTATCCAAGTGTTGGTTGAGGTTTCCAAATCCATCTATCATTTGTGTTTTTTGTTAGTTTTTCTACATTGAGTTTTGCGTTGAAAGTCTCCACATAAGGTTCCTTCACATCACTCCTTTAATCCAAAACTTTAAGATATCATGTCTATAGATGTTATCACTTTTCAAAAAAACTTGTATATTAGAGTAAGCAAAGTCTCGTATCAACTAAGATAGCTACCTGAGAATAGTATATATTAAATCTTATGAAAGTCAATAAGATAATGAGGCTAGCAAAAGAGGAAATTTTGTGCTCATAAAATTGGGCTTCATGGGCCAATAAGTTATTTGAATAGACTATTGTGGAAGTCAAGAATTGGAAACATCAAGTATTGCTTTCAATACTAAGTGATTTTGAAATGAGGTCTCCCTAAAGAATAAGGTGTTGTCAACATAAGAATGATAGTGAATATGAAAGGTATCATTGGATCACATTGTCTTACCCTCTGATAATTGTTGAATTTAAGATTATTTTAGTGATAAAAATTCATCAATTATCTTTATTAACTTCCTCAACTTTTCTATAGTTTTAAGCTCATTTTAGTGTATATATATATATATATATATATATATATATATATATATATATAGTTACAATATATCATACTTATACATGATTTTATGTTATAATACCACTAATTAGAGGAATTTTAACAAGTTTACACCAATTTTGGAGAAAATTCAAGAAGATAAGAGAAGATTGGTTAGTGTTTCCTCGTCCAACAAGACACATCCCCAGCAAAAAACTCTAAATCCACTATATCAAATATGAAGTTCGTCCAGCGAGAGGTGTTACTAGGCAAAAAACAGAGAAATTGTTAGCAGAAAGTTAAAGTCATTAAGATAGATATGTTGCCCAACGAAAAGCTAAAGAATTCCTGGGCAGAAGCTAACTTGCATTCTGCAAAAGGTGTCATCGAGCTACATAACAAGGCATACGATCTACTATCGCCCAGCGAGCATCTGCGTCCACCAAAAGAGTACAAAGTTTAGAAGGAGAATTTTAAGGTTGTCATTGGGCGAGACCTGTCGCCCTGCGAGCTTTACCTTGGGATCATGAAATTTAACACTCGTTGGGTGAGAACTTCTTGGTGTGGCCAACGAACTTAAAAGAACTTAAATGGGAAGGAAACTCAATTCAGAATATCAGAATACACAGAGAAAGAAACCAAAAGAGAGAAAAGAGTTACGTGAAGAAAAATGTCGAAGCGGAAACAGAGACATAGTCAACCTTTCCGATTTCTTCTTCATTCTTCCATATTTTCTTGCTTTTGTGAGTTGCTCATGGCAATGAATAGCTAAATCTTCCTCGGTTAAGAGATCGGTGTTTGAATACTTTTGTGAAAAAAAGATATTTGAGATTAACTAGAGATTCAATTATTGAGTTTATGAATAGTTGAATAGGAAACCAATATCCTAACATCCATCTTTATTGAATAATTTCCTTAATATTATATTGTTGTTTACTTATGTGACATTGTCATACAACTATCACGACTTTTATAAAGTTTAACTTAGAATACTGAATATTTAAGATATGTATCATTTTTTGTGGAGACTACCTGATATTCATAAGATATTATATATGATTAATACATTTTCTAGGAGTAAAGTAGTAAATAAACCCAGCACCCTATATTGATAAACTGATTCCTAACCCATATTTTTGTCATGTTTAATGTTTGTTAGTAAGGAACAAATACATATTTGTTGGCAAAGCCTACTTTTCTAGTATTTATTCTCTCTTTAGATTGGTACTTGATAAATGATAAAAAAAAGGCAAAATTGGGCTTTTATGTGCAAAAGTTAAAGATTTAGATAAGTATGATTATGCTCCATCATAATAGGATCGTGCTAAATAGGAACTTATGTCCTTCCTATAAATACTACAAGAAAATAAATTAAAAGGATTTGATTTTTGCTCTGATAAAAAAATACTTGTGATCTGAAAATGAGAAAAAGGCTAAGAGAGGGAAGTTTCTTGCCCATGAAATTGGATTTCATGACCTACTAAGTTATTTGAATCAATATAGTCTTCCTACGTAATTCATTATATATCTTTACAAAAAAGTTTTGTGCTTCCACATTGCAAGCTTCTTAGCATATTTCTTTCGGACCCACTTCCTCTACCTTTGGGTTAGCTCCAATTGGAATTCCAAGGTATGTAAAAGGCAAGGACAAGATTTTGCAATTCACCATATCAACATAAATGTCCATCACCTTTTGGTAGGTTCACAAATGTTCCAAATAGACTATTGTGGAAGTTGAGTTTTAGGTTGATGTCAATTGGAAACATCAAGTGTTGCTTTCAATACTAAGTCATTTTGAAAGAAGGCCTCCCCAAAGCATAAGGTGTTGCCAGTATATTGTAAGAGATTAACTTTGGTTTTTAACTTTTCAACCACAAAGCTTTTGAACAAGTTCTTCTGAACGGCACTTCTTCATCATCTCACATAAACCATTAATAATGATATTTAAGAGGAAAGGTTTCATCGAATCACCTTGTCTTAACCCTCTATTGATAAACTGATTTCTAACCCACATATTTTGTCATTTTTAATGTTTTTTAATAAGGAAAGAATACATATTTATTGGCAAAACTCATTTTTTTAATCTTTATTCTCACTTTAGATTAGTACTTGACAAATGATAAAACAAAAAGGCAAAATTGGATTTTTATGTGCAAAAGTTGAAGATTCAAATAAATACGATTGTGCTCCATCATAGTAGGGTCGTGTTAATCAAGAAGTTATGTCCTTCATATAAATACCAAAAGATAATAAATTAAAAAGGGTTCAATTTTTGCTCTAACAAAAAAACAAACTTGTAACCTGAAAGTGAGAACAACAACGAAACATTGAATTGAACTGAATCTCATACTCTGAATCATTTGTAGTTCTCTCTTTTATTTATTATGATGTACTACATAATTTCTAGGATATTTGTCCTTACTTTATCTATGTTTAGAAGATCCCCTTTTCTAGAGTTGTTGTGTAAATTAAGGCCCCGTTCGGGGTGGTTCTGAGTTTCTGGTTTTTGGTTTTGAAATATATTTTGAAAATAGAAACTTGTTCGGCAAAAATGATTCTGTTTTGGTTTTTTACTCATTTTCAAAACAGTTTTTACTCAATTTTAAAAACAATAAAATTTGGTTTTTAGATTTCTGTTTTTGTTTTTATTTAAGATCATTACTTGACATCACTTGTCATCATTGACTATCACCTCTGATCGACGGTCACCAACCTTCACCTCTGACCAAAAGAAGTCACCGACCATCACCTTTGTTTGAAGGTCATCAGTCGCCACTTCCGACCGGTGGTCACTAGCCTCCACCTTCTACCAGTAGTCACCGGTCGTCACCTCCTATCGACAATCACTGATCGCTACCTCCATCAACCAGTAGTCACCGGTCATCACCTCTTATCGACATTCACTGATCGCCACCTCCAATCGGTGGTCACCGATTGTCACCTCTGACCGACAGTCACTGACCGCCACCTTCGATTGGCAATCATCGGACGCCACCTCCGATCGGCAGTCACAAACCTACACCTCTGACCAGCGATCACTGGCCCCACCTTCGACTGACGGTCACCGATCGCCACCTCCTACCGACGGTCACCGACCGCCACCTTCGACCGCCGTCACCTGCCACCGACGGTCACCGGCTGCCACCTCTGACTGACGGTCACCAACCACCACCTTCGACTGCCTATCACTAGCTACCACCTCTAACCAACGGTCGCTGACTCCTACATTCGACCAGTGATCACCGACTACCACTCTCGATCACCGGTCACCCATCCGCTACCTCCGACCACCAGTCACCACCAACCACCACCTCCGATCGTCAATCACCGACAACCACCTTCGATCGCCTATCACAATGCTACCTTCAAATAGTGTTTTGGTTAAGATTTGAAACCAATGTTTTAAATTTGAAAACAAAACAATGTTGTTTTTAAAATTTTGAAAACTTAAGACCAAAACTAGTTTTTATTTTTAGAAATTTCAAAACTAGAAACCAAAAACCACCCCGAACAGGGCCTAAGATTATTAACATTGAGATTTTATGTAAATTCGTGAGAGCTCTGTAAACTTGACTCGTAAACTTGAATCATAAACTCGTAAAAGTTAACTTTCATATAAAATTAGTAATTAAATTGCTATAAATTACATATATAATGACCAATTTTATAATAAAGAATAATGACATAATAAATATCATAAATATGTTCATAGTCAAACTACACCAAGTTTCAAACATAAATTCATAAAATAATAAAATTTAATTAACGAAAAATGTCCAAAGGACTTTGGAATTAAGAACGTAAGAATTTTAAGGTTGTAGGAACCTCAGTTGTAGCTCTTTTCTTTCCTTCCTATTCTCTCTCAAACATGCTCACTTCCATCATACAACCTTCATAAAACCTCCCTTTGCGACTACACAACTCCTAATGACGTCTCAACCATCATTTATAATCTCCCTTCTACAATACATAACAGATACGCCTCAAATCAATATATATTTTTTTTCTTCGCTTCAATTGTTATTCAAGATTAGTTCATACAATTTTTATTATCTTGAGGGCTTCTGAATTCATTGATCTGGAATAAAGTTTCATATTTATATTATCTAGATTGTATGATCCAAAAATTATTTTGACATGTGTTTCGAATCAAATGATCTGGAATTAAATTTTGATTACTTTATAGATTATTTGATCTAGAAAACATAAAAAAATAAAGTCCAGATCAATTAATCTGGAAAACATAATGAATACTCATTTATGGATCAATTGATTTGTAATTTATCTTTTCATGTGTCCTGGATTAATTGATCCGAAATATAAAAGTATTTTTTGTGGTTTTTTTAGGGTGCAAATAGTGATTATGGAGGTGCTAAAATAAATCTCCAAATAAGCTAAACTCGTAAAATGGGTCCTCACTTTTATAATTTCTTTAGCTTCTACTTCCTCATTTTCCTACCAAAATATTCTATCACAGTTACTAACCCCACTATATGTGACAATTTGTGGATTCAACAATTCCAACCTTTTCCCTCTTTTTGTCATAGACCTCGTGCATGTTCCCTAAACGATGTAAATTGGAGCATTTAATGTGTCTTCATGGTTTACTACTTGAGAAGGAAGAGTTTGATGTAGTGTGGCATTATGAATTTGCACCTGAGGAGGAATATCTTCTTGTGTGTTTTGTCCACATGGTTATGTAAGTAACACATCCCAACACCTGTTTCTTCAATTCCATCTTCCTTCACATCTTTTTTATTTTTGTATTCAGAATCAGTTGTTTATTCGGCCCATCCATTGCTAGCTTAATGTACCTTATTATTTTTGCACTCTCCCCAATTGCTAATCATACCCCTACTAGATATGGCATTTTTCTAAGAATAGGCCTAACTCACGGCCCAAATGTTGAAGGTATATTTGTTGTTGCAAATTTCATAAAGTATCCTTCTGCCATGTCTTTTGCTTTGTGTAGACCGCCAATTCCATTAGCTAACTCCCAATGCATTCTTGCTTTCTGTTTTTAAAATTTGAAATCATTTGTTCAGCTTTTTATCTTCCCCAGACTATAACCACCAGCAGATCAGATTTTTTTTTTCCCTTTTAACTCATTTTTTTTAATGAATCTTACGATTTAAATATCTATTCTATTTTTTATTTTAATAAAAGATAACATTTTGTGATCTTATAACATTTTTTGTAGATTTCCAATGTTTATTCTTAAAAATTAGGTTGAGGTGTGAGACAATTAAAAATTATTATTGTTTGAATAATGGGTTAATCTTATTTGTTCTTATAGAAGAACAAGATCTCTACTTGGAGATCAACTCTTTTTCTCCAAGTGATTTTCTGGGAAGGTAAAGTCTGGTGGAAGATGGGTCGAGATTTCAATTTTCGGAGCGGGGTGGTTGGTGTCTGAGGGGCTTAAATCTTTGTTCCCTAGGATGTACACTTTGTCTAATAAAAAAGAAACTCATCTATCAGAGGTTGGGGAGTGGTGGTCAAATAATGTTTGGAAATGAAGATTTAGGCGGAGAAGGAAGCTATTAAATTAAGAAAGGGAGAGGGTGAAGGAGTTGGAAATCTTTCTAGGAAAGGTCCATCTAATGCAAGGAGTGGAGGATGGTTGGGGTTGGGATGTCTGTTCTGGAAATGTTGGTGAGTACTCAGTGAAGGATGTCTATCGCTTAGCTAGTGGTGTCTCTCTAGAGGCAGCGTCTTCATTCTTTCAAAGATTATAGAAATCAAAAGTTCCATCTAAAGTGAATGCATTCTCTTGGAAGGTTTGTTTTAGCATAATTCCCACAAAAGCAAAATTAGTAAAGAGGAAAATTTTGTCATTTGTAGAAGTATCTTGTCTTATTTGTTGCTTGGTGTCTGAAACAGTAAACCATTTACTTTTCACTTGTAAGTATAGTTATCTTGTTTGGATGTACTACTATAGTGGTAGGTTATATTTCTATGTTGTCTGCTCATAGTGATCTAGTTATTGGCATCTACTCGGGATTCGTGTGTTGTTAAGGTCTTAAGCATAATCTAGAGGGCAATTACGTGGGAAATTTGACTAGCTCGGAATGCAGTTGTTTTTAAAAAAGCTATGCAACAGGTTTAGTTGTGGGTTAAGTGTTTTTGTAAGGTGTAGGATATATCTTTTGTAGAATGGTCATCACAACCGAAATTATGTTAGTCTAGGATAAGGATTAGAAATACTTAATCTCCTTATTCTGGGTAGACAAGGGGTTAGGATGTTCCATTTATTTTAGGTATAGAATTTATGTGTGGGGTCTACTATATGGTGGTCACTCTAGGGGTTGATTGTAACATGTTTACTTGCTTGATCTAACTTATGTATTTTTTGGAGCCTCCTTTGGTCATTCCTTGTGATTGGTAGGGTTCTAGCTATTTCTGAATGATATTTGTCTTTTCTAAAAAAAAGAACTCTTTTTCTCTGGTTGGAATACTCATGGGAGATGCTCTAAACATCTCTAATAGTGAATCTTGGAGTTTGATCTTGGACTTAAAATCTGATTATATCAAGATTAGTTATTGGAGTTGAAGAGTTGATGTTTACAGTGGAAATATAATTTTGTACAAAATTACTAAAAATCAACACGCATTTCAAAAAATACATATTTTTCACTTTTTTTCTCAAATGTAGAGTCTATAAAAAATATTTTAAGACTATAAAGTTTGAAGTTCTATTAAAATAAAAATGAGATAAATTTTAAAAGTGATATGACATTACTAGATAAAAAAAGTAGGTTAAGAAAGTTTGATAGTTTATTAAAAATCTCTTCATTTAGATGTGAATCACTTAAAATTTTGACTATTTAATCTCTATTATTGGTTTGAGTTTTCACAATCATAAGCGATGCTTTGAATGTACAGAAGAGTTGTGACCCTCATCCCTCTTTCCCTGATTTTTTTTTACAATTATATATATTAGTATTAAATAGTAAAATGTAATTAATAAAAATATTAGATTTTAGTAATTAACTTACACTTACTTTTTTTTAAATTAATAACTTACATCTTCAGTGTATTTAAATAAATTTATAGATATAGTTTGCTAAATTCTTCTTTCTACAATATAAGTATATGTAAGTTTGTAAATCCAATAATTATAAATAATTTTTAATTTATATCAATTAAACTTTAAAAAAATTAAATTGACAAGTTACACATATTGGGTGTATTTTAAAAACTTTATAGTAATAACTTGTTAATTTATTTTTTCTAAAAAATAAATTAATGTAAACTAGAAAATCCCTACATTTTAATATTTAAAATACTTATACTTTTAACAATGATAATAAAAATCCATATATATAAATCTAAATAATAGATTTTAAAATTATGAAAGCAAAATTATAAATTTTGAAGAGAAATAAAATCTCTATTTCAAATAAAAAAAATTAAAATTATATTTAAATAAAAAAATTATATAATAAATAGATAAACTAAATTATTTTGACACCCTAAGATTTTATATCAAGTTTCGCTACCGTTCATAATAGTCAATACTAACATAATTGTCTTGTCAAATATAATCACACAACTCTAAATAAATACAGGTCAACTTAAAATTAACCTTTCAAAAAAATGTTAGAAACTAATTTTTAAAAAAAAAAAACTTATCTATCAAACAAATTTTTCAACAATTAAAAAATTAGAAATTAACTAACATAATTATCTTGCCAAACTAATCATGAAAGGAGAAGCTAAATAATGCTAGCTAGAAAGTCAATTACACCCGAAATTTTAAGCCCCGAATCCCTAGCTACATGAAGAATACAAGATGGCAACCTACACATTTAGAATCAAGTAGAGGTAGGATTGATTCTTTATGAATAATTTTAAATTCTGATCATAAGGGTGTGGTTAAGATACCTTTTAAAATTGCAGGTTTCATTATGTTTTTTATCATCCCTAAAGTTTTTTTTTTTAAGAAAAATTTCTCTAGCTTTTTTCTCACATATTTTACTATTCATTTTTTTAAAATGTTGTGAATTTTGCTCCTTCACTAATTAACTATCATTTCCTATAGTTGGTTGTTAACATAACAACATGGACGACTAATTTGATACTTTGATGTTGACATAATACATATTGATGAAAGTATAAAGTAGTTTTTTTGAATTATACTGTACTAGACACAAATTATAGTATGTCAATCATGCTATTGAATTAATAGAATGAAAATGAATGTGTACCTGAGTTGGCATTCATATCCATGAGCACTATTGAACAGAACTCTAGAGGTTCTTCTGGCTACCTTCTGAGGGGTTATTGTAGAGAACAATTCTGATGTGTAAATTTGCTTAATGGGATGGCAAATTTATAACCCCCCAGGGTAGTCAGGGACCTCTCTTAATTAGGCTTTTTATCTGATTGACCTAACCCATCACAGAGTCAATCTCACTGTAATCCCAGTTAAAATAACCATATTGATATTTTAAGATATTGACGGTTAAAGATAAATAACCATATTGATATTATGATCATATCTAATATTGTCGGTTAATGATAATTAGATATTGAGTGATACTAATCCACAATTAATTTCAACATTCTCCCACTTGGATAGTGTTAATCAATAATCAACATACAAATCATTAAGCTAAAACGACAATTGCCGATATATCATATATTAATTAACAATATGAAAAATATGAGCAACAAAATAAATATCCGATAGGGATATTAATCAATTGCATGTAACTAATATTTTTCATAGATGTATGGCATAATGCAGTCCCATAAATGACACTACAATGGTCCAAGCATAAATAAAATGCTAATAAGAAACATGAACAAATTGACGTCAACTAGAGCATGTCTCTTAAAGAAAATAGAGAATCAGACTCCCACTAACTTAATACATCAAAAGCCTTGACTAAACCCATGTGAGTTACACATGAATAAGAAAAATTCCAACAGTTAAGGCCTTAGTCAGTGGATCTGCTAACATCTCCTCAGAATCAATGTTTTCAATCCGAGTGTGAAAATTTTGAATTTGCTCTCTAACAAATTGATACTTGATATCAAAATGCTTTGAACGAGTAGAGCTTTTGTTGTTTCGAGAGAAACTCACAGCAGCAGTATTGTCACAGTAAATCACAAGTGGCCTGAAAATGCTTTCAACTATGTGAAAGTCAGATATCAATTTCTTAAGCCACATGGCCTGGTGAGTGGCCTCAAAACAAGCAACATACTCTGCTTTCATGGTAGAGGTAGCTGTAAGAGACTGTTTAACGCTCTTCCAAGAGATAGCTCCTCCTGCCATCATAAAAATAAAGCCAGAAGTAGATCTACGATCATCAGGGCAACCTGCAAAATCAGAATCAGAATAGCCAGTGACTTGAAGTTGATCAGACTTCATAAAAGTCAACATATGATCCTTAGTTCCCTATAAATATCGCATGACCCTTTTAACGGCTTTCCAATGACCCAAACCTGGGTCGCTCAAGTATCTGCCTAAGGCATTGACGATGAAAGCAATGTCAGGATGAGTACAGACTTGAGCATACATCAAACTGCCAACAGCGGAAGCATATAGAATTTTCTTCATAGCATCCACTTCTTCATCATTATGAGGACATAGTTTGTTAGATAATTTGTCACCACGTTGCACAGGTGCAGCACATGGGGAGCAAGCATTCATGTTGAACTTCTTGAGAATCTTCTCGATATATCCCTTTTGAGACAATCCAACTATGCCACGTGACCTATCACGAATAATTTGGATGCCTAGAACAACAGAAGCTTCACCAAGGTCTTTCATATCAAAATGTCTGCACAACATTGATTTTGTCTCAACCAATAGGTTCATACAACTACTAGCAAGGAGAATGTCATCGACATATAATACGAGAATGATGAAATTACTCCCACTAGTCTTCAAGTAAATACACTGGTCTGCAACATTTTCCTTGAAATTGTAAGTAGTGACAACCTGGTCGAATTTTAAATACCATTGCCTAGATGCTTGTTTCAGTCCATAAATGGACCTTTTAAGTTTACACACCAAATGCTCATTGCCTGCTTCAACAAAACCATCAGGTTGAACCATGTAGACATCTTCAGCAAGATCTCCATTCAGAAAAGCTGTCTTTACATCCATCTGGTGTAGCTTTAGGTCAAAATGAGCAACTAAAGCCATGACAACTCGGAGTGCGTCCTTCGTTGAAACTGGTGAAAAAGTTTCTTTGTAGTCAACGCCTTCCCGTTGACTATAACCTTTAGCCACCAATCGAGCCTTATACCTATCAACCTTTCCATCTGGAGTACGTTTTGTCTTAAAGACCCATTTAGATCCAACAGGCTTACAACCTGTTGGTAAGTCCACAAGATCCCAAACATTATTATGAGACATGGAAGACAATTCATCATGCATAACTTTTAGCCAGTCAGAAGCATGAGAACTAGAAATTGCTTCCTGAAATGTGATGGGATCGTCATCATCATGTGGATCATATTCGTGCTCCTGAAGGTATACAACATAGTCATTTGGTATAGAAGGTCAGCGTATTCTCTGAGATCGTCTTAATGGGGGCACATCAACATCATCAAGTTGTTGATCAAGTTGTTGATCATTGAGTTGTGGTTCATCAACATGCCTCTCAATAATTTGTTCATCTGTGTGAACCATTGGGATTAAGATGTCTGTAGGAAGAGAATAAGATGGTAATGGAAGCATGGTTCGATCTTCTCTGAAGGTCATCATTCGAGGTGTGTAACTCCCACTGTCCAAATCGTCCTCAAAGAAAACTGCTCGGTCAGATTCAATAACTTGTGTAGAGTGAGAAGGACAATAAAATCTGCATCCTCTCGAACCGATGCAGTAGCCAATGAAATGACCGCTAATAGTTTTGAGATCAAGTTTCTTTTGTTTAGGGTTATAAGGTCTTACTTCTGCCTTACAACCCCATACATGGAAATGTCTCAAACTCGGCTTTCTACCAGTCATTAGCTGAAAAGGAGTTTTGGGCACAGATTTGCTAGGTACCTGATTAAGAATGTACATAGCAGTTTGCAAGGCATCTCCCCAAAGAAATTCTGGCAGAGATGAATGTGATAACATACATCTCACCATGTCCATGAGTGTTCGATTTCGTCTCTCAGCAACGCCATTTTGTTCAGGAGTTCCAGGCATGGTGTATTGAGCTTCAATTCCGTATTCATCAAGGAATCGAGCAAATGGACCTAGATTTCTTCCTGTCTCGTCATAACGACCATAATATTCTCCTCCTCTATCAGACCTTACACACTTAACTTTCTTCTCTGTTTTCAGCTCAACAAAGGCTTTAAAGGTTTTGAAGGCTTCAAGAGAGCTTGCTTTATCCTGAAGAAGATATACCCATCCATGTCTGGAGAAGTCATTTATGAAGGTAATAAAATACCTATATCCACCCATAGCAGTAGGTGTAATAGGTCCACATATGTCTGTGTGAATTAATTGTAGCACATCGTCACATCTGTTTGAACTTTTATTCCTGGTTTTGGCAGTGAACTTCCCCTTGATGCAATCGACACAAGTGTTATAATCTGAGAAGTCAAGATCATGCAGAATCCCTTCTTTTATGAGTCTTTCAATTCGAGGCCTAGAAATATGCCCCAAACGTCTATGCCATAGCATAGAGGAAGATTCATCAATCCTGTTACGTTTACTCCCACTAATGGAGTTAACTGACATATCAGTTACGTGTAACATGTAAAGTCTGTCATGCAAAACTCCTGAACCAACAACAGTTGAATTATAATAAATTACCAATTTTCCATCACCAAAATGAAAGTTGTATCCACATTTGTCTAAAACAGAAATTGATATCAAATTCCTTCTCATGGAAGGGACATAAACAACATCATGTAATAATAAAGTATGTCCAGAGGATAAACATAAAGAGACGACTCCAATGTCAGCAACGGGTACTCCAGCTCCATCTCCCATAACAATCTTCGTCTCAACATCACTTGGTTTCCTCAGGCTTGTGAACCCCTGTAAAGAATTCACAACATGAATAGTAGCCCCTGAGTCTAACCACCAGAAATTTGGAGGAACATCAACCATATTAGATTCAAAGCAAGTTAGTGCTAGCAGATTACCTCGCTTCTCCTCTTTCTTTTTCAGGATAAAGCAATCTTCCACCTTCTGACCATGTTTCTTACAATACTTGCAAGAACCTTTAAAGAATTTCTTCTTGGGTTCTAAATGTCGTTCTGCTTTCTCTGTACCCTTTTTCTTCTTTCCTTTATACCTGTTAGCACCTTTAGCACCTGAACTAGAAGCAACGAACTGAATGCTATTAGGCTTATTTTTCTTCATTGACTCCTCCTCTTGGGTGATTATTGCAATCAATTCATCCACTCCATAGTCATGCTTTTCAATGTTATATGAAGTCTTCATGATGTCAAACTGAGAAGGCAGAGATTCCAAGATGCGATAAATTAAAGTGTCTTCGCCAACCTCAACCTTGAGAGACTTCAGCTTATTATAGAAATGTACTAACTTCATAATGTGTTCACGTACACCGCTGACACCATCATATTTGGTCTTTTCAAATAAGGAAAGATATTGGCTTTTCTGTGCCTTATCAAAAGTTGTGAATTTTTCACCGACTGCTTTGAGAAAAGCACTGGCATCATCAAGATCTGGAATGCTCTGTCTAATAGATTTCTCCATGGTGAATTTAATCACCTTCAGGCACACTCTGTTAGAGTGTTCCCATTTCTCATGAGAAATTCGCTGAGCTTCAGAAGACTCATCTGTAAGAGGCGCAGGCCTCGTCGTCCTCAATGCTAAATCCAGATTGCCAATGGTCAGGTAGAGATCTAATGATTCTTTCCAGTCCTCATAATTTGTTCCGTTTAGAGTTTTGACGGAATTAGGGAAGAAAACTGAACATCACAATAAGGAGAAAAAAAATGATTTAAAAGTTCAGCTTAAAATAAATCCCTAAGCAAATTACAATACATTATAACTTAAATTAATAAATCCTAGCACTGATAGGGTACCAAAAAAAACATTAACATAAGTAAAGAGAAATGTATTGTACAACAACAAATTATACTAATAACAACACACCGATAGGGTATAATTATCACTAATATAATGAATTAATATTTATTCATAAATTTACACACATGCATCCACGATAGGTGAAATTACAATTATGTAAATTAATAGCATAAATCATGCTTTATTTCATATGATTTTAATTATCTTAAAATATGACAAACAAAATTCACATCATCATGCCCATGATAGATAGGTCATTATAATGCAAATTAACAGAAAAATCATATTATAAGTAATAATGCAATATTCAAAAAATTTGAGAGTAATATGCTAAAATTAATTCGAAATTACATCTTAAAAAATTAAATAAATTTCAAAATTATGAAATTTAAAAAAAATTATTTATTTAATAATTTTTAAAAAAATAAAAATAAATAAATAATAAAAAAAAATAAAAAAGCATATGTCAAAGCGAGACGGTTTTGGCGGAGACGGTTTTGGCGGAATTAGAGAGAGAGAGACGGTTTTCAGAAAACCGGAAACGGTTCCTGCGCAGAACCAGCGCCGGCGGTGTTTCCGCCTTCTCTGCTGGAGCGCCGGCAAACCAGCGCCGACGGGAAGCCCGCGCGGGACGGCGGTGGAGCAGGCAGCCCTGGAGGTGCCGAAACGCCCAGATCCGTCTGGATCTGGGACGAAAACACGGTGGAGAACCGCTGGAACGGGCGGCGGAACCGCGACGAAGAGCCGCTGGAGCGGGCGGCCCGGTTGATCAGCGCTGAAGCCCCAAGATCCGACGGGATCTGGGCGGTCGAAACGCGACGAAGAGCCGCTGAAGCGGCGGTCGAAACGATCTCCGCCGCGACGCGATCTGGGCGGTCAACCGAAACGCGATCTCCGCCGCGATTTGGGCGCGCGAGGCGCGATCTCCGCCGCGATCTGGGGGCGCGAGACGCGATCTCTGCCGCGATCTGGGCGCGCGAGACGCGATCTCCGATCGTGCGGCGCGGCAGGGTCGAGACCACCGGGAGGTTCGCCGGTCCCGGCAGTCGACGCGGCTTCCGGCGGACGACTCGACTGCCGCCGCGTAACCGCTCAGGTATCATTCAGTCTCTTTCCCTCTCTCAAAAACGCATGTATGTTAATGTTAATAAAATAGGGTTTGTTCAATTGACAACCATATAATGTATCTAGTAAGCTCTGATACCAATTGATGAAAGTATAAAGTAGTTTTTTTTAATTATACTGTACTAGAGACAAATTATAGTATGTCAATCATGCTATTGAATTAATAGAATGAAAATGAACGTGTACCTGAATTGGCATTCATATCCATGAGCACTATTGAACAGAACTCTAGAGGTTCTTCTGGCTACCTTCTGAGGGGTTATTGTAGAGAACAATTCTGATGTGTAAATTTGCTTAATGAGATGGCAAATTTATAACCCCCCAGGGTAGTCAGGGACCTCTCTTAATTGGGCTTTTTATCTGATTGACCTAACCCATCACAGAGTCAATCTCACTGTAATCCCAGTTAAAATAACCATATTGATATTTTAAGATATTGACGGTTAAAGATAAATAATCATATTGATATTATGATAATATCTAATATTGTCGGTTAATGATAATTAGATATTGAGTGATACTAATACACAATTAATTTCAACACATGTCGCATAACTTAATGACATAGCTGCTCATAAAAAAATTAATGACATAACACTAATATAGTGACATGTCATTGTAGAAAAAAAAATGTCAATGGCAAGTGAAAATCAAAATATGAAAAAAAAAAAAACTAGAGGCAAAATTTGTTATAAAGTAATGAGTTTGGGCAAATTAAGGTGCAATTAAGCAAAAACAATAAAAATGTTAATATTTATTAAACCTTTCTATTTCATCTTACATGATACTGTGTTCGTACAAACCAAATCATGCCATTGTTAATTAATCGCAAACCATTTGATTTCCTATAATTTAACCATAGATATATCACTGAAGTCCTATTACACAATAAATAACATAATGACAAATTATCATGTCATCGATGTACATTAATGTCATGTATATTGTTATGTCAACCTGTAACATTAGTACTCAACTAAGAAAGTAATTAGTTGGGAGAAAATCTTAATGTAATTCTTTTGTCAATGGTATATTATTTTAATAATTGGTAAAATGTTATAATTAATTATTGTTATCATCAATTATAATTCATAATTAGTTTTTATTTAGGAAAATTGTTAAATATAATTTAAATATAATTATTTTTATTTTTATTTAATTAAAAAATTAACTTTTACAAAATACTTTTTTAATGAAATATCAACTCACGTCTTAAACGGTTAAACATGATGAAATTTGATACAAAATGAGTTTCTTTTCTAAACAACAACTAAAATGCACAAATTTTAGTTGTCCATCAAACCCTTTAATCTTCCTAGTTATTGTATGATAAATATTAAATATTTGTATTTTTAATTAAATATATTTTACATTTTAGGATATTAAATAAATTATTTTTTAGTTAATATTTTCCTTACAGTAGATGAATTTATAAGAAGATTAACAGGAGAGTATCTCATTCTTGAATAAATTATAATGTACTTGACTAAATCATTATGAAAAAACAAGATGGTTTCGAAAAGACAAATTATACAAAATGTTAAGGTTGACAAAATAAATTAATGCCCTAAGAGTATCTATAAAAGTATTTTTCATAGGTGAGTAATTATCCACAAAAATAATAGGTTTAGATACGAAGCAGTTTTGGACTCATAAAAAATATGTTGGTATGGGAGGGGTATGACTGCTATAATACCCAATCCACCTTGCATATTATATATATATATATATATATATATATATATATATATATATATATATATATATATTATAATATTACATAATTATAATTTGGAGTAAAAAAATATTATTAAAAAATATTATTTATATTATAATTAAAGAATAAAAAGAGATATATAATATATTTTACACAAAGTTAATAAAATAAAAATACAATTTACAAGAAAAATTTAGTTATTTATAAAATAACACTTAATAAACTTACAATATGATTTAATGTTATGATAAAAAAAACATAATTTTATGTGTAATTATTCAAAACTTTAATAAGTATTTTATAAATTGTTTTAGATATAATGTTATGTTGATTTGTTTTTCATACTATATTATTTATGTATAAAATATATTAATTTATTATTTATATACATAAGTAAAATGTAGTGGGTCATGGATACATATATGAATATATAGGTATATATCTAGCGGGTATGGAAATAAAAATTAAAATTACTATCTACATAAATATAAAACCACATACAAATACAATTTTCTAAACGTAAATATATGCGAACGAGTTCATATTCTGTCTTTTCCAAACTCTACTTTATTTTCATGTGTACCTAAATGCTTTTTATGGTCACGTGGGTTTCAAACAACTGGCATGAGATAAGTAGTGCATGATAATTAAAGAGAAGGAAAAAAATAAAATAAAATGAAAAATAATTAAGAAGAATGAAAATATTCCCTGGAACATTTATAACAAACATATCAGTTCAAATATGCAGATATGTAGCAGAATCAGGGTGCAAATGAAATATGCAACAAATGGTGGAATCATTTGCAATATTCAAATTAATGATGAAAGTGTTATACAACTACACATGTGAAGTGATGCTTAAATATAAAAATATATAAATTTATAGAAATAATAAAAAAATTCAAAAACAATATACTAGTATAATAAAATGAGAATAAATAGTTATATATATATATATATATATATATATATATATATATATATATGTTGCTTCTAGAAGTGTGCTTTCTGTTCTTAAAAGTTGCTACTCACAATAGTTCTATAAATATTAACAAGTTGGTCCTTGTGTTAGTTAGATTTAAAAAAAAAAAAAAAAAAGCCTAACCTAGCTCTCATGTAGAATAATATAAAATATTAGAAATGATAATAGGCATAAATAATAAAGAGAAATGATAAAATATTAGAAATGAATTAACTAATCCTGTTCCACTAACCCGCCTCATTTTTACGGTGCTTGAAAGTTATATAATAGGCATAAATAATAAAGAGAAATGTTATTATACATTTTTTATAATTTTTTTTAAAAATATTTTTATTTATTAATTAAAATTTATTAAAAAATTAAATTTCAGTGAGTCACACCTCATTTAATTTTCTTTTCTCTTATTTTAATAAATTTTCATCAATAATAAACTATGTGTTAAAAAGTTATGTACTAACACTCTTCAATAAGAAAAAAGTTTAATTATATTTGGTCCAAGTAAGTTAATATCTTTCTGGTTTTAGTTTCTTTAATTATTTTTATTATTATTTCTCATAATTCAGCATTTTTTATTTTTGTCCCTAAAACATTCTAATAATATGTTTAACATTTAAAAAAGTGCTAACTAAAAATAAATTTAAGGTGAAAAGGAAAAATACTGAATTACAAGAATTAAAAAAAAAACTTACAAATACTAAAGTAAAAACATGTCAACTTAGAAGAAAAGGTGATTGATATAAGTAGGTCTTTTTTTAAAAATAATTATCTCATGGGGTCTGTTTTTAAAAAAAAAATTACCTAGATGAGTTTATTTTCTTATTTGACTTTATCAAATTACAATTTGCAATTACAGTTTTATACCTGACATCCTAGGTGCCATAAAAATTAGGAAAGCCACATTAAATCTGCAACTTGTAGTTGTACCACTATTTTTCTTTGTCCACAAGACTAAGTCAAACTGCAATAATTATTTGACTTGGTAAAATCACAATTTGTAATTTTTTATTTTTTTGTCGACTTAGGTCAATCAATCTAGAAGAAAAACATAATCAAACCTAATATAAAATAAAAAATAAAAAAATAAACTCCAAAAATCGATGAAAATAAACATAGAATTTAATTAATATACACTAACCGTGTAAAAGAATTTTTCATTGACATTCAATTATAAACTCTTTATGACATGACTTTTAAAATATTAATTAATAAATTTATTATAAATAAAAAATTAAATTATAATGAAATGTTAATATAAAATTTTTTATACTCATTCTAATTAAACTCATCAATATAATTATATGCTTTAATCGCCACAGCATATTACAATCATGATTTCTTTTTCAGGATTCAAACTCGAGACAATTAATGGTGGGATATCAACGTGGGAGTATGCCTTCAGATTTCAGACATATAATGCAAATTGAATTAATGTTAGAATATTTGAAAGCCAATAAATAAAAGAAAATAAAAATTGACTTGACAAGTAGTTAAGTAGTTAATCTCTTAACTTGCTTTCAATCCACGAGTTCGTTGGTTGGTAGGTATAGCTTAAAATATATAACCTAATGGTGGTTACTTTTTTCACTACCTTTTTCTACTAATAGCACTATTATTTTTTAATTATTGTTTTGTTTCTTCAGAAATTTTAATTTGGTAGTACTTTATAACACCCACTTTTGAAATTAATTAAAAATGTAATGAATATTATGGAATTAAATTTAAGAAAGTGATTTGTCGGACACATCCATAGTTATATTCTGAAAATAATTTACGATAATATTTAGTTAAATAAAAGTAATTTTTAATGAGTTATAAAATTGGTATAATAACTTTTTTTAATGAGTTATAAAATTGGTATAATAACAAAGTTCTTATACATAAAGAAAGAGAAATAAGAAGTTGTGAGTTCCATTTAAAAAAATTTTTGAAATAACAAGCGAAAACATAAAGGACAGTGTTTAGAAAAATAGAATGACTAATAAATTGTAAGCTTAAGATATAATTAAATGAATGATTAAAATAACAAAAATTGATTGAAATTCAAGAATTAAGAATATCTAGCTTTAGTGTGAATGTACATGGGACTAACCATCATTTTTTTTTTTTCAATTTTTAGCTAGTCTCTCGACTTAAGGTAAATTTTCATAAAAATCAAATTATTGGTTGTCTTGAGAAAAAATGTGTTGGTCAAAAGAAGAAGGGGTTTGAGTTTGAGAGATGTGAAGAAGTTAAATGTTGCTTTAAAAAAATGGAAGTGAAGAATAAAGGTGAAACCAACAGCCTTTGGTAAAAGTCTTGAAATCAAAATATAAGCATGTAGATAGGTTTTGGAAGGAGAAGGGTATTCAGTGTTCACAATGATGGAATGATTTGAACTTTATTGAAATGGAAGGTAGGAGTGTGGGGGTTTGTGGTTAAGCAACATAGAAAGATTAATATGGGATGGAGGGGACACCAACTTTTGGAGAGGTAGGTGGTATGGGAACCACATTCTGCAACATGATTATAATCGTCTCTTTAGCTTAGCAGTAAACACCAATGTTTTGGTGAAGAAATTGTGGGATGAAGGAGAAAATAGGTGGAACTAGGCTTGACGAAGGGAGTTATATGTTTGGATGACAGAGTTGGTGGAGGATTAAGGAAACGATTAGGTACGCTTGGTGTAGTAGATGGAGCATGGGGCCAATGGGTCTGGGTGGCATCAGATCAAAGGTGTGCACTGTCCCATCAGCATATGAAGTTCTAGCAACAAACACACAATAGCAAAGGATGACTTTTCAAATTAATTTGGCCAAAAGGAGTTCTTCAAAAGGTTTACTTACTAGCTTGGAGATTGGAAGTGGATCGATTACCTAGTCAGAACAATTTGGTAAAGCGTGGAATAATTCAAATGGGAACAGACAATTGTGGGTTATGTGACGGAGTGGAGGAATCAAGATCTCATTTCTTCTTCTCATGCCCAACAAGTATGAGAGTTTGGTCTAATTTATGCTATTGGTAGGAAATATCTACGACACTATAGGTCAAGATATGAAATCATGATATCTAATTCATGGGATTGGTCAATGGCCACAAAGAAACACATAAGGTCTAGTCGTATATATGGTTTGCAAACCTCTGGCATCTCTAGAAGACACGTAATGACTCAATATTTCAAGGCACAACATTGGATGATAATTCAAATTGCTTAAGAAGTAGATGAGTTGTTTCATTAAACAACTGTTGTTTATGATTAAAAAAAGTAATTTTCACCAAATCCGTATAAATTAATAACAATATATAATTTTGAAAAAAAAATTAAAAAATTATAATTTTTTTAGAATTACTTATAATTTTTTCTAATAAATTAAAATTGAGTACGAGTGAGAGTAGGACTACCAAATATTTTTTTTAATATAATAAACAACTCTCATGAATTGCTTCTATTAGATATACTTTTATCTTATATTCTTACACAGTAAAAATTAAGGATGTACAATTCTAATTAGATTTTAACAATCTCATTAATTGAAAGATTGGCCATTTCACTTATCAATAAAACAATATTGATAAAAAAAAAAAGCAGTAAAAGTATAAATACTGAAAATTTTCAGTTTACACAGTAACTTAAAGTTTCTCTACCAAGTTCAATTTGTAACAGATTTAGAGGAGCTGGATGTAACCGTTTTACGTGATTTTAGATAGCGAGAGGACTAAAAAAATGAAAACAATGAAATGTTTAAAATTATGGAGTGTAAAAGAAAGAAAAAATCGTTTCTGCTATATGAATCAAAAGGTAATTAAATATTTGTTAATTAAGCTTATAGGGTAGATTTCGAATATTAAACTCGTTTTTAAGTTTGGAGGGGCATAGCAGTATCTTTGTTGTGATTTGGAGAATTTAGAAAGTGAAAAAGGAAGACAATGGAAGACAATGATGCCACAAAGGTACAATTGAAACGAGAATAGTAGCCCTGAGTTAGATAATTTATAAGTACAGTAGGTGTGTTCATAGATGGCTTTGGTTTTTTATAAACTTAATTTAGTTTGTTTAGAAAAAAATACTTCTACTTCTACACTATATTTTATGAAATTTTATGCTGAGTTAGATAATTTTTTTATCGATTAATACTTTAAAAATTATAAATTATATAAACAAATAATTATAATTAACTATTTACTCCGATATTGTATAGACATTAGATTTTTTCATTTATATTTCATAATTTTTCTTATTCAAAGAAAACTAAATCAATGATATTAGGTTTTTCCAGTTTAATCTAACTGAAATCTCAAAATAAAAATAAAAATAAAATTTTATTCTAAAATTAACAAATAATATGATAAATAAATTAAAAAACACAAATGTTTAACATACATAAAATTAAATCAAATCAAACTAATTAACAATTTTATTCAAAATATCAAAGTGTTTAACATATAATAAATTAAGTTAATTCACAAATATAACCACTTAAATCAATTAAACAATATTATATATATATATATATGAGTTTAATGGGTATACATTGTTAGTATGAAGATTTTTTAAAAGTTACATAAATAAAAAGTCATGATTGAATGTCAGTATAAAAATCTTGATAGTTCATTAATTGTTAATTACAAAACAAAATTAACAATTCACTTAATAAATAAATAATAACTAAAAATAATAAAAAATATATAAGTATATTGATTTGTTAAGTTCAATTTGATTTGAATTTTAAAATCTTAAATTCGTTTAAGACCAAATCTCAGTTGGTTCAAAATTTGATTATGACTAACAGAAAAAAAAAACAAGAATCTAATTGATTTAATCCTATTATTATATGCAATTCAAAGCAATAAATATCCTAAAATGGAAGAGGTGTAATGCAATTTATCGATTAAAGGTTTGTTTGGCTGAGGCAGTACAGTAGCCTACTGTTCGGCCTTAAGAAGAGGCCACTAATGACAATGGAAATGGAAATGGGAATGGGGTAAGGTTTGTTTTTTTCTAAATTAAGGATTTAATTTTCGTACTTGATGGTATCAATATTTGCCAAACACTACAAATGCATTTCACAATATTAGATTTGTCCTTCAATGCAATACAAAGTAATGCTTTGGATTGAATCTTTGAAAACACCATCCTTCTCATAATCCCACTGCCCAACCTGTTCAATATTCACAGCTAAGTTTGGTATAGCGGAAAACGAAACAAGTTAAAAATACACAAACTGAAATTGTCTTTGGTGCAATGGAAAACATCATTTTCTCTCTTTTAGAAAAATCTTTATCTCACCTTTTTCAAAATTTCATCAGATATATTACATACAGAGAAAACAACAGTCATGAGTCATGACACGTTCAAAAAAATATTCATTTTCTCTATAGCATCGATTATACATATTAAAAATAAAATAATAAATAATATTAAATTAGTCATAAAATAATAATAATCACAATATAATAACAGTAAATAAATAATAAATTATTTATTCAAAAAATAATAATTATATAATAATATATTTTTATTTAATATTAAATTTTCTTCTTTCATTTTCCTACCTACCGTACAATTTGAATTCAAATATTTATCTTGTAATAAATAACACTAAATTGGTAATAATAAATCAATTTGAATTCAAATAATATTCATAATATAATAAATCAATTATAAATTATTTATTTAAAAATTAATAAATAATCAGTAATAAAAATAATAATCATATAATAAATAATAATAATATGTTTTTATTTAATATTAAATTTTCTTCTTTCCTATTCCTACCTACCATACAATTTGAATTCAAATATTTCTCTTGTCATAAATAATATTAAATTAGTGATAAAATAATAATAATAATCATAATATAAATAAACAATAAATTATTTATTTAAAAAATAATAAATAATTGGTAATAAAAATAATAAAAATAAATAATATATATTTTTATTTAATATTAAATTTTCTTCTTTGCTTTTCCTACGTACCAGATAATTTGAATCAAATATTTCTCTTGTAATAAATAATATTAAATTAGTGTTAAAATAATAATAATCATCATATATAATAATAATAAATCAATAAAAAATAGTTGTTTAAAAAATAATAAATAATTAGTAATAAAAATATTTTTATTTAATATTAAATCTTCTTCCTTCCTTTTTCTACCTACCATATTTAAATATTTCTCTTGTAGTCTAATAAAACAACTTTCATTTTCATTCTACTATATTTCTCTTTTTTCTATTCAATTTTATTTTAATCGCACTTTTTCTTTTCCCACTAGCACACAAGTGTTAGGCACGGAATTCCTCACTAATTTAGGCTAAATTTAATCATAGTCGACGTAAATTCAATCATAGGCTTATCTGTAGTACAAGTCCATCCTAATGGAGGGCTAAATAAGAACTTACTCCATTAACAATGAATAAAATAATTCAGGCCAAAGAGATACAGTCAAATAGTAATCTCTAAAACGTATCCACAACGACTTGGTCAAAACTCAAATTCCATCTATGAGAAACACAAGCTTGGAGACTATTGGTACCTTATTAGATCCGTGAAAGAATACTATTTCATCGCTCTTTACAATAAGTTGAAACCAATTGGAAAAGGAATGAACAAGTTGGGTGAATGTCAATTATAAAACTAGACTAAACCGTATGAAAATGACATCGATCATCAATGCGTTTGGTACCAAAGCATTCGTAGAGATGTATCTACTGAAAGGCAATGGAAGAATTAGCTGTATATCAAAATCAATTGGGAAAGCAAATATGAAAAGAAATACATTTCCATTCCAATTCACAGTTTTTGATCTTTTGTTCCCCCCCTCTTACTATTTCATCCACTTTAACCCTTTCTTGCGTTCTTTAGAAAAGCTAGGGAACCTTCGAAGCTGGTCACTGTTTTGGCTGGATTGCTAAGGGGAGAAGAGGTGACCAGGGACAACAGAGTCAAGTGCCATATATACCATACTATTACAGTGTGTGATCCAACTCTGTAGTCAATCACATTTTTACCAGAATTGTCTCACTTTTTTTCTTCTCAATATCAAAGACTGTATTCTTTCACTATTTCTTTTCCTACAGGAAAGAAACACTAATTTACTGATCATGCTAACTAAAGGCTCACATGTAAACTAAAACCAGTGGAAATAATCTCCTACAAGACCATCTCACACGCACTGTCTTGGCCGGAACTTTTCATTTGACAACAATGAGCTGATTAATGTTTCAAGCCTTTTGGAACCTGGGCCTGGCCTCAAGACTGTGGAATCACCAATTTCAGAGCAGGGATCAGTTCCGTTCTCCCTTTTTCCTATGCACCAACCTCCAGGCACGGTCATTCCAGGACCCCTAGATAATAGTTCAGCATCAATTTTATCCAACACCGGATCCTCTCTATGGAACTTCCTTGCAAAGGGAGCATTGCTTCCTACCATGCCATTCATGTCATCAATTGTAAGGTAGTGAGGATGCTGCTTAGGAGGATTATCCCAAGAAATGAAATGTAGATCACTGTTCACAGTTGTGTTCCTGAACTCTTGAGCATTGCAAATAACTGTGTGGAAGTATCCTTCCGGGGAAGATATGAAATTTGAATAGTACATGAGAACAGTCCTAGGTAGGTTGTCCCATCCCCATATGCAGTAATCAATGAAAGATTTTGACAATGCCATCCAAGCCGAACCTAACATGAGAGAAGTTTTAGGTAATCACTTGTGATATTCTCTTTTCTTAGGCACATATAAGTATAACCCAAACTTCAATATATTTTGAAATTCTGGGGATTTATTATTTACTAATTAGAGTTTCTTTTTAAAGAATAAAAATTAAGCTTAAATATTATACTTCAAAAAAAAGTGCAGTTTATTTCCAAGTAAGAAGAACACTTAAATACATTACAAGATCAATGTTATACAGTCATGCAGCACACAATCCAATCGTGAAGTTCAAGTAGGAAATATCAGTTTATTCAGGCCACCAATCAAGTTCAACTACAATCTACAAAGAATCAAAATTGGATAATGGTGCAGTGTACAATCATAAAGGATCAGTTGAATTAAGTTGTTGTTAGTGGATTTGATTTAATCTAGAACATTGACGGGATACACCAGTTATATTCATTACAACCAAACAGAAAGATGTCAATCTCAGTTCAATATTTGATGCTTAGCAAAATATCATGAATCCTGCAGGATATTACTCTCCCATCTACTTATTTTGGGAGAAACGTGATGAGCTCTACCAAAGGCAACCAAAAATGATACAATAGCATGAGCCAGAAGCCACAACTGATAAATCCATTCACTATGTTGTTGCACTATACCCATCTCACTAGCAGAGAAACATCATCTTCCTATTCCAAAAAGTAGGTTTCTTTTATTAAAGTGGAAACAAAACCCTCTAAAATGAGCTTGTTTCTGAAGTATGGGTGTATAATCCACCATTAAATTTCACGAGGTTAAGATCACAATGCACTTTAGAATAAATAAAGGGTATACACCCTTGCTCACTTTAGAGACAAGCTCAACTTTGACTTTCAGGAGCCTTTGCCAAACTGAAAATTTAAGTACCAGCAATATTCACACCTTCTAGGTGTCCTATACAAAGTCACCCAGTGTAACATCAGATAATAAATCCTCAAAATTTGCCCAGATCCAAGAACAGATTCAAAACAGTGGTTAGCCTCTCTGTAGAATATAATTTTCATTTGTAGATTCACTTTCAAAATTACCATGCACAAGTTTTTACCCCTAGGCTCCAGGTAAAGTACCTTTCCAGCTAAGTCATGCATTAAGAATAAAAATCAGTACAATTGACATGAACAATCACTGAAATCACAAAACAATCAGAATCAGTCATTGTGCAAATATAACCATAAAAATGGCATTTACCAATAATTTATCCATGCAATATTATTGTCATGCCATTGAAACAAACATCCCAATTATTTTATCTGATCAAAATCATAAAACATGGAAAAGTCTGCAAGTACCCAGATTCCTAAATAAGCAAATAAAAATATCTTATATTTCAATGAGGTGCTTATAGAACAAAATTGTTGATGAGATATGTTCTATTGCAAGTCCATGTCAGCGTATGTATGACATTCAAAGTGTTACAGTAATCTAACCCAGATGACATGGATTAAACTTTTCCTCGATCAATTTGTTTTGAACAAGTCGCACAAGATAACTTTCACTCACAAGTCCTACGACATCAATCACACAATCACCTAATATAATCAGAACAGACAATTCACAAGTGATGCTCTCTGCCATGCATACAAACAGCAGATAAGAACTAATGTACTCTACACAAAACATTTCTTAACCTTAAAAACCTCAATTGCCTCACAATCTGTTCACAAAAAGTTTCTTTTAACGCAGGAAGCCCCCTCCAAGCGAGGACTCATTCCATCTTAAAATTAACAAAAACCTCAATGCAAAAATAGAATACCTATCCATTAATCCACGAAAACCCAAAATAACCCATATTTCTTTTTCTATAAAAAGAAAGAAATCCAAACCAAAAGCAATATTAACAGAGAAGAAAAGGATATTCACCCGTGAAAAGCTTGAAAGCCGTAGGCCTACTCCTCCTCTGAGTAACCCAAAACACATCCTGCTTCTTATTCATATACAAACCCGGATCAACGATTATCGGCCTCGCACGCTGATGACTAAACCAACGAACACAAATCACCAAAACAAATAAAATTAGAAAAAAACATCATCATCATCAAAAAAATCGAGAACTCACTCTTTCCATCCAATGTCACTGGTATGATCAATGAAATTCAGATCACGAGGCAAGTACGAAAACGTGTGCAACAGATCTAACCATGACGAAAAAAGAAAGTAATTACAAAAATCAAATTAAACTGGAGAGAACTGGTAACAATTAGGTTTCAATTAAGAAGAAATAGTAAGTAATGAGTAATGAAGTGATGGTAACTGGTAACTAACGAACCATCTTGTGTGACGAGAGGGTAATCGGAGGCGCTGAGATTGATGAACCAATCCCAATCGCCGAGCTCGCGTAACAGAATCGCGGCGGCGTGGAGGGTGTTGGCGACCATGGTGGGGCCCCTGTAAGTGACGAGGTTGGCTTTTCGTATAACCCTGACGTTGGCGAAGCGCCGGAAGAGCGCGTGGGATTCGACGAATTTGACGAGATCGGCGCGTTCGTCGGGGGAGGATTCGAGGTCGAGGTGGACGACGTAGCGGTTTTCGGGGTGGTAGAGGGCGAGGAGGACGCGCTTGACGGCGGCGCCGTCGCCAGCTGAGCCGGAGACGAGGTAGGCGAGGCGCGGCGGAGGGGGGAGGGAGGGGACGGGGAGGGGGCGGAGCTTGGACTCGACGAAGACGGAATACGAGGCGGTGACGGAGCGGTAGAACGGGAGGATCGGTGTACCCTCGGGTGAGGTTAGCGTGGCCACGAAGAGAAGAAAAAGAGAGAGGAGAAAACCGATGGCGAGTGGGAACACCCACTTTCGCTCCGCGTGGTGGTTGTGCTGGTGCCGAAACTGCATGTAGTAGTTCTTAAATTTCTTCATGCTGTTTCTGTGAAATGTGAATGAAATGAAATGAAATGAAATGAAATGAAAGCCCTATTTGGTAACCACTTTTAAGGATGTTGTTGTGGGATTCAACGAGAAGAGTGGGGTTTAAGGTGTAGGGGTGCTGGGAAATTGTTCAGGTGAGTGAGGTGAGATGTGTTTGAACAAGAATAGGGATGGATATGCTGCGTTTGTTTACTTCTTTAACCACTGTAATATGGGCCAACGAAGATGCAACAGTACACCAAACAGAACCTTGTTCCTAATTTTTTTATTACTTCTTACCTCACTTCTTTTATTAAAAAAATTATACAACAAATTATTTATTCACTTTATACTGTTATCCGAACGCATTACTGTGTAAACTGTTCTCTGTCTCTGGCAGAGTTTTTTTTTTTTTTTTAACTCTATTTAGTTAATTAATAGCACAGATTAAGAAATTTTACCAAATTCTTAATATAGCTGGTGGTACTTTTCTCAAGAAAAATAGACAATAGTAGAAAATTCAACAGTATGTTTAAGTATATTTTTTTACTGGTTTTAAGCTACATGTAAAGTTTCATTTTTTATTCAATGACAATTTTTTATTTATAAGATTTTTTAATATGGTTAGTGAACTTTTCTTCTATTTTTTATCATATATAAAGTTTAATTTGATAATATATGTTGATATTGAAAGGAATTAAAACTTTGTTTGGTAGAATATTTAAGTATAGCTTTTAATATTTATTAAAGAATAGTAAGTGATAAAAGCATTATTTAATTCTGTAAAAAAATAAAAGCAATTAATAAAGGTGCATATAATTTATTGATCATGGATTAATTGATTATAACTTTTTTCACTTAATTAATGATTTTATCATCTATAATACTTTTACCAAGTTGGAATAATGTTTGTTTCTTTAAAAAAACAATGATAATTTTTACCATCTAAATTTTATTTCATTTTAAACAATATTTCCAACGCTATTTTTAATTAAAATTTATTTAAAATATAAATAAAATTTAATCAATATCCACTATTATGTCCAATTATAATTCTTTATTTATAAATATTAGTGTAAAATTTGTTACAATTAAATTATATATTAATTAAATTTATATAAATATTACTTCTTAATTATATACAATTAATTTTAATTAATATTAATATTTTTAATACTTCTCTTTATTATTATTATTTATTATTTATGACGCCGGGACATAAGGGACAATTAGGTGTGAAGACTTTGAATACACTCTTAGATTTATTTTTTATGCTATCTTTTGGGTTGATCTTAATTGCTGCTTTTTTTTGGTTGATCTGAATGGACAGAGAAAGTAACGAGGATGTGACTAGTTAAGATTAGAGGCAGACAAATATGTTGTCTTTATTCTGTGTTGGGGAAACGTAATCTTTAGTTAGAGGAAAACAACACAGATTAGGAAAGTTAAAAAAAAACTGTTACGGCATTGTGTCTGAAACAAAACTATTCCAAAATTTGTCTGAAACAGAAAATATTACTATTTGCTTCGAACAAAAGAAAAAAAAATGAGAGTTTAATTGTTCAACAATTATAGTATGTAAGTAACAGTTTGAAGTGGTAATTGCAAATTAAGGTGGATAATGCGTTGGTAAAGTAGAGGAGCGTTAAAAGTAAGTTTATTAATTATGATATTATTTTGGATGGCATATTAATTATGATCTTATCTCTGCAAAATTCTGTTGAAATTAATTTATGTTGTACTTGGAGTTAATTTATCTTTGCAATATTTGTTATAATAACAAGGGATTGGTTAAGTGAGATATACTTTTTAAAAAAAAAAAAAAAAAAAAAGTCTCCAGTTATTAAAGGAAATTCATTACTGATGCAAAAATGTATAAAACCAGTAAAAATAAGTTAATAAATAAAAATTTTCAATAAAAAATTAACAAAAATTAGTTTTAAAACTTATGTTAACTTATGCCTTTTGAAATATAAATGCAAAACTAGAGATAAATTTTGAAAAGAAAAGATAACCGAAGGGGAAGAAAAAGAATTTTTTTTGTTGTTGTTGAACATGTTAAAAATGTTAGCTTTCTCTTTTAGACCCGACTCTTAGTGATAATAATATTTTTTATAAACTATATTTTAGGTTATTATAAAATATGAAAAATATTAATTTTATCTTAAAAAATGCAAATCATTAATTTTGTCTTAAAAAATTTTGTTAATTTTATTCTTTAAAAATTAAACCAATTATTTTACATCTGATTTGTAAATTTTATAAATAGTAATTTGACGTAATAAATGGACGTGACTATATCAAATTATTACAATTTAAATGTATAATAAGTAGGTCTTTTGTAGTTTAATTTTGATTTTTACTTTTGAAGTTCAAAACTTTTGTTTCTTGTAGCCAAACCACGGTAGAATATATGTTGTGTTTTGGGCCTTGGCCTTAACTTTTTTCGTTTTTGTTTTACAATTGGTAATATATTTTTGTGAATTTTAATTTATATCTATTTTATATTAATTAAATTAGTTATATTTATTTAGAGTTAGATAATAATATTTAAAATTCAGAAAAAATAATATCTAAGTGATTACAATTTGACTAAATAAATTATACTGAATTATCCTATCACCTCTAATGTCATTATTTATTAAAAATAGAAACTAAAATCAAACAAAAAATTATTTAAACTAAATTAATAAAATTAAAAGATCAAAATAAAAAAACACTATTTTTCAGAGAAGAAAAGTTAATCAAGCCATGTAAATATGAATTTTTTAAAAATAAATTCATTATTGATATTTTTAAATTATTTAATTATTTTCTGTGTATATATACTTAATAATATGAATACTTCATATAAAATTTGATGTACATATATCAACCTTAGTTTTTTTAAACGGACCTCCAAATATATTTTTCCTCTATTGTTGCTTATATATAGCATCATATTATTTGGCTTCTTTAACATGAAAATATCCCAATTAAATTATTTTTATAATAATAAATAAAAAAGATAAAATGCAACACTCACAAACACATTTTAAAAGAAAATACATTTTTTATGTTAGGGATACATAATCTATTAACCTATATGGATTAATTGAGTTGAATTAACTAGTTTTTTACTCAAAAAAAAAGTGAATTAGGTTGGATTATCATACTTTTTTTACATGGAACAACCCAAATGACTCGTTTTAATTATTTTTTATATCACACAACAGTAAGGTCTTGGAATTAATTAGTTCTCAAACAAATTGATGGTAGGAATGTATTCTCATCGATAATGAATAAAATGATTGAATTATAGGTAAGATGGTTTATATAGGAGAAAAAAAGAAGAAGAAGAAAGGAGGAAAATATAGGAAAAGAGAGGAAAAAAAAAAAAAGAAAAATGGAAGACAATAAAGAAAGAAAAAAAATGAGAAACTTCACCACAGAAAATCGGCCTCTAACAATGAAACATGGAGAAAGCATTTTCATTTTCAAATTCCGTACAATTTTACTTTAAAAATTTGAATTTTGTGGAAGTGATATGTAGAGAATTACCTATAGCTAACAACAGGAGTACTTAACAACTAATCCACAGGGATTAAAATGAATAAAAAATTATTGTATAGCAGTAGCTCAAGGGTTTCATGTAAGAAAATTAAAATAATTAATTTAAAAGTTAAGATTTATTAATTTTACTTTATTACTATTTTAAAAATCATATAATACCTATTAAACTTTGAAGTTAATGAAGCAAGTATCTCAAGCAACGTATATTAATTACTAAAGATAAAAATTTCTATAATTTACACATGCCAACTTTTATTTCTCTTGTACTTTTTTTGTTTTTTCTCTTTTTCTTAATTTCTCTCTATTCAAACAATTTTAAAATATATTTAGTTTTAATTTTTCTCTCTTCTTTTTTAATGCTACTTTTTTTTTCTTTTGTAATATTCTTTTTTTCATAAGCTTCTATTTTGTAATATTCTACCATCTAAACAAAATCTTAATTAACTCTCTTACTTTATTGACCCTGATTTATTTTTTAGATGCATGTAAAATAGAAGATAGATAATACTACGCTTCCTAAAAAAATTGATTATGGTAAGTAATTTTATTTTATCTATACTTAATGAAATTCTTTAATTATTTAATAAACTTGTTTGAGAGTTATATTATAATTCAAATTATAAATTGTTTCAAAAAATAAGTTGGATATTTGAAAATCTAATATTCATTTTTTTTTAAAAAAATATATTTAAAAATAAGTTATTTTTAAGATGCTAAAATTGTAGTTTACAATTATTTTCAATAACTTCTTTTTTTTTTACTATTTTTACTCTATAAAAGCTTTTCTTTTTATTTATAAACTAGATTAACTATTTTCAAATTATTTTTTGCAAAAATTTATTAAAATAAAATTAATTCTGATTATAATTTATTATACATATAATAAATTAATAAAATAATTTTTTTTTTCTAACTTTGCCAAAACACACTACTATTAGACATATATATCCAATTAATGCTCTTATATAACGCCGTACGTTTACAAATTCAAAAAGTACACCTTGATATTACTTGATTAACCCGCATTAATATAGTATATTTATTTATAAAGTCGTCCCAGTTAAACTCCTTAAACAAGTCATAACAAAAGATTAGTCAGCTTTCAAATGTAATTACAAGTAGGTGTGACCACAACTTTAACAACTATTTAAGTAATGCCTTCATTCTTTTTAATAAAGCATTAATTTAAATAATAATTTTAATACAACTAGCTTATTTAACTCGTTCATGGGCATGTGAAGAAAAACTATAGAATTGGTTGCAATTTAGGCCTGTAAAATAACCTTTTATATTAATGAATCTTTGTTGCCAGTTTCCTCATATAATTAGTATTTTATCCCATACCATAGTATTGAGGTGTCTCTCTCCCTAATAGTACCACTTTTACGTAAGAATAACAGAACGGGATCACTGTAGCTGGTTGTTCATCCTTTGACGGGTCGTTTTTACTCCGTCAGTTTATTTTGGCTGTCCCGTTTTATTAAGTAAATAAAATAAATTTTGTTATGAATTTATTTTTTATTTATTTATTTAAAAGCATAATATTGTAAAAAATAAAATTCATCATGGAAGGTTTACTTTTTATATTTTTTCTATTTATTGTTGTAAAATTGTTACTTTTTTAAAATATAAAAATTAATTTTTAAAATAATTTTTATTTTACTTTTTAAAAAATAACAAAAATATTATTTTTCAAAAATTATGATGGGCTATCCGGCCCAACTCGTTTTTGACAGGCAAAAATGAGACAAATTGACTTGTTTTGTCACCTTTATTTTTTATGTAAAAGTTTAATTAGCATGACATTGTGAAAGAATTTTATATTAATATTTAATCATAACTTTTTATTTATATAACTTTTAAAATATTAATTAATAAAATCAATAAATTTCCCATAAATAAAAAATTATAATAAAACATCAATATAATTTTTTTTACAGTTAGTTACGATCTATACTAAATGAGAAGAAATATCTTCAACAAGTGTTCGATCTAAAGGTCCAACTTAGCCGCCCCTAATATTAATGCATCTTTTTAAAGTCATTTTACGTGAAAAGAACTTAATGTTGTGATGATGCTCGAAAAATAAAACCAAATAGTCTACTTTGACTTTCATGTGTACACCACGTACCCAATAACAGGCTGTTCTATCTTCTCAATTGTTCTACCTTCTAATTAACTTATATTAATTCATGTCTAAAAATTATATATTCATCAATAAAATGCCTAAAAATTATATATATAAAAGGAAACTGGGGTTATATTTTAGGTTCAAATATAAGCGAGCATATTTTAGTTTAGTATTATTTTAATTCTATTTTATTGAATTTGTGTAAATTTAGATAAAATAAAACAAGACAAGTTAATTAGTTTGGCTTAATTTAACGAGCCACTGAAAAAAAAAAAAACAGAATTTTTAACTTGTTAAGCTAAATTATTCATTTTCACATCTCTATTTTCACCAATTCGGTGAACTAATATCTTGCTAACCTTGAATCTTTTGAATATATCGTGTGAACAAGTTAAATGACATGGTTGATTTTCTACCACATTTAACGTAAATTTTAGAGAAAAAAATAACAATTCAAAAGTAATGTATGAAATATATATATCTATAATAAAGAAAAATTAAGTAGTTTGAATGTTTATTGAGAGAGTATTCATGTATTCACAGAAGTTGTATATATTTTTCAATTTGCCGCAAACGAATAAATGAAAATGGGAAATAAAAATAAAACAATTAATGAAAAATAAAGAGAAATATAAAAACAATTTTATTAATAATTTCTTTTATAGCTAGATAATTCCTTCGAATTATAAATATATGCACAATATTTTTGGAAAATCAAATAATTAAATTAAGTAAAACCATTTAAATATGGGATACAAAATATCAATTACTGTTGTAAGTAGATACTACATCAATATAAATAAAATGTTGAAGAAAGAAACTTCAATGGCTTCCTAACATGGACCCCATTATAGAAACAATCCTCCCACCTTCTTTAATAAAAAATAAATAAATATGGAAAAGTGATCTCAGCCGTTCAAGAATTCTGCTCAATCAATCATTTGACTTTCATGTCACTTTCTCCAGATTTGAGGGAAGAACTTGGCTGTCTAATGACCAATAATAAAATATCCTATAAAAAGAATTTAAATAATTTTTCGTATGTGAGATTTTGATTAAAATAATAAAATATCCTATAAAATTATTTTGATTAAAATTATTTTATAAAGTAGTTGTAAAAACTTATGTAACCAACACAACTTTTTTTTTAAAAGATAGGAAAGAAAAATTTATTTGAGTCTATAAAAAATTAATAATATGAGAGATTATACTTCAAAGTTAAGGATGGTAAAGTCAATTTGACCTTTTGGCTACTGGTTAAAATATTTCCTCACCAAAATTCATGGGATGGGGCTACTATTAAAGTCACTTTTTATACATACATATATATATATATATATATATATATATATATATATATATTTTGACGAGGGATGTATTAAGAAAGGTGACAATTGTACCATTCAAATTATTTTATATATATATATATGAAAATAATTATTTTAATTTATTTTTATTTAAGATTTTGATTTCGTTCTTTTAGTAGAAGAATAAATATAATTAAATTTTATTTAATTTAGTCTAATAGTTAATATTTTTTTGTAATGCCTACAAAGTTAATTAAATCAACAATAGGTGAAGAATCATTTCTCATACATTCAATCAACAATAGCATTCAACCTTGACACACAAAGAGTAGTTAAATAGCTTAAAGTATCACTATTCAACATTCACAACATGGACAATTAGTTGTGGCTTCGGAACTCAACACTTGAGTTGAGTGCTCAACGCCTAGAAAGTGATTATTTGGGTAGTAGTATAATGTTCGCTCATAGAGATATTCACATGCAGATTGGATTAGTTTGATTTTCAAGTTCAAACCAATTGAATTTAATTCGTTTTATTTGGTTTAGATTTCATAAACTTTTTTCCTAAACTGAACCATTGTTAATTAATTAGGTTTGATCACTCAATTCATCAACATTCAATAAAAAAATTATTTTCAATAAATCATAAATAGCAATGTTATACACCAAATTAGCTAAATTCATTGATGATTGATCTACCAAATTCATAATTTTATCTCAAAGTATTTCACTAATATACCAAATTACCAATTCTTGTATAAAAAATCCAAATAATAGTCTAACAAGCAATTAATACACACCATAGTTAAACTAAATTGTCAAAAAAATGGTTTTCAATATAAAATCATAAAATATAAATTCATAATTAAGCTCATTGTCTAATTCATAAATTCATAACAAATTTATGAGAGTTTCAGTAATCACTAAATATTGACTCTCTCTTCTTCCTGTATAATTTTCAATAAACTATAAACAATGATAGAATGTATGTAAAAAGAAGTGTGTCACTAGCATCACTAATGTGTATATAATATTCCATAATTAATATTTGTAATTATATTATAACAAAAAATTAATATTATAATTAATTATTTTATTTTATTCTCAGGAAGTACCCACACCACGTGATATCCAAGTTTAATTAAAATTCTTGTTAAATGATTAATATGAACAAAAAACTTTAAGAATTATGTTGGATGATTATAATTCTAATGTTTACTTTACTTGAATTTGGATGAATTAATATAATGTGTGAATGATTTTATATTATGATTGCTTGTTTGTAATAAAATTGGAGGTGCATTATGGGTATATAGGTATTCAATAAGGATGGAGATGAGAATTAAAGTTATTCCTTATGTGATTATAGGATTGTGAATTTTTTAAAGATGGGTATATGAATGTATATGCTACTCATTGTCATGCTTATTCAAAGTGAAGGAAACAAATATCTCTTAAGAAAAAATAAAATAAATCTTACTCTCATTCAAAAGAAAAAAAAATCTAATGGCCTAAAATAAAAGGAAAAATGTAATTATCTATTTAATGTTACTTTCCCAAAATACCTTGCAATTAGTTAAGATTTTTTAGATATCATGTTTAAAAAATGATATTTTTTAAATAATCTTATTTTCATTGAAAGTATTAAAATTATATGATGTCAACATTTTGTCTTAATTATGTAATTGATGAGTATAAAGTTTTCTACACTACTACCGGCAAGTGCACTGGTCATATGTAGTAACGATAGATATCAGATAAATTCCACAAGGACTTTATTTATATTCAGAAATCTCAATGTTTTCTACTTATACAAGCGAAAGGTAGAAATAAACTAACAATACTAAACATAATATAAATAAATAAAAAATAAATAAATAACGGTGGTTACACATATGATATTTAATTGGGTTTGATTTCACTGAGTCATCCCTCGAGTGCATAAAAGAACTCAAAACTCTGGTTCACTATTCATGTTCCCATCACCCATGAAAATATTCATAACTTTGGATCCTTAACAACTCACAAGCAAGGAACTAAACTATTTTGACTTTAGACTATAGACCTCTCACACAATTTAAAGTCAAATAACCTGCATTACGAAAAGGATTTTAAGATGGCCAATAGGTTTTACTCTATCCCAAGCAATAAAATCCATTGGAAATTCTTCTCATTTTACAAGTCAAAATTATCTCTGGAGCTCATTCAACAAGTAAAATTTGCAAAAGATAAACAAAATAATGCAAAAGGTAAAGAAGAGCATCAACATTGAATAATAAACTTAAATTAAAGAGAACACAAATATACCAGAGTTCAGGTTTAGTTACATAAAATCTCAACAAAATAACAAAAACTAACTAACTATCGAGATTAATGAGTGCGAAAAATGAACAAAGATAAGTCTGGAGCATGCCTTCGATCAGGAAGGTGTCCAACCCCCATGGGTTCCCCTCGAGTAAACACTTGTGTAACCCCCCTTTCTAAATGAAAACTCAGCCAGTTATATTTTACAATTCAAAACATTAGCATCCAGCAATCAAAAAGTGGCTACTGAGCATCATAAAACAACTTAAGCACGAAGTAGTCTTGAGCGTTGGGCTGTGACAAAGATGGGCATTTAGCATTCGACATTATATGCAATTGGCTTTTATTGATGAGTGTTGGGAACTTGCACCATGACTCTTGGGAGCTCGAGCATAGACACATAACCAAATTTGCAGCTTTTTCTCGATTCTTCAGTCATTCTCAAAACCTAGCTCAAACAACTATAAAAACAAGAAAATAAACATAAAATATGCATAAATTAAATCATAAACCTAAATTTCTAAATAAATCTAAGTAAAAAATAGAAAAACAATGTCTTAAATAAGAAACAATTATGATAACTATTTTATTTTACCTATGTAAAACTAGTTAAATTAGGCAGTTATCAGTGATTTTATTTTTTTTTTATATTTCAATTTGAAAGTAGTATAACATAACTTCATGTTCCCTAAGTTATTTTTCTTATTATCGTTAAGGAAATTTTGTGATGATTAAGTGTAATTCTAATTAGAATAAAAATATGCCTAAGAGGTAAAAAGTTATGATCCTCTGGTCAAACAAAGTTAGAAATGTGAATATATCTCAATCACCATGTGTCTTGATTAAACCAAATTTTAGTTAATTTGTCTTAAAGTATAATAAGCAAACTAAACCAAATTATATGCGTAGAAATGTGACCTTGTTGTAACGACTAACAACTTTTGCATGATTTTCGAATAGTTCATTTGTATGTAATTATTTGGCTTTACTCTATTTAGACATGGATGATTTTATGACGCGTAATTTACACATAAACACAAACGTGTACATTCCAACTTCATCCATTTTCTAGCTTAATATTGTCTTCTTCATTCTCCTCTTTGTTGCCTTTGATTCTTTGCATCACATTCTCCCCTTTTCTTGCTCATCATCAACCCTTTGAATGGAGTTCTTCCAAAAGGCCAAAGTGGTACGATTGAGAAGCTACCATGATAAATATATGCTGGCTGATAATGATCAAGAAAATGTTTTCCAAGATCGTAATGGATGCTACAATAATTCTAAATGGACCGTGGAAATTGTGGAGAATTCCAAGTTTATAAGGTTGAAGAGTTGTTATGGAAAATACTTAACAGCCTCAAATATGCCATTCATATTGAGAGGCACAGGCAAAAAAGTGTTGCAAACATTGCCTAATAGATTAAATTCTTCAATGGAATGGGAACCTATTAGAGAGGGGGTTCAAGTAAGGCTAAGGACACGCTATGGACAATATTTGCGTGGTAATGGAGGATTGCCACCTTGGAGGAACACCATCACCCATGATGTCCCTCATAGGACAGCAACAGCTAATTGGGTTTTGTGGGATGTGGATATTGTAGACCTTCATCCACAAACACAAGCTCCTAAACCAAGACCAAGGCCTACACCTATTACCCCACCTAATCGTTCCATAAATCCAACTCCAATAAATCTTTCACCTAATCATTCTCCATCTTTGTCTCCATTAATTTCAGATATGGATTCTCTAGTCAAGATTGATCTCAGGTCTCCCACAACATCTGAGGTTTGTCACATGCAATTTTGGACAAAACATAAATTACATACAATCTTGACATCAAATATAAGATTTTAAAAGTATAAAAATAGATTAAATAGTATGTGTCACTTGATAAGATATTTTTGAATTGTAGGTCATCCTTGTTCTAAAAAATTATAATCATCAAGACTATAGGAATTCAACAAGCAATTCTTAAGAAAACGAAGGCCTCGTAACTTTTCAGTTTTGTGCATTACTTGATACACATGTAATGGAGTTTCTCATAAGATTAAGTAGGGGTAGTGTTTCCAAAACAATATGATAATAGAATTGGAAAATGGTTTTTCATAAATCATTTGTTTCTTTTCCATAAATTTTTCGTTACTACAATAAAAAACCATAACATGTTAATAAAATACAAGTAATTAATTTAAGGGAGAAAGTTACAATTTATAATTAGATAAATTTAGTTACAAGTTATTATAAAAAAATAAAATTTATTATTTTAAGTCATTTGTAGTACCTAAATGCATGCATATAATCACTATATCTAAGTAGTAATTACTTTCAAATTTTTTTTTTTATAATTAATGTTTATTCATTTTATATTTTCTCAGTTAATTTTGAAAATCTTTACCTACTTGTTGTTTTAGAACATGACAAATTATAATATGAAAAATATACTACAATTGTTAATAAAACACATTATGTAATAAGATAGTATTCTTTTTTCTCTTAGGGAATAGCAAACAAAAACTAAAAACATATATATTACTTTAGAAATTTGTCATCAGCTTACCATATTGTAACATTGTAAAGTAAATCATTTTTATCTTTGTCACAAGATCATGCCCTTGAAAAATTTGTATTCATTATAATTAAAAATATAAATTAGAATGATTTAATATATCATTATTTTTTATATTTATTTAGTGCACATTATTTATCTTTAGTGTATTTAAGTACGTTTTCTAACATTATAAAGTGTTTCAACTTTTAAAATTTTTAAGTTGAAAGTTCTTTATTACTATTTCCACCTTGAAAATCCATTAAAACTACCCTATTCCATCTTTAAAACTTTGCATGATAATTTTTTTTTATCTCTTTTATATTTTTTCTTATTTTTCTTTATTCTTGAGAAAAGACATTTTTCAAAATAGATTATAAATATCTACATTATTTCTATAAAAATTTCAAAAGATTTACATGTTCTTAAAATGTTAGTTCTTCCTTCACACACATATACAACTGTAGTTAATGTTATGAATTTTAGTAGTTATTTTTTCATCATTCTAACTAAAATAAAAATTGTCATTTTAAATTAGGTTCCATTCGGGTAATTTTGAGTTTTTAGTTTTTAGTTTTAAAATATATTTTGAAAATAGAAACATGTTAGACAAAAATTTAAAAACATTCACATTTGTA
Source organism: Psophocarpus tetragonolobus (assembly GCA_037954015.1). Classification (NCBI taxonomy): domain Eukaryota; kingdom Viridiplantae; phylum Streptophyta; class Magnoliopsida; order Fabales; family Fabaceae; genus Psophocarpus; species Psophocarpus tetragonolobus. The sequence goes on along the minus strand of CM075696.1, from coordinate 28,940,466 downwards.
TGAAATAATAATTTTTTCACATTTGTATGAAATGATAATTTTTTCTTTCTACATGCAGCCCGAAGATTCAATAGAGTGTTTGTCACCGATAAAAGAAGGGAGGATTATATTTTATGATGTGGGTAATGAAAATGGTGATGTTGATGATGAAAAGAAAGAGACATTCTTTACTTTTAAAGGAAGTTGTGTGAAGGAGTTAAAGGATAGATTGGAAGAGGAAACAGGACTTGATGATATTATTGTTTGTTATCGCAATCCATTGAATGCAAAACTTTATCCACTTCGTTTACAATTACCTCCTAATAGCACTGACATGCATGTAGTTGTGGTTCCTTCTTCATTCAAAGGTGACTCTTTCTCTACCTGTTTCTTTTAATTATGATAATCTTGATTACATTTCCTAAACTTCATATTTGCCATCTTTATATATACCATGCATTTTGGATTCATTATTTTTATTGGGAAACTTTAATTTTATTCTTACTTATGTTTTTCAAACCATATATTTGACTAACTAATATCACTCACAGTCCAATGATACAAGAAGGTCACAATTCTTTTAGCAGTTGAATGCTCCAATAGTTATGTATTTGCATGTTTGCTAAACTGAACTACATGCAAGTGCAAGTGAGACAATGAATCAATCACTCAAATCATGAGGCAATAAGGCCAACCAACAAGAAGTGAAATATACAATCATGACGCGATTTAAGTTATAATGCAAAATGATTATGTCTTTTTCTTTGTAATTTTTAACTGGGAATATTGTTGCCTCTTTGAGAACTAATCAAGGGCATACTTGTTACAGAGTTGTAATTTTTCTAGAAATAGACTTTTAAAACATTTGATTTATATTCCTATGATGTAATATTATGTATAGCTAAAAAAGTTTATATATATATATATATATATATTCATTTTTTAGTGAAAATTGGACCACATGCAATATTGATAGAATGAAAAGCCAGGTTGTGCCCAGATAAAATTTAGAGATATGATACTTAAGACAAACACAATTTTCATGTGTAGGCACATTAAAATTATGATGGTTCATAAATTGGATTTGTATATGAAAAAAACCATTACCTTTGTACAAAATTCTTAATACTAGCTATTCCACATAACTAAATGTTTTTAACAATTAATATTTTTATAAGAAACTTTTATCTTAAATGAAAAATTACAAACAACTTGGATATTTCTATTGCAAATGGTACACCATATTGTGTTAGGATATATATGTCACTTAAGAGTTATATACACATCTATTATGATGATTGTGCAAGGTTTCAAACTCAAATAATTTAGTATAGTAATATAATAAAATGAAAGAATAATATAATTACTATCCATAATTTACTTGTAAAATAAATCTTATGCTAGATGTTGGGTAATAATTTTATTTATAGAAAGACGAATGACCATATGGATGTTTCTTTCTCTATCCCATACTTTTTCTTCCTACACTCTATAGCTTTCAAAATTCCAATTTTTCCTTCATAAATTTCATTTCAATTATAATGTTTTTTAAAAAAGGGTACGGATGACGAAAGTACTTGTTATCCGAAATTCCTTTTCCAAAATTATGTATATTAAGATAATTTTACATAATTCCTTAATGTCCTTTGTAGAAAAAAATTTACCTATCCCAAATAAGTAAAACATTAAAAATACTATTACGGATGGTCTACAATGTCTTACGAGTATTTTTATCCATTTATATTTTTAAGGAGTTGCAGGAAGAAAAATATAAGGTGTAGAAAGAAAAAGTCCATAAGTATAATTTGTAACAACATGTTCATGCTACTTAATAATATAAGGATAAAAAACTTAGTTTAAAAGTCGAGGAATCATAACTTATTTTAGAATTTTTATATCATTAGAACAAAAGAGGAAGAAAATAAATTATCATTGTTGAACTTTTTCATGTCTTTACAACCAAATAATTCAATAGGTTATGGAAAACAACTTTTTATATCACCTAGGACACTCTTTGGTGGACATTTTTGTAGAGAGAACTTGGACATTTGGCATCATTGTTTTTTAAATTATCTATCATTTTGAAATAAAATTACCACTATTTAGTAAAAGAATGCAATTATACATAGTGACTTTGTATTTGAGTATCTAATTGTACACAGTAGCTTTGTTTACTAAGCCCAGAGCATTTTATATTAATTTGGTGTCAGTATATTTCTTTAACAATCAAAATTATGAGATTATTTAATTTTAAATACACTCATTTTGGAAATGAATAAAAATATTTTTTCATTTTTTACCAAAAAGATTTTACATTATTAAAAAAGCAAGTAAATAGTCTTGTGCAATTTGCATAGACGTAGATATACAAAGAGACAGAATAATAAAAAAAATAATAATGGATTCATATTGTATAATATGTTAAGGGTAAAATATATTTTAGGTGTCTATAGAGTATGCAAAATATTAATTTGATTCTAAATTATTTTTTTTGTTAATTTAGTTCTTATAAAATTTAAATATATTATTTTAGGTTTTTTCATTTGTCACCCCTTAAACAGTAATTTGATGTAATTGTTGTAGTCTCATGATTTATTTGAAATATTAGAACTTATTTCTTGACTTGTACCATAGTATCCAATTAGTTAGTAATAAATAAAGCTGACAATTTGGCGGTTCAGCCTTACGAGTTTGCATAACAAAACGGGGCATATTGGCCCAATCCATTTTCATTTAGACTGCAGATTTATAAGTTTAGTTTGGCGAGAATTTCTCCCTGCACCTCTACAGTTTCTTCTTACACCTCTATAAAATTAGGACAAGTCTCAAATAACCTAGGTTAAAAAATTACTTTGATCTAGTAAAAAATTTGCAAATTTTTTTACAAGTTCAGACAGGGGTTTCTGGACTCAGTTCGGACAAGAGTATCCAGACTTGTAAAAAAAAATTGCAAATTTTTTTACAAGTCCAGATAGGGGTGTCTAGATTTGTAAAAAACAATTTGCAAACTTTTTTATAAGTTCGGACAGAGGTTTCCGGACTCAGTCCGGACAAGGGTGTCCTGACTTGTAAAAAAAATTCAAATTTTTTTACATGTCCGGACAGGGGTATCTAGACTTGTGAAAAAAGATTGCAAAATTTTTTTTACAAGTCTGGACAAGGGTATCCAGACTTGTAAAAAAAATTTGCAAATTTTTACAGGGGTGTCCGAACTTGTGAAAACCACTGATTCAGTGAGAAGAAAAATGAAGTCATGCAAGATAAGCTAACGAAACAGGTGCGAAATGAGAGACGTGCAAAATGAGAGAGAGATGCAGATGAAAGAGAAAAGAAAGAGATGTGTGATAATTAAATTTTTACTGTTTTCATTAAAGATTGTTTTGTCATTTTGAGAAATTATGGAGGTGTAGGGAGAACTTATTGGAGTGTAGGGAGAAATTCTCTAGTTTGACCCTGTATTGGTCCACCAGGACATCAGGCCAAAATGGACATTTAAAAAAAAATCTAAATCTGAAATTTTATTAAAAAATTAAATTTCTTTTATAATAGAAACTCAAAATAATACACTAAATCAATCCAAAACAACATCCTAAATAAGTCTAAAATAACATCAAATACATTTATAAGTATATTTTAATTTAATATACACTTTAGAAAACATAACTTTCATTTGTTAAAAATATATTATAAGACAACATCAAATATGCTTTTATACGCATATGAACAATATGTATAAATTGACTTAACTTCAAATGTGCTTTTATATGTATATTTTTCATTTTAATATATTTTTAACAATATATTATATACTATTAATATATATATATATATATATTTAAAATTTATATTATTTATATTTGTATTCAGGCTGGCCCGCCACCCACCAGGTCAGTTTGACCCAAGTAAATTACATAGTCGGGTCAAATGGGTCGACAAAAAAGACTTGCTTCTATTTGAGTTTTTTTTTTTTTTGGAGTCTAGCCATTTTGTAGCCAGCCTAACATACCAAACTCATTTTGACAACGCTATTAATAAGAAACCCAAATAAATTAGCATCTCTAGTCATCACTTCAACTTGACTTTGTTGGCGCTCGCTCATACAAGGAAGTAGTTTCAATTAGTTTAGTAGAATCAACCGTTTCAAGTTATTGAAGTGATGTATAGTCACATCCCTTTGATTACCATTTAATAAAGTTACAAATCAAGATTTATAAAATAGGCTTAAATTTTAAAGGGACCAAATTAACACAAAAAAAATTACGGGACAAAATTAATATTTTCCATATTTTATAAAGACCTAAAGCATAGTATACCCATATATTAATATGTATATGCTTAAAATGATAGTTAGAAAAATTACCTATGAGACAAGATTTGTTGATACTAATTAAGTAACAACAACTTAAATGAGCTAGTTGGTGGTCTAAATAGTACTGGACTCGATCCTCTTTAAATAAGGTTTCAAGGTCGAGTCTTGTGTATGAAGAAAATACGATTATGATGGAAGTCTATTTAGGTTCCTTGACAAAAATTAGTCATTAGTAAAATAAGTGTATATTTTGTACCAATAACATGGTTATAAAAAGAAAAATAAAAAAACTTAATCAACTTACATCTTCATATGTAAAATGAAAGTTTAACCACTCTAATCGTTGAATTTTATGATATTATTTTAATGAACATGTTTATCAAATTTTACATAATTTGAATTTTCTATATATATATATATATATATATATATTATTTTATAATGAATATTTACACATTTATAATATTATATGTTAAAATTAAGTTAAGTGTTATAATGAACTATCAAATAATGTTGACATCGTATGAAATTTTGTGTACTTTATCTAATTAATAAAAATATAAAAATTAACAGTTAAATTGGTCAAATTCTCATTTAACTTAAAGTTATTTAATGTGTAAGTTTAATAGTCTTTTATTTGCTAAGTATTATCAATAAATTAGTGTATGTGTGTGATGAACTTTTAATCCAATGGTAAGTTTTGAAATAAAATTATTCAATTAAAAATTATTGAATGATGTAACACTTTATATAAGTTACACCAGTATAGTATAATGTGATTCTCTCTCACACACGCACACGTGTGATAAAGGATGTTAATGCACACGCATTCTATTTTTAGTTAAAGTATATTAACAATCAACACAAAAAAAAAATATTTTACAAAAAAATAATTTTGTATTTTAAATAATTTATTTTAAGTTATTACAATCATTTAATAAACCTTAGATCAAGATTAAAAATAATAGGCATTTATTTGGTTAAATATTAAAACACTTAATATTCAAATTAAAATATCATTTAACCATAAAAAATTTTTAAACAAAATTATCCTAATCATCACAATTTAAAGACAATAAAAAACTAAATAGTTCTACATTGTTTTCTTCTACTTTTTTTTTTATTTAGTTTCTTTTATCACAAGAGTTATGCTTAGCCCAATATCATAGTTCATGGAAAAAATAGTTAATAAATTATTATTCTTTATTTACAAATATACCATTCCATGTTATTTAAATTATACTTTTCAAATTTCATAAGAATAATAGCATGTGCGGAAGAGTGGAATAAAATAGAATGAAAGTGAAATGAGACTAATGTTTGAAATAAGTAAATTGTAAAGGATTTAATTAGTATCTATTTATATAATTTTTAAATTATTAATGAGTAAAGTTAATAAACTTACCATAAATGAAAAATTTTTATTAAATGTTAGTATAGAACTTTTTACTCTAATTACACAAATTTTTTTCTCCATTGTAAAATTATAAGTCACACATCATTTTACTATTCATGTCACCTTGTTTTCCCTACTTTTTCATTAACCAAAACAATATGTACATGAATGATGGCCTATGATATTTTCCCTTATTTAGAACAATAACAAAGACTTATATGACTAATATCTTTGACAACATTATAGTGAATACACACAACAACATATTTTATTGTAACCAAACAATATGTACATAAATAAAGTTTCCAATAAAAGAAGGAGTGGACATATTTCTAGGTGTAAACTCAAAGAAAAATATAGGAATAAAATAAATATAAATAATTGATATGATTGGTGATGTAATGTAATGCGATAAAAGAGACAATGGATAACAATAAAAGTTTAAATTAGATGTTTAAACCATTTATGTACCCATAAATCAACACTAAATAAGTAACTCACACATGAACTCTTTATTGACAATTTACAAATTGTGTGCCAACTATGAAAGATCAAAAGGTAAACACTTCAAAGGATAGGAGAAAAAAGAAATGTGAATATAACAAAAATTCAACATGTGTGCATCACTAATAAATTATTATAAGTATGTAAGTTTCCAAATCACAAAGGAAAATACTCTAATGCAACATTTACCGCTTTGGTTCACCCCAAATCTTGCTTTCAAAAAATTCTCCAAGCATATGCTCAAGATGTTCAGGAGAGTATACGATGTATTTATTAGGATTTTTTCCATTTTCAATCATGGGCCTGAAAGTTCAAATACATATTCATCTTTATAAAAAGGATAAAACTTTACAAGAGAAATAGGAAACCAAAAATAAAACATATATAAAGAAAACTTGGATATAGTTGCATGAGTTCTTTTTATGTTGTTATTCTTGAATTGGACATTTACCTTAACAATCTATTTTAACTTTTAATGCAAACTTGTATATGTGAAATATTGAGGTAAAACTTTCTTCTTTTTTTTTTGGTCAAATATCAAGACTAAGAACACATAAGAAAATGCATTTAAGTTTAGTCCAAACTTAATGTAACGTACCCAAAACGTTTAAGGAAAGATCTATATGCAGGCAATAGGACTTCAGCAACTGCTAATCTAAGAGATTCTCGCAATTCACTATCTGGAACAGTCCATTGAGATTGTCTTTGATGAATCTCCTCAATTTGATCGTTAAAACTCTTGAATCTATCTTTAACCACTGTTCTTGAGACTCCACTATTATTGTCCCCTCCTTGAATAGTTAGACATTGCAAAATCTACGATATAATATAACATTATCTATAAATAAAATGATCATTATATAAATTTAGAGTAAATAATACACAATTACATAATACACGCATGTTGTATAAGAATATGTTTCAAAGACATCAAACAAATTCTATAAATTAACAGATTACATTGTTCAGATTTATTGAATTGATAAAAGTATTAGCTTGTGATTTTATAAATAGAAACAAAGTAGTAAAAGACCATAAATTTATAATGTAATATAACATTATCTATAAATAAAATGATCATTATATAAACTTAAAGTAAATAATACATAATTAGATAATACACACATGTTGTATAAGAATATGTTTCAAAGACATCAAACAAATTCTATTAATTAATAGATTACATTGCTCAAATTTATTGAATCGATAAACGAATTAGCTTATATTTTATAAATAGAAACAAAGTAGTAAAATAACATAAATTTATAAAAGAAAGTCAAGATATTTTTTATCCCAAAAAGATATCTTTAATAAACCAAAAATTAAAATTAAAAAACTAATTTATTACTAGTTTTTGGGAGTACATTGGTCAATACTCAATTGGTGTCTAGTTTTGCAAAGTTTGTTATCAAAATTGATCAAGATAGGTCAAATTGAATTATTTCAAGCTCTCGGTTTGCACCACTTTATCTTTCCTATTCTTTGGAATTATAGATTGAGCTTTGAGTAAAAGGTCCATAAATCTCTTCCTAGTATCTTCGTTGAGACAAAGCATCAAAACTTTCTATTTCTATAAACCCTTCTTCAAAATATTCTTCAATATCTTGCATTACCTTTTTAAATATTTAATTTTGCTTTTGCTTTTCCCCCTCCATAGCTGTCATTATCTCAAACTTCAAGAGCCATAAAACAAGTTGTAATATTCTTGCTTTTCCAATCAAATATTGTTTCCCCTTATTATACTTCCTTTCATAACCTTCCGAAAATACAATAGTTACAAAATATTTCATTTGTATTACTCTCTCTAACCATTGTAAAGTGTTTCCATCCAATATTAGTCCTCTTAGAGTTAATTGAATTTGAAGATGTATTTGTTATATTTTGGGTATTTGTGTTTTGTCCCTGACAGTTGTTAAACTGACCAAAAAAATTAGAAAATATGACTTTTATAAAAAAATTCAGAAAAATAAATAAAGAATTACAATATCTCTTTTACAAAAAAAGAGAGAGATATGAACAAAGAGAAAACCTACATTAAAGAAAGAAGAAGAAGTTTGTGCGAAGGAGAAGAAGAAGCGCGGGTCACGTGAAGGAGAAGAAGAAGCACAATTGCGCGAGGGAGAAAAACCAGTTGCAATGGGAGGAGAAGATGTCGCACGGTGGTTGAGTTCATCATCGTAGGTCCCTAGTGCTGGTAGAATTGGTTGGAGGAGGCACCCGGTGGCTGGGTTTGTCAAAGGAGGAGGCACGCGAATGGTTTGTATTCGCAAGCCTCGTCAAATTTGGCACAACGATGGCCATATATTGCTACAACATTTTCGCCATGGTGGCCGCTATGCACAAAATGGCGAAATCATGCCATGACTAGCCAAACTACCATTGCAAGTCGCGGTCTTTGCCGCCATAACCGTTTTTTTGACAACACTAAATAGTATATATATTTTACGTTCACAAAATATATTATTGCAAAAAAAAAAGAAATAAAAATAATTAGATAATTCATAGGACTAAATTAACGATGTTTTTGTTACTTTTAAACCATTATTTAGGCCATTTTGATTTGAATTATGATTGTTTTTCGTAGATTTAAGAAGTTATATAGGTAATTAACTATAGATTTGTACGTGATAGTTATTATGTGTTATTTTATATTATGAATATGGTATAAAGGATAGTTATTCAATAACAATTTTAATGTTTGTTGTATGTTAAGGTAGGTATTCCTTGCTAAGGGAAAACCTATGTAGATAATATTTTGTACTACAATTTTTGCTAAAAAAATACTATAATTTCTTACCATAAACTTTTTATTTATATCATATAAGACTAAAAATCTAGATTATTTTCTATAGTACATACAAAAGCTCACATGCTTACTCTAGAGTTTAAAAAATTTAAAGATGTAAACCTTTGCCCAAGAGATCCTTTTATATTGATTTGCATGTTGTTGCACAATTCTTCTGTGTATTTGCACCCAATCATCTCCTAACATGTCCTTAGCCTCTGACCTACAAGTATACTATGCAAAATGGAATTATATCCAAGTAGAACTTTAATCTCAAAATACTATATTAAGAGAACATAGAAAAATAAACGACTAACCTTCTCACAGATCTCACTATGTAATGGATATTGTTCATAAGAAACAGTTGGGTCAAAGCTGGATCTTTATATTGTTTTGATTTTCCATCTAGGTTACTTTGGAGAGCCTGCATAATCCTTGTTGTAATAACTGCTAGTTGTCCGTCTGTATCATTCGGATCAAAATCATGAAAAAGTAGCTTCAAAGTCGATTGGTAACTGTCCATATTTAAAATTGCAAAGACAATAAGGTCTAAATCCAATGTAGGAAAAATCATGAATAATAAAATATGAATATAATCAATATATGTAGTTATACTTTAAGAAATCATGTCCAAAAGTGAATTGTAGGGTATAATCAAGGGATAAATACCAGAACATGTATAATGAACAAGAGATAATATAACATTATTTTCAATTCAAAACACAAATCCTTAAGACATTAATTAGTATGTAAGTTTAGAATTTTTCTTTTTTATATATTACTTAATTTTTCAATTTCTAAACTCATATTTATACTTCAACATAACTAATTTTTTGAAGGCATTGGGAAAAAATTATAACCAATTACATAAACATAATTGAAGAAAAAATAACTACAAGGAAGCAATAAATTAACATACGAATATCACTCACTCGTAAAGAAACTTGACATAATTGATGACATAACTAGTTAGAGGGTGGACAGTTCCATCCATAACAGTAGTTTTAGTAGCATCTTTTTCAACTGCTTCCTCAAAGTCAACAAATGTTTCTTGGGCTGTTTGAGCTAGTCTTTTCGTCAGATTCAATGCAGCTTCCCGCATTTCAGTACATGCTTTACTTTCAAAAATTCTTTCAATCTTCCTCATATACCACCAACATTAAAACAATGAAAGGATAAAATAAGAAAATAACAACATATAAATAGTATACAAAGAACACAAGTATAATCAACATTTCAAGAAAATTCTTTCAAATGTAAAAAACAAATCTAGATTAGTAATATTGTCCATTCAAAAAATTAACAACCAATTCTTCCTTATTAGTTAATGTTAGAGATATTTCATCTAAATTAAAATTATTTTCGTAACATTTTACTTACATATCATGCGCTATGTTCCACTTGCTTTTTCTTCTTTTTATTTTCTTGTCTCAAAAGTTAGATAAGAAAGATTCTTAATGTTAGAATTAGAATGACATTATATCTTTCAAGTGACAAATATTCAAATTAAAATGAGAAATAAAAAATTCAAATCAATCTAAGAGTGTATACTTTTTCTCTAGAAAAAAAAAATTAAAGAACCTAAATATATATACCAATATTCATATAGTAAGAGTTATTTTAATTTAAAACTAATTAATATCCATGTGATGTAACTCTATCTTACCTCTGGTTGAAGTTCTCTCATGATCTCATACATGTCTAGAAGAACAAATAATTTCTCGGGTGACCTCTTGCTTTTGGCAATAGCCTCTCCAAAACTAAGAAGCATAGCCACACTACTAGCAGTCACTTCAGCAAAACATTGAACTTTTAAAGAGTCCACGCCATCAAATATTTGATCACAAATTTTCTTCTCTCCAGAGATCAACAATTTGACCTATTCAATTAAAGTTAGAAATATGCATAGGGAAAAACAAAACAAATAAAAAACAAAATTCATATTATTCTTACAGCAATCCTCATGTAATGAATCCAGTTTCCAATCTTCGCCTCCAAAACCTCCCATTGCATTTTTTGAACATCGTCCTTACTCAATCTTTCTACACCTAACTTCCTAAGACTTTGTTCAAGAATTGAAGCACGAGTTTCTCTATGAATTAATTGGAATATAAGTCATAAACCAAACTTGAAAAAAAAAATGTTAAATACATTTCTAGCCTGAGATACAATACATGTAACTACTTGGTCATTTGATTATATGGGAAGAAAGAAAAATTATTACCTGTAGATTCTAAATAGTTGTTGCTGATGACCAGCTTGAACCATTTGCTGTGCTAAATCATGTAACAAAGGTATAACTCTAGGTGGGATAAGAGTTGGAAGGGCAAAAGTGATAGGTTCTGAAGTTTGTTTTTCAGAATGGTTTTTGCCACCACCCTCATTGTGCTTCCCAGAATTTGATGGCCTTAGAGAATTTGGTAGGCACTCAAAAAGACGATCCGGTTCCACAGGTTTACTGAAATCAAAATCTAATATGTTAAAATTTTTATAATGATGTATGCTTTAGGTTTTAAAGTCCAATAACAAAGATTAGTGTCATTTTCAAAAAAGCTTTTTAAAATTAAAGATATATAATTAATTTTGCCCAAGTGAGACAAGGCTAAAATTTAACTTAAATTTTTTTTATAATTAATTATAATGTTTTATTTTGCTAAAACAGATCCAATATTATGATAGACGAGCAATAATATCTTTTAATACCCTGCCATTTGCTATTCGCACCCTAGAGTGTATAATTTTTTACAAACTCCCAATGTTCTCTTATATGATTTTTAAACCTTCCAATTTGTTTATTTTTAATGTGTTGTTATGCATTATTGGCACCCCCCTCACAATTTATAATTTTTTCCCAAACCCAAAAGCACGATCATCTTCTTTATTGTCACCTTCATGTACCCTAAATACTTTTACTAAGTTTCATTAAGCAGTTGCGTGCACATGTTGTCTTCTCCATTTAGGGTTTTCATCAAGTTTCGTCTACCTTTCAGATGAACTGATCTGAAATATACTGTATGTATTTTTGGATCATTTGGCTATTGCATTCCGAATCACTTGATTCAAAATGCACATAATGTATTCTGGATCAACTGATTCGAAATACATTATATGCATTCCAAATCAAGTGATCTGGAAGACAAATGAGACTTGACAGGTTATTTTGAATTGAATGTTCCAAAATGTACATAATATATTCTAGATCAACTGGAATACATTATGTATTTTTGGATCAATCGATCCGAAATTGTAACAAATTCTTATTCTGGAAGACATGGTCTGAAAGCATAATTTTTTTAAGTTCTGGTTTCGATTGATCTAGAACACTGTGAAACAAGCTTGAATACTAAGAACGACACGCGAAAACGACTTTAAAGAAATCATAATCAACAAGAAATGCCAAAAAACCCCAAACATTAAATCAAGACAGTCCTGAACCTGTGTTTTCCCTTTCTAAATGACGCTTAAATCAAAGACAATACCCTAAAGACTTGTAAGAATGATTAGAGATATACAATAGGTCACAATGTGACAATTAATGTTTGACACACAAGAATAGCAATTGATCAAGATCATGCACAATAATATGGTAAAAAAAGATAAATTTAAAGGTTTAAAAATCAAATAAAAATAAAGGATACATTGAAAATTTGCAAAAAATTAGAAATCCTGAGAAGATGCAAATAGGAAATGGGAATATTAAAAGAAATTTCCATATAGACTTGATGATATTAATAATATGATTAATTTCTAATGAGCTTTAGGCACCTAATATCAATGGAAATTTCATTTTCCACCTATCTTTTTTTTTTTTCATTTTTCATCTACTAATATGTAAAAGATAAATATACCCTCATTTATAAGAAAAAATAAATAAAGTTATTCAAGGAAGAGGTCATCCATAGAAGAAAAAAATTTTCCTTCTACAAAAATAACTTTTCATAGAAATTTTTTTTTTCCTTCTATGAAAGAGGTCATCCAAATATTGGAAAAAAAATTAAAATTCAAAATTAAAAATAACAACCTGTAATTTGTCAAAAGATGTTTAAACTCCTCTTCTAGCTTTGCAATAGCCTTGGCAAGCAAGTTGTTGGCATGATTAATGATGCCCTCACTGCTTTTGAAACTCATATTACTACTAAAGAAACGGACATTTGCTCTTAATTGATCAATTGCTGTTAAATAGCTTTCTAGATCCTCGTGTGGTCCTCTTAGTATTTTAGCCTCCGCCTAATAATTAAATTTAAATGGAAATCATAAAAAATAATTAGTGTTTGCTACTAATTTGTATCATATAATATATTAAATTTATACTTATATGTAATCCAAGACTGTGCATGATTTTAGTTATAAACAACAATATACTTTATGTGAAAAAACAAAATGCAAAGAAAAAAGTACTAAAGGTGGTGATGAAATCAAAATTTAAAACAATGTACATCATTAACAAATTTGGCCGTCTATGAACTCACAAAAAGTTGCTTTAAATTTTTGTTATTTTTTAGCAAATAATTAAATTAAACCTTAATAGACCATTTTGAAATTTAATTTGAAGATTATAAGAGACAATCTATCTTGAAAGTTGTAAAAACTAGGAATGGCAAAATAGATCTAGAACTTGTGGGTACTCACAAAAAATAACCTCATGTGAGGCGAGTAGGTATGAGACAGGTCCGAACTTGCAAAAAAAAATGTGGATATGGGGCCGGTTATAGGTACTATAGTACCTAACATGTTTCACTTCGCTCCTTATACATATATAATATTAATTTATATAATTAGAATATATAATACTTTCGTAATTATAATATGAGTAAAAATATGCTAAAAATATCATTTATATTATAATTTATGATAAGTAATGTAATTATAGAATAAAAAGATACATATAATATATTTTACACAAATTTAATAAGATAAAAATATAATTTATAAGAAAAAGTTGAGTTATTTATAGAATAACTTTTAATAAACTTATAACATTATTTAATGTTATGGTAAAAAAAAATATGTTTATGTGTAATAATATAAAATTTTAGGGAGTATTTTATATCTATTACATGTTTAATGTTATATTGATTTGTTTTTCATGTTTGCTTATGTGTAATATATTTATTTATTTTTATACATAAGGAAAGTGTTGGGTTTGGATGTGAGTATGTGAATATGATACCTAGCAGGTATAGAATGAGGATAAAAGTTGCTACTTACACGTATATGAAGTTGAATACAAATACATTTTTTAAACATAGATATAGGGGCAAATACTATACTACTCTACCCAGATCTTACCCATTGCTATCCTTAGTAAAAATCCTCAAAGAGTCAATATCTTTTCTTTTGTACATTTATTTTTGGAGTTTAATATTTATATGTTAGCAGTATAAAAGAATTTTAGATTGACATTCAATTATAATCATTTATGTATGGTCACTTTGATGACTTTATTAATCAATACTTTAAAAGTCATTTACACAAAGTGTTATGATTGAACATTAATGTAAAATTTTTTTATGAGTAGTACATGAGCCTTTTTCTCTTTATTTTTTACTTATAACTTAAAATAAAATGAGAATTTTAATGATCAACCTATTCTAGTATTAATGAATTTATTTAAATAATCTATATCTAAAAGTCCTAAACATTATATTTGTTAAGAAGAAGAAATCTTTGCATCAGAAGCTAATGAAAAAGATGGGTAACAAAAAGCCCTTACTTCTCTTTTGAACTTAATATGTTTGCATTATACATAATTGTTTACAACTAACATCATTAAAAGTTTGAGCAAATTGTCTTCTACAATAATATATCATGAACCAATCATATTGTGAGGTAAATAATTTTTTTGAATTGAGTGAAATATAAGATAAACTCATCAAATCATACTGTCTAAAGTTCAAAATAGATACACAAGAGTGATAAAAGAATAAATGGATAATAGGTGAGAGTGGAAAGCAAATACATTTATTACATACTAAATGAAGTTAGCATACCAAGTTTTGGTATCCTGGACAAAGAGGTGTCTTAAAAGTGTTTTTTCCAGAAAATGTGGGCGAAAAATATAACTTTGAAGGTTTTAAGTTGTCTTTGGATTGCATACCGGCCCTTCATAATTTGTGGCACACAAAAATGCAACCATAGTGAAGGGATGTGGAAGAGAAGATAAAACACACCACATTTGTTCTTTAAATGTGTCTATCCACTTAATCTCTATACAAAATCTCACTTATTTGCTCAATAATAAAAAATAAGTTATTATCTTCTCCTTCAATAACTTTAAAATAGACTATATGTGACTTTTCCATAATAATGCACAAGAACAACTTGGATTAGTGAATCACAACTACATATTTATAGTTTAGATCACAAGTTACCATTTCTTTGTCGAGATTAGCACATCGAATCAATAACTTATCTACCAGATAAAGTAACATGCAAATCAATGAGCATAAAGAAAAAAAGAGAACATAGACTTACCATTCGTGTTTGGTCAAATTGGGACAAAATTCCTTCTGCTGCCCTTAGAGTCTTGTCAATATTATCATGTGCACTACGAATTGAATGCGTTTTTATCTACCTCAACATGAACCGATGGAAAAATCAAAATACTTTACTAAAGAAGAAAAAAAAAATGGAGAACATAGAAAAGAAACATTAATTGAAGGATGCACCTTGTGATTGAAATGCTGAATGAGAAAATAGATTCCATAAACCCATTTGCTTATAATTGTAGATACCTGAGTGGGTCGCATGGCAGTTTCGAGTGCAGAGAGGCGATGATCAAAGGAACCGAGAATGGAGACCATGTTTTCAGTGATGGTCTGACTCTTGTGAAGTGACTCTTTTACGATCATTGCTCTTTCTCGAAGAGCTTCCATGGCTTGTGATATGCCCATTCAGATATATTTTCTCTCCCAATTTCTTCTACTCAATTCGTTTGCTTCCTCAAAAAATGCATAATAATGCTTTCATTCAATCCAAATTACCAAGACTCCTTTTTTCTTGCTTTCATATGTTAGTTTCTATTCTCAACGTGTTTCCGTGCTCCTCGTTAAACGGTTGTGAAAAGTTATTCAAGTTATACGTTGATGTGGCCTTTTACATGTATATTATAATTTAACATTAAATAAGTTTTTTTTTTTTTACTTAAACTTTCACAAAAAAATTAGTTTTAGTTTTTAAAATTTAAAAGTTTTTTTAATCCCCCATTTTGCTTTTAATCTTTGTTCTACATTTGACAATGTTGTAAAGAACTTAATGTGGGAATACATTTTTGTATTTGTTAATTATTCTTTCCTCAATCTTCAATCTCATATTTAAATACACTAAAACTTATAAACGAACAATATTAATACAAAAATAAATTAATTTCAATAACTAAAATAAATATTTTTGAATTTCAAGAAACATAAATAATTTTTTGTGAAACTTTAAAGACAAAAAACTTATTTAAGTATATAGTTTATAAAACTTTTTTTTTCTCCATATAAGACCTTATTGTTGATAAATAAAAAAAATCTAATCTTTAGTAAAGTTAACCTTAATATTTTTTTACCATAATATGAATGACATTTTTTAGCATAATAGGTATGCACCGTTTTTCTAAAATTAAAGAGACATTATTAATGGTAACATTTTTTTAGTGAAATGAACATTTCAACAAAACAAGTTTGATGTTTTATTTGATTGCTTTAATTGTTTAACTTACTATTTTTAAATTAATAATACATCATATCATTCCTGTGAAAAAAAAATATTATTGTGTTGATTAATATTAATATATAGGAGTTATAAAATTTGTTTAATCACAACATACACATTAGAAGGGAAATAACTAATATTAATATATAGGAGTTATAAAATTTGTTTAATCACAACATACACATTAGAAGGGAAATAACTAATAATTGAGTATAGACTTCTTATTATTTGTTATAGATTTGATTTTATTTCTTCATTATTTTTTTGTTGTGGTATCATAAGAATTGTATCACACAAGGATTCAGTGTCCCAATTGTTGAATACAATTTGTATACATATATGCAGAGAGATTTAAGCTAAATATATCTCTTCTTATTTATCATACCTCACTATATAAATATATAGTAAGTAGTGAAAACAAAACTGAATATAGCAAATATCATAATTGTCATTTTTGCTAACTAACTAACCTACTTTGACTTTACCTAACACTCCTCCTTAAGTCAAAGTAGTTTTTACATAAACAATTCCAATTAACTCTCTTAAGTTCCTAAACCTTTCAACCTTAAGTGGTTTTGTAAGTATGCCAATCAGCTGTACTTCGGTTCTATAGTGTTCTATTTCCAATTTTCCATTACTGACTTACTCCCTTAAGAAATGAAATCTTGTCTCTATGTGCTTACTTCTTCCATGAAAAGCATGGTGTCTTGCTAAGTCAATTGTTAATTTATTATCCACTAGTAGCTTTATCTTGCACATTTGTTCCATTTTCAATTCCTGTATTAAGGAACCTAACCATGGTGCTTGACAAGCTGCTTCTGAGGCTACAATGTATTCGGCTTCACATGAAGATAGAGCCACTACTGGTTCCTTTGTCGAACTCCATGAAAATGGTGCTCCTCTACAAAAGAAAATGTATCTTGCAGTGTTCTTCCTATCACCTTTATCTCCATACCAATCTAAATTTGAGTACCCAATAATTTCTAGTCTAACATCTGCTTTCCTTTTGGAAATAAAATTCCAAAACTAGTTGTGCCTTGCAGGTACCTTATTATCCTTTTTGCATGTTTTAGGTCTTGCATATGCTTGCTAATTACTCATACATTGAAGCTCAAATCAGGTCTTGTATTACACAAGTATCTCAAGCTTCCCACAATCTTCCTATACAGAGTGAAATCTACTGATTCTTCATCTATTTCCTTTTCTAATTTTAGTCCCATTTAGCTAGTGTGCTTGCTGAATTACTTTGCTGCATGTTGAACCTGCTCAGCAGACCTGAGCATACTTGGACTGATGCATGACAATGCCATATTGAGTCATTCTAAACTTAATTCCTAGGAAGTAGCTCAACTGTCCTAGATCACTCATTTCGAACTCATTCAACATTTGAAACTTGAATCGAGTTATTAATTATTCATTGCTTTCTGTGATCAAAAGGTCATCAACATATAGACATATAATTAATTTCTCTGATTTCACAATGTCATTCAAGCATTTCACATAAACTCCATGTTCTGAGATACATTCCTCAAAGCCAATTTGGCTTAGGAAACCATCAATTCTTCAATTTCAAACCCTTAGAGCTTGTTTAAGTCTATACAAGGCTTTCTTGAGTTTGTACATACATTTCTTCTTCAAAGGGGCCATTGAGTAAGGCAGATTTAGCATCAAGTTGGTGCATGGACCAGTTTGCATTTGTTGCAAGTGCTACCATAAGTCGAATTGTCTCAAGTCTAGCCACTGGTGCATATACCTCACCATAATCAATTCCAACTTTCTGCAGAAACCTTTTTGCTACGAGTCTGGCCTTGTGTTTCACGATTTCACCTTTTGGATTCACTTTCACTTTGTAGACCCACTTCAAAGCTATAGGTTTTTTTTGTTCTGAGGTGGCTATACAAATTCCCAGGTGTGATTTCTCTCAATGGAGTCAATATCCTCCTGTATAGCTTTCAACCATTTCATATCTATTGCTGCTTTCTCAAATTCAATGGGCTCAACTTCAGCAATAAGTGTAAAGTGCACTAGGTTTCCTTCTAAGGTAACTACTGAATCCTGGTACAATTCATAGTCTCTTAGGTGAGGTGGCAATTGGGTTATTTTGGAGGATCTTCTCTCTAGTTGTTTTTCTGAATCTACTTGCATAGTTGAGGGTCCTTCTTCTAATAGAATCCTGGATTATGCTGACTTCTTTGAGGTTGATTTCCAATCCCAGCTTGCTGTTTCATCAATTATCACATCCCTGCTGATTGATACTTGACCTATATTTGGATCAAACAGTTTGTAGCCTCCAATTGAGTGATAACCAATCATTATGAGTGGAATGCCCTTGTCATCTAGCTTCCTCCTTAATTGATCAGGGACATGTTTATAATTAGGGGAGCCAAATACTCTTAGGTGGCTGACATTTGGTTTGTTCTCAGCTCAAGCTTCCTTAAGTGTTATTCCTTCCAGCCTCTTGGTGGGAGACCTATTCAACACATATGCAGCTGTTGAGACAACTTCCCTCCATAGGTAGTTTGGTAGATTTTTACTTTTTGGCATACACCTTACCATATTTAGCAGAGTTCTGTTTCTCCTCTCAGTTGTGCCATTATGTTGAGGTGTGTAAAGAGGTGTAGCTTCATGTACTAATCCCCTACTCTTACATAATTTGTTGAAATCATTTGATGTATATTCACCTCCACCATCAGTTCTCAACACCTTAATAAGTTTTCCACTTTGTTTCTCAACCATGCACTTAAACTTCTTGAAGACATGCAACACCTTATGCTTTCTTTTTAGCAAGTATACCCACATTTTTCTAGTCAAATCATCAATGAACGAGATGAAATACCTGCTACCTCTAAGAGTTTCGCCTTGTAAAGGACCACAAATGTCTGAATGAATTACTCCTAGTTTCTCTGTTGCCTCATGTGGTAAGAACTTGTTGAACCTTCCACTTGTTTGTTTGCACTAAACACATTCCTTGCATACTTCTTCTAGAATCACAACTTGAGGCAGTCCTTTAACCATATTTTGATGCTTAAGTTGGTGTAGATCTTTGAAATTCAGATGACCATACCTAAGGTGCCATAGCCATTCTATTTTGTTTTTTGAAGGGGCAAAGCATTGATGCTTCAAGGTGTTAACTCTAATTCGAAAAGTCCTATTCTGTGATAGGTTAGCTTGAATTACAAGTTTTTTTTTTCTATCAAAGACACTAAGGCAATTATTTTCCATAGTCATAGCAAACCCTTCTGCAGTAATTGACCCAAGCTCAAAAGATTTGTTTTCAGTCCAGGTACATACAGTATCTCCTCAATCACTATTTCTCGGTCATCATGATTTCTCAACACCACTCTTCTAGTGCCTTCTGCAGTTAGGCTGCTATCATTAGCAAATCTGACTTTTCCTTGAGCCATGTCATTTATTCTTACGTACCATTCTTTCCTATCTGTCATATGAGTAGAGCAACCGGAGTCAAGATACCATGGTGTGTCTTCAAAAGGATATGTGCTAGTTTTTTCCATAAGCATCACTGCTTCAGAATTTGATTGTGCCAAGTTTACATGGTTATTTGGCTTGTTCTCGGCTCCCTTTCCTTCCCAGCATTCTCGAGCAAAGTGACCAAGCTCCTGGAAGTTATGACATATCACTTCCTCTTATCAAATTTCCATTCCTTGCCTCCATTTGAGTGGATATTATGTTTCTGGTTCTGACTGTTTAACTTGGTTTTGGAGAGTACAACTGCATCACGAGATTTCTGATCTTGTGATTTTTGTTTGTTGTTTGGCTTGCCTCTCTTCCATGGTCCTTTATTCTTTCCCTTGTGAATTGAGCGAGCTTGAAGTGCCTGTTCTTGATTGTGTTTTCTCTCATTAATCCTAAGTTCATGTGCTTTAAGGGAATGTTGCAGCTCCTCAATTTCCATAACATCCACATCATTTGATTCTTCGATTGCAACTACCACATGAGAAAATCTTGGAGGCAATGTCCTCAAGATTTTATCCACTACATGCTAATCTGTGATGCTATCCTTGCAGACCCTCATGGCACTAACATGTTCTTGAACTTGTCAAAATAGTCTGCAATTGTTTCATTTTCATCCATACTGAGAAATTCGAATTGTCTTATCAAGGTTTGCAATTTTACCTTTTTGGTTTTATCATCATCACCATATGTCTTTACCAAGATATCCCATGCTTCCTTGGAGGTGGATGCCTTAGGGATTTTATTGAAGATCTTGGAGCTTACACACTGATATATGAGAAATCATGCTTTGCTATCCAATTTTTGTTATTGCTTGAGGTTTTGTTTCTGTTCATCAGTAGCACCTCTTCCAGGATCTTCAAATCCCTCTATCACTACTTCAACAACATCTTGGAGTCCAAAAATCGCAAACATTTTGATTTTCCAGTCATCAAACAGTTTTCCATCAAATATTGCCAAAGATCCTTCTATTTGCTGCTAGTTCCAGCCATCCTTTACACCTATACGCCTTCTTTATCTTCTTCTTGACAACGTGTCTAACCAAATGTAGGTTCTTCTACCACGTTCTTGTTTTATCAAGAACAACAACCACTCACTTACTGAAGAATCACTCACTCACAGAAACACTTTTCACTCAATTTGAAAATCAAGAAAAAAAAGAAGATTCACACGCTGAATTGGTGGCAGCTAGCTCTCACACCTCACAATACTATTTGGATCGTAATAGCTCTTGATACCATGTTGAATACAATTTGTATACACATATGCAAAGAGACTTAAAATGAATATATCTCTTCTTATTTATCATATCTCACTATATGAATATATAGTAAGTATTGAAAACAAAACTGAATATAGCAAATATCATAATTGTCATTTTTGCTAACTAACTAACTAACCTACTTTGACTTTATCTAACACCAATGGACTCTCTATTAACTAACGCCAAAGCTCTATGACCTTTCTGGTTAATAACTTGTCCATATACATTGCTCCATCGATAAGGTCTTGAAAAAATCATTGATGTGCTCTCATGCATGGCCTTTTACTTGTGCAACTCATCATCAAGGTGAATAGTATAATAATGTGTGTTTTGCCTTTGTTTGGGGTCACCATGTTATCCTGTTGTTAGACCATTTCTAATGAATGTCATATGGTCTACATGTGCAACCAATTCAAAACACCACTATACGGTGATGTACATGAATAGTATTAGTTGATTGTTGTCACTGTGAATCTTTGTTAGATATTAGTAAGCCATGTTTATATGATACAACCGCAGTTACAATTATTCTTTATCTAGATCTATCACATCTATAATAAAATTGATTAATATCACCCATATATGCTAAGGAAGTATTAAAAATTATATATTATTCGTTTGTTTACGAATTGATAATAATAAAATATTTACTCCATTACGTATTATATTTATCTTAGTAATTATTATTAGAAAGATTTTATGTAAAAGAGTTATTCTATTGCTCATTATTAAAAAACATATTGTTTGGTTATACAATACACTTATATATATAATAAAATCTTATCTTATTTACAAAATGTAATAAGAGAAAAAAAACTATTCACGAAGACTCGGTTTTAAAACATGCTAAAGTGACGTGTAAGAAAAATTAAAAAAATTATTTACCAAATAGCTAAAATATCTTCCGTCCACTTATGTCTTGGTTATGAAAAACTTAAAAAAATGTAATTTTACAAACCGGTGACGTTTATAGAATTCCTCAAAATTTGAGTGTGGTGAGCACAGTGTGTGTAGTGCAGTGCGTGGAGACACTCTGAGAGAGGCGAGGAACATTTCCGATGGTATGAGACCATGGCAAGTATAACAACTACGTGTCGGACTCTGCAATATATTACGATAAGGCAGTGCTTTTCGGGTTCTGGAATACCAAACCGTTCTGTCCTCTGTCTTGGCTTTTCCTCACTTCTTCCTACCTTTGACTACAAAAGTACGAACCTTGTGTTAACCCCCAAGGGAAGGAGGTGCACCACCCATGTCTTTTCCCAAGCCCCAAAGGTAGGTCCCATTTTGGTTTCTTGTTCCTTAGTCGCAGTTGTTTTAAAGATATAACTTAGTACAGTGCTACAATGTTTTTTATTGATGTTTTGCAATCTTATTTTTATTGGGGCAAAGTATACAGTATAGAATTAAATAGAGAAATAATCATACAAGGAGTATAGAAGATGGAAAATGATGCATGAACATTGATATATTAGTAGGCGCCTAGAGAGATAAAGAGACATAAGAGAGAATAGCATACGGTATAGTTGATATAATGTGTCAAGAAGAAAAAAAGAGAGAAAAATTATTAATGTTAACAGGGTGTTTAAATATAATTACTATATAACTCTTAATGATTCTGTACTAAGTATTGTCTTTATTATTATAATCCATTAAGGTTGGTTTAGTGGTAACCTGATAAAATGGGAGTGACAGAGGTTGTGCGTTCATATCTTTTTACTAACAAAATAACACACTAATATTTGCTTTTAAAAATAAATCAATTATGTTTTCAAACACTTAATATGACTATGACACCAACTGATTATTCTTTGCTTTGAAGTCAAAGGAGGAGCTGTTGGTGGTTGTTGGGGGTGGAGCAGCAGGGGTGTATGGAGCAATTCATGCTAAGACTGTGGCACCCCATCTTCGAGTGGTGGTTATTGAAAAGGGAAAGCCTCTCTCCAAGGTTTGTGTTGGAATGGTGTCATGCTACTAAATTATGCAGTGTTCTCATTCTCTTTTGTTCTGCTTATGGTACTGTTGGCAGGTGAAAGTTTCTGGAGGAGGACGGTGCAATGTGACTAATGGTCATTGTGTTGACAATATGGTAGTTCTCCTTTCCTTGTGGCATGGTCTGTTAACTACCTTGCTTTTGTAGCATATTGCCTTTCCTTCCAAAGACCATTGTTTTGATTTTTTTTCCTCGAGAAACAAAATAACAGAAGTTAATTTGGTGTTTGTAATCAACTGCAGGCGAGCAGATTCTATTGCTTTCTTTTCTTCGAGCAATTAATAAATTTTAGTCCTGTCAGTTTTTGTTTTATTGTGTCCTAGTTGCATCTCGTTACTTTATTAGATTACTATAATGGTAAATTGGTCACTTAAATGCTTGGAAATGATTAGTTTGTAGATTTTGGCAGAAAACTATCCCAGGGGTCATAAGGAACTGAGAGGATCTTTCTTTAGTACGCATGGCCCGGTGGATACAATGTCTTGGTTTACCTCTCAAGGGGTGGAACTGAAGGTAATTCTTCGAAAAATTGCTTGTTACTTTTTTCTGTTTCAACTTTCGACTGTACATTATTGATTTATGATTAACTGCTCTTAGGTGGAGGATGATGGCAGGGTATTTCCTGTCAGCAATAGTTCTTCTTCTATTATTGAATGTCTCATGTCTGAAGTAAAGCAAAGGGGAGGTATGTTGCTGACTTAGTAAGTAATGCTTTTGGCTGTTTGCACAATGTGGATTCTGGTTGATGAAACATTGTGTGTTTAAAAACTAATCTAAGGTTTTTTTATCTTCTGTCCATAAACCTCCATCTGTCACTGTTACAGTGTGACTCTTTCTCTGAAGTAATATCCTGGTCCCTAGATAAAGCATATTTGTAGCTGGTGAATTATGTCTTTTTTTTTTTTTGTCTTTTAGTTTTCTCTGAATATAAATATAGTTCGAAGGTTCCGTTTTTTCTTAGCCCAAATGCTACTATGTTTATACTATAGTCACAGATTTTAAATCTAACAGTTCACAGCTGTGGCGGTTTCATCCTACATGGGCACAAAAGTAGCTGTTGTATTGTATTAAACAAAAATATTATATATGAAATGTTAGGTTTAAAATCTAACTAAAATATCCATTTTGTGTTCCATTTTATAATTTATTATAACCAAGAAAATTTATTATCTCAATTTTCAAAAGCAGTCTGAAAGTTACAAGAAGTTATTTTTACCTTAAATGCAATATATTTTTAAAAATTATGATATAGGATCTTTCTCACCTGTTGTTGATCTTTTCATGCCTATATCCTCTGACGCATCTGGCTTAAAAAAATCATTCTTTTCCGCATAAAACAATAATATACTTTTCTATTCATAATTTATATAACAAAATGGATGTTTTGTTTATAACATGGTACATGTTCAAGGTGGAAACACTAAATTCATATTCCTTGATCCCCATCTATATGAAATTCATTAATAAATTATTAGATAGGATTCATAGTGATTCACTTCCTCTGTCTCTGTTTTATAATCATTTGAATTCAGGATTTACCATGATATACATTAATAAATTATTAGACATCATAGTTGTTCACTTTCTCTGTCTCTGTTTTATAATCATTTGAATTCAGGATTTACCATGATGTACATTCAATTGTCAATTCTGAATTATGTATTCTCAAATAGTTTCTGTGCAGACCAGAAAAACTGTAACAGCCGTATCTATTTTATCTATTGGCAAATTCCTTCTTGAGGTTCAGCAGCAATCTTCCAATAATGCTGAATGTGTTGAAGCTGATTATCTATTGATTGCTAGTGGTAGTAGCCGTCAGGTTGTGGTGGATAATTGATTTATTTGAATTACGAGACATTAATCATGTCATATTTTTAAATCAATTTATTTCTGTCATAGGGTTATACTCTTGCATCTCAGCTTGGTCATTCAATTGTAGATCCAGTGCCAAGCTTGTTTACTTTCAAAATAGAAGATTTGCATTTACGGGAGTTGTCTGGGGTAAAGTATCAATTAGTGAAGGTCTTGCAGTATAATTTAAGAAACTTTCAAGTTCTGGCTTTTTTTATATATACCTTGTTTTTTTATATATCCACTTCCTTTGGTATAGTTTTTTGTTATAAGCAATTTTATCTACTTTTGTTTGTGTTAATGGGAGTTGCCATCATTCATTTGTGAGCTATACTTGAGAAAGGAGAAAGCATTAAATGATGTATGGTACTAAAGCTACTTTTACCACGATAATGAGAGGTTACCAAGTTTATAGACTCATGGTGGTGCCTCTGGCCAATGTGCTGCCATTCCCACTTCAATTTCTCTATCACTACATTGTGAAGGTAAAGTTGTTAATGATGGCTGACGGGGTGGTAAGAGTTGTGGCATGTTGGCTATTTTTGGAGGCTGAAGTCTATGATTGTTTGTGGAAGCAACTCTTCTCTGCAACATGAAGTGCTAGCATTTGAGTTTTGCATTTGCTTCAGAGAGAAACTCTTCCACTGGCATCTCTACTACTGCCATTCTAGGTTGCCCCTTCTCCCTTTCTTTACATCTATCCTGATTTGGGCACCTATTTACAGGATGAGATGGCTGTTGCATACTTCAAAGGATCTCCTAGTTAGTGTTGTGAGAATTAGAGGATGGAAAGAAAGCCTTCTGATAGGAGACATTCCATTTTCTGTTTGTTCAGACTGAAATTGGGTTAGTTATGTGGATGGAATTACAAGAAGTGACAAAGCCCATACCATGCAAAAGAAACTACAGGTTGCATTCAAAGTTCCAGCCAACTGAAGAAATCTCACATTATATGTGGGGACATAGTCTTGAAGAATGATGTAAGTGTGGTTAGAAATGATTCTCCACTTCTCACTAGGTACAGATTGTTTTACATGTGATTTCATCTACTCCTTGTCTTTCACCTACTGGCAGGGATCTTCAGCATAGGGATTAGAGTGGACCTATTGAGGTTATAGGTTGTTCAGATATTTTAACGAGATTATGAAGGCAATAAAAATTGGCATTAAACCAATCCCTGTTCAAAGTGGATAGGAAGGTATGTATTATTCTAGAAATAGTCATTGGGTGAAAATGTTACTTGGTGAAAATAACTGGTGAAGAGTATTATTAGCCACTAGTCTGGCTTTGGGAGACTGGTTTCAGAGAAGTTGCAGCATACTTAATTCAGTATGATCATTTTTGCCAATGTACCGTCTAATCCCCTTGTGAAGGTGATATGTTCCATTTAGTCGGGTTTCACTGCAGCAATTCATTCCTCATGTTTTGGTGAAAATGATCATGGCATATTAGAACTTCCTGTAGTTTCCATTCATAGAATTGAGATTTTGGACATACTAATTTCAAATGAAGACATGGCCAAAATCTTCTGGTTAAGAAGCTTGAAGGGTTTGATCTGGGGAGCTTTTTCCATTGTTCATGGTCTGTCCCCTGTAATTTTGGAAGATCCATATTTTGAATGTATCTATTGCCCCAGGCATCAATTCCTTTCTCAGGTGATGAGCTCAACTATGTAAGTATATAAATCATCTTGATCTGTTTCATAATTCGGAAATGCTAAGAATGGAGTTGCACGTGATTTGAGAAGCATGCTTGTGGTTTTGGTTCATTGCATTAGATTTGTCAAGGAAACAGCACCCTTTGGTCTTTGTCTTGCAAAGATTGGGAACATGATGAATAAGGAGTTTCTGGACATCATAAAGAACCTAGTGAGCTTGAGGTAGCTTTTCCTGCTACAATATATAGGGTGCAGCTTATTTACTTGTTGGAACACTTCACGTTGTGCCAAATTGGTTTTAAGATGTATATAAGATTGGAGAACAAGAAGTGTGAGGATAGTTTACTCTTCCTCCACACCTATTACACATAGTCCCTGCTTTGGACTTCCCCCATTCTGCGTTTTGGCTTCAATTGGATTGCTACATGGAGTCATTTGCATTATTTTTTTTCATTTAGAGACTACACCCTTCATGCTATTATCAAGTAGAGAATTCAAACTCTTTATTCATGATTAGTGCTTATCCAGTAGAGTTGTTCCTGAATAACTAAGCTTCTTGTCTGTTTTGTTTCTTTTCTACTCCTTTATATTTTTTTACTTAAATGTCAGGTAACCTTCCCTAAAGTTAAAGTGAGGCTAAAATTGGATAGCGTCCAAAGGAATATACCTCAGCTTACTCAGGTATGTTTTGCTATTACAAAAGATTAAGGGTGCATTTGGATAAACTTAAAAAAAAAAATTGTGAAATAAATGCTTTTTTAATAAACAGATAGGATTTGCTTCTTAAAATAAGCTGAAAATTAATTATTTTAAACAGAAGCAGTATAACCAAATGCACTAAAAAATAGAAAGCTGCTTATAACTAAGCATTTTTTTTTTTTTTAAATAAGCTTACCCAAATGCACCCTAAATAGCGAAAAGCACATATACATGATATTTTGAAATTTTAGGTTGGTCCCATGTTAGTTACACATTGGGGGCTCAGTGGACCAGCTATTCTTCGGTTATCTGCTTGGGCTGCACGTTTTCTGTTCAGTTCAGGTTACAAAGGTAAAGGAAAATCTTTCCCCATATTTTGTGTTTGGAGTTTTTAAAATTATTGTAAAATTGAATGAATTTGTGTAAAACTGGTGAGATTATTGTTCAGGATTTCAATTCATTTTTCTATTCTGAAGTCTCCAACATTTCCATTTTCATTTTACAGATATTGTTATCATTTGGATGCAGGCAGGCTTTTTGTGGATTTTATCCCTGATCTGCATGTGGAAAGTTTGAAGTCAATTCTTTCTCATCACAAACTTCAATATGCGGTAAATTATGGTTCTAGTTCTAGTGCTTCTGCAAAATGCTAAAATCCTATATTAGGCTGTATTAGGTTGGAAGTAGAAGTTGATTCTGTGATTTAGTTAGTTAAGTTCTTTTCATTGTTGGTTAATATATGCAGCATAACAATTTATGGAATTTATATGTTTAGGGAGAAGAAAATTTTCATGTGGCTCACTTGTTGGAATGTCTAACACGAGTCTGGATTCTGCAAAATGGAATTGCATAAACCCTATCTAATATTTTTGGTTGATTTATCATGAAGTTGTATTAAGACAAGCTACAAACATTCTATATATTTCTGCTTCCCATAGTTTTATTCCAGAAACTAGCATTAATTCAATATTTCCATGTAAATTTTTAGTATGATGTCATTCACTAAAAAAAGTTGTTTTACTTGTGCCTTTACAGAAACAAAAAGTACTTAATTTGTGTCCTCCTGAATTTGGTATAACAAAAAGATTTTGGAGCTATCTGTTGGAACGACAGGTGTTATATCTATTCCTAATATTTTTAATTAATGTAGAGTTGTAACTAAAAATAATCTTTACAAATAATATAAGCAATATTCATATGTAGGGTTTAAGTGGGGATATCTTGTGGGCTTCCATTTCAAATAGTTCATTGATGTCCATTGCTTCTTTGTTAAAGGATTGCATTTTTGAAGTTACAGGCAAGGTCAGATTTCCTATTCTTTCTTTAATGTTAATTTTGTTCATATACTCTTTGATTTAACATTCCTTTTTGTCTGGCCTATAAAAATAAACATTTCTTTTTGTCCTAACAAAGGGTCTATTTAAGGATGAATTTGTTACTGCTGGTGGTGTGCCCTTATTAGAGGTTCTCTTTCTTTCTCTCCTTATGCTTTCTTCCTCCCTACCCTTCCAGTAATTACAAATATAATTCAACTTAACTTTTTTTGTTTGTCAAGATTTCGCTTAATACAATGGAAAGCAAAATATGCTCACGTCTGTTCTTTGCTGGAGAGGTACCTTATTTTAAAGCCTGTATTTTATTTGAATTTTTGAAGTAGCTATAACTACATGGTATAGTAATGCAATAATTATTTTTGCAGATACTGAATGTTGATGGGGTAACGGGTGGTTTCAATTTCCAGGCAAGTACATTTGATTATATTAATGAAGGCTTAATTGACATATAATCTTGTATATGCCATACGCTGGATTGTTGAATTCTTTCCATGGAGAACATTTCTTTGGCTCGTGGTATATTCTTGTTTGAAGTTCCACTTCAATTTCTATTATCATTAGATATTCTTGTTGTGCTCTAATGTTTCCCCACATTTGACTCATTTCTTAAAATAGCATAAGCCCTATGGTTTTTCCTCTCAAAGTATTCCAAGCATATACTATATGCTATATACTATACAATATGAAAAGAAAGCCCGTCAACCTATGGTAGACAGTGAAACTAAAATATCTCATGATATTGATGTTTATTTTTAGTAGAACTTCTCTTAAAACTTTTGGTGGAGGAGCAACAGGAAGGCTTCTGTTTATTAAATATTTTTATTATTAAGACTTAGGACTTAGGAGCTTTGCCAAAGAAGATTTTTTTCTTTTTAAAAAAAAAAAGCTGGATAATCAGTACTAAAAAAGTTTTCTATTTAGAATATGTTTTGGACAACTTAAATTTATTTAATTCAGCTGTTTTTGTTATTAAAAAAGCAAAACCATTTGAGAATTTAGAAATAACTTGTTTGGGAATCTGATTGAAATTTCAAAATAGTTTTTCAAATAAGCTTTTTACTTTGAAATCAATAAGCTATTTTTTAATTTGAAAATTTGTAACTTCGTAATTATTTTTCAATAACTTTTTTCTTTCGGTTATTTTCATATTTATTTTACTATGTAAAAGTTAATAATTTTGTAATCTTCAAATCATTTTTCAATAAACTTATCAAAACAAGATTAATTCTAATTATAATTGATTATAACAATAACTAATTATACATTTAATTGAATTATTGAAATAATATAATTTTTAAAGTTATATCAAACACAATGTTAAAAGGTCAATGTATTAGCATTAAATGAAAACTTATGTAGTCTTCTTTTCCTTTTATAGGAAAATAATGGACAGAAATAATTGTAAAGTAATTTATAGTGAAAAAAAATTATATTGTATTTAGTCATAAATATGTTATTATACCTTGGTAATTGGTATGTGTGTGTATATATATATATATATATATATATATATATATATACCATTAGAAATGTAGCATAATTTGAGGGTCCAGTTTTCCCTATAACCATTCACTTTTTGTATGAAAATAAAAGGAGAGCAACTTTCTGACTGATTGGTTGTATACTCAAGATTCAGCTTCCTCCATTTTCCTTTGTTCTCTACAGAATGCTTGGTCGGGAGGATTTATTGCAGGAACAACTATTGGTGAATTAGCACTTGGCTCTTGTGTAGGTTGAAAGTAAACGCAAATTGCATAGTTGCATGCTTTTGTTTAGGCAACTTACATTTTCTTTTTTGGGATGTCAACGATGATCACTATAAATTTATCTCATTCTTTTTGGATGCACTTTCCTATTTAAAGCATAAACATAGTTTAGTGGATGAGATTTTAATATGAAAAGTTCATTTAAAAATGTGCTTTTTAAAGTAACCTAACAGAAGAGGATTGGTTTTTTTTTTTTTTTCTCTACAATATTTTTTTGTTTAATTAATTTGCATCTCTTTGAATTTTCACTAAATTTGTAACGAATACTTGGGTTTCTTTTTCCTTTTGATTGGGTATCTAAACTTGTATTTTTCATTTAGTTAGATTCTTCTGTCTAATTATTATTATTATTATTATAGAAAAGTTGAAGTGTAACTACGTTTGTGTATTTGCATTTCTATTTAGATATGTTAACAATTTTAGAGTTTTAATTTAATATGTTTTGTAATAACATGATTGAATATAAGTAATTGACTATGTCATTTTGTGTATATAACATATACTATAATATTATATATTATAGATTATAGATATAGTAGGACAATTATATATGTTAGATATAAATATTTTAAAGTAGTTTTTTTTAAAGTTATAAGGTTGATTTAATGGAAAAGTCTATATATGAGAGATGAAAAAACTGTGAGTTTGAATCTTTTTTTTAACAAAATAATGTTCTATTTTTGTTTTTTCCAAATGGTAAAATAAATATTTTGAAAAGTGAATATCAAAAGGAGAATTTCTCTTTATTAATGATATAAATATAGTATAAAATATAATATTATATATTATAGATATATATACAATTATATATGTTGGATATAAATATTTTAAAGTAGTTTTTTCTTAAAGTTATAAGGTTGATCTAATGGCAAAAAAGTAGAATAAGTGTGGGGAGGGAGAAGTCGTGAGTTTGAATCTTTTTTAAAAAAAGTTTTTTTTTGTTTTTTTAAAAAAGGTAAAATAAGTATTTTGAAAATAGATATAAAAAGGAGGAATTTCTTTATTAATAGTATAAATATAGTATATAATATAATATTATAGATTATAAATATAATAGAAAATTATGTATGTTGGATATAAATATTTTAAAGTAGTTTTTATTTTAAAGTTATAAGATTGATCTAGTGACAAAGTCTATACATGAGGAGGGAGAATTTGTGGGTTCGAATCTTTCTTTTAACATAGTTTTTTTTTTGTTTTTTAAAAAGGGTAAAATAAGTATTTAGAAAAATGAATATAAAAAGTGAGAATTCTCTTTATTAATAGTATATATTAACCATACATTCTTAATTAGAGTTGTTGACAAGGAATTGACACTTTGAAGTGTGTTATAATTATAAACATAATTGGGTTAATTATTAGAGTTTTAACCATTGATTTTGTCAAAGAATATATGAGTTGAATTGACATATAAAATGTTATTAATCATTCATAGCATTACAAGATTGACTTCAGAGGGGTTGTGAACTATTCAACTAATAAGGCTAATCTTATCAATCATCCATCTCATTTAGGCTTAACATTTAAGGTATTGTGAACAATCTAGTTAAGGAAGTTGACCTTATCAAGTGTTCATGCCTTTTTAGATTTGATGTATCATGGTGAGAACCATCTAGTTGAGGAGATTGACTTTATCAAGCCCTCGTACCTTTCAAGCTTTATGCTTAAGGGGCTGTGAGCCATTTGGTTAGGCAGACCAATTGATATTCACAAAATAAGGTTGAACTCTTAAGAAGGATCAAGCCACTGAAGGTGTTTGAGTTGGTAAGAAAGACTAGGGGAAAATGAGTTGCTTTTTTGCGAAACAAAGATGTCAAATTCTTGGTCCACTAATCCATTTATAGTTGTAAAATTTGAATCGAACATTGTCTTGGTTAAGACACTAAGTTATGAGAAAAACACTTATACACTATCAATATAAAAGATTTTACACTGATATTTAATCACAATTTTTTACATATGGTAAGTTAGTTGATTTTATCTATCAAGATTTGAAAAGTCATATTATTTTTTTAGTCAACAAATTTTATTAATACTGGAAACAAACGAGCAAGCGTAAGTCTTGCCTACTCACATGATACAATATTATAACGAAAAAGTTAATTAATGTTAAACATATAAAATTAGGTTCATCACCCGGAATGTTATGTTAATTTTCTCACAGAGCACCACTCCCACGTTTTTAGCTAAATCGCATGAATTATATCATTCATCTCCATACGTTGATCTTTTAATATTATCGCATTTCAAGCCTTCCAAATTTGTCAAATACCTGTATACCAAACAAAAGACTATGACCTACCTAAATTTTTTGAACCTATTATGAGTCCTTGCATTTGGTAGAAATGTTTCGACATTGATTATGCAGTACCGACATAACCCCTTACCAATAACAAAGCTTGTACTACACTCTTGAGGTTACCAGGCAAGTAAAAAATAAATGAGAGCTTGATTCCCTTAGTTCCCTACATATGGCACACTAACTTTCTTCCACTTCAATAATCTGGCGACTCAGTAAGTTTTCCTTGGTTGGCAGTTGATCAATAACCAATCTTCAAACTACACATTGTACCTTCTTCAGAATTTCATTTGCCCAACAGAAGTTAAAATTACCTTGATTTGAAAATCTCATCCTAGAGGATAAGACTTTATATGCGGAGGACATGACATATGTCTGACCCATCTGGAATCCAAAGCCATTCATCCTCAACATCCACTTTTAAATTTACTGTTTTTAAACTATCAACAAACTCAGCTAGTAGTTTCTCTTCCCACTCAAATAACCTCCTTCTCCACTTCCATTTCCACCTCCACTCTATCCTTTCTCCTTTTAACTCCTTTATCATGCTATTTTTTAACAATGCTAAATTGTAGAATCTCTCGTATGACTCACTTAAACTATGCCCCTCTAGCCACTTGTCTCACCAAAACAAGATCTTATCACCATCTCCCAATTGTTGTTTAACATTACTGGACCACTACCCTTGTTGTTTATGGTCCTTAATACAGTGAATATCTACCCACAATCTTAAGCAGCATCTTCCCTTAACCACCTAACTCCCTTTTGGTGACTCATATTTAGACTTCAATACGCGGACCCACAAACCCGTACTTTTTACCTTTAGTCTCCTTCTTGGGTTTACACACATTTCCCCAACCACCCAATGAACCTTTTTACACTTGTCATTACCACCCTAAAGAAATAAACATACTTTCAAGAGCAGAGATAATACATGTTGACACTTTAAAAAATGATAAGTAGTAAAGAGGTATTGCCACCAAAATTGATTTGATAAGTGTCACTCTTCCTATCAATGACAAATGTTTATGTTCCAACATCGATAACCTCCTTCTTACCGCCTTCAATACTGGCACCCACAAATCTTTATTCTTTTGCCTCTTTCCAATCAGTAAGCCCAAATATTTGAAAGGAATATCATTCGTTTGAAAATTAAGCAATTTGGACACCTCATTCATCCACTACTCTTCCGCATTTACTCTAAATATTTGACTTTAAAAAAAATTACCTTAAGACCTGAAAACAGTTCAAAATTTTGTAAAATGGCTTTTATTGTTACCAAAGACTCTTATTCCTTCTTTATAAACAAAATAGTATAGCCTACAAACTCAAGGTAAGAAATACACACCTTGTCTTTCCCGACCTCATAACCCTTCTACATATCTTTCTGAATAGCTCGTTGAGTCATTTGACTCAACCTTCGACTGTAATGAGAAAAAGAGACGCAAATAAAGAGTCACCTTGCCTCAACCTTCTACCAATGCCAAATTCCTCTATCAGAATCTTACTTAACAATAGTGATAACCTTGTCAAACCCACATATTCCTTGGTCCAACTCATCCACGTCGTACCAAACTGCATTCTCTCTATTACATATCAGAGATACTACTAACAGATCGAATCACATGCCTTTTCAAAATCAACTTTCAATCCCATTAAACTCTTTTGGCACCTTTTTGCATCCTCCATCACTTCATTAACCACTAAAATTCCATCTAGAATATTACACTACCTACAAAAGTAGACTGCTTCTCAAAAATGATAAGAGACATTATCTCCCTCATTCTATTACCCAGTACCTTAGTGATCACCTTATAATGCACCCCACTAATGAAACGGGTTGATAGTCTCTTAATTTCTAAGGGTTTGATTTTTTCAGGAACAGTGCAATAAACAAGCTATTTGATCCTTTCTCTATTCCATTATCATCGTAGATTTCCTCAAACATAGCTAGAAAGTCCTCTTTCAAAATAGTCCAAAATTCTTTTAGAAATTGAAAATTAAACCCATCAGGCCCATGACTCTTATTTCCATCACATTCCCACATCGCATTACAAATCTCTTCCTTAGAAAAAGGTCTTTCAATGTTTGTATGTGCCTTTGAACTCAACATTTTGAACTGTACTGAATCCAACTTTGGTCGATCTCGCACCTTCTCTTGAAATTGGTCTTCAAAACACGCCTTCACTTTCTCCTTCAATTTTTCCATCTTTTGTACATTCTCTCCTTCAAAATTTAGACTTTTAGAATTTTGTTTCCCCGTCTCCTTTTTATAATAGACCTATGGAAAAATTTTGTATTAGCATCGCCTTCTCTCAGCCATTGCATTATGGATTTTTTATGCAATAAAGAACACTTTCTCCCTATGCATAACTTTCCCAACTTTTGCTTTCAACTACAAATCATTCACCTCCAACCCCTCAACCTCTTCTTTCAAATCCAACTCATGAATTGCTGCCTTTGCCTCTGAAATATGTGTTTCAATGTTACAAACACCTTCTTATTCCATTCTTTTAACTTTCCTTTAGTACAAACATTTTTCGCCTATGAACTTGCAAAATTTTCCATTCAGATTCCACTAATGCTTTAAATCGGACATCATTGAACCAACAGTTGAGAATCCTAAAAAGTTTTGACCCCTAATTAGAGTCCCCTATTTTCAACATATTTGGACAATGGTTTGACACAACCTAGGTAATCCCCAATGTTCCACATGCTCCCAAATGCTATGAGAGACACTATTGATTGAGCAAATCGAGTGACTAAAAACTTGCATCTCATGAATGCACTCCACATACCCTTCAATCTCCCTGCCACTTAACACGTCTGTTGCAACCTTGATTGAAACCGCTGCATGTTCCTCAACCACTTGACTCTTTTAATTCCTGCCTTCGTGTGACAGGAACTTACATAAATTAAAAGTCATATAAATAAAAGATTATGATTAAACATTAATGTAAAACCTTTTTATACCGTTAATACATAAGTGTTAAACTCCTAAGTTATTAGATAATGCTTGAACCGATCTAATTAAATAACATCATCTGGTCTTTATTAAAAATATATAATTTATATATTATAATATGTTGGTTTGGTAGTTTAAATGGCTAGAGCTCAAATCCTAGCCTATGCAAAATACATTTCTTTTATTTGAATTTTGTTTAGATTTTTTATTAGGATGTCGCTTCCTACATGTATGTTTTTGTTCATACACGTTATAAATTTTAAAATACTCAAACTACATATAGGTATTACTTAATTATTATTACTTGAAAAAGAATAATTATAATACATTTTAATAATATTAAATTTTTAAAGACAACACTATTTAATTAAAAATATAAGTAATTATCTTCTTCAAATTTAACATGCTATTAAATATTTTGAAATTAATATTTCTTTATATTATATTTTAAAAAAATATAATATATTTAATTTAATACATTTTTAATGTACAATAATAATGTGATTGAGTGGAGGCTTTGCCCTTCCTTTTAACCTTGCTGTAGACCATTTTGCCATTCTATTTCAACCTAGCTCTTCCGTCAACATGTGTAATATAATTCCAAAAAATTAAATGTTTGTCTCTACGAAAGTTATAATAAATTAATTATGCTATTTTTGGTACAGTTTATAATAATGATATCTGATTTCATATAGTTGTTTTCATTTTAATATTTGAAGTGAAAAAAATAAAAAATAAAAAACAAAAACTTTACAAAAATATTATAAGTTTGACTGCATTTTAAAATGAGTCTAACACCTAAGTACTCTAAGTATGAAAGAGTTGTATACAGTTAATTGCAATCTTTCGTTTACATGATTTTTAAGTTATTAATTTGTAGAGCCAACAAACTTATCATACATAAAAAAAAATATAATTAATTGTCAGTGTAAAACTATTTTTTTCATTGATGGTGCATAAGTATTGTTTTTCTCTTTTAAAATAGAGTTTAATTAGTGTGTAATGTTAGTGTAAAAATTTTACACTGATATTCAATCATAACTTTTCGTTCATATAACTTTTAAAGTATTAATAATAAAGTTAACTATCTTTTCGTTCATATGATTTTTTATAAGTGAAAATTTGTAATTGAATTTTCATATAATTTTTTTTTATACTCAATACTAATTAAACTCTTTAAAATAATAAAAAAAACAAAAGAGTAAATTGGTTGAAAGTTTTGGAAACCCATAAACTAGAGTCAATGATCTCACTTGTGGGGACCTCTAATATCACATACCAAATATTTGATGATCAGCGGCACATTCACTTGTCTCTTACTTATCCCTATAACTAATAGCTAATATTAGGCTCTAAGGTTATCCAAAAATATCATAGTAAATATTGATTAACAACAGTAAATTAGTAATAACTAGAGATTTAGTTAAATTTAAAGATTTCCACTTCCTTTTCAAAAGTGTATTACCCAGAAATCAAATTCTTTGTAGAGGTTGAATTCATATCCTTTCAAATGTATATTGCAAACTGAGTTCCACGTGAGTTACAAAAGTTTATAATTAATGCCTAAAACTAATTTAAAAATGAAAAAAAAAATAATAATTGTTGTAACAAGTTTCAATCTAGGATAGTGACGCAGAAAGCAGCAACACAGAAACGTAAAGTTGGTTCACTTTGATGCTATGGAATAAGAAAATCCAATCCAAGTTGCTAACCTTTTTGGAAGTCAATTTCCAGGAAAAGGTCTTTTGTAGTGCATATTCCAGCATCCCAAAATGTCCATTCTCATAAGTCCATAACAAACCACCCAAATCAACAAAAGAGTGACGCTTTGATGTTCCCACAATAATATAAATTTCCTATTCCTCTTTAGAGTTCCTTGTCCTTGCAACCGTAGTTCACATGTTTCGAAATATTTTTAAATAAAGTTTAGTCAAATAAAAAATAATTTTAAATTAAGCAGTAACATCGATATAAAATCAATTAATGTTTTTCAATGTTACACTACCAATTACGTAGTTAACATGACAAAACTGTTATAATTTTAGTTTAATAAAATTATTTTTTTATTTTGACGTGATACCATCTTTCTAATTTTAGTCAATATATGGTCTAATAATGTATTTATTATTACATCAACTAAACATGGAACAAAAACATTTTAAATAAAAAGAGAAATTAATATATGTTTATTTTTTGTAAACCTACATATTTTCTAATTGAAACTTAAGAATTAATTTCTTGAAATACTAAAATTTATATATGAAGTTAGTTGATAATCTTTTTTGTAAAAAAAAAAACTTAAATAAAAGGGAAAAATGATAAACATCTTTAAAATTTTTGCTAAAAAAATAAGATTAAAATTTATACAAATATATTAGTAACACAACCCTGATCATTTTAAGATAAAATATAATTTAGATTGATATTTTTTTGGGTCAAAA
This sequence comes from Psophocarpus tetragonolobus, assembly GCA_037954015.1. NCBI lineage: Eukaryota > Viridiplantae > Streptophyta > Magnoliopsida > Fabales > Fabaceae > Psophocarpus > Psophocarpus tetragonolobus. Next base: position 28,902,055 of record CM075696.1, on the reverse strand, counting down.
TTAGTCTTAGTTTTTCTGCTTTAAAAATAATAATTTTGTTCCTCATTTTTTTTATAATTGATATATTTCGTCTCTTACACTAGTAATCTAAATTTTATAAAGCGATGTATTAATATTATTATTTCTTTTTTTGGTAAAAAGGATGAAAATAAAAAATAAAAATAAAAGAGATATTTGAAATAAAGTACTGCATTATTTCGTTTTTATTTCTTTCTTCCTGCCCTCTATCAAACATAGCATTAAGCGGCTTAGCTTTTCTTTTTGTTTTTGGTTCTTTGTAGTATTTTCAGTTTTTGATGTATTAAATTAAAGAGTTTAATCAGATGCACTTACTAAGTAAAAAAGTGTTTTAATGTTCCATATTATTTATATAAATTTTAAAGAATTAATCAATAAAATTTTTCATTATTAATAGTGTAAAAAAGTGTTTTAACATTCAACAAATTTATCAGGGTTGCAGTTGAATAATAAGGAAAAAAATTTTAAATTTCATAAACAGAAAAATTTAGCAGTTAAAAATAAGATTTATTAATTTTTAAAATATTGGAAGTGAAACTTTTGCTTGAAATTGAGGACTTAAATAAAACACAAATTTATCATGATCTTTAATTAATTTTTAAAACTTTCATGTTAATCACAACTCTTTAATTATATAACTTTTAAAATATTAATTAAAAATAAATAAACTTATCATATATATATATATATAATAATTAAGTGGTCGTGTATAAATATTTTTATCTTTTTAGTTAGTTCTAGGACGACATTCTTGGTCTAAACTAAGCCCGGAGGAACTTGATTCGCTACAGTTAAACAAATGTGCCAGTGGCTGTTATGCAGTGTCACAACATTCCTTTAATACTCGGTTTTCCACGGTCCAAACAAATATTAATTTATTAATTTATTTGGCATATTTTCGGAGTCGCACTCTCCTCTGCACTCAAACAGTTTCCGCCATTTTCTCGGTTCTCTCTCACGTGCGCATTTTCTCTCGCGGAATGCGCGGGGATTCAGTTACAACAACGACACCGTTTCCTTCACGATTTCTCACGTTCGCGCCATTGTTTTCGAAGAAGCGAGGCTGAAGCGATGGCAGATATGGCGGTGCCGGAGAAGATCAAAATCGGCGTCTGCGTTATGGAAAAGAAGGTGAAATGTGACTCCGAGGCTCTCTCTTTCTTTACGCTCAATCGTGCTCCGCTTCTTTTGTTTTTCGCTCTTTTATTTTTTATGTAATGCGTTTTCGTGATTTGGTGTCCGGTACGGAGGTTCGCGGTGAGTTTGAGCTCGGAGGAATGCACACGAGTTCGCGCCTCTGTTTTTCTGTTCTCATTTTTGGAATGGATTCTGCAGGTTTTCTCGGCGCCTATGGGACAGATTTTTGACAGGTTACAAGCATTTGGTGAATTCGAGGTACGTGAATGAGTTATGAATGCGCTCTCGTTTTCAGTGTTCTGTTTTCTTTTTTCGCCGTAGATGTGGAATTTGGCTTGTTATGAATCAAATGGAAATTGCAGAGTTTGGATTATTGGATTTATTTTGTGATGCTAATATGAATGCATATGTATTTTGTTTTTGGTACTATTCTTATATTTTTGTTTCTACTGTTTTACATTATCAACCAGGAATGATTGATGGTGTTGGTATGACTTTTTTTAATATATTTACAAAAGTTCAGCAAACTTATTTTGATTGAATGACACATAATCATTCTTAGATTATTTACGAGAGTTTTCATATGTATGTTTGTATATATATAAATATATATATATATATATATATATATATATATATTTCTGAGTTTAACATTTTTATACTGTTAATGTAAAATATTCTATATGGTTAATAAAATAAAAATTATTGACTATTTAAGGTAGTTATTATAAAAGTAAAAAAATTACCATACACAACAGTTTATGATTAGACAATAATGTAAAAATCATTTAAGGTGTTAATACGTAGACTATTTATTATGTTCTTAGTGTAAAGGATTTTGTTTTGTAAAAGTAACAGCAGAGTTGGTAGTTGTGTGCTTTCCATTTTTCTCAATGTTTTGTGTTTATTTTTTCCTTGTTGATATTTTATATTATTTGTAGGTCATACATTTCGGGGACAAGGTGATCCTTGAAGAACCGATAGAGAGGTATTACAGTGTATTTCATTAGCTGGAACTTGTTTGAACCTTACATTTTGGAGAGCAATATTTGAGGTTCTGTTTGAAATAGAAAGTTTCACGTGTGTATTTTATATGTCTGCTTTTATTATGATGCATCACACCTAGGAAATGGGGATCAAATAGTTGTGAAGACAGCATATGGGAATGAATGCAAGGTGGCAATTGGGTGGAATAAAAACACAACCTAATCACTGTCTTAGTGAAACATTTTTTAAAATTTTAATTATTACTAAAAACATGTCAATGAAAAATAAAAAGGAAAACAAAATAATCACTCTCTTAGTTTTGCAGTTTTCACCGGGAGCAAATAGTGAAATGTTTTTGTGTATGTGAAGAACTTCATTGATATGTATCAATAACAATAAAAAGGAAAACAAACGAATCACTCTCTGACTCTTATGTTTGTGATAACATTTGTTTTTACAGGAGTTTGAGATTGCTGAAGTTTTTAAACTTTAAACTTTGTTGTACATGTCCCCACATCTTTTGATTTTGAAAGAAACTAAAAGCAACAGTGCTGATGTTGCTTACAGCTACAGTTTAGAATTTTTACCTCACGCATTTAAATTCACTTGTTAAAAGTTCCATGATGACATGACAGCTTAATTGTCTTTGCACTTGGAACATTTAAGTTATAGCTGAGTTATTTTATTTTTATTGACCTTGTGGATGTTTAGAGTCATGCTGTTTCAATAATGTGTTAAATATTGTGTTATTTCAGCTGGCCAATATGTGATTGTTTGATTGCTTTCTATTCCTCGGGATATCCCCTTCAAAAGGCTGAGGCATATGCTGCTTTAAGGAAGTAAGTTTGTCCATTTAACAACTTTATTGGATTTGAATGCTGTATATGTTTTGTCACTTATCAACCTGTATATAGTGTAAGATCGTCAAAACATTATGATTTATGAAACACTAAAACGTTCAAGAATTACAAATTTAATCAGTTGCACACACGATGGTCAAATTCTTATATATATATATAATATGACTACATGTTTTGACGATAAAAAAATGACTATACATGTGTACTAGCTTATTGTCAATAATCTTATATATATATATATATATATATATATATATATATATATATATATATATATATATATATATATATATATATATATATAAAAGAAACCTTTATTTTTTGTTGTATTTAGTTTACACGACTTTTGATATGAGAATTTTTTATGGTGCCTTGGCTCGTGGGTATTTCAAGGGAATTTCTATAGCTGATGCCAAAATTGGGAGGTGTTCTTACTATTATGTGTGAGGAACTCTGTTTATGATGCTAGTGGTGCACAATTTTGTAGCCTGAAAGAGGCTTTTATTCTATTGGAACCATAATGCCTTTGCGCTAGTCTTTCCACACGATGTGCAGAAAATTAGGCAGCACCACTGAAATTCTCAGCTAAGTTGGGTATGAGTGTGAAAAGTCTTATTCCTGATATCCCATGCAGATTAAGACATTTGAAATGTACAATTGTGAGATCTCGTCATTCTTGTGTACAATCTTTTACACTGCTTCTTCATCTTACGAACAATTAAAACTGACTGTCCCTGGTGTTAGCCTCTAACTTCCTGGAAGATTTTGAAATCTTCACTAGGTTTTACTTTCACCTCCTTTCCTGTGGGAAGTTCCTACTCCAATACTGAATCTAATATCATGAAATCATTTTCTCTTTTTTGAGAAGGATATCCTAGAGATCTCAATTAGCCACACTGAATCATTCTTATATAATTGGGAATAACTGTAGAATCAGTTGGTCATATTGCTCAAATTTCCTGCGTATATTGCTTCTTGCGTTGGTTTTTGTATTTCAGTCACGGGTGAGGCAAGCTCACTTAAAATATGCACACTCGTATAATAATTTCTTAAAATACATAAAGGCAGACATTCAAAGAAAATGAGAAAGACTGAGAAAGCTAGAGAAAACAGAGAGAAATCTGAACTACTATTCTGTTATTAAAACCTCCTCTCTGAACTGTGAACAATAACTATATATAGGTAGACTGACTACAGCTAATAGGGTTCAGTTTAGAGTGTTCGAATCCAGTTGCACACCCAGTCTATGTGAGCACTGAAGCTACGCAGCATGGTGGAACATGAGGTTCCAAATGCAAGGTATAGGACTTGAATCTCACATTGGATTTTGGGATTCTGGTGTTGGGTTTATAAGGCTTTGGACTCTCCTACTACAACAATTAGCTTTTATGGTGAGGTTCTTCGAAGGTTCTTATGATAAACTCAGTTTGACAGTTTTATCTAAGTTTAACTGAATGTAACAATGTAACTGCTGACAAAAGCACTAGACAAACAGAAGATTAAGTAGGGGTGTTTGCAATACGGTTTGCTGTGGTTTTAAGTTTAGAATTAATTTGAACTAAACTAAAAAAATAAATGTAGTGCACTTTGGTTTGGTTTAGATTAATTTTAAAATCTGAATAAAACCAAATCAATCTTTTACTGTTTAGTTTGATTTGGTTTTGTGATTTAAAATTTTTATTATTAAGTATTAAAAAAATACATTAAGAAATTTTATTTCCAAAATTGTATAAAAGTTTACTTGCTCACAACAAAATTATATAAAAGTAGCAACATTAAAAATTTAAAATTAAAGTATAAACAACCAATTCATTTAAGCATTACATTTTACTTGTTGTCGTCAAATTATTTCGAATGAAATTAAATCAAATAGTCTTGCTAAAATATTTAGTCATCAACTAATACATGTTAATTAAAGATTCTAATTACAGATTAAGTTCAAATCATAGAAACTTAGAAAGTAATGAGTAATTATATATACTTTCTTTTGGATTTGCTAAAATTACTAAAGATTAGTGATTTTGTTTGGTTTGTTACAGTTTCAACATCTCAAATCACAAATTGAACTGTGCAGTTTGGAAATTACAAAAACCAAACCACTCCAAACTAAATTGGTTTTTTGCGGTTTTCGGTTTTTTGTTTTCAATGCAGTTTTTTTCAGTTTTGAACACCCCCAAGATTAACTACTCTAATTAATGATGATAATCTCCTTTTTTTAACATATTCCTTTGTTATTTTTGTTGTATTTTTACTTGAATGTTTGGATGAGTAGGTTTACAGGTCTAAAAACTCATACACTGTGATGCAGACCTTTTGTAGTAAATGAACTGGAGCCCCAGCATCTTCTCCATGATCGAAGGAAAGTATATGAGGTACATCGATAGAAGCAATCACTCTCTCCATTTTTATTTTTCATTTATGCTGTACTCTAAATTTTATGTAAAGTTCGAGTATGATGAAGCCTTTTTTTGAGCCTTGAATGCTTTGCAAATCTGCTATCTGGTTGTATGCTTATAAATTTGCTCCATATGCTGTATACATTGAATTTTCCTTCAATGGTATGGCTTGGGTTTCAAATCAAGGCCTGGCAAGTTTTTCATTGTTTATTAGAAGTTTGATCTTTATATGTTTATATTTAGTATGAAGCAGCCTAACTGGTTTTGAATTTGTGTTAGTTCCAAGTGTTGCGAAATATGGAACAATGGAAAAAGAATTTCACTCATTAAAGTTATATCTTGGTCTTGGATGATCTGTTGTCATTTCTATCCCTCCCCTCTTCGCCCTGGACATACTTAGTTAACGACATATTTCTGTATATTCTTGTTAGTTATGAATGTAAGACCAATTATAGTAAAAATGTTTTATACTATTTCTTTTAAGATATATAATTGCTTTTAATAATGTTCAACTCTGGGCTTCAAGCGTCTTGAAATGTTTGGAATCCCTGTTCCAAGATATGCCCTTGTGGTTAGGGAAGTTCCGTACCAACAACTGGATTACTTCAATGAGGAAGAAGATTTTGTTGAGGTTCATGGCAAGAAGTTTTTTAAGCCATTTGTGGAGAAGCCTGTTGATGGTAAGCTTGTTGTGTGATGAAACTCTTTACTTCAGTACTGTTTCTTTCATTATTATTTTTTTTATTTCCCTGTGAAGCCGCTGATATATGCTCAGTACATTGCATTGGCTTGTTTTGTCATGATAATGATTTTGGTGGGTGTCTTTTTGTCCCATTTTCTTTTCTTAGGGAGCACAGATGTTGGCCCATGGTATATGGAGTGGGATCAGGGTTCTCTTGGTTTAACTTTCAGCTGCATGAATCCCAATCATTAAAAATAAATTTTATACATAATACGTTAAATATAAAATAAAATATAAGGTAAAAAAATTTACACCATTGATTTGAAACTGCATCACCGTGCATTTCTTTTGAACTACAGGTGATCCTATTCCTATGAACTGGAGACACAAAATAATCATAAAATATGATGCTAGAGTCTAATACGAACATTGATATAGCTGAACAATCAAATATGATGCTAGAAATAAGTGAAATTCAAAATTTCAAGCGGAAACAATGGGTAATAGCATTCACGCACCATAGCTTACAACTTGTGTGATGTAAATAATTTTTCATCCTCATGTTTTTCAGTATGCAAGAAGTAGAAAAACAGTTGCATCTTCATGTCATAACTAGTAAATTGGTTATTGCATCTGAATGTTGACATTTCTTGAAACAATGGAAGTCAACTATGTGTCATCATTGAAGATTTGGTAGAAATAAAATACATATTAGGTAGTTGAAATGTTGAATACAATATTGAAACAAAGCCAATTTATTTTTTCATTGAATGATATGTGTATAACATGCTTTGGTTTTTAACTGGGCTGAATGACGTTGTGTGGTCCATATAGCCGACCTTACTTAATGGGATAAGGCTAAGTTGTAGTTGTTGTGTATGTGTATAAAATGTATAAACCCAAGTGCATTTGTGATATGCTGAACTCACACAGCACATGAGCCCTATGTAACTATACCTTTTCAGAGACATGTGTTGGTCTTACAAGGCTCATGGAAAATATTTTAACTTTTGATGCAAAGTTTTACATTGCATTTGTGATATTTTGAATATATTAAATAATGAGGCAGACTGTCAGGGTTTATATTAATACATGCATTTGCATGCATCTTGTACATAATATTACACCGTACAAGACTGACTGCCTATTCTTCGCTTATATTGTGTACATAGTTCTCTAACATTTTACTTTTGTGGACTATGGACTATGGTTTAACTATGTGTAAAAATAATGGTATTCATCTCATCACAAAAATAAGATGAATTAGAGTCCTATTTAACCTGAATCTAGTTGGATTTCCAGCTACCTTCCTTGGCAGAAATCCCATAAAATAAGGAATTTCTGCTTCTAATAAATTAGAAAATCTTATCCTATTTACTATGAAATAAACTGTATACAGTAACCTAAAATTATATGGTATTCCTAAGTAATTGCAATAGGATTAGCTTTTTTTTGACACTCTCCCTCAGGCTCGGCCCTATACGGTATAGACTCCCAACTTGAAGCTGAATTCTTCAGAATTTGTCTTAGGAAGTTCTTTGTTGAGAATATTAACAACCTGCTGTCTTGTTGGAATGTAGGTCAATTGAACAATTCCATTGTTGACTTTTTCTAATATAAAATGTCTATCAATCTCAATGTGTTTCGTCTGATCATGATGGACATAATTCTTGGCAATACTGATTACTATTTTCGGTGTTTTGAAGGGGAAAGCTACTTGGGAAACCCTGTGTTTACTCAAATCTGGACTAAAAATAGATTATTTCTATAATTTATTCAGAATTATTTCTCAAGTCCCTCAAATAACACTTTTGTTATTGGTAAAATGAAAGTTTCATATTCCTTTTCCTTTCTCTGTCTTTTACTAATTTATCATTACTTTGGGACATAAGGTGATATAACATTGAGAATCTTAGATAATATGATGGAATACTGGTTGAAACCATTTGCATTATGTTATTTCTTTGGCATAACTTAATACTATGCCGGTATTTACTTATTAAAGTACTTCCAATTTTGTGGGTTTTTCCTTTGTAAGTCTTCTAACATGATTTTCTTGTAGTATCATATACTAAATGAACGAAAGCTATCCCTAGCTGTGCAATTATTATTGGATTACACACACACACACTCACAATTGGAAATATATTTCTCAAATGTGATAATAACTGTTATTTTTGTGCCTTGTGAAGCTGATAACCACAGTATAATGATATATTATCCCAGTTCAGCAGGTGGAGGTATGAAGGAATTATTTAGGAAGGTGAGCTTTAGGCACTCTCCATAGGTAGGTGGGTGATGGGTGTGATATTGTACTATTAACATGATACGTTCTAGAAGACATTCATTTCCCAATAAATTTTTTCAAATTGTAACTACTATTTTGGTTTGTCTACCTGCCTAAATAATTAACACAATGGTGAGGTTTTATTAGTTCTCATCTTTGTAATAAATATCAACCTATTCTATTATGTTTATTTAATTTGGAGGGCTAAATTGGTTGGGATGTGCATATGCTATCTCCAATGATTATATGGCAATTGAATCTTTAGAAAGCATATATGGTTTGTTACAAATATAAATTTACAAACATTTCTATGCATTCTCCTAACTACTTGAGCTTTGACGTAGTTTTTCAATTCCATGTTTTTTTTTTTAATTTATTTATAATATCTAGTTTTCCTTCACTCTTTTATGAGTTATATTACTTATAGTCTGATGTATAGTTAATCAACTTGCTTTTTGTGTTTGGCATTACATTATCTTAGGTTGGCAATAGGTCCAGTGAGTTTCACCCAGAAGTGAGAAGTGTGAGGCGTGAAGGATCCTATATCTATGAGGAATTTATGCCAACTGGAGGGACAGATGTTAAGGTTGGCAGTTTTGACATTTTTTACCTTGTGTTCTTTGTTCTTAAATGCGTTTGGAATGTTTCTGTATATCTTTTAGCATATTTAGAATTTTGATAAATGACTGTAGGTGTATACAGTAGGTCCTGAATATGCTCATGCCGAGGCAAGGAAGTCTCCTGTTGTTGATGGTGTTGTTATGAGAAATCCTGATGGGAAGGAAGTAAGTAGAATTTGTTTCTTCTCTCATATATTCTTTCTCTGTTCTCATGATCTACATTTTGTTTGTCCTGGTCTATACATTTAGCATTGCAAGATGGTCATTCTGAGTTATTACTTATTAGTCGATTCTGGGGAAAAATTGTCTAATTTAAGTGTCACCATGTTATTTTATGTAAATCTCTTGGTTTCCAGTTATGCAGCTTTAAAACATTACAAGTGTTTGTGTATGTGCTTTAGTTTCATCTTGTTCTGTTACTTTTTGGTTTAAATCTTCCAAGCACCATCCGCCTCATTGGTTTTTTTATTTTTTCTGGTTGCCTAAATTTATTTATTTTTAGCTTAAATATGTTTTGGTCTATGATATATTAATGAATTTTGCATTGGATTACTATAAATTTTTTATGTGTTAGATCCCCAATAAATTATTTATTTTGTTTTGGATCTCTAAAGTGCTTTAAATAGTATTTTAAATTGGTTTAAAAGTTAAAATATTTAAAAAGTTGTTTAGAATTAGATAGTGCTTTAGGAACCTAAAACAAAATAAAATTTTATTAGGAATCTAGCACAAAGCAAAACTTTATATGGATTCAACACAAAATTCACTAATATATCAAGGACCCAAAACATATTTAAGCCTTTATTATTTGTTGGTAATTGTTGAAAAATGTTTATTTCTTAATTGTGTAAACATCTCATTGTTGTCTTAATTTTGAGTGGATTAACAGAACAAACAAACATTTAAAATTGCAAAGCAGACTAGAACTGCTAGCTTGAAACAGTAATTTTACTGTCGTGTTGAAGTATATGCTGATCATCTCATTTGGCAGGTTAGGTATCCAGTGTTACTGACTCCTGCTGAGAAGGAAATGGCAAGAGAAGTTTGCATTGCGTTCAGTCAAGCGGTATGTTGTGTGCATGTGATAACTGCACGTTAACAAAAGATAGTGTTTTCTTAGTGTTATTATCTTATGAAAGAAGGGTATCTGGCTCCTTGTTTATCTGGTTAGTGTATTTCTTAAAATGTGTGTCTAGGCCTAACTCAACCCCTAAAGCTAGCTCTAGTGGTGAGGGTTGCCACCTTCTTATATATTGTATTTTGACACTGTTTCTATTCTCTAACCGGTGGGACTTGAATTTCTTTCTCAATAGTATTAGTCCTTGTGGGTATTGAATTGTCCTATTTTAATATTTCTATTTTCCTTTTCATCTATAGCTGCTTGCTCTTTTATTTTGTATCTACTTTGCCTTCTGTGTGCAGTTTGATCTTTATCATAGAAAATATGTTCTAAATCCTTTTACTGATAGTTGAACCATCTTAACAAGTCCTATCATGAAATACCTCATAATGTTTTTGGGCAATGAATCTTTTATTTCAATGGATTTGTAGCTCCAAATTTCATTTTCCAAGGAAATTCTAAGTGACAATTAAATATTCTATTTCTTCACTTTACCTAACATTATAAGACCTGGGAATGTGAAGCTGTGAGCTAACTGTTATGGTAGGTAAAATGTGGCTGGATAAATGAATTTTGCACAATGTTTTATGAATTTGAATTTAATGCATGTGATTCTCTCTTTAGAATATGGATTAAAGAAATCTTTCTGTGAATAAAAGAAAATAATTTGTCTGATCCACTTCATGTCCTACTACAAATTTGTGTTGCTTTCAGGTTTGTGGGTTTGATCTCTTGAGAAGTGAGGGCCGCTCATATGTTTGTGATGTGAATGGATGGAGCTTTGTTAAAAATTCATACAAGTAATTTTGTAATTAGATTTTTATGGTAGTGGTTGTTTCGAATAGCAGCATTGTTCAAAATACTTTAATAGTTATTCACTTTCTTTATATATACAGAAAATCGTAGGATCAGTTCTTCAAAATTAGATATATATCTGTTTTGGAGATATTATAATTATGCCTTTCTATCCTTAGAAAGAATTGGAAAGGATAGAGATGCCAATGCTTGAAAAATTATAAATGCTACACTGAATGATTAATGAGAACTTCTATCATCATAACCAATGAGAATAGGGTGTTGAATTGATGAATTCTGATCCCATCCCCATAAACCCACCTATTTGCTACTAAAAGCAATATTTCTAAAAGTTTCCATTAGGATTAATATTGCTTATGTAGTTGATCTCTGGAAAAGAATGTTGCAAAATTAGTACTCTTATCTTGTTTTAGGCAATCACTTCCTCAAATGCTGAATTGTGGGCTGGAGACTGTCCATTATTTTTAATTTTTAATGTTCTATATTTATTATAACCATAGTAGTTTGATCTGAAGAATACACATGGCCAGATTTCAGAACATGTATAGCATAACACTCTGAAATTAAGAAAGCTTAAAGTATTATTTATCCCTCCTTAGAAGGTGATTTTCAAGCTCTCGCCAAAGCTTGTGCAATGCCCTGGCCTCAAAATGGACTACAATTTTGTCAAACCAAAGTTAAATCCAATGGAAGAGAGTATGAAGGGGCATCTAGGTCCTAGAACCTCTAAATTGGTCCCTGCTTCTGTTATACACTCCACTTACAAATCTCAGAGACTCACAAGCTTTATATTATTACCCCATATAATTACATATATGATTTAGATATTCTCTCTATGCTGTAGTTTTATTATGTAATTTTCTTTTGTGTCATAGTCATTACTAAGTGATGCAAATTAGTTCAAGGAAACAAAATTCTCCTTTTTAATCTCTACTGTGACAGGATAGAAAATTAGAACTCCTAAAAAACTGTTGTCACACTGCAAAGACAATAAAAAAGCATTTATTAGTTTCATGGAAATTTTACATGTCATACAATAAATTATCCTTTCTTCTAATATTTTTTTATACTATAATTGTTTCTCAACTCTTTTGTGCCAATGAAAAATCACGTTATTTTTCCCATTGCTACTGAAGGTATTATGATGATTCCGCCTGTGTGCTGCGGAAGATGTTGTTAGATGCAAAAGCACCTCATCTTTCTTCGGTGATTCCACCAACTTTACCATGGAAAGTAAATGAACTAGTCCAACCTTCCGAGGCACTAACTCGTCAGAGTAGTGGTATTAACACATTTGGACAATCAGAGGAATTGCGTTGTGTAATTGCTGTTATTCGTCAGTATGTTTTGTTCCCTACATTATTTGATTAGTTAAATGTGGTGTTGTTTCTTATATACTCTTCTCTGTTGGCAGTGGTGATAGAACTCCAAAACAGAAGGTGAAGCTAAAGGTTACTGAGGAAAAGCTGCTGAACTTAATGTTGAAATACAATGGTGGCCGACCTAAATCCGAGGTAAGACTATACTTGTTCCTTCAGTATTAAATTATATTTGAGTTACTGAATTCTTAATCTGCTATCGTTGATTTGTTGGTCTTGCAGACAAAACTTAAAAGTGCTGTTCAGCTGCAAGATCTGTTAGATGCCACACGGATGCTGGTGCCTCGCACTAGGTATGTCAGCTGCATAAATATTGATATATTAAGATCTCCTGTAACTCATCAAGTCAACATATGTTACTTTGCCATTTACACATACTAGTAATAGTTGCCACCATTTGGTAAATATATTTGTATGCTAAGCCAGAGTTTTGAATTAACTTTATCTTTGTATATAATATATTTTTAGACCAGATCAAGAAAGTGATAGTGAGGCTGAATATGTTGAGCATGCTGAAAAGCTTCGTCATGTTAAAGCGGTTCTTGAGGAGGTTATTTATTTCTCTTGGCACCGTTTTTCCTTTGATACTCATGAATATGTTTTGTATTAGGAACCCTTTAGAAATTGAAATTTGAAAATTAAATTTCTTTTTATCATAAATTTTAGTTTTTATTGTAATTTCTCTGCATTATGCTTTGATTGGGTTTGTCTTTTAGTTGCTAAATCCTAAATGAAATTTCAGTTCTGTATTAGCTGTCAGGTGCAGCTCTACTTTGGAAAACTTTTCTAATTTGTAGCTATTTTTGGAGTTTGGAATACATACTCTTATGTGGGATTTTTTTTTTCATAATATTGATTAAGGTATATGGCTGATTGCAATGCCTTCCTACATGGCTGATGCCATGACTTGCTGACTAAAAATTTGTAAGAGTCAGGAAAAGTGGAAACGCTTTCCTAACTGGGTTGTCAATCATCAAAAATAAAATTGACGATTTTTTTTTGGTCGAGCATAATACAGGATATTGTTTGTTAGCTGATACATGCGAAGCCATACTGATACAGCATATACGCTTGTGTGTCCTTTTAAAGCCTGTAAAATTGCTAACTTTACATTGTTTTAATCAAAGTCTTAAATTGTTTCATTTCTTTTCCTTTCCTTCTCATTATCAGGGAGGACATTTCTCTGGCATATATAGGAAAGTTCAACTAAAGCCACTAAAATGGGTCAAAGCAACAAATTCCAATGGTGAAGTTGAAGAACGACCCATTGAAGCTCTTATGATTCTTAAATATGGTGGTGTTCTTACACATGCTGGCAGAAAGCAGGTTCTCATTAACAGACATATAAAATACAAATGTTTCTACTCAGTTTGAGGCTGAATTTCATTATACTGCTTTTATTGTTGAGATTTGAGAATAAAGAAGAAATTTTCATTTAAAATCTTCTTTCCTAGTTTGTATGAATTACTTTCTCTTTTTGCAGGCTGAAGAACTGGGAAGATATTTCCGGAATAAAATGTATCCAGGTAAAATTCATGTCTTTTTTCAAGTAAATGACATAAATAGTTGAAAATATGAGGAATTTTATTGATATTCAAAGTGTATAGGCATTCCCGTTTAAATAGGAAATTACATAAAGTAATTGACCAAAAGTAAGGAAATTGGTTATCCCTAAATTTAGGACCAATCACCATCTTACAAGCGGGTTTATTAAGGCTGAGTTTGGTTAAATCCAAATTATAAGATAGAGATGAAAACTTGAAATAGGGACAACTGCAAGGACCAAGTGATTTATTGGAGTTTACACTGTATCAGATATGTTTCATACAGGATTATGCATTCTTGTTTCATGTAACGTCTTTGTGTGGTTTAAAATTGCAGGAGAAGGTACAGGGCTACTTCGCCTCCATAGTACATACCGTCATGATCTCAAGATTTACAGTTCTGATGAGGGGCGTGTGCAGGTATGGCCTAAGTTGTGTCACCTTAATCAAAATAAGATCAAGTGGTTTTCATTATTGGTTGCTAAATTTTATAATTTTGTATTTGTTCAATGTCTAGGCATTGCTAATAAGCCTAATTTATTCTTTGGCATCATATGTGAGCCGTTTTTTTCATGATTCATGTTAAACAGATGTCTGCAGCTGCTTTTGCCAAAGGTCTTCTTGACCTAGAGGGGCAGCTAACTCCTATCTTGGTTTGTATTCTTTACCTTAAGAAAATATTCGATCTGTTTTTTTCATATGTTTGACTGATTTGGTTTTCTTTTTATAAGGTTTCCCTTGTTAGCAAAGACTCCTCCATGTTGGATGGGCTTGAAAATGCAAGTATTGAAATGGAAGAAGCAAAGGTTTGTAATCTCTTTGGCTATTTACATTGCCTTCTATATAATAGGCATCTCAATGGCAATGAAAGTGGATTGTATTTGGAAACATAAAGAAGTTTATTGCCCAACATTTAAGAGATGGATGGTTACCAGAAATGATATTTCTTTTCGTTTTTTATTCTTTATAACATACTGCATTGAATCCCACAACCAACAGAATTCATTAACAAATGTGGACCGGGCTATTCATTTTTGTAGTCTTAAGGAGCTATATAACGTTTTTTATCCTTTATAATTTACTGCATTGAATACCTCTGGCGCTGGGGACGGGAGAATCTAAATGGCATACCTCACCTTTACCGGATAGTAACCATTTAGTCAAACTGGATGAACAATTTTTTTCATGATTTTTTTTTTTCAAACTCAAAAATATTTTTCAAGTAAGAGTTGGAGAACTTGTACCAGCCTTTGTAATTTCGTTAACATTTTACATGGTTAATTTCTTAACATGAAAATTATTTAATTATTGTCTTTTTGAGGCATACAAAATAATATGTTTTGATAGGATGCCATTAATATTATATACTTTGGAAATTAGTTGGAATTGGAATAAAAATTATTGTTGAGAATCAGAATATTATCTTGATTAAATGTAATTAAATATAGTTTCTAGGCATATTATCTTAGATGTTAGAGAAAATCATATTTTCTACATTCATGTGTAATTTATGAAATAATCATATGTTAGAAAAATGCAGAGAAGAAGAAGAATAGAGGAAAAGGACTTTCTTATTATTTTCTCACACTTACAACAAAAACACACTTCTCTATTTATAGAAGAAGAAGCCCTATCAGAAAAGCTTCTAGAGAAAGCTAATCACTAACTAACCTCATAACAAAAAAGAGAGTCACATGTGACTAATAACAAACTTAACAGAAAAGTAAAACAGATAACAAACTTATAAGAAAAGTAAAGACAGATTTGCTGCAGTTGAGACAGCCATATACACACATAAAACTAGAGTACTCCAATATCATATATAAACACTCATCCGTGGTGTATTTAAACACACGGTTTTAATCTATTATTCTTTAACTTTCTCTGATTTTAACATGGTATCAGAGTTTATGCTAGCTACTTGTTGTTATTGGACTTATCATGTCACCTGCTATTGAGCCGCTACTGGACCATCGTAGATGTCCAGTCCTGCAAACTTCACACACAAGATGTCCAATCCTCACTTTGAGGTTGTGTGTTGGAGATTCCTCATTGACTAATGAAATAACCAATTAATAGTATATATGTGAGGTGCAAACCTCACCTTATAAGTTAGCTTTGTAAGGTTGAGTTAAACCCAAATTCACTATTTTTATGATGGTATAAGAATTAGGTTGAAGGAATATTAAAAAAGCATTCCTTGTCAGGACCCATTGCCCCCTGTTTGGCTAAAATCTTTTTCCTTCTCCCGACAATCATTTTCATATATTTTCATTTTTTGGTGCAACTTTTTGGCAACTTCCGTTGCCCATTGGTGACATTTCCGATGACCACCGCCACTTGCTATTAATGACTTTTCCGATTGTGACACACCATTAGGGTTCTTTAAGGATTTTTTCTGATGGTTTAATACCACCTTTTGCTTCTTCATTTTTCTATGAAAAACTATCTTGCCTTCTATCCTTTTTTTGTTCCATTCAGCATGCTTTTTAGCTAGCACCTTCTGCCTGCCACTCATCTTTCAGCAAAAACCTTTTCAGTCACCTACCCAATGTTGTACTTTTCTAGGTTGTTTTTCATTTAAATAATTTTGGGTCTTTACAAATATTGGTTTGAAGCTTCCAAATGTTGCTTTAAGAAAGTTGAAACTTGCTTTGCTTGCCTTGAATTTTCCTAAGTAGATGGGTATTCCGATTATTTGACAATATTATCTTTCTAGCAATATTCCCCAACTTTGCCAACATTGTTGAATTGTCTTTTCTAATATTGTTTGATGGTTGAACTCAATTTTGGTTTATTTCTACTTGCTTCTTGTAAATGCTTACTAAGTTTCAACTTGAAGGGTGTAAATGTGTGTCACAATCAATGTTATTAGACTCGCCTCGGTCATCGACTCGGCTTAGTTAGGGAATCATGGAGTTAGAGGTTAACTTGGGGGTTCAAATGTTGACTCGGCTTACATTTAAAAAATATAAAATAATTTATAATTTTATACAATTTATACTTAAAAATCATAACAAATAATCATTATTATTAAAATTAAATTACATATTTATACTTAAATTACATATATATATATATATATATATATATATATATATTTGTCCTAAATATACTAAAGAGATAAATTAGCTTAGTGGTAGAACATATTTATTTCAACTCAAGGTAAAAGGTAACTCTGGCGCAGTGCGTAACATTCCAAATTAAAAATAAAAAAAAAAAACCTACTAGTAATATTCAACCATTTAATTCCCTCTACTTAAACTTGTCTTACACAATCAAATTATACATGCACATATTCCAAATTATTTACCAAAATTTCATAACATAATATTTACACAAAAATTTCATGTCCTTTTCCCACCAAAACATGTTAAAGCATAACTTATGCAAAACAGAGACATAACCTGCCAATTTTCCTTTAGAACTTAACTATTACACAACTCATATATATATATATATATATATATATATATATATATATATATATATATATAAAACATATTCTAATACATAAACTATTTCAAACACAAAATAAGTAATTTTGCTACTGCCACTAATCCATTGTCAATCCTGCTAATTCTGATCTTCACTGCCATAATTAGTATCTACTCTCGTGCAAAGCACGATCATCACAGTCATATAGAATACACAAACATTGCAAGGGTAAACATAATAATACATAAAATTCATAATATAGAAAACTTAAAAATCACAATATCATCAATCAAATCAGTCATACTTATATTCTCCTGAATACAAACATTTCACACAACATGTTCAGACTCGACACATTCCGGAATATCTACATTGAGTTTGGATATCGAGGCGGCTTAAGACCCCTTCCAATTGGCGACAAGCGTCCAAGCTGTTTTGTTACCACCAATTTAAGTCTAAGCAATACTCATCTGACAATCACAAGTTGATGTCTAGTGTCTAGTGTCTACTTGACTCCCTGTGACACACAGTCGTTGTCTGAGTACGTCCTTTAGGCATTCCCTTGCATATCTGGTTCCAGGACCACAATGTAAATCACAAAAACATCCCCTTGCTCATCTGATATTCTGGATTACATTGACCCTAGCTGTGTCCCTAACATCAATGTACCCCACCAAACATATTATCCAGAGCTAAGTTACCCAACTGTAACTGTCCACAACCAACAACATTAATAAATATATTCTCATCATGCATTACAATCATATGTATTACATCACAATTTCAAATAATACATTGTCATTTCAATAATTCAATTTCAGTCACATAAAATCAATTCAACCAAAACTAAGTTACCCTACCATAACGATCAAATCCAAATTATCCAATAATTATCTAATTCAAGATCAAATATCACTCTCATAATAATCATCAACTACATACAACATCATATATCTTAACTATGAAATCTTAATATATGCTAACTCAATCAGTTCAAATCAAAATCAAATACGCACTATATTAAATAGCTCAAAACACAATTAAAATAAATATTATCTTAAATAGCTCAAAATATAGTCAAAATACTCGCTATTTCAAATAGTTCAAATCTCTCAACTACCAAATCACTTATCTATTAACAAAAATCAACAAAAGAGTTTCCCTTACCTATTTCTCCTTTCCAAAGCTAACTCAAAAAAAAATGTGGAATCCACCCGAAGAAATTCACAGGAATCTGACAAAAAGGATCGAAAACGACAGGAGTTATGGAAGAGACCTTAGAAATCAAGATTTTCAAAGAAATTTCCTTTTTAACGGAAACGACAGGATCGAAAACGATCAGAAAAAGGTTCGTTGATTCAAGATCAGACTTACCTATAACAGCGATTACTCAGCAACAGGAGTTATGGAAGAGACCGCGTCGAAATCTGTCAACCAAAAACTTCACATGCAAAGGATGCAAGAAAAAAATGGTGACGCGGAGTGTAGAAGCTACAGAGAAGAAAAGAAACTGAAGAAGAAGGAAAAAAAAGGAAAAGAAAAGGAAGAAAGAAAAAAGGAAAAAGGAGTGGGGTGAGTTTAGAAAGTTCTCACTTGCTATTCTCATCCCTTCCTAAATAGATTTCCAAAAACTCTTCGAAACTCAATCAAAACTCTCCAAAATCAAGAAATAATTATTATATTTCACTTCCTTCCTCCCAACTATTTTAAAAAAAATAATAACTAATAATGATATTATAAATAAACTCAATTATTCTCTCATTGCTATACTAATATAAGATAATTAAACATTTAATTTTCCCGTAACATTTATTTCTTTTCACTAATAATCTATTAACTAAACCGGTCCTTACACAGTGCAAGATTGCAAGTGTTGGATAAAGATAAAAGTAACTTTTGGCATGCAGAACTGCAGGTGTTGGAAAAAGTTGTGCGTGTAGAGACTTGGTCCAACCAAGCCATAGGATCTCTCTAATAATGAGTAAAGATCAATCTAATAATAGATAATAAGAAGTAAATCTCCAATTTAACCATAAATAAGGAAATAATATATAATCTTTAACCCTCTCCCTCAAGCCAATCAAACTTGTTACAAATATGGTAAATCTAAA
This sequence comes from Psophocarpus tetragonolobus, assembly GCA_037954015.1. Classification (NCBI taxonomy): domain Eukaryota; kingdom Viridiplantae; phylum Streptophyta; class Magnoliopsida; order Fabales; family Fabaceae; genus Psophocarpus; species Psophocarpus tetragonolobus. The sequence goes on along the minus strand of CM075696.1, from coordinate 28,882,660 downwards.
TGAAAGGTGGTTCCAATAGCATAGTTGTGCAAGATAAACATGGCTTAATAATAGTCAACAAAGGTTTGCAATGATGCCGGGTACCGTTCAATTGTAAATAAAGCATGTTCTAAAACAAAAGGAGAAGCACGTCATGAGGCGGAAAAATAAGAGAAAAACGTTGGGAAGAGTTACCAAGAAGAGTCAAAGTCTTTAGAGATGTGTCATGCATCATGTACGTGAACTTCACAAACCATGGTTCTTCTTGGGGTCGTGTGCAATGGTTTTTTGAGTTCGTTGCACACGAGAATGACATAACGATCTTTGGGAATGGTCTCCAAAAAGGGTCTCCCGAAAGGAAGGTGGAGATATGATAATGGATCGCCAGATAGTAGATCCACCAGTGAGGAAGGCAACAATATGACAGTGGGTCCACCTATGGTCATAGGTCACCGGAAGACAATTTAGGCACTTATGACAGTGGATACCATGCAAATGCGTGGAAATGTGATAATCACACAAGTCTTTATTTATAATGAGAGCCAATAGGATCAATATTGATTACATATAATCTCCTTAATAATGAGCAAAGATCAATTTAATTATAGATAATAAAGAGTAAATTTCCGATTACTGTTTAACCATATATATGGAAATAATATATAATGTTTAACAAAGGGGAGGGTTGAGAATCAAAATAGTATCTTGATTAAATGTAATTAAATATAGTATGTAGGCATATTATCTTAGATGTTAGAGGAGTCCATATTTTCTACATTCATATTTAATTTATGAAATAAGCCTATATAAACGTCAATTTTGTGGTATATTCAAACAAACATGGTTTCAGTCTATTATTCATTTATTTTTCTCTTATTTTAACAATTATAATAATTATGCTAAAGAATTAGGGATAAAATCTGAAAGTTGTCAGACGAGAAGGAAAAAAATAATACAAATATCAGTTCTGCATGGCTATGGGAGGGAATCCTTGATGAAAATATTTAGCATTGAGACTATAAAAGCTCCACAACTCCATCAAGATGACAAAATTTGAAAGAAATTAACATTCTTTTTTTATTTTAAGCCAAGCTTCTAAAATTTTTTGATTGTCATATGTAACACAGTATAAAAACTTTGGATCTTTGTTTCAAGTAGTATATCGATATAGCAACCACAAAATAACAGCTCCAAAATACTAATAACTGATGTCTAGTGCTTAATTACTTCATGGTTAATAAATTTTAGGTAAGATTTGGGGGTATCACTTGAATGCTAATACACCTTTTATCTTCTTTTGCAGGCTCGGTTGAATGAAATTATTACATCAAATGAGAAGACAGTTGATAGTAATGAATCAGCTGAATTTCCTTGGATGGTCGATGGAGTTGGATTGCCACCCAATGCTTCAGAGTTACTTCCCGATTTGGTAATGTTTTGTAAATGTTGCTCTCAAGCATACTTAAACCACCTTCCTCATAATTTGGAAGGAAGGATAACATGCATTTTCTGAATTAGTGGAGTTAAACCACCTTCCTCATAATTTGGAAGGAAGATAACATGAGAGGGTCCCCACAAGTTGTTGTATACTAATTCTAAGGAAGAAGAGTAAATTGTAGTGAAAGTATTGGAAAGAAGTCTGAGATTTTCCAATAACACAAGCATTGCAGAAATTTGTGACAATTTTATTAGAAATAAGGATATTACAAATGTTGTAGAACAAGCTTTAAAATGGAAAAATTAGGATGTCCTAGGCGAGCATGCCATAAGCAACTTCCTTTTTTAGCACTGTTTTTAGAAATTACAAGACAAAACAGAATCAATATTTGTGGAATTAATATCAGCAGAAAGACAACAATTATAGAATTATTTTGACTATTTAACGACTGTAGATTGGGAAAGGTATACAGACCATCCAAACCAGCTTTTCCTTGAAGTAGAACTTCATTGGAAACCTGAGATTTAACAAGACAGACATTAGGATGGAATTCAAAAAACACATTATTATCCCTGATAGATTTAGTGTTTGTTTGACAACAGTTTTATAAAACTGTTTTTAGTATTTTATTATTTAAAAGCTAAAAAACTAGTTTAAGCAGTGTTTTCTGAAAATAGTTTTCGAAAACAATTCTGGTTTTTTAATTTTTAAAAGCTAAAAAACAGGAACAGTTGAAAGTAATTTTGCTTTTCAGTTTTTTATTTTTGTTTTGAACTCAAAATACAATCAGAATATGTTGTTTTTTGCTTTTCATTAATGAAATTTTAATAAATATGAACAAGTTTTTCCATTTTACATCTTCAAAACAGTTTTCAAATAACACTTACCAAACAAATTTTTTTTTTCTTTTCTTCCTGAAAACAATTTGTGAAAACTATTCTTGAAAACTCTTTTAAAAAACTAAAACAAAACAAAACCAATCAAGCCCTTACTCACACTAATAAGATTTTTGGTAATGCAAGGGACATGGAGAAGTTGGTTCAGAGAAAGTGAAATGCGTGGGTTAATAGGGGACTTGAAATGAGAGAAACCAACAGAGTTAATGGGCAAACCTTGACCTTTGCCAGTGAATATCTGGTTTGGTCCTTCAAAGGTCTCAAGTTGCTTAATATTTTGGGACTCTCCTGTTACAGGAAATGAGGCGCCCAAATCTGGAATCCTTGTAGTATTGGGCTGAGAAGGATTAAGGAATTTTTAGCTATCATAGCACTTGCAGAAGGGGCAGTATTGTTGAACTGAGAATTTGGATTGAGCTAGACATTGTAACGATAAGTTGCACTTTATTAGGGTGAACTTGAGATGCTGAATTGGGGTTGTTCGTATTCTGAGAAAAGTGAGAACAGTCAGCACTACCAGAATCGCGAAGGACCATGAAGGAAGAGGGTTGATATTCTTGATCATATCGGTAGTAGCACCTTGCAGCAGTGTGACCAAACTTGAGACACACTTGACACTAAAAGTATTAGATATACATGTAAATATTCAGTTATTCAACTGGATATTAGTTTTGTTATTATTGTTAGAAATGAGTTAGTTAATTTCTGTTCTAACTAACTTTAGTTAATTCAGTTTCTGTAAGTTAGTTCAGTTTCTGTTCTGAGTATAGTAGTTAGTTTGTTTTTGGTGTAACTACTTCCAGAGCCTATATAAGCTTTGTTGTACTCACTTTTTCATTTGGTGAAAATAAAAGATTCTTAGTCCATTTTCTGTTAAAGCTTTTCTCTCTTCTTTGAAATTCTGATATGGTATCGTGAGCCTTGGAGTGTTTCGTAATGGCTAATTCAAGCGCCCTCCCTTCTGCTTCCCAATCTTTCCCAAATTCTATAGCAGAAAAACTTGATGATTCCAATTATCTTCATTGGAAACAACAAGTTGAACCAGTAATAAAATCACATAAGCTTCATCGTTTTGTTGTAAATCCTTTGATTCCCTCTTGATTTCTTTCAGATGAAGATTGCGACTCAGGAATTGTAAATCTAGCTTACGAAGCATGGGAAGTGCAAGATCAAATGCAGCTTACTTGGCTTCAATCGACACTCTCAAAGTCAATTTTATCTTGTCTAAGATTTGTCCATTTGTATCATGTTTGGGAGAAAATTCATGACCACTTCTTTGCTCAGACCAAGGCGTAGGCTTGACAACTTTGCACAGATTTGCATGCTTCCTGCCTCGATAACAAAACCATGCGTGAGTTCTTAGGACAGATCAAATCCATTGCTGATGAACTTCCAGGCATTGGAAGTCCGATCAAACATGATATGTTGATGCAATTTTGGAAGGTCTTTTGCAAGAATATGCTCTGGTAATTTTTGTCATTGAAAGCAAGTTTGAAACACCTCCAATAACTGAGGTTGAAGCTCTTCTCCTTGCTCATGAATCTTGAAGCAATTGATTCCGAAAGAAAATCCTCCTTTAGTCAACTACTCCTAATCTTGAAGCAGGATCGCAACAGTCATGCTCGTGTAAATTCCAATTGTGCATACTTCTCTGAAGGAGGTGGCGGTGCTCGTCATGGAGGTCGTGGTGGTCAGTTTGCTAATTTCCAATGTCAGATTTGCCTCAAATATGGTCATACTTCTAATATTTACTACTATTATGCTGACTCATCCTATCAACCTAATGAATCTCTTGTTCTATATGATCCTACTATGCTTTAGCCTATGCAGTACAATAACAGTCGTCTCAGCCCGCTGCTAGATCTAATACTTGGGTTAATCCCACTAATACAAGAAGCCAAACTCAGCGTAGCACTAGTCAAGTTGTTCCAAGTGCTATGTTAGCTAATTTGTCTGCTCAAGACAATGGTAATTCTACCTGATTCAAGAGCTTCTTTTCATGTGATAGGAAAACCACAAAATATCCATCAGCTTAATCACCTTGAAGGGCCTAATCAGATTTACATTGGTAATGGTGAAGGTCTAAATTCATGCCCAACCCTTTAGACACTCACTGGACAGCTGTTAAACGAATCCTAAGATATCTTAAGGGTACTCTTTCTCATGGTCTTCACATGAAACCAGTCTCATTCACTAAACCTCTCTCTATCACAGCCCTATGTGATGCTGATTGGGCATTTGATATTGATGATAGGAAGTCCACCTCTGGATCTGCTATATTTCTAAGTCCTAATCTCATTTCTTGGTGATCCCACAAGCAGTGTGTCATTGCTAGATCAAGCACTGAAGTTGAATATCACAACTTAGCTCAATCTTCGCCAGAGATCATTTGGATTCAAGCTCTTTTGAAGGAATTATACATCCTTTCCTCCACTACTATCATGCTTTGTGACAATCAAAGTGCTATAGTTATAGCACACAACCCTGTTTTTCACTCTAGAACGAAGCACGTGGAGATTGATGTTTTTTGTGTTTGTGATCAGGTGTTATCCAAACAACTTGAAGTCTATCATATTCCTAGCTTGGATCAATGGGCAGATATTCTCACCAAGCCTCTATCTCCTAATCGCTTTGAACTTCTTAGGAGCAAACACAATGTGCAGGAATTAATCTGTACAAATCCTTCCCCTTGAGTTTGAGGGGGGGTATTAGAGATATATAGAGATATACATGTAAATATTTAGTTATTCAACTGGATATTAGTTTTGTTGTTATTGTTAGAAATGAGTTAGTTAATTTATGTTGTAACTAACTTTAGTTAATTCAGTTTCTGTTCTGCATTTAGTAGTTAGTTTGTTTTTGGTGTGACTACTTCCAGAGCCTATATAAGCTCTTTTATACTCACTTTCTCATTTCGTGAAAATAAAAGATTCTTTGTCCATTTTCTGTTAAAGTTTTTCTCTCTTCTCTGAAATTTTGATAGAAAGTTAGCAAATCTGTCTCCTCTGCCATGATTATTGTTATGACAGCTACCATTGACACCATCACCACGATTCTGTTGGAAACCACGATTGTAGCCCTCACGAGAACCGCCATCAGAATCCTTTGTATGAGCAACATTGATTGATGGTAAATCAGAAACAGCAGGTTTGTCATACTTTACCAAATGTGATTCATGAGCCAACAAGAGAGCTTCAACTTCTTCAAGAGGACATGACTTGAATTTGCTTTCAATAACCGTGATTACTGCACTATATTCACGAAGAAGACCTTCGAGGATTGCATCAATATGATCTTGAAGACAAACGGGAGATCCGGCATTGACGAGCTTGTCACATATCGACTTGATTTGCTGAATGTAGCTTCGGAGGTTCCGATCACCAACAGTTTGCGAATGCAATTCTGACTTGAGTTGGTGAGCCCTAGCATGAGTTTGATTGTTGAAATACTGATGAATTTTGTCCTACACTTGGTATGAATGAATGCAGCCTAGTATTCGGGAGAGAATCGGCTTGGAAAGAGTTGATTGAAGCCATGTGAGGAGAACTTGATCTTGCTGTTCCCAAACTGCATATGCAGGATTTTCGTTACCTGATTCGAGGTCTTCTACAGGGAGGAAGCGAGATGGAATTGACGGATTGAAAACAAATCGATGAAGCCAATGCGATTTGATGACGGGTTCTATTTGTTGACACCATAGCATGAAATTTGTATCATCCAATTTTTCTGAAATTGAATTGGGGAATGCAGAAGCAACAATGAATGAGTTGCTGGAATTGGCCATTGGAAAAAAAAAAAATCTAGGTTGAGAAGAGATGTCTAGACTACAGTGGCTCTGGATACCATATTAGAATTAATGAGCATGAAGGAAGAGAAAAAGAGTGGCCGAAAGAATTCAGAGAAGGAGAGGATTCAATTGTATTCAGCAAAAAACAAATGAGACACAAATGCACTATACATAGAAGTGCAGGGCTGAGAGAGCAACTAACTAACGCATAACTGAACCCATAACAGAAAGGGAACAAAGTAAAACTGATTCCTAACAGAATCAGACAACTTCTAACAGAAGCAATAAAACCAACAAACTTCTAACAAAATAAAACACACAGCTGTAGTTTAAAAACTGCAGTTATACAATTAACCCAAGGTTGCTGCAGTCTAACAACTGCAGCTAGCTATACAATACTCTAACATTCCACCATCTTGACGTGTTTGTACTAGCTGCTTTTACTGAGAAATCAGGTCCATACTTGGACTGAAGTATCTTCTCCCACAAACTCTCTTCTTCGGTCATAGCTCTTCATTTCCATTTGCTAATGAGAGGTGTAGAACTATATAACACAAAGTTAGTGAACTAAATTATACAACTTGCATAATCTATCAAGTTCAGACTCTAAAATCAAGTTGCAATACAATCTAGGCATGTATAACACATTGCTAAGTTTTAACCCTCCTTAACCCTTTGTTTGGTTGAATAGAGATGGGAAAGAGAGAACTTGAGAAGAGAGAAGTAGAAGAGAAAAGATAGTTTATGTTGTTTGGTTGAAAGGAGAAGTAGCAAAGAGAGAAAATTTATATGTGGGGCCAATCTAAAATAAAATATCTTCATCCATGATGAGAAAAGTAAAGAAAGAGATAAAAATGTGGGTCCCACTCATAACTACAAGCCAGAGTAAAGGTACAATTAAGAGGTAATAAAAATTTTCCTCATTAGTTCTCACCATTTGTTATTGCTTCCTAATTGCATCTTCTATATATAGAATGTTAAATTATTCCTGTGAAATACAAGTAAAGCCTATGTAATAAAATAGCTAATTGGTGATCGTGTTTTACTGTTTTATTTAAATTCTTAATTTTCCTATGCACATGTTGTTAACAGGTAAGGTTGACTAAGAAGGTTACTGAACAAGTAAGAGTACTTGCAAAGGATGAACATGAGAAACTTACAGAAAGCAACTTATATGATATAACTCCTCCTTATGACCAAGCAAAAGCACTTGGTAAGACAAATATGGACGTTGATCGAATAGCTGCTGGATTACCTTGTGGTAGTGAAGGATTTCTATTAATGTATGCTCGATGGAAAAAGCTTGAAACAGACTTGTATAACGAACGCAAGGAGTTAAGTATTTTCCATTATTTGGTTTAATCTTGTTTATTTGTTTTTACCTTTAGCTGATATTAGACAGGAAAAGTAGTTACATACTGACCAAAATCACACTGGAATATTTTTTAAACTTTTATTTTACTGGAGAAGTTAAACTCATTACATAATTTATAATGATGTTATCTATATTTTTCCTTCATCCATAGATGAATCCATTCTTAAATATATACATCTATTATTAAGTTATCTCATCTAAATAATTTTTTTTCTATTATTATTAATAATAAGAAGAGTTAATTACAGTAATACTGACAAATTTTTATCAAATTAAATATATCCCCATTCTTTTTTATTTTCTTACACTAACCTTTCTTTAGATTTAAAAATATTACACTAACGTTCCTTATATGTTTGACAACATTACACTAACATACTCTTCAAACCTTACACTTACACCCCCTCAAGAGTGTGAAAATAATAGATAAAAAAGGAGGGAATGCATATGTAAATTACACCAAACTTTTGGGAGTCTTGCTGTAATTTACCCTAATAATAATAATAATATAGTACGTTAATGTTAGTTGTATCTTGTAGCATGCTAAATAAGTGAAGAATTATAGTACTTAGAATTTATGACTTGCCTTTTGTTAATTAAAATGTTTTTAAAAGTTTTAAGAGTTCAGTTTCTAAATAACATTTTATGATGACAATTTCACTTACAATGCCATGAATTCCTGTACCTTACATGTGTTGCCAATGGGATTCAATTTTCTGGTTGTGTATGTGTATCGGATTAGCAGATACACTGACAATATTTTTACATGCACAGACGCTTTGATATAACCCAAATTCCAGATGTTTATGATTCATGCAAGTAAGTCATCTCATCTATCTTAAGTTTTTATGATAATTAAGTAGCTCATTTCCAACTCTACAATATTTTTTCAACATTGCAGTTGTGGGGATAGATTATGATTCAGTCCTGTAACTCTATCATTCGGTGATGTAATTAAAAAAAACAACTGTTTTCATGGCTATTAATTTCTGGGTGCTTGTTCATATAGATTTCAGGGTGAAATTGTGTAATCCAAGAGTATTTTGTTTCCTAATGGCTATTAATATATATTTTTTGTTATCAAAAAACTAAAAGTTCAAATTGTTTGATTAAACGTTGCAAAAGTTTTGGAAAGATTCAAGCAAATAGGAATCAAGGCGTATGATCTTCACATTCAATGTTTATTTTTTTTTTCTGATGGTAAGTTAATGTTGACTTCTCACAGATATGATCTCTTGCACAATGCACATCTTAATCTAGAAGGACTTGATGAGCTTTTCAATGTTGCTCAGGTATGTAGAAGTAGGAGTAAGGGAAATTGCTTTCCCACTCAAAACTGATTAAATTTCAAGAGAGATGAGAAAGAATAAACAAGATTAAAGATAGGGAGAGATGAGAAAAAATCATTGAGTACTAGGAGAGAGAGAGAGAAGACATCCAAGATCATGTTTATGATGAATTCCGTGTATATAATTTCCATAATGGAGGAGGCTCATGTTTATAATGAATTATAAATGCAATCAATAACGACTAACATTTGACCTATAAAAAAAAAAAGTTCCCTAATTTACATAAATACATACAACTCACAAAACATAATACCCTATTGGACATCCAAGATCCCACACCAATTAGTAACATGGCTAAATAATAGTATAATAGTGAGGTGTAAACAATGTTGTTAAATGACTGTCATGGCAGCACCATAGCGCCATGGTGTGAAAGATTTTTTGCCAACTACCATAGACAATTTGTGAAAGGATGTCTGCCATAGAGACACCATAAAGCTCTATGATGCATTTTAATGGTGGAATTTTGGTCTTATGCTATGTTTTACCATTTGCCATCGATAACAATGGGTGCAAATCTTACATTACAAGTTAGTTTTGTAAAGTTGAATTAGGTCATAACTCACATTTCAAAGATAGTATTAAAGTCTGTTCTAAGGAGATTTGATGACCTATTTGTATTACCCGTTATTGGGCTGTTATGGAACCACTCGCAGATGTTTTGTTCTCAGCTTAAGAGGGTGTTTGAAAGCTCACATCAATTAAAGATGTGACCAAATTATAGTATATAAATAAGGTACAAATCTCATCTTACAAGATGGTTTTATAGGGTTGAGTTGGCCTAAACCCCTAATTACAATATTTACATTATCAGTAACACTCTTACCAAACTAAAGCATATAAATCATATGCAAGAAGCTTGTTACATAAACAACATTCAAGGACGTCTGAATGACTTTTGTGAGGACATCTTCCAGTTGATTATTTGAATTAACATATCACCCAGTGTTGGTAATGCCTTCAGATAAGATCTTTTCCTTGATAAAGTGGTAAACTTTCTTAATGTGTTTAGTGTTTAGTCCTCTGAAGAAAAAAATGGATTTGAGGCAATACGGAGTGCTACTTGATTGTTGCATGTTTGAACTGAACTAGATTAGTTCACAACTCACAAGTGACTAAGGTCATGGCTTGATATTTTGATTTTGTCATGACAATTTGTTTCCTTTTTTTTTGGAAATCAGATTATCAGCATTCAGCAATGAGAATGCAGTAGCCAAAAGTGCCCAATTTGAGCACTCATCACAGTAAACCTATCACAAGCAAATTCTAAACAGTGTTGTTGGAACTATATAATAATTAAATAACTAGAGTTTATTACTTAAAACATTCACTGCATAAATAAAACCCCCATATCTACTACTTTCCTTTGTATATTGACTGCTGAATTATATCACATCGCTTTCCTAATTGCTCAGCCATTTTTTTTTTTGCAGATGCTTGCTGATGGTGTAATTCCAAATGAATATGGAATTAATCCAAAGCAGAAGTTGAAAATTGGTTCAAAGGTAAACTCCTGTTGTAAGGATAATCTTAATTTTCATTTTTCATTACTATTTACTAATCTTAACTGTTACCGTAGTCTTTCATTCTTCATAATGTTTTGTTCAGTATGGTCACTGCAAAATCATACAACCAGATACCCAAGATAAGGAAACCAAAATCCTATGATCATCATTGATATCCATTGAATCATTTTATCCAATTTGATATGAACACCAGATTAATTTGAATCTCAAAAACCAGCAATGATTGTTTTTTCTAAAATCTTCAGCTTTCTCCAAATGTTAAATGTGAATGTAACACCTCAAAAGATCTTTCTCATAACCTAAAGATCCATGATACACTTTACATATAATTGATATTCTTCGTGAATAATGTATTTTAGTTTATTCCACTGTGAATTTCAAGATCATATTTTCTGAGCCAAGGCACTGTGTTTTTAGTAACATGAAGCCTAAATGTGCTTTGTAGTATTCTGTCTCATACTTTCTGTTTTCAGGAAGAAAGAGGAAGTCATGATGTTTCATAAATCTTGTTTTGAATCTTTGAAATATGTTCTAAAAACTGAAAAAGCAAGCACGGGTTGAATGTGTTAGATAAGATAAGCATGTGAATCTGTTATTTATTTCCTCTGATAATTAGAGAAACACCTTGTAAAAGGTTCAACTTCTGCTTAGTGAGGGTTATCCCCGTACCATGTTGCCACACCTTAGTTATAAAAATTAATAGCCCCTTGAATTTCTTTAATCATATTATATCCACATTGATGATCTAAATGTTGTCACCATCCTCCAACCCCAAAGAGAAGAAACCTTTTATAACTTTGTCTTCAGTTTCATGCAGTTTATATTATTTGACGAACAACTGAACACAGTACTCAAATTCAATGCATTGTTTATACGATGTGCTTAAAATGCTAGCCACCTGATTAATTTGTTGTTTACTGTTCCAATGCAGATTGCTCGTCGGTTATTGGGAAAACTTTTAATTGATCTTCGAAACACTCGAGAGGAAGCCATCACTGTTGCTGACCTGAAGAATAACCATGATCATTCATTTTCCGTAAAAATTGAAAAGGAAGATGCAGAGGCCAAGTCAAAACTATTCCATAAGAATGATGAAATAGATCAAGATGATGATGATGATAAAGAGACCAAATATCGTTTAGATCCAAAGTGAATATCAGGTCCTCATCTGATTTTGTACATTATTATGATCTATTTTAATCTTATTCTTATGCATCAGGTATGCAAATGTGAGGACACCTGAGCGCCATGTGCGAACACGCCTGTACTTCACATCCGTGAGTGTTGTATCCCCACTCAACTATACCTTGTGTGAATGATTTTAAGTATGTAAAAAAATACTAAAAATTGACAATAAGGGCATTTTTTTTATACAAATATTTCTAATTTAAGAATAATAATCACTTAAGTTATTCTGACCATTGTCAACTAAATGACTTTTTTTAAGACTAGTTGAGTGGTTAAATGCTATTTTTACCTGAAATTTCTTTGTAATTTTCCAATAAATTTCCATCAAATTGGTCGGGGATTAGACTGTTAAAAATTGAGATCTTATCCATTTTCTTATTTACAAGAAAGACTTGCGTTGTTTCATATTGATCAGGTGATATTAGCATATCTTGCTTATGTAAATATGCTTAACTATATTGCATTTAGCCTTGATCCAAATTTACTTCATATGCAATTTGTCGATGTGTAAATATTATGTATTAAATGTTATATTCTTAGGAGAGCAAGTTAAATTCCCTTAAAAAATAAGGAATATTAATGAGAAGAAAATTTCAGGATACTAATAAGGACTTAGAAATATTTTTTATTAAGAGTGATTTGTTTCCTTTTTTCTAGGCTTGTATTCTTTAAATACCTGTTTATTTCCTCTAGGGAGAAGATAGGGAAACCTTTTTATTATTGCATATTTCTAGATTTTCTACACAATTTTCTCAAGATGAAAAGGCAGCTCAACTATCAATCTTAATGTAAAACTTATTATTATGTATGAGTATCTCTACTTGATGAAATATAGAATTTGACACTTACAATAGCGTGTAATTTCACTCATATTCCTCTAAGCTCTATATAGTGGGAAATTTGTTTTAGAAAATTTGCCAAAGATGTTTTCTGTCTTTATTCTGAAATTCTGCCAGTGACATCTTACGCTGATGTTGTGTAGAATTTTTGTTTTATATGAAGTCTCCATAGTATGAATCCATTTGGTTGAAGTTATTTGGTTCATATTGTATTGATTCATTATATTGTATCTTAAACAGAAAAATAATAACAAAGCTCATACGACAACTAATTTTAACTACTGAAGTTATATAGTTATTATTTATATGACACTTCAACTGCAGACACATTTATCTGAAATGGATACATTCAAACAGACTGATTCGTAGTATTTTGTGGCTTAAAATTGCTTTGTAAATTTGATTTTCATACACTTTTCCACTTGCCTTATTTTGTTGACACAGGAATCACATATTCATTCTCTTATGAATGTTCTTCGTTATTGCAATTTGGATGAATCCCTTCAAGAAGAAGAGAGTCTTGTTTGCCATAATGCTTTAGAGAGACTATGTAAAACAAGGGAGCTTGACTACATGAGCCACATTGTGCTTAGGATGTTTGAGAATGCAGAGGTGGGTCATTTTGGCCATTTATCTGTAGAATTACCAATTATTCCTGTGTTTAGCATTACATGAATAGGTTAATCTATTTCGGTTCCTTAGTATCTAGTAGTAGCAAATTGATCATAAGAATATTTACTATGCCTGACATGAACCTCTGGATGTCTTTTGATGATTCCTACATGCTAAGTTTACAACAATAATCATCTTTCGAAGCATTGCACTGAACTATGTACTATGATGGTTCCCTCTGGAATTGAGCTGAGTGCAAATGATGTTTATACAGAAGCGACTCATTGTATTGCTTGCCTGAAGCTTAACATAAGACCTTGAAAATGACATGTTTTGTCAAACGAATTAACATTTGTCAAATTGAAAGCTACCTTGACAGTCATTACTTATTGTCTTGAGTTATGTAATATGCACAGTAATTTATATAGTTATCTTTGTATTTATTGAACTTTCTTTTGACTTTTAAATCGCAGGTGGCTTTAGAAGATCCTAAAAGGTACCGCATAGAGCTTACCTACAGTCGCGGTGCCGATCTATCCCCCTTGCTGGTAATCATATTCAATTAAATACATTTTGCCTAGAAAACTAGAGGAGTAAGGGGCCTGCATTTTGTTGATTTGCTACCTTCCAAATTGGGTTGTCATACAAAATTGAAATCCCTCTTTTAGCTTATGATAAGAAAAATGAAATTGAAATCAAACTCAATGTTCATTAGGCTCGGATGACAATGCATGTTGTCTTAAGTTTTCATAGAAACGGAGCCTTAACTGATAGCATCATTGATTTTCTTCAAACTTGTTGCTGAAAACACATTTCCATATGTTAAAAGCTTCTTTAGTTTTACGTTCTCAATCCATGTAGTGAACATGCTAATTTGACATATGGTTGGCAGAAGAAGAAAGTTAGTGCGGCTACTTCATTGCATCAGGAGCACACACTCCCTATCATGGGTCCAGAGAGGCTGCAAGAAATAGGATCATATCTAACATTAGAAACTATGGAAAAGATGATTCGACCATTTGCTATGCCTGCAGAAGACTTTCCTCCGGCAACACCTTTGGGATTTTCTGGCTACTTCTCAAAAAGTGTGCTTGAGCGTCTGGTAAACCTTTGGCCTTTCCATAGGCAAAGCAGTAATGTTGGAAAATAGTCAACTCCAACACACTATCCTCTCCTTTAATAATCTGTCCTGTCTCATTTATTTTTTACTTTAATATATTTTTTTGGTTTTTGAAATTAGCCTTATTTAAATTTCATTTGTTTCTAGTCCTTCAAAAATACAAAAATTTGTAATTTAGTCCTTCGGGAGGGACCAAAATGCACTATTTTTGTAAAAAAGAACTAAAAATAAATAAAATTTAAACAGAAACTAATTTGAAAATATTATAGACAAAATATTTAATTTTTTTATGTAACTGTAAAATCTTGATTATCCATAGCGAGCTTTGGGCCCTTTGGAAAAATTTTTGGAACAGCTAACATCTTCCAGCAACCAAAAAATATTGTTGGAAGTAGTAAAAATTAGTCATTTTTTGTAATGCTAAAGGACACTTTCTTCCCAGTTTTTACCATTTCTTGTGTTGTATTGTCATTATTTTAAGAAAAGAAATTGTATTCTAGTGTTAGTTTCAAAAGGTGATTATGTTCGACGATAGTGTTAAATTATTTTACATTGTTAATACTTCAACATTAAACTTTATTATTATTATTATTATTATTATTATTATTATTATTATTATTATTATGTTTTATTATTATTATTATTATTATTATTATGTTTATTATTATTATTATTATTATTATTATTATTATTATTATTATGTTTATGTTTATGTTTATTATTATTATGATTATTATTATGTTTATTATTATTATTATTATTATTATTATGTTTATGTTTATGTGTCCACAAAGATGATAAAAATAAACTTTATTAAAAAAAATTTACAGTGTAGAAAATTAAAAAATATTCAATATACAATTAACTAATTTAAAACATTTGATAGAATATATAATGAATTACGACTTTTGTTGTTGAAATATTGGAGTGGTGACGGTTAAGTCCTTGGAAGAATTTGTTTTAATGTTAGTTTCTAGAATTTTCTTCCATTATGAAAGTTAGTTCTTCTATTAGTCTAACAATGTTAACAAATGAGAAAAAAGATGCTTACGTGATAAATTACTAGTTTATACATTACTTTAATAAAAATGAACTTATTTGAAATACAAACTTATTTTAGTAATTTATAGTTTATTTCCATAAATCACATGAAGTATGTTATAAAAAAAAACTAGCTTATAAACTATCTATTAATTTTTCTTTTTACATGCATAATATTTTTTAAATAAAAATTAATTATATCTTTTTTATGAAATTTTATTTTTATCAACTAATTTTATAAAAAACCATTAATTTATAAGTTTCTAATCTTTCAACCATCTTATAGTGTCAACTAGTTTATCAGCTTTAACTATTTTATAAATGTTTAATTTATTCATGTTTTGAACAAATGTCTACCAAATTTTGAATTCAAAATTTGTACGCCCTATATACTAATCAGTGTTTAATAATGGTGGTGCCAAACTCAAGCATCTTCACAAACTTCTCATCAATTTAAAGAGACTAAAATTATCATCAGAGAGTCAAGAAAAAAAAATGTTGAAACCTATTGTGAGTAAAGAATGGTTGGCCAGTGACATATAAGGCAACAAACATCTATTTGCTGGTAGCTGAGTTAAGCTCAAACGGTGTTGTGTAACGGTTTTAAATCCTCTCTGGTTCCCATTCAAACAGTTTCATATGAGATTGTTTTAACATTTCCAAAAAAAAAAAAAAGTTAGATTGTTATAAAAGAGAGAACTAAATCTTGCCCATTATGAGACCTTTTTGTTGAGATTTTCTTGGATATGTTTGTTTGTTCATCTTCACAAATAACAAATTGGCCCCACGAGCTTCACGATATGTTTTTCTTGGATATGTTATGCATAAAAAAAGGATCAATTGTTATCACCCTCCAACTCAGCACATGTTTATAACCATGGATGTAGTGTTTCCTGAGGAATTAATGCGTTTCTCATGTAAGCCAAAACTTCAGGGGGAGTATCAAAGGGATATGGCCTTTTAAGATGTTGTGATGTTCATGATGCTACTATGATCAATTTGAATCTTGATATTGATTCACACTTTGAAGATGAAGTGATTGCACCACAAATGTAGGTCCATCAATAGGAAAATGAAGTGAATGGACGACAAACTGAGTCCATCAACCGAAGAGCTTGAATCCTTCACTAGCAAACCACACCAATCATCTCCCGAGGATGCAACTATTCTTGAGCCTAAATTGCTAAAAAACTTCCAGAACGTCTCAATCAAGGTATCCTAAAAGTACATATGAACCTGAGATTTCTAGTAACGTGAAATATCCTTAGTCATTATGTGTCTAATCAAAATCTCATAATCAAATAATTTGCAAATCAGTTATTTACTACATGTATTCCTAATAGTGTGCAGGAAGCCTTAGCTGATCCAAAGTAGAAAGCTGATATTAATGAAGAAGTGAACTCATTACAAAAGAATGAAACATGGGACTTGGTTGATTGCCCAAAGGAAAAGAAGCCAGTGGAATGTCGATGGATATACATTGAAGTATAAACTAGATTGTGAAATTTAACATAGCAAAAGGTTATACTCAAGTATATCGGATTGACTATACAAGGATATTTGCCTCTGTAGCTAAAATCAACACTCTGAATAGAGATTTTGTGATTTTTTATTTTTTTTTGCATGGAGAATTATTATAAGTTTATATGGAACTTCCACCAGGGTGCATAATGTTGGAAAGGCATAGCCAAAAGGTGTGTAGGATGAAAAAATTATTATAGGGGTTGAAACAATTCCCAAGAGGGTGATTTGAAAAATTTACAGAGTCTACGACTGCATTTGGATATCATCAAAGTATATCAGACAACACTTCATTTTTAAAGAACCAAATAGGGTAAGATTGCTGCCCTTAATATATATATTTGGAATGACATCGTAGTTACAAGCAATGATCCAGAAGAAGAATGGAAGGCATGGCAAGAGTATTTATTTGAAATGAAAAATCTTGGTCCTTGAGTTTGAGGTATTTTCTCAGGATTGAAGTCTTTCAGTTACATATTCTCAGAAAATATGTCAGAATTCTAGCTAATTATCCATCTATACATGGTGTAAAGCTACACAAAAAATA
The DNA here is from genome assembly GCA_037954015.1 of Psophocarpus tetragonolobus. Taxonomy (NCBI): domain Eukaryota; kingdom Viridiplantae; phylum Streptophyta; class Magnoliopsida; order Fabales; family Fabaceae; genus Psophocarpus; species Psophocarpus tetragonolobus. The sequence goes on along the minus strand of CM075696.1, from coordinate 28,865,442 downwards.
AAGACAAATACTAGCAACATATTTTTTAAAACAATTTCCTATATAATTGGTTCGAATTTATAGAAAATTACAAATTTGTGAGGGGTTCTACTTATCATTATTCGACTCTCTATCCTAATTTCTAACATAAAGTGCGTGTTAGAGATTGTTGCTACAGGTAACAAGTTAGAGACTATTTAGAATTGCAAAGGTTGATAGTTATTCATAAATCATATAAATTTGACCAGAAAAAAGAATAAATCATATAAAATGAAAGAAGAAAATAAAAATTTGAATAAAATAAAAACAAAACAAATTCATTTCCTAAACAGCCGAAAAATAACTTGAAATATGGCTTTCTATTTGATGAACCGCCTCTCATAATTTCTTCAGCTTCTGCCCCCGCAACCCATTCCAGAAAGCAGTTGCATTGACTATTTTTTTCCCAGGAAGCTGAATCTCCAATACCTAAGTGTTACAATAACACTGAATTCAGAAATGCATATCTTATTTGCAAGAACATTGGTCTCGCATACCTATGCTAAGTATGTGCAGAAAAGTGCTCTTTTAAAGAATGAAGAGCAACAGTGCTTCTTCAATGCTTGTTCCTTGTGATATAAAGAAAAACACATGTTAACTGTATCTCAGAAAGCAAGTAATTTCCATTAATGGGCTATATATATATATAGAGAGAGAGAGTTTAATTGGTATACACTTCAATCACAATCCTTTATTCATGCTAAATTTGTTGATTTTACTAATTAATACTTTAAAAATCACATAAATGAAAAGTTATGATTCAACATCGGTGGAAAATTTTTACATAGTGTATACCAATTAAACTATATATATATATATATATATATATATATATATATATATATATATATATTCAGATTTTGGATTTTCAAAGTACAAAATGCTCTTTCAATAAAGTGTGCATATACAATTTGGAACAGCTCCTTCAAACCATAATTCATTTTGAAATATTAACATCAAACAATCCATTGGTCTCCTCCAACTTCCATCTCTAAGAAGAAGGAAACTTTCTTCTTAGTTTTGAAACAGGTCTAGGAACAAAGAACAACAAAAAATCTGATCGATAAATTTGTTCCAAAAGGGAATTGTTTGGGGAAAATGAGAAAATAATTGTTTATCAAGATCTCTGCATAAGAAGTCCGTAGCCCAAATTTCAAAATAGCTTAAACCTATATAAGAATAAGCCAGAGCTACCAAAAAATAAAAACAAATTCAAGAGTTTAGAATATCAATTTGGAGAGTAGTTCTCTTTGCTGGTCTTCTTAATAATACATTGGTCATCTTTGTGTCTGAAACATGCTCCTTGTTTTCGTTAATTTTCATTTTGGTGGGAGGGGTATAAAATTGGCTTGGTTGCCTAAAATACAGCATACACCTGCGCTTCTACCCATCTTCACCTACCTAGGTGGTGCAAATATGGTAGAAACTTCAAGATCGGTGTAAAAACTAAACATACCTCCAGTGTGGTTCCCCTTCCACATGGAAACACCAATGCACCGTCAATGAACACAACGTCATCTGCTTCATCGAACTGCACATTTTCGTGGCTGCAGACTCGTGTGGTTATAATTTTAATCTCCAAAGTTTTCTGCTGACCACTTTTCTCAACCACTAACACTCTTGCTTTAGTTCCTGGCCAGCCTGAAAAGGCACGAACCTAAAATTGTTTTATGTCACAACTGCACAGTTCAGATAAGATCATAAAGTTTACCTTATTGTGTAAAACAGATGCTTCTTGATCAAAGAACAACCATGATTCATCTGGATTTATCTGCATAAAGTAGCAAAACAAAATAGGAGTTCAGCAAGTCCTTGTAAGAAAGATATTTTATTAACTGTATATACTAAAGTATTTTCATTTCTGTACCTACGAATAACAGGATATTTACAACACTGAACAAAAAGGCACATAACACATTCTCCCCAATTCAATCTTTAACATTCACAAATTTACAAACTGAAGCTTTAATGAAATCATGTAAAGATAAATCTCATGTAACCCTAATACCAATCAACAAGAGCTCTAACTGTAGAAAGCTTTTAGAGAAAAGATAAAAATGAAACACCTAAATATATTCAATTGATGCAACACCCTTGGAAATTATTACTCAGGGACAGACTGGCTTCTCGGGTGAAGGTTAATATATTACATTCTGTAAGAAGAGTGAGGAATATTAATTTCAAAGGTTGGTCAGTTGGTCGCCTTTGTTGTCTATATGCTAAGCATAATTTACCGATAAACAAAGTTTATAATCACTTTGCACAAACTGAGAATAGAAAACAAGTTCATGGCTTAGTTCTACACATCTCTCCATCCAACAAGATGTAATGTGGTGTTTGTATTCTTCTGATTTGTCTTGCGTCTTATTTTCAATCTCTAACTCATTTTCTTAATGATCAACAGTCTCCAAAACAACCTGTATAGTCAAGTCTTCTGTTGAACAATGATACAGACTACACAATAAGATCAATATGACAATTTGCAAAAACTGTAACTCACTTTGTTTTTAGAAGCTTTTCTTTTAAATATATAAGACCAGAAGAAATCCCCACATCCTAGCAAGAACTTTGACTTACTAATCATTTTGGGTTCACTAGATTTTTTTATAGGCAAAGAAATATATTATTGGTGATACAAGGGTTGTACCACAAACAAATACTACAGGATATCCTCTCCCCAAAACACTCTGGTTAGTGCATATTTAAGTTTAACTTCAATATGAATCTATCAATAAGCAATAACAAATGTATATTGTATGGTGTACACTACAGAAAACAGGAATACAGAATACCCATATCTTCAATAGTTGTGTTTGTGGTCTCTCATTCCAGCTCTTTTAATTAATATTTCAAGGGAATATATATTACCAACTTGCAAAGAGATTCAACAGCCTTGTTACATTTGTTAATCACCAAGTTGTACAATACTTTCGCAAAAGTATATATGCAATATCAATTTTAACTAATCTAGCAAGAAACATCTGACAAAAAATTGGAGGATCTAATATATATATAACAGATATCAATAGGGAATGTCTTTATATTTCAGCTTCCTAGTAACACAATCGAGGCTCACATACCTTTGGAGCCAATGTAGCCTGAGAGTTGTCTTGACATCGTGTCTTTACTCTTGCTGATCCATCAAGTATAGAAGGAAGTTCCCCAATCAGACGTTTAGCTCCTGCTTTGTCAAATAAATAGGAACTCATTCAATAAAGAACACTTTCTATTAAAATGCTGAACAGGAATAGCTTTATAGGACACCAAGAAAGGTACATAGGGTGGCAAAAATAGATGAAGCATACCTCTATAAAACAGGAGCTCAAGCAAATCAGGTGCCTACATAGAAATCTAAAGTTTTGTCAGAAGCAGGGAGAAAAAAGTTGATGGTCATGTTTAGGAGTATTCAAGAGATCCAAACTGTTAAACCGGGAAACAGAAAGAAAAAAAAAAACTAAAAACCAAACAAAACATTGACCAAAAAATTTACCATACATTCTGATTATGAACTTGAAATACTATTAATATTATCAACGGAGATTGTAACCCTTGCACCAATTTTACACATCCAAACCAAAAATAACATTTTAAATTAGGTTATAAATGTGGGATAAAAACTAAATATATAAACATTAATATTTTGTATAGATAAAGCAAAAAGCTCATGATGCATTCCCATTCACACCATTTGTAGGAAAGAGGGGAAAACAGAAAAGCATACTTTGATTTGATCATCAACTTGAATTGTTTCAGTAGCAATGATAGGTCCAGCATCTAGTGCACGAACAGTGAATGCTAATGATACACCAGTTTCTTTAACGCCATCCTAGTAAACAAATCCATATACAGCAGCAGCAAAAGAAATTAATGAAATAAAAACATTCAGAATTTTAAGTGACAGAAAGAAAGAAGGGGGGGGGGGGGGGGGGGGGGAGGGGGGAACCTGCAATGCCCTTTGAACAGGAGCAGCACCACGATAGAGTGGCAACAGGCTAGGGTGAATATTGACTGTTCCTGAGATATTTTGAAGTGAAAAACAGAAACTTGGGTGTTAGAGACTTAGAGGTATAGGTTTTGAGTTTTGATAGATTTTGCAAAGGAGTAGTGAGTAACCAACCAAACGGTGGAATATTCAGAAACTTGGTAGGTAATATATTGCCATAGGCTGCAGTAATACACAAGTGAGCTTGCAGAGCTTGTAAATTAGACAAGAAAGCATCCTGCAATGAAAGTGATTGAGTTCGATGAGAAGAGAAAGAAGAAAAGTAAAAGTAAGAAGAGAAGAAGAGAATAAATAGATACATCTCCAGGTCGTTCGGGAGTGAAAATAAGATCAGGAGAGAAGCCCCTCTCAAGAGCATGAATGGCCAATGGAGAGAGCGTGAGTTTCTTTCCCCTGCCTCTTCTTGCAGCTGGTTGAGTCACAATAGCTGCAACCTCAAACAAGGAATCTGGACTAGTAGAAGCATTTAGAAGCTCGTCAAGGACTATAGCTGAGACCTGAAAAAGTATAATATAAAGTGTGAATAACGAAAGAGAAAGAGAGAAGGAGAGAAAGGAAAAACCTTACTTGAGGTGCTCCCATGAAAACAAGTGCCTTCTTCTTTGTACAAGACAGGGGAGAAGCGCTCTGTAAACAGCATAACCCACGAATCATCCTGCTTCTGCTTGCCCTGTTTCTGGGACTTGGTTGGATCATCTAAAAATTAAAAAAAAAAAATAATGGGAGTATCTCTGGGCCGTTAGATTATATGCACGGTTGAGATTAAAACAAAAAAAAATCCCTCCTTTTATCTTATCCTTCTCTCTCTTTCAGCGTTCTGCATTCACAGTGAGAGAGTGTTTCAATGGCTGTTTCTTCTTTCCCAGTGAACCGTCCTCTTCTTCGTCTTCACGACAATTTACCTTTACCTGTTAACGGTACTCTTGCTCCCCAATTTCAATTCCAATTCAAATTCCCCTCTGTCGGAATTCGATGCTCCTCCTCTGCTTTTAACGACAAAACCCTCGTTTCCATCAAACCTAAGACTTCCGACCCCAGTCACAATGAAAACTCCCTCGCTTGTCGCTTTCACGCTGCCCAATTCGGAGGTACTCTCTTTCTCCATGTCTTTCGTCGCAACCCTAACTATCTTAACTTCGTTTCTTGCTTATTCACTTTTTTCTCTCTCGACACTTTCACCTATCAATGTCTACATTGAGTGTTTCGGTGTAGATATGAAGATTAATATATGTTCCTCTTTCCCACAATTTCACTTTTTATTCATTCACAACCTCGTACTTCATGTATAATAACTGTCCTTCTAAAATTCTCAAATGCCAGGAAGTAATGAACACCATTTACCTCAGTATAAGCTCACTTAGTGTGTGTTTCGTTTTTATTTTCAAAATGCAATTAAAATAAGGTTGCCCAAATAATTGGTGGAGAGTGGTGCAAGGTACACTATAAAATGATCAAACATCAGCCAATACTGTTTCTGTTGTTGTTTTTTTTTTATTATTATTTATTTTTAGAACACTTGTTTTAGAAATAATTTTCATAGCTAAAAGATTTTGGATGAGGAATTGATTGTTTAGTAGTGTGGAATTGTTTTAGAAAACCATTTTTAAAATCAAAAAGTGAGAAGGGAATCAAATAGGCCTTTTTCTTCACATTCTCTGTCTTCATTCATAGGAATGGCTATGATTGAAGTTGTGAATATGGTTATATTCAGTACTACTATTATATTGTGAATCCCCAGTTCCTTTGGCTGGCTATTGATGGCTGAGAGTTTTAAAAGGGCTTTTTGGAGTTAACACAATGTCTTTCCTTTATTCACTTTTTCTTCTTGAATCTGTTCTCCTGCATTAGTACAAACATAACTGCAACGTCTTTTTAGTCCTTATGTAAGATAAAAAATAACATTTAGGTAAGATTCAATTAATAGGTTGAGTCATTTAGCTTACCAGGCACTAATACTATTAATGCATTTAAATATCCTTCAATTAAATAGTGAAAGCTCTTCCTATTTGTTTGTGAAATGAAAATAGATTTGAGACGGTGAGAATGATACTATGAGAGCTCTCCAAATCTCACTCTCACAAACTCAAGCCTCCTCCATAACAAATTTTAGCTTTACTGTACACAAGTCCAGTTGTTACTTTCATATTCCATCATGTATATATATCCTCAGGTTACTTTAGAATGTAAGATATTTAAATTTAATGCTGCAGAACAGGAGAGCAACAAATCATACATGGAAGCCTATGCTGTAGGGCGTAATATTCGCATGTCAGCTAACAAAGCTCGAAGAGTGATCGATCAGATTCGTGGACGTAAATACGATGAAACACTTATGGTATTAGAACTCATGCCTTATCGAGCATGTGAAGCCATTCTGAAAATAGTGTTTTCAGCTGGTGCAAATGCTAGCAATAACCTGGGTTTAAGCAAAGCAAGTTTAATTATAAGTAAAGCAGAGGTTAATGAAGGGAAAACAATGAAAAGGGTAAGACCTGTAGCACGAGGGCGAGCCTATCAAATTAAAAAGCGCACTTGTCATATAAGCATCACAGTAAAAGGGTTACCTACTGACTCAGTTGTGGAAGCAAAGCCTGCTTAATCCTATCCTATTATGGACAAAATGTATGCCTTATTAATTCCCTTTCTCATTTTATTTTATCAAAATTTCTGCATTTTGAGATTATGTGGTTCATTTTAGACAGTGACTTGTAGAGGGGTAATGAACATGTATCTGGGCGTCCATGTAATAACTGTTTAAATATTCAATTTAATTTGTCCTGAAAGTTAAATGATTTTGGATTGCAATTTGAAAAAACATTGTGACATTATTAATACTTACCAAAAATAAAATATTTACAGCATTTAGCACTTAATCTAACAGCTTTGAGCTGCTAAGTATTTAGTTCCATCCTCTGGTATTGCATTATGTCTGGCTTTGTGGTGGATATAGAAGAAATCATGTTCATTCTAATGAAACCATTTTTTGTTCAAATTTGAGATGTTTGATTGTCAAAGAAAAACCACTTTCACTATGCCAAAACTAGATGGGTATGAAGCAATAGGGGATAGCTTTTGTATCATCCAGAATCAATTTGTTATTTTCTTCAAATCATTCTTATTTTCTTGCTTATCTCTTTCTTCTTTCACACCAGTCACCAAACTCGGCATTATATCTTATTGACTAAATGTTAATTTTGGTCTATTATGTTTACGTGTTTTGTTTCTTTTTTATACGGTAAGTTTTTAAATATTCAATTTTCGTCATTTATGGTTTTTTGAAAATTTTATTTGTGTCTTTTATAAAATAAGTACATGTTTATCCTTCTATACTTGGCCTTTGTGAGGGTTTACCTTTGTCCATGCTTTGTGCTTGTGAGAAAATAATATTTTGTGCAGCTACATTGCTTGTTATATGGAATATGAATTGTGTCCCGTCAAATGGTGGTTATGGTTATGATGAATGTAGTTTGAAAAAATTAATAGAATACATATAGTATTTTTAGTTGTTACTATTTTTAATTTTTAAAGTTATTGAAAACTAATAAAATGTAAAAAAAAAATAAACTAAAATAAAACTTTTAAAAATATAAAGGATCTTATTGAAAATTTTAAAACAATATAAGAAAATAAAAAAAAAAGTTTAATTAATAGCATACACAAACACAGAACCTCAAAAATCAGATAAACAAGAGGCAGTTCATAACAAAGTTATACGATTTCCTGCTTTGCACTAAAGGAGCATGAGAAAGATTCCTGCTTTCTTCCCTGCTATAATAGCCAGTCTCTCAACTAAATATTACCCGTATGCATAATATGAAAAACTCCTTTTTTTTATGCAAAATTTCTTGTTAAAATTTCTATTATAAAATACTTCAAACACAACAAAAATTAATTCAAATATACACTTTCTCTGGTGCGTGTTTAGTTATTCTTTCTCCTGTGATTTCTTTTATGAAAAGCTCTTCTAAGAAAATATCAATTAGAAATTATATATGAAATAAATTAATCCAGAAACACGTTATTTAGATTTTCTCAAGGTATTTTAAAATTTGCTCAATAGACTTATTCTTAAAGAAAAGGTTGTCCATGGTTTTCTTAAAAGAAGACGAATTCTAGCCTCCACGAACCATTATTAATGACCCTTTGAGTAATCTAAGAACTGCATTTTTATTATATTAACCAACCATTATTAAGTATTCCTTTCATTTTTTTTCTTGTCTCTAACCAACATTTCCACTGTTTATTGATATTGACTCAGAATCATTACATCATATGATGAAAGTATTAAGAGACCACATTTGTTGTGGTGCGTCTGTAGACACAAGAGTCGCATATAATAAAAGCATCTTATGTACATGTATGTTATAGTGCATTTATACACACTAGAGTGATATCTGTTTAGAATGTCTAATGTCTGAAGGCACCACATGAAAGTGTCTTTTTACTAGTTTCTAAAAATAAAGATAAAAAACACAGGGGAGGGAGACATGGGATGTAGTAGCTTATATGTGTTTGTCATTGGTGTGGTATATTTCTTGGTGTTTTTTGAAAATTTTTATTATATAAATGTATTGTAAAAATTTGTTCTTGGAAGCTGCATATATAGAAAACTATATGAAAATTGTTAAATATGATTTGTTTAATTAATTGGATACTAGATAAGAAGGAAAGTTGTTAAGGAGCATTTCTTTGTTTCATTTTTTGAAGAGATTATGTGGCTAAATGTGATGCATTAGATAAATTTAATTATTCATTAATTTTCAATTGTTCTTTCTAATAGAAAAAAAATGTATTTTTCTTTTTATTAATTTGTATGAATAATGATATTTGTTTGGATTCAATTTGTTCACAACAGAGATGCATGTCTCTATATAGCAAAGTCTTTTTATAAATAAATTAATTTGAGGACGTATACTCCAAAAATGGAAGCAAAATAAATGAAGATTAAAGCTTGTGAACATAATAGCACAAATTATTACAATTAGATACAGGTTCAAGAAGTTTGGTGAAAAGAAAAACAAAGTCTATCTTGTAATATTTCAAATTCATTTATACTAATTATACTATTAATGTTCAACTGTCTATTTTACTTATTAAAATAAATTTTCATTTTAACTTCCCAGATAAACATTCAAATACTCATAATAAATTTTACACACCACTCTAACATTATTAACGAAATTCATAACATATTATTTACATAGAACCCTACAGAGCTACTTACTCTCAAAATATAATTCATCTAAAGTAGATACATGATATGACATAGTTATTAACTTTGGTTAATACATACATTTAACCTCCTTACAAGTTTAATTTATATACAAATGCATATTTTGATACATAACTTTTCTATGTACACATATAACAACAAAATATCATCACTAATCTCTCAAGTACTGTTTGACATCCTCTACTCAGTTGCATTCATCCTCTCAACATCATCATTATTATTTGCTCCCGAACAAAACATGATCATCACAGTCATGCACAAACAAGAACAAACAAATTGCAAGAGTAAGTTCATGCACTAAAAATCAACATAAACATGATATACAATTACATTGATAATCAATCTTAATCACGATAACGATAACTCAATCAATTACTCTTATGCTTTACTTGAACATAAACAATCACAATCAATTAATCACACTTATCCTCCACCTGAACGTAAACACTAACAACCAATCAATCACATTTATGTTCCACTTGAACATAAGCACTAACAACTGATCAATCACACTTATGCTCCAGCTGAACATAAGTACTAACAACATTCAACTGATGTTTTCTGAAAAGACTTAACTACATTGAATTTGAATACTAAGGTAGTGGCTCATCTGACTTTCCTCACACTAGTATCTGATATCTATCTGACTCATCTGATACCCGTTGAAGTCTGAGCATACTCATTGAATAACCAACTAACACATGCTAATGCATGTGTATCATCATCTGAATCAAGGCCCTAACATTGCATCACGTTGTTATCCGAGTATATCATGTGGTGTATCATCGTTCGATAAATGCCCCTAACACTAGTGTATCACCACCAAACACATGGCCCTAAAACTGCATCATCACCCGAAACAGGGTCTTAGCATCATGATCACTTAAACCTATCAACCTCTCTAATTTAATGTATCAACTCAAAAACTATGTTACCTTCTCATAACAGTCCTCAACATAATTCATTAATACTCCTTATTAATGAATTACATTCTCCAATCATCCACAAACACAGTTCCAATAACTTATCATATCAACATAGCATCTCATTTCATATATATCACCACAATATGAATCACAACATAATCTATCAACAATCACTTGTCAATTCTCAAAACAAATATTAGCTCAACACATAACCATAAATTCAATGCAAAACTTCATCACTACACATTTATAATCGATATACACACTATCTTAAATAGCTGAACTATGAAGTCTAAATATACGCTATTTCAAATAGCTCAAATATGAAATCCAAATATATGCTATCTCAAATAGCTCAAATCAAGATCAAATATACATTAACTTAAATAGCTCAAAACACAATTAAAATAAATGTTATCTTAAATAACTCAAAACATAGTCAAATATTCGTTATCTTAAATAACTTAAACCTATCAACTACCAAATCATCAATCCATTGAAAAAAATCAACAAAAGAGTTTTCTGTACCTATTTCTCCCTGATTGAGCTGAATTTGACAATTATGAAGAAATCATAACAAAAAAATCACTTCAATCCCATCAACAACTCCAAATCAAATAGAAATCTAAGAAATTAAAATTCTAAAGAAACTTCGTTTTAACAAAAACAATAGAATTGAAAACGATCGAAAAAAGGTTCATCGATTCAAGATCAGACTTACCTATAATAGTGATGACTCAACAATAAGAGCTATGAAAGGGACCATGTCCAAATCCAACAACTAAAAGTTAACCATGCAAGGTAAACTTCCCATGATCAAGAGAGAGGAAACGACAGAGAAGAAATTGCAACGAGAAAGAAGAAAATTTTGGAAGAGAGATAAATAGTTCTTAAATATATATAGCATTGAGATGTATTTAGTAAAATTAGTTTGTTAAATGCAACCCCCCTTCCAAACAACAGACTTTTTAAAAAATTTCTGAAATTCAACTAAAACCTTCCGAAACAAAAAAATAATAATTATTCTCGTCTCCCCATTCTTCTACCATCAACTGAATACAACGACATAATCTCAACACAACTAATAAATTCATCAATCTCACGTCAATTAGTAATTTAAGTTAAAATTTAAATTTAATTTATAATCTATTAAATAAACAAGCCTTTACATCTACACTAAATTTTGTCTTCATGCATCCTAAGTTATAATACAGTTCAACCAATGTATCTTGAACAGGATAAGCACACTTTGGCCATGAATGAAGACCTCAGCAGCCAGATGCAGGGACCTCGCCCTCAACACGTGACTCGGGCTAAATATCATATTCGGTCATAGGTATTCGGCCTACAATAGATCAAGTTTAATTAGCACTAATTGTGGTCATTAACTAGAAACCAACATTAAGACTATATTACTTAAAGTTGGGTTGATTAGATGAGGTCTGATAGGTAAAAGCTCAGTCCACTCCTATAAATAGGTGACGAGTATCGAGGTCAATAGTACACACTTCTACGCTATTATCACTTACTCTCTATCCTGAACCGATCTCTTACTGACTTGAGCGTTATAGTTCTTTTTGCAGGTTCTCACCTGTTCGGCACAAGACTCCGGAGTGGAGGCTGACCGAGGATGCAGCTAAATCGAAGTTTGTATAGGAACACGTCTGTTTTTTTTTTTTTTTACTTTACCCATTTAAACAAATCTGTGCTAATTTGTGTATCCGTGTGATTCATTCATATATATACTTACTTTTTTAAAAAATTAAAAAAACTAAGTTATATTTTTTTCACAAGGTTATCTTAAGTATATTTAAAAACAATCAAAATTAGGTGTAGTAATACAAGTGTTTTCTATGTTGTTTTTAAGATAAAATTAAAATTTCGTTTTTGATAACCAGTTTAATAGAAGTTTGACCAAAATTAAAGCATGTCATCATAGTGAAACTTTAATTTTAATTATTACATTATAGTTTTTTATGAAAATTATTATCCTTTTAAACTTAAATTATAATAGCATAAAGTTTAACACATCCACTTTGGATATATGTTGGATAATATTATGGTCTTTCCAAGATCATATCAACTCTAAGATATTCATGTATAATTAATTTTTTTTAATGGTTAAAATTAAGAAACTCACATTTATATATATATTTTTTATTTTTAATTATTAAATTTGAAATAAAATCATTAATACAATTAATTAGTTATAGCTGAAAATAAATTTTTAATTCTAAAAAACCGTATATCTTGCAAAAAATATTTACTTTGTTTTTAAATAAACTCACATCCATAAATTGATCTTCAATAAATAACTTTTTTAACATACAATATTTTAAATTTAAGAAACTTTCACTAAAGATACTAACTTATTATTATACTTATACTTGTTAGATACTATTATACTCATCTTAGAAAAGAAGCGAATGCATGATGGCCTAAGACTTAAGTGTTGGGGGAAGTTGCTACAAAATTAAGTGTTGGGGCAAATATTTGTATGTAGTGTATCCACTTATATTTTGAATATAATTATTTAATGTAGAGAGATGGAAAATTAGAGGTTAGACACATTGACATATTTCCTTTTAAAATAATAAGTATGATACATACATTTGCCTAAACATACTCTAAAAAATAATAGTTTAATTATAATAAACAAAATAGTAGTCAAGCCTTAGTCAAGAATAGTGACTGCAAAATTTGAATTCATATCATTAATCTTTTTTTATTGAGACCGTATATAATATGTTGTAGGGTATGACTACATTGACTAGGTATTAAATAATAACAATGAACAGAAACACGATTACTTGCAAACTTCAAGAAAAAAATGTAGTCATGACTCAGGCAGTCTCAAATCTCAATCCAAGTGTTCAAAAAATGTGTTAATATATTATTTAAATCATTGTTTAGTTGAGATTCACTTCTATTCATGTTAAAATTCTCTTCTATAAATACTTCAATAATATATCTATTTTATAAGCTTGTTTGGATGGTTCTCAATTTTTTATTTGTATTTTTAAAATACATTTTGAAAACAAAAAATATGTTTGAAAAAATCATTTTGATTTTGTTTTAAATAGTTTTAAAACAATTTCTATTCCTTTGAAAAATAATAAAAATTTGTTTTTAAATTTTTATTAAAGTTTATTATTTGTCGTTACTTATTGTCACGAATCTTCAACTATTGATCTTCATTCATTGTCCTCTTCATTTATTGATCTTTTATCATCAACAGTTGACATTTGATCATCATTTATTGATCTATGATCTTTGGTTATAGTCATCATCTTTGATCACCTTTGTTAGTCTCTAATCATTGTGGTTGAACATTGTTTATCGTCAATCGCTCTACTACTTATCATCATTGTTGGTTGGCTACTAGTACTAGACTCTAGCTTTTTCCTGTCATTAGTATTTAATTATCATTATTGGTCTTTGACTATTGGCTACCATAAAGAAGAGGTTTCGATGAGTTTAAGATTTTACAATAGTACGTTAAAGTTGAAAAACAAATAAAATATAACGACTATGACCTTTACATTTGGACGGCTAGATTATTACATGTTGAAGCTTTTAAACTATCTATGAACTAATTACCAACCTCTTTCAGTTATGAGATATAGATACTTTTACTATATCATTCCTCCACTAAAACCCTTCATGTGCGGTTATTATAAATAAATTATGTAAACATTCTAATATTTAAGTTTCAAAACTTTAATTCAAAGAGTATCCTTTCAATTTGCCATTCTCCATCTCCATCTTCTTTGTTGAAGTTATGTAATTTTTTTAATTCCTATACTACTATAAATTATACACTTGTAAACTATATCCCAATTAATCTAAGCTAACTTTTAATTTTTCTTACTGCCACCATCACTTGAACTTCTTGCATAGACTTTGAATTTGATGAACAACCTTATTTGAGACTAAAAAAGAAAAAATAGAGTACAGTGAAAAGTGTATAATTTATAAGACAATTATGACCTTTCAGATTTTTTATTTATTTCCAAATACCCAATTTATCAATAAGTGGTAGTCACACTCTCTCACACCTAAAATTTACCTACACAAGAGAACAACAAACAAATGCATGATTTTACAGTTGAGCAACCTTGCAAAAGTCTCCAACTCCTGTTCAGATATTCTTATTCCTTCCACATTGTTTTTGTGGAAATTTATTTCAACCCCAAACATTTCATAACAACTTAGCAAACTTTTCAAAACCACTATATTACTCATTGCATGTTTTACAATAGAAATATATCATACATACTGTTCAATTGGTACTTCAACCTCCTAAAGACTCAATTTCAGTCTTGTGAAGATATTTCTACTCACAACTTTTGTTACAGACCTGCCATATTTTCAACTAGAATTAAAAACAACAAGGAACCCATACAAATTATGATTCAATGTGTTCTGCCCATGACTTATCCACTTCTCGCATAATTCAAAGCAATTCAACTTATCTACTACAACCTTGTTTTTTAACTAGAAGTATTAACATTTAAAAGTAAATAAAAAAGTTTAAATAGTATATACTACCTTCATTGATAACCATTAAAGTTGTTGAATTTTTTCATAAGTATTTTAAAATGATTTAGAATTTAATTAGTATATATTGAGTGAATAAAAAATAATTATAGTAACGTCTAATTATATCTTTTAATTTATATTACTTTTAAAATATGAATGAGTGAAGTCAGTAAACTTCTATAAATTAAGATATATAATTAAACATCATTGTAACATTTATTACGTTATTAGTGTATACTAATTAAATTCATTTTATAATAAACATTATTTTGATATTAAACTTTATAAATAATCCTCGAACATGAAACCTAAAAGGCACCTGGACTTACTCAATCCGATGTTGACAAGTAGACATTGTAACTATAATTGTAGAGATGAATCCGTAAAGGTTTAGGTATCCTACTATTATAAGATAAGATTATTTGTGAATGTGACATGTTTTGTCCTATGTGAAGGTGAATGGACACCATAAGCAACCCACAAATGTCTCTTATAAAGGTGAAGTGTCTTATTTTAAATAACTTGCAGCAGCCAAGTTTTCTTAAGGTATGTTTACTAACCATAACTTGCCCTTTAGAAATCCAAATGAGACACGCCACTATAGCCCTCTGCTTTATTATTCTAAAAGCCAATTATTATTTTTTTTACAGGGTGGACATGGCTTCTCAATTTCATCCCAATATCCCATAACCTAATTAACCAATTTGAATAAAATAAAATTAAAAAAAAATTGTTTTATTCGATTTTATTTGGATTTCAAATCACAAGCTAAATGATATTGTTTCAGTCATAGGATTTGAACATTTAGAACTAATACTTTTTACAATATATATATATATATAAAAAATTATATTGTATAATTTTACAGTTTTATGTTGTGTTATTAAGATTTTATAATGCTTATTTTTGTTGTTTTTTATTATTTTATTACTCGAATGAAACTTAATCATCTGGATTGTTAAAAAAAGACCCTTCTAAATCGATTAACAATTAACATTGATCAAATTTAATTTAAATATTTATAACTTCGAACCAAATCAACCTGTAGTCACCTTGGTAATAAAATTTAGATGTTTGGTTTCAAAATAAATTTTAATTCGTTGCATGTGACAAGGTTTCTTTTTGTAATAGCAATAATAAAATTTGAACTTAAGCTTTTGGACAAACTATTAAAACCTTCTCCACTCCAGCAACTTTACTAAATACTTATTTTAATGAAGTTTAGAACCACATCATCTCAATGCCAAAATTAAATAAAAGTTTGATTAGTACCAATATAAAAGAGTTTTATATCCATGATTAATCAGAATTATTTGTTTATATAATTTTAAAAATATTAATTAATAAAATCAACAATTATAAATTAAGAGTTGTAATTAAATATGAGTAAAAAACTTTTTATATTTAATGTGATCCTTTTCCTCTTCAAAATAAACCAACAGTTTGATACAAATATTGGTTAATTAAGCAATCTGATTAATTAGTGAAATACTGATCAAACGTGAAATTGCTTAAAAGCAAGGTAGCAATTGAAGAGTGTAACATTGGTCTCTTTTCTAATCCTAATTATTAAGCAAAAAGATGTGATGGAAACGTTTTGTTTGGAATTAGTAGTTGTGTTTGTCTTTTGCAATGTCTAATCATCATTTGTCTTATTGTGGACACCTCTATCGCCATTCCAAAGGCTGTTAATACTTCTCTTTGTTTTGTTTACTACATTTTATTTTTAATTTCTTGTTAAATAAAAGAGTTTAGTGTTTAATTTGACTAGAAATTTTAGTTGAGAATTTATTTCACTTTTAGATTATCAAACTCAAAGATTATAAGTTTTAATGAAGTCGAACATTAATAAAATTAAGCGCCAAAGTTAAACAGAAAATCATTTATTATATTTGATGTTTAAAATTGAGCTAGTATAATACTAAAAGTTTGGATTGAAATATCATTCTTATATCTGGATGTGCTTTCAAAATTAAAATCATAATTATACTAACTAACTTTAAAAATTAACAATTCTACGACAAAAAAATTAGAGAAGAGGAGTACATGAATTTGGTAGATCTAAATTATATTTTTTTTTATAACAGAACAAAAAATAAATGAATCTAAGAATGGAATAAGACTAACTCATCCGTTCTAAATAATAAAGAAAATTCATAACTAATTCTACTGTGAGAATATGATGTAAGTTTATAAGATAATTATTTATTAGTTTTAATTAATAAAAAAACTATTAATTGACTATATTAAATACTTATTTTTAATTATATTTTTTATTCAAATTAATCTAATAACAATATTTTGTTATTGATTTAAAAAATCTCGCTTTATGTTTAAAGAAGGCATCACTTAAAAATTTGTTTTGGGTTTAAGAACATGTTGAGTTGACTCTATTTGCATGTTATAATATTTTCTATTTTTTATTCTATAAATTAAAATTATTTTTAAATTAATATATTGATAAATTTAAATTTTTGTATTTAAATAATAAATAACCATCTTAATTATTATTTTTTTTAAAGTGATTAATTTTATCAATTAATTTTTCTTAATAAACTATTTAAAAAGTTTATAACCATGAGATATGACTCACTTTATTAGTTTTAATAAATTAGTAATTATTAATATCGCTTCCTAATCAATGGTATTATAAACCTTATCCTAAAATGTAAGTTTTGATAGAAAAATGAAGGATTTTTTATAAGTTATTAGTTTTTTTCAAAAAAACTATTCTGAACAACTTTTTTAAGAGATCTTCTATTTTTAACTACTGGTTGATTTTATTTTTATATGTTTATTTTTATTGATTAATGTATTGTTTTCTATTAATTTTTTCTCATAACATTATATAAGTTCTCTATCATTCATTTCTCCCTCTTTCATTAATGTAATTATAATAATTTATAATATAAATATATAATTATAATAAATTATAACGTAAATATGTAATTTAAAATTTATATGTTTAATTATATAAATTATAATTTAAATATTAATTATATAATTTATTATTTAAATATATAATTACATAAATTTATAATTTAAATATGTAATTATAATTTAAATATGTTATTATACAAATTTATATTTAAATATATAATTATAATATTTATATTTTAAATATATAATTAAAATATTTATAATTTAAATATATAATTAATTTATATTATTAAAATATGTTATAATTATTTTAAATATTCATTATTGATCTAATAATTAATGATGCTTTTATTTGTCATTTTACAACTTTTAACTAGTTGATCACTTAATTCTACTAAATACTTACAACTAACTTTTCTATTTTTAGTTAGATTTTCAGCTTTCAACTATTTTTTTTAAATACACTCTTTTGTTTCAACCCTAATTAAACTTTCAAAGTTATTTCTTTTGTTACGAATTTAAAAAAGAAATTAACATATTTATTTTTTTACCAGAGTTAACATGCTTAGTTAATCTTACGAAATTGTTATTTCAAAAATAAATTTTTATTTTACTCAAATATTTTAATAATAAATTTATAGTTAACTTTGAGTCTAATTGTATTTTTATTTATTGCATATTATAATTTCACAATTTTGGTTATTTTGTTGGTCTCATATTTATTAGATATTGTTAACGATGTTAACATGTGACAGTAGGATTGAGATGACAATTTAACACACTTTGTTTTTTTTACAAATATTATTATCGTGTGTTTAATTATTGTCATTAATCATTGTTAAACTAGTAAAATTAATTAAATATTTAATAATTGGTTATAAAAAGATTAAAATCCTATAATTGTGATATTTGAAAATAAATTTGTACAATTAAAACTTATTAAACTATAAATTCATAATTGTAATATTTTAAGGAATCAAAATTTTAAAAATAAAACTATACAATTAAAACTTATTAAACTACATTTGCATAATTGAAATGCTTTAAGGAAAAAAATATAACTAAATATTTGAAATTTTAAATCTTATTAAAATGAAAATTTTCAATCCTACACCTTAATATGCATTTTTTTAAAGGACACCTATACTTAAACAAATATAAAAATTGTACTTCAAAATTTTCATTAATTTTGGAAAAAAATATAATTATAATTGATTCCAATATTTGCAAAACATGAAATGTACTTAAAAAACCTCTTTGCATCTTTCATTTTAAAGTTACTATATTTTATTTTAATAAAAAGTAAAAAACGTATACATGATAGAACATATTTTTTCCATATAGATCGTTACATTTAATAAGAAACTAACTCATATTTTTCAAGATGTGAATTTGATTTTTCTTGTCATGTTTAAACTTGGTTCATCAGTTTGTTTATAAATAATTTGTAAGAATTTAATACTTATCTAATATTAATGTAAAACAGTTTCGTTTACATGGTTTTAATGTATTAATTAGGAAAGAGTCAATAAATTTATATCATAGGTTATAATTGAATGTAAATCTAAAATTTAGAGGCTTTTTCTACATTATTTAATACTTTAGAGTCTTTTTCTCTTTTTGTAAATTCTCTTTTGAACTTTTATAGTCATATTATCTTTTAGTCCACTTTACCTATAGTAAAGTAAAGTGCACTATGTGTTTCACAATTTTAAAGTTGATTTTATGTGTCAGAAGTAATTATATATATATATATATATTTATATTTTTGTGATTTATTCTAATCTACTGACATATTTATAAACAGTATTCTATTAGGAAAAATATTTTCTCACCGAAAATTTTTAATAAAAAAGAGAAAGATACAAGAACTGTGCATTTTTAATTTTTTATTGAAAATTTCCAGTCTTGGAGAGAGGAAAGAAAGTGCACCCATCTTAAGTATGAAATTGATGAGTGCTGAAAATTGATTTAATAATGTAAAAAATGATGTAAAGTAGGGTACCCTGTTTATATGCACAACCATATTTTGGTCTTCTTCATTGATGTGCTCTATACGTCAGTTTGTCAACAACTCCGATTAATAATTTAATACTCTAACTATTTTTCGTTAAACAATTATTAAAGTGAATTTCATTTTCTTTTAACACTATTAAAATCTCGATTTATAGACAACTTTTTTTCATATAAATTCCTTACATTATGGCAGAGTTCCTTGGCTGTAACCTTTTATAAAATACTTAGATGTATATTGTTTACATTTTTAGTCGGTATTAATAAATATAATAATCCGTAAAAATTATAATAATATTTTAATTGTTAGTAATTATAAGTTATCAAACGAACATCAAGCAACACTTTAATTATTAACATTTTTTATATGGGTAAATGTTATTTTTTATCAATTACGTTTTATTATTTTTTCATTTTGAGATATTAAATTTTAAAAGTTTTATCACGATGGTTTATGTTTTTGAAATTTTTATTTTAGTTTTAAATTTATTTTGCTCTTTTTAACTTTAAAATTTTAAATTAAAATAATAATGACTAAAAATTGTTTATTCTTGAGTTGATAATCTAAAAGGTGTGACTCATATGAATTAGGTAGGTATGACCAAACTTGTGCTATTTTTTTTATAAAAGAACCAAACTTTAAAAAATATAAAAGGATAAAATAATTTTTTTTAAAGTTAATATAACAAAATGAATAATCATTTTTTTTTTACCAAATATCAAGTAACACTTTAATTTAATTGAAGACTGAAATTTTGTATTTCTATGCCTTTTATACGCTTAAACTTAACTATTTTGCTTCCTCCAATTTATTTTTTCAAGCTTCACGACTTGTGTTCACGTTTAATTCATCAATACAATAATATTTACGTACAGTTGTTGAAGTATTTTTTATATTTTTTAGTTATAATAATATAATTTTATTTTGACAATTAATATACTTTTATTTTTAATTTTTAGTGATAAATAATTTTATTATGAAGGATTATTTTTGTTTTGATCATTCTAAAATTTTCCAGCCTTTTATTTTTATAAAAAAAATACTTGTTTCTGTCTATAATAACTAATGACATGGTTAATAGAAATTGAAAAATAAACTTGTATTTTTTATAAGTTTTTTTTAATAAGGTATTGATACAAAATAATCATTCCCTCTTTAAAATGTTTGTTTCATTATAACATATTCAGAGTTTAACCTATATTATTTGGTTGAGAAACATAAGTTACTATAATTTATATCAATAAATATTAATATTTTTTTATATAACAGAAATAACATAGAAGTATTTCAATATGAGAAAATATTTTATTAAAAATATATAGTTTTTCAGAGACTGAAAAGAACAACATTAACTAAAATAAAACAAAACAAATTTTATTATAATTGAATGTCATGGCAGGAGATGTTAAAGTGAATTTCTAATTTTTCACAAAGTAACTTTTAAAAATTCTAAAATATTATACTAAGTTTTGCAGAAGTAAAAATATCTTAATAATATTTTTAGACACATAAATTGTTAATTTATTTCAGTTTCAAAAATACCTTTCTTATAACTTATAAAGCTAAGTATTGTAAAAAATGACCTCCAAACATGAGTTAATAATGTATCTATGAAAAAATAAAACGGTAGGAGAATAGGAGTAAATCAAAGGTTCAAAACTCTAATTTTTACCATTACTATTTTATAATATTGAAAGAAGAAAAGACAAAATAGAATAAAAAAATAAATAAGGACACAATAAGTACAAGTGTGGAATATTATAGAAGTAGAGTGTACCTGCAAGTACATGAAATCCTCATAGAGGTGTTTAGCATGCTGTCCTTAAAACGCTGCCACTATAAGAGTTAGGACACATAAAGAAACCAAAAGCAGAAGAAACGTCACACCATACATTCTGTATTTGGGTGAGAAGAAAGAAGATGAAATAAAAAAAAAACAGAGGAAGTGCTCTGTTTTCTTTGTGTGATTTCTCTGGCTGCTGTGATATTCACCTAAAGCTTGCACCTTTCTGCTGTGGATCACCTAAAACTTGGGTTTGGTTGAGATGGCTGACAAGGAAGAAGCCATGCATGCTGTTTTGAAGGAAGCTGTGGATTTGGTACCAAGCAAAGCAACCCATTACTTTTCTTTCTTTTTTTTTCTCTATTAAAGGATTTTTTTTAAACTTTTTTTTTTGTTCTTATATTGTGGTTTTACATTTTTTTTTTATATTTAGTGTTTTTTTTAAGAAAAAAATCATGGGGTTGGTGAGTGTTTCTGGGTTTTGGTTTGCTGTTTTTTGGTGTTGGGAGTTTTAAGCTCTGTTCTGTTTTTTTTTGGAAAATTTCCTGTTTTTTTTTTTCCTGTAGATTATGATTTTTCGTTTATTTTTTTCGTTTTTGGTTACATTTGTTTGAATTTCTTTGCAGGAAAACGTGCCACTTGAGGAGGTGTTTCAGACTCTGAGGTGTAATTCGAATGGACTTACAGCAGAATCTGCTGAGGAGAGGTTGGCCATCTTTGGCCACAACAAACTTGAGGAGAAGAAGGTATTTCCCTTCATTTTTTTTTTCTTCTTGGAAAGACGGTTTGTATTTGCAGATGTGAAACAGACCCTTTTCTCCATTATTTGATTGGAAAAATACAAAGTACATCTCTCCATTTTGGGGTGAAAGGAAAAGAGATGGAAAGAAGAAAAAAAAAAGAGTTAAAGAAAGTGACATCTGTGATAACTGTTGTGATGAAAAAGGAAGAAAAACACAGAGAAAATTGGGGTAGGAGATGAAAGAGAAAGTGAATGACTGTTTATCAAAATTCAACATTCATATGATTTTATGAACTGTTGCGTTTTTCTTTGTTGAAGAACTTGGAAAGTGAGTTGCTCCAACCTTAATTGGAGACTGGTTCCTAGTTCCAGTTAGTTTCTCTACTGAGCTTTTGTTGTTTGTGAGGTTCTATCTCCTTCATTATGAATTTTGCAGGAGAGCAAGTTTTTGAAGTTTTTGGGATTTATGTGGAATCCTCTTTCATGGATCATGGAAGCTGCAGCAATCATGGCCATTGCTTTGGCCAATGGAGGAGTAAGCTGCTGCATACTTTTAATAATTTATTTTGTTGAAAATGTTTATTTTGATTTCTGTGTGTCAATGCACAGAATATAAGAAAGACTTTCAGAAATGGTTAGATAAGGTTCTTTGGGAATTAGATTATGTTATTGGTTTTGCCTATTTCCTGAATTTTTATTTTCATATTCTTCAGGGAAAACGTCCTGATTGGCAAGACTTTGTTGGGATTATCACACTCCTTATTATCAATTCAACAATAAGTTTCATTGAGGAGAACAATGCTGGTAATGCTGCCGCAGCTCTGATGGCTCGTCTAGCACCTAAAGCTAAGGTATTAGTTATTAGAGATTATAGTGTATTGTTTGGTAACTAACTTTCATCAAAATGAATAGAATTTGCTTCTATTTGAGGTGCTTCATAATGCATGCTCTAGTTTATTATGGACTTTGGAGTGAGATTTAAGTAAAACATTAGATCCTGTATGTTTTGTCTTAATTTGACTTCTAATAATTTTCCAAAAATACTTATTAAGATCCTTCGAGATGGGAAATGGATTGAGGAGGATGCTAGCATTCTTGTTCCGGGTGATATAATTAGTGTTAAGCTAGGAGATATTATCCCTGCGGATGCCCGTCTTCTTGAAGGTGATCCATTGAAGATTGATCAGGTTCATGTTGCAGCCTTTATTATTTTGTTGCCACTATCTGTTTTGCATCTTTGTTTTGTTGATTGCTTATCTTCTCTGTTTGGGTCTCAGTCAGCACTTACAGGTGAATCTCTTCCTGTCACGAAAGGTCCGGGTGATAGTGTTTATTCTGGCTCCACATGCAAGCAGGGAGAGATCAATGCAATTGTTATTGCCACTGGAGTTCATACCTTTTTTGGCAAGGCTGCTCATCTTGTGGACTCCACAAATCAAGTTGGTCATTTTCAGAAGGTAAAATGAATCTGAACCTCTTTGAAAACGTCAATTGACCAGAACAAATGCACAGCTGTAAGGACATCAAACATCAGCAAGACTTGACATGATGGCATTTAGCAAATGAGTTAGAAGTTAGAACAAAATGGAACATCTCACCTGGGTTTATTGTGTTATGTTTGCCGTATTTTTGAAGTAGAACAGAATAGAACACAATTAAGAAGTGGTGCATTTTGGCTATACTAAGAAGGGTGGAACCAAAATGAAAAGAACATAGCAAAACCTTCTATTCTGTTCTGTCAGTGTGCTAAATGCTGCCTGCCTATATCATAATATAGATATTTTAGGTTGTTGAGCGGCAAATCAATATATGGTTCAAGTTTTTATTGTTTCAACAAGCTCCCTAGATTTTGTTTTCTCCTTTATATATAAGAATAATATTCTTTTTGTTGACACTTAGCATTTATCTGAGTTCCTTAAATAGGTTCTGACTGCTATTGGGAACTTCTGCATATGTTCCATTGCTGTGGGGATGATAGTAGAGATCATTGTCATGTACCCAATTCAACACAGGGAATATCGTCCAGGGATTGACAATCTGCTTGTGCTTCTTATTGGAGGAATTCCTATAGCCATGCCTACTGTTTTGTCAGTGACAATGGCAATTGGATCCCATCGCTTAGCTCAGCAGGTAGACTTTAGTGTTTCTTGAAAGTAGTTGTTTCAAGTTCTAATCAACTTGATGGTAGGTTTTATAGGTAATGCTCTATAATTATTGCAGGGTGCTATAACTAAAAGAATGACAGCAATAGAAGAGATGGCAGGTATGGATGTACTATGTAGTGACAAAACTGGAACTTTGACTTTGAATAAACTGACAGTTGACAAGAACCTTATTGAGGTTAGTAGTAGTCAGTTTTGTATTGTGTTGTCTTCTTATTTGCATTGCTTTATTGTTACACAAGTCTTTTTGATGTTTTTATTTTTTGTAGATTTTTGCTAAAGGAGTTGATGTAGACACTGTTGTTCTCATGGCTGCTCGGGCTGCGCGATTGGAAAACCAAGATGCCATAGATGCTGCTATCGTAGGAATGTTGGGTGATCCAAAAGAGGTTGATATTAATACATCGGAATATATCTCTTTTTCATGCTAGCAAAACATGCAGTTGAATTTAATTGCCATTGTGTTTTCACTTTGTAAAAAAGAACCTTTAAACCATTCCCTTTTCTGTTTGCTACATGTTGATGTATCTGAATTTGTCTAAAAATTAGGCAAGGGCTGGTGTTCAAGAAGTTCACTTCCTTCCCTTCAATCCAACTGACAAGAGGACTGCAATGACTTATATAGATGATGGAGGTAGAATGCATCGTGTCAGCAAAGGAGCTCCAGAGCAGGTATTTTTATGAGCCAACTCATTGCTTTTGTATAATGGTTCCACATGACTAGAGAACTGATTCATACTTTTTGTAACAACAAGATTTTGAATCTTGCACGCAATAAATCAGAGATAGAGCGTAGAGTTCACTCTGTTATTGATAAGTTTGCTGAGCGGGGCTTACGATCTCTTGCAGTTGCCTACCAGGTACGTGTGTATTTATGCTCTTTCTTTTGAGATGGAAGTAGCAATTCTAGTTACGTTGCATGTCATTACTGACTGCATCTGTCGTTATATCCCAGGAAGTTCCTGATGGAAGGAAAGAAAGCCAAGGAGGGCCTTGGCAATTTATTGGACTCTTGCCTCTATTTGACCCGCCTAGGCATGATAGTGCTGAGACCATAAGAAGGGCATTAAATCTTGGAGTGAATGTTAAAATGATAACAGGTATTTATCCTCTGCATGATATTATATATTTAAAGGGAGAAAGTAATACATCCAAGTTTGTTGCACTCATGAATGTTTTCTGCATTATCTGTTGATCTTTCGTTTGATGGATATATATTTTAATATTAAATTATAACATGGAAGATTGTAATGGCATTGGTGTCAAACTCACCATTGGTTAAGTGGGAGTTGAGCAAAATTGTACAGAAATGAATATTTTTGCTCCCAACTCCTCTTGTTACAATTGTGGCTATTATCAACATAGTTTGATTCTTGGCTAAGTGCTCGATTTGCTATTTTTGTTACATAATTTGTACAACAAGTCTTCTCTCATTTTAGAATTTAGATCATCACTTGTGCTTTGGACATCATAGTAGGAGTGATTTATGGATTACTCTTTTCCAGTATAATATCTCTGTGTTCCAATATCTTTAGGTGATCAACTGGCAATAGGAAAAGAAACTGGACGGCGCCTGGGTATGGGAACCAACATGTACCCTTCATCAGCTTTATTGGGCCAAAACAAGGATGAAACAATTGCTACCTTGCCAGTTGATGAATTGATTGAAAAAGCAGATGGATTTGCTGGTGTTTTTCCTGGTATAAAATCTTTCTTTTCTCAATTTCTTAGTATTCAGGAACATACACAGACATTTAATAACGATGCTTTAGTTGATAGTGCAATAAGCTAGAATCTGTGAAATACCTTGGAGAAGCAGCCTCCAGGAACAGTGGCATTTCCCCCCTTCTGCCATGATATTTGTACGAAATGATAGTGATGGTTTACTTTCATATGATATTGTTCTTTTATTTGTTTGACTTAATGAGGTTATTTAATGCAGAACACAAATATGAGATCGTGAAACGCTTACAAGCTAGGAAACACATATGTGGAATGACTGGAGATGGGGTTAATGATGCCCCTGCTCTCAAAAAGGCAGATATTGGAATAGCTGTCGCCGATGCTACTGATGCAGCTCGTAGTGCTTCTGATATTGTTCTTACTGAACCTGGTCTCAGTGTTATAATCAGTGCTGTATTGACTAGTCGAGCAATATTCCAAAGGATGAAGAATTATACAGTGAGCCTACATTCAGTTCTAACTTCTTTTGAGTTTGGTTTTTACTCTAGGAAGTTGGATATTATGTCCCATCATCTTCCCAGTAAATGGCACATGCCTACCTAAGAACTATTATCCTACCATCATAGTTAAAACAGTGATCATTATGGTTAGTTTTCATTGATTAATTTTCTTTTGAACAGATCTATGCAGTTTCCATCACAATCCGTATTGTGGTAGGTCTAAGCTTGAACAGATCTATACAGTTCTCATAGACATATGACTTTGATTGCTAACTTACAATTTATTTTAACAGCTTGGTTTCATGTTACTGGCTCTCATATGGCAATTTGATTTTCCACCATTCATGGTGCTGATTATTGCTATTCTGAACGATGGTATGTACCCAATTTCTCTACACTAACAAAGATCTCCTCTTTTTATTAGTGAAGTTGTGGATATTTTTGTCACCGTTAGCCATAATTAATGTCAAATATCATGTTTCTCATTTTTTTTCACTGATGTTGTCAAAGAGATACTGTTTTTGACTTCTAATCCCTCATTACTGCTTGCTATCCTCTTAAACAAATACAATCTTTGAATATCAGGTACCATTATGACAATATCAAAGGACAGGGTAAAACCATCACCATATCCAGATAGCTGGAAGTTGGCAGAGATCTTTACCACTGGAATAATTCTCGGTGGTTACTTGGCGATGATGACTGTTATTTTCTTTTGGGCAGCTTATAAAACAGATTTTTTCCCTGTGAGGAACATTCTTTTAACAACTTATTTGTATCATGTTGTTAAGACAATAATCCTTTACGATTTGTACAATACCCACTGTTTACTTTGAATCAATAGCTTCCTCAATTGCTTGTATTGACACTCGTTATGAAATTTTCAGCAAACATTTGGAGTTGCAAGTCTTCAGAAAAAGGATAGGGATGACTTTAGAAAGCTTGCCTCAGCAATATACCTACAAGTTAGCACAATTAGTCAGGCCCTCATCTTCGTAACACGGGCACGGAGCTGGTCTTATGTTGAGCGGCCGGGTTTGTTACTTGTGGCAGCTTTTGTTATTGCCCAACTGGTCAGTGAATTCAATACAACCCTACTTTTGGCATATGTACATTGTGAACATAATGAACAATAATAACTTGTCCATTTGCTTTGATGAGCAGATAGCTACCTTAATTGCTGTTTATGCAAATTGGAGTTTTGCAGCTATTGAAGGGATTGGATGGGGTTGGGCTGGTGTTGTTTGGCTTTATAACCTCATCTTTTATATGCCACTTGATTTTATCAAATTCATAATTCGATATGCCTTGAGTGGAAGGGCTTGGGATCTTGTTATTGAGCAAAGGGTATGTGTTTCCTATCACTTAAAATGACTAGTTCAGCATTTGAACTTGTTGCTTACTTCCTAGTATGGAATCTTTGTCAGATTGCTTTTACAAGGAAAAAAGATTTTGGAAAGGAAGAACGTGAACTTAAATGGGCACATGCACAGAGGACACTCCATGGCCTTCACCCACCAGAGACTAAGATGTTCAATGAACGAACAAGTTACACAGAACTTAATCAGATGGCTGAAGAGGCTAGAAGACGAGCAGAGATTGCTAGGTATACATGCATGTGTTTCTATGATGATCTGTTCTGATGATGTTTGCTGCATATGCATACCCTCTCACATGTTGCATGTTACCCAAAGAGAGTGTTTGCTGATAACATGCACTTATTTACAGCTTATTCAGACTTATAGTATAAAGTACTTTGGGAAAGTGTTTGGGATAGTTTGTAAAAAAAACCTATGGTATGTCCATAAGCCGATTTCCTTCTATGATAACATGCTCTCCAGAATAGCTTATAAAAACGGATCGTTCGTGACTATGAAAATAGTTTTATGCCATTTCCTTTTTTATTGTAGAAAATTAGAAATAACTTGTACATAAGTGCTTATAGTTATATGATAAGCACTCGTTTAAATAGGTCCTAAGACCATTATTAGGTACTTGACTGATCCTAGATTCATAGGAAAATGGACTGGTAGTGGGCACAGTCTACTTCTCTGGACATGATTGATTCCATATCTAACTTAACGCATTTTTCTACCTGTTGGTGTTCTCTCTTTTTCTTGATTTAAAGTGGTTACCTGTAATATAGCAATTATTTCATCGTATTTGTTATGATTTATGAGTGAAAGTAAATATAAAGAATCATTAGATTCGTGTCCTTATCATTTCTTTTTATTTTCTTTGCAGGCTGAGAGAACTGAATACACTGAAGGGTCATGTTGAATCTGTGGTTAGACTGAAGGGCCTCGACATTGACACAATACAGCAAGCATACACTGTCTAGAATGTAGAGTTTTATGCATGAATCACGTATGTGTATAATGCCTTTAGCAGTCTGAGCATAGAGCAACCGCAAATATATACTGCTTTAAACCTACAGGACAGTTTGTCCTCCACTGAGTGCTAGTCCAAGACAATGTCTATGCACTTTATATATGTTTATGCAGGCAGTTTTGGTAGAATCTGTTCCTGTGTCTACTTTCGTAGACATGAAATTATTGGTGTATTTAATTTTTAAGTGGTTCCTTTTATGCTTTTAATTACTATCATTCCTGTTTTTTCAATATTTTTTTATTGGCCGGATTGCAGTCTTGAGCACACTCTTTAACAACCTTACAGCTTCCAACAGAACATCTTAGTACACTCTTACAGTCACACTGATAATAATTCATGATTTTAAACATATTTTTTCTTTTTTGTTTTTATTAATTTTCAACGACACGATTAGTTTATTTGAAGATAACAAAGTTTTAACCTTCAAGCGTCGTGTAGGACGGCTTCGGAGTTTTTTCTCCAAATTTTCATTTCTTCTTTCTGAACCGGTTCGATTCAGCCAACTCATTGAGTAAAACCTTTTTTTTTCAGATTAATAGTTACAGCTTTTACGTCTTATAAGTGATTTTTCCACCTGAACAGATTGTAAACGCGTTATATATTTTGAATGTAGTTGGCTCTTATGTAACAAAAATACTTAAAACCGAAGTAAACTACTATGCAAAACTTTTTCATGGTAGCCAAAAACTTCCCAAAACTTGTTTACACAAAACACATTGTACACTTAACACATAAACACAGTTACATACTATTGTTATGTAGCTGATACAGATTCTATTGTTGTTCAAATTCTGTCCAAATACCAATTTCCGCGATCAAATTATGTTGTGGGTACATGTGTGTCTTTTCCACCTATTGTTGTTCGGTCTTCATAGGAACTGTCAACTTGTTTTGTTGTCAAAGACCCTTGTACATTTGTATGTGACCATATGTAACATCCTCAGCAATGCAAAACACTAGTTAACCTTAACAGAGAAAACAAATGCAGGTTGCAGAGATCTACACAAACACAATCTCCCATTGCCAGCAACATGAATTATATTTTGTCGTAGTGACTTTGATCAAACTCAGTAGATTGCTTTGTTCCATTCTTCTTGTCAAAATATTCCTAAAAGTTTCCAACAGACTATTATTCCTTTACAATCTTACTCATCCTAAGATGCCAGGAGTGAAACTATCTATATCTTTTGCTCCTTAAATCTGGATCCTTAATTATAATGGACGATGGATATTTGCTCAATTGCAGACTCTCCAATTTTATTAAAATTGAGCAAAATTGGTTCAATCCAAAAAGCTGTGTATTGATGGGTTCCAAAAATTAATTTTAACTAAAATTAATTTTGTATAATTAATCATAAAGTTAAAATTGATTTTGAAATAATATAATGTTGTTTTTTTTATTACCATGATTAGTTCCAGATAAATTTCATTATGTTAAAATCAATTTTATTGTAATCATTTGAAACGAAAAATGCTTATAAAAGAAGATGAGAACAATTTATTTGAAAAGTGAGAAGTGAGAAGTGAGAAGTGAGAAGTGAGATCCCTAACCCGAATTGAAGAAATCGATGGAGGTGGTTCTGATAGAAATGCTGAGGCTGGGATGGGTGGCGGCGACATTACCGATAATCGTAGCTTCCATTCCGAGCCGGAAGCTGAGGTGGCTCCGCCGCGGCTTGTCGGGGTTGGCCGGAAGAGGCAAAACGATGCAGTCATTGTCCCAAGTAACGATGCGAGTTTCCGATTGATGTATTTACCTCTTTTGGCTGTGAAATAACACTTGTTTTGGTATCAGAATTTCAGCATTCCGCACAGATTGTTCGCGCACTTCTACGGCGTCGCTTTGACATGGACGACGCTGCTGCTTCTCGGGACCTGGGCCTACGCCTACACCGTGCTGCCGCTCGTCGCCGAGCCCTTTTCCTACTCCACCATCACCGCCTTCTTGACCGGTGGCTCCTCCATAAGGACCGATACCTCTAAATTGAAAAAGGGTTTTCTCGCTTGGGAAGCCGTTTTTCTGCTTTTGTTGCTGCAAATTCAACTCCTCTCTCGACTTTATGAGACCCGTCACGTTTTTCACTACAGCCCCTCTGCTCGCATGCATCTCCTTGGTTATCTCACCGGATTCTTGTCAGTTTCTTTTATCTGCTTCTCTCATCTCAACATCACTCACATTCATTATTAAACTATAATCTTGCTTCTCTTATTCATATTGGGCATCTTCGTAAATTACATAAGTTTCTTAAAAAAAAATTAAATATGATAGGTGTGGTATCTTTGGAGAGAGACACTAAATTGGGTATAGATTTATATTAGTTAGAGATTATATATGCCTTTGTTTTAATACGGGCAGTTACTTTTTTTTCCCTAAAATTATTTTGCTTTGTTGCATGAACTTGTTAAAATCCTTTCCTGAAAAGATTTTCCCTATTTTTTATTTGGATAATCTCGAGTATTAATGTTTAAAATCTAGTTTCTTCTGCATATGAAGTCATTATGATAGTTTTGGTAACCAATAAGATCGTTTTTATGATTGTCTTAATAGAACAGGTATAATCGGCATTCAGATTTAGTCTGTATATATGAGTGTTGTTGTGATACATAGTTTCTGGTTGAAAGTGGAAATTTGCTACGATGATCTACTTAATGCGTGGAAATACAAAATGCAGGAGGGAGCAGTGGAAAGAAGTAGATGACAACAATTGAGAATGACTAATTCCATTTATCTTCTCGTTTGCGAACTAAATGTGTCACCAGTCCTAGATAGATTTGAAGTACTGTTATTACTTGTTGGTGTGCAATCTCAAATAATTTCATTCTTTCTGAATATTTGAAACGGTGAAGGTTCACACCTGTGTTTTTAGATAACACGTACTAATCCCATTGTTTCCTGTATTTGTACTTCTTATTTATCAGTGGTTATTCTTCAGAAAGTACTAAAATGGAGAGTATTGATTTTTTACTTTTCTGAAGCTAGTTTCTACATAGCAGCACCACTATCATTGTGTGGCGATTGCGCAGTAGAGGTGTATAACTTCCTAGCAAATCTAGTGACTGAGTTCATTGTCAAGGGCAAGAATCAGATGCTAGTAACAGAGTTAGAATTCTGGCAATTTTTAGCGCCTCTCTTCAAGCTTGGGTGGAAGCATTGGATCGGTGCAGCTGTTTTCTTATGGGGTTGGATTCATCAACGCCAATGCCATAAGATTCTTGTATGCATCATCTACTTAATTGATATCTAAATCTTTGGTTTTGCGCAGTGAAACATGAATATCTATTGGTTTGAGACCACCTCTTCATAACTTAATAGTTGCTATCCCTTTTTATCTTCACGGCTTCTAATTGCTGTTTATTTTCATCTCACTGATATTAAATATACATGACTTTCTTCATTTGCTTCGCATATGGAATTTTGTTTTGACATTTTGTAAACTAATACTACAAGCAATGATTCTTTAAAATGAAATGTTGAAGTTTAGAGCAAATACGTTATTTCAATATTGAGGAGGATTAAGTTACCTAAGCATAGTTGCAATCAAATTGTCGTTCGGCTGTCTGAGTTTTATAAATTTACAGGGTTCTTTACGACATTCAAGACAAGCAGATGAATATGTAATTCCTCATGGGGATTGGTTTGAAATCGTCTCCTCTCCACATTATCTCTCTGAAATTGTAAGCCTTTCACTTTGTCTCTGTAACTTATACTTTTGTGACTTATGAATAAGCCTAATATTTGATGATGCTGAAGGTTATATACTCTAGTTTTGTGGTCGCTACTGGAGGATCCAACCTAACAATCTGGCTACTTTTTGTTTTTGTGGTAATATTTCCTTTGCAGATTTTACAATGTTTTAATGTTTTAAACAAATGATATTTGGTTGTGATTTGCATTTTTGCGTATGTCTTTTATTGGGTATAGGTGGCAAATTTGTCATTTGCAGCTGTGGAAACACATAGCTGGTACCGTCAGAAATTTGAAGATTATCCAAATAGTCGGTTTGCTATAATTCCATTTATTCTGTGAGGTTGTGAAGCAACGTGTAATTATCGCAGTTGATTGCAACATAGAACTTCACTATTCTCAAGGTGTACTTGTTTAGATTAAACTATTTTAGTTCATAGAATCTTATACTTAAAATACCTAAATAATTTTGGCTTTGTTTTTGGTGTAAAACTCCAAACATTCAGAGTCTGTCTTACTCAATGTTATGAGACTGACCTTGGTCATTGACTTGACTTGGTCGGGAAAAAGGGTCACGGATAAACTCGGGATCAATAGTTACCTCGTATAACTTGTTTTTATATTGATAAAATTTAAGTAATTTATAACTTATATAATTTTATATTAAAAATTCATAATAATGATTAAACTACAAATATTATGATAATCAAATATACATAAAATAATAGTTATATATATACCTAGACGTAGAAGCATCACAGACGCATTTCAAATGCAAGCAGACGCAGACGCCACTCATAAGTAGATGAAGTTTGCGTCCGTGTATGGAATGTGTTTGTGGCCGGAATGTGTCTGCATTCACCACTGCATCGAGATTCTTTCCTAGCGAGGGATAATATGCGTCTCTAGGAGGAACAAATGCAGGTTAGATGTACCTTTGGGGTTAGTGCATCCTAGTGGGAAATACCTCCTATGAAGGATTTGTCGTACTAGTTGGCACCTCCTAGATTAAATAGTTAAACTACACCATGATGATAAATATCTCTGAAATAGTCCCATTTTTGTAATTATTTTTCAAAACAACACCTCATTTGTCAAAAAGTTCAATTGGGTCACTCACTTTTTTACCAGAACGACTTGTTCTTTTGCTAGTCCTTGTGAAGAATTTCATAAGATATCTCTTTATATCCATGCTATTTTGATTAATGAAATGACATGATCTTTTCTTTAAAAAAAATGGTAATATATCTTTTAATTACAAATACACTTAAAATGGCTGTAGAGCAAAACACGCTCCATCAATTGACACAGCTTCTGAAGCTCCAACATCAGAAATTACTTTAAACTAGTTCATTCTCTTGTCTTATTATATATCTACAATCTTGGTGTGTGTTAATGGTTTATAAAGATAATAATCATTGCAGCAAATATCATCATTGGAGCAAGCTGTAGCAGCACTCTTGTGATCCTCCCAAACGAAGTTAACATAGAAAAGGAACGTGTTGCCACTGATGACAAGGCCAAAGAAGAACAAAGAATGAAGGAAGGTCATAAACGTGGAGAACTGACATGCAAATCCGAACATGATGGAACTAATCAAGAGCCAAATGATGATTTTAAACGTTACGCGGGGTAGAGAGTGGTAGAAGCGGAAGCAATATTCCAACAAGAAAGAAGCAAAGTAGAGAAAAGCAACAAAAAGTATGGTGGGGTGTGGTTGTTTTTTGTGTGCACGGTAGATTGTGACTATGCTGCTGATTGTCATGTTGATGAAACCGAAGAAGAGTGACACACTGCAAGGCTTTTGGGGTGCCTCATTGGAATTGGTGAGAGGGAGAAGTTGGAATGATGAAGAACTCATAGTGGTGGTGCGTGTCAAGTTTTGGTGGATTGGTGAGCACTTGAATGTAAGAGTGGATAGTGGTTTTTCTCGGAAAGTGAGAGGAGGATTTTGAGGGACATTTTTCCATTTTCATTCTTGGAAACATCTCATTACATTTCCTAAGAAAGTAGCAAAACCTTAAACCTTAAACTCTAAACTGCAACAAAAACAAGTGTCAACCATGAACTTGCATCCAAGTTTCGGTAGTCCCACATCGATACAGTTCTTCCAATGCTAGATGGGGTGGGCTAGACTTAAGCTCATTCATTTAGGCCTTTTTATTTGCACCTCCATTTTTGCTATTCAATTCACATACCCAAAATTCTAATTTTCTAAAGTACTTCTGTCTCCCTCCTCTTCTTTTTGGAAACTTGTTTTTGTTGTGTTAACGTTTCAAAAAAAAATTAGCACAATGGAAACTAGTTTTTGTTTCGTTAATTTTTTTCAGAGTGGTAGAATGGAGAGACACTTTCAAATTTCAATATTATTGAGGTTAGGTGTCAATCACACACTAGGGTTACCAACATTGTGCGCTTAAAGGATTATTATACATCTTAAAACTTTTTGCAATTTTATCGAATCGCAACCACTCAACTTAGGTGTATTTTTTTCGAGAGGATAATTTTACCATTATATAGGAGTATAGGAATTTAGTGGTATTAGATGAATTGAACTCATGATAAGACTATTCTTCTATCTCAAATGAAACCAGTTGTTGAGGGTATAGTCTGGGATTCTAAATGTACCTTTATACTTGGCTTTTCTTTCAAGATTTCTTATTGTGACTTCTTATTGTGATGTGGATAAAGCAGAAATGCTAACTATTTCTCAATAATTGAGAATGGCATGAGTATGAATTTCATAATTTGACTAGTGAATGTGATTCTCTTAATATTAATATAGTTAAGCTTTTTAGAGGAGGGTTTTACTATTGATCATGTTTACTTTCTCATTATGGATCATATCTACAAAATCCAGTTGTAAAACTTTGAGTTGTAGTGCTTCTCAAGAGGTGGTAAACTAGGGTTTTAAATTTTATTCAGATTTTTTGTATGTTGCCTTTCATAAGGACCTACAATGTATCATGATGTTTAAAATTATTTAATTCATTTATGCAGTTGGGAATTTGTCCATACCCTTCACACACAAAAAAAAAAGATGAATTAAAATTACATTTACGAGGATAATGACAATTAACTCTTGATCTTTCACCATTAGTGGTCAACCCATAATTGCTATTGAAAGTTAATATTGATAATAAGATGATAATTCTAGTTGTTTTTAAAAGATAAAATTGTTATGTATAAAAATTTAATATATTTTTTTTTGGAAATATAAGGTGGCTTGGATGGTTGCGAAGGGCAAGTGGTGAAAAAAGGTGAGTTTAATACTCTTTTGTTAACAAAAATTAACATAATAATAACACTAACGTTTAGCCTATAATTTTTTTTTCTTTAACTAGTATGATTTTTTTTTAGAAAAAATTATAGTATTTATTAGTTTGTAAGTATCAATCCCTTAAACTATTGATATCTATTAATTAATGGGATATTCTACATATCTTAATAGATTGATTTTGCACAAAAAAAGAATTTGGAGATAAAATTATTAATCATATGATTTTCTTAAATCAAATGTTTAACTTTTTATATTTATTTTAAAAAATATATAGTTATATCTTCTATTCATCTCAAATATCATTGCATAAATTTAATTAATCTTTATTTGAATTTAAATTTTACCATAGCAAATCAAATGATCAATACACATAGAGATAATGTCTTGATTTAAATAATTCATTTTCATATTTTTCTTCAATTTTACTAGTCTTATCTTTTTTATTTAATCATGTTTAATTAAATGAAATCCTAACTATTGTTGACAAAAATATCTTTAACTATAATTTATCTTTCTTGAATATAAAATTTGATTTTTCTCAATGATGATTGTAATTTTATATTTTAAATTTATAACCATTCATATATATAAAATATATGAGAAACTTGTTAGTTCTACATTTGAATTCACTGTGCAACCTTGACGTATATACATTTTTATATATTAAGTGCATAAAAATGAACTCTAATTGGATCTTTGTTCAACCTTAAAACTTTTTGTTGTTAACACAATTCAGCAACCAGCCCAATTCTTAAAATATTGTTCCAGAATCGTATAGATTCATTATTGTTTTTTACATCTAGTTGAATTAGTTTTAACGTATTCAAGGGATGCATCAAAATGCATGAGGCCAACATCATGCCAAGATTCATTAATCATGAGTGATATGGCTGCAGGCACAAACAAGTTAAATATATATAAGTAAACACTTTCTATAATTCTATTTTGTGAAATAGAGCTTCAAATATGGACAAGAATAATGTCATAAAGTTATAATTATAAATCTATGGTTTGAAGGAAAGACATTAGCACTGGGCCACAAACTGATACAACCTAACCTTTTAAAGGCATCAAGGGCACAGTGACAATGATTGATTCCATTGTCTCTTTCCTTGGTCAATTATATTATCTCACAGAACTTTCCATAAAGTTGTAGCCTGCAATGAGTGCCAATGGCAATATATGCAAATTGAATAATCAATACTATATATGTCAATAAAACAATAAATATGTAGATAACGTGTCTAAACATGAATGAATGGTGGTGCTAGTGCTCCTAAGTCCTAATTTACATTGAACAAAACAATTATAGAAAAACCAAATGTGGTCCACCAAGATAAGCTATCAAAGTATATATGCATATTCATTGTTGAAGATTCCACAATGTTTTCTATGATTATCATCTTTATTTTAATTTAATTATTGGTTTCATTGTATAGGCAAAGCTAGGTAAGTTAACTAGTTAATAGCTTATATTTGAATTAAGACAAAATTGTTTTGAAGTAAATTCATTTACAAACTGCCTATATAAATAAAGTGAATGATAATATTAATTTGTTAAAATCAAAGGATTGCATTACTACGTATTCAACTTATTGGACAAATATATTTCAGAGGAAAATATAATTTATATTATATAATATATATGGATCTCAATAAATATATATATATATATTCTCTAAATACATTTGTCTAAGTTGAATAAGTAGCAGTGCATGTAATACTATAAAATGATAATTAGTGAATCAAAATCAAAATCTTTATTATATTTTGAGACATATTAATATGAATGAATAAATATATTTATCATATAACAATTGTGTACATAAAAAAATCAGTTGTAATTACTAGACAGTACTAACCTCTTTTGTCTGCATCAAAACAATGCACGCAAAGACCAAAGTTGAATGCTTTAGTTTTAGTCTCTGCTACTCATTGTTGAGAAGTTTGTAAAAGACAGTAGCTGGCAAAATCCCTACCACGATATGATAAAAAGAAAATTAACAGTACAATAAGGGCTTCTGTGATATAAAAATACACAAATTGCTAGTAATTATATAATCATAGCCCCGATCATATGGACGTTCCAATCATGCTAAACTTTTTTTTTTTTTCATTTTAAAAGAATAAATGATCATGTTAAACTTAAATAAAGTCTTTTAAAAAAAAGTCTCATTTGAAAATACAAAGCTTTAAAATTAATTAAAATCATGACAAGCTTTGAGGAGTTAAAAAAAAATTTAATAATATTTGTTTTCTTTTAGGATAAGTTTAGTATATATATTTACTAATTTAATTAGTTTTATAGGTTTTCTAAATTTTTTATTTTTTATAAATTCTAAAAGTATTAGAAATTATCAGTGATACCGATTATTGATAATGTAATATGTATACACACCACATGCATGCATATGCATGCTATCTCTTAGTAGTCACTCATTTAAATCTAGATATATGTGATAAAGTTATTACTAAATGACGATAGAAATCGTTTAAAAATAAATAAATAAATTTATGAGGATTAAAATCAATATTGTTTTAAAGGTTTAAAATTATAAAATTTATATTTAAAAAAACTAAAAACATATTTAAATAAAAATAATAACTTAAAAAATAACAACATTAAAAAAGCCAAAAATTGATCAAATGAAAATGAGAAAATAATAAGTTCAAAAACGTGTTTTTTATTTTGTTTGATTCAATTTTTGGTTATTCTTATTAGAACTAAATTGAATAAAACCAAATCTCATCTGTATTGTGCTTAATTATATGGATTTGTTGCCCTGTGTAGTAATATTTTGAACTTTTAATTTTACACGTGATTCTATGTATTCTAAATATTTTAATTATATTAAATAATGAGTTTAATTTTAATATATATTTAATAGAAATAAATAATCAATTGTCTATAAAGGATTTATAGTTTATTATTAATATGGTTTAGCATGATTGCTACATAATCTTATTCCTTAATTTAGACATATAATCAATTTTTCATT
This sequence comes from Psophocarpus tetragonolobus, assembly GCA_037954015.1. Lineage (NCBI taxonomy): Eukaryota > Viridiplantae > Streptophyta > Magnoliopsida > Fabales > Fabaceae > Psophocarpus > Psophocarpus tetragonolobus. The sequence continues at coordinate 28,826,601 of CM075696.1, read as the reverse complement.
CCCTTACGTATGGAAAGAGACTGGGGATTAGTAAACATATCTTAGGAAAAAAAATTATTAATTCAATTATTTTGTAAATATCATTTTTAAGATTTGAACATAATTTAATTTAGAGGAAATTACATAGACCCTCTTTGTTTCTATATTCTTAATCTCATTACATCACTCTTCTATTTTTGAATCTTACAGAAATCACTTTTAATTTTGTTACTTTCATTACATTGATTTCCTTATCAAACAAATAATAATACTACTATAGGAACTCCTTAGAAAATATAAATTATGTAAAAAAAAAAGTAAGTCTAATAAAGGCAAACTTCAAAACTATATGTAATTTATTATTAAATTTTATTTTCTCAATTATAAAATTAAAAATAAAAATTTTAAATTTTTAAAAATTCAAACAAAATTGTAGAACTTAATTTAATATAATTCAAACTTAATATTACATTCAAATAAAATTACATGTTATTTTTATATTAATTGAAATAAATTTGTATTACCTAGCTAGAAACTAGAAATGAAATGAAATTGAACCAAGAATACTCCTAAACCACGTGTGAAGCAAAGTGAGGGTAGCCTAGGCTTCACCCTTTGCATAATGATTTTCCATATGGAAATTAACAACATTATCTGTGGAATAATTTAGATAGCAAAGTGAAAGTCATATGTCGTAGGTTCCAATTTACCAAGTGGCAGTGCTGTTTTCAAAAAGATAAAGAAATGCTGTCACTTTCTCTCTCTTGCCCCCCTGCCCCATTCCCCACTTTTCACATTTTCAAGCCTGCCCGAACTGCCCTCTGTGGAAAAAACTTTCCCTCTGTCACAAGCACCCTCTCCCGCTTTCCTCTTCAACACAACACCCTCTCTCTCTCTCTCTTTTCACACCACCCCACTTTGCTTTGGAGTTTGGACTCAGTTCTCAACTTGGTTTGTGTTGTGTTGTGTTTGCAGTGTTGCTCTCATTCATTCACAATTGTACATGTGTTTGTTGATCCTTCGTAGCATTCATTACCATTATATTGCTTTTTTTCGCTAGTTCCAAATTGTTCAATTGGTCTAACAGTCTTTTTTGTTTTTAACATTCAATTCAATGACATGAAGCAGTGTGCTTGGAGGGATTAGTCTTTGGCTCTTGGTTGAGAATACCTCAAGTTTACCAAAAAAGAAAAAAAATTATCAATTATTGCATGTGGGGTGGTTTGATGGCTTGAAGTTGAGGTGGCTTTGTATCTAAAGTTTGAGACTTTGGGGTATGGAAACTTGTTTGTAAGAGTTTTGGAAGATGGGGTTTGGGAGTAATGCAGTTCAGGCTGGGAGTTTGGATGTGGAAAAGTCAAAGGGAAAGAAGAAGAAGAAGGAAGAAGGTGGCAAGGAGAGAAAATGGTGGTTTAGATTGAGCTTCTTTGGGAGCTGCATACCTTCTAGATCAAAAGTTGATAGCACCATAATAAATGGCTCTAGTGCCCATAATGGTAACTTTCTTTCCACATCAAAGTTCTCTAGTTTCATAGAAATATGTTCTGTTTGTTATTTGGCATCAATTTTGGGTGGCCAAAAATGGTTGTTTGTCTTTACTATTTTAGTTATTCGATCTTATCAAGCCTATTTTTTATTGTTTGAGACTGCAAATTTGTGTTGAGAAACTACATGAATTCTGAGTTTCTTGCAATAAAAGTGACGTGAATAATAATAATAATTGTGCATCTGTGTTGAGGAAGTTGGAGATCTAACTTATTCATTTGCAAAAATTAAAGCTTTTGAAAATCAGAGCCACGTTCTTTTCTGCATTACCTTTGGACCAGGGCATGTTCTTTAATAAACAATGACTGCACTTGATTTTAGGCAAAGAACTAAGAAAAGTATTCTGTAAACTTTATCTAATTGTTCTGACAATTAAGTTAAGTATTAAATAACATCACTATACACACCGTACGATAACTTATAATGAAAAATTTAGTATTGACACAGAACCATATTATGCAATCATATAGGAAATTAATTTAAAGTAGCTCTGAATTGGCGTGGACAAGTTTGTGATGCGGTGAACATTTGCTCGACACTGCTTGAATGTATTTATTTTTTCGCTACAAGTATAATGAAATTGTATGAAGTCAAGAGTGCAGTGATCAAATCATGTCTATCCATTTCTTCTCATTTTTAGGTGAAAATGCCAAGCCAGTGATAATTGGATCAGAGGAAAAAAAATCTGCATCAGATAAAATTACAAAAGAAACAGTTGCTCCACAAGGGATCTCTACAACAGCTAGTGATGCAGAAAGTAACTCTTCCACTCTGAAAATCAGTGAGGGATTGAAGTTTGCTTCTTGTTTGAGAAAATTTACATTCAATGGGCTTAAGGTGGCAACTAGGAATTTCAGACCAGAGAGTCTTCTTGGTGAGGGAGGGTTTGGTTGTGTGTTCAAGGGTTGGATTGAGGAGAATGGAACTGCACCTGTGAGACCAGGTACCGGGCTTACGGTTGCGGTCAAGACCCTCAACCACAATGGACACCAGGGGCATAAAGAATGGCTTGTATGAAACTTATATATCCTTCTTAACTTTTTCCTTTTTATTATTTTTTATGTTATAGTTCTTTTTGTGTTAACATTCTCAACTTGTCTTTACTTCTCTCAGGCTGAATTAAATTATCTTGGTGATCTTGTCCATCCTAATCTTGTTAAATTGATTGGTTTCTGTATTGAAGATGACCAAAGATTACTGGTTTATGAGTTTATGCCCCGAGGCAGTTTGGAGAACCACCTCTTTAGAAGTACACTACTAACCTTTTTATTTCTTTGGTAAACCTTTTATGTTTCTGTTTCATGTTTTCGCTACTGCTTGTTTATTTCTGTGTGACACTTTATAACTTATGCAAATTTTGATGCCTTGACAGTTGACACATATATGACATATCAAATAGAATAATTATAAGTCTTGAATTAAAATTTGGCTGAGAGTGATCGTAACTGTTGTAGATCTTACTACTTATCCTAATATAGACATAAAATAACCAAAAGGATAACACTTATGTTCTTTATGTGTTTAGATAAGCCTTAGTAAAATTGATTTTGAATATAATCGATTTTGCAACAGTAGTTCAAGGAAACTAACCAGCACAACTGTATTTAGAATCCAAATAATCCATTGAATTCATGAAAAGACTTATTTATTAGATGTCTAATGAATAAGGAAAGCAGTTTCATGAAATGATTTCCAGCCAATTGAAGTTTACTGCTACTATTTAGTTCACAGGCTTTTGTGCTTATAGAAAACAAAAACCAAAGTAAAATGGTTCTATTCCAATAATACATTTGTTCTGTCTGCTTAGCACCATGCTTTTAAAAAATAAATTGTGAGCAGGATTTTTTTTTCCCTAATAACAGCCATTTTTTATGTTGAAGGACCCCTGCCTCTTCCTTGGTCTATCAGAATGAAAATTGCACTTGGTGCAGCAAAAGGTCTTGCTTTTCTCCATGAAGAGGCTCAGAAGCCCATAATTTATCGCGATTTCAAAACATCTAATATACTATTAGATGCGGTATGTGAGTAAACTAGTCAAGAAGGTATTATTAATTTCTTATTCATCCCCCAATCCTAAAACAAAAAACTAAAAGCAAAAATGTTTATAGGAATACAATGCCAAGCTTTCTGATTTTGGACTTGCCAAAGATGGTCCCGAGGGGGAGAAGACACATGTATCAACAAGAGTTATGGGAACATATGGTTATGCTGCTCCGGAGTATGTGATGACTGGTGAGCTTTAACCCTTGCTTATTTCTTTTCAAGCATTAATGTTTCTTAAACTTAATACTTTTACTATATAACTAAGACTCAGACAACTAATGTTATCTATCATTTGCTAATATATAGTTTTAATCTAAGTTCTTGCATTTTATAAGTTCTTAGGCTGTCATGATTCCTTTATCGAGAAAACCATTACTTTGATCCTTCAAAGTCATATACATCTCCACATAAGTTCCCCAAAAAATTTGGGTCACCAGATTAGTTCTTAAAATATTATTCTTGTCACCAAATTAGCTTCCCAAAATTTTAATCTGTTGTCAAACTAGTTCTTCAAAGATACTAAACGTTGGCCAATGCTTAATAATTTTTATTTTCTTTCACGGACTATATAATTTCATGTCATTTACACTCTGAGCCCAGCTGCAATAACCAGAAGAAATAAAAAGTGCTCCTGTTGAAGGATGAAATATTATGTACATTAAATATATCAAGGAGAACATGAGGTTCACAAGTTTCTCCTCTATACATCATAGGTGCATCTTTGATTATTTCATATGATCCTTAGATTTCTAATCTTTAATTTGTCTACCTACTGCATATCTGTAGTTTGTTTGAGATTTCTGTTCAGATGTGGTGAAATAGATAACCGAAATAAATACTGTTATTCATAGTGACTCCTCGTTGTTGAATCTTTTGAATATAAAAGGGAAAAGCTTTTCTTGTTTTTCCAATTTTCCGCCTCTTATGGCAGTAAGGCAGCCAAAGTGTTTGGAATGGAATATCTGCTTTAATGGTCTCCCTTCTGTTCTCCAAGAAATAATTAAATTAAAAGTGTAAACTGTTAAATGATGATCAAAGTACGAAGTACTATCTATAATATAAGCATACTGATACTGAGGCCACATAAATTTTCTGAACTTAAAACCTTCTATTCTTATGTGAATGTGCGAGATAGAGGATAGCTAATGTCAATAGCAATCACAACCCCAATGGTCAAAATGAAGTAATAACTATGAACAACTAATAACTAATCTCCAACTAATCAATATCTCTAATAAATACTCTGACAGACAATAGCAAGCTGTCGACCACTTTTTTGTTCTCCTTAAAGTCAGATCAGTTTTGGAATTGGATTTTGAAAACCTCTTTCACTGACGTTGCACACTTTTACATCCATGTGACCTGCTTTATCCTTTGTCTACCTTATAATGTGTTTGCCAAGTATGATGAAAAACTATGACTAAATTATTGGCATCATTATCCAACAAGTTTTTATAAGAAAAAAATATAGAAAATCATTTCAATTTTAAAAAAATATGATGGTGGCATTGAAATAATTGGATATACCTGAAGTACTCTAAACCATCAAACAGGGGAAAAGGGAAGAGTTGGCCAGGGGACTTCTGAAAATTTTTTATTGTTAAATTATTTGATTCTTTTTTGGAAATGTGTGTTCTTCATCTTATATGCAAGAACAAACCATGATAAATAAAATCAAGAAAGCTAACTCATGCAGCTCTAATTGCATAAACTTTTCTGTAAGTATTATAATAGAAGAGAATAAGAAGGTAAATGATTAAGCTTCTTGTGTAAGCTAAAATCAACTTATGTTCTTAACTTCTATAAAAGCTCATTTCATTTAACTTTTCTGAAGTTAAGGTGCATTAGTTAATTTTAGTCTATGCCTCTATGGAGAAGTTCAGTATATTTTATCTTCTTATTTGCTTAATGATTACTAGATATTGTTACCTTGTGGTTTATATATATCCTTGGTGCTCAGATATATACTTAGAATTTTAAGGCTCTCAATTCTGATTAGGTCATTTGACATCAAAAAGTGATGTCTACAGCTTTGGAGTAGTGCTGCTTGAAATGCTCACTGGCCGGCGATCTATTGATAAGAGAAGACCAAATGGTGAACACAATCTGGTTGAATGGGCCAGGCCAGTACTTGGAGACCGGAGAATGTTCTACCGGATAATTGATCCCCGCCTTGAAGGCCATTTCTCGGTTAAAGGGGCACAGAAGGCTGCCCAGTTGGCTGCTCAATGCCTTAGCCGTGATCCAAAATCCAGACCCTTGATGAGTGAAGTTGTTCAAGCTTTAAAGCCTTTACCAAACCTCAAGGACATGGCTATCTCATCTTATCAATTCCAGATTGCTCGAGTAGATCGAACCATGTCCATGCCTAATCATAAAAATGGTATTAGAACACAGTTAGTATCTGTACCAAGGAAGGGTCAACCTGTAAGGACATTGTCTAGTCCAAATGTTCCACATGGTTCTCCATATGTTCATTTTACCAAGTCTCCAAAACCTATTGGATAAGAATCAATGTTCACACTATCGATAATTTGATTCTCTAATCTCTATTCATTCAGTTCCCACAAATTAGGCCATCAGCTGTACATACAGCTACTGTTGTGTCTGGGAGAGTTTCTCTCAAACCTGATGAAATCATTAAAGTCTTGTCATTATATAATCTCAAATAAGTTAAGTGCACGAGACAGTTTAATTACATAGAAATAGTACTAGTAGGGACATGTCATACACACCTTTTTAGTGGGAAACTGTTATTCACTGAAATTGTTTTAAATTTTCTACCTTTTCTCGGATTTCCTTCCTTTCAGAATGTATATTTTGTGAAGAAAAAAGATGTGATAACTCGTGTTAGTCATAAATTTTTACATACTTGGACGACATACTTTCCAGTAAATACTTATTGATGTAATCAAATGTTGTACTTGGAAAATGTTTGAGTGGCCTAAAAAGCGATGAGCATGCAGGGTTCTTTTCTTTCTGGTGATCTTTTAGGGCCTCTGGTTTCTTTTTGGTGTGTCAATTGTCAAATGTGTTGATTGTTTGGAAATAGCTTTGTTGCTCTGTACAATATGAAATGGATTCTTTTCTATTGCAATTGTGTAACGTTACCTTCAAGTTTCTTGCATTCCCACATACGGGTTATTTTTTTTATAGTGTGTTTAACAATTGCTTTTACTATTAACTTTTATTCTATTAAATTTTACTCATGCAACTGCTATCCTTGCATACACAAATCTGTCAAGTGGAAAATAGATTGTCTTGCCTTTATCATTTGAAACTTCAACTACCAAACATGTTGTATGAAAGAGTAGGTATGGATTAGGAAGTCCAATTTGACAAGCTGGTTTGTACACAAGAGATAGTGATATCTCCAAAACGGTGGCTCCACATGCTTGCATTTGGGTCACAGCCTGTGGTAATGTTGTTAGTTTAGAACGTGGGCTGAAGCTGAACACCTCTTCAGTGTCCCAATTGGCTAGGATAAGCTATTATTAAATAAATGAGCATAAACAACTACATAAAAGTTTTTTTTTTAATTTAATCTAATTATAAATTATTATATATATATATATATATATACTGAATCTGTTAACTTTTGTACCTGATAGAATATGATTTTCTTTTAATTGTTAGAAGATTTCTTTGCTCTCAATGCTTTAAGATGATGTTCCTCGCCTAAGTCAGAGGTTGGGTACCTGCAAAGGTCGAAAAATGATTAGACAGGTTAAAAAAGTTATAAAATATGATTTAAATCACTTTTAATGGAGTCATTATTTCCAACTATACTTTTTTATTTATAAAATTTGAACCCAAAATTTTACTTTGCGAATACAAACTCAATTTTACTCATTTCGGGAGTTGGACAAGTGACACGTATTTAAGGTTTTTTTTTTTTGGAAGTGTTTAAGTTGTTTTTAATACACAGCAAAGGAAAATAGGAGCACACTAGTAACTAATACCCAGCATTAACAAGGTTTTTTTTTTATAAGATACAAATAGCTATTTTCCAACATTTTTAAGTATAAAATTGAACAATTTCACATTATTACGATACTACTCGAGTAAAATATGTTTATTTCAAACGAAGAAAAGATACATTCATGACAAAATGTTGATATCCATCCCTTCCCTTAATCCCATTTTTCAAAGCTTGGAGATCATTATAAAGTTTTAAACTTTCTTTTAAATTTTATCATTTTTCTTACAAATATATACTACATTAAATAAATAAAATTTATTATATATAGTGATCTTATTGATTTTAATAAAATTGTCTGCTATAAGGATTCATATATAAAAATATATTTCATTTTTCATTATCTAAATTGCATGTTGTTGAATTACAATTCACTATTTATTGTACAGGAAAAACTAAGATTAAATTATTATGTAAAAAATTTTTATATTATCATAAATTTTCTCACTTTTATAATATCTGAATTTTTTTTTTACAAAGAACTTGAAGTTGATATTTACATTGGCTTCAATCGAAAACGCTTTCAAGCGAAGGTTTCCTTACGGCAGTGCTAGAATGGATAAAAACAAAAAGATGAGGTTTCCTCATTTCCACTAAAGATATATGAACACTAAATTGTTCCTTTAATTTAATTATGGTATCAAAATTTCCTTTTTCGAAACTAAATTGATACAAACCACTTTGTCTTTGATTGCATTATTATTAGCATAAGTTGGCATTAATGTATTAATTGGGAGAGTGGATTTATCCAAAAAAAATTACGTGACAAAAAAAAAACAATTCTAAACAACCAATCACTAATTTTTGAAGCATGGGAAATTAATAAGAGAGAATAAAATGGATAAGAATATCAGATCCAGTTCTTTTAATTTTTTTTTTATAGATATGAGACCCAGTTGAAGTTTGATCTTTCCGATAAAAAAATGAGGAGAGGATATAAGTTTTGTATTAAACGGTTTCTTCTTCTTCTTTTTCGCAAATTCCTTATTTTATTTTATCATTTTATAAGAATTAAATGTCACTTAATATAATTATATATTATATGTTCTTATTAAACTAAACAAGTATACAGAGGACTGAACGTTTCTCTTTTGTTGTTTTTTTTTTCCTATTTCTTTTTTCGCTTTCTCAAAGCAATGTAAACATCTTGCGTTTCTTGTTTTTTCTTACTTTTACTCTACTTTTTTTTTTCTCACATATAAACAAAACATTTTATTAATCGATAATAAGCCCATATAGACTTTTTTCCAGAGAAGCTTTATATTTAGTCTATTTTCTTTTGAAAATTATAACCATTGTGTTACATTTTTTTTAAATGATTTCTTAATCTTGTTATTTTTTTAAACAAAACATATTGTTGTGAACGTCTCTTCTTTATTTTAAAAAAAAATGTTTTTTTATTAATATTTTTACATCCAAATATTACTTCTATTCCTTTGTTTTTTTTTGTTTTTTTTTTTCAAATTGTCTTTGAGGGTGGGTAAGAAAATAAATAGTAATAATGAAAAAAGTGACATAAAAAAATTTCATGCATTAGTCGGAAAACAAGTGTATTTAGTTAAGGAAAATGGGGGTTGAATATCAAGGACAAGCTCTTTTTCAATGAGGCATTATTAGGTAAGTGGAGATGAGAGCTATTCCAAACAAAATATGAGTTGTGGAAGGACATTTTAGAATTTAAGTATGGAGGGAGGATGAATTTATGTAGGGATAGCATATCACTAGGGTCTTCAATTTGGTGGAGACATTTATATAAGGCATGTGGAGGTAGTAACAAGCAGGAGTAGTTTGAAAGAAGGGTAATATGGATAGTTGAGGAGGGAGAAAAAACTTATATATTAGGAAGATGCTTGGTTAGGGAGCTTGCTAATTTTACATCTCATTTTCAAGATAGTATCTCAATTTAAACCTTAGGAATGATAATTGAGATTTGAGTGGAGGAGACAGGAGTTTGACTGGAAAAAAAAATTTATATGAGAAGTTTATTCACATTCTTGAACAGGTCATGGAGAGACAGATAAGTGTTATTAGGAAAGAAATAATGATGATTGTTACTATGTTAGCTTAGCTTATAAATTAATATAAGAAAACACTAGTAATTTGCAAAGGAGAGAGCATTTTGTTAACTTGTAGAACATTGGGGTACCACTTAGAGTACATTTTTTTATGTGGAGAGTGATGTTTAATATGTTGCCATTAGTGGAGAATTTGTGGAAAAAAAGGTATTTTGCTTCAACAAGAAGAAGTGATACATGTTGTGGGGAAGTGATGGAAGATTTAAATGATATTCTATTTACTTGCCCACATGTTACACAAATTTGAAATTATTTCTTGGGCAAAATGTTGGGCTCCCAAATTAGTGGAGCAACACTTTCTTAAGGTCACATTCTTGGAGGATCAAACAAGTCAAATATAATATGAACAATCATGTGGTGTGAAATTAGTTACCTAAGTTGTGTGGAATAGTAGAAATACTTCAAGTTTAGGAGTGTCAAATTACAAAAGGACATGCTATACATCAAATCTTATTTTATAATTGGGAGTGACTTGTGCATGCAAATGCTTCATTGAACTACTACTCAAGTGTTCATTAGAGGTCAAGTTTCCATGTTTTCCTTTATGAAAGATCACCCCGTGCAAATTAATGGAAAATTTGACTCCGATAAAGTGTGGAAACTCAATTTATGTGGATCTTATGTACTTTGGTGATAAATGGTGTAGCTTTTAATTTTTTGGATGTAAGTGTGCTCTAATTAAGGAGGGGTCATGCTTTTTTTTTTTTTTCAGGGGATAACCATTTTTCATTTATTGGAGGAATTAAGGTCTTTTGGTGTTGTTTCTTTCGCCCTCATCATCAACAACAATGTGGGTTTTACCATAAATATGTAGTGAATCCATATATGTTTAATCAACAACAAAGGTGTGGGTCTTGACACAATAATGTGGTGCACATTCCCACAAATGCTCTTTGTTTTGTTGTGTAGCCCACAGAACTATGGGTATTCCCACACAAGTATGGTGAATGTTATTTCAAGATCTGTCTGTTCCTTGTCTAATCGATCACATAGGTGTGGATTTTGTCACAATAGTGTGGTTTGCAGTCTTGCAGATGATATTTTCTTCTTGATGTGTCACCCACAAATCCATGGATATTTTCAAATAGGTGTGGTTAATGCTATTTCTGGATTTGTCTTCTTTCAGCTGAATCGACCACAAAGGTGTGGATTTAGGCACAACAATGTGATAAGAATCCTGTAACTGATTTTTTTCTGTATTGCCCACAACAATGTGAATGTTCCAACACAAGTATGGTATGTCTTATTTTCAAATTTGTCTTTTCCCATTTTATTACAAGTGTGGATTTTGATGTAATAGTGTGGTGTATTCTTCTTCTTCCCTCATTTCCTATAAAGGTGTGACCATTTCAAGACATATATGATGAGTGTTATTTTCATATTTGTCCATATATATCTACTCCATGTTGAATCAATCATAGAGGTATAAGTTTTAGCACAATGTGATACATATTCGTCCTAAATACATTTTTTCAAGCTTTTATTTATGAAAAACATTAGAGCTTGATTGATTTGGTTTTGTTTTTTAGTTTTTGAAAAGATTTTTCAAAAATAGTTTTCCAAAACTATATTGGGAAGAAAAGAGAAAAAAAAATTGTTTGGTAAGTGTTATTTGAAAACTGTTTTGAAGAGGTAAAAATAGAAAAAAAAATTATATTTATTAAAATTTCATTAATAAAAAACAATGAACAACATATTCTGTTATATTTTAAGTTTTCGAAACAAAAATAGAAAACTGAAAAGCAAAACTACTTTCAGTTGTTTCTATTTTTTAATTGTTAAAAACTAAAAAACCATAACTGTTTTCGAAAACTGTTTCTAAAAAATACTACCCAAATGAATTTTTTAGTTTTTAAATACTAAAATACTAAAAACAATTTTATAAAATTGCTGTCAAATAAACACTAAATATTTTTTTAATGTAAGACTAGTAACAATATTTGTTTTAAAGTTTCTAAACTTCTACGGTAAATCCACTTTAATATTTATTTAAAATCTAAACATATATTTCTTTATTATACTTTTGATACTTTATATTTATATATATATATATATATAAACAAAATAGTTTGTGAGAAAAAATTCACCTAAAGTAATAATGTATCTATAGGTTATAGTTTTAAATTTCCTCTTAAATATTTTTCTTTTAATATATACATTCTTTTTCATCTTAGTTGAATATAAAAAATACTGGTTAGTTATTTTATATTTCAGATATTGAGAGATATCTGTATTGGTGGTGGTCCACATGATAATTACAATAAAAGTCAACTTTGAAGAAGACTTAGTTGGCAACGAAACCAAGACTTTGGAAGCCACTGGTTTAATTGTCTTTTCAATTGATTCATTTTCCACTGAACCGCTAGATGCCTTTTTAGCCATATTCATATATTGATGTTTCTTATGATAACAAGGTGAGCTAAAATTTGTGAATTCCTATAAAAATTTGTATTTGTATTATAGTTTTTTTTAATCACCTCATAAGTGTGAAATATTTACTAATTAATTTTATTGATGCCTAATTTTTATCACAAAATCTGATAGGTTATATTTACTAATTTTTTTAAAGAATCCGAATTTACTTCCAATCAAACAAACATAATTTAGGTTTATATATTTTACATTAGCAGTACGTAGAATAAAATAGTCTTAAAAAAGGATATTTGTAAATAAAAATATATATATCAATTTTGAGTGGTCACCATTGTGTAAAATGTCACCGTTGACATTGATGGGTTTGAGTATATTTCCCATTAAGTTCCATGTAAAACACCAATGACAAGAAGTTGCTTTGAACTTTAGCATTGTATTTTGCTGAAGAATTTGAGTTTCATGATTTGGCAACAGGTATATTTGAAGTTTCCAATGATACACCCTTTATATATTATATTTTAATATTATCTTTAACCAATAGGAGACTTCTTTAATATGAATAATGAAATGATAGATGAAATGTGTTAATTAAGAGTAAAAACATCTTTATACTATTAGTATAAATAAGTTAATTAGAACTCTTTAAAATATAAGATAAATTTATTGTTTTTATCCATTAATATCAAGAAAGAAAATTATGTAAACTAATTGTTATAATTAATCTTCAACGCACTAACATACAGTTAAACTCTTTAATTAATCTATAATGTGCTTTAATACTATTTTAAAATATGCATATTGGTCAAACTCAACCATAAAAATTAGATTTAGGAATGAAGATTGTCCCACTTATATATTATATTTTATGTGAGAGTTGGATTTTTTTATTTTTTTTTTCTATTATGCCCTACATGACATCGATGAAGCCTATGGCTAATCCATGTCTGTATTTACACATAGTATTGCTCAAAATTCGCACAATAGAAGGTTCTTTTCACTTTCTCATAATCCAAACACCACACGCAAACTTAGTTTCAATCTGTATGTTATGATTGTTTATTTGGTTATCAGAAGACTTCCTCATAGTTAATTTAAATAAGCATACATTTTATTTCCATTCTAATACTTGAATGATCAAGTTCGGATGTTACCTGGGACAACATTATATGACTTGGTTTATTAATATTGGACTTGATCAATGTACTGAATTTTTTGTTGAATTAGTTAATCACCAATCCAACCCAATAAAATGATAAATATTTGAAAAAGTTAAATAATTTATAAAAAAATTTGTGTAATATGATATTCAATTACAACACTTTATTTATATATAATAAATTTATTAATTTTACTCATTAATATTTTAAAAATCATGTAAATAAAAAATTATTGTTAAACGTGAATATGTAAAACACTTCTCCACTTAAAAAGGTTACCCAAAAGTTTGATTTATAGATAAAAAATCTAAAAAATTCACGATACGAATTAACTCAATTTTATAAGTTCAATAATCAATATATATGAAGTCATTACCACAACCTTGTTTTATTATTTTTCTGTTCTTTTTTATAAGCATGAATCATGGTAATAGTAAAAATCCATTGCATCACCAATTCATTTAAAAAGTTAGAATAAAGTCTACTCTATCTCTTAGAAGATTGTTATAATCCTACAATCAAAGGGTGTTGTCAACTTACCCTTGTTATCGTGATTATAAATTTCCATAAGATTCATCAATACATAAAGGTCATATTTGTTTTACTCATATTTTGAGAGAGGTGAATCCAGCTGTTGATGCTTTGGCTAAACTTGGTTTCGATCTAGACAATCAAGATTCAAGAGGAATACAAGAAACATTTCCTCAAACATTCGTTTTTATTGTTATTTAAAATATATTAAAATTAAAAAAAACTTATATGTCTTGAAGTTTATTTCAAGAGAAAATAATTGTGGATTGTTACTAATATTTAATAACAATCTTTTGTTTATGATATATAAAAATGAAGTAGGATAACATAATAATAATGGAGATGGTTCACTATTCATAAGACATATAGAAAAAATATAGGGTATTGATCAAAACAACAATCCCATTTCTTTAAAAACAGCTAAAAACAAAGAATTCCCTCCAAAGTGATTGCTTTTGCATGGAATGTAACTCACAATCGAATCCTAAATAAGGTGGAACTAGCAAAAAGAAATGGTTAATTATTAAATGGAAATATGTGTCTAGTTTGTCATATTGACCAGAAACAATGTCATATGTTTTTTTCTTGTAAGGTTGCATATAAGTATAAATGTCTTATGATAGGTGTGACTTGATTGTTTACAAACTTTTCGAGTAGAATATCGTCAATGCAAAGGGGAAGAATAGAAAAATGTTTTGATCACTATCTGGATGACTCCTATATGATCAATCTGACTTGCTCTCAATCATTTCTTGTGATTAGAAATTGTCTCGCTATTGCTTAACAAAATATTTTTTCTTTAAATAAAAAGAGTTTAATTGGTATACACTGTTAATGTAAAGATTTTTGTAATGATATTCAATCACAATCCTTCATTCATAGTAAGTTTATTAACTTTACTAACTAATACTTTAAAAGTCACATAAATGAAAAGTTATGATTAGACATCAGTTAAAAAATAATAGTGTATATCAATCAAACTCTTAAAAAAACTCTTCATTTTATGGCAAGTTTGTTGACTTTAACATTTAATACTTTAAATGTCATATAATGAATAGTTGTGATGGGACATCAATGTAAAACTTTTTTATATTACCAATGTATTACTAATTAAACTCTTATTTTAAATAACTTTAATTCCTCTTCTAATTTAGAAGTAGCCAAGTAGGACTTACCATAACTTGTGATTTAAAAAAAAAACAAAAATAAAGTATTATAAAGCATGTTGGTAGCATTTCTCAAATAATCAATTGGTAGTGTTAATATTGCTTCAAATTTTACCATACATTAGCATATTTCGAATCATGTGAGAACAATTTTATCATTCAATCCAAGTCAATTTTGATAACCTTACTTGGATCACATAAGTATTTTTTTTTAAATAGAATGGACACAAGCTCAAACACGACGATTAGATAAAAACAATAGAAGTTATACAATTTAAGCCACACGAGTACACAACGGATAACGATAAATTTATGAGTACAATGTAACGTTCATATCTTTTTAAAGAGGTTATTGCAATTTTCCTGTAATTTAGCTCTTTTTTTATCTCATCAAAGCAAGGTTAATGTATTTTAAAGGCAGACTTTCAAAAAATTTAAAATATAAATGTATTGATTTACTGTTTATTAAATTTATAAAATGAATTCAGTAAAAAAATAGAAAATGAATTATAATTAGGGATATTTTATGAAAATAATTAATGATATTATATTATTATCTAATAAAAATGATAATAACTAACACAATATCTATTTTTATAATAATTATTTAAAATTAGAGTTTAATACCTATGGACTATATAAGAAGTTTTACACTATTAATGCATGAATTTTTTTTTCTTAAAATTATATATACCAGAAGAAACATATATGCTACCATGTCTTTGTAATTCTGTTGTATAATTTAGGAAGCAAGTATACAGAGAATCTAAGAAAAAAAAAATGAAAGTAGTTTTTAAAACTATGGATGAGATATGATATAGTAAAAAAGTTAATTATTAACTGATTATGAATAGTTATATTACGTGTGAAGGACAATATATAAAATTTAAATGATGTACATGAGTGTTCCCTTCATTAGTTATTATAGATTATGATTTCCAATTAATTAACTGTAACCTACCGTGCATAAAAATTAAGCTTAAAAAGCTATAATTATAAGGAGAATGCTAACCGGCGCCCAAACAACACTGATTAAAAATTATTAATGAAATTTAAATTTTATAAAAAATTATTGTTAAGTGTGCTATTAAAGAATTCTTATTTAAATAGTAATTATTGTTTTTTTATTTAAAATACAAAAATATTCATAAATATTTTTAATTGATATTTTATTTAATGCATAAAAAAGAATTTAAAAAATTAAAAATAAATAATTTTAATGTTATTTTACTATTTCTTTTTTATTTTAACATTTTTGAAACTTAAAAATAAATAAAAATAAAATATCAAAATATTAAGAATATAAAATAAAACGTTGAAATTATTTTTCTTTTAAATTTAACTAGCATTAAAATGAAAAAAAAAGAGTTGAATAACGTTCAATTATTTTATGTCTGATTTTTAAAAGTTTTTTATGTACATCAAATAATATTTAAATTAAAATCGTATAATATATTAACATTGAAGAGTGTTTTTATCATTTAAATAAAGTAAAAAAGTATTAATTTAAAATCAAAATTTATTTAGCAACGCAGTTAACTATTTATTTTTACAAAATTTAATATTCATTACCGGTTCTTTATTCTAAATATAACTTTGTTATGATATTCTATAAAAAGAAATTGTTTTAATATTTATGTTTAGGAGTGAGTAATGGTTGAGTTCAAATCTATTTTTTTTAACCTAAATAAATTCGTATTTTAAATTGAAGAGCCTTTTAAATTCGTTTATTCTTCCACCTTGATGGTTTGCGGGTTTGTGAGGTTTAGATTTTAATTTATTACACTTTTTTTGTAAAAAATAATAAATTTTTAAATAAAAATTGGTATATAAACATAAAAACAAATTATGTTATAATCTTAAAAAATATTTTACACTGAAAAAATATATTTAAATATATTTCAATTATAGAATATGAACGTTAAATAATTAATTTTTCTACAATTAATTAAAAAATGCAAAAAATAATATATCATATAAATGTTTTTTATGAGTATAATTATTATGAATTATATTAGTTATTTAAGAAGATAAAAATCTAGAAAGTTATTATATATATATATATATATATATATATATATATATATATATATATATATATATATATATAAAATAAGCTGTTCGAGTTGGGTATAGGTTGTAAAAATCAAATCTCCACCTGCTTGTTACAATTCATTCAAAACTATATGTCAACCTCATTGCAAATTTTTTTATTTCTCTCATAATTGAAGAAGTAAACATGGTGAGGCACCATGAATTGCATGTTAGGTTTACACAAAAACCATGAAAGAAAAAAAAACGAGGAAAAAAAAATAATGAGAAAGAGAGAGGATGACGAATTAAAAAGATGAGGAGAAGAAAAAATACTATTTAAAGTTAGAGTTTAAAGTTAAAAAGAGATAAAGTTGATATTTTAAAAAAAATTAAATAAAATATTTGTGAAATCAAATTTTTGTAATTATAAAATCAAATAAAGAATTCCCTCCAAAGTGATTGCTTTTGCATGGAATGTAACTCACGATCGAATCCTAAATAAGGTGGAACTAGCAAAAAGAAATGTTTAATTATTAAATGGAAATATGTGCCTAGTTTGTCATATTGATCAGAAACAATGTCAGATATATTTTTTTTTTCTTATAAGGTTGCATATAAGTATGAATGTCTTATGATAGGTGTGACTTGGTTGTTTACAAACTTTTCGAGTAGAATATCGTCAATGGAAAGGGGAAGAATAGAAAAATGTTTTGATCACTATCTGGCTGGCTACTATATGATCAATCTGGCTTGCTCTCAATCATTTATGGTGATTGGAAATTGTCTCGCTATTGCTTAACAAAATATTTTTTCTTTAAATAAAAAAAGTTTAATTCGTATACCCTATTAGTGTAAAGATTTTTACACTGATATTCAATCACAATTCTACTAACTAGTACTTTAAAAGTCACATAAATAAAAAGTTATGATTGAACGTCAGTTAAAAAATGATAGTGTATACCAATCAAACTCTTAAAAAAAAGTTATGGTTGAGTTCAAACCTATTTTTCTTAACTTAAACAAATTCGTCTTTTAAATTGAAGAGTCTTTTAAATTCGTTTATTCTTTCGCGTTGATGATTTGCGGGTTTGTGAGATTTAGACTTTGATTTATTACACTTTTTTTGCAAAAATTATAAATTTTTAAATAAAAATTGGTATATAAACATAAAAAAGAATTATGTCATAATCTTAAAAAATATTTTAGATTGAAAAAATACATTTATATATATTTCACATTAAATAATTAATTTTTCTACAATTGGTTAAAAAAATGCAAAAAATAATATATCATATAAGTGTTTTTTTATGAGTATAATTATTATGAATTATATTAATTATTTAAGAAGATAAAAATCTAGAAAGTTATATATATATATATATATATATATATAAAATAGGCTATTCGAGTTGGGTATAGGTCGTAAAAATCAAATCTGCACCTGCCCGTTACAATTCATTCGAAACTGTATGTCAACTTGTTTGCAAATTTTTTTATTTCTTCCATAATCGAAGAAGTAAACATGGTATGCTACCATGAATTGCTGTTAAGTTTAGACAAAAACAATGAAAAAAAAAAACAAAGAAAAAGAAATAATGAGAAAAAGAGGGGACAACTAATTAAAAAGGTGAGAGAAGAAAAAATATTATTTAAAGTTAGAGTTTAAAGTTAAAAAGAGGTAAAATTGATATTTTAAAAAAAAATTACATAAAATAAGTGTGAAATCAAATTTTTGTAATTATAAAATAAAAAACGCATTATGTTAACGGACAAATACTACATTTTTCTTTGAAATATCATACACTGAAAAAAAAAAAAACAAAAAATGCTGACTTTCGTGGAATGACGTTATTATCAAGTTTACGATTTTTTTTTTTTGGAAGGAGCTTACTTTTTTTAAGGAGCTTAGGATATTTTTATCTAACTTAAATGTAATGCTAGTTCTCTTTTTAATTATTTTTATTTTTAATTTTAAAATAAAAATATTTAATTATTCTAGTTTAGAAATTTGTGATTCTAATCTAATTATCAATTTTTATTTAATTAATAGGACAAAGAAATAGAAAAGAAAATTGAATAGAAAAACACTTAAAAGAATTTACACTCAAATATTTTTCGTAAGCTTCTTTATTTTTTATTAACATAAAGATAAAAATTAGTTTAATTCAAATCAACAAAAAAATTAACAACCTAACTAAACTAATATAGTTAAATTAAACAAAATCACTTCAAATTTATTGTAAACTAGAATAGAAATTAACAAAACGTAAAAACCTATGGACATCCATATATAAATGTTTGAATATAAAGCATAAAGAATAGAATAAACAAGTGGAAGATATTTATTAAATAGAGGAATTGAAGTATGTCATATCTCCTTTGTGAGAAGGCAACGTGATAGTGGTCCCCTAACACTTAGTTGGTGAAATAATCTAAGCACTTATTATAATTATCATTAATGGCTTGGTAGAAAATATTCTTATATATCTTTAATTTGAAAATAGATCATTTATTTTTAAAATTTACTTATGTATTAGAATATAATTAAGGTCTCATTTGCTTTTAAAAAATATTTTCTGTTTTTATTTTTTAATTTTTTTAAAATTTTTTAACATTTATAAAATATATTTATTTTTACTTGATATTTTTTATTTTTAAAAAATTATCTAATTAAATTTAATTAATTTTAGAAAAAATATTACAGATTATTTATATATATTTTAAAATACATTTATATATTATTTTTATATAATTACAATATTACTTTTAAATTTTCACGTAACTTTCAAAAGCACTCAATACAACTTTTTTTTGGTTTTTAATTGTTCTTTTTAAATATTTTTATTGAAAATGTTTTTAATTTTTAACAAAATGTTTTCTGATTTCACTGTTCTCTGTTTACAAATGCCACATAATATATTTAAATTATTTTTTTAAATTAATAAATAATTACTCTACATATATATATATATATATATATATATATATATATATATATATATATATATATATATATATGACAAGTGTGTTTTGCATCTACTTGCTGTAACGTAGAGATTCAATATCTGTGTTTCTCTCCTAAAAGGTGCACTCCTTCTCTTTTTCTTACTTGTTTTCGGATGATGGAAAAACGAACCACTTTTTGTTCTTCTAATTTTCTCCTGTGTGATATAAGCGGTATGATTTTCAGTTGTCTTTGAATTTTCTTTTTTGTCCTTTGAATTTTTCTGTGGAAAGGGTTGTGCTCAGTTTTGTTTTTGCTTTCTGGGATCAGCTCAAAATTGCTTCTTTTTTTTTTTTTTTGTGGGGGTTTGATTTTTCTTTGCAGTTTTTTTTTATATATATAATTTGGGGATTTTTTAGGTTTCTTGGATCCGAAGATTTGATTGATAGTTGGCGTTTCACTGTTTCTGATTCTTAAGGTTCAAAGTTTATTTTTTTCTGGAATCTGGATTCTTTTTTCTGCATAAGTATTAGGAAAACAAAGGAGAATATGGATTTCCATTCCAAATGAGTATTTAGGAAAAGTTGAAACTGATTTTTTTTGGGTTGGTAATGGAGTTTTATTCAGTTGTTGTGTGAGTGTTTTGTTTTTAAATTATTTCTCTCGAAAAGTCAGAATTGATGGATAACCTCAACTATAAAAGTTGAGTTTAACTGGTATACACTGTCAGTGTACAAAACTTGACTTTCAATCATAACTTTTCATTCATTAACTTGACTTTTAATCGTAACTTTTCATTCATGTGACTTTTAAAGTATTAATTAAAGTCAACAAACTTACATCAAGATTGTGATTGAATGTCAGTATAAAAATTCTTTACAATGAAAATGTATACCAATTAAACTCATAGAAGTTTACTATAATAGGATAATTAATTCAATATTTTATTTGGTGTGAAATTAATTTAGTATTTATTTTCTTGTATTTAAGTTTTTCTGAGTCTTGGGTTCTCTTTGACTTTTTACCCACTGTCTCTATTTATGTCTTTGGTACGGGTGGCGTTGCTTCATTATTTTCTAGTTTATATGCAGCATAACTATCTATATCACTTTCTGTGGTTACAAGTGTTTTCAAATTTTACGATATCACTTCCTTGGTAAACTCTTTCTTGAATTTTGAAAGCTAAAACAGTTTGTTAGAAGCAAAATACAAATTTTCATTAAGTTTAGTCTACTTTTATGAGTACTGAGTACTGCTAAGTGCAGAATTGAAGAATGGGTCAAGCACTTGGTTGCTATCAAGTTGATCAGTCAAATGTGGCTATCAAGGAGCATTTTGGAAAATTTGATGATGTCCTAGAACCTGGATGTCATTGTCTGCCTTGGTGTCTGGGGTACCAGATTGCTGGTAGTTTGTCACTGCGTGTGCAGCAACTTGATGTTCGATGTGAGACAAAAACCAAGGTATCTGCTGCCTCCTGTTTTCCACCTACTTTGTTTCATGGAATCATGGTGCTATTATTTTGTCTTTCTCTCACTTGAAATTATATTATTTTGTTAACATGATTTATAGTGACTTTATTTACTACATGAAAATGTTATGTTCCTCACTTAACATTAGCCATTGACAGAAATAACAATTTTTCAACAAGATTTATCTGTGTATTACTGTATTTCACTATTCTAATTTGGTCTTTTTTTTTTTTTTACTTAACAGACAGAATTTTTTGTAATCTTAACTGGTTAGCATGGGTCTATATGTAATGGATAAAGTTTTCTAGAAATTCAGAATTTTGAATGCTCTTCTTTTTCCCCTACTCCATTCCTATCTTCCCTGATCAATATATTTCGTAGGATTTATGCTTCAGGAAATTCCATTTTTTTTTTCTTCCAAGATTTCATTTTTACTAAGATTTAGAAAAGATATTGTAAAATGGTCTAATTCTAAACTTGGATGATATTTCCTATGTGATTTATTATGATCTTTTAGTAGAGTTTGACTGTCATTTACTTGTTAGGATAATGTCTTTGTCACTGTGGTTGCATCTGTGCAATACCGAGCTGTTGCAGAGAAAGCATCTGATGCATTCTATAGGCTTACCAACACAAGGGAGCAGATCCAGTCCTATGTTTTTGATGGTATGTAGGATGACTTTTCTACTTCATTCTATTTTGAAATGCCATGTACCTGCAATTATTGTAGCTACCTGGATTAATATACTTTATTCAATGATGTCTGCCTGCCATTTACGAAGTAATTTACTTCTTGGATGTTGTTTTATAGCATAATTGATAATGTAGCTTACTTCTTTAAAACTGCTAATATTTTTTCATTTCTTCAGTTATCAGAGCCAGTGTACCAAAGTTGGAGTTGGATTCTGTCTTTGAGCAGAAGAATGATATAGCAAAGGCTGTGGAGGAGGAACTTGAGAAGGTGTTTTTTCTTTTGCAATCACTTTGTTTTCGTTTTTCTTTCTTTACATAAAACATTTGTCAGTAGATCATTGGTGGTTTTAACTAGTAATCATCCTTATTAACTAGTTAAGTAAACCTTTTGAATGTTTTAGGCCATGTCAACTTATGGATTTGAGATAGTCCAAACTCTCATTGTTGATATAGAGCCTGATGTTAATGTCAAGAGAGCAATGAACGAGATTAACGCAGGTAATATGACATGATCTTCAAGAAAAAAAACAATTTGCTATATATTTGTGAATATGTATGCTGCAATTTTCTGCTTCAAATTACTCTTGCATTGCATAAAATGTACAATACATGAATTACATGCAGATGTTGTACTTACTGTTTCTTAGTTATTGCATTGATTTTGAATGGAAATGGTTTTGTGTATAAGCATGTGTACAATTCAGCATGTAACTTTTTTCAGCCTAAACAGAAAAATTACAGCATTAAATAAATCAGGATTTATAAATTGCAGTATTGTATTCAAGAGAAATGTTAGCAACACTTTCTTTGACACACTGTCTTGAACACACTCTATTATTGATTGAAATTTATCGAAAAACAAAAATTTATGTGGGTCCCACTTGGTATTAATTAACTCTCTTCTAATTTTGTAACTTTTAATATATTCAAACAGATGTTAGAGTGTGTTGATCAGAGTCATAAGACCTCTCCTCTTGCATTGAAACAAACTTCAGAATCTTGTAGCATGTCCTTATAAGACTTTTTGAAGATGAAAATTTTTATTTATCTTTGTCATTGCGATTATATCCTTATGGTTTTTGCTACAGCTGCTAGATTGAGGTTGGCTGCAAATGAGAAGGCTGAAGCAGAAAAAATACTGCAGATCAAGAAAGCTGAGGGAGAAGCAGAATCCAAATATCTGTCTGGACTCGGTATAGCTCGCCAACGACAGGCCATTGTGGACGGACTGAGAGACAGTGTGCTTGCATTCTCTGAGAATGTGCCTGGTACAACAGCTAAAGATGTCATGGACATGGTGCTGGTGACTCAATACTTTGACACCATGAAAGAGATAGGAGCGTCTTCAAAGTCCTCGTCAGTGTTCATCCCACATGGTCCTGGCGCAGTTAAGGACATTGCCGTGCAGATCCGGGATGGTCTTCTTCAAGCAACTGCTTCACAGACAACTTAAGCTTTCTTGGAGTTGTAAATAACAAATAGTGTGTGTTAGATTTTCCCAGAAAATGCTACTCTTGCCTTAACTTTGAATGTGTGGGTCTTTACTCTTCTTATGTTGATAGATTCATAGCCGTGTCTATTTTTATACCCTAAGTCCTGATGTGAATGATGTGCAGTTTTGAATGTGTTCCAGTATAGTCTCAACTCGTTAATGTCCAATTGCTTGTCAATCATTTAGTTTGGGAATGACATGGTATATAAACATTACTTCCTATAAGATGCGTTTTTTTAGTCTTGTAATTTGAAGTTCTGTATGACTATATTTACTATTTATTGCACATTGATCCACCTCTCTTAGCTTCTTGAAAAATGCCCTAGTTTCCAATTCTAAGGTGTTTAATATAGTAACTTTCCATTATTGACTGTAACTTCTATTTTGTTAAATTTTGGTCCTTAAATGTGACCTTCATTTTTAAGGCAATGCATTCCTTGTTTCCTGGCTTTGGTGAACTTGAAGCATGATTACTTCTGTTAGTCTGTGAACAAAAAATTGAACCATGAAGCCATTGGGAAGCATAAACTTAAATATTAACATTTCTTTATTATAAGATTCCAAGGAATCAAAATAGATAAATTTCCATTTAAAAATCATTGTAAGAGACAATGCAAGCTATAAATGATTAAGTCATGTTTTTTTGAAAGAATGATTAAGTCATGTTATTCACGTGTATTTACTTATCAACAAAATAATAAATTGTACTTTAATAGTATCAAAGGATTTAAATTATGTTTCTATATAATTTAAGTAGTATTTATATTTGTATGATAGATATTATAATAAACTAGATATGAAGTTCCTACATTACACAGTTTTTAAAAGTAAACAAAATAAAAGACAAAAACTAAAAAAGAAAATAAAATTAAAAATAAGATATAGCATTTATTAAATGTTCACTAGTTTTTTTATACACAAATGATTAACGTTAATGTATTAATTTTGAGATATGTTTAGATTTTTTCTTTCTGACATGCAGGATAAACCCAATTCTAATCACTTTACTGTTTTTTTTTTAAGAAAAAAATCACTTTACGCCTAAAAAAGAATAAAAGTTTTGCTTAGTGTCCAACAATGCCATGCCCATTAACTCTGATATGAAATAAGTGCCACGCCAGTTATTGGTGAACACCACCTATTTTTATATACAATAACAGGAAGAAGCATTCGGTAGTTACATTAAACAATTCCCACAATAATTAACAAATAAAAGTAAAGTTATTATTTAAACAAATTTATTAACTCACACCTATTTATTTTTTATAAAGAATAAATTTGTAAACTACAAAATTTGTTAACTTCTTGTTTTTTAGAAGAAACAAATTAATAAACTATAACAACACAATTTTTTAAATACATTCAAGTTGTTAATTTACTCATTAAAAAACAAGTGTAACAAACCTCTAATTTTAAATATCAAATTACACTATGATATACTTATTTCTCTAGCACTTCCATCCTTTTTATTAGGAAATTAGGAAGAAAAAACTCTAGCCCTTTTATCTTATTTATATACATACATTAAACTGACTACAAGTTCACTTTTAACGATGCAAATGACTAAGAAACTAAGATCAAATTAATTTGTGAGTAGAAAACATTTAAAAAACAAGTTGAAAAGATTTGTTTTATTTAAAAAACGACTGGCAATCTTTTCAAATTTTATTTTTGGTTTAGGATCAAATGTATCTTTTAGGGTAAGCAATTTTTAGTCAGTCGATGAGGTTGAGGACACTGAGGTACTGGTGAAAATCATTACATAAGTTTCATATCTAAAACTCTAAAAGAATTCCAAAATTTTGAATAAACCTCCTACAAACTCTGCTGCAGTTAATTGTAGCACTCTCCTTCATCTTCTTTTTGTCACTTTCCACTGCTTAAGTGGAGAAAGCAAATGGAGGGTCACACTTTACTGGGCACTGCTTAATACATTTTAACTTTTTTTATCAAAACTATTTTTTATATATCTAAAGTGATAAAAATGAATCACACAAGTGTGGAAAAAATAAAAAATGGATCAACTCATGTTCACTGTACCATATTCAATATAGACTTCACTTTTTCTTTTTTATAAATTAAAGAAATAAAATAAACATTTAAATAATGCTGGCGTCCAATAGGTCCCATCGGGTAAGGGACTGGTCCCGTCAGATTCAAAATATTTTGACAACTGTTCTATATTATTTAGAAACTAAATCACAGATAGTTTAAATAACACAGGTATAATCACTACTAGTTTACATTAAAAAAGACTTATCTTTACGATTCTAAAGTTTCACAAATAAAATAAGTTGTTTTCTTTTAGAATTAAGTAGAAATTATATATTAATTTATAAATTTAAAATCATTAACGAAAATTTAACCAAAAATATATACTATAAAGTATTAAACATAAATGTGGTACTTCAATAGTTTTACGATCCATATATTTCATAATTTTCAAGCATGAACCATCAATTACATGGCACCATGATAATTAGAAGCAGAATTCATGCCCACAATGAGGTTAGGGCTTCATTTGGCTGAGAGAGGAAAGTTCGAGGCTTCGATCCAGAGGCGCAAAAATGCAAGGTATATCTATGCTTTTATTAATATTAAAATTACTTTTAAATAAAGAACTTGTTTTTTACCTTAAACAAATTCATCTTTAATTTTTACGTTCTTAACTCTATTTTAATATTTCTTTTTCTTTTTTTCACAGTCAGATTTAAAAACACTCCCTAATTTTGACTCTATAACCAGACTTGAATTCTTAATTCATTTGTTTTGAGTTCAATTTTATGTTTCCATCACACAAAATTCTCATATTGATGTAATTCTTTTTATGGTTAAAGTTTTAATTATAATTATTTACTCGCTGCATTAAAAAATGAGTATTGTACTAAAAAAACAGTTATCCCAAAATAAATGTTACATTTATTTTTTTTAATGTAATATTGATTTTTTTCTACTAATACTCCTAATAATATATTAATATAATATTAATATTGATCTAGTTTTATTAAATCACTATTCATTTTTATATATTAAAGTTTTTTTACGTAAATAGATACATGCATGATAACGTGTGACATATGATATAGAATTTCAATTTTTATTAAAACGGTTTTATGCACCATTTGATGTGAGACTCAAATATTTGTCCCAATCCTCAACTCATTTATGCTATGAATTAATTTTTAATAAAAGCTTAATAGTTATCAGTGTAATAGAGAGTTTTGTATTGAGATTCAATATGATTTATAAAGTATTAAGTTGATAAGATCAGTAACTTATCATATATGAAACGTTGTAAATTAAGACATGATTTTTTAGCTCTAACGTTGATAAATGTTGTTCCAGACACACGGTGTACCTTACATGTGTCTAGGATGTAAAATCACAGTATATGAAGCTTCCACCAGGATTGATATACATAATCTTAAACTATCGACCCCATTTAACAGAGTTTCTAGGATTTGAAACCAAGTAACCATATCATTGCGCCTGTTATGTAAGGAGCCAAAACTAAAACTATTCCTTTGCTTGCTTTTCTGTCCCGAGTACCTTACATTCGTCCGCACAAACAAATGCAGTACAAGAGCTTACCGTGTCTATAATAAATTACCAAGATTTCTTATTGATATAATTGATAGAAATAATGTGCAACAGATATAAAAGAAGAATGAACATATAAATTTAACTAGAAAATCGTTAACACTGCCAGAAAAAAACTACAGTAAAAAAAAATCACTGTATCAAAATTGGTACAAGAGAGATAAGAGAACAGTTGCTATAGAACTATAATATTAGTGGATTCACTAAATTGGTCACGCCGCAATCTTCATGTTAGACCAAGAATTCGAATCATCAATTTAAACCCTTTCATTCTTTCCAGCTAGTGAGAAATTATGAAGAGAGCTAAACTTTCTTACAGCTGAGATGTTTTGCCTAGAGAATAGTGCCACTAATCACTATCATTATTATAGTGATTTACACTCTCTTACATAAAATTATAATTTATAGCCAAGTTCACACTATGTGGTATGTTTCATTCCAAATGGTATCCGACCCTTACTCAACACAATAGGGCAATGAAAAGAGGAGAACGAAGACAGCTGACTGCTGCTAAAAGTCAGACTACGAGTACACTTTGTATTATTGAAAACTGCCGCTGCATAAGTACAAAGAATCATGTATAAGGCTCCATTACCCATATTCTTGCTCTTCTATTCATAGTAAGATATCAGCTACTCATCATAAACCCAGGTGGTGACACGAGAATGACGATCTACAGATCCTCCATCCATTCTTGAGTCAAGCAATTGGAGTTGCCTTTTAACCCACGGAGGATCATAATTGCTTAGCCACAAAACTTCACCAGTATCCTTGTTCTTAAAATCAGGCTGCTTTGGATTTAACTTGTGCTTTCTTTGATCCCACCACTCATTTGGATTGGCAAAAAACACTTGCCAAAGGTGAAGCCTATTTTGATTATTTTGCATGCCAGCATCGGCTAACATTTGTTTAAGACGAGAAATATAGGAACAGGAAAATGCATGAGAAAATGAAAAAAAAAAAAAAATCAGTTTTAAGATCAATGGACTATAAAAATTGTAGAACTAACTCAATCGACAACGACACAAAAGCCTAATCCCTGGTGCAAGCAAAGATCTATGAGGAGATATGACAGTGAGAACAGAATATGCTTTTCCCAAAATTTAGCCAGTAAAACTTGTACGTCTTGAAGTGCACATCAAAACCTCGTCTAATAATGCTACCCTACAAAAGTTATTGCTTAAAAAGCACATAAATTGCATAAGATTTTTCAAAGACTCCTTTTCTTCAGACATCACTAGGTTTACTAAATCAATATTTGCCTCCCTAATCTGTCCTTTTTTCTCTTTTCTCACTAAAATGAAATTTGTTCTGTCAATAGAAAACAAATAGTCATCTCCACTTGCTTATGCTAGAAACTTTGATTGTAAAAATAAATTGTCTAGTCCATGTCACAAACTACTTGAGAAATTTTTTTACCGCCTCCAAACAAAAAAATAATCA
This sequence comes from Psophocarpus tetragonolobus, assembly GCA_037954015.1. Lineage (NCBI taxonomy): Eukaryota > Viridiplantae > Streptophyta > Magnoliopsida > Fabales > Fabaceae > Psophocarpus > Psophocarpus tetragonolobus. The sequence continues at coordinate 28,798,075 of CM075696.1, read as the reverse complement.
AAGAAAACACCAGCTCTCAACATTTGTGTGAACATATAAGCAACCAAAATACCTTCATTAGATTCCAACTTCTTGTGGTCATGAGAACCAGAACTTTGAGCAACAAACTCAAAATCCTTCACGTGTACCTATAGAGAAATAAATGCAAGATTTGCACTCAAAAAGAGAGAGAAATATCACATGTGTAGATAAAAAAAAAAGTGTAATGATAAATAAGGAATTGTGATTTTGTGAACAGATGAACGCTATTAATACATTTTCAAGGACGGGATTTAACAAGCATGAACATAAAATCTAATTAAGACCCACATTCTCAACATGATGATTGATGAAGCAATAGGCATATTCAGCTTGACATGAAATATTTGTTTAACTATAAGATATTAATAAGGGATTTAATATAGGATAATGTAATAAGGGATGTAATATAGGATAATGTAATAGTATCTTTGGATCTGCTTAAATTATAGAAGATTGCTTTTCCTTTTCTTTATTCTCTTTCAAAATGTCACTTTGGAATATATTGGTTACAAGCTATTTTGAACTTAAAATAAATTAATCCAACCACACACTAAATGAGACATTTGCGAAAACTTATTAAAGCCTTAAAGGATCATAGCAGCTCAAAGTGTGAATACTGAATACAATCATGATTAACTGATAGTCATAATCTGGCGTACAGTGAATCAAACTTGTTTTTACAGGGATGCAAAGAATAGAAAACTTCACATTAGAAAGCACCGTTGATGAGAAAATGTTTAATGCTATATATTTAGTAAAAACTATGATGAAATAGCTTCCCAAACATGACATCCAAACAGCGTTGTTAAATAACTGCCGTCGCGGCACAATAGCATCATGGCATAAGAGATTTTTTGCCAACCGCTACACAGAATTTGTGAAGGAATGTTTGCCATGATGGCACCATAAGGTGCAATGGCATATTTTTAGGCAGAATTTTGGCCTCCTACTATGTTCCGCCATTCCCCATTAATAACATTGTATCCGACATTGTATCCGAGGATAAAATTGAAGCATCTTCCACCAACCAGGAACGACCAAATAACATTTCAATTGTTAGTCACCCTAGTATGTAAGAAATAGCTCATGAAAACTAGAGCACCATTAAAACAAGAACCCAGATCTTTATTAGACACGACTTACCGCATACCAAAGTGTATACTAACTAACCATCCCTTAAGTGTTCTTTGAGGCTGTTTTCAAATCAGAATTTGAGTTATACCTCTGTAAGGGTATTCTATTCTATCTTTTTTTTATAGACAAATATTAGTTGTTAATGTGTTAGTTTTTGTTAGTATAAAAATTCAAACCCATGACTATTTCCTCACCCTTTCCCTTTGATATGAACTTTGCCACTAGACCACCCTATAACTCCCGAATTCTATCCTATAATCTATATCAAAATGCAAACATTTCTGATGTATATTACTACGATTGAGATTGATCCCCAATTCTAATGGAGAACACCAAAACTATCTCACAAACTACATGTAAGCTTTGTCCTATCAAAGTAACCAAAATTGGGAACTGAACCTAAAACAAAAGAGAGAGTAAGGGACCTTATAACACAATCGGAGGTTACCACTGGCATCAGGTTTAGTATAAGACCCCAAAGAACCTGAAACATAAATAAAATCATTTGGTTTCAAGTGCTCCAAAGCAAGTTCCGCCACACCGTTCCACATCATCAGAAGCACCCTGGTAAACAAACGTTCCGTTCACAATCTACCAACCAAAGCAGTGATAGTTCCAGATTTCAATTGAAATCATAATAATTTTGAAAACAAAAAAAATAATAATAAAAAACGCACCAGAAAAACGAGCTATTCAATTGGTTGGATCTTTGAACCTTGAGCACAGTGTGAACTCCGAACTTACCGGTTTTTGAGTTAACGCGTGCTAGTTCGCGCGTGAGGGAACCGATGAAGGTAGCGCTGTTCTCGAGGTGTGGGCTCCACCGGATAGTCACAGGACGCTGGAACTTGAGCTTGTGGTAGTAAACGGCGCTGTAACCTGGAATGACGTCGTCGAAGGAGTGGCGAGTGTGAGTAGAGAAGGGAAACCATTGCGGCAGAGAAAAAGAAAATATTGATGGAGCAGGAAAGCGTTTCGTGCAGATTAACGGTTTCAATTTCATAGGCTCCGACGAAGCATGCAGATTCCTACAATAAATTGGATACTTGTTAGGAACACAGAGAAACTGTCACCATATTAAAATAAATATAATAAATAAATTATAAACAATAAAATAAATCTTCACCCTCTACCCTCTACCCTCTACCCTCTCTCCCATCACCATCTGCTCAGGAATCACAGTGTGTGGAAATCATTAAATCAACCCAATCAGTAAAACAGCCCCACTACACAAATGCACACCAGCCAAAAAGTTAAGTCCAAGTCTCCAACCTAGTTAAGTTACCAATAACTTGATAGCAGAAAAGAAAATTACTGGGCAATCTCCTGTTTTTGAATACTACGAATCTCAGAGAAAGAAACACACGATTTTTTAAATAAAACAATCGAATCTAATAGCCAATAATTTTGGTCCTTCGCTCCTTCTATGTTAAAAACCATGCTCTTCTTTTCTCTTATACTGTTATACATAGTTCATATCAAAGTTCACCTCATTTCATAGCTAGCCACCAACTCAATTAGGTGGTTCCAGAATCAAATTAGCTTCTTCTAGCAAACCAAAACACTCAACAACGAAAGCATATCCGATCCAAATAGTAAACAGAACTAAAAACTACAGGAATTTAACCAATCAATTAACACGAAAAATCTATAGCACATTGTAGTTCCAAATTATTTGCTAAACAAACCTAATCTAGTCGGAAAAAGAAGAGAATGGGAAGTGAAAATGAATTGGGAAAAGAGGGTACCGATCGTGACAGAGAGAAACGATTCTCGAGTGCTTCAGTTCAATTTGACTGAAACACACTCACTACGCAACGGCGTCGTGTATATTCACCATGTCAAGGTCTTGACAGGGTTTTTCTTTTTGCACCCGATATTTTGTTTTTGCACCCCTTTATAACAAAGTTCTCAACCTATCTTCTTTTGGAAAACCCTACCCCACCGCTGCGTAATAATACGAAGTGAATTATGCAAATCATCCTTGGAATTCATCTTTCTCCATTTCATCCTTGGATTTCATCCTACATGTATTGGTATATTAAGGATTGTTACATCCACAACAATTATTGTAAATTGTGAATATATAATGTATAAATATACACATTTGCAAAGGGTGACGTAAAATAAAACATTGGTATCATGTGATTTGCAATGTAGGTAAAAAAAATACATTGCAAATTATATAATTTATAATTATGTGATTGTATGGTTGTGTATCTTATAATCTACAATACATTTTATATAATTGCAAATCACATAATTTGTAATGACTTTTTGTGCATCTTTCACTATCACATGGTTCATGGTTGTGTTGAACACTGTGAAATATTTGATCACAATGTATCTTTTATGCAATGTTTTTAATTTAAGAGATTCGCAATATATTAATCTCAAGGTTTTATATTATAATTATAATGTGTGGGTGAGTGGGTGCAAGAGGCAAGTAGGGTGGGGAAGGCATTTTTGGAAATTAAGATTAGGTCTAAATAACAAAATGGGAAGTGCAAAGTGAAAAGTTCGTCATGACGTCGACATTCAGTAAGCATTTAATGTTTATGTCTCGAAAAGAAATAAATATTGACTTAGATATAAAAAAAGATTTCTACAATATTTAGATGGAGAATTTTAAAGGAGAAATTTATTTTATTAAGAAATTTTAAATGTTTTTCTTTAAATATGTTGTTTGGATAAAAAAATTTAAAAAATTTAAAATTCTAATAATTTATGAAAACATTTTTATTAGTTAAAATTATCAAATTTCAAAATCCTTAAATGAAATCTTTAAGCTTACTTTGTTTTCTTTTGCTAAAGTCAATCAAGAATTTTTTTTGCTTAATTGACTTAAATATTTTAGCTAACCTTAACTGAGATATTTTTCAACTGATGTTGGTTGAAATTATTTTTCAACTGATATTTTTAACAAATGTCAATCTAAGTTCTTTTTTAATAAAGTTTCTTTCAGGTCAAAGTTAAATAGGACAAATTTTTACTAGTATCATCCATGACTTTTTTTTTATGTTAGTTGAAGCTATTTCTCAACTTACTTTGGTCAAGTTTTTCTCATTTAAAGCTAGCATAACTCTCTTTTGGCTAATATTAACCATTTTTTTAAGTCAACGTTGCTCAAGAGTATTTTTCTTACTACTGTTAGTAGAGCTAATTCTTAGCCAACATAATCAAGGAACAACAAAAAAAATATAAATATATACAATCTTATCTCCATTTACAAAAAAAAAATCCTAATTAGATCACAATTTTTGTGTCTAAATTACACATCCATGTAAAGGATACAATGCCCAATGCCTTAGTCACAACAATGTGACATATTTTACATAGTTATGGAAAATGTGTTAAAACTTTAATGTGACCTATAGAGTTACATGGCACTAGTCACTATGTTGTGACCTACTCCACGGTACTATAGTAGGTGTGGGTTGATTACTATATTTGGTTCCACACTCTTGTAGTTGAGTCCACCATGTCGTGGGAATAGCGTGAAGTATATGTGCATTAGTCACAACATTGTGACATATTCCACATTACTGTAAGAGATGCATTAAAACTTAGTGTAACATGCGATACTTTAATATATAATTTTTAATATTCAAATGATTTTTTACTTCTTATATTTTCAAGGGTTTGGATATTTGATACATATTTTAAGGAATACTTCCACTCAATAGTGTCTTTAGAAGTTATATTGACTAGTAAGAAGATTGATTCCATAAGGTTTATGAATAAGAAATGTTCTTTTCCGCTCTTAATATATCACTACACTTGATAGATTTTCAAAATTAGGGATACTTGATACTTATGTGGTTTTGGAAGTTGTGATGACTAATATAGAGATAATCCATTGTGGTTTAGGAATAAGGAATGTTCATTCTTTACTTTATTTCTTATTATTATATAATTTTTAAATCAGATAACAAATTGAATAATTAAAGAATCACAAAGAAAAAATAATTATAATTTATTAAATAAAACAATCACCTCATTTTCAAGAGAGACGAAGAGGAGTGAGCAAATATAATAGTCTATTTTATGCATCTTTTTACTTTTTCTTCAAATCAAATTTCAAATTGTTATTTTGTTCCTTTTTCATCACAATGTTAATCATGCCATTATTTCTTGATAAATGGAAATGAGAATAAATAATTATGAAAATTAAATATGAACTAATATATACCAAATTACCCAACTTGATTTTGATGAAAAATTTGCTTCAACCGAATTTGGGATTAAAGGATGTTAATATGTGTTCAAATTATTTATCTATATTGGTAAGGGGTTCTTAGTTGGTCGAGCAAGTTGTAAACCCCGTTTTCAATAGGGACAACAAAAAAAAGGTCATCTATATAGAGTTGCCTCTTAGCTTAACTTTTTCTCAAATTATGAAATAAATACATTAAAACAACCCGATGGAGTAATAAATAAAATTAACACAACAAATAGTTGATTATAATATTATATAGTAATTATTTTATCATATTATATATTGAATATAAAGAAGAATCTAATAAATTATATTAAAGATTTGTTAATATTTTGATAGATTGTTAAGATTTTTTTATTCAAAAAATGTAAAATTTTGTTAGAATGTTATCTATGTATAGGTATAGAAAATAAACATATGTTGAGGGAGTGCTTATGAAAAAAATTGTTGAGACAGATTAACCTTTACCCAATAATAACATGTGAAATAATAAAAAATGAAAACTTTTTTTATTAAAAAGTTAATCCAATCAATAATTAGTTTTGATAAGTAATTTTTAAAGTTATAATAAATCCATAAAAACCTGCCACTATATTTGGTTTGATGGTAAATGATAGAATGAAATCAAAGAAATAAATTATCAATTATTTGATTTATTTAAATGGTGATGAAAGGAGATTGAAAGATGACGATTAAGTGATTAAAATAGAATTAAGTTTGTAATTTTTATATTTTGAATAATAAAAACATATTTTTAGTCCATTTAAATCTAAATGCCACATAATACTATATTTATTATTGGAGAATTTGTCCAATCAATAATCACTTTTTTTCTATAGTTTTAATAACTAATTTTTAGATGTATCTAATATTAATAAAAATCCAACTGAAAAATCTATTTGTTATTGGAGAATTGGTCGAATCAATAACTAGTATTTCCCAATAGTTATATAATAAGCAATTTTTAAATTTATCCCAAATTAATGAAAAACCAGGTAACCATATCATTGTGCCTGTCATTTAAGGACCCAAAACTAAAACTATTCCTTCGCTTTTCTGTCGCAACTCCCAAGTACCTTTACTTACATTCGTCCGCACAAATGCATTACATGAGCTACCATGTTTATAATAAATTACCAAGATTTCTTATTGATAACTGATAGAAATAATGTGCAACAAATATGAAAGAAGAATGAACACATAAATTTAACTAGAAAATCCTTGACACTGCCAGAAAAAACTAGAGTAAAAAACAATAAATTCACTGTATCAAAATTGTTACAAGAGGAGATAAAGAAAACAGTTACTATAAAACTATAATATTAGTGGATTCACTGAATTGGTCACACAGCAATCTTCATGTTAGACCAAGAATTTGAATCATCAATTTAAACCCTTTCATTCTTTCCAGCCAGTGAGCAATTATGAACAGAGCTAAACTTTCTTACAGCTGAGATGTTTTGCTTAGAGAATAGTGTCACTATTCACTATCATTATTATAGTGATTTCCACTCTCTTACATAAAATTATAATTTACAGCCAAGTTCACACTATGTTTTATGTTTCATTCCAAATGGTATCCGTAAGTACATAGAATCATGTATAAGGCTCCATTACCCATTACACTAGAATGAAGATCTACAGATCCTCCAGCCATTTTTGAGTCAAGCAATTGGAGTTGTCTTTTTACCCATGGAGGATCATAATTACCTAGCCACAAAACTTCACCAGTATCCTTGTTCTTAAAAGCAGGCTGCTTTGGATTTAACTTGTGCTTTCTTTGATCCCACCACTCATTTGGATTGGCAAAAAACACTTGCCAAAGGTGAAGCCTATTTTGATTATTTTGCGTGCCAGCATCAGCTAACATTTGTTTAAGATGAGAAATATAGGAACAGGAAAATGCATGAGAAAATAAAAAAAAAAAAAAAAATCAGTTTAAGATCAATGGACTACAAAAATTGCAGAACTAACTCAATAGAGAACGACACAAAAGCCTAATCCCTGGTGCAAGCATAGATCTATGAGGAGATATGACAGCAAGAACAGAATATGCTTTGCCCAAAATTTAGCACAGCAAAACCTCTTCTAATAATGCTACCCTACAAAAGTTATTGCTTAAAAAGCACAAAAATTGCATAAGATTTTTCAGAGACTCCTTTTCTTCAGATGTCACTAGATTTACTAAATCAATATTTGCCTCCCTAATCTGTCCTTTTTTCTCTTTTCTCACTATAATAAAATTTGTTCTGTCAATAGAAAACAAATATTCATCTCCACTTGCTTATGCTAGAAACTTTGATTGTAAAAATAAATTGTCTAGTCTATGTCACCAAGTACTTCAGAAATTTTTTTACCGCTTCCAAACAAAAAAGTAATAAAAGAAAACACCAGCTCTCAACATTTGTGTGAACATATATAAGCAACCAAACATACCTTTATTAGATTCCAGCTTCTTGTGGCCATGAGAATCAGAACTTTGAGCAACAAACTCAAAATCCTTCACGTCTACCTGTAGAGAAATAAATGCAAGATTTAAACACAAAAGGAGAAAGAGAAATATCATATGTGTTGATAAAAAAAAAAGGTGTAATGATAAATGAGGAATTGTGATTTTGTGAGCAGATGAACGCCATTAATACATTTTCAAGGATGGGATTTAACAAGCATCAACATAAAATCTAATTAAGACCCACATTCTCAACATGATGATTGATGAAGCAATAGGCATAAGACGAATAGTTTGACTCGAAATATTTGTTTGACTATAAGATATTAACCAGGGATCCTTTTCTTTATTCTCTTTAAAATGTCACTTTGGAATATATTGGTTACAAGCTATTTTGAACTTAAAATTAATTAATCCGACCACACACTAAATGAGACATTTGCGAAAACTAACTAAAGCCTTCAAGAATCATAGTAAATTTTTAGGCAGAATTTTGGCTTATGCTATGTTTCGTAATTCATCATTGCTAACATTGCATCCAAGTATAAATTGAAGCAAACAACCACCATTAGTTCCACCAACCAACAAAACAACATTTCAACTGTTAGGCACCCTAGTATGCGAGAAATAGCTCATGCAAACCAGAACACCATTAAAACAAGAATCTAACTGGAAGTGTATTATATTGTATCTTTTTTTTAAACAAATATTAGTTGTTAATGTGTTAGTTTTTGTTAGTATAAAGATTCAAGCCAATGACCATTTCCTCCTCTTCTCCCTTTGATATGAATTTTTCTATTAGATTACCTTATAACTCGTGAGTTCTATTATATAATCTATATCAAAATGTCAAACATTTTGTGATTGAGATGAATCTCCAATTTTAAAGGAGAACAATTTCAAGGAATCAAAATAGATGAATTTTCATTTAAAATTCATTGAAAAATACAATGTAAACTACAAATAATTAAGTCATGTTTTTTTGAAAGAATGATTAAGTCTTGTTATTCACGTATATTTACTTGCCAACAAAATAATAAATTGTACTTTAGTAGTATCAAACAGTTTAAATTATGTTTCTATATATTTTAAGTAGTATTTATATTTTTATGATAGATATTATAATAAACTAGATGTGAAGTTCCTACATTACACAATTTTTAAAAGTAAATAAAATAAAAGACAAACTAAACAAGAAAATAAAATATATAACATTTATTAAATGTTCACTAATTTTTTTATACATAATTAATATATTAGTTTTGAGACATTTTTAGATTTTTTTTTCTTGTGACATGTAAAATAAACCCAATTCTAATCACTTTGTCATTTAAAAAAAAGAAAAGAAAATCACTTATACATTGTTAATAAAAAATGTTTTACAACTTTCAATAACAACCCTCTAAATTTATTGATTTTATTAATTAACAAATAAAAAATCATAAAAATAAAATATTATAATTAAACACTAATGACATAAATGTTAAACTATTAAAAAGTTCACTTTATGCCTAAGAATAAAAGTTTTGCTTAGTGTCCAACAATGTCATGCCCATTAACTCAATGATATGAAATAAGTGCCACACCAGTGATTAGTGAACACTATTTTTACATACAATCAAGGAAGAAGCATTTGGGTAGTTACACTAAACAATTCCCACAATAATTAACAAATAAAAGGAAAGTTATTATTTAAACAAATTTATTAACTTACAACTATTTATTTTTTATAAAGAGTAAATTCGTACACTACAAAATTTGTCAACTTGTTTTTTAAATACATTCAAGTCGTTAATTAACAAATAAAAGTAAAGTTATTATTTAAACAAATTTATTAACTTACACCTATTTATTTTTTATAAAGAGTAAATTCGTACACTACAAAATTTGTCAACTTGTTTTTTAAATACATTCAAGTCGTTAATTAACAAATAAAGTAAAGTTATTATTTAAACAAATTTATTAACTTACACCTATTTATTTTTTATAAAGAGTAAATTCGTACACTACAAAATTTGTCAACTTGTTTTTTAAATACATTCAAGTCGTTAATTTACTCATTAAAAAACAAGTGTAAGTTAACAAACCTCTAATTTTAAATATAAAATAACTTACACTATATGATTATATTTATTTCTCTAGCACTTCCATCCTTTATATTAGGAAATTAGGAAGAAAAAACTCTAGCCCTTTTATCTTATTTATATACATGAATATTAAACTGACTACAAGTTCACTTTTAACGTTCATTGGATACACATAACTAAGAAACTAAGATCAAATTAATTTGTGTAGAAAACATTTAAAAAACAAGTTGAAAAGATTTGTTTTATTTGAATCATAATAAAAAATTACTTTTATATTTTTCACGTCAGCAAGAAACTATTATTCTTAACTGAAATTTCAAACAGATATTACTACAATTTTAGACTGATAGGGGAAATATGACTTCTCATCAAAGACAAACTACTGATAGGGGAAACATGAGAACCTTCAAATCAGGAAATAAAAAGAACATTCATATCAAGGTTTTCAAATTTTAATGACACATTAAAACATTTACCCTATTTTTGCACCCAAATAAAGACTATCTTAAAATAGTTAATAAAGCATTTGTAAACATTAAAATAATAAGGATATTTTAATAAAATTATTTTGATATTTTTATAGCATAAAATTATTCTGATAATTATAGTATTTAATATTTTCTTAATCTTTGTATATGTAAGTTTAATTTAACAGAATTTACCTCCATAATGAGACTCAATCCTCATCAACAGAGATTTGATAAACCTTGATGCGATTTTTTTCTAATAACAATTGGTTTATAGAAAATAGTTCATCACTATTTTATACAACCTTGACTTTAATGGCTTTATGCAATCAAAACGCCATCAACACTTCTGTTCAAGTCAACCAACCTTCTAACAAACAATTCAGTCTAACGCCTAGCTCAATGCTATTGCCAAAATGGCACAAAATTCCTCAGGGTTTGAGAGCTAGACTCAATCCAACCTTTGCACTTTTCTCAATGGCCTTGGTGTCAACCTCCCCAGAAATGGTGAAGAAGGATTTTGGGCGCCACTCGTGCTGGATGAGAGCATTTGCCTTGCCAGAGTTGTTGACTCGAGCCTTCACTGTGGTCAATGGATCCAATGCGTGCTGGGTGCCAAGTGTGAGGGTGTTCTCATTGGTTGAGAATCTGTGAGTTACCTCAGCACCAACAGCTGTGTTGGTCAAGTGATTGACAACATGGTAGTATGAAGCATTCAGGGTATTACCTTTTTCATTCCTGCACACAATAATTCATCATACCACCAAACATGGAAAATCTTATACAGTATATTTAAATTGAAAAATATTTTAACAAAGCTTTGTCTCACTAAATGAGGTCAGTACATGTAAACAGAACTACAAAAACAAGAGAAGATACGAACTTCAAAATAATGGAGCCTCACAAGATTTGGTAATAAGCTCTGAAGCATTTGACAACTACAATAGTTTTCTCCAAAGCATTCAATAACAGAGCAAGCTCGGGATCAATTTAAAAATTCTACAGTTCCCACGTGTAGGAAAGGCTAAGTTATAGGAGTAATCACCAAATGAAATAAATGCGGACACTTGAATTAGAAGTGTCCTATCAAAAAGGGGAAACAATTACTCACACAGTCACTGAGGCAACCAAATCATCTTTGGTGAAGTTCAATCCAGCATTGAATTTAGTTATCTCCCCAACTTTGGTGTCAAAAGAAACATCAGTACCAAGGGCAAGTACTTTGGTTCCTACAACCCCAGAGAAATTGACAATTGGGTTTGCTGTTAACCCCACAGTGGTGCTTACTCCCGCATAGTCATGCAAGTACTGCACTTGCACCTGTTTCATGATGAGGTTTGCTTCTCAAATTTAGTTAATCATACTTTCCTGTGAAGAATCAAACCTTCTAATACAAAAACAATGATTTATCTCACCTTTCCAGAAGTTTGGTCAGGAACTCTGAAGCTAAAAATAGTCTTGAGACCAGGAGCAGGCTCATTGACAGTGATAGTAGTGAAAAGCTGGAGTGCAAATGCATTATCAACTTTAGCCAAATTCAACCGATAGAATAGGTCTGTATCAATTGAAGAAGATAAAAGCAAACTAACATAGTAGCAATAAGCATATTATTTTGGTTTACATTGCTCAAATAAAAAATCAAGCATAAGCATCGACCTGACATGGTATTGGCTTAATTGCAAGTTAAGATGCACAAACCATACAAATAAAATCTCTCAAATACATCCATCGGTTAGCAAAATAACCACCATGCCATGGCGCTATTGCACTGCCAGGGCAGTTATTTAACAACACTAAAACAAAGGGTATTTTGCACACAGACAAAAAAGATAGAAATAAAGGAAGGATAACATATAGAAACAAGCTTCAATTACATCTGGCAGTAACTAAAACCTCCCAATTTCAATTTACAATATAATCGATTTAAAATTTTATGTTGTACTTCAATTTCCCTAGTCAATCTCTTAATCTGATGTAGGCAAATTGAATATCAGTTCTGCAAAACATCAATCACACTGCCCTTTTAGCATGTCTTGAGCAGAATAATAGAAAAAGTGCGCAGTACGTGTACGTGATTTCAAAACAATTAAAAAAAATCAGGAATTGAAATCCAGAAAAAGCCAGCCAGTAGTGACCATTCTACACACCACCAGAACTTGAAAAATATACCAACAAATTAAAATCAGCTGAAATCCCACCTCACAAGAGTAATGTTAGTAAAACACATATGTATCAACCACCAACATTGGTTTAATAATATATTCAAGCCCATAAGTACATATAAGGACAAAGCATTCCAAACAACGTGAGCAAACTTACATTGGAATCAGTATCCACTATGACATCGGTGGTGATGTTCTTGTTCTTCAACTGGGTGTTAACATCAGCCACAAAACGGTCACCTTTCTTGGTCCCTGAGGATGTTATAGCCTAAAGCAGCAGCACACACAAAACACAGATGAAATAAGTATCATCCTCAGAACAATGCATCAACACTTAACATTTGAAGAGTAACATCCCACAACAGAACATAGCCGCTATCACAGTAATGCCACCCAAAACAACAAAACACAAATACCCTTTCCTAAACAAGCAAATCTTTCAATGCAACAACCACCCCCACTACCCTCTTACTCTAATTTCCTAACAAACAGACCCCAACACAACATGCAATAATAAATCCAGTTCAATGAGCCCAATAATAATAAATAGCTTACAACTCCAGTGGGTGAGTAGGTGGTGATGGTGAACTTCTGGTCACTGTGGTAGTCCTTGAAGAGAAGATCTACAAACAAAACCACATCATTTAGAAAAAAAACAACCTAAAAATTGAAATATGAAATAACATAATATATATAGAGAGAAAGAGAGAGAACCTCTGGCTTTCTTGCCAATGTCAGAGTAGAGACCAGGACCCTTCGACATGGCTTCTGCGCAGAGAATTAGATAGAAATGGAAGAAGAACAAGAATGTGAGGTAAACGGTGGATACCCTTTGCAGAAAGAGACACTATATGTAATAGTTGAAACCCTAATTTCGAAAGTTTATTTTCTTTTTTAGGTGTGCTTTAGGTTTGAGGACAGGAAGATGTGGACCGTTGATTTCCAAATGGAGGGGGGTTTCGGAAGTTTGTGACCGTCTGATACTTACGGAAGAATTTTCTTTTGCTCCAAGCCATGGTTCAATTTAATTTACATTGAAATTTTCAAAGAAAATATTTGGGGATTTTCTTTTGCTCCAAGCTACGCCCTAAGTGGAATTATCTTACATTCTTATTCTTATCAGGGTGACATTTATAATTCAATTAAAATCACTCCCAAAAAAAATTATCTAAGATAGTAATTTTAATCACACGTTATGTTCAAATTAGTGAAAGTAATTTTTTTTTTGTGAAAGTAGATTCCGTAAAAAAATGGTGAAAGTAGATGAAATAAAGTAAAGTACCAAACTGTTGGGTTGGGCTCATGTAGCCCGCCCTTGTTTTTTTAAAGTTTTTTGGACACCAATTTTTCTTTTAGAACACTCAATATTTTTAAATATCCAAAATTTGCAAGTTTTTCTTTTTGCACACCTATTTTTTTCCTAAAAGAAGAAGTCGGTCATAAATTTTCCTCTCGAATGTATTGACCCTTCAAAAATCTAGTCCTAGCCATATAACAAAATTTTAATGACATTTTTATGTATATAAAAGCACATATATTATAAAAATATAAAAACCAACTAAATGAATAATTAATTAAAAATATTTTTCAAAAATATTATGTGTATAAAAATAAACATATTTAATAAATATAAAAAAAATAAATGAGATCCCAAGAGAGAATTAACCTTAGACAATGGTTATTTAAATGGGCAAGGGTAATTTGGAATCTTAAAGTATAATGGTGCAAATAGTAAAACGGTGGATGCGGAAAGAAAAAGCCGTCTTTGAATACTAGTCGAGTAAAAAAAGTGCGTTCTGTGATTCGAACGTAGAAGCAAACACGGTGTAATTTTTATTTTTGCATTTTTATACTCTGTTCGCGCTCATGCATTTCCTTCTTCTTGGTTCTTCTCACGTTTGTGTCTGTGTATGCAAAATCACACACACAACGTTGTTCGTTCTTCTCTCCACTCTCAATCTTCTCGCTTCGCGTGAGCCATGACGGATGGTGGCCATCTCTTCAACAACATCACTCTCGGAGGCCGTGGAGGCACTGTAATCACTCTCTCTTTCTCTCTGCAGTTTTTTATTTCTCTCTGAAACCTTCGTTTCGTTCCATTTTTTTCTAAACCCTAATTTTTATTTTGCTCCATTCAGCCATGCTTTTGTTTTTCACCTCTCGATTTTAATTTCCGCGTATCATTGAAAGTTCTGCTAGCTGGCGGTTGCGAGCACATCCTAGGGTTTTGTGTTCCGCGTTTTGTTTCTTCAGCTTTAATTCCTAATTATCACTGCCATTATTTTATCGTTGAAGATTATCTATTCGCTTTGTAATGTGTTGAAAAGTTACTTGATGTTTTTTTAGTGACTAGTGCGGGATTTTTGTGGTTTTTGTTTTGCTCTTGAAACCCTAAGGAAGTGCTTTATTGAGAAGATGAGCATTGAGACAGCTGAAAACGAGGTTTTAAATCGCGGGATTTTTGTGGTTTTTGTTTTGCTCTTGAAACCCTAAGGAAGTGCTTTATTCAGTGGCAATTGCTGTTGTGGAGGTTCCAAATGGCAGCAATTGTGGTCATGGAGACCGGAAAAACCTTGACGGCTATGACCACTGTTGCACTACTGGTTTTTAAACCTTGGTAGAAAATAGACAATCTAAAGAAATGTTTTCCTTTGGATTATATTTATCGTTCTACCTTGCTAGTGCGAAGTTGTTTCTACTCTAAATTAAACCTTTGTAGAAAATAGACAATCTAAAGAAATGTTTTCCTTTGGATTATATTTATAGTTCTACCTTGCAAGTGCGAAGTTGTTTTTACTCTAAATTTTCTATCTTCTACCAGTAAGTGATTTCATTGATGGTTTTATTTACCATTAATTTAATTTAATATCTGTAGACTGTAGGCACAAACCCAATGTGCTTAGGCATAGACCCTAGTTAGAGTTGCATTGCCTTTTGATCACTTCTGTTGTTTTAATATTAATTATAATCAGAGTCAAATAGTTGAAACTTGCCAGCAAATTCATGAACAGAAGATTTAAATTAGCATATGAGATGTATAACACTTCTTTTTCTTGTAATTGAGATTGCAGAATCCAGGGCAGATAAAAATATATTCTGGAGGAATTATATGGAAAAGGCAGGGTGGAGGTAAATTAATTGAAGTTGATAAATCTGACATAATGGGGGTTACATGGATGAAGGTTCCAAGGACTAACCAACTTGGTGTTCAAATCAAAGATGGGTTGTACTACAAGTTCACGGGATTTCGTGACCAGGTTACTCCCCCCCCCCCCCCCCCCCCCCCCCCCTCCCCAATGTGTTTTCATACATTTAATGTGGAAAAAGGAATTCAAACCTTTGGTTTGATTTCTTATATGTTATTTCTTTTACTAACTTGTTGACAAATTTAAATATTATTAGACTTGGATCACTATCAAATGCTGGATCTTAATTTCTTATGTTATTATTTTATACATAATTTGCAGGATGTTGCAAGTTTGACCAATTTTTTCCAAAACACATGTGGAATATCAGTAGAAGAGAAGCAGCTTTCTGTTAGTGGTCGTAATTGGGGAGAAGTTGATCTAAATGGTTGGTGGAATTATTTAAACTGACTTGTGTGTTTTAATTGATACTCTGCACATGAGACGTCATATGTATCTAAAACATCTCTCTTTGTCATCCTTGCTAAAATTTAGTGTCTGGGGAGAAAATTTAGTATGACATTATGTTCTGTTTGATATAGAAGCACTCATGAGGCAATGGTATGTAGTATTTTTAGCAAAGGGTAGAGCTCTCTTATTTTCAATGAAATTCATTTGATATCATCCAGTTTGTTCTTGGAAAGTGGAGAGCATTGGCTTTTCTTGATAGTACACAATGATTTCCATATGTGAAGAAAGGCTGTGAACTTATGTGCTGCTACTTTTTTCCCTCCAAAATTTAAGTGTCAAATGCATATAGGCTCTGCCACCTCCACTCCACTTGACAATTGCATTCAGTGCAATATCAAGTGTAAAAAACTTATATAGAAAGTGGTTCTTATTTGTATATGTGTTTGGTGGATGATTGACTTCTCGAAGAGGAACTTTATCTCATTTTGTTATCTTTTGCAATCTAAGCATTTTTCTATATGGAGGGGCTTTTTGATAAAAATTGGCTTGACTTCTTTTATAGTTATATTACTAGTAGAGTAGTGGATGTTCTTATCTTTCTATATCCATTTCAGGAAATATGCTGGCTTTCATGGTTGGTTCAAAGCAAGCTTTTGAAGTGTCTTTAGCTGATGTCTCTCAAACTCAGCTTCAAGGGAAGAATGATGTGATCTTGGAGTTTCATGTGGATGACACGACTGGAGCTAATGAGGTATATCTATATTTTCATGTACTTATATAGTCTTGCATTTTTTAACAAATTCATAAAGTTTAGCCAAATTGGCAGCTTTTTGCAAGAAAAAAAATGTTCTCATTCAAGTTTGGGCTTGCGCAATATTGAAGACTAATTATTAGTTTCAAGTCAATTGTGGATTTTTTATAATCTAATATTATTTGTGTTATGATCCCAGAAAGATTCACTGATGGAGATAAGTTTCCATATACCAAATTCCAACACTCAGTTTGTGGGTGATGAAAATCGTCCTCCTGCTCAGGTGAGTTTGTTCCCAACTCTATAAGAGATCCCATGTTATAATAAATTTTAGGGTAACTGACATTTAATTTTTTATGCACCAGGTTTTCCGTGACAAAATAATGTCAATGGCTGATGTTGGTGCAGGAGGTGAAGATGCTGTTGTTACATTTGAGGGTATTGCGATCCTTACACCTAGGTAATGTCTTTAAATGTGTAGACCTATATCATTCAAGTATTTTTTTATTCTTACAGTTGTCTTTCATACTGCTTGTATTCCTGTTCTTTCAATATATATTATATTAAGTATCAATATTTCAAATTTTTTTTGAAGAAATTTGTACTTTTGTGTAGGGGACGATACAGTGTTGAGTTACACTTGTCATTCTTGCGGCTTCAAGGACAGGCTAATGATTTCAAAATCCAGTATAGCAGTGTGGTTCGCCTATTTTTACTTCCTAAGGTTCATTTGCTGATCATGTACTTTCATCAAAGTTGACTGATTGTTTATTTTCATATTTAATGATTTAGTGATAAGTAAAATTTCAATACCATTAGCCAGCCATGTCTTTAAATTGATGCTTTTCTTTTTGACTTGTTATGTTACTGACAATTTCTATTTGGTATCCATAGTCTAATCAACCACATACCTTCGTCATTATTAGTCTTGATCCCCCTATTCGAAAGGGACAAACTTTGTACCCTCATATTGTTATGCAGGTAAATTGCTCAATGATTATGTTTTGTCAATTTATGTGATATGTAGTGTACTTGCCTCTGAATCTAACATTGTTTTGCTAATTTCTTTGTAGTTTGAAACTGACTATGTTGTTCAAAGTGATTTGGCAATACATGAAGATCTTTATAACTCAAAGTACAAGGACAAGTTGGAGCTTTCTTATAAGGTATTTTGCTTTAACTGTTCTTCAAGGATTGTTTGGAAAATAGAAAAAAGCATCTTGCATATTTTAGGTCTGTTCAAGGTGGTTTTTGGTTTATAGTTTTCAAATTTATAAAGAAGAAAAACTAATTTTGGTTTTAAGTTTTCAAAGTTTTTAAAATAACATTGTTTTGGTTTCTGAATTTAAAATATTGTTGTCTAATCTTAACCCCATTAGAATCTTTCCTCCTTAAAGACCAAAAATCAGCGGTTGATGACCGGCAGTCAATGACCGCTTGGTCAGAGGTGGTGGTGAGTGATGTCTAGTGGTGAGTTTGAATAAAAACAAATATAGAAATTTCAAAAAACAAATTTTATTGTTTTTGAAATTGTGTGAAAACTGTTTTGAAAATTACTAAAATCCCAAATTAAAACCAATTTTTCTGAATGCGTTTGTTTTCAAAACTAAAAACCAGAAACTTGAAACCACCCTAAACGGGGCCTTAGTTGATTAAGATGCATAAATTTGTTAACTGTTGAACATGCACATCACATGATGCATTATCTGATGTGTTTCAACAATTCAATAATCAGGGGCTTATTCATGAAGTCTTCACCACAATATTACGTGGCTTGTCTAGTGCCAAAGTGACTAAGCCTGGAAAATTTAGGAGTTGTCAAGATGGTTATGCAGTGAAATCATCTTTGAAAGCTGAAGATGGAATTTTGTATCCCCTTGAGAAGAGCTTCTTCTTTTTACCTAAACCTCCCACTCTTATCCTTCATGAAGAGGTAGAAATCTGATTGTGCATCCAGATGATCAGATGTCAATTATCAGTTGATATAGCATGTGATATTTACACAATGGATGTTTTAGTTTTTTTTTTTTTTCCCTTTCCTATTAGATTGACTATGTGGAATTTGAGAGGCATGCTGCTGGTGGTTCCAATATGCATTATTTTGACCTTCTTATCAGACTAAAATCTGAACAAGAGCATCTCTTCCGTAATATTCAGAGAAATGAGTACCACAATTTGTATGAATTTATCAGGTAAATGTTAGCCCATTGCCAAATTTTACATAAACTAAATGTTATATAAACAATTTGTTTTTTGTCTGCTCATGCAGTTCAAAGGGCTTGAAAATTATGAACTTAGGAGATGCCCAACCTACTGTTGGTATAAAGAAGGTTCTTGAGAATGATGATGATGATGCTGTTGATCCTCATCTTGAGCGCATAAAAAATGAAGCTGGTGGAGATGAAAGTGACGAGGAGGTGATCAAACATATTTTATATAAAATTTTTCATCATTATCTTTAATTCATAAGTAGCATTTAGTAAATTTGTGTTCTAGTTTTATGAATCAAGTAAATGACACTTATTTATGTTGACCAACAAGGCAACAACATCTGAAAATATATGCTTATGAAAAAACTCAACTGGGCTTTAAGTTTACACTCAGTTTTTGCATCTATTGAACTTGCATCGATAACCATTAAGCATGTAGTTGACCTTCTCCCATTTTAAGTGCCTCCCTTTTAGTATGGACCTGATACAAGTTGCTTCATGTTTGTTTTCGGGACTGTGTGGCGGGATTTTCCTAGTCTTGTATGTTGGTACATATACATTAAATGGTGATAAATGTCTACAGGATTCTGATTTTGTTGCTGACAAGGATGATGAAGGTTCTCCTACTGATGATTCTGGGGCAGATGATTCTGATGGCAGTGATAGTGGTGATGAGAAAGAGGCAAGTGATTTTTGTTTGGTGTTATCTTTTTTATAGTTCTCTACTTTTTAAATCTATGGTTTGTCTGATACCTTAATGATCACCAATTTTCAGAAGCCTGCCAAAAAGGAATCAAAGAAGGATCTGCCTTCTAAGCCATCTTCTTCTAAGAAGAAATCAAAAGATGATGAAGATGGAAAGAAGAAAAAACAGAAGAAGAAAAAGGACCCAAATGCACCCAAGAGAGCAATGTCCGGTTTCATGTTCTTTTCTAAATTAGAAAGAGAGGTGTGTGTTCTATTCTTTGTCATATAAATCGGCTGTATGGTTTTGGATTTGGGTGTGTAAGTTGTGGGTGGGGACTGGGGAGCATTTATGTCCTAACTTCTGCATGGCTGCATAGCCTCTACATTTACAATGGTAATCTAAGTAGAGAAAAAACACTTATACTATGTTAGTGTAAAAAGTTTTATACTGATATTTAATTACAATTCTTTATATATTGTAAGTTAGTTAATTTTACAAATTAATACTTTAAAAGTCATATAAATGTAGGGCTATGATTAAACATCAATATAAAATTCTTTTACACGGTCAGTGTATAGGTGTTAAACTCATCTAAGCATGTATAATACTTAACTTACTCTACTGGTATTTTGGGGGAGAAAATCAAAGTTTCTCAGGTTGTGTAAAAGAAAAATATATTCCCAGGTCCGGATAGTAGATAATATTGAGATCATACCAGCTAAACCTGTAATAAATGCAAGTGAGCTTAAATATGACCTTTAGGAAATTGACACAAGCCCCAAAACTCAGTATAGTCAAATATGACCTTTAGGAAAATTTTTAGTAGTTTTTATTGTAAAAAAAAAAATGTAAAATGTACCTGAAGTCAAGCAGGGTTTATGTAAGTATTATTTACCTAATATTTTCTGAAAGCTTAATTTTTTTGGACAGAATCTAAAAAAAACTAATCCTGGAATTTCATTTACGGATGTGGGAAGAGTTCTTGGAGAGAAATGGAAAAAGATGTCAGGTATGATTTCATTTCATGCAGTTTTATTGGGTGACCTTTATTTATGATCTAAACTCATTGGGCATGTTTGGGTAAGCTTCTTTGGAAGCATTTCTAGGAAATTAAAATACAGAAAAAAGCAAAAATAACTTCTCTATAAGCTAAAATTTACCTGTGAAAAGGTCACACATTTTTTAAAAAAAACTTATAGAGGAAGTTTTTTAGTTTATGGAGAAAGCTTTTTTTTTTCTTTGTATTTTATTTTACTTGAACAGCTTAAAGAGAACTGACCCAAACATGCCCATTATGTTTAGGAACGAAATCACTTAACTGTACATTGTTTTACCTATTGAATGCACAGCGGAAGAGAAGGAACCATATGAGGCAAAAGCACGAGAAGATAAAAAACGCTACAAGGATGAGATTAGTGGCTACAAGAATCCGCAACCCATGAATATTGATTCAGGAAATGACTCTGACAGTGCATAAGGAGGTTTCAATAGATATTGCTAAAAATTGCTGTCCGTTTCTTTTTTTGATAAGCAATTCTTGTCAGTCTCTACCTGGATGTAGTTTTGTAGCTACTGATTGTCATGACACGCAAGTTAATGTAGGCATCCTCCATGTATTTCTTACTAATGATGGCATCTACTCATGCTCTGTAATTGACGCAAGTTTATGCTCTTTGAAATAGCTTGATAACTTGTGAACATGCCCAGGAGTTTTGTACTCTGGGTTGAAAGTTGAGTGCCAGTTTGTTTTGCATAGGGAAGACAAGGAAAGGATGAAATTGCCGTGTTGACTAGATTTCTGTGCTTAATTAAATTAGTGGTCTGTTTGTGACCCAATTTGATAATCGTTGTAGAATGAAAATAACATTGCCAAATGGATTGACTAAACTTATTTCAATGTGAGCTCAAAATAGTGATAAATGCCAAGATAAAACGAGTTTGAATTTGTATTGGATGTCCATAATAAATATTTATATAAAATATGTAAAGTTCCCTCATGAAAATATTAAAAATGTAAATTATGGTTTATTGTCATTTACAAAATAATGTTATGAAATTAATTCCTAATAGTAGATGACAAATTAATTAGAAGTAGGGTGTTTTTGGGTTCAGTTTAAATTAATTATAAAATTTAAATTAAATTAATCTTTTGTGATTTGGTTTTACTGTTTAAAATTTTTATTATTAAGTATTAAAACATATATAAAAAAATTTACTTCTAAAATTGTATAAAAATTTAGTCTTAATAAAATTATATAAAAATAATTATGATTAAAGTTAAAGTATAAATAATTAATTCTTTTATATATTACACTCTAGTGATTAGCAATTGTTGTTAAATTCTATTAAATGAAATTAGATAAAAAAATTTTACTAAAATATTTATTTATTAACTAATTCATATTAATTAAAAATCTTAATTAAAGAATAAGTTAAAATCTTATAAAATAATTGTGTATGTCTTCTTAGATGTTTGCTAAAATAACTAAGGATTAACTATTTAGTTTGATTTGATGTAATTTCAATATTTTAAATTGCAAACCAAACCGAACCATGCAACTTAAAAATTATAAAAACCAAATCATTTCAAACTATAGCGGTTTTTTATTTGAGTGGTTTGGTTTTCGATTTTCAATTTGGTTTGATTTGATTTTAAACACTCCTAATTAAAAGTGTATATCACAGTCACTTTATAATAAAAAATGAACTACTTGATTTATTTATTACTATTTAAGTTACAAAAAAGACTTATACATTGTTAATGTAAAATTTATGCTTACAACCAATTATAATGATATAAATGAAAGATTGTTATTAAATATAAATGTAAAATTTTTGTCAATTTATAATTATTAAATTCTTTAATTGTTCCATGATCTTTTACTAAATAAACATAATTATGTTATTACATTTTTTTAGCGCATCAAATAAATTTTAAAGTAAAAACAAAATTTTAAATTGCAATCTCATAACTAACAAAAAAAAAAAAAAAGAAAAATCATTAAAAGAAAAGGTTGTGAAAGATATGAGAAACTTTCACCGCAACCAATCAAAAGATTTTTGAGAAAAGAAGTAATAATCTATAAAAGATATATATACTATAAATTCTAGCTTCTCTCCTAATAGTCGACATATATATTCAAATAAAATACTATAAGCTTTTTTAGGAGGAAATACTAAGTATGCATGAAAGTTTCAACAACTTAAATGAGTTATATATTTAATTCTTGATTTATATATAATAATAATAATAATAATAAATTTTCAATTAATTATAGATTATAAATCATTTTTATGATTTTTTTAAAAATAATATTAAGAATTGCATCTCATGAAAAATTTTCAATGAAAATTATATCATATTATATAATATATATATATATATATATATATATATATATATATATATATATTTATGCAAGCTTAAAGGTCTTCACATTTCCCTTTCCATGTGATGGTCTAAGAATTAAGATTACCTCAGTTAAAATGAAGTTTGTTGATGACACGATGATACCATTTGAAATTATCAGAATTTTAATTTGGCTAGCTAGTTTCTATCTTTCCAAATAGATATATTGGACATACAAATTAACCCATACATGTGTGTCTAGAATATTCTAAACTTAAATGGATGAGAATGCTTATTAAGCATAAAGTGGCACTAGTGTTATGAAGACTAATTATTAATGTTAGTAACTATTAGTAATATGAACATATAAAAAGTTTGACCAATTTTATATGTCCATGAGGTTAAATATATATATACTAATACTATACATTGTTGACCGAGCAACGGTATGCTAATTTCGAAACGTATAATATCCATTTTTTTCTCCAAAGGATGCATCTGTACCCTCTGATTCGGAAGCAAATAACTCACAATGTTGACAAAGTCATGCCACTATGCCAATAATAACGTAAGTTACTTGGTAAATTTGGAAAACTACCATACTTGGATAAGAATGCATGAAAGCCACTAATTAATGATAGAAAGTAATGTGGCGAACTAGTAACCAAGTTATGAAAACAGAACGGTTTGCATGCCACTTTTTACGTGGCAAAATTTGGAATGACATTACCACTTTTCACGGGTTGTTGTTGCTATTTAAGCACCTTCTGTTGTATTTGAATGAACTCACCAAGCACATTATGCTATAAACCAAATACTTGGTTTCAATTGGTATTGGCTTGGGAAGGTCTTGTTGATTTTGAGCTTTATGTAATAAATCCCAAGACCTTTTCCAATAAGCTTGCCAAGCATAAAATTTAAAAAAAAAACAAAAACAAAAACCAAGGCTTAGTGCAAGAAAAAATAAAGCACAAGTCATGGGAATAATGGTTGGAAGTGTGATTAAGGTTGTCTTTACCCTTTTGGCCTCTTTCGCCATGATCATCCCATGCCTTGAAGCTGGCATTGCTGAGTTCGATGATTTTCTCAGAAAACAAGCTCACGAAGCTCATGAAATTGCTCTTGAGGCCTATGTCCCATCGCCCGAAGAAATCACCAATGAACTTAATTTGCATGTTCATTTGTATGTATCCCTCTTATTACTTCTATTTTCACTTAATTCATATACATCCAAATACGAATTTGGTTCTTGAAAATTGAGCTAGAAAAATGCTTTTATCTAAGAATCAATTGTTTCATTCAACGAAATCCGTCACCCTTAAAAAAAATTATTATTTGATACCTTACAATTTAAGAAAAAAGGCATTTCATTTCAAAATCTTTTTACTAAGTTTTTAGTTATGATTTATTTTGTGTGCTATACTAATCCAAGAAAGATTTGGATTAGAGTTGAGCATCGATTTAAATGCACTTTTAATATTTATATTGCATTTCTCATGCACAAACTAACAATTTTAAAAACATAAAACTTGATCTTAGAATTTCATTTTTAAACGCATTGACAATATTATGGACTTTTTTTACTATGATTAAAAGTATTATATTTTAAGTTTGCTAATTTTAATAATAATTATTTTTTAAAAAAAATTTAACAATTAAAACAATTTCTAATAAGTTAATGATGCATGAAAATCAAACTCATGATTTTATGTTACAATTCTAAGAGAATTTGATGCAATGTAGGGCATTTGAAAACTCCACAAGGAGAGAACTAAGACAAAGGAGAGGTCAAGGATGTGATGCTACCAATCCTATTGACACATGTTGGAGGTGTAGAAGTGACTGGGCTCAAGACAGGTTTAGGCTAGCTAAATGTAGCAAAGGATTCGGAAGAAGAGCCGTTGGAGGGCTTGGTGGGCCCATTTATGTTGTCACTGATAGTTCCGATAATGACATGGTGAACCCTAAACCAGGAACTATCCGACATGCTGTCACCCAACAAGGCCCATTATGGATCACCTTCGCACATAGCATGATTATCACATTGCAACAAGAATTGTTGATTTCCTCAAACAAGACCATAGATGGTCGTGGTGCCAATGTTCAATTTAAGGGTGGTGCTGGCCTTACCATTCAGTTTGTTAGCAATGTTATCATCCATGGAATTCGCATCAAGAACATTGTTCCTAAGGAAGGTGGCATGATTAAAGACTCTTACAACCATGTTGGACTAAGAACAAGGAGTGATGGTGATGCCATCTCTATTTTTGGAGCCTCTAACATTTGGATTGATCATGTTTCCCTTTCTAATTGTGCTGATGGTCTTATTGATATCATCGAAGGTTCCACTGGCATCACCATCTCAAATTGCCACATGACTAAACATAATGATGTAAGTAGTTACATTACATTACTTTACAACATTACATGTTATTGCTCTTACAACAGTAATCCTTTGTTTACATGTAAAACATAATTTTGATCTTTGAAAGAGTTTTGTAGACAATTTTTTTATACATTTAATGTGAGACTTTTGGTGGGTAGAGTATTGGCTCTTTAATCAAGGTTAAGGGATTTAAAGACATAAAATATGATAACTTTAATGGAATGAAAAAAAAAAGTCCCTTGGTTGTGGCTACAAGATTAGAGAGTCTCATAATATCATAGTGGCTTAGGCCCAAATATTTAAAATATGGTACTTTGGGTGAGATGTAATAGTAACCTAGAAGGTTTATTAGCCCAACATATAGCTTGAACCTTCCTTCTAGTACTAATATCTTTTCCTTAATATATGTTGCATGGTTAGATTTTAAGCATTCAAATTATTATTCACTTTGTTATTTAAAAAAACATTTCAATGAGTTAATGGAAGATAATGATTATAAATTGTCATTAACATGTCCTATTCAACATGCAATGGTTTTTGTTGAAGTAATGAATGAAAATGCATGTTATTGTAGGTGATGCTTTTTGGGGCTAGTGACTCATACAGTGGAGACAAGATCATGCAGATAACAGTGGCATTCAACCATTTTGGGCAGGGATTGATTCAAAGGATGCCAAGATGTAGATGGGGTTTTGTGCATGTCCTCAATAATGACTACACTCACTGGATGATGTATGCAATTGGTGGTAGCTCAGGGCCAACCATTTTGAGTCAGGGAAATCGTTTCATTGCTCCCAACAATGATGTTGCCAAGGAAATCACACATAGGGACTATGCAACACCTGATGTATGGAAAAATTGGCAGTGGCAATCAGACATGGACTTATTCATGAATGGAGCAAAGTTCACTACTTCTGGGTCACCTATTCGTTTGGCATACAATAAAGGTTTCATCATGAAGCCAAGAGATGGGACACATGTTAGTAGGCTAACACGACATTCTGGTGCCCTTGATTGCTTTGTGGGCAGACCTTGTTAGAGAATATATATTTATTTTCTTTGTTATTTTATTATCGTTAAAACTAATACAGAAAATGTATGATAATCCTCTAGCTAGGATGAATTGAGTGTTGAGGATGAGTAGACAACAAGTCTTATGCAGCAAGCATTTATGGCCTTGTAAAAGTAAAAGGGAATTTGTTGCTTGGGTTCAAATAAGAAGAAATAAAGCTTCAAGTTATTAGTAAACTTTTTGCGTTTCAAGTCTTTTTTGTGATGACTTATTTATTTAATATGTTATAAGTGAGTGAAATAACTATTAAGAGGAAATTAAATTTAAGTTTTACTTAAATTATTAAGTTAATTGAGAGGTGATGGATTTATTAATGGACTTGTTACTATGTGATTATTTTTAGATAATGGGTAGAAAGGTAGAGAGGTGAGAATAATAATTTTTTTTTTTGTAAGGTTTTGATGCAATTTCCCAAATATTTTTGGGAGAGGATGCAAATAGTAAGCTAAACTTACTAAGTACATCCTCATTCCTCTTTTTCTTCTTCCTTCTCCTTTATCTTCTTTTCTTCTTTCTTCTTTCTTCTTCCAATTTCATCTCTTTCTCTACCGATTCTCTCTTACTTTATCGTGGTGAACTCTTGCTTGCATGGTTAAGTAATTGTTGATGGAATCCAACGTTGTCTTTTATTGCTCTTGATCCTAAGTGGTGATAAGTATATGTATGTCTGATCATAGTTCTCTAAACCTTTTTTCCATTTTTTCTTGATCCTATTGTTCATCTTGAAAAGAAAATTCCTTTGAAATGTCAATTTCTTAAATTTTGGGTGGATTTTGGGGTTTTTCCAAGAAATTGAGTAGCACTTTCTATTGGAATTTTGTTTCTTTACCAAAGACAACTTTTAAAAGGGGAATAGGAAAGAAAAATTGAAACCTTGCTTTTATTTTGAATGATTGTGTTTTTGGTGGAGGTGAAATCAATATGAGGCAATTGATATTTAATTAAAATTTATTTATAATACAAAATTGATGGTGTTGGTGATAATTAATGTTGTTGCTGATTTTGGTGATAAATAATATTTGATGTTCATTAATGATTTGGTGATATTGGATGTTGATTGGAGACTTTGAGTGATGTTGGATGTATGTTATTGATCTTAGTTATAATTTATGCTTATGATCAATTCTGGTGATACCTAAAATCATGATAAGGTGCATATTATTATGATGTATGATGATGAGGTTATGCTAAGCTTGAAGAATGTAGGCAGTTACTGGGGAGTAACTTTGTCTTGGGTGAAATGTATATGTTACAGGTGTGGTTGAGATGTATTGAGTTGCGGTTGCATCTAAGGTCAATGTAATCTGGAAACCAAATATACATGTAGGTAAAGGTAATCTATGGTTTTAAATTGCGATCCCAGTACCAAATATGGTGGGAGATGTACCCATGGGATGTGCTTTGACGACAATGGTTTTGACATAAGGGTTAGGTAGATTCTAGATACCATTCTCAAATAAGTATACTAAGACTTCAGTTGGTTGTCTGATGGATTGGGTGGATGTCTAACACCTACGGTGAGAAGTCTATGATCGCCTTGATGTTCAAACTTAATAAATAATGAGGACTCGTCATGTCATGTCAGTATATGGAGTTGAGTGCTTATGTTCAGGTGGAATATAAGTATGAATGCTTAGTGGTTATATTTAGTGAAATGAGTATGATTGATTGGTGGTAATATTTGGTGATTAAATAGCTATAATGTAACAGTTTAATGACTTTTATACTATGCATACCCTTGCTTTTGGTGTTCTTTTGTATGATTGTGACAATCGTGTTTTGCTTGAGAACAAATAGCGATGAGGATGTTGTGAGACAGGTGTATGATGTGTGACTATGTTGGAAGAATTGATTTGTAGTGTAATATGTTTTAAGTGAACTTTGTATAAATATTTTGTACTTGGTTTAATTATTAGAATAGAGTAATGAATAACTCAGTTATGTTTTCTAAGGAAGTTACACTGAAACATGATGTACTGTAATACACTTAGTGTATAGTATATGCTTGTATGAGTGTTGAAGTTTAGATGGTGTAGAATTAGTTTATATATGATGTATTTTGTTGGGATCATGCAATTGAGTTCTGTAATCTACATGACCTTGTTAAGCAAAAGGTCTCGCCCAGCAAGAGTTCGCTTCTGCTAGGGAGATTTTAAGGCTTTACACCCAATGACGTATCTTACCTAGCGCATGTAACATCCTAAAACATGGGGTTACATACATTACCTCTTCTGAAACAAAACTTTTTCTTACCATTTTAGGTCCAATTGAATTTCAATACATTATGCTATCTTACAAAATCTCTATTGAATTTCTCACAACAATAAAACCTTTCAAAAACATTTTTAATTACCAATCTTCTTTAAAACAAATGTTGATTTTAGTTAAATATCTTGATTTCAAAACGAACATTCAAAGAATATTTTGCAAAACTTTTTATCATAACAAGTTCACTTTAAATCAGATACATATACATTTATAACCATTAAATATATATATATATATATATATATATATATATATATATATATATATATATATATGTAATCTAAATTGAAACTCTGGTTAACAAATATAGAGAAAATTTTAAAGAAATATCAACAGAACATAAATCTCAAATATTTACAGTAAAAATAGTTAAATAAATAAATAAATAAAATTGAGATGACTAAATAACTACAAAATATTAAAATTCCAAGTTGTAAAGAGTCATCTACCCAAGCACTGTGAATTAACTGTATCATCTCAAAAACATAAATATGATTACATAGTCTTATAAAATATTAAAATCAACATCATCCAAACCTGAAAAATGTTGGTTGTAAGGGTGAGTATTTCCTACCCTCCAAAACTCTCATGCAACAAACATAATATATATATATATATATATATATATATATATATATATATATATATATATATATATATATACACACACACACACACTACCAACACGTAATTAAAGAAAAATATAATTTAAGAATTATTCAATCTTTCATTCAAACCATAAAACTTTTCTATGAGAATTTCTCTTACATATACCACCACAATTTCTTTTTCATCAACCATCTTTCTTTATCGTAAACAATATTTATTTCTCATAAACGGTATTTCGTTCTCATCAACCTATTTCTTTCTTATATATTGTATTTCTTTCTCATAAACTATATTTATTTTCCATAAGCCATATTTCTTTCTCATCAACCATATTTGTTTCTCATAAAACCTTATTTCTTTCTTGTAAAATGTATTTCTTTCTCATAACCATATTTCTTCATCATTTCAGCACAACAATAGTCATAACCATTTACCAACAACATTGATAAACTAGATTTCTACCCGTATTTTCACCATGATTAATATATGTTTTTAAGGAAAGAATTGCATTTTTATGGAAAAAACTCACTTTTTAGTATTTATACAAAGAGGGATAAAGTCAAGGGAAGTTCTTCCAAGAGCTTCCCTAGAGAGGAGCAACCAAAAGCATCATACAAAGAACATAAACCATTGCATTCTAGAGACAACCCTCTACTATTAGTTCTACTTCTAAGACTAGTAGTATTAAGTGTTTTAAATGTCTTGGGAGAAGCCACATTTCCTCCTAATGCCCCACTAGAAAGACCATGATCATGAGGGGTCTAGCCATCTATAATAGTGAGGATAACTCATTTTTCTCCTCTAGAGAAAGTAAGGAAGAAGAAGGTCATGCACAAGAACATGACATGAATGAGCTTTATGCTTGTGAAGGGGGACCTCTTTATGGTTAGAAAGCTTCTTGGAAGCCAACCTCTTAAGCTAAACCAGTCCCAAAAGGAGAACATTTTTCACACAAGGTGTAAAGTATTAGACAAAGTGTGTTCTCTCATTTTGGACATTGGATTTTGTTGTAACTATTGTAACTCAAGGTTGGTTGAAAAGCTAGTCTTAACTCCAACTCCTCATCCTAAGCCTTATAAGCTTTAGTGGCTCAATGAGCAAGGGGAAATGGTGGTTAAATAACTAGTTAAGTTCCCATTTCCATTGGAACATATAAGGATGAGATCATATATGACATTGTTTCAATGGAAGTTGGACACATCTTGTTAGGAAGATTATAGCAATTTGACAAGAAATTCATCCATCATGGTCATTCTAATGAGATTATCATCACGCACAACGATAGAAAATTCAAGTTGTATTATCTTACTTCTTCCTAGGTGACAAAGGATTAGCTTGTCATGAAGCATAATAGAGATGAGGAAAAAAACTCAAAAGAAAGACCAAGTTTCACCCCTAAAGCTTGAAAGGAATAAGGATGTTGAGTTGGAAGGTAGTGCCTTATTCAAGAAGGTTGTTAAGAAGGAAAGCCACTTTGCTACAAAATAGGATATAAAAAACGCTTTCCAACTTGATAAACTCTTCTATCTCTTCATTTGCAAAGAGATACCATCTTGCACTGTCACAAATCTTGAGGTTGAGTCTCTTCCACAAAAGGTTCAAACTTTGCTGAAGGAATTTGATAATCTATTTGCAAAGAAAAACCCTAAGGGTTTGCCTCCTCTAAGGGGATAAAACATCAAATAGACCTCATTCCTGGTGCTAGTTTACCTAATAGGTCAGCATATAGGACAAACCCCTTTAAGACCAAAGAGATTGAGTATCAAGTTTAAGATTTTTTGGACAAAGGTTGGGTTCCAAAGAGCCTCAGCTCTTGTGTTGTGCGAGTCTTAGTGGTGCCCAAGAAGAATGGCAAGTAGAGGATGTGTATTGATTGTAGAGCAATCAATAACGTCATCATCAAATACAGGCACCTAATCTCTAGGCTTGATGACATGTTAGATAAACTACATAGAGCTAAGTTATTTTCAAAAATTGATCTTAGAAGCGATTACCACCAAATTAGGATTGAAAAGGGTGATAAGTGGAAAACTGCTTTTAAGACCAAATTTGGATTTTATGAGTGGTTAGTGATGCCTTTTGGTCTCACAAATGCTCCTAGTACATTCATGTGCTTAATGAATCATGTTCTTAGGGATTGCTTTGGTAAGTTTTGTGTAGTTTATTTTGATGATATTCACATTTATAGTAAGATTCTAGATTATCACTTAGGACATCTAAGGCAAGTTTTTTTCATTCTTAGGACCAACCACCTTTTTGCAAACATTGAAAAATATACATTTTGCGTGGAGAGTGTGGTATTTTTAGGGTTTCTAGTAAGTGCACAAGGGTTCCATGTGAACCCTAAGAAAATCAAAGTCATCCAAGAATGGCTTACTTCAATAAGTGTGACAGAGATCAAGAGTTTTCATGGTCTCACTAGGTTCTATAGGAGCTTTGTGCCTAATTTCTCCATACTTGTCTCGCCATTGAATGATTTGCTGAAGAAGGATGCATCAGTTTTAGCTCAACCTGATTTCTCAACAACCTTTGAGCTAGAATGTGATGCATTTGGAGTAGGTGTAAGGGTTGTTTTGTTGCAAGGAGGGAATCCCATAGCATATTTAAGTGAAAAACTTAATGGAGACCCCCTCAACTACCCACCTATGATAAGGAGTTCTAATTTTTTATAAGGGCCTTCAGACTTGGGAACATTATCTTGTTTCTAATGAGTTTGTCATTTACAGTGACCATGAGTCACTTAAATATTTAGGGTTTAGGGTTTAGGGTTTAGGGTTTAGGGTTGAATTCCTTGAATCCTTCACATATGTCTTGAAGTACCAAAAAGGGAAAACAAATGTGCTAATCGATGCCTTGTCTAGAAGGCACACTCTTTTTATCACTTTGAGTGCTCGAATTTTAGGCTTTGATGACATTAGGATCATGTATCCCTCTTACAAAGATTTTGGTCCCACCTTTGCTGCCTCTTCTACTAAAGCCCATGATGGATTCTTTCTGAGTGGGGGGTAGTTGTTCAAAAAAGACAAACTCTGTATACCCTAAAGATCTATGAGAAAATTGTTGATAAAAAAGTGTCATAAAGATAGTCTCATGGGGCATTTTGGAATTCAAAAACCTCTTATGCTTTGAAAAGAGAAGTTCTTTTGGCCTCATATGAAGAAAGATGTCCAAAGACATTGTTCTAGATGGATAACTTATCTCCAAGCTAAGCCTAAAATTATGCCTCATGGACTTTACACATCTTTGTCTACTCCTTCTACACCTTGGATAGATATAAGCATGGACTTTGTACTTGGTCTCCCAATAACCCAACAAGGTTTAGACTCTATCTTTGTGGTAGTGAATCCTTTTAGTAAAATGACTCATTTCATACCATGCTACAAGGTCGATGATGTGAGAAACATCTTGACTTTTCTTTAAAGAGGTTGTGAGATTGCATGGAATACCTTCCATTATTATGTCTGATAGAGATGCGAAGTTCCTTAGCCATTTTTGGAGAACTTTATAGGCTAGGCTAGGAACTAAGCTTCACTTTTCTACCACCTGTCATCCTCAAACTGATGGTCAAACAGAGGTGGTGAATAAGTGTCTATCTACAATGTTGAGGGAACTTCAGAGAAGCAACCATAAGTCTTGGGATGAGTACCTCCCCATATAGAGTTTGCATATAATAAGATGGTTCATAGAATCACCAAGCATTCCCCTTTTGAGGTGGTCTATGGGTTTAATCCCCTCACTCCTTTAGATCTGTTGTCTCTCCCTACTTCCCAATCTCATAAAGATGGGCAATCAAGGGCTAAGTTTATTAAGAGGTTGCATGAGAGGGTTAAATCAAACATTGAACATCAATTAAAAAGGTATGCATCATACAAGAATAAGGGGAGGAAGGAAGTCATCTTTGATGAAGAGGATTGGGTTTGGCTTCATTTTAGGAAAGATAGTTTTCTTACTAATAGAAAATCAAAACTAAGCCCTAGAGGAGATGATCCCTTCCAAGTCTTAGAGAGGGTAGGCAACATTGCATATAGGTTAGACCTCCGTAAGGACTATGAAGTCAGCATTACATTTAACATTTGTGATCTATCTCCTTTTGTAGTGTTGATGATGAGAAAGAGGATACCACAAATTTGATGTCAAATCCTTCTAAAGAGTGAGGAGTTTATGCAATCCTGCCTGCTAAGGGTCCCATCACAAGGGTCATGACTAGAAGAATTGAAGAGGACATGGCTAGGAAGGGGAGTGGAACTCCTACTTGAAATGAAGACTAGGTCATAATCTTCTTAATTCTCGCTTTATAAATCACACCCTTTATTATATGTTTAAGAAGGTGTATTTAGTTTGCTTTGTGGCCTTGTATTTTTGCCTATATTCCTATTTTTAGTTAGGAGGTGTAGCTAGTCTTTTATGTGGAGTGTGTTTATTAGAATGGGTCTTTTTCGGAGCCTTGGCCACGTGGTTGTTTGATAATCACCCTTAGTTTGTCCCACACCAGTTCTAAGGCACACATGAAGCATGAGAGACATGTGGGCCCCTTTTGGTTCCTTTCATTAGGTGCCAAACTCACTCTTTCTCCTATATGGTACATACATGGTTTCTAGAATTCAAATTTGAATTTTGGAAGGAGTCTATATGGCATTCTTAAATTCAAATTGATTTTCAAGGGAACATGATCCACTTTGTTAGGTCCATGTTTGGATCTTTTTGGAATTAATTAAGTGCTAATTGGCTCTAACTCAATTAGCACTTAATTAAACTCATGCTTAAGCCCCTAAGAATGGAAGTTCAGTCTCTCCCTCCTAACCTAGCTCATTTCTTATAAATAGGCATCTCCTTTCATTTGTAGATTTTACACTGGAATGACATAAAATTTCTCTTAAAGAGTTTCTTTTTTAAGTGTCCTTATTCTCCAAATTGTGAGAGTTCCTTATGGCTTTTATTAAGGGTTTTTTCCATTGTGGCAAACTTCATTTTCCTTGTGGCTTATCTCCTTAAGTGATGCCACCATCACCACCACTTCTTCTTTCTTCCACATCCATTTCACAAATTGGAACCTCATGAAGATGATCTTGGGAGAATAACCATGGAGGATTGCATCAATAACAGAGGCTGCGAAGACATTTGCCATGGTCACCAACAAAAATCTAAGGTTTAAGAAAAGTTGTCAAAAGAGGGTAATTATTAAATGTGTTAAGGGTTACCCATTTCATCTGAGAGTAAGTAAGTCCAACCAAAGTCAATATTGGCAAATGGTGAGTTTTATGAATGACCACACTTGTGTTAGGACTTCATGCAACAGGCAAGCAAAAAAAGAGTGGTTGGTGAAAAGATTTGTTCCTTTCTTAAGGTACACTCCTGACATGAAGACAAACGCTTTTGTGATACTTGCAGGGGACAAGTCGAGTGTGAAGTTAAATCATTATAAGATCTGCATAGAGAAAGTTAGAGTCCTTGAAAAAATGCATGGTTCCTTTAGGGAGCATTACAGTCATCTCAGAAGCTATACTGAAGAACTATTGTGTAACAATCCTAACAGTATTGTTAAAATTAAGTGTGACATGATTGCTAGTGGAGCTGTCTTGAAAAGGATTTATGTATGCTTGGAAGCTTGCAAAGTGGAATTTGCAACTACTTGCCAACCCTTGATTGGGCTTGGTGGGTGTTTCCTGAAGGGTGAATATGGAGGCCATTTGCTGAGTGTAATTGGGAAGGATGGAAACAACAAATGATACCAATTGCTTATGTTGTTGTAAAGACTAAATGTGGAAATTCTTGGAGATGGTGTTTGGAGTTGCTATCATCTAATTTAGATGGAGTGCAATATATTTCATATCAGCAAAAGGTACCTTAAATCTTTTTAATTCATTTGTACAGATGTTTAGCAAAAACTTTTTTACATGTTTTTGGGTTTAATATGTTGTTTATGTTGCAAGGTTTATTATAGATATTGGGAGAATTATATGGAGATAATGTTCAACATCGAGTGTGTGTTAGGCATCTGTATAGGAACTGGAGGAAGAAGTTTCTAGCTAGATAGTTGAAGGAGATGTTCTAGGCAGTTGCAAAAGCAACCACCTTTCCTGATTTTGAGAGAGTAATAGAATCTCAAAAATTCCAATCATGATGCCTGGGAGGATTTGAACAACAAAACTCATTCAACTTGGGCATGCTATGCCTACTCTGTAAACACCAAATGTGACCTTCAAGTGATAAATATTTGTGAGGAATTTAATAGAGAACTTATGGAATATAGGGATAAGCCAATAATTACATTTTTAGAAGGGGTCAAGTTTTATGTCATAAGGAGGATTGTCAGCTTAAGGGGTTTAATGTAGAGGTATGGAGGGCTCATATGCCCTAAAATATAGAAAATTCTGGAGAAAAATAAGAAAGAATCACAATATTGGAATCCTAACTGGGCTAGTGATGATGGCATGTCCTTGTTTGAGGTGTCTAGGCACTGTACTATGTATGTGGTGAACTTGAAGCAAAGAACTTGTAGCTGTAGGAAGTGAGATATTAGTGGTATACTTTCATGTCATGCCATAGTCTGGATATGATACACTAATAAAATGCTGAAGAATATGTAGACAATTTTTACGAGTTAGTTACTTCTAATCATTTATGTAAGTGATTTGACATGTGTCATCTGATTTATGTTTCTACTTTGATAGGGAAAATACATTAATGGCAACATATTCATACATTGTGTTGTCATGCAATAGATCAAACTTGTGGGCCAAAGATGCCAATTTTGCCACCATCAATGAGAAGAGCCTTTGGTAGACAAACAAAAGTCAGAAACAAGGTAAATTATGAGCCCAAGAGTGTGACACGGTTAGGAAGATAGTCATCCTCAGTTGTTTGTTATAACTGTGATGAAGTTGGATACAATATCAGAACTTGTAAAGGGAAGACAATTACAGACTAAAAATTACCCAAAGGGGGAAATAAGGTATTAACATAATGTTAACTATAATTCATTATGTAACCACTTTACTAACATTTTATTTAAATTTGTTTAGGCTCATTTTTTTTTTTTTGTTTAAAGTTTAAAGTAGAGTCTGGTCTACTTGAAGGAGCTTTTTGTACTATGTAGTTTATTCTAGTTGTAGGACTTTTGTTGTTTCTGGTTAGATTTTTTGTATAAACATCACATATTGTTATTCCATGGAAATTGATGTAATGGTTGCTTATTGTTAACTGATTGAATAAAAATTTGATTCGCTTGTTGGTTTATGCAATTTTGAATTACTTGTTTGTTTATGCACATGGTTATTCAGTTATACATTGGTTTTTGAAATGGCAGATTGGTATTTCAACTTCAAATTAACACTGATTTAAATTTGCATTGCTTTGTTATGATTTTGATATGGCATAATGGTTTTTCAAATTGCAGATTGGTATTTCAAGAGAAATGTCTAATTGATTCATATGGTTTTTGCTATGGCAGATTTGCTTTACAAGTGAAATGGCTAATTGATATGGCAGAATGGTTTTGATATAGTATCTGTTATGGCTTTAATATGACACATTTTTCCCTTGGTCTAACATAGTGGCTTATATTGTCTAACTACTTTACATGGCAGTTGTACATTGCAACCACAATTAACATCCAAAATGGACTTTCACAAGTTTATATGGTATTTCAAATTTGAAACTGAACTTCAAATTTAAGGCAAAATGGAATTTAAATATAAATTGGACTTTCTAATGCTGCATCACAAGCCAATAACAGAATCCACAATGACATTAAAATTGAACTTAAACATCTCATAACATTAAAATGTCAAAATACATATATTCAAATCACATTGTTTTCATACATTGAAATCTCCTAAACTAAACCAATAAACCTTAACATCAACAACTTCTCCTAACAACAATGATAACAGTAAGAATAAACGCAATTCATATACTAAGAATCAACCCAACACCAAGTAAAAATTATCTTTAATTCAGTTCTTTCAAATTTTTTTCATCTCTATACTTTGATTGTTGTTGTTCTTCAACCCTCTTGAGTGAACTTAGATTGATCTTTTTCTCTCTCTTGTTCAACACTAGATCATACCATTAAAAAAAATTGCATCCTCTAGTCCCTGTGATATGCATTTCATCCATTTCAAAACATGCGTTACAAATAAAACATGCAAAATCTAAAAAACTAAGAGTTTCATGGTCAGTTCTAGTGATACGATCTCTACCTCACCCTGTAAGACCTACACATGTAAAATCTTTTTCATGGGTTGTCCTGCGTCCACGATGTCACCAACGGAGCTTCCACCCTACAACTGCACACCATTCAATGCTTTTGAGGTTGAGACTCTGAGCTGTATGAGATGCCACTTGTTTCCATGGAAGTATGCAAGATGGACAACAAGCTGAAGAAGAAGGTGTGTGATGACGAACGTGAGTGACGAGTGATGCAAACGTTATGTTCTCTATTTGCACAAAGGGACTATTACAAAAAACCCTAAATCAATTTCGTAATTTTGCATACCTGTTAGTAATGTGTAACGTCAAACAACAATTAACACACTAAACAAGTCAACGTCCAATTTTAACAGTCAACAGTGTCATTTTGACAGATGGACAAAATTTACCCTTTTTTAAAACTAGAAGAGACAAAAAATGTGCAAAAAAATAGAAAGACAAAAAGTATACAAGTGCTAAAATATGAAAGTACAAAATACAATTTAGCCAAAATAAATTTTTAATTAAAATTATTTTTAATTAAAATAAAATTAATAATTTAAAAATTTTATCCTTAGGTCTAAATAAAAAAATAAAAAATATTCTACTAATATAAATTCATTAAACATGTTACATAAAATTATTTCACATCATATAGATATCAAAACCGTTACCGAATGAGGCCAACAACTTATTCATACTTTAGCTCAACTTCAAGGAATTGTTACTTTCACTATAATAAATGTATGTGAGTTATATAAAGACGTTCTTACATGAGCTGCAAACATAAAAATATCTCTTAAAGACAAAAAGAGATGCAAAAAATTATTAATGTTCCCAACTTTTTAAACTGTAAAATAGGGCCGTGAAAGGAATTTTATTTTGAGCTTTAATCAATCTCCAAAAATAAAATAGTTAATTGGAGAATGGAAAAATGAGATAAGAAGAGGAGGCCCCAAAGGTGACAATTAATAAGATCCTTCATTAGAGATTAGTCACTAATAAAATTTGAGATACTTAATCAAAAGAAAGAAGGCAACACTTTGCATTAACTTTCTTTAATACAGAATCCGCGAGAAAAATGGCTTTAGGTTATTAAAGAGCTTTGAAAAGACTAATTTTTTAGTATTGATAATCTAAGAGGTAGGTTATAGTCAAAAGCCTCCAAGGCAATATATTATTAATACTCTTAGTATGAATGACACATATTTTCTGCTTCACTAATGGTTAAGCTGGATAAATCGATTCACATGTTCAGTCATATATTAGTTTAATTGTTTTTGTTAAATTTTATAAAAATTAATGACTATAAATATAATTAAATAATTCTTCTTTATATATATATATATATAAATTATATATTATATCAAGTTTTATATATATTAATTAATGAAAATTAAATTATTTTAGATTGATATAATATATTATAAATAGTATAATTTATAAATTAATAGAACTTTCGGTCTAACAATATAGATTTAAAAAAAAAATAGTAAATATTTGTAACACAATTATATATATAGGTACTTCTTTTTCTTTGTTTCGAGACTTCCTTTTGTAATTTAAAACTGAAAAGTTGTTAAATGAAATAGTCCATTAGCAGTATAAAACTTTATTGGAAACATTAAAGCCTGCCATTGTGGATTAATAGTTAAGTTGTGATTTGTGTGGTCTTTAAGCATTCTGTTCTGTTGGGAACTTTGTGTAGGCAATAAGTTTTCTTTGCTCTGATTATGCCCTTAGACAAATATGCAATGTTGCAACACTAAGAATCATCCAAGAGCTACAGAACTGCAGAACTAGCTGGTTGATATAATTAAAATTATATAATATTTTTACTAACATTATGACATATATCAGTTTGATTAGTAACATATGCAAAGTATAGCAAAATGATGAAAACTTTTTATACTATTTTAATGCCACAATTTAACATAAAATGTAGTTCCACCACATTGATTATTGATATTTCTTCCATCGTTCATTTTTTGTGAGAAAGCTCTTAACAACCTTTGATAGGTTTGTGTTTTGCATTGTGATGCTATAACTAAAGAGAGGTGATGGCTCTTTTTGTGGCGAAAAAAAATCTCATGCTGAAAAACAAATTCCCTGCTGCAACACATATTCTTGCACTTTTCATCAAAATTGGGAAATTATTCTTCTTCACATTGTTGTTCACCAAGTCTTTCATTACTTCAGTCGCAATTCACTTCTTTATTCTTCTCTGCATTGAAAAGTTTCTTTACATATACAACATAAATGGAAAATAAGGTACTTCAATACTTTTATCCTTGTCATTGGAAAAATAAATAACTAAAATGAACAAAACTAAGCTATTACGATTTCCCAATTGATCTAAGTAGGATTTATGAACTTTGGTCAGCATGCAATTGTAAATCTTTACATATATGTAAGTCTCCTTCGCTAAAGAATCTATGAATCCAAAGACATGTCATGATCAAAATCAGAATCTATCTTCTTTAGCTTGTGTGAACATAAATGCCGTCACTTTTATTTATTGATTGTTATTCTTTTTTATTGCACAATAATAAAATTGTGATATCCTCCAAAAATAAAATCAATTGGATTCTCTATACAGCGGGGTCATAAACAGAGATTTATGCTGCAGCAAAAACATGTAGTTATCAGTTTTCGGGAATATGGAATATGTTTATTACAAATTGCAAAAAGCCAGATATAGTAATGTCAAATGTATTAGGAAGCATTTCATGTATTATCAGTATTTGTAAATATAAATAAAATGATAAAATATGAATTAGAAAAACTTAAAGAAGATTAATTTAATTAATAGATCGTTCTTTTCAGAAAAATCTAAATTAAAATATAGAAATAATTCTTTGAAAATATATAGCAAATGGTTTATGAAGTTAAAGAAATTATCTGAGTCTATACACTAAAATTTGTAAGAGTAAATAGTTTATGAAGTGACAATATTTGAAATAATATTATATAGTTGACTAATAATCTTTTTTGTTAAATATGTGGTCAAAATTTCAATTCAAAATGATGTGTATAGAAAGTGTAAGTCATATCTTATCAATAATTAATACAAATTTTTTATTATCACATTTGAAAGAAATTAAACTCAATCTGTAGTAGAAGAAGAATAATAAATCAATTATGAGCTTATTTTTCAATGTTTTGGCTGAAAAAAGTGGAGGGCCATTACGAGAAGAATAGAGAAAAGCCTGATAGGTCATTGTGAAGAAGCATCTTGTAAAATAGATTATTCTATGCTACTCCTAGTGAGATTATTCTATCCTAGTAATTGAAAAATCAGCAAAGTTGCCTAAAAAGCATGTAGTATAGCATATTATAAGCTGTAGATCATGTCCTAAATCTTTCAACAGTTAGTTAGGCATCATGATTTCCTTAACCGATGTCTATCATGTAGTGACTGCTACTGTCCCATTATATGTGACCATGTTTCTGGCCTACATCTCAGTGAAATGGTGGAAGCTCTTCACCCCAGAACAATGTTCAGGCATAAACAAATTTGTGGCCAATTTCTCAGTTCCAATTTTGTCATTCCAAGTCATTTCCTCCAACAACATTTACAAAATGAACCTCAAACTAGTGTATGCTGACAGTGTTCAGAAATTTCTTGCATTTCTAGTCTTCACAGCAATCATTAAGATCAAGGGTAGAGGGGGTTTGAAGTGGATCATAACTGGTCTCTCACTATCAACACTTCCCAACACTTTGATCCTTGGAATTCCACTCATGAAGGCTATGTATATGGATGAATCTTCTCTGCTCCTACCCCAGATTATTTTCCTTCAGAGCATGGTGTGGTACAATTTGTTGTTGTTTCTTTTTGAACTAGATGCTGCAATTCCTGCAAGGACCATGCCTGTTATTGCACCACCATCACAAGAAAACACAGGTGAACAATTAAGTGTTTTTGTTAATTTGTATGTTATGAAAAGAGATATAAGGGATGTATGATATGGTAATAGTGGGAAATAAGGGTGTGAAAAATTATAAGGTATTTGAACAAATATATATAGCTATTGATAAATTCTTCAATTTTTCACCTTCCAATTTTCTTGCAAACTAACACATCCTAATCCAAAACTAATTTTGGATCACTTGATATTTGATATTATATACCCTTTCTTCATTTTTAAATTACGTAATTATAAATTATTCTTTTTCAGTCAACTGAAGTAATCTATGACAATCAAAGTGGGGCCAGAACCTATTTTATTTCTTTGTTTTTCTATTCGTTTCTTTCTTTCTCTCTTCAATCAGATTCCATATGAACACTTATTCCTCTAAAATGCAATTAAAAGTTGACAAACTATCTTGTTGCGGATGCATCAAATTAGTTAAACTGAGTTCTGCCAATGAAATGTCTGAGCTTCATATTAGTAGTATTCTATACATTGCATAAATACATATGATATAATATATAAGCTTCTTTAAACATTTTAATTTGTCTCAAAATATTCGTCATTCATTTATTGGTATTTCACTTCAATATGTTCTATCAATTTGTGACGACATTTAACCCTTTTAATACCAGTTTTTTGGTTAAAGAAATTCATTCCATTTCCATCATTGTAATTTGTTATTAAGAGGTGTATATTATCTTAAAAGACAAATAACACAACAAAGAGGAAGTAATAGGACACCAAATTTAGAAACAAACTGTCCGTTAAAAACACTGTTATGGTTGTAAGTACATTACAATTGCTGCAATGGAAGTGGTGTTATTTATACGTTCTTGCTTTGTGCTTAAAGGAGAATCTGAGATTTCTGAGATACAATCAAAAGAAGAGGAAGAAACAGAACATAGAACGCAGAGGAAAACAAGGATGATGCTCATTCTTATGAAAGTGGGGAATAAATTAATCATTAATCCTAATACATATGCAACTTTCGTAGGTCTTATTTGGGCAAGTATACACTTCAGGTAAGCACACTAAAGCGCTATTATGTCACATGACACGTCAAATTTGTCTTCTCACTCAAGTCATTGCTAAAAATCATTATTTAATCACAAACTACCATGATTTCTGATTGGTTGAGAATATTAAAAAATTTACATTCCCAATACGTATAAATTGAACTCTTATTATATTTACATAATTGCATATCATTACGGGAGAAATAATCATAAATGGATGATTAGATAAATCTATTGCAGGTGGGGAGTGGATATGCCTGATGTTGTGAGTCAGTCAATAGATATATTGGCCAGTGGAGGTCTAGGCATGGCAACTTTCAGCTTAGGTAAGAGAATGGGTCAATTTTTTCCAGTTATGAACTAATGACATAATAAACCAAGTCTTGGATTAAAACCCCTATTTCTCTTGAGTGAAATTTCTACAGGCCTATTTATGGCATCAAGCTCCAGCATCATAGTTTGTGGGCCAAAGTTGACTCTGGCAGCAATGGCCCTGAAATTTCTTGCTGGGCCTGCCATAATGACTGTAGCATCCACTGTGATTGGATTAAGAGGTAGAATGCTCAAAGTAGCAATTATTCAGGTGACCATTTCTTTCTTTTTCTGTACTCATTTTTGGGGGGGAAAATTGTTAATCTCCATTGTGATTGGCCTCTAAATTTTTTTCTTTTTATAGTCTTATTATGGTACTTAACTTCTTTAACAGTTAATAGTATTATTTAATTTGAATAGTCTTCTAATTATTTTTATTTAAAAAAATCATGGTTTCATGATTTTAATGGAAGGCACTTGATATTATATGGTTTTGTATCTGCAGGCTGCTTTACCCCAAGGAATTGTTCCATTTGTTTTTGCCAGAGAGTATAATGCCTATCCAGGCATTTTAAGCACTGGGTCAGTAAAACATCTCAGCATATCTCTCTGATAATGTTTGCATATATCTGAACATGGTTAGATGTTGCTGTTGTTTTGGTCACAGGGTCTTGCTAGGAATGCTCATGGCCTTGCCTGTTTCATTGATCTACTATCTCCTCTTATCTATCTTTTGATACTGTTAAATATATAGCAGAAAAACAATGACAAAAGAGTTGCATTGGTGTAAAACTAACAGTTTACACTTTACATAGTTGTATATTGTCAGTATTGATTCGTATATAGTTAAAAAAAGGCAAACATATGTATTTAATAGAGAAAAAACATATTTTGCAGTCGTTGATTCAAGAGAAAAAAATAAAGCATACTGGTGCATTCATCATCTTACAAATTCAAATGCCTAGAAATTATTATGTACTACGTAATTAAGGTTTTGATCTGTCTGAATTGGATGAAAGTGACTTGTCTGAAGTCGACTGGAAATGTGTCCAGATTGGAACATTGACTTAGGACTATGCTTTCGTGGGTGTTAGCTAGCCAGCTTTCATTTGACTAAGTTAATGTTTGGTTTGCCATTTGAATTCATATGAACGAAAAAACAAACATGACACAAAAGCAAAACTTATTTTTATTTTAATGGCATTAACTAGTTTCCAAACACAGTCTAAGTGTTTGTTTGTATCTCCATTTCAACACAATTTTCAAGTATTTCCTTGGATGAGTATATTCAAAGTTTGTTGGTTAACGTCTCTATAT
Source organism: Psophocarpus tetragonolobus (assembly GCA_037954015.1). Taxonomy (NCBI): domain Eukaryota; kingdom Viridiplantae; phylum Streptophyta; class Magnoliopsida; order Fabales; family Fabaceae; genus Psophocarpus; species Psophocarpus tetragonolobus. The sequence goes on along the minus strand of CM075696.1, from coordinate 28,753,855 downwards.
ATTGAGATGTCATGAAAAAATGGGCAGATGTATACAAAAGACTTTCTGACGCTCTAATTCGTAAGAATTCTATCCAGTGATGTTTAAGTGTTACATTAACTTGTATGGCTAATAATATTTTGTTTTAGTGTAGCAAAATGCAACCTTGCTTCTAATCTATGCTAGTTGTCACCTTACTACTTTCAATTTAGTCAATGTGAAAATGTTAGTTTAACTATATCTAATGACCTATATATACTAATTCAAAATAAGTTTCCATCATCAATTTGCTAACAATTGACCTTTGAAAAGTTACCAACTTGCTAAAAAGTTCATCCACTCGGACCAATTTGTATAACTTGTGGGAAACCAAAATAATACAAGTGGCATCTTTCAGGAATCACATTGTGTACTTACTAAATATAGTGATCAGGAAAAAGTAAGGGATGGATTTTCACAGAATCTTTATCGAATAAAATCAATCCACTTGACCAAGTATTTGAAAACTAGAATGAAAATGTCCTCTAGTTTGGAAGTACGATAAAAAAGATTTCCGCGAAAGATTATCCAATTGACCCGTATTAAAATTGCAAGTCAACATAAGCATAGAAGTAATTACATTTACAAAAGATTATCAAAAAGCCTTATTTTTCACTAGCCTATCTTGTTAATCATTGTTTTTCTATTCACTTGAATAAGAGAAAGGATAAATGTAGGATATTGTTGTAAGATTTTATTACTATTAAATGTTAAATAACCATTCTTGTATTATTTCTTTGTACTTTTAGTAGCCTTTAATATATACTATATTTTGCTGAGAAAATAATATTAATAGTAATATGGTAAGGTTTAAGAAGATATTACCAAGTTGTACTACGAAACACATTACTTTATGTTTCATTGATTAAGGCCTGAGACTTCTTTTTTATTGGTTAAGAATTAAATAAAAAGGAAAAAAGAGAAAGATAACACTGCGCAGAAATCATCATGGGTAGCCCTTCATATAGGACTTGTTTAACTGTCTCGTCCCTTTATGTTTTAAATTTTTTTTAAATAATCATATGCTACTGATTAATCAATCTCTCATCCAAATTCTATGAAGTTTTGAAAACTGTTAGCAAAACACTTGTTTTAAAACCCAAAAAACAGGTACGGTGGAAACTTGTTTTTCCATCCTCTTCTTCGTGTATTATTTTCAAGTGCTGAGACAATAAATTTTTAAGAAACAGAAATGTGCTGAAAAGACACAATTTCAAATATGCTGGGGAGGCAAACGAAGCCTAAAAAAAATAAAAAAAAATCATAAACAGTAAATAAACAAGACGAATCATTTCGTGCACATTTCCTTTCATAAGCAATTTCCTTTAAGTGAGCATAGGTCATTCCTAAATTAGAAAAACAACTATTTCCATTGCAGCTTCATCAATCTTGGACCAATGACCTTTAAATTCCTTCAAATGATAAATGCAATACAAACATCACCCTTTATATAAGTAATTCCTTTATTCAGTAGCATTGCTGCTGTCATAGTACACACTAAACATTTCAACAATTGAAAGTTGAGGAAATTGCCTCTTCCATAGCCCCTTTCCTTCAAAACCAGCATTTAGGGAAGGCTTCATTTTCCTATAGGTAATCTTTTTTATCATGTAGAATGTACAACTTTGCTCCCTAACTGTAACTTCTGTAGAATTTGCTAATTTTTCTAACTAAAAGATAGATTTTTCTTTCAGTTATTCAGTTACTGAGAAGTTAGGAATTTGATAAATAATTTATATCTGTAGCATGTCACTTTACTAAATCACTAGTTACACTCACTTTTACTAGTCTTACTCAGAAGTTTTATGCTCCACGTGTGTTTCTTTAAAAGACAAACATTTTGGTTCATCAAAATACTATTACTGACCAATTGAGTTGAACCGCATATCAATCTGCACTCTTGCAGAACAAAATTCAATTGATTAATTCAAAGTTTAGAACCAAACATCGGGCATCAAGTTTTCAAGTATTAAATTCAGGTAATTTGCTTATTAGACCACTGATATTAGGTTCTTTCTAAGCAACTGCTAGCCAACCCTTTTCTCAATTCTCAAAAAGGCTCAATAACTAAATTTCTCTAGTATAGGAAAAATCAACGAAACCTTGAAAGCATAAATGTTGTAAGCAGCGGGTGATCATGCAGTATGAATACTGTTTGGGATACAGTAGCAAGAAGATTGCTAACACTACTCTAGCAAGAACTCATTAAGGAACAAGTAACCATAAGATTTTCAAATTGATGCAGTTTTCCTTCTTAAAAAATAAAGATCTTTTAGAGGCTGTTACAAGATATGGTTCAGATTTTCTTAATAGTAGAAGTTTTTCTTCTTTGTAACTGGTTGCTAACCAGAAGGCTAGCTCTCTTTGGCAGCATTTTGGATCTCCTTGTCCATTTTTTTTTTTTCTCCTACTTATCTCACACACTACAGATTTGATTCTAGGGTGTATAATTTACTTGTGTTTTGCTAATACTGATATGATATATAGTAATTTTCAACTGGCATCATAATACTGAAAAGTTAAGGGAAGATAAACCCAAGAAAACAAAACTAATCACAAAGCACCAGAAAAAACTTCTGAAAATGTATGGTTGAACTCGAGTAAATAGTTTAAGCAATCTAAATACTTAGCCCATCAACATACCTCTCTTTTACAATGATACATGTTTTGTTTTGTGTTTTCTTAAAATCATACAAACTTCTGTTCTTTCCTCCTCTACCGAGACTGAGCATCAAAATTGCTTCCTTTTGTTCCTGAAAAGTTTGTGCCGTCTTGCATAAACATAAGAGAGAGCAAGGAAAGCCGATGCAGAAATCGACACTGAACCCCATGGAAACGGAGGGTCCTTAAAGCAAACTAGAGATGCCTCAATTTCTTGTGAGGCATGATAAACAATCGAGTGGATGGCATACAGATCGTGATCAGAAGACCTCAAGTAAAACAAAGCCATCTCAAAATCCAAATGCGACAATGCAGACACCGCCTTGTTCAGCTTGTACTTGAAAAGGTTCCATCTCTGCACAAACTCCACGTACTGCTTCTGCTTGAGCAGATTCTTAGCCCCGCCATGCGTCTCAACACTCTGAAGAACATCAATAGCACTTGTTATGCTGTAATTCAACGATGTCAAGAGAACATTCCTTCTGGCAGCATCCTTCTGCACAAAGGACAAACTCAACATCTCAGAAAACGGCCCGAAAGGCGTCTGCCCCATACTCCAAGTATAATCCACCAAAGTCTCATTGTGCTGGGGGCTCCAATTCATATGGGTCGGCGACACCCCCCACATACTCTGCAGAATCGACCCAACAATTGGCCTTTCAAGCTCCCTGGTCTGCGTGAACACATGCCTACCATTGCAGCTATAATCACTCACAGTCTGCGTGTTTTTGGTCCTAACCGCAATCACCATATCCTTAAACGCCACTGACTGGTGATACCGATCAAGCAACAACAAAGAAGTGTAATCCAAATCAAAAACATAAACAGGAACAACCCTACCAAAATCCTCCTCAGGCACACCGGCGAGTTTCCTCAACTCATCACCAGAATCAGACAAAATCTGGTGCAACCTCTTAGAATCCAAATACTCACTCACAATCAAAGTATAATTATCAAACAAAAACCTAGAAGTGTACGAATTAATGGATCGGGAAATGGCGAAGGAACAAATAGAACACTCGGAATACTTAACCTCATACTTCCGAAAGCTCAAACTCTGATCCCCAAGAAACAATCCATCAGTCTTACTCTCAAACCTGAAGCTGTTCTCGATGGATTTCCAATCGAGGCCGATGAGATCGCGGTGATCGGCGTCGCTGAGGACGTGAATGAAGTGAATGAGAAGGGAATTCTCGAAGGGAACGGGGATGCGGAGGGAGGGAGCGAGGAAGACATGGTAGGCGCTCCAGACGAGGGAGGCGAGGTCGGCGGCGAAGGCCTTGTTGGATTTGGGGCGGCCGTGGAGGGCGGCGAGGGGGTGGAACTCGCCGCGGGGGATGACGCCGTCGCCGGAGATGGCGGGGCCGTAGTCGACGGGGCCGGCGCGGAGGTCGATCCAGAAGTAGCGGAGGGAGGAGGTGAAGAAGGTGCCGGAGCATTTGGTGACGGCGGGGGAGGAGTCGCCGGGGGAGTAGGTGTAGGCGTAGGGTTTGGAAGGGGAAGGGGAATCGGAATCGGGGGGGATGTTGAGGAGGTAGAGGTGGACCTGGTTAGGGTTAGGGTTAGGGTTTAGAGAGTTGAAGTGGGAGAGGATGGTTTGGTCGATGGAGGAGTGGGGGATGGAGAGGAGAGGGGAGCGGAGGGAGGAGGGGGTGGAGGAGAGGTGGGAGGAGAGGGTTTTGGAGAGAGAGGAAGTGAGGGAGTTGAGGGAGGGAGAGGGGGAGGGAGTGATGTGAAGGTGGAGGGAGTGGGAGAGGGAGAGGGAGTGGGAGAGGGAGTCGAAGGGGGTGATGACGTGGAAGTTGGAGGGGGTGGCGGCGGAGATGAAGGCGGAGAGGAGGTTCGGGGTGTCGGAGGGGAAGTCGCCGAGGAGGTGGAGGTGGAGGGAGATGGGGAGGGAGAGGGAGAGGAGAGGGGAGAGGGAGAGGGAGAGGGAGAGGGACGAGGGTTGGGAGAGGGGTTTCTTGATGGACGATGGCAGGGAGAGGAAGGAGTCGTTCGACGCGTGAGGGTCCACGCGTGATTGGTGGGTTAGGAACGAATCTAAACCAATTATCGGTGCGCCGCTCGTCACGCTGCTCAGCAACAGGACTAGCGCCACCACCGATACGGTGGCGCCGGGGGAGGACCGCATGGCACGCCGGACTGGGAAGAATAGGACTCAGTGGAGTGATGTCATGTCATGACTATTGACGAATGATACTGATGAAGGAGAGAGGGAGAGAGAGGGTGACAATTTTTTCCTATTAATAATTACTATCAAGCTATCACTATTCATTCAACATTCATTTTTTCTTCATTCTAGTATTAATTGGTTGATTTTCTTCCTAGTTTTGGGTTTAACAAAATAAAAATTATTGTATTCTACTAAATTGTACTTTGTTGTGCTTTTAGTTTATATCTTTGATTTTCATTCTCAAATTTTGAGAATTTATTATTTTGTTTTATTTTTTATTTTAATTTAAATTAACCTTATATATATCATATTTATTTAATGTACCATCAAAAACTAATTTAACTTTTTAAAATATAAAAATAAAAAAGCAAATATATATAAATTTAATTTTTGAACCAAAATTATGTATTAAATATGTTTTTAATTTTTTTAAACCTTGTGGGAAATAATTTGTTTTTTAAAAAAAATTCTTACATTCTTAATTTTATTGAAAGATAGCATATAGTTTTAATTTCTCGTCTGGATTGAGAATCACACATTTATGTTAGATATAGGAGTGAAATTTTTTTTATAAGATCAAAATTAACATTTTAAAACTTCACCCAAAAACATTTTAAATTTTTTTTTTGCAGCAAATTTGCACATTTTAAAATATTTTAAAGAACAGAAATAACTTGACTGATCTTTTGGCATTAACTTGAGTGTACAAGTCATATAAAGTGAACTTAATTTGCAATACTAAATAGTACAATACCAGCTTACCAAAAAAAATAGTGCAATACCAAAAAAAGATTGGCCTGATTGATTGTTGGTTTGATGTAGGAGAAGCAAATCTTAAAGTTAGTAAAAAGGGGTAGAAGAAAAATTGTGTATCCAATACCTTAGGCAAATGTGGTTGTTATCGGTGGCAAGGTGGACATGTTTGATGGTGAGTGAAGTGAGAATGTTAGTGGCTTCGTTCTAAGTAATGTAATATTGACATTGAAGATGAATATGAAATAAGTTGTAGGCCACCTGAAATGGATTAGGATGCTCTACTCATAATTTTCTTTTTTGCAGGAATAATAGGATTTGATTTTCCTTAAAAACACACCTCATCATGTTGAAGGATTTGTGATCTTAAATAAAACTGCCAACCTCAATAATTGGAGATCATTCTTAGATGAGAGATTTTAGATCTTAGATCAATCTCAGAACTTACTAAAGAAAGCTATAACACCATTTTAGATCTTAGATCAATCTCAGAACTTACTAAAGAAAGCTATAACACCGTGTGTAGCATTGATCAATTGAAAGCAAAATCTCCACCTTACCTGCTGCGTTTAATTATATGCAAGTAATTCAGGATAAGCATAAAGATTCCAATCAAAACTAACTTTGTAATTAACTGCAAAAATATATTGATCTATACAATTTTGAGAGTCACTTATATAAACTAAATTATCAGTCATCACTGCCATCATCAGACATAGAATTCCAAAATTTTGATGATCGTTCATTTTCTAGCTTCGTAACAGGATTTGTAGCATTGTTGAAGTCCCTAAAGCGCCAAACACCCCTACCTTGAAAAGAGCTAGCAGTAGCAATTCTGCATCCATCAACGGCCATGGCATCACAGCCAGATCTGGCACCATCTTCCTCATCTAAAGAGCAAAGCAAGGAATTTGTTTGAATACCAGTATCAACCTCCCATATATTCACGTAAGCATTGTCAGGGCCCCCAGTAACTATTTTGTATGGATCCATGTATAGTAGAGTTACTTGCCCACAATGTCCATCCAACTCGGTTATTGGTTCTGGTTTTAATGATTCTTGATTTCTCCTAATATCCCAGAGCATTGCCCTGCAGCATTGAAGCTGTGGTGAGTGTTCGTCCATTGAAAATACCAAGTAAAGACAACATGATATTGACCATAGGCCTATTTGAGTAAGCTTTTTAACACTTCTAAGAGTAAAAAGAAAAAAAAAAAGTAAAAATGATTTCATAAATAAAATTAATATATCATAAGTTGAGATGTAAAATCAGCCTATCTTATTGAAAAGTTTTTTAGGTTAGCATCATTTTACTTTTTTGTTTATATTTTCTTCTCCTAGAAATGCTTATAAAGAAACTCACCCAAATATCCTTATGGAGTAAAAACAACTTTACTAATTAGATATTAAAAATTTTGAAGGTGCAACAATAAAGTTTCCTTAAAATCACAACCATACCTGCCATCACCGCCTGTAGATATTAAAAATTTTGAAGGTACTGCATCAAATGAACACAGCTTTGGTTGATGTACGGCTGCAGTCATAACTTTCTGCATTGTTCTTAAATCAACTGCAGTGACAGATGAACCAGCCGCCACATACAATAGTGATTCATGGCATTTCATGTTTACAGGTCTACCGGGAACAGAAGTCATCCCCACACAGCAGGAGGTACGAACACCAGATGATGTAGCAGTGCCAGTATCCCAAACCCTCACCTATTACAATTAAAAGCGCTCGAATATTTAAAAGAACAGCCCAATTTCAAGAAAATTATTAGGATTTAATTTCCTTTTCATCAAACAAAAATTAACACTACTACTGAACCAGAGTGGCATCTAATATAAAAAACTGTTATCTTCAAAATGAAATCTAAATAGGGTAAAAACCTAAACTTTAGTTACTATAAGTCAGTAGAAATGTGTGATTAAAAAAAAGCATCACCCTTTTTGGGTAACTGCTACTATAAACCATAAAAAAAATTCAAATAATGTCTCAAATTGTTAAGAAGTGTAATATTTTAGCAAATCCTGATCAATAACTAATAAAGAAGCACAAAACAAGATTTGTGAACATAGAGATTTTCTTGACATGGCTAGGAGCAGAATAAAAGGTTTCAAATTTTCAAGGCAATGAATTTGCAGCCCCTGACACTGTCCTGCCAATCAAATAGCATTTGAATGTGTTAGGCCACCAATTAACAAGGTCTATAGGAGGGAGTACAAGGCCCATCAGAAGAGCCCAATCCTGTTAATGATAGGATCATTTAGCTATGATAATGAGAGAGATCTAAAATAGTTAGTTCCCATAGTAAGAGGGGAAATAAATAGCAAAGGGGAGACAATAGGGAATTATGGGGAGTAGTCAAGATTTGTGATTGAGATACAAGAGGGAACATAGAGATTTTCTTCACATGGGAAGGTTTAAAATTTCCATGGCAATGAATTTGCAGCCCCTGACTCTGTCCTACTAATCAAATAGCATTTGAATGTGTTATGCCACCAACTAACATGGTCTATCGAAGGAGTAGAAGGCCCATAAGAAGAGCTAAATCCTGTTAATGATAGTTAGTTGCCTTAGGCAATGAGTAATATTATGGATTATTTCCCATCTTCTCATGGAAGTTTCATCCTGGGACATAGTGTCAAAAAACTCTGTGTCCTCTTTTCAGTTCCTTTAGTATCTTACATAACGCTTCAATACTGGACAGAAAAAGTGTTCAACCAGTTTACATAGTGGGTAATACTTAGCATCTATGGAAGAAAACACTCAATATCTTTGTTAGCTTCTATTAGGAAAACTATTTAAGTCATAGATGCACTTCACAGAAGATTTTTTCCATTTTAGTTTTTATACTAGATACCATTGCATTGATAATCACAAACATGTTGACTATTACCATATACATTCTTGACAAATTGTGAAACAATATGTTATGTTCATTCCTTAGGAAACCTAGGTAATTAACAAAGAATAAATAAAAAATCAAATGCATACACAATTATATTAAACTGACAACATAAGAGACATGAATGCAGGGATAACCTTAGAATCTCTTGAGATGGTCACCAAAAGCGAAATTTTGTGCCTAAAAAATGAGGACATGAAAGATCTATCATTATAATTGAAGGAGATGACTATTGCATACACCTTGCTTCATCTAAAGGAAATGAAAGTAGTAATGGTGAGTGCATACATTTGAGATTTCAACAATTGAAACTCATGAATTTTCTTTCCATTAAGCATAGCAGTATTAGTTGACAAATTATAAATAACTCAACACTAAATAAACATTTGATGTTAGCAAAATTATTTTCAATTTTCTCTCTAGTGCTCATAACATAAGTGATGCTAATATATAATTAATCAACTATAAATCATATCATTTAACCCATTAACTAAAGAATTAATAAAAATATCAATTTATCACAACTTTATCAAACGCATAAAGTCCCAGCCAATCTCTAAGAAAACAAAACAATCAGATCAAATCCATAAAATTTAAATGAAATAAAAAAAAAAACCACCAAAAACTTCAACACATGAGCATGCTAGTCAAATTCTCAAGTTAGCTACTAAACTGCAAATTTACAATCCTAGGACACTTAAATCAGTTAATGTGTTATTGTTACAACTACATAGCCCTTCCCCACAAAGTGGGACACAAAACATGTGCCCATATCAAATTGACAGTTTTATGCTTGCCATAGACAAATGTGTTGCCATTATTAAAGCTGGTTTTAACTGGCAAGTTCAATCAGTTGCATCACAACCAGCTAATCAGGCAAAAGATACAAGTGAAAATTATATGAATCCTTAGTATTTAATTTAAACCAATCACACATCGATAAATCATAGTATATTCATAAGGAGAGAAATAAATCAACAAAAAGTAAAAATACCAATGAATTTTTGTAGAATACCCCTCAGTACAAGAATTAGAATAAAGTTCAATCACAAGTTTAAAATGCATAGACGTAGCATACCTACCCACTCAAACCTTAATCAGCCAAATTAAATTCAAGTTGGAAAAGAATATCGTGATTAATTTACCCTCATCCTACCCCATATTTCATTATCCTAACATAATACCGGGCAAAGGAACAAATAGTAACAGTGAATACTAAATAGGTTAACTCACCCGGCAACTGACATCAAATTTACTGGCCTTTCATGCCCATAGAGTGTAGCCTTCAAAGCACGCTGTCCTCGTCTGCCACCTGAGCTAAGGGACCATAGTCGAACAGTACCATCTTCTCCTCCACTTGCCAATACCTTGCTGCTATCCTCTCCCAATAATTTATTTGACAATGTCAACACAGGACCATTGTGACCTCTAAAACATCGCAGGCTTGTACCCTACAAAAAGGCAAAGATGAAAATAGTGTTAGCATAAAAATAGACTCAACATAAAAGAAAACTTGCCTTACTAGTGGCAAGATTCATCTTGCTAAAGTGCATCCAAGACAAATTTTCAAAAGAAAATAGTGCTTCAAAGAAGGACACACAAATGAACAAATAGCTGTACTTTGTTTTTTTGGTAGAATCTTGAATATACTAGAAATACAACACAAGGAATAGAAAATCGAATTATAACATAAAACAACTTCAAGTACTTATCATTCATTTTACTTTTAATAGGGATAAGCATAAATTCCACACATTATTATTCACTTCTCTGTGAAGCATTGAAAAGGCAAAATTATAATATTTCCATCACTTTCAGTTTTCACTCTCCTTTCTTTTTTCCACCTTTCTTACTGAGAACACTTTAAACATGCTGTACAGTAACAGGATTTGGAATGTATACAAAGAAAGGGGGGACTCATACAATGTTTGCTTAAACTAAGTGATACCTTCCACCACAGACGAATGGAGTGATCACAGCTGGAGGTAAATAAAACATTTCGCTCCTCTTGCATTTCACCTTGTATCAATGAATTCACTTCATTAAGGGGAAATAACCTGCATTTTTATTATTTTAGTTCAGATTACCCTGAATTCCCATGGAATTTTAGTTTATGGGTGGAAAAGGTATTCAAGTTAACTAGAAAATACAGATAAAAATTCCAGGAATGTTGTTACTAGCCAAACAAATACAACTAATTCACCACTGACAAATTCTAAGAAATATAATCCAAGATATGAAATCCCTGTTAATAATTTTCTCCAATGCCCTTCCTAGTGTCCCTCTCCTCCTTTTTATAAGGTTAAAAACCATGCAATTTACTTATATAACTAGTTTTTCCTATGCCCTTCTTTGTACATATCCAATCACCTTAACATTTTCTATCTTCTTTTCCTGAATCTATGTCACGCACTCTGTGATTGGGTAATTCCTATCACGTAAGGAAGCTAAATAACAGATTGCATAATTCTCTGCCTTTTCATTGATGATACTGCAGAATATATACACACAAAATCCTAACAGAATGAGGCAGAATTGAAACAGAATTTGGCCATGCAGGGCCAACAGAAAGATGCAGAAATGAAATAGAATTTGGCCACACAGGGTCCACACACCAACTAACTATTCAAAATCCTTCAGGGCCAAACACACTCGCACCAATGTCTTTCCCTATTCAATCATTGTGTATCTTGTCTTTTAAAGTGTAGACACAATCACACAAATTCATGTTAACATTTTCTTTTTTTGTGCGACCTTCTTTCATTTGTTGTCACTTTCAAGTTTAAAGCTTAACATTCACTACTATTGAGTATGACTAGATATATATGTGTACGATAAAAATTTTCTTTAAACTTAGCAGATACTTCACAATCACAAACAGCTCCTGGTGTCTTTCTTTTTTCAGAAATTTAGCTTGTATGAAAACTCAAACAACTCAATCTTGTGTATGCCATCTTCATTGATTTCTCAATCATTTTGTAATATCAATCTCAAACATTTAAATTTAGAAACCAGTGGTAGTATACGTGATAAAAAATTATTTGTTTAATCTAAGTCAATTTGGTAATAATCAAATTGAGGTAAATGTCCTTATTTTAAAATAAGGGATCAAAATTGTGAATTTTATAAAATTTGAAAACTAAATGTCTCTAATTTAAAATAAAGGAACCAAAATTGCGTATTTTAAAAAATGAGGACCAAAATTGCATTTAAGCCAAACCCTTTCATTCCAAAGTATATCGCCAAAGCTTAAGTTTAAAGTTATTTGCTTCACTTGATTCCTCAATCAAAACTATATCATCCACAAAAGGCATGAAATTAAGGGTAATCTTTTTTATACATTATTAATAAGCACATCCAAGAGTAGATTAAACAAGGATGAAAGAACCAGATGCAATCCTATCCTTACAAGAAAGTCCTTTAGTCTAGGCTCAATAAGTTTGGACTTATAAGAAAGTCCTTAGTCTTCTCTCCTGAATAGGATTCTTTTCTAATGTCTTCCACAATATTTCTCTTTAGTTTAGTATCTTTCATCATCCCTCCCCCCAAAAAAAATAAACAACTTTTATTGTAGATCTTCCTTGCATAAAAAACAAAATTAATTCTTTAAAATCCTAAACTTTTCTCTTAATCTATTCTATGCTCATAAAATACAGCTAATTCACCAAAAAGTTAGAGACAAAAGAAAAAACAGCTGAACCACTAGCTTGCATATGAAATATCTATGGTATCAAATGTAAGAGAATAAAATTGTAAAGGCAATTTACAACAAGAGAAACCTTCTTCCATTGGTAAAAATGAGAAATTTGAACTCGTAACAAACCTAAAAAGACGTTAAGAATTAAGAAATGAAAAAAAAAAAAAAACAAAACAAAAGGGATACCTAATTTACCTCATACAAGTAATTCTTGCTTTATGATCACTTATTCCATAGGAAAAACCCGTTCCTCTCTTTAGATAGCCATCCAAATCCATCATTAGCACAAGTGAACCCTGCTCACCACAGTACACCACCCAACAACAATCAGCAGAGTGTAAAATTGTGAAGAAGCAAACATCAGAAAATGCTCATATATATATAGGTATCAATCACAGAGTCGATGACTTCACAAAATAACTCATACACTCTATTCAATCAACTCAACTGACCTCCTCAGCTTCTAAGGTAATTTTTCACGTCCATTTCCACATTAAAGAATTTTATTATGGAGGCAAAACTAATTCTGACTCCACGTAACTTTTTCAATTTTTTGTAAACCAAATGTTAGTGTTGTTAAAATGTTAGTTTTTATAACCAAAGAATTGATTACGGATGCAAAACTAATTTCTCTGACTAACAGTTTTCAAATTCCTCTTTCTTTCACCAACTTAGTCACCTTATATCTCTCAGCTGACTTTTACCATGAAAAAAGAAAAAACGCTAAACTCAATTACAGCCTAACTTAATTTTAGAATTAAAAAAAAAATTCAAACATAAACATTTTACTTGAACATCAATTTAAACCAAAATCAGTTTTAGTAAACTCAATTATATTCAACATCAATTCTATCCATATGATTATAATACAAACCTGAGACACGTAAAGGTCATTTTTGTGGAGGAGCAAGTGGTTGTAAGACTTAACAGTTTCATAAAACTGGAGAACGAATGGATCGAGAAACTTGAACTGGCGCAACGCGGCGTGTCTTGCCAGATACACTTCCCTCGCTCTGTTTCTACTCGAATGCGAAGGGAACGGTTGGTGCCACTGCTCCCTGCGACGTGTCGTTTCGATTCAATACAAGACAATAACAGAAAGAGAATTTGAATGGATTGAACGGAAGAGAAGAGAAAGAGAGAATAACCTGAAGAAGCGTTGCCAAATGGAATCGGAATAGGCGAGGCGTTTGAGAGCGGAGGATGTCATTGCCAAATTGGAAACGTCGCGGAGGCTCAGGTAGCCGCAGCAGTGAGCGACGGCGTCTTCGTTGAGATCGGTTATCGTCGCTGCGGCCATCGCCGGTGACGGAGATGGCTGCGCCATTAAACCCTATTACAGTTCAAACTTTAAGGTTGGAGAAAGCGAAACTGAAGTAGAAAATGTTCACGCGAAAACAGCTGCAATCATTTTGTTACCGTTTGTCAGGATTTTCATGTCAATAGAATAGTCATGAAGAAACAAAATTCATCACCCAATTTTATTTTTTTTTTCAATTTTCTGTAAATTTACCAAAATTCATCACGTTAAAGAAATAAGTTGAAACCGATAATGTGTTTAATGGTTGTTCTGCAACGATATCTTATAGAATTTTTTATTTTTTTTTTAGATTTTTGTTTTAGTTAGAATTTTAAAATTTATTTTTATTTATGTATATTGTTTTAAATCAGGATCTTTTTAGTTCTATTTTATTATATATTTTATTTTTTCCTTGCTTAATTTTTTTAAAATATTTTATAATTTATTTTTTAAGTTAAATTGTTTAATTTATTTTTTATGTTTTTTTTGTGATATTGTTTATTATCTTTTAATTTAAGTAAATGAAAATAATCTTTTGCATCTAATAAACATAAACATGTATAATTTTTTAACAATATAAATATAAATATAAATATATATATATATATATATAAACATGTCAAACATATTACAATTTTGAAACTTATAGCTAACACTTATTAAAAAATTAATATTTTAAAAATAATATTTCTATATCTAAAATTACCATTTTCTTAATAAAGCAATAAATAATAAAAAATGTGTAATCATAATTATTTTGGATTACAATTTTCCTTTTTTTTTATCACTTTCTACGCAACTGAAAAATTTTTATTTCTCCTTCATTTCACCTAATTAAAGAATTTATGACCCAATAAATTGTAAATTTTAATAAAAATATAATAGTACTTTAAGAATTAAAAAAATGGTGTGTAAGAATATATAAAATAAGTCAATTAGTTGTGAAAAGGACTGAAACTGAAAAAATTTTCCATCTTCGATCTCCAATGTTATAAAAAACTAATATGATTAACAATATTAAAAAAAAAAAGTGTAAGAAGTAAATTACGAAAATAATAACGAAAATGTTATTCAAGATAAAATAAGGGATTTTCTCTTTGCACCCATATTTTATTATTTGGACCACCCAAATATATGAATTCCAAAAAGCCCTCATCTTCTTGCTGTCATCTAGTGCACCATGGACAGCACAATCCACCCTCCAATTCCCACTCTCACCCCATCTTCACTCTTGCACAGATTATGTGATTCATAATCTATCATATTCTATTTATTTTTTTAGTAAATTGCAGATGATATAATTGGTAAATCAAATTCAAATTCTTATGGATTCATTGATTTAAGAAAAGAGAACTACGATTCGTAGATCCACAAGAAGGGAGAGGACACAAAGGAGTCAAGGATAATTTGGAAAAATAGTATTGTGGAGGGTGCAAATAACAAAAACACCAGTTAATGCCGAAAGCCTATAGATTCCGAAATTCTTATGTGACTAAGCCCTCAATCAGTATTCATTATAACTTTCCAGTTTCAACGTTATATAACTTTTGTTAATCATAATATTACCATGAATTAATTATTATTAAAATAATTAAATTTTGTCAAAGATTTTGAGCGAAACATTATGTAACTTATAAGTGACACTAATGCTTACGTTATTTAGTCTACTAGCTTCTGTTATTAGTGGTTTTAGGTAGTTCATACACGATATTAGATTGAAATTCTATCATCAATACGAATCCAAAAAAAATCAATCGTAAAATTAATATTTATATATAAATTTCTAGATATAATATTTTAAATTATGAAGATAGTTTATATATTATATTAAAAAGAAATAAAAATTTTGTAACAACAGCCAACACCATAATACATATTCGTCCTAAATCATCATTATAAATTAAAAAAATATTACGCTGTTAATTTATTAATTAATTATAATTACAAAATTATTCATGTATTTATTAAATGATATTTTATATGTTTGATCAAAATTAAAAAGGATTAATTTTGGAATGATTAATTTTTTTTATTTTTGTTAATTTTCATGTCCATTTTAAATAAAAAGTAAAGAATTAAAAGAATATTAACTTTTCACTTATTTTCTGAGTCTCTTTTTTGGTTATGGAACTAGAAAAATAATAATTTTTAACTATTATTTTTTGCAAGAACAACTTTTCATTTTTCTTATAGTTGAATATTTTTAATGTATTCGTTGAAATTTATTTAAATCACAATATTTACATTTACATTTACATTGTATTTCATTTTTTATTTAGTTTTAAATTATAATTTTTTACTACTAATAATAATAGAAATGAATTAATATGCATTACACTTCTCTAAATTTTAATTATGAATGTATACTTGGATTATTCAAAATAATAAGTTTAGGTGTCAATTTCATCCAACTAAATGTTGTTCTTTAAATGAAAAAGACAAAAATTTACTAGGCAAATAGATAGGTCTTCTTTACATCAATGTTAGTTGTTTTTAAACATATCTTAAATGTTGTATTCTTAAAAGTGAACTTAATGTGTGTAGTTCCGTTAGTAACCTATGTTGAGTTTGTAAGAGAATGATTTAAGTTTGATTCTTGTAGATTTTTGAAAAAAAAAATAAGAGTCTTTAAGTGTAACTAAATCTTGAGTCGAGTGATAATAATGATATTTGTAAAAAAAGTCTTAAAGTGAGAAATATTCTCACTTCATACACACAATTTTAATTTGTTTTTTCTTGTGTCTTATCTATATAAAATGCAACATGTATTATTTATTTAAGTATAATCTGTCGAACTATATATACTATTGTTATTAAAAAAATGTTGATCTCCAAAAAAGGCCACTCTACTAATTGTTTTTAAGTACCTATCAAATTAGATTATTGAGTTGTTTGCTATTTTTGGATATGGAAATTAATGAATTAATATTTATTCAAACAAACTATATTGTATGAGCCAACATCCAATTTAGTGTTTTGCACGATTAATTATATTATTAGTTATGTTCTTTTTATATATATTATTTGTTATATTATTCCATGTGCTTATTTGTTTCCTTTAAATATTTCCCACAACATACTATGAAATCTGGTCCTCCACAATGTGTTACACTTACACTTTTAGTTTTTCCCCTTGTTATTAAACAATGGGAAAAGAATCCTATGTTAGTTTTACGTGGGAGGACTAAGGAGATAAAGGTACACACTTCTATGATGAAAAGAATTGGTGTTTGAGGATTTTTTTTTTAATTCAAAATAAATACTAATGATTGGCTTTGATTTATATATCTAAGTTAGTTTCCCATTTAAAGTGATACTTTTTTTTTTTTTATGAAATTACCAAAAGTTTAATTTATGGGAGTTTAAGATTATTTTTTTTTATAAGACAAATGTCATTATTGTTATTTCAACTTGGTTGTTTGTTGATTTGTTCGTTTTTTTTTTCAATCAAATCACTTTATATATCATAGAGATCAACATTAAAAAAATATCTTATAAATAAAGAAAGAAAATTAAATTTTCACGTGCATAATATATACAAGAAATTTAATATATAATTAATATTTTTATAATAAAAGAAATATATAACTTATCAATTGAGCTAAAAAAAACCATATCAGGGTAAAGTTTTTAAATCCAGCAGTACACTTTGTTTTAGCAATTATCTTCTTGACTTTATTTATTTTAGATTTTACATGTTTTTTAGATGTGTTCATTAGTGATTGGATTAAATTTAATTCAACTTAATTAAACTTAATCATGTACAAGTTTGATGATAGATTCTGAATTTTCAACCAAAGATCTAATCCAACTCAATAATAATAGTAATAATAATTTAAAATACAAAACATCAAAATATAAAAAAGAAAAATTATAGTTGTTCAACATATTGTGCAATTATTTTTATTTTTAGTTTTTGAAATATTAGTTTTTCGGTCTCAATCAATATATTTTGTAGTAAGATGTGTTTTTTTGGCTTAAATTCTTATTATAACTTGTTTTTATTGATTTTGATTTGTTTTAGTTTAATGTTCTAATTGTAGCTATAAATTTGTATTTAACTTTACAACAATTATATTATTTATTTTTAAAAAAAAATGTTCTAAAAAGTCTAAAAACACAATTTTATAATTTAAAATTTTACAATAAAAGTTTTTTTAAAAAACTTATCGAACCCAATTAACCCAACTCGACCTTAATTGTTCATGAGAAGATTGAATTGAGTTTAGAGAAAAATTATACAAACTTAATTGAACAGGAACATTTATAATTGAGGTGATGTCTTGGAAAGTTAACTTATCAAATCTTATTTTATCTTTAAAAAAAAACTCAAATATTATTTAACTATGTAAGGTGGTAATCACGAGCCATGTAGTCACCCTTACCTTGATTACTAATTAACTTTCTGAAATAATTTTTCTATGATATCTACAAGCAAGTACTATAGCTCTCTAAGTCTAACAACTACAAGCCACAAAGTGCAAGACCAACTGAATTAAGTGACATTTCAATCATCAAGTAACAACAATTAAAGAAAAAGTGCACCTTATTGAAGTTGAGCCATTTAATATTTTTGAGGTGTGGGGTGAATTGCGAATTGCTGACTGAAGACATTTCTCATTCATTTCATCAATATATATAAATATATATATATATATATATATATAAATATAAAGTTTAACACTTATCGGTGTAAAACAGTTTTATACTTACGATTACTCACAACCATTCGTTTATATTATTTTTAAAATATTAATTGATAAAGTCAACAAACTTATCATATATAAATTATTGTGTTTAACTAAAATGTAAAATTTTTTACATTAACAAATAGTGTATAAGTGTTTTTTTCCTCTCTATATATATATTATTTATCAAGCATAATTAAGAAAAACTTATCATGTCTTCTTCTTAGAATTTTTGAAGGATTAAATTTATATGTTTTGTAAAAGTTTTTCATTTTTTATATTTTCATTTCTTAATTATTAATGTCAAATAAAATAAAAGGTAAATGAAAATAATAAGGATGAATTTACAATATCAATTATTACATATAAATTATATAAATTTTAGTTAAAATAATCTTAAAATTTCTTTAAAAAAATAAATACTAAAATACATCACACATGTTATAACAAAGTTATGAAAGAAATAGTTAATTTAATCCCTAAAATTTAATAAATTTCGTTTTTAGGCTTTAATAATTAAGAATATTTATTTTCGTCTCTGAAATTTCAAGTTTATACTTTTTATTAGAGAGTAAATTTTAAATTTTAAGAACTAAAAACTTATTAAGTTAAAATAATTTTATAAATTTTTAGTTATTTAAGTATAAATTGTATTATATTTTCATAAATATACTTGCACATGTATGCATAACTTTATTTTAAACTAAATTATACTAATTTTTAAATTTAATTTAATCCTATTAAATTTTTTAATTTTGTTTTTCCCCAAGTTGTCATTTGGATTTTGGATCAATTTTAATCCTATTAAATTTTTTAATTTTGTTTTTCCCCAAGTTGTCATTTGGATTTTGGATCAATTTTCAATGTTCCATTCTCAATCTATTGTTCAATTTTGGTGGTTTACAGTACATTGAATATAAGCATGTCTATTCCCAATGGATCTAACTATGCACAGAGTTGCCACTTAGCATAATAGTTGGGAAATTCCAGAACTCCAGTTTAATATGCATCATTAGAGTGGTTCAATTCATTTTACATGATTACGCTGGATTTGAACTATTTTAGAGGTTCGTAATAAATGTTTAAGAAATCATATTCCAGTGAAGGTAGTCAAAACTCCAAACCTCCACATCTCTGTAAAATAATAACAATAATAGTTAATAAATTTTCTAATTATGCAATTTCAGGATATATTGTTTAACATTATGTACAACTAAGATCAAGAAGATGAATGGTTAAGGTCTGAGGATTCTATGCGAAAATACAATATCAAAATTGTTGGAGTGAAAGTGTGAGTTTAAATCCCACATTGGTAAGAAATTGATTGAAAAGTTGAATAACATATAAGTGAGAAAGACCCATAACCTAATATCTTAAGGTTTTGGGTTGAAAGTGATGTTATGTTTTGTTATATATGGGTTGTAAATTTATTACTGCAACTAGATTTTAAACACTTGTGAGCTATGCACAAATTTATTTAATCTATTTCTTTAATATTTTCAAAATATACATATAAATACTAACTTAAATTAGATCAATATGAGATTTTTTACCTATAGTTAAAAACTTATTATAAATATATTCATTACTGTAATTAATATCATAAATATCCATTTATTATAAATATATAATAATTAGTATTGTGTGAGTAGTTTAATAAATGGTCAAATTAAATCAATAGTTATAGATTATTCAAAAGTAAAAATAAAAATTTGACTGACAATACAGTGGTATTAACTAAAATTAAAAATTTACACATTAATATTTATTAAAAAAACATTATAGTATAAAATTAAAAAAAATTAAAATAGTATTTAATTTTTTTTATCCTCTTATAAGCACGCACCTGCTCAATCAATTAAATTAAACCTATTGATAAAATAGTGTCTAATGAATATTTTTAGCACCTGAGTTATTGTAATAAATTTTTTGAATTTATTAAAAAAGCAATAAAATATTAAAAATATTTTTATTTTAAACTTTATTTTTTCTTTTTTTAGTTTGATAGAATTAGATTAACATATGCAATAATTTGTCAAATAAATTTTAACTAATTAATTAAATTTTTATTTAATTTTAAAAATATATTTTAGATTAAAATTTATTATTTTTGTGCATTTGGTGAAAATTATTATTTTACTTTAAAAATAAAAAAATAAATTGATGATTTCCATACATCAAATTTTTAAATTTTTTTCATCACTTAATAGTTGTAAATTTATTATAAATATATTCATTTTGGTAATGACATTATAAATATAAATTTATTATAAAAATATAATAATTAGTATACGTGAGTGAATAGTTTAACGCTTTATTAATGTTTAATATCATTAAATTAATTAAATCAATCAGGAAAATAAAAACTCATTCAACCGTTTAAGCTTTGAACGGCTAATGTAACCAATAATTAAAAAAGACTTCCGTTTTTCTTTACAAAGAAAATACATAATCATAATATAAAATAAAAAAACAGCAAACTACAAACAAAAAACTATAAAAAAAAAATCAACCACAAAACTGAAACCAGCATGCCAACTCCTACCCATAATACTTCAAGTTTATTACTAAATAAGAAAGAAACACACACACACATATATATATATAATCTAAATTAATGGATAAAAATCATTTATCACACAAACTGCAAATTACACCGGCATTCTTAAGTTGTTTTTTTTTTCAAGTTAAACAAAATATTAATGTTTATTTTATTCCTACACAAAATTTTTCTTTTTCTTTTTCTTGAAAAATATTATATTAATAATTTTACACTAGGTATACACATGTCTTAGAGTGCATTATTTATTTCATATATTAAAAATTTATTTATGAAGATACTAACAATGAGAATGCAATATTTTCATATCTGTAAATTACAAGTTTTAAAATTTTATTTTTAATTATTTTTATTTATAAAAATGCTATAATTTTTCATTTTATTATTACATTTGTATTCGCATGGGTGGGTGAAAAAGTGAAATCCTCAGGTGAAGCTTGAAAGTTAATTTTGAATATATATAAATATAACTTTTATGTTTTTTTTATTTTTCAAATTATATTTATCTTTTACTTTTTAAAATGTTCAAAAGCATTTAAAGGTATATATTAAACTATTTTTAACCTAGCCATGCTATGCATGAAGTATACACAAGATAAGAGATACTTTCTACCACCAGAGTATATAAATATTACTCATAATGATCTTATAAGCCTCAAACATAATTGATAATTTTCTCCAATAAAAGATATATTTGAAAGAAAGAAAAGATGCATTCTTATAGTCCAATAAATAACCAGATCGTGAGCAGAATGGAATCTTTGAATAAGATATTAGAATACTAAACATTTGCAGGAAACATCGTGGATGTCTCCTTAAAAGAGGCATAAGCATGTATCCAAGAGCTTAGAGATATCATACATTAATAGAAAACCAATGACTTTGTTCCACATGTTGGTGCTAAAGCTAGCTTTTCTCTTTGCAAACGGTTTTGTATCCTATTTGCTTGGACTTGATAATTTATATCCAAGTATAACAAGACAATAATATGAGCATGATTCACGATCCTTCAACTTCAAGGGCTTCGAAAGAAGAGAATTTATTTTTTGAAGAAAGCATCTTCCTTTGCTGTCAAAGGGACCATTATTTTCGTCTCCATATATGCGTGCCCAATAAGTAATTTTCATAATCCAGGATTTCATTTCATGTTTCTGTTAATTAAGCTAAATTAAACTTCAAAGTCAACATGCACCACTAAGGCTTTTAATTCGGCATAGATATGTTTAATATTAGTCTATGAAATTTTATATATCTTTAGGTACTTACTTTTCTAACTTTCTGCCCACCTCTCACGCAACAAAAATGAAGAAGACAAATAAAAATATATACAAAATAATCTATTTATTTTAATTTAAATATTTCTCTCTTTTTACTTCATTTCACTCCAATAAAATAATTTTAATTTTCACTCAATTTCTACCCATTTCCTTTCTTCTATATTTTCTCCTTATATATCAATTATTATAGGGGATAAATAAAAGTTATCATGACATGATTTGAGTTTGATTTCTAAAAGGGTGTGAGACAATCTGAGCCAGCACCTATCGTTGCTCACATCATGAAACAAAAAATCTCATCACTCACTTTTCTCCAACATCACTCCTACTAACTTGTCAATTAAGTAATAAACAAGTGACACGAAACCAAAAAAGAAAAAATCTCATCAACAGATATTATTATTAACTAAAGTATAATATATTTTACTAATTTTCAACCTTTTTAAAATAATAATTAGTAATAAAATTTTAAATACTATGTTTTTTTTGGAATATAATACTGTATTTTAGTTTTATTAAATATTTTTATTTTACCTTTTGAATTAGTATAAAGAGAATCTTCAATAACATTATGAATAATAATTAATAATAATAAGCACTCATCTCCATATTATTGTCCATCTTTACTTTTTAAGGTTTCTTATTAAATTTTTTTTTTTTTTTTGCCGGCATGTCATTTTGAATAACTTTACATGTAGTTAGTTAGAATACAATTAAGAAATAAGCATGCATTTGAAGAATAAAGAAATTGAGTCACTTTTACAAGTCTATTCAAATTATTTAAGGTGGAGTGAGAATGGAAAAGCATAGAAAAAAAATCTCACTTATCCAAAGTCTATTCACATTATGAAGGTGGTGAACGAATGAGAAGTTCACAACAATGGAAAAAATAGGTATATATCCTTTAGTTAAGTTAACCATTCAGAATGGAAAAGTGCATCATAAACACGATATCTAAACAGTGTTTTATTAGGTAAACTCTTTTTTTAGGGATCCACTAAAATTGATTTCCAATAATTTCAATTAAGAAGATTTTCTAATAGAATTTTGCTAGAACTCTTCTCTAAACATAATGAACGGACAACTAATTAAAAAAATAATGTCTTGTTCAATTTTAGAACTTTCATTGCTGATTGATCAAACAATCGTTAAATTATAAAATATACATTAAAAACACATTTTACAATTACGTTATTTAATATTAGACACTAACATTATTGATAATTCTACCATTTGTTAAAAAAATATTAGAGACTCATATTATTACTAGTTAAAATTTGTTAATTTCATCACAATGTTGTTCTCAAAGGACATATCTTAATAGATTAAGGAAGGATGATGTAATATGTCAAATGGATGAAGAGAAGTGAGTGCTTATCATCAGCCATTGATCTCGATTCATAAGTGATGTAAGACTTTGCGTGTACTGGACCAAAGACTAAAATTTAAAAAAAATAATTTTTTGGCCGAAACAATAAATGATTTTTTAAAGAGCTAAAATAAAAGATTTTATTTTTATAGATTAAATTATTATTTAAACATAAAATTAAAGTCTTGTAAAAGCTTATCCATGGTGAACTATTTATTGCAATATATTTAAAGTTGTTAAAATAGTCCTGACCTGTTGAGTCGGCATGCAAACCTATAAAATAATCAGACTAATTCTAGCAAAAAAGGTTCAAATAGAAGTAAATCTTTTTTGTCTCGTCCATTTGGTTCGACTATACAAATGCACTTGAGTTTTCTCAAATATAAATATATAAAATTTAAAAATACATATTAATAATATATAATATATTATTAAAAATAGATTAAATAAAAAATCTACACATAAAAATACATTTGATATGACATTAATTTATCCATATTGTTAATATACATATAAAAGTATGTTTAATATATTTTTATCAAATGAAATTTGTGCTATTCTAAATTATATATTAAATTAAAATATACATATAAATATATTTTTATGTTATTTTAGACTTATTTATAGTATGTGAATTGATTTAATGTGTTGTTTTAATTCGATGGCCCAATATAAAATCAAATTGAATTTAAAAATATACAATTTAAATAAAATATAAATCGAATCCATTTAATCCAATTTGGTGTAAAAGTGGGACCAAGAAAGAGGAAGAGAAAAAGAAAGGGAGAGAAAGAGAGAGAAAAAGAAAGAGAGAAAGAGGAAAAGAAGATGAGAAAGAAGGTGAAGAGGAAGATGAAGAAAACTTAAAGAAAATATTCATATTAACATATCAACATTATACGATACTGAATCTGGCAGAGCCGGTTAGATATTTTCGTATAATATTGAATAAAACAAGTTTATAAGCTACTGAATTTGGTAGAGCCGATTAGACATCTGCTTATAAACTTGATGAAAAGTAAATTTAATTAACATATGATAAGTCTTTAAATGATCATCGCATCTTTAAATATTTATTGTTTTAGGCATCTGAAGATACCTTAAGAGTAAACTACTCCATACTTAAATTATTAAACGCATAAAAATTAAAAGAAATACTTACAAAAAAAGGGGAAAGAGAGGGGAGGGGTTGCAGAAAACTTCTGTTATTATTGCACAGAATAAATTTTTACAAGAGGAAGGAGAAAGGAGAAGTGTAGAGAGAAGGAGGAGAATATTTGGGGGGATAGAGAGAGAAGTGTTTTTGGACCTGCTAAGCATAAGAGACTTATGGTCCTTTTATAGACAAAGTTTGTAACCGGAAACCGGCTGAGAAGGTAACCTATTGACTGCTGACCTCCTGTGTAGGTTATTCCATGACTGGCAACCTGTTTTGTAGGTAAATTTTACCCTTCAATCTATTACTTCGGTAAAGAAATAAAATTACTTTGTCACAGGTAAAATTTTTAGCTTGCTCTTCTTACTCGAGCGAGTGTAGACAATTCTTGTATTTCTTCTTCCATTTGTTCCGGAAGATTCTGATCTTCAGTGTCATCACAGTCAGATGGGAAGGATGACAGTCTGGGAGCGTTTTGACTATAACAACCAGTTTCTTCATATATTTCTTTGTATAACCTTTCCTTTTCGAAATGCTTGACAAGGGAAAGGTTAGCTTCAATTGGGAATGGGTGAAATTTATTACCCATTATATTTTTCCAATACAATTTTGTATTCGAGGTTTGTTTTAACAGTATGAAACTCTCGGAATCATGTTTTGAGAAGTTCCAGTTAGATCCTTCAATGTATGCTTTTCAGAGATTGTACTGGTATGCTTTGTCCTTATTTAAGGATAATCCTTTAAGTAAATCACGCTCTAATAAAGTCAGAGTATGAATCTCAGGATTTATCTTAGTAAATAATTTTATGACATGAGTGGTTGAACTATCATGAGTGTGAATACTTCTGGGAGAAGTAGTAATTTGTAGAGCCACCTGTTGCATGTGTTCCCCCTGAATATCATTTATGACGGAGTTTAATGTTGGGGACAGGGCTGAAAACCTGTCTGTAGGAGGTATTACCAAAGAATGGAGACATCCTGCTTCTAATAGTAACATGAGAGTTATCAAAACATCCCTGTATAAGTGTGCTTTGAAAGAACTCAAATTTATTTGAGCTCTTCTTATTATGAACTTCAACTGGCATGTACAGTCTTTGTCCACAGTTTTCCAATATTCAAAAGATCCAAAACAAGGATTTTTTCTATTATTGAAGTATGTTTGTATCTTTACGAATAAACCATCGTATGTTGTTGTTTCAGAATGGACTTCAAACAGAAAATCCTATATTATCCCGAATTTACCCAGAAAGATGTTGGGATTTATTTATTGTGAGATACTGCAAGCAGCAGTAGCATATGTTTGTGTTTGAGCACGAGGCTCTAATTGTAAGGCAGTCTTTATTTTTTCTTCATAAATTGTTTCCAATCGAACTGTCATTTCGGCTTCTTCCATTGAGTAGAAACCTTTGTATGTAGACGAAAACTGATCTTGTTTAGCCTCATTGAGGTCTCTGAAAGATGTATAAACACCCTTGTTGTTGCCTGTTATCAAAGCAAAATGTGTGAAACCTTTTCCAGAAGGAGAGGCTGGAGATGTCAAAGCTACTCCTTTATTGTCATGACAACAGAAATTGTATAGTGCACTTATAATGCTTTGTTTCACCTTTGTGACTTGGTGTTCATTTTGTGTAGTATATTTTGTAATGTTCCAAATATTGTCAATTAAAACATTTAATTTGACATTTGTACTGTCTCTTCCAGGGTACTGGAAAATATTTGTAAGGATTGACAACTCTTGTTTGCCAAATTTTGTAAATTGGTCCGCCTGAAAAGGGGACTTTACTTGTTTGGGGCCACTGGCTCCTTTTTTTGTATTCTCCATCATATGAATGTTTGTTTGAGTGACCTAACAGGTCTTTGTGGAAGTTCAAGTCTTTACTTGATGTACCTGGAAAGTATATCAACACAAGTATTATCAGAACCTTTTATATGTTCAAAATAAATAATTTTTCCTTAAAAATTTATATAATCTTTAAAAAGCAACCATCTTTTATGTGGCTTTTTATCATTATTAATTTGATTTTTATCATAAGAAACTATGGCTTCACAATCTGTCCTGATTGTTATTTCTTTTTTATTTATAAAAAATAATTTGAATGCATCCATTGTGTGTATGATAGCATTTACTTCATAATCTGTGCTAGTTTTGTAAATTTTTGGTTTTGTGGTATATTTGCCAGAAGCATATCTGTAAATTTGTTCTTCTGCCTTTGGTATGTGCTTATTTTTCTTTCGTTTAAGGATGACTCCCCATCTAAGTTCACATCCATCACATTTAATTATTAAGTAATCTGAATCTAATAACAATTGTAAAGTTGGTAAATATGTTACCACTTGTTTTATCTTTTGCACTAATTTTATATCTTTAAAATTAAATTTTCTTTCTCCTTTTAATGGAGTTTTATTATATAAAGGAGATGTGTATTTTCCTAGATTAGGAATAAAGCTTCTTGCGTAATTTAAAAGTCCTAAAAAGGATCTAAGTGTTTTAATTTCTTCCATTTTATCTGGAAAATCTTGTATTTTCTTGGAAATATGAGGTTGGAATTTTATAGTTCCATTACCTATTTCTGTTCCAAGAAATTCAATGAAATTTTTACTAATTTCCATTTTTTATTTTGAAACTATTAATTCGTAATGTTCCAATTTATATAAAACTTGTTTTAGATGGTGAAAATGGTCTTCTTTTGTTTTAGAAAATACTAATATGTCATCAATGTAGACACATGTAAAGGATTTATCATTTTTAAAAATATTATCCATTTTTCGCTAAAAAACAGCAGGAGCATTTTTAAGACCGAATGACATAACATTCCATTCAAATAAACTTTCAGAACAAGAGAAGGTTGTCCATTTTATTGATTCTGGATCCATTTTAACTTGATGAAATCCACTTTTTAAGTCGAATTTAGAAAACCATTTGACATCTTGAATTCGGTTTATTAAAACATCCTTAGATGGAATTGAGTAACCATCTTCTATTGTGTTGTTGTTTAGTCTTTTATATTTGTAAACCATTCTTGATTTACCTCATTTTTGTTCAGAAGATTTGTTGACTATAAAAGCCGGACTTCTGTGTGGACTAACACTAGGTGATATTACCTTTAGTTTTAGTAAATTTTGTATAAGATTTTGACATTTTTCTTGTTCCAAATTATTATATTGAATGTCTTTTGTTTTAATAATTAAATCTGGATTAATAATTTCTAGTTTACAAGTTACGGGATCTCTGTCCCAAAATTTTGTAGGATCTTCTCCTATTATGTTTGTTTTATTCAACCTATCAAGAATTTGTTGAATATTTTCAAATTTTATGGATTTTGAAATTTTTATTGAGGAAAAAGTCTCAACTGTATTATCTAGTATATTATATAAAGAAGAATAATCCTCTTTTGTTTCGTCTAATATGTATGGGAATTCCATAGTATAGTCGCATGTACCTGGAAATGTTGAATTTTTACAATTACATTTATTAGTGATAGTATCTTGTTTTAATGAATCACCACTAACTATTGGTGTCATCTGTGTCTTATTACTTATCATAATATAATCTTTTTTTATTGTCACTGACTTGTTTTGTCCTAAAATAAAATCTAGGTCGATTATCATATTTTGTTTTGAGGGAACTAAATTTTCTAACCTAATTGTTTTTATGAAAATTTTGTTACCAAAAAAATCACAATTTATACTTAATTGAAGATAACATTGTTAACTTCTTCATCGTTTATCATAATTTTACCAGACATTGTTCTGGTTTTTTGGATATGTTTACTTTTAACTATGTTTTGATGTGGAGTTATAGTTTTACATATAACTGTTTCTGAGCATCCTGTATCTAATAATGCTTGTATAGTTTTTTCTGTTGATGGTTTGTTATTTATTTTTGGAAAAGTTAGTTTAACTAATACTTTTAAAGTTATTAGTTGTTGTTTGTTACAAACTAATGGGATACATTCCATTGTTCCCATCATGTTATTTTGTTCGGATGAGTAACTGGACTCTGGGAGATCTATTTTAGTTTTCTCTTTTATTAGTTTTTCTAAAACAATTACTTTTTCTTCTAGATGATTTATGCGAGTTTCTAATACTGAAACTCTAGTATAAGTTAAATTTTTGTTATACAATTTGTTCATATTTTCTTTCTTTTCAAAAGAGGGTATTTCTTGTTCCTGTATATTTAAATGTTTTTTCTACACATTTAATACAAAAATTTTTATAACAAAGTGGGCAATGTGCCCTTTTTTATATGTGAAAATACCTTTCACAATATGTGCAAGGAATTGATTTTGTTCCTGAATAAAATTGTATTTTGTGAGGACAAAGATTTGTGTCTGTAGTTTTCATTAGACAATATCCTAGATTGTCTAATGTTTTTCCCATTTCATTATATTCTTCCCCTATTGGGAAATTATTGTTATCATTGGGATATAAATGACTATATTCGTTATTTGTAAAATCATTTATTAAATCATAATTTTTGTAAACCTTTTCTGGTTTATTTCATCTGTGTATTCTGTTATGCTAATAACAGATAGTATTTCAGAGTCAGTAGAAACCTCTTCATCAATGGGAAGAAGATTCATATGACATGATTTTATTAATGCCGCCTCTTTTGTGCAAAGATTAGCGATATTTGGACAATCTCTCGAAAAATGTCCTGGTTGACTACAAGCAAAACATTTTAATGTTTGTTTGTAAGTTTTGTTATCCCTAAATTTCCTAACATGTCTATTAGGATTTAAAGTAGGTTTTCTGGCATTAGAAGCCCTTATTGTATATGTTTTTCTTGGAGTTCTTGGCCCTAAGAATTTTTGTGTATTATTATATCTATTTTTATTTCTAGATATATTTTTCCTGTTTTTAAATCTATTTTGTGCATATTGTTAGGTGTGTATATTTGCTTACAGATCCCAGCATCAGAATGCTTGAGCTGTTTTTGTATAGCTATATGGGAATAAGTGTCTTCCATTATTTTCATAATGTGTTGTATTCGTATAGAGAGGTTATTCAGCATGGGAGTAACCTCATCATTTTTCCAACTTTCTCTAATTTTTTGTCCCAGTTTTCCTGGAAGTTTAAGAAACATTTTGTTTCCTATATTAACATCATGAAAGCAACCAGCTATAGATGCATACAAGAGATAATCTTGACAGTATTCTTTTATTTTACCAAAATATTCAATAGATAATCTTTCGAGATGTCCTAGATAAATTTGTTGTCTAATTGTGTTGCCATTATTGGCAGATTGTGAAGTAAACAATCTTTGTATAAGGGAACAAAAATTTAAATATTTCGACCTGGTTCAATAACCAGTGTGTTTAGATCATTAGGAAAATTTTTCTCAAAAGATTCCCATCTAGATCTAGCGATGTCGCCTAAGTATGTTTCTCCTTTAGCGATCATCTCTTGAGAAAACAGTACATCTTTCTCATGATGTATGCCATAATCTCGGATTACAGCGGTTGTCCATTGTTCTATGTATGTTGGAAGGAGTTGGGGATCTATACCTCCTATGTTTAGAAGTAAGTTTGGAATTTGGAAGTTTGGTTCAACTGGTAATCTTTTACCATGTGATATATGTATTTATTGTTACTAAGGACAATATTTTGTACAATTTCTTTGGGAAGGAATCCTTGAGAATAATTTTGTGTACCAGCAGGGTCTAACCTATAATTTGTAGCAGTGGATTCTTCATATTCATTTATTAGTCCTACTTTTGTGTTTTCAGATGTTGTAGATAAAACATCTTTTTTATCTTGTAATTTTTTTGTAAATTGATAAGAAAATTCTCTTTCTTCAGTTTCTTCTTCAATTTTTAATTTTTGTAAAAATGTATTAACAATATTATTTATTTCATCATTTTCTTCATTTTCTTGAAGTCTTCTAACTTCGTTGTGTTCAAGGGGAAAATTATCCCATGGTTCCCAGTTAGGATTGTTTAGAAACCTATCCCAAGATTCTAAATTTATAGTTTCTTGTCTACACATGGCTACGTTGGCTTGGTTGTCTAGAGTTCCTTGCCTAAACATGACTATATTTGCTTGATGATGATTCCATTCTTCTTCAGTCATATCATCATCTTGTTCATCATCACTGTCTATGATGTTCATCATACCAATATGATCATCATTAGGAATAGTGGATGTACTATCCCGTCTATTTTGTTCTAAATCCATAAGTGGAGTATTTCTATAATCTGTGAAGCTTAAACTAAGGCCTCTAGATCTATTGTGTATAATAGTAGAATTTGGATTTGTGAGTGGATTTCGTTCATCCCTTTGTAGATGAGTTTTCCATAAATGCCTGGGCTGACAAAAATTGTGTACCAATAGAGCTTATTGCTTCCTCTAATGGTCTAGTGTTAATTCTATACATGGAAGAAATATAATTACTTATTCTTCCTATGAAAGTAATGTCTAGGTGTAGGTTATCTCCTATCCAATTTGTTCCAAAACCTATAGTTTGTACTTCTAGACTAATGTGATTAACGAAGTCTGGAAGGGTGAGTGTAAAGTTTGGAGTAAGATATATTAATGATATGGGTTGATTCAAGTCAACCTCTAAGATCCCAATAATACTTTGAGAATCATTATTTTGAAATCTTGTATCATGGAGAACTATTATAGCTTTCGCACCAATCATATGTCTAGTTAGGGATCTAACTCCTATAGTAATTAATCTCATTTGGACATATCTCCCATGTTGATTTAGGAGCTGTGTAGCTGTTTGTTGAGATATTAAAGGAATTATCTCGTATGTGTTATCAGGAAGGTGAAAATCTTCTATCCTTCTATATCTGTAAAGACTAGTTCTTTCAGAACTTAACCAACCTATATTGTATAGTTGTTTAGGATTCAAAGAATCTATCCTTGAGTTGGATCCTATTTCTGTATTTTGATGTATGTCTAATAAGTCTTCTATTCTTCTGACATTAGTAGTTTTTCTTCTGTTTAGAAATCTATCTAAGATTCCTGGGTGTTGAGATCTTGTCTCCTAGTTTGGTGTTCTCCTAATCTGCGAGAAGTTCCTGGAAACCTTTCTGTTGTTTGATTTCTATTGGGTGTACTATTCATAGAAACATCTTGTAATTGTGTTTGTAAAATATTATTTGGTCTTAAATTCATATTTTAACTAACAGTTTTGTCTTTGTTGGAGGTATTATTCTCCTGTTTAGTCTGATTCCTATTAGTAGATTCAGCTATGTCTGTTTTTGCAATTACTTTGACAAATTTATGAGTATTTTTACATACTATTTTAGTTTGTATATTTGTTCCTAATGATAGTCTAGAAACTTTATTAACTAGATCATTTATATCATCGGATATATTTTCGTTTTTGTTTGAATCTATAAGATTAGATAGTTTTCTAGAAACTTCTTCTAGTAAAGCTATTATTGTGTTATTTTGTCCTATTAATACTGTGTGAACAAAATCTGTATCATTAGTAGGTTTTATATATCCTATTGGAGGGGACTTTGTTAAAGATTCTACAGCTGCAAGAGCTGAGTTGTAGTTTTTTTCTTTAAAAGGTTGTATATTAGCCATTTATTTGTAAAAAAAAATTGTTTATCTTTGTAAAATTTTATAGTGTACGAGAGTGCGAGAACAGGAGTACAGAAAGTAAAAGAGCAGAAAAGCAGTAGAAAATAAACAGTAGCAGAAGTAGAAAAACAGAAGTAGTAAATAAGATATCCACGGAATACACTGTAAAACAATAAATATAAGAATATAGAAGATCATAAGGCTTATCAGAAAATAAAAAAAAAAACTCTTTTTTTTTTACAGAAAAGAACGACAGAAGTAGTAGCTAAGATATCTACAGAATACACTGTAAAACAATAAACATCAAAAAACCTTTAATCCAATTTGGTGTAAAAGTCGGACAAATCAAACCAGGCTGAACTAACTCTAAATATATCATAGGACATTAATTAAGGTGGTATCTTAGGATGTTGGTGTTTATTTATCGATCTTGGTTGCAAGAAATTAAATTTCCTCGAAAATGAAGGACTAGTAAGAGGAATATGGAGACCGTTGACCAAGACCCATTTTGCATTCTAGCATTTTGAAAGAAAGGTTAAAACAATCTTTTATAAGGACCTTTAATTAATTAAGCCAAGCAAGTAATTGACGTAAAAGTCAATATGAAAATATTTCATTACATAACTTAAAAACTCTTGAAGAAATAAAGTTACACCAATGATAATCCTACCTAATGTCAATGGTTTTATCCTCCAAATTTCTTAACTCAGCTGAATACCTACACAATCTGTGGTCTATATAATTAAAAAAATAGACGCTAATGATATTTTAAGATTTCCACACAAATTAAAGTGATAACAGGGAATCTTCGTTTAGAAGGATAGTAATATTATATCTTCATATAATTTTAAATATTAAATAAAAAGCGTATTTACTTTCTTTAAAATATAAAAAATTAATACTTAATGAGTTTAATTTTTATACACTAACAGTATAAAAAACTTTTACAGAAACAATTAATCAAAATTTCTTATTTACATGACTTTGAAATTATTAATTGATAATGTTAACAAACTTACTTACTATATATATAAGATTGTAATTAAATATCAGTATAAAATTTTTTACTCTGACGATGTATAAGTTATTTTCTTGTACTTATATGATAAACAAGCAAAATCAAATAAAAAAAACAAAAACAAGAAAAAAAAAGAAAAAAAAAATGAAAAGATGCTAAGTTATGTAAGTAATAAAGAAAAATAAAAATAAAAATGTTATTAAAATTATCATTTGACTTTTATATAATACTAGAAAATCATAAAAAATATTGTAAGAGAAACACAAGATATTTAAGTAAAAAAGTAATATTATAAAAGTTTGTACAAAAAAAAAATCCTATGTTTCATTTTAAGAATTAAAAAAAAATCCATGATCTTGAAAAACATTTTTATCCTATCTATTTTACTTTTAGTCATTTAAAGATTTGATTTTGGTAACTTTTATTTTTAAGATGTGTGACTTGAGATGTAATTAGACAGTTTGATAAAATAAGTTTATGTAATTTTTATATAATTATTTATAAACTTGCATATATCTCATAAATTATTTTGAACAAATAACAAATTTACATGAGACTATCCGTAAGTTATAGGAATATTGAAGTTGTTTAATTAACATTTTATTTGAAAGTAAGAATTAAAATCAAATGGTGAAGAATAATAAAAAATATTGAGAAACCAAATTATTAAAAAATAAACCAAATTATAAAAAAATTAAAGGATAAAAAAAAAGTAAACAATTTCTTTTAAGAACTAAAATTATTTAATTAAAAAAATTGTAAGAACAATTTAGAATTATTCGGCCATGATAAAGTTGAGGCAAGTGGCATCTCTTAGTTAATAAAATGATACAATATAATACATGAGGACATGCTAATTAACTAATTAATTAAGACCATAGATTCAAGCAAAACCGTGTTCTTCAAAGCATGTTTACAGTTTTCGTAATGTTTGTCTTCATCAGTGATTGGTGCTACGAATTAAGGAATATGTAATTAAATTAAGGAGGTTAATTACAATTCCATTGATGGCTAATAATTTCTTTTGTCTAGTTACATATATTTCTCACTTATTTCTCACTTTTTTTTGTCATTATGATGGGTGAAGCGGACTTGCAATCGGTATCTGAAGGTAATTCTAAGGGGGTTTGAAATGGTGTCAGGGTTAAAGGTAAATTTTAGTAAGAGCAGTTTCTATGGTCTAAATGTGTCAGAATCTTTCACATTGGCGGCCACTGGCATGCTAAACTGTAATGTTGGTTCACTACCATTCAAATTCTTGGGGATACCAGTGGGAGTAAACCCTAAGAGGGAACAACTTTGGAAGCCAGTTATTGATCAGTTCAAAAGGCGGCTGTCAGGTTGGAAGGCAAGGAATATGACTTTTGCTGGGAGGTTGGTATTACTGAACTCTGTGTTAACTTCGCTTCCTTTGTACTTTTTATCATTTTATAAGACTCCCAAGTCAGTGTTGAAGTCTCTCAAGAGGATGCAACGTACTTTCTTATGGGAAGGTAATGACAGTCAGTCAAAAATTGCATGGGTGAAATGGGAAAAAGTATGTAGATCAAAAGATGAGGAGGGCTAGGGGTGAAGTGTTTGGAGAAATTTAATTTGAGCTTGCTGGCAAAGTGGAGGTGGAGAATATTATCAGATGAGACGGCTATTTGGGGACCGTTGTTGAAAAGTCGGTACAGGAAGGTAGAGGGGTTTGTGGAGAGGCCCACGTCTTTTATTCAAGCATCGAAATGGTGGAAAGACATATAGGCCATTGATGGACCAAATGTGACCTTGCCTGGATGGTTCAAAATGCGAATTAACAGGATAGTAAGGTCCGGAGGGGGGACTTTATTTTGGGAGCAGAGGTGGTTGGGAGATACAGCTTTCAGTGAATTTTTCCCTAGATTGTATGCTTTGACAGAGGATAAATTTATCACTATTAAGGACAAGCGTGTTACAGGAGGCCATTTATCATCATGGAAATGGGCCTGGCGGAGGGATTTGTTCGTCTGGGAGGAGCACTTGCTTCTTGCTTTACAGGAGGCGGTAAGTGAAGTGGTATTAGTCGAGTGAGATTTAGATGAGTGTGGACGGAACTCAGGTGTGGGGGGGATATTCAGTGGCGGAATGATATAAGGTGTTGAATTAAGGAGTATCTGACTTAGGAATCAACTTTGTGGACTCCCAGGATCTACGTAAGTTGTGGAAGGAAAAGCTTCCGTCAAAGGTATTGGTGTTCTCCTGGAGACTGCTAAGGGACAGATTACCCACTATTGAAAATCTGCTAAGGAGAGAGATTCAGGAACCAGTGCTCAATTCTGTTTGTGTGTTTTGTAATAATGGGATAGAGACCAATGATCACTTATTTTTACAATGCCCCATCATACAAAGGCTGTGGTCTAAAGTTATCAGCTGGGTAGGGGTAGAGGCACCACTGCCGAAGGATCTGAATCAATTATTCCTATTATCCTCTGCCTGGGTGGTGGGAACGCGGAAGAAAAAGTGTAGGTATGTGTTCTGGATTTCCATATGTTGAAGTATTTGGTTATCAAGGAATGAGGTTATTTTTCAAAGGACCAATGTGGAATCCCTTGATATGTTAATGTCGATAAAAATGTTATCTTGACAATGGTTGTTGTACTCTTTTGGTTTTAAGGCAGGGTGTGTATTCTCTGACTAATGCTTCCAACCGAGATTGCGTATGCTGAATATGAAATAGAGTTATAGGTTACGTGGAGCATAGTCAGTGTAGTACTATATTAATTGTATATCAGGTTGAAACGTTGTGTTTCAACTTCCTATAATAGAATATAATTTTGCTCTTCAAAAAAAAAATGAAAATTTTTTCTTATAAGCATTTAAGACATGCATATCCAAATCCCAACTCAATATCACTTGTTAACCCGCAACATTCTCGTCTCAATTGATTCACATTTAGCGGTAATAATATATATATAGCGAGTAAAATACACATTTAAAAAAAAAAGAAAAGAGAGAAGTAAATATGATAACTACAGTTCACAGAAAATTATCATACACTTGTTTTTATTTTACAAGGAGTATATTGATAACTTATACTTATGTGTATTATGTAGTTATAACTTACGAAAACATTCATTATGAAAGTAAAAGTAAATTAGCAAATCTCACTGGGATTATTAATGGAGTTTGAGTCTAGTGAAAATATTAGTCCTCCATTATATAAAAAATTAAGTTTTAAATCTTATTAAAAAAGTGGCAACATTTATTGTCCTTAAATATTTTACTTAGCACATTACATTATACATTAACACATCCTTAAATATTTTACTTCCTTATGTGATTACATGACTATTAATTTTTATAATATTAACGATTTATATATGGTGTTGTATATGTTATATTCATTGTTTTCATTTTTAAAATGAAATTTCATTTAAAAAATAAATGTGACACGCATTGAAAAATAATTTATAATTTCATACATTTCATTTATAAATAAAAAGAATCATAATAAGTAAATCATCAATTTGTTTCAAAAAATTATAAACACTAACATTTAAATCTTAATGATTTTATTGTGCAAATGCTTCTTAAAACACTTTAAATATCACTTTAACATACTTTATAAGTACTATTTATAATATTTTAAAGACCAACTTACATACCAACTTAATATATATAAAAAATATTAACACTTATAATTTTTAGAACCAAAACATTACTTTACTCTATAGATGCAGTATATTTAAGACATGCTAAAGAAGATTTTCTAACAAAATGGTAAAAGAGATTTTGGAGCTCCATATAATAAGATATATATGTTGTTTCTTTGTAGAAACTAGAGAATATTTGAAAAAAATGAAATGTGATTGTGAAATAGAAATAAAACCCTCCTTATTTCCTTTTTTCTATCATAGACTAAATAATCTTGATAATAAGATTCATATTTAAATTATTTTTTCGTTGGAAAAAAGTGTATAAAAGCACCTCCAAAAGATAGTTTCCTTGTGGAAGTGAAGAAAAAAAAGAAACCAGCTGCAGTTGCTATACGATTGGAGTGCTATTCATGAGTTTCCCTAAACCGAGAAATGAATCTATCTAAGTCATGCTGCTGCACAGTTGTAATTTTGTTACTGTTAAAAACATGAAATGTATTCGATGTGATTATTAACGATAAACAAATGAACAGTAAAATTTGTTGTATAAGTTGGAATACTTTGGTAATTTTCTTCATAGGACATGTAAGGGCGGATTTAATTAACAGATTATTTTCGTGAAAGAAAAATAAATATTATGAAGAATTAAATATTTAGTTATATTTAATTTAATATAATAAAGAGAATTAAATTTAAGTTAATACTTAAATTAATAATTGATTGAGATGTGAAGAATTTAATTATTACAATAACTTGACGATAGAAGGATGGAGGAAATGAAAATAATTGTTATGTTTTGTTTCAAATATTTTGGACTGAAATTTGAGGGGTTTTGTAAGTTTAATTAAGAGGAGGTGTGAATAACAAGATGAATTTAGTCAACACATGTTTATACCCTAATAACTTTTTCTTCTTCCTTCAAAAGTTTCTTTTCTTCCTAAGTTGCATTTTTCTTCTCTCATTTGTCGCTTTCTCTCTATCCCTCCGTCAAGTTTATGGCTTGCATGGTCAAGCAATCGCGGACGGAATTCGACGAAATATCTTTCATTACTCTTGATTCTAAGAGGTTATCAATATAGGAATGTTTGATCGTAGTTTTCTAAATCTTTTTTTGTTTGTTTTCGATCCTATTGTTCTTGTTGACAAGGAAATGTTTTGGAATATTTACTTTCTTGGGTTTGTGTTGGAATTGAGTTTCCTGCTAGGTTTTTGGGTAATTTCTTTAGATGGATTCCTCTTTTTTATGTCTGAGTCAACTTTTAGAGGGAGAAATAGGTAAGGGAAGCTAAATATTTGATTTTTAAATTGAGAAATTATTATTTAATAGCTAAGAAGTTAATTGATTTTGAGTAACTAAACTTTTAACTATGATTTGAGTGTTATGCAAAATGGGGTGTTTTGTATGGTTAAGGATTTGAGTTTTGTTCTTGAAATGAATTGTGATTAAATTGATTATTAATTTGTAACTTAGAATATAAGATATGGATGTTGGTGGAATTTATGATTTGAAATTTTTACTTTTTGAAATTGATGTTCATTGATGATTTGGTGATTAAAATGTGGTAAAATGCATGTTTGGGTTGTGAGTGATGATGAGGTGTTGTATTAAATGCATGATGTTGTGTTTAGTTGATGCATGTTTAGAAAATTTGGCAGATGATTGTTGATGAGTTATGTTGCAATGATATATATATATATATATATATATATATATATATATATATATATATATATATATATATATATATATATATATATATATATATATATGAAATGAGATATTATGTTGAGGTGATGAGTTGTTGAAATTGTGATTTGGATGTTTGGAGTTTACAATTCATAAATATGAGCTTGATGAATTGTGTTGTGGAAATGATATGGTGTTAGGCCTAGTTACAACGATAATGCATCTAGTGTTAGATCTGATTACGACTATAATACAACTACAAGGCAAGTAATCCAGGCATGGTTATGACGATAATCCATATTATAGTAGTGCTTATATTTAGGTGAGACATAAGTGTGATTGATTGGTTGTTAGTACTTATGTTTAGATGGAACATAAGTGTGATTGATTGTTAGTGCTTATGTTCAAGTAGAACATAAGTGTGATTTATTGATTTTTGATGTTTATGTTCAGGTGAAGCATAAGTGTGATTGATTGATTGTTAGTGATTATGTTCAAGTAGAGCATAAGTGTGATCGGTATTGTTAGTACTTATGTTCAGGTGGAGCATAACGTGATTGATCGATTGGTTGTTAGTACTTACTTCAAGTGGAACATAAGTGTGATTGATTAATTATTAATGCTTATGTTTCAGGTGGAACATAAATGTGATTGATTGATTGTGGGTGCTTATGTTCAGGTGGAACATAAGAGTGATAGATTAGTAAGTTATCGTTATTGCAATTAAGATTGAATATAAATGAAATTGTATCTTATGTTTATGTTGATTTATAGTGCATGAGCTTAGTCTTGCATTGTGTGTGTATTCTGTTTGATTGTGATGATCATGCTTTGCACGAGAATAGATACTAGTGATGGCAGTGAAGATTAGAATTAGCAGGATTGGTGATGGATCAATGACAACAATGAAGTTACTATGTTTTGTATAGAAAATAATTTAAGTTAGGTAGCAGATTATGTATATGTATATAAGTTAGACCTCTTAGAAAGCTAAATGTATGGATTGACTAAAACTAGTACCTATGTTCTAAGTATGTTTAAAATTTACTAAGAATGACTAAGTTGTTATGGTTAGAGTTATGTTATGCATGAGTTATATAATAGTTAAGTTTTAATGGAGATATGTGATGTTTGTAGTTATTTTGTATGAACTATGACTATATGTACCACTGTATCTTTTACATTGAACTCTGAAAGTATTGTAATTTATGTTTTACTATTGAGTATAATATAATGGAAATTTTATATTTCAGTATTCGGAAATATAGATTGTAATAGTTTAAATAATTATAAAAAGAATTTATAGTATAAATAATATATATAAATTTGGGATGTTACACACAACAATCTTTTAATTATTTTTATTTATTCTCTAAAATTTTACTTGATTGTAAACATTCCTTTATATAAACAAATAAGAGATCTCAATCACAATCAATACCCTATTAATTTTGACTATATTCGAATGCCAAATTATTAAGTTCCAAATGCTCAAAATATTTTATCTCCTCTTCAATCTTTTAATTTTGCAATTACCCTAACATGAAATATTTTTCCCAACATCCAATTCATAATTTATTTCCATAAAATATGTCATATATGAGTAATTTATATGTAATGTTCGACTAAAGTGGGATGAATTATTCATTCCCAACACCTAGCCCTACAAAGATTTGTGGTATTTCAACTATGAATAATGAAGAAAATTGTTCTAATAAAAAAGTGTAAACTCCAGCCGAATATGGACTAGTAAAAAAAAGTTACTAAATTAACTTGCCAACACAAGGCTTTCGATGGATTATGATAAACTACTGATTAGTGCATAAAATGTTTCAAGTGATGTAATTGTTGAAGCTAATCAAAATACAACACAATTTTGGGAGAGGTAAAAAATATGATGAGGAAAATTATGTTCACCAACAACAAAAAAAAAATCAATTATAATAAAAGCTCATTGGTCAAAGCTAAATGATGCTATTCAAAAGTTTATTAGGTGTTATCACAAGTTGTTCAGATGAGGAAAAGTGAGAGCTTAGAGGATGATGTCATTAATGATGCTTTAGTCATTTATTTGCAAGATAGAAAAAATTCATTCAAACATGAGTATGCATGACATGAAGTAATGAACCAACCTAAATGGCTTGTAGAGTATGATTTAAGTTCTTAAAAAAGAACAAAGACATAAATATCATGAGTTTTACATCATTATCTCAATCAAACATGGTAACAAATTGTGAATTTGACCAAACATCACCCTTTTGGAGTGTTCAATAGGAACAAAAAAGATGGTTAGAATGAAATCTATTTAGACTAGTTCGATCTCCCAAAGATTAAAGTAATGCAAAAGTCATTAAGTTTGAAACCAAGAGTTACCGTTGTTTGTAAAGGAGTATGTCATCCTCATGGAAGATATAATTGGGATAATAGAGACACAACTTCACTTGACACAATCAAATGTGCAAAATAATTAAGCATTACGAATTCAATAACAAATATAATCAAAATAGTTGTTGGAATGGAAGTAGTTGTTGCCAGTTAAACTAGCCGTTAGAGTAAAGTAGTCATAGGAAATCAAAGTAGCCGTTGGAGTAAAAGTAGGTGTTAGAAGACATTAACTGTTCTACCTTATATATTCCAGTATTGCTTCCCATTTTGGATTACTCCAAATTTTGTATCACTACAAAGATAGCTGTTAAATTTATTGCCTTTTTTGTCAAATGAATCCCTATAATTTTTATTTAGATAATGAGTTTAAGTGTAAATTAATCATAATTTTAGTGTCATTCGGGTCCAACAAAAGTGCATTCAAAATTTAATTAATAACCATGTCACTTTAATGTTATTTATATGTTATTTACCTATTGTTATATAAATTTAAAGTTAAAGTATATTGTGGTATTAATTTGAAAAATTTTAATGATTTTTTTTGTTCGAGTGAAAATTTGATTAAGTTGTTAAAGTAAAATAAGAAAAGTTTGTATGTGCATGATTTATTTTCCCCCAATATTATGTGTATCTCGAATTCATTGTTAATAGTAGTCATCCATTTAGATAAGAAATGAAACTTAGTTGCCATTTTGTTGCGCTGAAATACAAAAAGCTCAATGTGTTTATCGTTTTGAGTGAAAACAATGTTGCATTGATAACATAATTCATGGCTTCATGCACATTATACATCGCATGTTCAATATATATTTTTAAATGTATACGTCATCTTGCATATTTTTCAATACTTTTTCATATTTTTCGTTATTTGTGAGGAGACCATTATTGACTTTAAGCAAAGGATAATTAAGTGAAAAGACCATTAAGCTCAATTATTTAGGTCAAAATCATAAAGTTGTTTTCAATATAAGATACTAAAGCTGGACCTCGTGCTTATTATGTTTATCTTTTATTAAAAAAATTAAAAATTAAAATAGAAATGGAATGATACCTTTTAAGAGTATTTTTAATACATTTTTATTATTATAATAAAGTTCGTGTAAAATTTACTAAATAATAATAAATATTTAGTGCATTGCTTGAGTTTATAAACATATGAAAATAAAATAAAATTTAAAAGTATTTTGTGTTCAACTTGGTATATACAATTCACATTGCACACCGTTTTTGTTTTAGATAGTTGAACATATTTATATATAATTATTAACAATTTATTTGAAATTAATATTATTTACTTCATCTTTACAAAAAAGGAGAACCATATTTTGTTGCTACCGTCTAACTTTTCCCTTTGAAATAAAATATCATAGTGCAAGCTTTTGCTTTCTACCAAAGTTTATATTGTATTAATATTATCATCAGTTATATATATATATATATATGTATATATATATATATCACTAATTTAATGGCGATACACAGTTTGCACAAAGATTTATGTGTTATGAATTAAGATATATTATTTTCACGTAAAAATATTTTTTATCGGTTAAAAATATATCTTGCTAACTTATAATTCATTTATATTCGAAGAAGATTAACTTCATTCAATAATATTATACACTGTTTTGATCAAGATTCTACTTATAAATTTTTTTTTAAGAGTATACTTTTTTTATATAAGATTAAGAGTTTACTTTTAATAAATTAATAGATGTTATTGTAAAGTTTAAATCATATGTTACTTTAAAAAGGTTATACTGTGAATTAATATATAGTATGTATAGAAAAAAATATTTCTCAACAATTAAGCTGTTTTTAACTTTTTATCATACACTATATTAGACCAATCGGTACTCTAGACCGTGAAAGTTGAAACAAAATAGTGGTCTATGTTTTTAAAATTTAAAATAAAATAAAATTTAAATGCATAATGTGTTGAGATGTATATATTGTAATTGAGGTATGGGCATTATATAACTATTAATGAAACTGTTTACAATATAAGCGGTATATAATATTATAAAATTTGCAGTTTAGGATTAATTTTAATAATTTATTATTTTTCCAGCTATTTTTATACGTAAAAGTTTATATTTTTTTAATATTTTGAAATTGTCTAAAACAACTTTTCGGACGAATCAAACAACGTACGTTGCTCCTTCAATGATGTACACAAAACCGTTGTAAATATTTGACGTGTAAGGTTTGATAAGTTCTAGGAAATATACATGAAAGGGACTTCTTTTGCATTTTCCCTATATATTATATTAGCCTAATATTCCACTAAAATAAAAATAAAGCTATAACGACATAGACTAAATTTAAATTAATGAAATATAATTTTAGTGATTTAGAATTTCTTTTCCTTCTCAATTATCGTTAAGGTTAACAACGTATTAAATTTCACTTTTCGTGCTTTTTTTATATCAATGAATCAAAATACGGTTAATGCTAATACTTAATAAATATTGCAAAATTTCATATAGAAAAATTTAAACAAGTAAATATTTTTTATAATTCAAACTTTTGGTAACATTCTTAAACGTTGTGCGATTATACCATCCAATTAAAAATAAAAATATGATACAGATAAAATCTCAATTATTAAAGACATTATCATATTTATTTAACTATGTTTTTAAATTTTAATCTCAGGTGTGTCGTGCTCAAATGAATAGAGAATTTTGGCGCTAAATATATAAGAACACTCAAATAATATTTATTACTACCCTGTTTTCTGAGCTTATAAGAGCATATCTGAACTCATGGTACGATCTAAAATGTTGCTGATTAATTAATATAATAAGAACAAAAAGCATGGGTAGGTGCCAAGGAATTAAACAATTAATATTTGAGGTGTGCCACTTGTGTTGAAGAGAAAACTTTAAAATCAAATAGAAATTAACCCATGTATTGGGCTTGATCATTTTATATTCATGAACACGTGAAGATAAAAATACCATGAGATAATGAGGCGTCGATGGCATTAAAATAGTGGTGTTAAGTTTGAGTTTTCGACGTCAAGATGTGTTCAATAATAATTAGAATTTAGAAAAGAGTATTCTCGTTTGTAGTGATTTAATTTGAGTAATGATTTTTTTTTAATTTAATGAATGATAAATATAGATTTAAAAAGAAATTTGGAAGAAGAAATTTATTATTTATAATTATTTTATTTGATTTGAATATAGTTATTTCTCGTGATGATTGTTTGTAGTTTCATATTAAAAACAAGAACAAGAGTTTGATTTTTATATTAAATAGTACAAAAATTTTATATTGTTACTTGATTAAAAAAATGTTGTTAATATAAATTTCATAATAATTATTATATATAATTATTTGTAGTTAGTTGATTGAGTAAAAAAAAATATAACCTATACAAGAAATCATTAAACGATTCAAAATTTTAAGGATTTTCAACTAATATATCTTTACATGATACATAATTAAATAATAATTTTTTTAGTTCTTTTTACAAGAAATTAATTATATAGTATTAAGTCATAATTATAAGAAGCGAATATCTATTTTAAGAAATACATAAAT
This sequence comes from Psophocarpus tetragonolobus, assembly GCA_037954015.1. Taxonomy (NCBI): domain Eukaryota; kingdom Viridiplantae; phylum Streptophyta; class Magnoliopsida; order Fabales; family Fabaceae; genus Psophocarpus; species Psophocarpus tetragonolobus. Next base: position 28,709,492 of record CM075696.1, on the reverse strand, counting down.
CTATTATTTAGTTCACGATTATAACAAATATAGATGCTTAAAAAATATAAAAAACATAGACATATTTTTTAAATTCTCCCCAGTATGTTTTATCGACTAATATACCTTTTTATGTTGGGGTTTTTAGGAAGTTAGTGTTTGTAGGAACTTTTTATAAATTGCTTTTATTTTTGCTCATGTTAAATTTTTATAAATAGACACATTTTAAGGTATATATATTTTTTTAATTTTCTATATTCTTAATTTAATGTAAAAACTATTAATAAAATATTTACTCATTTTTTAGATAAGAATATCTATTTATTAATTTATTATAGGAATGACAATCTTCGTTTCCGCAAATACTGTCCCGTTCTTGTAGTGTCCTGTACCGCTTTCATATTTAACATATAACTATATGATAAATAAAATTTTACATGTTTCTATAAAGTCACAATCTTATGAATCATTAAACTTAAAATATAATTAATAATTTAATATATAATTATTTAATAATGATAAATTAATAAATTAAAATATAACTTATTTGATAAATATAATTAAATTTAAATTATAAAAAATAATATTCTGGTATTCGCAGCTATACTTGAACCTGAAAATACCCGAATAAAATTAAAATTTTGACTTACATAAGTGTTTTGTCTTTACATTTTCACCAAAAATCACTTTTAATTCTTGAAATTCAAAAATTTTTTTTAGTCTCTAAAATGTTAAATTGAAGATAGAAGAAGTTTAGGATTGAGGAGAAAAATAATTTATCAGTAAAAACGTGTTTTTTGTCACTAATTTTTTAATGACGTTAACTAAAGAAAAATAACTAAAAATAAATAAGAGACTAAAAATATATTTTTTAATTTTAAGGACTAAAATAATTTTTAGTAAAACGTTAATAATAAAAAACTTATTTAAATCTAAAATTTTATATCCATTTTTTTCTTTTTTTTTATATCCTCTGTTCCGCACTTTGCATAAGGGAATGAGAAAGACAAATTTGGCTCACGTTGTTGGTGTCAATGACATAATGTAAGTATATTTACAGGTGAAAAAAATATATACAGTATCAATGTATAATTCAATATTAACATTTTTCTAAATAAAATTTAAATTTATGATATTTTAATAAGAAATAATTAAATTACTTATTTCTATTGATTTTGATGAATTAAAAAACTTGATACATATTACATAAAAAATCGAGCAAGAGCATAAATACGTGAAAAAGTAGTTGTTTATTAAAAAAGAGAAGAGTAATAGACTAATACTAAAGACCACGAAAATATTAAGTTTTTTTTGTTGGTTAACAATATTCAGGGCTCTTCAAAATTCAGCATACCACTCCGCTGATACTATAGACTATGAAGATATTAATATGATAATAAATAATATTAAATGAGAGTTAAATAATCATGGTATATATAATAATAATATATTATAAGATAAAGTATAGATATAAAAAAAAAAATCCGCTGTTGAAACAGCCCACTGGAATTGCAAGCATGGCCCCTGGTTTTCTGATTTGGCTTGCAAAAACCAACTGTTTTTCTCTCTCAACTAACCCTGCCAGTGCTTCTTCTACCTCTTTTATATCAATTTCAATTCACAATCCTTACCCACCACTGCTTCACCCTCACAATTTTCCATTCCAATTTGTAAAATTTGTATCACCTTTTACCCTTCAACAACAACATAATACCATCAACCTGTGTAAAAAAACAAAAATACTCTACCAAAAAAAAGTACCAAGAGAAAAAAAAAAAAACACGCTACCCCTGTACTCCATCCTTATTATTAGTGTTTTTTCACCTTATCATTTAGCAGTATCACTGTACCCTTTTCTTCCCCTGTTTCCTCTGTTCTTGTTCATTTTCCTATTGGGGGGCTTTGTTTTTGCATTTTTGGGGACGCCCATTTGGTGAATTGGAGTTTGGGGGCATTGCATTTCTGAGTTGGTGAGGAAAGTTGAGGGCTTTTTTGGTGGGGTGGGTTTGAATGGGGATTGAGAGGACCTTGGCTGATAGAAAAGGAAGAGACTTTTGTGAATTGCCGAGAGAAACGATTGCCAGCAGCAACTCAAGGAGGAACCGGCGGCGTCAGAGGAAGAAGCCGCCGGTTCAGAAGCTCTTCGAGACTTGCAAGGTTGTCTTTGCCTCTGCGGGGACAGGTTTTGTCCCTCCCCCTCAGGACATTGACAAGTTGCGGTCTGTTCTAGGTACTACACCATGCTTTTTCCTCCCCTCTTTTTAATTGTGCCATATGTTTTTTGTTTTAATTGGTTCCTTTCCCCCCTTCTGGGGTATCAAAATTTTGATCTAGAATGGAGCTGTTTCAATTTGTGTGTTTTTTCATCTTGTTGTAAACTCAATTCTAATGTGGTATGTGTGAAGTGGTTTTTATTTTTCCTTTTTAATTTAAATTAACTAATTTGGTTACTTATATAGGTGTAGTTTTTATGGAGGAATCAAGGGTTTGGGTTTGGGAGTGGTGGTATTTTATTTGTTTTGTACGTTTATTTTAAGTTCCTTTTCATTAAATAATGTGAATTGTAATGGGTATTGTTTCAATTTTACAAATTGCACCAATTTGTGTGGGGTTTCTGCCTCTTTTATATACTAATTTCGGGTCTTAAAATGCATGCATGTGTCTTGCATATATGTTTCGAGGTTTCTACATTGGCTATCAAATAAAAAAATAATTGCTATCATGTGCTTGATGTTCCCCAACGAAATATATACTTACATTGAACTTCAGTTCACAGTGTGAGGTCATCTACGTGTCTTTAGTTTTAATATGAAGGAGACATCAGGATACTGAAATTCATTCCTTCTCTCTCCTTCCCCATATTCTCCTGTTTCATGTGGATAATTTGGATTCTCTATATCATAATTTTGGGCTCTTTAGGTGATAATATGCTACCTACATATTGGTGGTTTTCATGGCTTGCGATCCTATTATTAGAGGGGAGACAAGATAACCAATCAGTGCATTTGATAACAAGTTGAGTGTTTTTAGTAATTTTTTTTACTAGGATAATTGCCAAAGAGGGAAATTAAAAATTCTTTTGTTCTTCAAGGCCTATTGGCCTAGTACAAAATTCTCATTGTTTAGTGGGAGTTGTTAAACGTAGGGATGTTACTCTTAGCTGGTTGCAGCAATTGATGTATCTGAACCTTAATTAATGCAACTAGTGAACTTTTGTTGAATATATCTTCCATTGGAACCCACTAATACTTAGTCAGCTGCCTGGACCACACGTACCTGTACAGTAATGCTAGGAATTATTAACCAATTGTTGTTAACAATACTTTTTTCGTGAGTTTTATTATACATGTGACATGCAAAGCATGCAATGCAACTCTTGTCTCTCCTTGTGCAGATGGAATAAGGCCAGAAGACGTTGGTTTGAGACCAGATAGTGATTTGCCATATTTCAGGACAAGTGCCACCCAGAGAGTGCCAAGAATCACGTACCTGCACATTTACGAGTGTGAAAAATTCTCGGTACTAGTTTGTATATGATAGCCTTAAACTGATTACACAGTGCACGTATAAGAGTTAGTGCTGTTTTTTTAGTGATGGTAACCTTGTTTTGTTGTGTGTTTTACAGATGGGGATATTTTGTTTGCCACCTTCTGGGGTCATCCCTCTTCACAATCACCCCGGAATGACGGTTTTCAGTAAGCTACTTTTTGGCACTATGCACATCAAGTCGTATGATTGGGTCCTTGACTTGCCTCCTGAATCTGCTAACACTATTAAGCCGTCAGAAAGTGAGTACTTCCCTATATTTGTATCCTATTCATATATGTACTATTCATTATACTACTTGGAGAGTATGCTTGGAATTGGATAACTGTTGCACTTCTTTCGAAAGTACTTCTAGAATAAAATATACAAAGAGAATCCTTCTCTAAAAGTACGTTCAACATATAAAAGTACGACCAAAATAATCATCCAAATATGCACCTATTACTGATGGGATGTTTTTTCATTTTGGACAACGAAGAAAAATATAACATATTCATGCTACAAGGTAACCTTCCTTGGACAAGCAAGATAGATTAAATTTATAAAAATGGTCATAAAATATATAGATGAAGTTGCTGTTTAACATTTGATACATACCCCCTTGTGTGTTGAAGAAGTTGGTTGGTTTAAGAAATTGTTTTTGTAATGGAGAAATGTACTTAGGACCTCTGTTGCCAACTATTATCTTTGGACAAATTTACGATGTGTACTGGGAACTTCTTTCCGTAATCCCAATAGAACTCTCAAATATCACACTTGTTTCACTAATTATGAAACCCTCATGTACTTTTTTTCAAGTTATAGAATGATGTGAATGATTTCCTGATGAAGACCGTTCATCAGGATTTTGTGAGGATGGATAGTGTACATAATCGATGGTCTTATCTTTGTTTACTTTTATTGTAGCCGAGGTCAAGATGATTGGTGAAATATCATCTCACTTGATTGTTGTATTTGGGCAGCATCTCTCCTAGTTTCTTTTCTTACATGCTGAAAGAGAAATGCCAATGACATACTTTTGACATACTTTTTGCAATATATTCTTTATTATTGTTGAATTCCATGTTTCTTACTAAAAATAGTGGGATCCACATGATTCAGAGGGCCCCACATGACTATCACCTAAAAATAGAAGAATTTGTTAACTTCCAAGCACTCCTCTCTATATGGAAAATGTGAAAAGGGACACTTTTTCATTACCATTAAAAGGAAATTCTATTTTTGAAGACTAGTGTAAGCTCACTTCCACCAAGAAAAGAAAATAATCTTTATGTTGTAATTATGCAGACCATGCTCCTGAGATGAGGTTAGCCAAAGTTAAGGTTGATACTGATTTTACTGCTCCTTGCAACCCCTCCATCCTTTATCCAGAAGATGGGGGCAACTTACACTGTTTCACAGCAGTGACAGCATGTGCAGTTCTAGATGTGCTTGGTCCTCCGTATTCTGATCCTGAAGGCAGACACTGCACATACTACCATAATTTCCCCTTTACCAACTTCTCAGGTGTCCTGCCACTAATGCATGCATGTCTGGAAATTATCTCATTTTTTTCAGAAGTAATTTTCAGAAAGTTAAAAAAAAATGATTTTTTTTTTCAAAACAAGGTGAACTAAACATTAGCATGCACTTAAACTAATACTATTACTGATTTCTGTTGACTAATGGGCTGCACATTTCTTTGAATCTCAGTGGATGGATTATCCATACCAGAAGAGGAAAAGAATGCTTATGAATGGCTACAAGAGAGGGAGGAACTCGAAGACTTAGAAGTAAAGGGAAAAATGTACAACGGTCCAAAGATTGTGGAGAGCTAAAATCTTAACCTCTCACGTACATCATCCTTCAGTTTCTGTGATCAGTTGCTACTGCCGCTGCTGTTGTGGCCACATACCTTTACAGAAAATTTTTCTATCAATTTCTTTCTAGTAGAGAAACAGCGCATCTGTTCTTCTTGTACCTTTTTTTTCCCTTTCTTTAGTGGTTGTTTTCTTTATGGAACACGAGGCACTTGGTGCTGTTTTCAATCTATAGTTCTTTCATGTACATACCAAGAAACAGAAAAGGACAAAGTAGGTGCCGCACCGGAATTTGAACATGAAATGAAGGTGCAATGCAATGAGCTAATCAAGCCTCATTTTGTAGGCTAGTTGGTTATGTCATTTAATTCACTTTCGGATGATTTAATGCTACTTTATACACAATTGATGTATTAATAAATTGGTATGACATGCTTCAGCTTCTATTACGATGATGAAATTTTATTAGTTTATCTAACTATGTACATATTTTCTGATGAAATTATTAAGTTTTCAGCTTTTATTGGTCCTATCTACGAATGGTGGATTATGTGGAAAAAAATGGGAGAGTATGGCTATATGACTTGAATTTTTTTCATAATTTGCCTATCACTTTTGAATAAATCTATGTGCAGCATCATGTCTATCCCCATTTGTGTACACGCCTGATAAAGGAGTATTTGAAAATATATACTATTGTCTATCCCGTCTATCGACAATATTATTTAATCATGCACTTTTTAAATTTATAATGTTTTATATAGTGATTATTTATATAATTTTATGGAAAAAGGTATTAGAAAAAAAATAAATATTAAACTTGATTTTTATTTAGTAATTACTAATTAGAAGATTATTAGGATAATATTATATATGGAGATATAAGGTGACAAGTAAAAAAAAAATCCTGGATTTAGTTTTCGGTTATAAAAAATTAATATTACTAATAACATTAAGTTATAAAAAAATTACTTGCATATATGGAACACGAAATACAACTTTCAAGTGTCATTCTTAGTGAGTATATCACCAAATATTTTTGGTGGTATGACCCTTGTCATTGTTCCATAGCTGCTGGAATCGTCACCGTTTGTCAAATATCTTTTTGTTGAGGCAAATGTTACATAGTTACTTGAAGAAAGCTGTGTTCGTGGGTTGTATAGTTTTGAATATTGTTGCTATAGTATATATATGAATTGTGGGTTTGGTGCATATATAGATCAATGTGAATGTAGTAGTGAAAGATAATATATATATATATATATGCTCATGAAATCAGGATTAAGCATATGTGATCTGTTTATTATAGATGATAAATGATGCTGACTAATGCACGATGCAAAGTCTAGGTGTGTTGTGATTATCTTCATGTCAGCTGGTATAAACTATACCCGAATATTTCACTAATATATGTATATTATTATATGATTACTTTCGCATCAAAGTTTGATTCTCGTATCTTTTATCATTTTAATTTATATTTACATAGGATCGTTATCACAGCTTGTAGCTTTTTCATTTGAATTTGATAACGAGTATGTATTGAATAAAATTTTCAAGAGATTAAAGATCATCAACAACGACATAATGGTGAGGCCAAGCTAATAATCAGAAAAGAAAAGAGTTGATTATATACATGTCTTGTAGAATTGCTTATTAGCTTTAACTATATATATGCTCTAATCTCTCTGTAACCATGTTTGGTTGGGTGGTGAACGAATTATATCAAGATGGATATCAATAATGAAGACGAATTAAGCTTAAGCTAGTTGCATGTTATAGTTCAAATGAGTTTGCTTGTGTTGTTATACAACTCCATGGCTTAGTTATCTGTAAGAAAAGTTGCATGCATGCATGATGGTGACGGCATAATATATTGATGTGAGATATATATGTGAAATTAGTTATCAGCATATATAGCTATTGCAGTAGCCACGTAGCTCCTTAGACTATATCATATAGGGTAGCTGTTGGTAGAATATATGTATGATATATGGTTTGCTTTTACAATTGGCCAGATTCTTGACCTTATGGGACAAGGAAAGGTGAGAGAGAAGAAAGAGCCACATATATATGCATGATTTCAATCACGTGATAGAGACATTGAGAAGAGGCATTGGATGAAAGCTTAGCTAGAATAGGTCACTCTTGGAGCAACAACTGGGTCAATACAATTGTCACGTAACCATTAAGCTATCAGAGAAAACAAAAAAAAAATCTGAATAATATTTAGAAAAATGATACATGTAGATTCCATGTGTTGCAACTAGTGAGAGAAAGATATATAGGATCTATGATATGATAAAAATGAGAAAGATAAAAAAAAAAAGTGTTTATAAGTTGTATAAATTAAAAAGAAAATGCACGTTTATTCGTTACTCTAATATTTAACCATTTACAACAAGTTTAAAGGGTATGAACCTAATATATTATTTTATTAAATGAGTAGTTTTGTTTCCAAGATCTGATCAAGTTTGTAGCGCACATTCACAACAAAAGTGCACGTTTTCGGCCCAACTCAACTCTTTAAAGAGCAAACATAACAACTGACCAAGGCACGTGCATGTCACTCACATTTCGCGCCCTCCTTTCTTTGTTTTTTTTTTTACAAAAATACCCTTAGCATAAACAATTAAAACAAGTTTCTGTTGTGTTATGTTTTTATTACATAATATACATACATAAATTAGTATCTGTCCAATCAACAAGAAGCCAGAAAAATTGGAAATGCACAATGGTTGTGAGAAGAGAAGGCAAAAGAAGGGGATATATCTCCTCAAGAGAATGGATGTTGAAGGAAAGAGAGAAGAGTTAAAGAAGAGGGAGAGGAATAGAATAAAAAACAAAAAAAGAGGGGAGTGAGAAGAGAAAAATGTGGGTGCCAATAACATTGATCCTAATCAATCTGCCTGTTTAGTTTGAACAGAGCTTAATGTGGTTTAAGAATTATTTAACTTTAATTGATCATATGCTCCATCATGTTAAAGATGCAACACAGATAAGAAATATGATCAGATTATAGTGTATAATTCATGTGCAAACTTCAACTTATTTAGTAGGATTGAATTAGATTTTCCATAAAATAGGAAGCGCAGGGAGAGATGTCCAAAATGTTGTCTATATTTTTTTAATATGAATAAGTATCTAATTCAGCTCTAGTAAAATTTACTCAATTTAATTTAGTTTTTAAAGAAAAAACCTGAGCAAATAGTTCCTCAGGATTAAAAAAGTAAGAAAGTTAATTTTTTTTTATCATTGAATGAAAATATTAAAATATTTCATGTTTATATTTTTGAAAGACTAAAATGGTATTTTTTGAATAAATTAATATTCTCAGAGTGTAAATTAAAATTTTAAATAAAATGTAAAGTAAATATTTTTTCAAGTACTTTATCATAAGTTAAAATAGTAATTATTATTAATAATTTTTTCATACTGAGGAGAATTATTAACAATTGATTGTGTATAGTATAATCTATTATATACAAGAACTACTTGTTATATACGTATACGATCTACAAATATAATTGATAAAAAACATAATGTAAATTAAATTGATAATACAAGGAAATAGTATACTATTTAATTAATTTGGTAATGGTTATTCAACTATTTGAAAAGTGCAATAACATGGTTTCAACTCCATTTTTTAGCAAATATTCAAATGGTGTCGTTTTGGGGGACATAATAAGTAATAATAGCGTATATTAGGCTTTGGTATGTAGTTGATCCAACACGAGGCAAATGTATTTAACACATACCACATTCTTTTGGTACCTCACATTTAATACCATTTTAAATTTTTTTTTAATTAGTATAAAATATGAGTGTAAAGTGTTTTATGTTAACATTCAATTACAATCCTTCATCATAAGTTTGTCTTACATTAACATGATTGAAATATTAGAGTAAATTTTTTTTACACTGTCAGTATATACTAATTAAATTATTAAAAAAATTTAAAAATATTCTCACATGCCTTCTACTCCAAATTTATTTAACTATTCTGGATAGCTTGATTTGAAATACATTAGCTATATATCGAATCAATTAATTCGAAACATATAAATTGATCTAGAGTATAAGAAAACATTATTTCATTTATATTATTTTGAATAATTTGATCCATAACATACTAATATTATATTTTTGAATTATTTGATTCAAAATGTTAAAAAAAACAATTATTCAATTTTTATATCAAGTAATCCAAAATTCATTTAACTAATTCAAACTAGATTAGAAACACACCAGTAGTATATTTAGGATCACATGATCCGAAAATGTAAAAACAAGATTAACTATTCCGTACAGATTTATCTGAACTAGTGTATTTTAGATTACTTAATGTGGGTATTTTGTATTTTTGGAGGTGTCGATAGCAAGATGCTCAGTGCCAAGAACAAAAGCTCAAAATTGATGGAGATAACAGATAAGCATATAAAGTGCTTTTTTCTCTGGGTAATTGGTCTTGAGAACAGTTTATGGGAAAGCCTTTTCTTTTAGCACCCCTGTTTTTATTTGTGCACCCCGTATTTTACAAAATCCCCAAACTACTCTCGTTACTTTTAAGTTGTGTCTTATCTATTTGGTGCTCCTTCACCCTCTTGGGCATAGACACAGAGCAGAGCAGAATCATGGTGCAAATCCCCTTTTCATTTTCAATCTTGGTATTCTCCTTTAATCGTGTAATCGATTGTCCATTTCTATACGAGAGATATTATAGATTAGATTGAGAAAAATACTTTCATTTTAAAAAATTTTACAGTGACAATTAATCACATCTTTTATATATGATAAATTTATTAGCTTTACCAATTAATATTTTAAAAATAATATAAATAAAAAGTTATAATTAATTAAATTAATAATATATATAAGTGTTAAACTCTAATAAATTTAGTAAAGTCCAATGTAAAAGTTTAAATTAATAATAGTTTCTTGAGGTTTTCTTTTAATTTTCTCTTTTCAATTTTATACATGTTATTGTCTTATCACGTATGCCTGAATTTTTAATCTTTATTATATTTAGAACATGAATTTTTTGTTCTGTCTTCAAATTTAAATAATTTCAATTAAAATTTGATCTTCCCAAATTATTTTGTTTTTAATTTAATCGCTGAATCCAAAAAATGTCATTACTGTGATTCGATATTTTTCTTTTCTTTCACTTGACAACCACCATGCACTTGCTATTTTTTTTAGCATCAGTACCTTGTATAGTTAAATATCAGTGCACCAATCGAGAATATAGAAAAAATGTGGGAAGCAGATAAAGATGAAAAAGTATTATGTAAATTAATCAAACTTCATGAAAATCAACACTCTTATATCACATTATATTATAAAATGGGTGATGATATATTATTGTCTTCGTTATTGAACAAATTAAAGATACAAAAGTTTGTTTACCCAAAAGAAAAAAAAAGGATAAATGTTTGTGACTTTTCAACAGGACATATATGATTATATATATAGATTGTAAATGTTTAATGAGGTCATGCATAAAACCCGAATCACGCTTTCACTTTCTCATTTCAATTCAAACACTAATGATCTAAACCATTGACCTATCTTGCTAAAATATACTCAACTTGGATTTAAGTCGCTGGTTGGCAATTAACAATGCAAGTTAAATCTTGAGGTCTCTATAGAGTGACGCCATTGGACCACCATAAAAGATTTACTCACATAGTTTGTTTAGTGATAGACATATATGAGCTAATTGATTAGGTAAGATATACAATAACTATATATTAATTATTTAAAGTATACAAAATATCTTAGAATTAACATACATAAGGTTATAAATTAATCTATACATTGAGATAACCTATTAACTATTTTTTGACCAGTGGAAAGGTGTAAGATAATATTCTTTGCTAACTAATTGACCATTAATTTGACCAGTAATATTTGCTTCAAGTTTTGAGTAAGACTGTCTTTTTTATAAAAGTTGATAGTTTTGCATAAGGAAAAGAGTAAAATATAGTTGATGACTAATATGTAACACTAGTTTTTTAAAAGGGTTCTTAGCTTAATAAAAAAAATTTTTTGTACACCTACAATGTTACATTATATATCATTTAGAAATTTATATATAATTTTGTTTCAATCATAAAAAACTCACAATTTTTTTTTTAATTCCCTCATCTCCGTACATAAAAATATAACTTTTTATCGTTGAAAATGATTCCTTATATAAGGAACTTAGGATATATAAAAAACTTTTATGTTATATAGATCACTCTAATAAGAATTTCGTAGAGAAAAACAACTTTTTAACTTAAAAATTTCTGAAAAACTCTATTGAAATTGCTCGTGAAATTAAAGTTGACCTTCAATTTACACAATTCTAATGAACCCAAGAGACGCTTCTATTAATATACTATGCATGTTTAAGGTGTATATATTTAGGGCATATATTATATGCTATATATGACTTTTACCATTGTTCAAAATTAGCCAAATTAAATTCCAAAGCCAAAAGGGTCAGTCTAGGGTAAATAATTATGGTTGGTAACGAATTAAAAAGTTAGGAATGGTATCTAATATTTTAATCTCTTGAAGCCCTTGAATTACTTTATGGCTAGTAGTGATACAAAGATAGGTCTTTGAGTTTTAATATTATATATGCATGCTCTCGTACACACCATAGATTAATTAATCACCGTAGTGACACCAGCATGTGTGTGTAATTGTGTATTATAATTCAGCGGTCATTTCAGAAACAGCTTTTAAAAAGATAAATTTCATATGGATGAGATTGTGATATACTTTTCTAATTATGTCAAAAAAATTTATGCTATTACCACACATGGTTTATTGAAACTTAAATATCGAAAAATTTGTAAAAATGTATATACTTTTCTCATTCAAAAGTGATGTAATAAAACATATACGAAATCATTTTTGTATCATTAGCATGCTTGAATCTAATTAATAGGTAATATACAGTGTACTCAGAAGTCAGATCCCATGTCAAAAAAATTGGGGTGGTTGAGTCACATAAAATTTAAATGGTACTTGGATAATATTGCCTCCACAAGATACATTATAGAAGAAATGTCTATGTTCTAATGCCTGTTACTTCTTGAAAAAAGAATAGTTGTTTTTTGGTGATAACTAATAAGACAAAGTCTCTGAACTATAATTTACTTTATTTTAATATAATTTGTATATAATTTATTTAGCATAAACCAATATCGTAACTATAAATTCTACTCTATTTTTTTGAAACAAAGATTCTTGATAATTAATAAATTAGAAAAAAAAACAATTCTCTTATATTTTTCTGTAAAGAAATAAGCTACGAGTAAAATATAACTTGGTTACTCTCATACGAAGGTGGAAAATGGATCTGACATAAAGAGTTTAGACATGCCAATCAAAAAAATAATAGTTTCAAAGCTGTTAAAAACATTTTTGGTAAAAGGATGACTCGAGAAAAACACACTATATATACATAGAGAGACAGAGGACAACTAAGTGAGAAAAAGAGTTAGGATGAGAAATGAGAAAATATAATAATAACATAAGATTTGAAGGTTTAAATTGAATTGTTAATTAAACAAACTCATGTAATTCTCTAAGAAAGAGAGACCTCTCCCACAAACACTTAATTAATGCGTCACTCTCGTATCACCTCGTGAAATCTTCTGCAAGATCGTCACCACTCTTACTCACCACTACTACCATTTGCAATGGGGTGGTGACGAAAGTGGTAACAACGGTGAGAGTGGTGGTGACCTTGTAAAAGATTCCACAAGATGACAAAAGAAATGTCTAAAACGTTTACAAGAGATATCTCTGTTTAAAAGAATCACATGAACTTATTTAATTAACAACTTAATATAAATCGTTTGTTGAAATCCTGCGATTATTACTATTTCTCATCGTATTTTTTTTCTCACCCAAGTTGCTCTCTCCATATATATATTTTGTAAAATTTGTCAAAGAGAAACAAATCCGAGCTTGCTTTTTGTATTTATAAAAATATTAATCCTATTTTTAGCCTCTTGATGAGTCATTAGATCAATGTAAATATGTTTGTTCTTCCAAGGACTACATAAGTTTTGGTGGAAAAAGTATAAGTTAGTCATTGATGACTATTCGAATTAATATTGATAAAAGATATGATATATGTTGATGAACAAGACGGCTTAATATTCAAATTTTGAAAAGATAAATGAGTAACATTCTACTGTCATCCTCTTGATGTGGATGCTTTATTTTGAACATGAAATATCAACTTAAAAACTTTGCGTTAAGGTTGATAAATTTCTTAGATACTTAAATACTTCTAAAATATATAATCTTTCTCTCTAGAATTAAGTAACTTATCCAATAATGAATTTGCAAGTTGAAGAATCATTAAACATTAGTGTCACGAGTTTACTTAGATATCAAGGTTGTAGATATTAAATACTTAATTGGTTTGATTTTGTTTTTTAATTTTTGAAAAGAGTTTTTAAGAATAGTTTTCAAAAACTGTTTTGGTGAAGAAAAGAAACTTGTTTGGTAATTGTTATTTGAAAACTATTTTAAAGATATAAAAATAGAAAAACTTGTTCATATTTATTAAAATTTCATTAATAAAGAGCAAAGGACAACATATTCTGATTGTATTTTGAGTTTTCAAAATAAAAATAGAGAACTGAAAAGCAAAATTACTTTCATTTGTTCCTGTTTGTTAGTTTTTAAAAACTAAAAAACCAGAACTATTTTCGAAAATTGTTTTCAGAAATCACTACTCAAACAAGTTTTTTAGTTTTTAAATACTAAAATATTGAAAACAGTTTTATAAAATTGTTGCCAAACAAACACTAAATATTAATGGTTAACTTACAAAAGATTTGTTTATATTAAATGGAGTTTTTTTTTTATAGATCAATATTAGTTATTAATTTGTTAACTTTTTGTTAGTGGAGAGATTTAAACCCACAACTTCTTCCTCTTTATCTCTCCATTTTATTACCGGATCAACCTTATAATTCTTGTTTATATTAAATGGAGTGATAGCTTAATTTTGTAAAAATAAAAATTAAGAAAGGCACGATAATTTAAATCTTATATCAAGTTAAAGAAATGTATTACCTTCATGATGATGATGAAAAATAATTAAAAATACGATTAAAAGCCATAACATTAATGAAAGTGCGGTGATTGTTTTTTATATTACTCTTGACAATTGCACCAATTATGTAGTGTCAGGTCGTCCCCTCAGAAATTTGACAGATATCTAAATATTCAATATTTAAGTTAAACTTTACTAAATCCATAATAAATGTGTAAATATGTAATACCAACAAGAGTATAGAGTGATTAAAGATAAATGAATGTATAAATTAAGAAAAGATTCAATAGAGATAAATGTTGGAATTTTAGTTTTCTATTCAACTATTCATAAACTCAACAACATGATCCAAAGGTGGAACTTGCTGGGTGACATGGCTCGCTCAGCGATAACCTCGAAATTCTATTGCCAGACTTGACATTTGCTCACTAGGCGAAAGTAGAATACATGCCCTATTCCATCACTTGGCGAGACTTCTCGCTAGGGGCAAACTACCTTCTGCAAGCAGGTTCTCTATTTTCGCTAGGTGATAAGGCTCGCCTAGTGCCATTAACTTTCTGCCAGCATGTTTTTTGTTTTTTGCCTAACGACATTTCTCGTTGGGTGACAATGGCTTTGCTGCACTGGCTCTGGGACTTCTTGTTGGGCGACTGGCCTCACTGTGCAAGGAAACATTGACCAATCTTCTCTTATCTTCTAAACTTTTTTAAAAATTGGTGTACAACATACCAAAATTCCCAAATTAGTTATAATATAACATAAAATCAGATATATGTATGATATATTGTAACTACATATATTTACAACTAAAAAATAAGTCTAAAACTAAGGAAAAGTTAAGAAAATAAGGATAATTGACAAATTTTTATTACTGAAATAATCTTAAATCCGATAATTATTATAGTGGTGACAAAAAATTTAAATTATTAAACAATAATAATAATAATGGACAAAATTGATCCATTTTCAACATTTTATTTGCTCGCATTTGAAACTTTTAATTGAAGAGTATTTCGAAAACTTAATTTATTTAACTTAGAGATAACTCATATTATAGTTAAGAATAACACGAGAGAACAAGTAGATTTATTAAAAATTAACCAATTAAAGTACAGTTACAACTTACATACACGTTTAAAGAACTTGATGTTTTTTTTTGACAGCACAAAGAACCTGATATGTTAGAACTTAGAAGCCTAGTTAAATTGAAAGGGCTTTTGTTTGAGACGTGTAAATAATATATAATCTAATCATGATATATATAGGTTTAATAAAGTTTTAGGAAGACTGGCGTCTTGAAACTAGCAATAAGCTACGTGTTTAGATACACATAGAATCATTAGTTTTTTAATCAACTTGTTCATAATTAAAATTATTAAACTTGGTTTTCAGTTTGGGTACTCCGACTTATATCTCTAAGTTGGTATATAAATGTTTATCATTTTAAATAGGTTTTGAGTTTATATTTAGTATCCTATTTTGCAATGTCATATTTGGTATACAATGTAAAAAAATGATCTGTATTATTAATATCGATGTTAGTATGAATTTTAAGTTAATTATTGTATAAATGAATAATTTTAATATACATGATAGTTTATAATTAACCAATAGTGTAATACATTTTTTACAGTTATTATGAATAGTTTGTATTCTCAAAGTTATTAAATAATAATGTAAAAAGAATTAAAATAATAGCATAAAATTATTTTATACTTTTCATCGATAAAAATCAATGTTTAAACTACAGCACTTGTAGGTTTTGATAAACCATATTGAACGTGAATGTAAAAATTTTACACTTAGTATGATTATCTTCTCAAATAACATAAAAATAAACCTTTGAACCGTATTAAATTCAAGAGTAATAAAGCAATTCAATGGGAGTGAACTACACTGAGCAGAGAGAAAAAGTGCAACAAACTAATGGACCGCATGGTTGAAAGTGAAACAAGGCTTACTCTCCTGACAAAGACTCAAGAGGAGCTCAGACTGGTCATCAAGGCCAATTGGTTACATATGCAACTTTGACTCCATATATAGCCATATGTCTTATGTACAAACCTTCAACCTAAACAACTGGTGTGCCCAAATTCAGCTTTCTTCTTCCCCTTGAACTCATTGATGACATGGATTTCATAGACCATATTATAAAATTTAATCATTGCAATAAAAAAATCCCAACAATGAGCTTACCATTGGTGTTGACATTTTAGGTAAGAAGTGAATTATAGCATTGGGATCAGAATTTGTTTATTCAAAGTCTGGCAGAGAGTTGGTTGGTTTATATAAAAGGGTGTGTGTTGTGTAACTTGTGTTGTTAGTACTTACTACTTAGTAGCATATATATACATATATTATGGACTGTGGAGTTGTTTGAGATTCGAGAAGGTCTAGTGGAGAATAGTGATGGAGGCCATGTTAAAATTGTCTAGTGTTTGTAGTCAAGAGATAGAAGATAAGGTAGGTACTTCTACTTGCTCAGAAGACCCCTTTCGTAATGAAAAGGGTAGTAAGGTATATGCCAATTCTTTGCAGCTCCAATTCTTTCTTCTTTTGAAATTTGGCTTCTCATAAATGATTTTAAGTTCTGTACCAAATTAAAGCACAGAAGTAATGAACTGACGTTTTTTCCACTTCAATTGAATAGTTCTTTCAGTTTGCTATTCCTCAGGATGCTTTGTTGGCATCATGATGTGGATCTTTCGTCCTTATTACCATGGCTACAAGTATTGCTATAATAATGTCCAATTAAACCTTTGTTTACAGAATTGAGTGACAAAAATACAACTTATGCAGTTATGGTAATGCAAACTATAGGCCAATCATCAGATTAGAGAATTTGATAAGAAATCATGTAATAATATTCGAATATGTTACTACTTATCTATGTTGTGTTGTTTTCTACTTTTTGACCCCTCGTTGATTTTTCTCAAAGGATTACTTATGTTATGTCCAGAAGTTGGGTTTCTGTCCCTAGTGATTGCATAATATTTTTTGTTGCATTCGATCATATTCATATGGCTTTTATAATGGAAAATTAGTTTGGCATAAAAATTCAACTATTCTAGATTAAGGTGGAACAACAACAATACCTGCATAATAGAGTATCTAAATGGAAACGCCTTAGACATGCTAGATGGGTATTTATGTTTTACCAGTATTACCTCTGTGCCATCCTTATTCATTTCAGATATGCCATTCTATAAATAATTGAAGGATGATCTTGATGTAAAAGGAGTTTACCTTAGGCCATATTATACTCATTGTTTGACACCATTCAACAGGCTGAGGATGAAGAGGGATAGGAAACTACTCTGTAGTCTGGCTTTGACATGAAATATCACACATAAATAAGAATTAAGTAGAAAGCTTTTCTTCTAATTTCAAGCCTATCGGTGTCTTGTTTGTATTGACTAATAATAGTTTTATGCATTTGTTTTTCAAATATAGGATAATGAACTTAAATCTGCTAAGGCTGAGATGACTAAGGTGAGAGAAGAAAATGGAAGATTGAAGATGATGCTAGAAAAAGCTGAAAAGGATTACCACTCTCTTCATCTTTGTTTTTTTGACATCCTTCAGAGAGAAACTCCCAAGAAAGATGCGGAAGATTCAATTGCTTCCCCTGATGAAGATGAGGAACCTAAGCTTGTATCACTTTGTCTAGGAAGAAGTCCAAGGGAGCCTAAAAAGGATGGAATAATCGGTAACTCAAGCAAGCCTAAAGAAAATGAAGATTTGGAAGCCAGCCTTACCCTTGCTTTAGACTCCAACAGTGTGTGTTCAAAGGAGCAGGTAACTGATATGAGCCCCATGAACACCTCAGAAGAACTTAAGGAAGAAGATTCAACGAATAAATCAGAAAGGACCAAAGATGGAGGTGATGAAATTTCGGATATGACACCCCCCACCAAGAGGGCTAGAGTTTGTGTGAGAGCTAGATGTGATACTCCCATGGTAAGTGTTTATGAAAAATTCTATTACCACAGCTCATCTTTCACAGCATCACCATGCTAGTGTTTTCTTGGAGGTTCTCAAGACAATTTTAGTCTCAAAACTCTGTAGTTTTTGTAATCTATTTTCCTTATGAAATAGCCTATGTTATGGCTTTCAAACAGATGCATGACGGATGCCAGTGGAGAAAATATGGACAGAAGATAGCAAAAGGAAATCCATGTCCAAGAGCATACTATCGTTGCACACTTGCTCCAGCATGCCCGGTTAGGAAACAGGTATGTCCATTTTAAGTCTTGTTTGGATAAACACTAAAGAAAAAAAAAAAGAAAAAATAAGAATGTATAATAAATTGATCTTCTATAAACTAAAATCAACGTATGCACTTAATTTTTATAGATACTCTCTCATCTAATTTTTTCAAACACGGAAGTGAGTAAATTAATTTTAGCTTATGTGGTAAGTTCAGTTTTATTTTGCTTTCTCCTCTTCTCCTCTAATAATCATTTATGGGGAAGTTTATTCCAATATAGTCTTAATTTAATTCAATACAAAATTGAAGAAGTAGATTAAGATATACAGCATTGTTAGAATACTCAAAAGTCAAAATTGAATGTCTTACCTTACCACAGGTGCAACGATGTGCTGAGGACATGTCCATCTTAATCACCACATATGAAGGAACTCACAACCACCCAATTCCTGCTTCAGCCACAGCCATGGCTTCCACCACTTCTGCTGCTGTGTCCATGATGTTGTCAGGTTCTTCAACATCTCACCCTACAGATCAAAATTTTGCCTCTTTGGCAAATTCTCCTACACTGTTCAATGGTGTGAATTTCAGTCCTTTTGATCAATCAAGAGCAAATCAAGCCTTGTTACCAAACTTTTCCTCACATTTGCTCCCAACAATCACTCTAGACCTGACTTCTGCTCCATCCTCCTCACTAACTCAAGTCAATTGTTTACCTTCAAACTTTGCTTCAACCCCAAGATTCCCTCCATTAAGTCTAAACTTTTGCACCCCAGAATCCAACATTCCACTATCCTTTTGGGGCAAGGGACTTGCTAACAATATGGGAAACCAATTGCAAGAACATTTCTACCAACAATGTTTCAAGAACCAAACTCCATTCAGGGAGGCCTTGGCAGAAACACTGACCAAAGCAATCACCACAGACACAAGTCTTCGGTCAGCAATAGCCGCTGAAGTTTCATCTATAAGTGGGCAAGGATCAAGCAGTGGGAACAAGGGTGATGGAGAGGTTTTAGGTTTAGGCTTGGGCCTGAAACTGGGGGAGCATCCTCAACTTGCTTCTTCTAATTCCTTGAACCAGAAAGGGAAAGCATTCTTAACAGGCTATTTCAACAGCTCATCATCATCACCATCAAGTTCTCAGGGTGGAAACTCTACGCTTCTCCAACCTCAATGGCCATTTTCTCTTCCCAAGACTACCACACCTCCTTCCAATGTTGATTACCTCAAATACTGGATTTCAGAAATCTCTCATCATTAGTGTCTCTGTTTGTTTTTCACTTAATTAGGACAAAATAGGATATATCATTTCATAGGATGTCAAAAAAGAATATAAAGGATAAGATGCAAGTTAGAACAAATAGAATACACAAAAATCAATCATGTCATTCTTGACATGGTTACCACAATCTTGTCATTTTATTTCCTTTATGCAAGTTGAAACACTCCAACACAGCTTCAAGCCAGAGCAATTATTGTAGAAGGACCATATTTTGGGTTGGCTCTAAGATCAATGAACTTATGCTTAGCAGTTAACTCTCTGCTGACTTTTGCAAAGAGAAGGTGAATTAAATTGCTGAGTATAATTAAAACAATTGTATAGCAATAGTATCTTCCAAAGGGTCTATTAAACAATGGCTAAACTTTCTCATTTATCTACATATTATCTCAGCCTTAAAACTGATCATCAATTTGGAACACCAACCATGTCCAATTGAGGAGCAGAAATTTCTCTGCTTCAGCTTGCTTGTGCTGCAAGCAGGAATACCGTTGTTGAATAAAAAATTGCTATAAAATCAATTTAAGTTCGATTGAAATACGATCAAGTCATTTCTAAAAGGAAATTATGTAATAATCAGATTAATTCTATTGAATTTCCTATGGGTAAAATGTGCATAAAATTAAATATTAAATAAAAGAACAATTAATCAAATATATAGTATGCATTGTGTATAGTAACAAATATTTAACGTCACCAGAGTTTGACTTTACGAATGACCAATAGCATGTAATAGAAGTCTCAAATCATTAATTTTTACCACAAGAATAATTTGTATCCTTAAATCCATTTCTATAAAAGAAGAATTAGTTCTCCTAATTTTACTTTCAATTCCTTAACTTACAAAACTGAAAAATTTGCTTTACTCAGTGTTTCAAACTCAAGATGTGACTGGTAAATCATAATGTATTCTTAAACAACATCTATTAGTTGATATGTGATGTGTCTTGTAAATGTTGGTAACTTCAGGGCAAAGATATAAAAATTATCTTGAGATGTGCTGGGTATTATCAATGTCGCAAGTCTCTCAGATACAACAACATTTCAGACAAGCTGAAGTTATAAACTAGTAAGAACAAGAAGGAAAACCACAGAAAAAAGAGCTTAGAGAGGTGTTAGAGATCATATATATAGTATTTTGAGTTTGCACCTCAATAAATTATATCTATACGTAATAAAAATTAAATTTAATATGTAATAAAAGTGATTGATAACTAAATATTTTAATATGTTTTTAAAATCGCACATTACAAATTAATTTGTCTATTGTAATGCTTAAATCTTTCAACTGTAAGTAGGTCTTTGACGACCACCAGAGTCGGTCTGTGACCATCATAACTATATCTCCAAAAGTTAATTTATATTTTATCTTTATTCCATTGAATAGAACATGAGCATATGAATGGATACTCTTTATATTATCTATCCATGGTAAAGATATTTGATATGAATGTATTGGTTTAGTTGTGTATCGTATGTATATAAATGCATAATCTAGCATGCCAACTAAAAGCTTCACTTCATATTTTGTGCTGATTTTGTTTTTCATTTATCACTATATCTAAATTGAACACTTTTCTTCTTTTCTTCGACCTGAAATAGTTTAATTTACAAATTTTTACTTTTTAGTTGGCAATACAAATTGAGTTTGTAGAAAAAGACTTGAGTTCAAATCTCACATAATAGACTCTTAGGAGGGGTGAAAGCCTTTAAATGTGACTAAATCCTTAGTCAGTATTGTTAATCAACTAATCATAACTACAATTATGTAAAACTCACTACAAAAAAAATAAAATAATAATAGACGTGTTACTAGAGAAAGAGTTAACAATACTTTCTGTGATGATTTACTACTTAATAAGTGAGATTAAAGATGTATTTAATTTTGGTAAAAAATGTAATTTAATTTAAAAGTTTAATAACTATACACTTTAAAGTAAAAATTTTCCATTGTTAAATATTGATATAATTTTCTACGTATTTATTATATAATTAATAAATTTAGAATGATAATATGTAATTGAATAACAGTATAATTGGTTTATATTTTTAGTGCACATACTTTTCTCTTGAATAATTAAGAATGTAAATGTTGTTTTGTTTACGCCATTAGTAAAATCGTTCACTTTTTATAATTACTTAAAACTTTTGTAGAGAGCAATTACTAACCAGATCATAAAATATTTTACACTTTGATAAACTAAAAAAATAAAAATAAAATATGAATGTCATCGTTGGAGTTAAAAGTTATCTACACAGGTATTAAATTGGCAGGAAAATTTGAGATATCATAGAGATGCGATTGGAAAGAAAGAGAAAATAGAAAGAAAAAAAAAACGAACGAGTTATAAAAAAATAAAATTGAATAGAATTGTTATTAAAAAATATATTAATATTGTTTATATATGTTTTCTTATTTCTTTTGTGGGTGAACATATGTATAAATATTTTTCATCCTGTTATATTTGGAGGTGTAAATCGAATGATAAATAATAACATATATAAGTAAAATTGAATCAAAATTGCGATATATTACTGTGAACTTTATTAAAATTATAATATTCACTAATAAAATATATAATTTTAAATAAACTACTCTATGTAGAACAGTACTTGTATACTAGAGATTTAGAGTCTTATATTATATTATATTATATTATATTATATTATATTATATTATATTATATTATATTATATATACTAAACTTGAATAAAATATTTTTTATTGGATAAATAATATAAAAATAAAAAAAATCATTAAAAATATTAATTAAATATTTTTTTATAAACAAATATCAGTTATTAATATGTTAGTTTTATTAATAAAAAATAAGTTTTGTTTAAAAAATGTTTACCTATAAGATAAGTTGTTTTTACGGAAAAAGATAAGTTGTTATAAACATTAAAAAAATGCATAATTTTAAAAAATCTCAAGAATTATCATTATAATTTAGTCTATTCTTCATGATTCAAAATCACAAATATTATTCAAAGTGTTTAATATGAATAAAAGTAACAATAAAATATTTCAGAAAAATGGTAAAATATATATCTTTATAAAATTATCAGAAAATCTTGTAAGTGATATGTTGTATTACGGATATAAGAGCATTTATTAAAATTTGTAGCATTGTATTATAATAAAATTTAATAATAATAATAATAATAATAATAATAATAATAATAATATTTTTTGAAGGCCAAAGGAAATATTCTATTAATAAGCATGTACAAGGAAGAAAAAAGAATTCTTGAGCTAAAAACCCTTTTCATATAAGAGTCATTGCCAATATAACTCTTCAATAGGACATACTACCTCTAAAACATCTTAACCAACCTTATAAAAAATAATAGCATTAATTTCTAGCTCTATATAATAGCTTTTCTGGTTGCCATCAAATTTCCAAACTGATCATGAAGCATAAAAAATGTCATCAGATCTTACCAAAAAAAAAAAAAAACCCAAACCAACAGAACAATCCAAGTGGATTGAGCAAAAGAACAATAAACAATGATGTAGATCTTCCTCAACTGCACCACAAAAAACACATAAGCAATCGCCTTGTTCGACTAACCCCTCTCATTTTTAATGTTTGTCTATCTTCATCGCGTAACTAGTATTTTTCAGACATAAACATTTAATGTTGAATGTCTATAGATCTACATCCACTAAATCTATCTTGTATAGCTTTATATCCCGAAGTTGTAAAATATTGTTGAGACCCATCCAAAAACCAGTTTCATCTTTTTTTTTTTTTTTTAAGCTAAGCATATATTCATTAAAAGAAACAAAAAGTTTCTTACAATACAAACGAATTATTTACTCCTCCGTATCCTATTGGAGCATGTCATGACTATCAACCTATCTCATATTTAATAAGCATAATTTAGGATTAGCATACCAATCCGAGAACCCACACCCCCTATTAAATCCAAAAGGCGGCTGACTGAGCTGAAACAGGAGATGTTCCACAAAGGAAACTGGAAGGAGTGGGATGAGGAGGAGGTTAGGGGCGCCGATCGTGGTGGTCCGGTTCTCCGATTAGGAGGAGACACAGTGGTCAAAGACACACACCGATCCAGATCTGGAAGCAGAACCTCGGAGGTGGGGATGAGGCAGATAGTGGCGGAGGGAGGCTATACCACCGACGACTCCTACCAGAACGGCCAGGGGCAACAGGTAGGGGAGGGAAGAGGAAAGGGGACAAGAGCCCAGCTCTCGCGCACAGGGTCAACGCCCGATTTTGGAAAAAAGCAGAGAGCAGGTGGGAATGGCAGGGGCAGAAGCAGAGAAACTATTGTGTATCAGCAGACCTTTTCAAAGAAAACGGGAGAAAGGAATGCGTTAAGGGCGCTTGAACGGGAAGACGAAGAGGGAAGCAATTTTCAAAGGCCGGGACACGTATCACGGAGCTCAAGGTTTGACAGCGGGTCACGTCGGAAGGGACAGCTTATCAGGGTGCCGTCAGTCAAGCACGGAGCTCGAGAGAGCTGTCTCGGCTGTCACGCGCAGCAGAAGGCCGGCCAGGTTTTAAAAAACTGGACCATTGGAATCGGGCCGTCTCTTCATTTGGGCTGGCAGACGGAGGCCCAATGTCCAGTGCGGGAACCGGCCTGCTACCTCAACGGATACCCAAGCAAATACCATTTGGGCCTGCGGAAAAAATAGCAACGGTCACGAAACGGGCCCAGCTGCAGGAATTGCTATTGGTCACGGCGGGAAAGTTTCAGAAAGTGCTATTGCTTACGGAGGGAACAGGGTCATTTCGGTGAATAGTGATTTCGGAAAAAATGAATCTATTTCTACATTGCCATATGACTACAAGAAATGGGTATTAGTAGGTGGAGAAGAGGTGTCCGGAGGAGGAGAAGAGCAAAGGAGAGAGGTATCCATATGGAAACAACTAAGGAGAAATAGTTGTGATAGGAGTGAATTAATGAGGCGAGGGCAATTGGATGATCCAAAGGAAGACGAGCAAGGAAAAGGTCACGAGGAGGATGAAGCGGAAAAAATATGGAAGGCAATGAAGGAAATCGGAATATCTGCCAAACAACCAGATAGCATATTACGAAATATGGAAGTGAGGGATAAGGGGGAGAAGGAAAGAAGGGAAATGAGGAGTGAGCGGAATAACTAAATGAAGATTCTCTCTTTAAATATGAGGGGGTTCCGGGATCAGGTCAAACGAAAAAGGATCAGGAGAATGTTAAATAATAATGACATTGATATTTGCTTATTACAGGAGACAAAGTGCTGGACGGTAAATGATTGGGAAGTTAAGGAGATTTGGGGGTCAGCAGGGTGCGATTGGAGAATACTACTGTCAGCAGGGCTTAGCGGAGGCTGTCTGACAATCTGGAAGAAACATATCTTGGAGGTTGTCTGAGTTATTCAAGGGCAGGGTTTCCTTGGAATTGGCTTCAGAGGAAAGATTTCAATTGAAGTTAATTGTGTGGTTAATGTATATGCTCCATGTTCGTTACAAGGAAAAAGGAAGGTATGAGATGATTTTTCCTTTGTGGAACATCTCCTGTTTCAGCTTCATCTGTCATGATAGTTTTGATAAAACGTTGAAACGAATCTATCAGAGAGAATAATTGTTGCTACAGCGGATTCTCCCACATGAATATAAATTTCTTCTCCATTGAAAAGACCATGATCAAGTCTCTTCATGAAAAGAGTTTACTCGTGCTACAGTTAAATCTTCGTCTACTAAGGTGTGACCAGAATCTACTATATATGATAACCTGAAGCACTACCCATGTAATTTTTGGCCATGTAATCTTTGTCCACAGTTAAATCTTTGGCAAACAAATCTTTCTTTGGCTAACCATGTAATTTTTCTAGAATCTGAAGCATTACCCAAAAAATTACCCTTCTTTGAAGTACTCTCCAATTTCTTAATAACATAAGTTGGAGTCATGCAAAATGAAAGCAAGAGACTAATAAGAACCAAATTACCTTGGTATAAAAAAATTCTCGTTTTTCAAAAAGGTGTTGGTTAGTTCCAAACTGAAAAATTATTCAGGAAAACTATTTAGTTTTTCAAATTTGAAAAACTGAAAACATAGAACTTTGTTGATTTAGTTTTGTTTTTTAGGTTTTGAAAAGATTTTTTTAAGAATATTTTTCAAAAACTATTTTTAGAAAGAAAAGAAAAAAAAATTGTTTTATAAGTGTTATTTGGAAATTATTTTCAAAATGTAAAAATAAAAAAACGTGTTTATATTTATTAAAATTTCAATAATAAAAAGCAAAAAATAACATTTTGATTGTTTTTTGAGTTTTTTTTTTAAAAAAATAAAAAACTAAAAAGTAAAACTACTTTCAGTTTTTTCTGTTTTTTCGTTTTTAAAGACTAAAAAACCAGAATTATTTTCGAAAACTATTTCCAAAAAACACTACCTAAATGAGTTTTTTAATTTTTAAATACTAAAATATTAAAAATAGTTTTATAAAATAGTTATAAAGCAAGGACATAGTTTTATCTTTAACTCATCGAATCTTCTTACTCTTTCAGTAGCTTTCTGCCTCTATCACTCGCACACTTCACCTTAACCCGTATCACTCTTACATAGTAGTCGTTACTTTCACCTCTCATGCTCATACACCTTTCATGCTCCTTTCGGCCCTACTTTTATTGTTACTTTCTCTACTCTCATTCATTTGCTTCTTACACAGCCTTTTTTTATTAGAAAAGAAAAATTTTAAAACCTGGCCGAAAACTATTAAAAAAAATGCAATAAAAAAACTTTATATCACCCAATAATATATATAATAACAATAATTTTGCGCACGATCGGGCTGCTACCGCATCCGTAAGCTACAAGCTTCCGTTGCATGTTAAATTTGCTTATTTTTCATCTCCTTCCTTTCCTTTTAAGAAAATCACATAGAAACTATATTTAATAAATATTTAAATAAGCTAGCCAAGATTTCTAGTATCGTGATTATGAGATTTTGATGCTTTCATTAGTCTTTTTTAAAATATGCAATAGGTTTTGTTGATAATATTTTAACTAATAATTCGTTGAGTTGGGAGAGCACATCACATGACAACTAAGAAGCTCGTAAAACGTGCATTGGTGAATGGCATGGAGGAATATCTTAATTATTAAGTATAGTCTAAGATTCCTTTTAAGCACTGAATTACAAGCCATTAACAACTGAACTTTTGCAGTGTCTTGGCTCAATTTTCTTTTCCTTCTCTATAACCCCCCATTAAGCACCAACCATTCTCAATCACCTTAGTTGCTTCATAGGAAAATACTGTATATGATGACCAAGATCATTGTGCTCTTGTGTATGCTCTTAGCTACTTCAGGGCTTGTCCATGGCTCTTTCAAGAAGAAGGATCAACTTAGGTTTTTTGAGCTCAAGAAAGGTGATCTTTCTATAAAGGTCACCAATTGGGGTGCAACAATTGTGTCCGTAATACTCCCTGATAAGAATGGTACTTATTATGCATCTACTATTAGTATCCAAAACTTTGTTATTAATTGCTTTTCTAATTTTAATTTTGTACATATTGCAATATTAATACAATGTTTTCTTTTTCACATGAAGGAAAGTTGGGTGATGTTGTTCTTGGATATGATTCTCCCAAGGCATACACTGTAAGTCCCATGATTTGTTTTACAAAAAACATTTTCTGCTTTCTAATTTTTGTTGTGGAAGTTATATATATATATAGTAAGAGATAAGGGTAAACCTTTTCAATAATAATTAATGCTCTTCGACATGAATTAATTCATACATGTGATATTTTCCTATGTGACAAATTTTATGAGCAATAGATTTATTTGTTTGGTATCATTTGTGTATAGAGACGAGACATGTTAATATATATATTTAGCTTTTTTAAAAAATGCAAAATCTATTTGTTTGGTATCATTTATGTATAGAGACGAGACATGTTAATATATATATTTAGCTTTTTTAAAAAATGCAAAATCTACTAGTAAAAGATATAAATACTTAATTTCTCCTTAAATATCATCTTAAATTTGAATTTTATACATATAAAAATCACTAAAAATTAATTTCACCATAATGTAAATACAATAAATATAAAGTTGATTTGGTAGTAAAATGAATAAATGAGAAAAGAAGAAATTGAGAGTCAAATCCTTAACTAAAAAAACTACTATATTAATGATTAATATTTTAATTATAAAAAATACAATAAACAAGAAGACACATGGCAAAAATTAAACTAATGATTGACTTTTATATAAGAAAATTAATTTAAAGTTTATTCATAAATCTGAAAAATATATAGTTTTGAAGATCTAGATCCATAAATTGAGGAAAAAAGTCCACGCATGTTTTGTCAACAAATTGGCATATTTTATTGAATAAGGTCATGTGAAGTAGCCAATATAAATTAGTATTATTGATAATAAATAATAATAATTTGTTTATCGGTAGAAATCAAAACGGATGTTGGTAGAAATCAAAACGGATGTTAATTAGAAAATTTACAATAAGGTGTAATGGAGTTAAATGATAAAAAAATAAAAGAGACTTTAAAATTCAATGAAAATTACTTACGCTTTGATTGCTTTCATTTGGTTTTTTAGTATTTGAAAAAAGATTTCAACAAACAATAATTTCCAAAAACTATTTTATAGAAAAAAATAAAAAAAAACTTGTTTAGTAATTGTTATTTAAAAATTATTTTGAATATATAAAATAAAAAAAATTGTTTATATTTACCACAATTTCATCAATAAAAAGTAAAAAAAAATAATATATTCTCACTGTATTTTAAATTTTTAAAATAAAAATAAAAATAACTGAAAAATAAAACTATTTATAATTATTTCTATTTTTTAGTTTTTAAAAACTAATAAATGATAACTGTTTTAAAAAAACTGTAATCAAACAAGGTTTTTGTTAATACTAAAATACTAAAAATTGTTTCACTGCATGTCAAACAAACACTTAAAAAATAATATTTCTCTTTCAATACTTTTTTATATAAAAAGTGATTATTTTTTTCTTCTTTTATAACATAAAAAACTTGAATGTAAAAATGAAAGCAACAGCTAGCAGAAAAACACGGTTAGGATCAGAAATTTTTGAAGAGTTTAGCTAAAAAATACAATTTTAATTTAATCTTAGATAACATCTATTTATGCTATACTAGAATTATGAATTTATTTTTTATATACCATCTCATATTTTATCTTTTAGTTTAATGATAGTGTAAAATAATTTTATGCTATCATCTAATAATGAATTATTATTTGTGTAATTATTAAAATAATTAATATAAAATTTATAATTAAATAACAATGTAAAACTGTTGTACGTTGTCCATTCACCACTTTTTTTTTTCTTTTTCCTTTTTGTGCTATATATAAAGATTAAACTCAAGTCTTAATACATGTATTCTAAATCTCTTAATACTAAATCAATTAGAGTTGAC
This sequence comes from Psophocarpus tetragonolobus, assembly GCA_037954015.1. Lineage (NCBI taxonomy): Eukaryota > Viridiplantae > Streptophyta > Magnoliopsida > Fabales > Fabaceae > Psophocarpus > Psophocarpus tetragonolobus. Next base: position 28,680,166 of record CM075696.1, on the reverse strand, counting down.
AAAATGTAAAAAATCACTTTATTTTAAGAAATTTAGCTTTAAATAGAACTAGACCAAAATGTACAAATGCAAAAACAAGTTAAACTTAAGAAATATAAATCTAAATTTAACCCATTTATTTTGGTCCAATATTATTTTTTTCAACTTTTAATTTATAGAAAAGAAAATAAAATATGCCCCCTTGGCTTGGTTTGACAAGCTAAACAGTCAAATTAGGCTACAAAATTACATGACAATTTCTTTTATCATCTCCTCATTTGTCATTTGCATTCCCATTGTATTTAAAATAACCAAAAACTTCCCAACATACCCTCGTATGTATTTCGGATCAACTGATCCTAAATATAAATTTAAAGTGTTCTGAATCAGTTGATCTGAAATGCGTAAAATTTATGTTTCAAATTAGTTGATCTAGAATATATTATGTTAATTCTGGACCAAGTAATCTGAAATGAAGTGTTAGAACATGACTAATTGTATTTCGGATTGATTTATCGAGACATTTAATATTATATATATATATATATATATTTTAGATCAATTGATCCAAAATATTAATATTTTGTATTCTGGATTGGTGATCTAAAATACAATTGTCTATGTCTTGTTGTATGTTTCAGATCACTTGATTCAAGACTAACATAATGTATTATAGATTAATTAATATAAAATATATATGATAAGACATTCAAGATCAACTGATTCGAAGTACCTTAAAATTATATTTTGGATATGTTGATCCGCTAGGTTAAAAAAGTGTAAGAGCATGTTAAGAGTTTTCAAATTATTTTAAACATTGTGAAAGTACAAATAAAAAATAAGAGGTATTAAAAAAAATTGCCAAATTACATTCATATAGAATTTGGGTTGGAATGACCCAACCCATTTTTATGCTTGACTAAACGTCTAAGCGAGCCAATTAATGAGAATTTCTCCTTGCACTCCTATAACATCTCTTGTACCTTCATAAATGTAGAAAAAATCTCAAATACCCCTAGGTAAAATATAGGTTTAATCTTAGGTAAAAAAATTTGCAAATTTTTTTACAAGTCTGAATAGGGTGTCCAAACTTGTAAAAAATTTTGTAAAAAATCTGATTCCATAATATATCGAGAGAAGATAAACGCAAAATCTGAATCAAGAAAAACAAAGCAAATACAAAGGGATGAATACAAATGCATGAAGAAGAAGAAGAGAGTCACTGATTTAGAGAAGAAAAAACAAAGTCATGCAAGAGAAGCAAACGAGAGAGGTGCATACCAAAGATGAAGAGAAAGAGACGCATGATAAATTAAATTTTTACTGTTTTCATTAAGAATATTTTTGTCATTTAAAAAATTTATGAAGATGTAGGGATAACTTATTGAAGTGCAGAGAGAAATTCTTCTAACTAATTTATTTTGTTAGCTCTAAAACTATCTTCACAACTTCAAAAAGTCATTTTATATATGATTTTTGAAGTAGTCAACTAGTCATTACAAAAAATAATAATTATAAAAAATACAAAATAACAAACATTATTATATGATAAGTTATAATTAGATAATACTCCCTTCAAATATAAGAAAAAGAGCATTTTTAACTAAAATATAAATTTTGACATAAAAGATATTTTTTTTAAAAAAATATTCTTTCATTTAGAGTTTCGAAATTAAGCAAAGTTAATTTATTTTTTTAATTTGTGAGATGCAATTTTTTTAGACTTATATTTAAGTATGGTCACTAAAAAAAAATTGTTTCTAATAAGAGTTATTTTTTGTTTTTCCGACGGTTTTTGCTAAGACATTACATGCAATTTGGTTTTTCCTCAAAATTACCTGCTAATGGATTACCGTAGTTTATTACAACATCAAAAAGTTAAAACTTACTTGCAGTGAAAACCCTGCTACTTAATTCCCTGTAGATTCATAACCTTTGCAAGATAACAAGGATTAATAACCCCTAGTATTTTCCCATGGCTAGAAAACCCCTGTTAATGTAGGTTTTTTTTTTTTTTTTTTTTTTTTAAAGTTAGTGACTTTACCGGTGGTTTTAAACCAGTGTGATTTACCAAGGTTATATTACTCCATTAATATAATTTTTTATTTTCTTTTAATTAAATACTATTTGCAGAATTAATAACAGCTATATAATTGCGATTTAAATGTCAAAATATTTGCAGAATGATACACAATATTTTGGAGCAACTCTTGGTCGGGTTGCTAATAGAATTGGAGGAGCTCAATTCACTCTAAATGGAATCCGTTACAAATTAATTGCTAATGAAGGAAACAATACACTTCACTGTAAGTACACACAGTTTTTGTTACATTGTTGAACACAAGCTTTCTATGATTGTATGGTTTTGATGCTAAACAACCATATAGTTTAAAACTTTTACTCATATATATGTTTTCTTTATCATATATCTAATATATAGAAAGACTAAATCATGTCTTTTGACTGGTCTTAGCTGGACCCAGATCATTCAGTGATGTTCTTTGGAAAGTGGTAAGATATATCAAAGATGGAGACAAACCCAGAATCACCTTCAGTTACCTCAGTTATGATGGTGAAGGAGGTAATTAAGCAGTGGATTAACATATATTATTTAATTTCTTTGATATTGTTGGACTATGAAACTCGTTAACATGGATAAAGGTGTTCCTCAACTTATTTTTTGGTTTTAATTAGTTTTGTATTTATTTGTTAAAAGACCAAATTGATCGTTCTATTAGTTTACCACACTAAATTGGTTAATTTAGTGACACGTAACAAATTATAAGAGATATCACATGAGAAAATGAGTGTTTTTCACATAAGCAAAATTTATACTACTAATACTAAAAGGTAATGAAAAGATCAATTTGTTCTAAGAGGACACTTTAAAAAACAAACTTAAAACATTTTAAATTTTAGGAGTCAAAATTTAGAAAAAAAATATATGAGAAATCAAAAGTGCATTTTAGTTTGGCCTACTTATATTTATGATTCACACACATACATACATGTATGGATGTATATATATACATGTATGATTTCAATTATAATTGAATATTTGTGTTTTAGGATTTCCTGGAAATCTCCTAGTAACAGTGAGCTACATTCTTGGAAAAAACTCATTGAGTATAATCATGAAAGCAAAAGCTCTAGACAAGCCTACCCCTGTGAATCTAGTGAACCATGCTTACTGGAATCTAGGAAACCACAATAGTGGCAACATTCTAGGTGAAGTGGTTCAAATCTTTGGATCCCAAGTCACACTTTTTGATGACCATCTCATTCCCACTGGAGAATTTGCATCAGTGAAGGGAACTCCATATGACTTTCTTAAACCACACATTGTTGGAGCCAGGATCAACCAATTGAATAAGACTAATGGCTATGACATCAACTATGTGCTTGATGGTGAAAAGGGCAAAGAGATCAAGTTAGCAGCAATAGCAATGGATAAGAAGTCAGGGAGAGTTATGAAACTCTTTACAAATTCTCCTGGTATGCAATTTTACACTGCAAATTTTGTCATAAATGAGAAGGGTAAAGGAGGGTTTGTTTATCAACCGCGTTCAGCATTGTCTTTTGAGACTCAAGCCTTCCCTGACTCTGTGAATCACCCTAATTTTCCATCAACTATTGTGACCCAAGAAAAGCCTTACAAGCATGTCATGTTGTTTAAGTTTTCTACCAAAGTTCCACATGCTTTTTCTCAGTCTTAGAGTTAGAATTGTACTTTTTCAGAAATGGTTTGTAACAATATAGCACAATAGCCTATGTGCTTTGTACCAGTGTACCATCATGACTCTTGTTGCACTTATGCAATCTTGGATCAGTTCATTAAAATGAATAATGAGATATCCTATATGCTCTTAATTGCTGTAAGCAATTTTTGTCTTTCATTTTTTTCTTGGTATAGACAACAATGTAAGACAATATATCTCATCAATTTAATAGTTGAATTTGTAATAATTAGTTAAATATATTGATTCTAGAATTAGTAAAAATAACAAATTGATCCTTAAACTTATACATCTATCAATCAATTCAATCTTTGAAATTGATTCTCAAATAAATAAAATGATAAAATATATAGTTCCTAAAATTCTAAATTATAAGTTAATTTATATCTTAATATTACAATGATTAGTCAAATTAGGCTTTGATTAAAAATTTTAATTGCGCCATCTGTGTCTTTAAAATTTTTACGAATTATGCCTGTGAAAGTTTTTTCTCATGCATGTATTTCGACTCCACTTACATGATTTATCAAGTTTTATTCTAAAATTCAAAGTGTAATCAGTCTTTAGCTAGATAATAATAAAAGTGTTGATGATGAAATTGAACCCTTGACCTTTTTTTATTGATTCCAAAGCACTAAATCATTCGACTTGTTTAATTAAATTATTTTTATTTTAACTACCCGAAAACATGGGTGCTTTCGTACTTAATTTGATATGTTATACTAATTTTATGGTTTTAATTTAGTATGTTTTTTAATAATATGATAGAATATAAAAACTTTATTGTGTTATTTTGCGTATAACATGATAGAATATATGTTGTTAATTTGCATATTTCTTTCTTTATGATAGCATGATAGAAACATGTTAGATCATAAAAAATTATGATAAATTTGCAATGAATTTGAGAAAATAGGGAGAGAAAAGAATTTGAATAAAATTCAAAATGTTGTTTTGCTTGTGTATTTGTTTTTTTATTAAAAATATTAATGATAAAAGGTACATATCTATTCACAAAATTTATATTTGTGAGAGTGGAAGAAATCATAAAATGTTTAGAAGGGCAAAACATCATAAAATGTGGAACCAAAATACCCTATTCCCATTATATAATAATATAATATAAAATATAATATTATAAATTATTAATTATATCTATAAATTATAGATAGTAGGACAATTAAGTATGTTGGATATAAATGTCTTAAAATAGTTTTGTTATTAAGTTTACGAAGTTGATCTAACGACAAAGTTTACTTTTAACAAGTGAGAGATCGTGAGTTTGAATCTTTTTCTAACAAAATATTTTATTTTTAATTTTCAAATATATACAAAGATAAAATAAGTATTTTAAAAAGTAGACATAAAAATGGAGAATTTAATTCCCTTTATCAATAATGTAAATTATACAAATTTGTAACCTATATAAATTTATTTATTTAATTATATAATAAATTGTTTATGAAACTTTTTTTTTTTGAACTTTATGAAATGTTATTAGTCTCTATATACTTTGCTGATATCGAGAACAGATCACCCAGAAGCATTGGTTACTCTCTTTTTTTTTTCAGTAAACCAAAATGTTTTATTAATAATATATGATAAAACTGTAAAGTATAAGAAATATTTCTAGTAAAAATACAAAAAAGTTTAAATCAAAGAATAAATTTAAAGTAAATGCTCTAATCATAAAGTTTGGAGCTCATCATGCCAATCAAAATCAAAATATATAACTTCTTGATCTACACAAAATGTCGAGTTTATCACTCATCCAACAAAAGTCTGTACAATTAATTCTGTTATTTTCCATTTCTAAAAACTATGTTGTGCTGCAAGTACGAATATGAACTATCAGTATTGTGTTATGGAATATTAGAGACTTTTTATAAAAGTTCTAAGATAATTCTAAGTTGTGAGCTTAATTTTTAAAATTATTCAAAAATATAGTTTTGTAAAATGATAAAACGGATCGGTGCAGCAGGAGGGGTTGGCCGCCATATGTATTAGGATGGAAGGAAAAATATAGTATAATATTAAAAATGAAAACTAAAATATCCAGAAATATATGTCTCGGATAATAAAGAAGGATTGTTGAATAATATTGTTAATTAAAAAAATTCTTATATTGGATTCCTATATTTTTTTATTTGATATTGATTATATTGATAGTAGACTTGTTGACTTGGAACACTAGAGGATGACAACTAAGAGTCTTGTAGAACGTGCATGGTGCAATAATTTAGGCACAGTCTGAATTTTCTTTTAAGCATATATTGAGCTTGCAAGTCACAAGAGCAAGTAAACTTTTGCAGTGTCTTGGCCCACTTTATCTCTTTCCCTTGTCTATAACCCCATCAAGCACCAACCATTCTCAATCACCTTAATTGCTTGATAGCAAAATATAATGAGCAAGATCATTGTGCTCTTCTGTATGCTCTTCTTAGCTGCTTCAGGGTTTGTCCATGGCTCTCTCAAGAAGAAGGATGATCATATTAGGTTATTTGAGCTCAAGAAAGGTGATTTTTCTATTAAGGTCACTAATTGGGGAGCAACACTTGTGTCTGTAATACTTCCAGATAAGAATGGTACCTATGCATCTACTTAGTATATACCCAAAAGTTTCATTATTGATTAATTTCTGTTGTTTCAATTTTGTTCATATTGCAATTTCAACACAATCTTTTCTTTCCCATGAAGGAAAGTTGGGTGATATTGTTCTTGGATATGATTCTCCAATGGCATACACTGTAAGTCAGAATTAATATATAAATATTTCCTTGTTATGTTCATTTTTGGATGATCATTTACAATTACATATTTTGCTTTTTCTTTTTCTATGGAAGTTTAGAGATAAGGATAAAGCTATCAATAATGGTTAGCTCTCTTTAACTTGAATTATTAATTCACACGTAATTACAGCAGAGTTTTGTTGGAGAGTATATTTTGTCTTGCATCGTGTTTATAAAATAGAAAAATTTAATAAAAAAAAGAAGAAAGGAATTGAACTAAATTCTTTTTATTTTTTAGTTTAATTCACTGTTCTTGCAATTATGTTAATCAATCACAAAGCATAGTTTACATTTAGCGAATTTTAGCGCATATTCTATTATTTCTTATTTATTATAATAAATATTTTAAGAGCTTCTTATATGATGTAAATTAATTATTTATCTAATTATTAAAAACATAGTATGACATTTTATCGAAAAAATTTCTCTGGAAATTAACCAGAGAGGTTTCATGACCATATTTTATTTAACTCCATTAAGTCAAGATATTTAGCTAAATTGATTTAACATGAGTTAGTGTAAATTCTTTGAGAATGCCTTCAACTTTTATAGAACTAGTAAAAAAGAATTTAACTATGGTTAGATAATAAAAATTAAGCTATTTGAATTATGTTGATTAAAAATTTATTTTATATATATTTTTAGTGCAAAAAAGTTGTATACCTCCGTCAATCAGAAAATTATCTCATATTTTTTCAGGGTAACAATAATAAAGATTAAACTTAAATATTAATAAGGTACATACAACATCTTTGTCAACAACTCTTTTTAAGTTCTTAAATGTATTTTGTTTATACATACAATTTTTTTTTAAAATTTATTTAAGCATCCAATCCACATCTCTCTTTTTAATTTTATTATAAATATCTTAAATGGATGCCAGTATCATACATTAATAATTTTTATCTCATAAATATATTTAATTTTACTTTTTTACTAGTACACATTATATTTTTATTAAAATAATTCATTGAGACTCACCAACTTATGTTAATTAAGAACCTCCGATGCAATGCTCGGAGGTTATAATAAGGCTTTTGAATAATTTACAAAAGTCGTAAGCTACTTTATTGTTATTTGAAAAAGAAAAAAAAGCCACGTTTCTGTGTTTTTTTTAAATATGAATAAATTTTATTATTTTATTTTATTTGATGACGCCATTTATAGAAAATCCTTATTTTCATGTCTATCCAATAATTGTACAACTATATTTATATCATTTTAAATATGAAGTAGTTTTCTCTTAAGGTATCTTCAGATGCCTTAAACAATAAATATTTAAAGATGCAATGATAATTTAAAAGTTTATCATATGTTAATTAAATTTACTTTTCATCAAGTTTATAAGCAGATGTCTAACCGGCTCTGCCAGATTCAGTATCGTATAATGTTGATCTGTTAATATGAATATTTACTTTAAGTTTTTCTCGCCTTCTTTCTCATATTTTTTTTTCTCTCTTTTAGTTTTGTTTTATCTCTTTCTTTTGTTTTATCTCTTTCTTTTTTGTATCAGAGCCTTGTTCTTTCCAAGGACAGGATCTTTTATAATAAATATCTAATTTTTTCTGATTGAAAATAGATATCTGTCAAAGGTGTATAGTGATTGCTAGGATACCCTTGGTAGTTGAAAGGTAGTGATGGCCAGTGGAGAGCCTTTGTAAGTCCCTAGTTTCCTACCTCGATGGGTTGAGAAACACGTGCAGATTGCGACACCAAGTTCAGATATATATTTCATGAAGTTTAATTGCAAAAAAAAAAAAGAAAATTTAAAATTCTAGTAAGCCTTATGATCTTCTATATTCTTTAATATTTATTGCTTTATGGTGTATTCTGTGGATACCTTATTTTTATGCTTCTGCTAATCTCTTCTTCTTTTCCTGCGTTTTTCACTTTCTTTGCTCTTATATTTCATTCTCATACTACTTTATTTTTACACATAAATGTCTAACATACAACCTTTCAAAGGAAAGACTACAAATCAGCTTTTGCAGCTGTAGAATCTCTGACAAAATCCCCTCCAGTGGGATATACAAAACCTACTAATGAAATAGATTTTGTTCACACAGTATTAATAGGACAAAATAACACAATAATAACTTTACTAGAAGAAGTTTCTAGAAAACTAACCAATCTTATAGATTCAAACAAAAACGGAAATATATCCGAAGATATAAATGATCTAGTTAATAAAATTTCTAGATTATCTTTAGGAACAAATACACACACTAGAACAGTATCTAAGAATACTCATAAATTTGTCAAAGTAATAGCAAAAACAGACATAGCTGAATATAGTAATAAGAATCAGTATAAAAAGGAGGAAAACACCTCTAACAAAGACAAAATTGTTAGTTAAAATATGAATTTTTTAAGACCCAATAATAGTTCACAAACACAATTACAAGATGTTTTTATGGATAGTACACCCAATAGAAGTCAAATAATAGAGAGGTTTCCAGAAACTTCTCGCAGATTAAGAGAACACCAAACTAGGAGACAAAATCTCATACAACACCCAGGAATCTTAGATAGATTTCTAAATAGAAGAACTACTAATGTCAGACGATTCGAAGACTTAGTAGACATACATCAAAATACAGAAATAGGATCAAACTCAAGGATAGACTCTTTGAATCTTAGACAATTATACAATATAGGCTGGTTAAGTTCTGAAAGAACTAGTCTTTACAGATATAGGAGGATAGAAGATTTTCACCTCCCTGATAACACATACAAGATAATTCCTTTAATATCTCAACAAACAGCTACACAACTCTATTTTTACAAAAGAATTTTCTTATCAATTTACAAAAAATTTACAAGATAAAGAATAAGATGTTTTATCAACAACATCTAAAAACACAAAAGTAGGACTCATAAATGAATATGAAGAATCCACTGCTACAAATTATAGGTTAGATCCTACTGGTACACAAAATTATTCTCAAGGATTCATTCCCAGAGAAACTGTACAAAATATTGTCCTCAGTAACAATAAATACATATCACATGGTAAAAGATTACCAGTTGAACCAAACTTCCAAATTCCAAACTTACTCCTAAACATAGGAGATATAGATCCCTAACTTCTTCCAACATACATAGAACAATGGACAGCTGCTGTAATCTGAGATTATGACATACATCATGAGAAAGATGTTCTATCTTCTCAAGAAATGATCGCTAAAGGAGAAACATACTTAGGCGATATCGCTAGATCTGGATGAGAATCTTTTAAGAAAAATTTCCCTAATGATCTAAACACACTGGTTATTGAATCAGGCCCAAATATTTACAATTTCTGTTCCCTTATACAAAGATTGTTTACTTCACAATCGGCCAATGATGGCAACACAATTAGGACCACCGACGCCCTTCTTTGTATTCTCCAACATATGGATGTTTGTTGTCTAATTGTGTTATCATCATTGGCCGATTGTGAAGTAAACAATCTTTGTATAAGGGAACAAAAATTGTAAATATTTAGGTCTGATTCAATAACCAGTGTGTTTAGATCATTAGGGAAATTTTTCTTAAAAGATTCTCATCCAGATCTAGCGATATCACCTAAGTATGTTTCTCCTTTAGCGATTATTTCTTGAGAAGATAGAACATCTTTCTCATGATGTATGCCATAATCTCGGATTACAGCAGCTGTCCATTGCTCTATGTATGTTGGAAGAAGTTGGGGATCTATACCTCCTATGTTTAGGAGTAAGTTTGGAATTTGGAAGTTTGGTTCAACTGGTAATCTTTTACCATGTGATATGTATTTATTGTTACTGAGGACAATATTTTGTACAGTTTCTCTATGAAGGAATCCTTGAGAATAATTTTGTGTACCAGCAGGATCTAACCTATAATTTGTAGTAGTGGATTCTTCATATTCATTTATGAGTCCTACTTTTGTGTTTTTAGATGTTGTTGATAAAACATCTTCTTCTTTATCTTGTAAATTTTTTGTAAATTGATAAGAAAATTCCTTTTCTTCAGTTTCTTCTTCAATTTTTAAGTTTTGTAAAAATGTATTAACAATATCATTTATTTCGTCGTTTTCTTCATTTTCTTGAAGTCTTTCAACTTCATTTTGTTCAAGGGGAAAATTATTCCAAGGTTCCCAGTTAAAGTTGTTTAAAAACTTATCCCAAGGTTCTAAGTTTAAAGTTTCTTGTCTAGACATGGCTATGTTAGCTTGATTGTCTAGAGTTCCTTGCCTAAACATGACTGTATTTGCTTGATGATGATTTCATTCTTCTTCAGTCATATCATCATTTTCTTCATCATCACTGTCTATGATGTTCATCATACAAATATGATCATCATTGGGAATAGTGGATGTACTGTCCCGTCTGTTTTGTTCTAAATCCATAAGTGAAGTATTTCTATAATCTGTGAAGCTTAAACTAAGGCCTCTAGATCTATTTTGTATAATAACAGAATTTGGATTTGTGATTGGATTTCGTTCATCCCTCTCTAGATGAGTTTGTCATAGATGGTCCTCATTTCTTCTTGTGAATGTCTGAGCTGGCCAAAATTGTTTTCCAATAGAGCTTATTGCTTCCTCTAATGGTCTAGTGTTAATTCTATACATGGAAGAAATATAATTACTTATTCTTCCTATGAAAGTAATGTCTAAATGTAGATTATCTCCTAACCAATTTGTTCCAAAACCTATGGTTTGTACTTCTAGACTAATATGATTAACGAAGTCTGGAAGGGTGAGTGTAAAGTTTGGAGCAAGATATATTAATGATATGGGCTGATTTAAGTCAACCTCTAATATTCCAATGATACTTTGAGAATCATTGTTTTGAAACCTTGTATCATGGAGAACTATCAAAGCTCTTGCTCCTATCATATGTCTAGCTAGGGATCTGACTCCGATGGTAATCAATCCCAAGTGGACATATCTCCCATGTTGATTTAGGAGTTGTGTAGCTGTTTGTTGAGATATTAAAAGAATTATCTCGTATGTGTTATTAGGGAGGTGAAAATCTTCTATCCTCCTATATCTGTAAAGACTAGTTCTTTCAGAACTTAACCAGCCTATATTGTATAATTGTCTAAGATTCAAAGAGTCTATCCTTGAGTTTGATCCTATTTCTGTATTTTGATTTATGTCTACTAAGTCTTCTAATCGTCTGACATTAGTAGTTCTTCTTCTATTTAGAAATCTATCTAAGATTCTTGGGTGTTGTATGAGATCTTGTCTCCTAGTTTGGTGTTCTCTTAATCTGCGAGAAGTTCCTGGAAACCTCTCTGTTGTTTGACTTCTATTGGGTGTACTATCCATAGAAACATCTTGTAATTGTGTTTGTGAACTATTATTGGGTCTTAAATTCATATTTTAACTAACAATTTTGTCTTTGTTAGATGTGTTTTCCTCCTTTTTATACTGATTCTTATTACTAGATTCAGCTATGTCTGTTTTTGCTATTACTTTGACAAATTTATGAGTATTCCTACATACTGTTCTAGTGTGTGTATTTGTTCCTAAAGATAATCTAGAAATTTATTAACTAGATCATTTATATCTTCGGATATATTTCCGTTTTTGTTTGAATCTATATAAGATTGGTTAGTTTTCTAGAAACGTCTTCTAGTAAAGCTATTATTGTGTTATTTTGTCCTATTAATACTGTGTGAAGAAAATCTATTTCATTAGTAGGTTTTGCATATCCTACTGGAGGGGATTTTATTTGTAGTCTTTTCCTTTGAAAGATTGTATGTTAGCCATTTATTTGTAAAAATAAAGTAGTATGAGAATGAAAGATAAGAGCAAAGAAAGTGAAAAACGCAGGAAAAGCAGAAGAGATTAGCAGAAGCAGAAAAATAAGATATCCACGGAATACACTATAAAGCAATAAATATTAAAGAATATAAAAGATCATAAGGCTTACTAGAATTTTAAATTTTTTTTTTGCAATTAAACTTCATGAAATATATATCTGAACTTTGGTGTCGCAATCTGCACGTGTTTCTCAACCCATCGAGGTAGGAAACTAGAGACTTACAAAGGTTTTCCCCTAGCCATCACTGCCCTTCAACTACCAAGGATATCCTAGCAAACACTATACATCTTTGATAGATATATCTATTTTCAATAAGAAAAATTAGATATATATGATAAAAGATCTTGTCCTTGGAAAGAACAAGACTCTAATACCAAAAAGAGAGAATTTTATTTGATGACGCCGTTTATAAAAAATCCTTATTTTCATGTTTATCCAATAATTGTTTAACTATATTTTTGTTCTCATATTAAGAAAAATATTAAGGAATTGAAAAAATTTAATGTAGTAAATTTATGAGATTAGTATTTAATGGAAAACAACCAATTAAAAACATTTATTAATTGCAAGCGGTGGTCAAAGGACAGTGGAGTTATTTTTGGGGGGATTTGTACTTGTACGTGAGATCGGCAACTGCTTTTCTATGTTTGTTTTGCGTTATTTATTTTTTATTTTTACAAAAAAAGAAAATACAGTGAAGAAAATATATTTGAGTATAAGTTAGATAAATATATTTTTTCGAGAAACATTTTTAAAATTTAACTAAAAATAGAAAAAAATTATTTTTATTATTTTCAAAGTGTATTATAATAAAAACTATATAAATTTATTTTAATATATATATATATATATATATATATATTGTTTGAGTAATGATTCATGGTGTGTAACTGGTATGTGGTCTGGGGCTTTAGATAGCTCTGATGAGACTATAGTAGAAATCCTGACCGCTGACTTTTCTGGCCAACTCAAAGGCTGGTGGGATAATTATGTTTCCGACACTGAGAAACATGAAATTTTTACGGCAGTCAAAACGGATGCTGAAGGAAACGTCCTTACTGACAAAGGGAAGCCTATTCCCGACGCCGTTAATACCTTAATCATGACCATTGTCAAACATTTCATCGGAGATCCTTCTATCTACAAAGATCGTTCTGGAGATCTCCTCTCTACACTTAAGTGTAAGACCTTAGGAAATTTTAGGTGGTATAGGGACACCTTCCTTACTCGAGTCTACACTAGAGATGACTGTCACCAACCTTTTTGGAAAGAAACCTTCCTAGCTGGACTCCCAAAATCCTTAGGAGACAAAGTTAGGGAAAAAATCCGTTCCCAGTTTAACGGAGAAATCCCTTATGATCAGTTAAGTTATGGTAATATCATAGCTTATGTTCAAAAGGTCGCTCTCAAAATCTGTCAAGATGACAACATCCAAAAAAAATTAGCTAGAGAAAAGGCTAGAATCGCAGAGATTTGGGAAATTTCTGCCAACAATTCGGTCTTCCTTGTTCTAAAAATCCGGGAAAGACTACTCATAGAAAAACTTCTCAGCACCAGCTGAGTAAACCTCATCGCAGAGTCGCTAGATTCAAGACTCGCCATCTCAATACCAAGCCTAGTAGACCTCCTGATCATAATCCTACTCGTCAGAACAAAATCAATCTTTTTAGAGAAACAAGAAATTGCTATAAGTGTGGTCGCAAAGGCCACTTAGCTAGATGTTGTCGAATCTCATCTAAGGTTCGTGAACTCAATCTTGATCCTATTGTTCAGGATCAACTTAATAATCTTTTGATAAATTTTTCTGATAGTTCCTCAGAAGAAGAAGATGAAAATGTCAAGATATCTTCTGACGACATCCAAGCTGACGATGATCTTTCCTCCTCTAGTAGCAAAAGTTCTGAATCTCCACTCATCAATGTCACTCACAATGATGAACAAAATCTATTGCTTGATGCTCTAGAATCCATTCAAGACCCTCAGGATAGAAAAGAGTATCTTGAGAAATTAAAAGCAATTCTTTCCAAACCCAAACCTACGCGTTCTGATAATAGGCTTGTCAATAATAAGTTTGATCTTACTCAAACTCTCAAACGACTGGAAAAATCTTCAGCCAAGCCAGTCACTTTCAGGACCTCCAGGCTGAAATTCGTTCTCTCAAATCTGAGGTCCGAGAACTCAAAACTCAATCACAGTTGCACGAGATTATTATATCTCAAATAACTGCAGCTCTATCTGATAACATGGTTCCAAATGACCATGAAAACTGTAATCAGGATTATGAGTCTGATCATAATTCATCAAACGAAGATACCCTCTTCAACAATCTCATCAATCAGTGTAGCATTCAAAAGTTCTATATTGATGTTACCATTATAATAGACGATTTTGTCCTCAAAACTGTCGCTCTGTTTGATACCGGAGCTGATTCAAATTGTATTTTGGAAGGACTTATTCCGACCAAATATTTCCACAAAACTTCCGAAAGGCTTAGCACTGCTAGTGGATCTAAACTAGAAATCCAGTATAAGCTCCCTTCGGCAATCATCAAAAAAGACAATCTTAAGATCGAAACTCCGTTTCTTCTGATAAAAAATCTTAAGAATGATGTCATCTTAGGATCATCATTCATCAAGTCTATCTTCCATATTCAAATTTCTGGTGAAGGTATATCTACCCAGCATTTGGGAAAACCAATCTTATTTAAATTCCTAGACAAACCTATCTATAGGAATATAAATCAAGTTGATCGAAAACTTAATCAGATTAACTTTCTAAAAGAAGAAACTTTCTTCAAACAAATCGAGAGTAAACTTTCTCTCCCTCATGTCAAACAACGTATCAAGAGTCTTTCTGATCGTTTTCAATCTACCATCTGTTCTGACCTTCCTAATGCTTTTTGGGATAGAAAGAAACATATGGTCAATCTTCCTTATGAAAAGGATTTTACCGATAGACAAATCTCGGCTAAAGCTCGTCCAATCCAAATGAGTCATGATCTTGTCACTCATTGTCAAAATGAAATTAATGACCTTTTGTCCAAAGGATTAATCAGAAAGACCAAGAGTTCGTGGTCTTGCGCTGCTTTCTATGTCAATAAAGCTTCTGAAATTGAGCGGGGTGCTCCAAGGCTAGTTATTAATTACAAACTGCTTAATCCAGCTTTTCAATGGATTAGATATCCTATTCCAAACAAAAAAGATTTACTCTCCCGATTGCATTCGGCAAAAATCTTTTCAAAATTTGATATGAAATCTGGATTTTGGCAAATCCAAATCAATCCCAGTGATCGCTACAAGACGACTTTCACTGTTTCTTTTGGGCAATACGAATGGAACGTAATGCCCTTTGGTCTTAAAAACGCTCCTTCAGAGTTCCAAAATATTATGAATGACATTCAATCCTTATTCCAATTTCTGCATTGTCTATATTGATGATGTGCTTATATTCTCCCAATCTATTGATCAACATTTCAGACATCTTGAAATCTTTTTCAATATCATTAAACGAAATGGTTTAGCAGTCTCGAAGACTAAAATCTGTCTCTTTCAGACAAAAATCAAGTTCCTTGGCCATTACATCTTTCATGGAACAATCAAACCAATTTGTCGTGTCATTGAATTTGCCGATAAATTCCCTAATCAAATTATAGAAAAAACACAACTTCAAAGATTTTTGGGTTGTCTCAACTATGTTGCTGACTTTTTTCCTCAGCTCAGTAACATTTCAAAACCTCTACATGACAGACTCAAGAAGTCTCCCCCTCCGTGGACTGATATCCACACCAATCTAGTCAAACAAATTAAGCAGCAGGTCAAAGTGTTACCCTGTCTGTATCTACCAGATCCCAATCTCTTTAAGATTGTAGAAACCGATGCCTCTGATATAGGATATGGTGGTATCCTCAAACAACGCATGCATCATACAGAAAATTGCATTGCATTTACATCGAAGCATTGGAACAAAACACAACAAAACTATTCTACTATTAAGAAAGAAGTTTTGGCTATTGTCCTTTGTATTTCAAAATTTCAATCTGATTTGTTAAATAAAAAATTTCTAGTTCAGGTTGATTGTAAATCAGCCAAAGAAATTTTACAAAAACATGTAAAAAATTTAGCATCAAAACAAATTTTTGCCCGTTGGCAAGCAATTTTAAGTATCTTTGATTTTGAAATTGAATATATTAAAGGTACTTCAAACACACTCCCTGACTATCTGACTTGTGAATTTCTTCAGGGTCACAAACAGTGAAATGACACCTCCGAAAAGGAGATTAAAAGTCGTCGCCTCTAGAGGACGGGGAAAAACAACTTGGGGATAATCCCGGGTAGAAAAATCAACATCTTCAACAGAAGATGTCCAATCCATCCAAGTCGCTATACAGGCTGGTAATCAAGGGTCTTCCACCCAGGCTGGGTCATCAACTCAGCAAGCTATTATCAAATCTGAGTCATCAACTCAGTTAGCTACCACCAAACCAGGGTCATCTACCCCACAAACTATCAAAGGGTCTTCTACCCTAATAGCTAAACCATCCGATTACGCGATGGATATTCCAACCCTTCAAGCTTTTCAAGATTGTGGCTTACCCATCTTCCATCCAAATCATGGAAACAAATCTTTTCGGAAGAAACAGATGACCTCTTCTGCAGCCAAAACCTGAAATCTATTATTTCAGACATAGCCCAATCCAAAATAACTCTAAATCCAAAAGCATTGGTAGAGCATCCTCAACCAATTGCTCAAAAACAGCCTTCTTCCTATCTATCAAAAGAAGTAAGGTTTTGTCCGACAATCCAAATGGAACCGGAATTCTGGGATTCCAACCCAAACAAAATTTGCGAAAAAATCTTTCCACCAACGTTTTTATTTAAACCTTTTAGTCTCAATAAGACTAGGAAATTTTATGAATTTATTCTGGTAGATTCAAAATCTGTTTCAATAAAACACAATCTCGATAAAAATGATAACATTGTTATCACGTTTTCTACTCTTCAAATTTTAAAAGTTCTTACTTTTAAAGATTTCGAAACAAAACCAAATCAGGTAAGAAAATTTTCCCAGCCTTTTGACCCGATTGGTTATACTTACTGGGATTATATTCAAGCTTGGACCAATATATTTTGGTTTCAAAACAAAAATTATCGGCACTCGTGGCTGATATATTTTAAGAAAAATGTTCGTTATTTCTTCCCTTAGTGGTTTGCTGAGTAGTGGGACTTTTTCGGACCAATCCAATCCATCCTTCCTGACGAGATTAAGGCGGGATTCAAAATTGAAGAAGAAAATAATCCATTTCATCCTTCCCTTCGATTCTTTTTAAGCTTTTCCTTAACATGGATTTTTGCCTGGCGCAATGAGTACTAGAAGAATGCAACAAATTCGAAGTTGTTGCCAATGTTAGGGAAACAAGCATCCGTCAAATGGTCGGATCAATTCAATGCCTCCCACGCCAATACCCAAGGAGTTGCTTTATGGTTCAAAAAGAATCCAAAAAGCCTCAAATCAGCAGACCCAGAGACTGCCAATTCCTCAATCGCAAGGCCAAGATTGCAGCTGCCCTTGCAGCCTCATCAGATGATGAAGCCTTGGCAAAGAATCTTCATCAGATTTTGACTCTCCTTTCTACTGACTCAGAAGCTAGTTCATCCAAAGGAAAGTCGAAGAAAGAAGACAGTTCGTCTGCATCCTCTTCCTCCGGTTCATTTTACCAGATAGAAGAGTCTGACGAAGACTGACTCCAATCTTGCATACATTTTGCAAAAAGCACTGTTAATCACTGTTCACTATTGCGGAGCCGCCAGTCACTGTACACTGTACACTGTTCACTGTAGCGGTAAATCAAGTTACTGTTGTAATAGTTAAATTTACTGTTGTAATAGTAACTTTTAAATTTCTATAAATTGTAATCGAGGGTTAAGTTGTGGGGAGCTGGAACGAGAAACCAGAGTCTCCCTCTCTCTCTCCTCCCTCTTATTCTTGTAATTCTTCCCAATCAATACAACTTTATTGTATTATTTCTGTTGCATCTCTGCATAGCATAATCCGGCCTTGTGCTCTGGTATAACTGTTGCATGTATTACATTGCATAACATCCGGTCTTGAGTGGAGTACCGCCGTGTAACATCCGGACCATATCTGTTGCATGCACCAGAAACCCATGGATCTACAAACTAGAGGAGAGAATAAGAGAGATACAATGCATGCAACAGATATGGTCCGGATGTTACACGGCAGTAGTCCGCTCAAGACCGGATGTTATGCAATGAAATACATGCAACAGTTAAACCAGAGCACAAGGCCGGATTATGCTATGCAGAGATGCAACAGAAATAATACAATAAAGTTGTATTGATTGAGAAGAATTACAAGAAATAAGAGGGAGGAGAGAGATAGAGAGACTCAAGGTTCCCGTTCGAGCTCCCCACAACTGAACCCTCGATTACAATTTATAGAAATTTAAAAGTTACTATTACAACAGTAAATTTAACTATTACAACAGTAACTCGATTTACCGCTACAGTGAACAGTGTACAGTGTACAGTGACTGGCGGCTCCGCAATAGTGAACAGTGATGAACAGTGCTTTCGCAAAATGTATGCAAGATTGGAGTCAGTCTTCGTCAGACTCTTCTATCTGGTAAAATGAACCGGAGGAAGAGGATGCAGACGAACTGTCTTCTTTCTTCGACTTTCCTTTGGATGAACTGGCTTCTAAGTCAGTAGAAAGGAGAGTCAAAATCTGATGAAGATTCTTTGCCAAGGCTTCATCATCTGCTGATGCTGCAAGGGCAGCTGCAATCTTGGCCTTGCGATTGAGGAATTGGCAGGTCTTTGGGTCTGCCGATTGAAGGCTTTTTGGATTCTTTTTGAACCATAAAGCAACTCCTTGGGTATTGGCGTGGGAGGCATTGAATTGATCCCACCATTTGACGGATGCTTGTTTCCCTAACATTGGCAACAACTTCAGATTTGTTGCATTCTTCTGGTACTCATGGCACCAGGCAAAAATCCATGCTAAGGAAAAACTTGAAAAGAATCAAAGGGAAGGATGAAATGGATTATTTCCTTCTTCAATTCTAGATTTAAATTGATTGAATCCTGCCTTAATCTCGTCAGGAAGGATGGATTGGATTGGTCCGAAAAAGTCCCACCACTCCGCAAACCACTCAGGGAAGAAATAACGAACATTTTTCTTAAAATATATCAGCCACGAGTGCCAATAATTTTTGTTTTGAAACCAAAATATATTGGTCCAAGCTTGAATATAATCCCAGTAAGTAT
The DNA here is from genome assembly GCA_037954015.1 of Psophocarpus tetragonolobus. NCBI lineage: Eukaryota > Viridiplantae > Streptophyta > Magnoliopsida > Fabales > Fabaceae > Psophocarpus > Psophocarpus tetragonolobus. Next base: position 28,660,583 of record CM075696.1, on the reverse strand, counting down.
AACCAATCGGGTCAAAAGGCTGGGAAAATTTTCTTACCTGGTTTGGTTTTGTTTGGAAATCTTTAAAAGTAAGAACTTTTAAAATTTGAAGAGTAGAATGCGTGATAATAGTGTTATCATTTTTATCGAGATTGTGTTTTATTGAAACAGATTTTGAATCCACCAGAATAAATTCATAAAATTTCCTAGTCTTATTGAGACTAAGAGGTTTAAACGAAAACGTTGGTGGAAAGATTTTTTCGCAAATTTTGTTTGGGTTGGAATCCCAGAATTCCGGATCCATTTGGATTGTCGAACAAAACCTTCCTTCTTTTGATAGATAGGAAGAAGGTTGTTTTTGAGCAATTGGTTGAGGCTGCTCTACCAATGCTTTTGGATTTAGAGTTATTTTGGATTGGGCTATGTCTGAAATAATAGATTTCAGGTTTTGGCTGCAGAAGAGGTCATCTGTTTCTTCCGAAAAGATTTGTTTCCATGATTTGGATGGAAGATGGATAAGCCCACAATCTTGAAAAACTTGAAGGGTTGGAATAGCCATCGCGTAATCAGATGGTTTAGCTATTAGGGTAGAAGACCCTTTGATAGTTTGTGGGGTAGATGACCCTGGTTTGGTGGTAGCTAACTGAGTTGATGACTCAGATTTGATAATAGCTTGCTGAGTTGATGACCCAGCCTGGGTGAAAGACCCTTGATTACCAGCCTGTATAGCGACTTGGATGGATTGGACATCTTCTGTTGAAGATGTTAATTTTTCTACCCGGGGTGATCCCCGAGCTGTTTTTCCCCGGCCTCTAGAGGCGGCGACTTTTAATCTCACTTTCAGAGGTGTCATTTAACTGTTTGTGACCCTGAATAAATTCACGAGTCAGATAGTCAGGGAGTGTGTTTGAAGTACCTTTAATATATTCAATTTCAAAATCAAAGATACTTAAAATTGCAGGGAGTGTGTTTTAAGACCAAAGGGCATTACGTTCCATTCGTATTGCCCAAAAGGAACAGTGAAAGTCGTCTTGTAGCGATCACTGGGATTGATTTGGATTTGCCAAAATCCAGATTTCATATCGAATTTTGAAAAGATTTTTGCCGAATGCAATCGGGAGAGTAAATCTTTTTTGTTTGGAATAGGATATGTAATACATTGAAGAGCTGGATTAAGCGGTTTGTAATTAATAACTAGCCTCAGAGCACCCTGCTCAATTTGAGAAGCTTTATTGACATAGAAAGCAGCGCAAGACCACCGACTCTTGGTCTTTCTGATTAATCCTTTGGACAAAAGGTCATTAATTTCATTTTGACAATGAGTGACAAGATCATGACTCATTTGGATTGGCCGAGCTTTAGTTTAGATTTGTCTATCGGTAAAATCCTTTTCATAAGGAAGATTGACCATATGTTTCTTTCTATCCCAAAAAGCATTAGGAAGGTCAGAACAGATGGTAGATTGAAAATGATCAGAAAGACTCTTGATACGTTGTTTGACATGAGGGAGAGAAAGTTGACTCTCGATTTGTTTGAAGGAAATTTCTTCTTTTAGAAAGTTAATCTGATTAAGTTTTCGATCAACTTGATTTATATTCCTATAGATAGGTTTGTCTAGGAATGTAAATAAGATTGGTTTTCCCAAATGCTGGGTAGATATACCTTCACCAGAAATTTGAATAGGGAAGATAGACTTGATGAATGGTGATCCTAAGATGACATCATTCTTAAGATTTTTTATCAGAAGAAACGGAGTTTCGATCTGAAGATTGTCTTTTTTGATGATTGCCGAAGGGAGCTTATACTGGATTTCTAGTTTAGACCCACTAGGAGTCCTAAGCCTTTCAGAAGTTTTGTGGAAATATTTGGTCGGAATAAGTCCTTCCAAATTACAATTTGAATCAGCTCCGGTATCAAACAGAGCGACAGTTTTGAGGACAAAATCGTCTACTATAATGGTAACATCAATATAGAACTTTTGAATGCTACACTGATTGATGAGATTGTTGAAGAGGGTATCTTCGTTTGATGAATTATGATCAGACTCATAATCCTGATTACAGTTTTCATGGTCATTTGGAACCATGTTATCAGATAGAGCTACAGTTATTTGAGACATAATAGTCTCGCGCAACTGTGATTGAGTTTTGAGTTCTCGGACCTCAGATTTGAGAGAACGAATTTCAGCCTGGAGGTCCTGAATAGTGACTGGCTTGGCTGAAGATTTTTCCAATCGTTTGAGAGTTTGAGTAAGATCAAACTTATTATTGACAAACCTATTATCAGAACGCGTAGGTTTGAGTTTGAAAAGAATTGTTTTTAATTTCTCAAGATACTCTTTTCTATCCTGAGGGTCTTGAATGGATTCTAGAGCATCAAGCAATAGATTTTGCTCATCATTGTGAATGACATTGATGAGTGGAGATTCAGAACTTTCGCTACTAGAGGAGGAAAGATCATCGTCAGCTTGGATGTCGTCAGAAGATATCTTGACATTTTCATCTTCTTCTTCTGAGGAACTATCAGAAAAATTTATCAAAAGATTATTAAGTTGATCCTGAACAATAGGATCAAGATTGAGTACACGAACCTTAGATGAGATTCGAAAAAATCTAGCTAAGTGGCCTTTGCGACCACACTTATAGCAATTTCTTGTTTCTCTAGAAAGATTGATTTTGTTCTGACGAGTAGGATTATGATCAGGAGGCCTACTGGGCTTGGTATTGAGATGGCGAGTCTTGAATCTAGCGACTCTGCGATGAGGTTTACTCAGCTGGTGCTGAGAAGTTTTTCTATGAGTAGTCTTTCCCGGATTTTTAGAACAAGGAAGACCGAATTGTTGGCAAAAATTTCCCAAATCTCTGCGATTCTGAGCCTTTTCTCTAGCTAATTGTTTTTGGATGTTGTCATCTTGACAGATTTTGAGAGCGACCTTTTGAACATAAGCTATGATATTACCATAACTTAACTGATCATAAGGGATTTCTCCGTTAAATTGGGAACGGATTTTTTCCCTAACTTTGTCTCCTAAGGATTTTGGGAGTCCAGCTAGGAAGGTTTCTTTCCAAAAAGGTTGGTGACAGTCATCTCTAGTGTAGACTCGAGTAAGGAAGGTGTCCCTATACCACCTAAAATTTCCTAAGGTCTTACACTTAAGTGTAGAGAGGAGATCTCCGGAACGATCTTTGTAGATAGAAGGATCTCCGATGAAATGTTTGACAATGACCATGATTAAGGTATTAACGGCGTCGGGAATAGGCTTCCCTTTGTCAGTAAGGACGTTTCCTTCAGCGTCCGTTTTGACTGCCGTAAATATTTCATGTTTCTCATTATCGGAAACATAATTATTCCACCAGCCTTTGAGTTGGCCAGAAAAGCCAGCGGTCAGGATTTCTACTATAGTCTCATCAGGGCTATCTAAAGCAGCCTGATATGCAGTGGAGACCATAGTCATATGTTGAAGAGTATTAAGGATATTATACTCAGTTTGACCATCTATGTTCCATTCATAGATTTGATTGGCGTTGAATGACCGAAGACTTTGATCATTATTTTCTTCAAGGAGGAGATCAGGAGCAGTAGCTCGATTGTAGTAGAGTTTAGAAGGCTGCTTCCAGTTGAGAGCCTTACTAATGACAGGATAGATTTGAGGCATAGACTTACTACTACTTGCAGCATCCTCAGACTCGGAACCTATGGAAGAAGTTCCTAACTTGTTAATCCTAAGAGATTGGTCCTTTTGGGAGACACTCCTAGTGATTGGTCCTAGCTTAACAGATCCTACCTGTGAAGAACTAGGGGTATAGGGATAACTACCGAATTATCCTTAACTTGATTGGATTTTTCCAAGGCTTTAGTCCAATTTTGATGAATAAGCCTAAATTTATTTCTAGTCTCATTTGTCAGACTAAAAGGTTTGAACAAAGGTTTGGAAATGGAGGAGGTCTCATCGTCTTTAGTTCCTGAGGATGAGACTTTTCCTACAAGATTTTCTCCTAAAACTTGGAGGTATTTGTTGGTATAATTGTTTTGTTCCATAAGGGCTTTAATATCTTGGGCTCCTATGGTTTCATCGGATTTATGCTTAAAGGGTGAAACTAAGTACTCATCCTCTAAACCTGGGATAAAATAACTGCTAGACAGAGGTAAGTCGGATTTAATGAGTTTACCATTCTTATGATGCCAGACAGTTATGGTATTAACAGAAAGGTGTTCTGTGATTGTAATTGTCCAAGGAGGATAGATTTGGTTCCTATGAAGGTAGACATTTAACCAATCAAAGAAACAGACATGAGTTTGGACTTGATTAAGAAATTGATAAAAGGAATCAATAATTTCTGACCTACGGTCACCCTTAAAGTTGCTAAAAAACCATTTCCTCTGAGAGGTCCAAGTCTCAGAGTAGAATTCCTTACGAAGGGTTGGTTTGTCTATGGTGTAACTATTCATAGTTGACCATACTGCATTTCAGATTGAGTAGGAGAATGGATTTCTGAAGAGACTTGTTCCTCAGTCCTACTGTAGATATTTCTAGGGATAGAAGATGAGTTCTCTAACCCTTGAAGATTGATTTCCGGAGTAATAATTCTGGGAATAGAACTCTGATTCAATTGAGAAGCTATAGAAAAAGATCTTCTGGGCACTAGTATAGGCCGATCTAGAAGCTTCAGATCTTGAAGAGAAAGAATTTCTCCGGTCAAAGATAATTTCTACCTTACCAGCCTCGGATTGTCTAATTTCCTGGAATTCAGGGGTTTGACGAGGAAGGGTTGGTATGGATTTTTCGAGTTGCCAAGAGGTTGGTAACTCTACCTCATCCCACTTGATGAGTTTGGGAACGACAACATTTGCTTTAGTCATATCTGTGACAAACAAAGTTGTTTCCCGATCATTGGTTTTAAGGAGAACTCTTGAGTTACAAGTGTTCATGACCTTATATTGGATTCGATAGAGAAGAGCTGCAGGGATAGAACCTTCTTTCATGTTTAACCCATGCAAACGAATGTTTAGAAACAATGAATCTAAGACATTTCTATCTAAAAGACTCACCGTTTTGTTTGGAAAACAATTGAAATAAACAGGACCATGTCCTAGACTGGTTTCTACGGTTCCTATGAGGGAATCGTGGAAGGCATTGTGCCTAATATCGCGAAGGCACATGAGGATTGAGACGTTAAGACCTTCCCTAACAAGGGGTTTGACAGCTACTTGAACACATCCTATATGGAGGTATTTGTACTTCCTAGAATGTTCAGCTATGGATTGTTTGGTAAGAAGATGGAATTTCTCACCGGCTTGGGGATCCAAAGGGATGTTGTTTTCAGCAGTCCTAATTATGTAGTTAGAACTACGGACATGTTTGGATTCGTCAGGAATATAGAGTTCATCTTGAGGGATTTTAGGGATTTCCCAATTATCGATGACTTGATTGATATCCTCAAAGCAAACTTCTTCTTCGAAGATGTTATTCTTGGGAGGTATTTCCTCAACCGATTGATTTTGCTCAGTGAGCATATTGGTGGTAGAAGGAGAAGAGGATGAAGAAGATTTAACAGAAAAGCGACGGGAGAGAGAGCGAAGAAAGGAACTCATAGTTATAAATCTTCCAGTATCATCACCTTCACTTGGTTCGATAAGAAACTATTATTCTGGATCTAAATCTAAGTTAAACACAAAATTATCATCCAAAGGTATTCCGGATTCCAGGTTACAGACAAAACTCTTTTTTTTTTCTTTTTTTTTTAATAAAACACGAACAGAATCACAATATTTACACAACATAATCTCTTTCAGAATTACTTCATCAATGAAATAATTATTCATGGTAGAGATAGCCGGCAAAGGCACATAGGCAACATGGACTTATCGCCTCCCCTTGGGCCTTACTGCCAATCCAGCCCTAGGCCACATACCAGTTACACACATGAATCATTACTCAAAGAAGCCATAAAAACAAAAGAGATAAACAAAACTTACAACGAAAAATATTAACAGAGAAGAAAACAGAAAAGAGCTGGATTTACAAGGCGGTAATCCGCGCAGTACCAGTTATCTGCGTCACACCTTATGAATTTTTCAACCCGACAAGGCTTACAAAACCGCAGTGTTCGAAAATCAAGGGCAAGTACCCAGGTTTTCAGAAGAAGTAACAACAGATAAAAAGTCCGCATCCCCAGAGCAGAATAGCATTAAATCATAATTTGAAGAAGTATTCATATATATATATATATATATATATATATATATATATATATATATATATATATATATATATATATATATATATATATATATATATATATATATATATATATATATATATATATATATATATATATATATATATATATATATGAATACTTTATAATATTTTACCAAATTAATTAAATTTAAAATAAAAAAATATCAGTAAAAACAAAAATATATTTTGAATATGGAAAAATTAAAATAAAAAGTATTTTAAAAACCAAAACAAATATTTTCTTAAACCAAACAGCTGTATATGCTTTCTTTTTAAAAGTTTGTATAAAAAACCAAAATAAGTAACAAATTTCATATATTTATTAGTGTTTTTTTAATCGTACTTTGTCATTTTTCATTCTCCTTTAATTGAAAATCATTTATAATAACTTATATTCTTTTTTAAGAAAGTATTCATTTATTTTCTCTGTCAAACATTTTTTTGAAATTATTTTTATTGATTAATGAAAAGTTAGAGAGGAAAAAACTAAAAACTTTTATTGTTCAGTGCATGATGCACTCAACTTACATATGTACTTTAATTTTGAAATATGTAAGTGTAAACTTTTCAAATATTTAATATCCAATTTTAAGTAAAAGTAACGATATAATTATGTTAAGACAATTAATATAGTTTTAAACTTTATAAATGATAAAAAATGTAAGTGCAATTTTAGCATAAGAGAAAAATTCCAAAATTTTTTACTTTTCAATGTAATATAAAATTCTTTGTTTCTAATTGTACCTACATTAATTACATCAATCTAAATGCATTTCTTGAGAGGATGAGATTATTTTCGTAAAATTGTGTAAAAAAGAGATATATTTATTTTTATTCTTAATCTATTTGAAAAAACCTTAAACTGCAATTATTTTGAAATAAAGGGAGTGCATATTTCTTTCTTAAAAAAAATAGCCATCTTGTTGCAGTGTGATTCTTTTAGGTAATGTGGTGTGATTAATTAATAAAAAAATCTATAATAAAATGTAATTGTATTAAAGATTATAAATTATATATATATATATATATATATATATATATATATATATATATAATAATAGTTGAGTATATACTAAAAAATATCCCTATGACAACTTTTGCTTCTTAAACAAATAATTCAAATCTTTCATTGTGTTGAAAGAACATCGTTCTTTTTTTCTTTTTCTTTTTTCTTTTTTTGCATTGGCACCTGCTTTATCTAGAAGTAAAAAGTAATAAAAACATTAATTGTGATTGAAATGCCAAAATATTTGCAGAATGATACACAATATTTTGGAGCTACTGTTGGCCGGGTTGCTAATAGAATTGGAGGAGCTCAATTCTCTTTAAATGGAATCCATTACAAATTAGTTGCTAATGAAGGAAACAACACACTTCATTGTATGTTTCACCACATATATTGATATATTGTTGAACAATTTTTTTTATTATTGTATGGTCCATATATAATGTTGTAATGTTTAAGTTGCAATAATAGTGAAAATCCACAACTGCAATTTAAAATCTATAGTCATAGTACATGTTTTCTTTTCCACATGGCCCACATAAAAAGTCTAACTTGTGCTTTTTGATTGACCTTAGCTGGACCCAAAGCATTCAGTGATGTCCTTTGGAAAGTAAAAAGGTATATAAAAGATGGAGAAAAACCAAGAATCACCTTCAGTTACCTCAGTTATAATGGTGAAGGAGGTAATTATGAAATGCCATTAAAATAATTTATCTCTTTAATGTGGTTTGATTGGATGGGCTTACGTCAAATAGGTTATTGTATGATTATTATTAATAATTTGGACTATATATTGTATATATCTCTCACTTGTCTATCGGCAGAAAGAAATGGAATGAGTATTTTATGTTTAGCTTTTAAGTATTTTCTTAGAAGTAGAGTAATTAGAAATTTTAGCTTTCTATCATGGTTTAACTATGAAAGTCATTTAATTTTATAGCTAATTCCTTGTTTTAGCTTTGTCTTTCACGTGTGGTTGAAGTATGAACTCATTTAGCCTATATATATATATATAAGAAATGAAGATGCAGATTTGTGATTTCAGTTATAGTTGAATATTTGTGTTTCAGGATTTCCTGGAGATCTCCTAGTAACAGTGTCCTATATTCTTGGGAAAAACTCATTGAGTATAATCATGAAAGCAAAAGCTCTAAACAAGCCTACCCCAGTGAATTTGGTTAACCATGCATACTGGAATCTAGGAAACCATAATAGTGGCAACATTCTTGATGAAGTGGTTCAGATCTTTGGTTCCAAAGTCACACCTTTTGATGACCATCTCATTCCCACAGGCAAAATTGTATCAGTGAAGGGAACTCCGAATGACTTCCTTAAGCCACACATTGTTGGTACCAGAATCAACCAACTGCCTAAGACCAATGGCTATAATGTCAACTATGTGCTTGATGGTGAAAATGGAAAAAGGATCAAGCTAGCAGCTATAGTTGTGGATAAGAAGTCAGGGAGAGTGATGAAGCTCTTTACAAATGCTCCTGGCTTGCAATTTTACACGGCTAATTTTGTCAAGAATGAAAAGGGAAAAGGAGGGTTTGTTTATCAACCACGTTCAGCACTATGTTTGGAGAGTCAAGCCTTCCCTGACTCTGTGAACCACCCTAATTTTCCATCAACTATTGTGACTCCAGAAATTCCTTACAAACATGTCATGTTGCTTAAGTTTTCCACCAAAGTTCCACTAGTTTTTTCAAAGTCCTGGAGTTAGATATGTTCATTTAGCATCTAAGTGCTTTATATTGTGCTCATGAAAACTTGCGTTGGTTAATTAAAATGAATAATGAGATCTTATATATTCTCTTAATGTGTGGGAGGACTATGTTTAATTCCTGCATGTTAAACTTTTGGAGAGAAGAGTAAAAAATATTAAGTGTAACTAAATTGTGAATTTAGTGATTATAGTATTATTAATCAACCAACAAATATATTCTTTTAATGACTCTTATAACATGTGAATTTCTTTAATGTTTTTAGTTAAAACTAGATGTACATTATACTAGATATAATCTTACTCTACCATGAGTAAGTTTATTAAGTAAATTACAATGTACCTCCCCAATTAGGATTTATTGTACTTGTAACCCTTTCTTTTTTTTACCCTAAAAAACCCCTAAAATCTATAATGTTAGGACAAAGGCACTCACTGTTCTGCTATGAGATTATTTTTCGTTAAATCAAACTCATCAGCTGAGGTGTACATGTTAGTTTAATGGATTTCATACATTAATGTTTGTGTCCCTCATCTAACTAAATTAAAATCCAAGAATATGTTTCGATAAAGAAAACCCCAAAAGTGACACACCCGTAGCTTGGTTTAAAGGAACTTCTCTTAATCTTGTTTAGATTAAAGTTTAGGAGGAAGCCTAGTGCCATTATCCATTGTTGTATTTGTTATGGACCTTTATTCTATGTTTGGTTCATTTTCATTAAATGAACATGAAATTTTCTTTTGAAGGAGAAAGCTTTTTATTTGAAAATTTTGAATTGAAGGTTCTTTTGAATTAAATTTTTTAAATGCATTATGTATTTGTTTGGCTGTTCATTTATATTTGAGTTGGGTGATTAAAGGTTCCTTTTATCCTTTGACTATAAGTTTTATTTATACTTGAAGTTCGCGTAAGAAAAATTAATACTACTAATATTAAAAGCTAATGAAAAGATCAATTTGATCTAAGAGGACACTTTAAGAAATAAACTTAAAACTTTTTAAATTTTAGGAGTCGAATTGAGAAAAAAATAGATGACACATCAAAAGTGCATTTTAGTTTTGTGTGTTTTAGGATTTTCTGGGGATCTCCTAGTAACAACGAGCTACATTCTTGAAAAAAACTCATTGATTATAATCAAAGATAAGGCTAATCCAAAATGCATTTAAAGGATGAGAAATTAAAATGTTGGATGCAGTAATTAAATTCCAAAGTTTAAGACCTTGTACTTGTTCACTGTCCACTACCCCCGTTCTATTCGGGCCAATATCACATGAATCAGCATAAAATAGAAATTTTCTTTCTGCACTCCATATATTTCTTCCTGCACATCCATAAAATATGGGTAACTGGAATATTATTTTTTATAAATTTAGATTACTTATGTTGAAAATCCTCCTGCTAATTTTAATTAATATGTAATCTGGTTGTTATTTTAACAAATCTAAATTACCTGTCCTGAACCTTCTCACTGCTAATTTTAATGAATTTGGAACATGTAATCGTATATTAATAGTCACGTGACTAAAACATATCTGCTGGAGTCTAAGTTGTAAAATAAAAAAGCAAAAGAAACTAAGATGAGGTTGTTGCTGACAGTCACTAGTTGCTGTTGCAGAGTAACAAGTACAACAACATTGGAAAATAGGATGACACTACTGTCCCATATTTGCATCTCACACTTCACTTCCACTGCACCTTCTTCATCTCTTTCTGTTTTGCCATCCACTTTCTCTCAATTGTCTTCATTCTCCACCGAGATTCGGAATATTCGTGGAACAAACTTTTGTTCCAATCTTAATTCTCTTTATTCTGAGAAGACCCTTTTGCAGCGTAGGCATAAGAAGCCTTGTTCTTCAATGGCTTCTTCTCCCTATCGGACACTGTTGGATGAGAGTGGTAAACGACCCAAGGGAGTGTGGATATGGACCAGCAACAAACAAGTAATGACTGCGGCAGTAGAGAGAGGATGGAACACTTTCATTTTCCCATCACAACATCAACAACTTGCTCATGATTGGTCTTGTAAGTTAATTCTTCATTTGGACGGAAATTCTATTACCCTTTTGTGGTTTTCTTTCATTGGAATTTAATTTGGATATACTGTAAATCTCAGATATTTACAATGCCAATCAATTAGGAATCACTATGAATGACTTTTAAAATGTTAATTATAAAAGTCAGCAACTTTCATGTATGTGAGAATACTGCTAGCTTGTCTAATTTTATGAATTCGGAATTTTGGTCTTGATGGGTTACAGCCATTGCGGTAATATGCCCTCTTTTTGTTAACAAGGGCGAGATTTTGGATGGACAGAATAAAAGGGTAGCCACAATTTTTGATGTTTCAACCCCAGAGGAACTAGAGGGACTTAGACCGGAGGATGAGCAGGCAGAGAACATTGTTGTTAATTTACTAGATTGGCAGGTATGCTCGTTGTAGATTGCTATAAGAATTATGAGTTATGATGGCATAGTTTGCATCCTTGTTATCTGTTGATGATTTTTTCTATTATAGTTTACATACCAATTTGCTTTGCAAGAAGATATGATCAACCTGTTTACTACTTGAAGCATCATTAATATGGAATAAGCTGTGTTCTACTTTAAGCTTGTGTTAGAAGCCAGGAGATTTGGCATGTTATGCTCTAGTTCTGGTTCGTGATTTCATTGTAAAAGTGAGATATGGGCTAGGAATAGGAGATATCAGTTGTAACAGTTGGAAATGTGTTGTATATAGTTTCAAACTTTCACCTACCTAGGTTCTTCACTTAGCTATGAAATTGGTCTGATCGATTGAGCTATCAAATATGTTTTGATTAATTTTATAGGTTTTGTTATTATTATTGTCATGATGATGATGAAGATAACTCCTACACTTTATATGGATGTTATTCTATGTGTTCTTCAAAATATAATCATGTTCATGATTCTAAGACCTCCAATTTAACTTTTATCGACTTTGATTCATCACCTCAAAAACCATTTTTTTTACTGGCCTGATCTTTTCTGACTTAATTTGTTGCTGTAAAATCTATTGTCTTTTAAAAGTTTAGTATAGTTTGTTTTCAATTATTGAGATTTCTCATTTTCAAAATTCAATAATTTTCTTTGTTTGCAATGACTCAGGTAATACCTGCCGAAAATATAATTGCCGCTTTTCAAAACAGTAAAAAGACTGTGTTTGCCATCTCTAATAATACATCTGAAGCTCAGGTGTTTCTTGAGGTATATATTAGAAGACTAATGAAGTAAATTTTCAGAGTTGAAGCTTGTGTGACTGTATATTAGTAGCACTCTTTTACTTTCAGCTTTAGCTCTCTTCTCACAGTTGCAACCTTTGGATTTCATAGGCACTTGAACATGGTTTAGATGGCATAGTTATGAAAGTAGAAGATGTTGAACCTGTTCTTGAGCTAAAGGTATTATACACCTAGATGAGAATTTTTCAGTAACCAGGCCTTGACCTCTTATTTCAGTTGGAAACTTTCAGGAATATTTTGACAGAAGAATGGAAGAAAGCAATCTACTGAGTTTGACCAAAGCAACTGTGACCAATATTCAAGCAGCTGGAATGGGAGATCGTGTTTGTGTAGATCTCTGCAGTCTCATGAGACCTGGTGAAGGACTTCTCGTATGCATCTGTTTTGTTTGCTAAGGTTAAATTATTACTTTTCTGATCTAGCGAAGCTGCCAATCTTATTGTCCAAATATTTTGAATAGGTTGGATCTTTTGCCAAAGGATTATTTCTTGTTCACTCGGAATGCTTGGAGTCAAATTACATTGCAAGCAGGCCTTTTCGGGTGAATGCCGTAAGTTGTTCATTCAAGCCTTGATCTTCTAATAAATATATTCTTTGTTTTTAATTTTGGATAAAATTACCTCTCTTATCTTTACAATTAACAATAATGGGGTGGCAGTGTGAGACCAGAAGTCAAAACCTGCTTCAGAAAGGTATCTGTGAACTGAGATGACATGTGTATACTATTCACATTCTGGTGTGGATTTTATACACTTCTTATATATAAATTTTAATCATTAGTGTCAAGTATTTTAATATTTAGCATTTATAATCATTATAACATATATTTATTGCTATTGCATGTAAATTGCTTTTATTAATAGGTAATCTAGGCTTTGCGCTAAATCAGGATTAGTTTACTAATTTACTTTCAAAGTAGACTTTGTGTGTGTTTGAATTTCAGTTTCATCCAATTGAACCCACTTTTAATTCAGTTCAATACTCACTTTATATGTCAGTTTAGCATTGGAAGGTTCAATAACGGATATCCAAAATCCAAATACATCTTTTGGTCTGGCTTTAATATAGCAGTAAATTATTCATGAACTCTTTTTCTTTTATTTTTCATAAATGTTGAATATAATTACTTGTTCTATAAATAGTGTCAGCACAGATTATGGGATCAATAACCTTGTCATATGATAGCTGAAATTGTTCGAAGCTTGCATATCTCATTTTGTTAGTTTAATTCAGCCTCTGTACTTTCTTGAAGATGGAAATTTGATGTTTCTAATTCTTTTTTGTTCTTTTTGCTTTCAAAATGTTTTGGAATTTTCAATTTGAAATGTTAATTATGTTTTTTATAGAAGTTGTATGATCCCTTTTTAACCAATTACTTAAAATAACAGGGACCAGTGCATTCATATGTTTCTGTTCCAGGAGGCAAAACATGCTACCTGTCTGAACTAAAATCAGGAAAAGAAGTGATTGTAGTTGACCAGCAGGGTCAGCAACGAATTGCAATTGTTGGGCGTGTAAAGATAGAAACTAGACCACTAATCCTTGTGGAGGCAAAGGTCTGTGTATGCATTATTTGCAAAATTGATTGAAAAAAGTGTTTCTTTTATGTTTTTTAACTTGAATTTTTAATGAGTGTGCTGTGGTGTATTTGCTCTTTAATATATCACGCTAATCTAGTAAATACATTCTTAAGCTGTAGTGGTGGTTAATACACCGAGATTATAACTTATCATAAGCGGTGTTTGGAAGCTCATAAAAATACGACATCTATGTGCAATCAGTTAGTTTTTTTTAACAATGGTTCTTATGGAAACTAATTTTGAGATAAAACTGGTTCTTGAAAAATCCATTTCATTGTTGGTTATATTCCTAGTCCAACTTTATTTTTGTTGTTTTCTCTTCCTCTTCATTTCCCCTTATCCCCTTCAACTAGATGTAAGGGTGACTAATATTGGACAATATATAATTGTAGAAACCACAAATCTATCAGTTGTATCTGAATGGTCCATTAAATATTTCAAGAAGTTCGATTAGGCACGTTAGCCATTCCATTAAAATCTATTGATGGTTGTTTATTATTTGACACCATTAACAGATTTTAATGGAATGACACATATTAGATCAATTAAAGAATTAAGGTACCTAATTGAATCTTCCAAACATTAGGGTAACCAATTGAATTTTTTGAAATAGATAAGCCGAACAATTTTAACGCCAGTTTTAGTTAAGTACAGTAATAGATAACCTGAGTTTATATGATTAGTTTATTTTAAATCCTTTTATATTAGCTTTGATAGTTCTCAAATTTCTCCTTATTTAGCATGTGTAGTGAAATCAAGGTTCCATAATGTAGTCTTTCATGGTATCATACTCTAAACTTTGTAATCCTTTGTAGAATGGTAGTTTACTTTAAATTGGACCATTAATCTACTATCTTTTTTTGGTGATAAGATCTCCTTAGCATGTATAGATCTGAAAATTAACAGCCATTTCAAATATAGTTGTTTTACACCTGCCATTTCTACCGTTAAAAAACATAAATGCATGCTATAGAGCTTCTATGAGTTCCTCATCACTCTATGGCATCAATAAAAAAATTAAAAATTAAAAATACCAAAAAGCCTGAATGGTTGTGAATTAAGACTGAATTTTTAATGTCAAAGTGCCATTTATTGCTGATCACCATTTGGAAAACGTTTAATTTATATAAACATAATTCATTCATATTTGATAGATCCATGTATGAAAATTCAGAAGCTGAAGATACAACCACCATCGTGTATAAATTTGAACCTGAAACAAAGGTGATCAGAGATTTGTATGATGGAACTATAGCCAGTTTTCTCCACGGCAACTGTCTTCATGGTTATAAAACCTCAATATGGACTAAAAATTGTAATGAGGGTGATGATCAAAATTAAAAAATTGTTATTCAGGGTTTTGAAAACTTAGATAATGATAATTTATACCAGGATTACAGTACCAATACACAGTAACTGGTTAAATAGACTATCTGGTTCTGCGTACTTATTTTGTTGAATGGATAGTAGCTGTGCTCAAATTTTTTCAGCAAAATTTCAAATTATGGCTGACTATTGTGTGGCTGCAAAGAACAAAAATTTCGTTGTGTCATGTGAACAACTCATAATTTATCACTATTTCAGGTAATTTTATTACCGTTTTCTTATACCTATCCTAAAATCTGATTTGGCAATAATATTTGTGTCATTACAGATAGAATCAGATAATCAAACTATAAGCATCCTTTTACAGAATGCAGAAACAGTTGGCTTGGTTTGTATCCCACAAGGTAATTCAGTCATTTTTTTTTTTTATATTTTCTGGTAGTTTGTTTAGTTTCCTAAAGTGTTGTTTATTGCCATATTCAGGAAATACATCATTAAAAACAGCCATTCCTGTGACCTCACTCAAATTTGGAGATGAAATTCTGTTGAGAGTACAAGGAGGTGCTCGGCATACGGGAATAGAAATTCGAGAATTTATAGTTGAGAAATAACAAGTAGTAATGCATGTATTCTAGTTGTAATATTCATTCAAATTGTGAGCTTATGTTCTCCCTGCAGTTATGATACTAAAGTAGATTATGATCTGGCCACAGATATGGAAAGGGCAACTTATGTTTTGTTCTGCGCAATGACATTGAAGCTTTTGAGTTAGGTAAGGTTGGACCAAGAGGGTCAACATGATTGCACTACAACAGTCATTCACAGAATTGTTAGTGTGACACCAAGTGCCTTTAATCTCACCATCATGATTGAACTCTAAATGCATGTTGGATGGAAGTATCCCTCTATTTCCTTCTTTCAAATGCTTTTGGCAGCATGTGAACTGGGGGTTTGCATTGGTTACATCTAAACCAAACATGTTGCATAAATTTTCTCCAAAATTTAAAATGGAGGGATGTTCTCTCTGATTTAGGCTTAGCTGGACACCTAAATTATAGCTCCTCAATTGAACATTTAGTGTCAATAACTATGTCTTGCAGCAGGTGAGGTTTTGTTATGTCATTTGCTTCAGTTTCCCATTTGTTCTCACTTCTCAGAGCATGTCCTTTACCACCCCATTGAACAATACAAGTAATCAGTCTATCATGAAAAATACAAATGATATGTTTTTTAGAGAAATAGTTTACAATATAGCCTACACCGTATGATGATGATATAACTGAAAATGAAAATAACCAGAGTTAGCCAGGGAAATAGTTAAAAAAAAAACTTGTTTAGCAAATATTATTTGAAAACTGTTTTGGAGATGTTAAAATAAAAAAAAAAAATCTTTTTAGTGTATTTTGAGTTTTTAAAATAAAAATATAAAATTAAAAATAAAACTATTTATAATTGTTTTCCTATTATTTTAAGAAAACATAAACTAAATTATATTTTTAGTCTTTAAATACTGTCAGTACTAAAAATAGTTTTATACTGAAATACTAAAAGTGTGATTGATCTACTATTTTAGCACGAGTTTCTATATTTTCTTAGAAGCAAAATGTGATTGAAAATATTTAAAGTATTTACGTTAAATAAATATGGAACTGTGTCTAACATATGTTTTAGATTCATTATTTTATCTTTGAATATGTTAATTGTTAAAATTTTTCCAATTTTTCCAACATAAATGTAGGATATTTTTGCACTTTGATGTTATCACAATATGAATACCTGTGAGTATTTTTTATTTTGGGAGATATTTGAATTTTTTATAATAAAGTGAATGCAATATATGCTGTTTTTGTTTGTAACTAATAATATTTTTATTAAAAATATCAAAATACACAAATAATTACTAAAGAATTTTATTGGTTTAACCTTTGGCAAGTATTTAATGGGTATCGGGACGCATACCTTAATCTCCATATATTCACATCTATGTAATAACAGATTCGGATAAAATATTTGGAATATCTAAATTTAATATGCATTAATTTTTCATTGTAAATTTTTCCTATAGATAATCTTGAACATCATTCCTAGTTATATCCTTAGACTATTGTAAGAATGAAATATAATATACTAAAATCTGATTAGTTTAATTTTGTTTTTCAGTTTTTAAAAGAGTTTTTAAAAATAATTCTCAAAAACTGTTTTCAGGAAGAAAAAAAAAACTTGTTTGGTAAGTGTTATTTGAAAACTGTTTTAAAGATGTAAAAATTGTCTATATTTATTAAAATTTCATTAATGAAAAACAAATAACAACATATTTTCATTGTATTTTTAGTTTTTAAAACAAAAACAGAATACTGAAAAGAAAAGCAAAACTAGTTTTAGGTGTTTTTGTTTTTTAGTTTTCAAAAACTAAAAAAGCAAAACGGTTTTCGAAAACTGTTTCAAGAATACAGTATTCAAACGAGTTTTATAGTTTTTAAGAACTAAAATACTGAAAACAGTTTTATAAAATTATTGTCAAACAAACACTAAGTATTTATTGTTTTCTTGTAAAGTATCTTATAACATTTTGATACCCATTTTAGTTCCACTTACTAATAAATTTGCCCCATTCTAAACAATAAACTAAAATCGCTTCCTATATACAATTTCACTCAACTGAACAATCAATTTCTCATCTAGAGTTTTAAAATTTTTTAACAATGTTTCTAAAACAAGTGTTTGGAAAACTATATAAACACAAGTAATAGCTGAGATGTTTTTTCATTCTCTTCCTTTTTCTTCTTCAAGTGCTTTCTTGGAGAGCTTATAGGATAAACTCTTAGAAAACAAAAATTGCTGACGATACAAATACTTTCAAATGTATTTAGGAGATAACAAAATTTTATAAAAAGAATTATTTTAAAAATAGTAAACAAACAAAGCTTAACTCCTTTTGTTTTATTTTAACATATATAGATAAATATATTATTCCTAAGAAATACGGTAAATAGTACTATAGCATAGCGTTCATAAAGAGGAAGAAAAGGAAAATATCTAAGGAAGGAGGGAATTATAAAAAATTTAAGATAGGTTTTTAGCTTCGAAATCAACCTTAAAATATAGTTCTATTTCTTCCTCTTCCTTTTTCTGTGTATACTTATTATGCAATGCAAGAGAAGCTGAAGAAGCCTTCGATGCATATTTGGAAAGTTGTTTTTAAAAGGAAATAATTGTTTCATGGTTTTAAGAAGCAGACAAAAACTACTATTTCTGCTAAATGAATGCAACTTATACCATAAAATCATAAAAGAAAACCATAATATATATGAACAGAGAAAGTATTGAAGAGAAACAAAGTAACTTTTCATTTTTGGTACAGAACCATACTGTTTAATTTCCATACTTTCATAGTGAATATATATATATATATATGAAAAATGACAACCCATCATGCATGTTGTTGTCAGTAAAAAGATCATGCAGTCACTATTGTTAGGAGTACACATTTGTCTAAAATCTAAGTAGACCCATGTGTCTAAAATTTTTCTAAGATGATGCACCCACTATTGTTAGGAGTACAAATTTGTCTAAAAACATCAATAACCCCACAAATGGACTCAATGAAACATACTGAAGTAAGCAATTACATGATTACATCAGTAAGGTTGGATGAGTTTCCAACAGCAGGATTTGCAAAAGGAAAGTCTTGGCTTAGTGGAGAGGCTTGGAAGCGCCTTGGAACATTTGATGCTGGACCAGTTATGAGACCATACTTGTTAGCACCAACAACGTTAATGTTGCTGGAGAGACCAACATGCATTCTCTGAAGAGAGATTGAGGAGATTGTGGTTGATGTAACCGAGATTGAAGGACTTGAACTTGAAGCTGAAGGACCTGCACCCATCTCATACTCATCAAATACAGGTAAACCCTTCAACTCACGCACCACTTCACTCATAAGTGGTCTTAGTTTTGGGTCATAGCGAACACAGTTAGTTGCCAACCACATTGCCCTACGAGCTGCTTTCATAGGGTATTGCCCTTCAAGCCTTGGATCCATCAGATACCGAAAATTTGATCTCTCCTTAAGACGGGGACGCAACCATTCCACCAAGTTTTGATCCTGTTTCTGCAATGTTTTCTCAACGGCTCTTCTCCCTGTCAACATTTCTAGAAGGACCACTCCAAAGCTATACACATCGCTCTTCGAATTTAGGTGCCCTGTTACAACAACTTGCATCATGTTAATTAGCATGCACCATAAGCTTAAATCATGCATATATACTTTGTTTTTGAATCAATACTTGCTTGAGTTTCTATATAATGAGGTCATGCCATTTGTTTTGTTATTTAGTATGGAAACTAAGAATTTATATGCAGCTCTTTAATTAATCTTATAATTTTTGTATGAGATCGGTAATTTCCTCCTGACCTTAGAGGAAAATATCATATGTTCATAGATCTTATTGCATTGATTAGATTTAAGTTAATCATGGAAACAAATTAACATGGTGCAGACTAGGTTTTTTCATAAAGCTTGTGAGTTGTGATTGTATGCTATACATGAATGGAACATTTGGTTGAACAAACACTCTAGTGGTGATGATTTTTAACTTCACATTGTGATGGCATCAAGAACACACTTAGCAAGGGAACATATATCCAACAGCAAGGATATGATTTCAACAATGATTTTCACTTTCCTTTCATATCATATTAATGCATCCTTTCCAGATTAATTTAATTCAAACTTTCTGTCAGCAATTTTTATTTTATAAATACAATAGTCCTACTAGAAAGCATGCATAACCACTTATAAGTCAAATAAATGCTACACATCTGAAATGAAAGAAAAAAGTAGTTAAATTTTCAGTACATCTATAGTAAGCAGTAACTTACATCCTTGACAATTATCACTTTAATTAGATAATTTTCTCTCATTTTTTATTTTAAGAAAATCAAATTGAGTAAGGTATACCAGATGTACTAGGTGCATGGCAAGATTTTATATAAAAAGAGAACATACACTTGAAGGACTTAAAAATTTCCAAGAAGGGAAATTCTAGCTATGAATTTTATGACGAACCAATCTATAATATAAAAGCAATAATTGTGATCATTAGTTGGACTAGAAGCTATTGAGACTCGAGGGTCACGACATTGTCATAACAAACTAAGATGTTTGAGAGTATATGCAAATATTAACCTGTCCTCACATACTCCGGAGCTGCATAGCCTTTGGTTCCCATAACTTGAGTTGACACATGAGTATCATCTCCCTCTGGAGCATCTTTAGCTAGCCCAAAGTCCGAAAGTTTTGCATTGTATTGCTGAAAATAGAATGATATATTAAGATGTAGTTAAAGTGTATATATGCATTATTTTAAGTAAAAAGGCATGCTAATGCATAGTAAGCAATGGAACATTCATATCATTACCTCATCCAACAGAATATTAGACGTCTTGAAATCTCGGAATATTATTGGCCTTGAAGCTTCTTCATGCATGAATGCTAGACCATTAGCAGCACCAATTGCAATTTTCATTCGGATCGCCCACGTAAGGCGTGTAGTTCCTCCTAATACATGAAATTGTTACTTATTAATTGTACAATATATGTCTAGAATATATAACAATCCACCCACTCTTTAAGCTAAATAAATTGAATTTCTACAGTCAGACACAGATTAAAAGTACATGTAACACTATCTGATTATCATAAAAGTGAATTTAGAAAGGATTACATATCTTCCATATTATTGATAAATATCACTAGATAACAAGATATATTCCATATAAATTAATAAGGCTCAGAAATAAATCTACACTTGATTTCAAGAAGGTTATGATTTTCTGATGTTAGATTGTTAGAAATCTTGTGTGTCAGTTTTCTTTTTCCATCATCTTTCACATATCTTTATACATTTTGTCACACAAAGTATTTGTAAGAATATTCAAAGCTTCACACAGATTCGTCTTAACCATGAGTACGTGAGTACTATTAATTGTTATAATTACTCAATGAAAACCAATGACCTCCACCATGCACCACTTATAGTGTTGCAATGACATTGCAAATTTTGTGAGATTGAAACGAAGAGGAAAAATAGAGGCAAGTTTATTTTTTATTTTCTTTTTTAATTCTAATAGGACAATTTTTAATTAACACTATATTTTGACATTTTGAATAATTAAGAATAAGAAAACATATTTATACCTATATACTCCTCTAATTTATAACTTTTATTTTTTTTTTATCTATCTCATCTTATCATATAATAATTAAATTCTATCATATGTATATATTTTTTTCAATTTTTTTTTCTCACTAAATATGTAATACTACATAGGCTATAAATGTATCATTTCTTATAAAAAAAATGGATAGAAAATTTTAATAATGCTAGCACTACTAAAAAAATAACTTAAGTAATGCACTACTTTATATGATTGAACAAAATTTCCAATGAGTTAATAAGCTGAAATTAGGACATACTCCTGAATAGATGCTTCTCTAAGCTTCCTCGACACATAAACTCATATACCAGTTGCCTTTTATCATTCTCAATGCTATAACCAATCAATCTAACCAGATTGGGATGATGGAGTTCACCAAGGTAATTAATTTCAGCCTGCCAAAATGAAACAATAAAGAGATTCAACTTTTTAATCTAACAAGGTAATCAACAACACTTTTTTTTTCAAAATAAAAATAGGCAAATTGCATTAACATATTCTCTAATTGCATAAACTCTTGCCCTTTTAACATTTACAATAATTCCTTAGAGGATACACATTACAATATGGCTTGTTTAGAAATAAAGTGTATTTACTAAAAGAATTAAAAAGTTAACTGAAAGATTAGAAAGACATAACATTGTGTCCAATATAAAAAAAATCACAGGAAATATATATATTAAAATTTCCTTAATAAAAAATGGTGAAAATTAAATATACAGGTAGCAGATATAGAAATTTAGTATAAGGGTTAGCATGGTTACATACAAGCCATTCTTTGTGACCCTGAAATCCATCTGGATTGAGAGTTTTGACTGCAACTGGAATCCCAGTTCCAGGCTTTGCTGCATGGTTTCCATGCTTCTTCACCCAACCTTTCCACACTTTTCCAAACCCTCCCTCACCAAGGATGTTGTCTGATCTAAAGTTGCATGTTGCTAATGTAAGTTCATTAAAGCTGTACCTTTGAAGAAGTGAAGAAGCTAAAACGAATTCCTGTCTGATATTGTTACTAGGAGTACGTGATCTGCGAGATATTGATGTTCTGGTCGAGGTTGATCTTGCAGGTGTAGCAGATTCGTTTGTAACATCTCTTCCTTTTCATTTTCACAAGGAAAAACAAATCAGCAACATAAAATGACATAAATTAAACATGTTAATTAATTAACTCTAATTTTGACATCCCTTACTAGAGGATCAAACAAGATCCTTAATTACCTATTTTGCAAAATACACTATATTTACTTTTGAACTGAAAAAGAACAAATTCAATTCTATGTCATGAGTAATTACTTCCATTAACATAGGCATATAGTATCTGTGTAGATTTGGCTCAATTAATTTACTTATGTTGCTTTCTGGAAAGAACTTTTAAAAGAAAAAATGTTTTTCAAAATTTGTATTCCTCATCTTTTCATACTTCAACATTTCATTTTTCTTTCTTCTGGTCACATATAAGTTTAATTTATTAATTTTTTAATTTATCTTTAAAAGAATATATATATGCCCTGAAGGATGATAAAAAATACTTTTATAAATAGCTAAAGACATATGAGGTCTTAATCTAAAATCCGAAAGGGAATTATCATGATTGATTGATTAATATATATTTTGATTTAAGATAAATGGAAATGAGAAAGGAGGGAAAAAAAACATGAGAAGGAGAAGAAAGAATAAAAGAGAAAGAGAGATACGTGATGGTATATATATTTGTTTTGTTGATATACATAGGGTGTTAAAGCTGAAAATTAAAAACTAAATGGAAGCTGAAAAACTAGTATAAGTATTTGATAGAACTAACTAATTAACTAGTTCAAATTTGTAAAATAATAAATAAACACACAATTAATCATTAGATCAACAATGAAGTATTTAAAATAATTATAATATATTTTAATAATATAAATTAATTATATATTTAAATTATAAATTATTATAATTATATATTTAAATATAAATTTCTATAATAACATATTTAAATTATAATTACATATTTAAATTAAAAATTTATGTAATTATATATTTAAATAATAAATTACTATAATTGATATTTACATTTTATTTTATAATCATATATATAAATTTTTATATATTTAAATTATAATATTTTATAATTATACGTTTATATTATAAATTACTATAGTTACATTAATAAATGAGAGAAAAATAAAAAAAAGAGAGTTGTATAATGTGATGAGAGAAAATTAGTAGAAAACAATACAAATGAAACATAAACATGTAAGATTAAAATCAGCTAATAGATAAAAATATGAGATTTTTTTAAAAAAATTACTTGAGTAATTTTTTTGAAAAAGTTAATAGTTCTTACATTTTTGTTATTGGAACCAAGTTAAAACTATTTCAGCTTTTATTTGAGGCAACTTTTCAACTTTACTAAACACACTCTAAAAAAGCAAAAGAAAAAACTAATTAATGTCATAAATAATATAATTAATACAGTAAATGATAGTAAAAAAAAAAGAGATTAGTATTATCTAATTGGTGTTTCTGCATTTGAATGTGGGTGTTCAGTGGCATAAGGAAAACTTAAGCATGGAATTGCCACCTTGGGTTGTGATCACTCATATACCAATCCAACGTATGAATAATACAATTCAATATGAGAGTTGATAAGAAAATAAATGTTAATTGAAGCAATAAACTATAGAAGTGAAGTCTTAGAAGAATATATATATATATACACACACCTTCACCTTGGTTACCTCTTTCATTGGTGAAGCATTCCCATTTGGAACTCAAAAGGATGTAACCAAAGAAAATCTTCAATTTCTTCCAAAATTTTGAGCCTTCTTCAGTGGTACCTTGAACAACAACTCTGTTGTTTGTATCACTCATACAAGCAATCTCATTACCAGCCACGTTCCTCATGTTTTCAGTTTCAGACCCCTAAAACATTCAACACACAAATTTCAGCACAAAATTCTGAACAACTAAAACAAAGAGAAATGCTTGTTAACAATACACTTTGTAAGAACAGCTTCAATAGAAGAGTTTGAATCAAACGACCTGATTATGCTTCACTGCTTAATGAGAGATGTGCTTATAGGGGTTATGATTAAATAGAGTGCGTAAAGCATCCTGTTCTTATTTAACGTATGCTTGTTCTTAAATAATTTATGTGGGTCAATTAATGAATAATAATAATAATAATAATAATAATAATAATAATAATAATAATAATAATAATAAATGCAAGGGTGATACACAAAAAATAAAGTAAAAATGCAATGGTGATGAAACGCGCGAAAGGTTGAGTGTTTATTTATGAAGTTCATTTAGTAAATATTTTCAAGTGGGGTTTAGAGATATTTTTTTATTTAATTCATGTATAATAGCAGGACCATTATGAATAGTGCTCAGTGATATTTGAAAGATAATTTGAAACGTAAGTTCTATTTAATGAGTAGAAAGAAATTATATGTAACTCATTTAATATATATAAATAAAAAAATAAAAATACTATTTTAGAAATGTTTTTACACATTCTTTTAAACGAAATATGTAATTTGTTATTGCCTAAAGTGCCCCCCAAAAAAAAAGTGTTAAAAAAAAATAGGAAAGTTCCGTAAACAATGGACACGGACGTTACCATCAAAACTCCAAATGCTATAGGAAATCAAACCAGAAAAATTAATAAAATTTTGTAGAAATTAATAAGAGACATTTACCTTGAAACCAGAAACTGAACAAAGTAAAGAAAACCTCAGACATGCACACAGAAAATGAAAGCACACACAAGAGAGTTTTTGTGTTTGGTTGCGGCAAGTAAAAGACAGTGCTGAAGCAACTGAAAGCTACGGTGATTGAATATAAAGTAGAATTTAAAGTTCATATATTGTGTCATATTCAATTATAATTTAGAAGTTAATAATTTGATTACTGTGGTATAAGATATTATGTTTACAATGAAGGATAGTATGTATACAACGGCAACGTAACGCTGGTTTCCAAAATGGAAGATTTTTTATTTTTTGATAGTCAAAAGTAAGAGAGAGATTAATAGACGTGCGTTATCCATGAAAAAAGTAGGAAAGACTTGAGACACTAGAATTAATCAATGAATGTTCATTAAGAAAGGGAGAGAACCATTAAAAGTAAAAAAAGTATTAAAAACATGATTTCTTGTTTTTTTTTAATGTGTTGTTTGGTTGTGTTAAAAAAAAAATGCAAGATAGCTAGTTAAAAAATCTAGGCAGACTCAAAGTATTACTTTTTAGGTTTGACTCATGGACTACCATTTTAAATTTATTTTCTTACAAAATCATTTATATTTCCAATCACACCTTCTCAAATATATATTATGTATTTACATTAAGTTTTAATTAAGTCTTCTAAATATTACAATTGTGTGATTTTTTATTAATATTTTCGTCAATAGAAATTTACTTCTTTGTTTTTTTTAAAAAGTAAAATATTGTATTTAACAATAGTAAAATAACTCTTAATCACAATATGATAAAACAATGTCAACTACCCCAAATTATCATAAAGTTGGCAGTAAATTAAGAATCCTATAAGAGTTACCACAATACTCAATAGAAAATTGATATAATTAGAATAAAATTAAAATTGTGCATGTCCGATGTTTAGGACACTGAATTCACAAAATTGGATTTTAGAGAGCTAAAGTTGTAGGATTATAATACCTAAAATATCAAAAGTGAAAATTACGACTAAAAACAACCCAAACAAATTGTTTTAATTTTTGAACGTTGCAACATATTAATTAAGGATGGATTTATATTAATAATTCAATTATATTTACATAATAAATTATTGAAGATATAATATGATTATGTAAATATGTTTATAAGATTACCTAAAGAAATAATACCATTTTAAAGTAAATATTACATGAATTAATGTCTAATTCAAGGTCTTGAGTTCAAGTCTCAGGTGCTAGCTACATTAAATATTTAAAAAAGGTCAAGACGTGTGGGTTATATAGGTCCATTATGGGTTTAGGTTGTGTTGGGTTGAAAAATTTGAAAATAAACTGATCATATGAGAAAATTGAATTAACCCACTTATGACTTGACTTAACTAGGTTGAACTCGTAGTGAGCTAGATTGGTCACCATTGATTACTTCTACCTAGTGTATTAGTCATATATAATATTTGATAAATATCAAATTGTCTCCTTAAAGATTTGGATTGGAAATAATATAGAAATTCAATTATTCTATATAAAACTTGTAAAGATCAATGTACAACTTTGTATATTGAAAAACAATTAAAAAAAATTAAAATATAAATGAACAAAAGTAAAAGTTAAATAGAGATAAATGAGAAGAGATATTGGATTGGATTCAGTAAATTATTCTAAATTAATCCCTTAACAAGAAAATTTTAAGATCCTAATTCAATATAACATTTAATGGCTTACTTACTTTTTTTCTTCCCAACAGTATTAAATGTTTTAATTTCCTTCCACAATATTTTAAAATTATGTAATGTAGTTTCTTTCATCCAAATTGTCGACAAGCCGTTAACTTTTTTTTTTTTTATATTAGCGATGGTCTAAAATTAATAAAAAATTGTTCCTATTTTAATTTAAGTTAATAAGTGATTAAAAAATAATTTTTTTTTCAATGATAAATAGTTTGAAAATTAATAAAATAAATGTTCCTATTAGCGATGATGCTTTGAAAAAAATAAGGCATCAATCTATAGAATTAGATGTTCTTCTACATGTCACAAGATAAATACTACTAATAGAATATACAATAATAATATTAAAATAAAAACATAAAATTTATTTTTAAAAAAATTTAGAATTCCAATAAATTCTTAGCATATTACATAAGTCATATAATTATTCTTGTAAACAATAAACATTATTATTATTATTATTATTATTATTATTATTATTATTATTATTATTATTATTATTATGCATAAAAATAATAACCATTTGTAAATGAGAAAAAAGTTGGTACATTGTAAAACTATTAATAATAAAAAAAATATTAATTTGGTAATAATTTTTGTAAGTAATTGTTTGAGTAAATTATCAATCTAATAATGATTTTAATTAAATAATTTAATTAAATAAATAATAAAATTAAAATTAAATTAATTGTCACAAAAAATTAAGGTTTTTGGTGCATTGGCCCGTTGAGTTAGTAAAATTAAGATATGCTAGAAATCATAAGAATATTTTATATTAAGACATACTAAATTTGTTTAGTTTTTTATATATATAAAAAATGTTAATTGTTAATTTATTAGTGGAGGAATTCGAACTTATGACCTCTCTTTCCCCTTCTCTCTACACGGAGACTTTATCACTAGACTAACCTATTAATAACTGCCTAAATTACCTATTTTTACATAGGTAAAATAGAGCAATTATCTTAATTCATTCTCATTTACGACTTTTTTTTCCTCTATTTTCATTTAAATTAGAATTATCTAGGAAATTAGTTTTTGGATTTAATTTATGTACATTTTACGTTTTGTTCCTGCTTTTAATTAGTTATTTGAGATAGGTTGCAAAAAGGACAAAAAACAAATAGCAGATAATTCGAGCTTATTAGTGTATGGTAGCGCTTAGGCGCCCAACAACCAAGATTTGAGTGCCTAGAATGGCTTGGCAGAAAGGGGAAAAAGTTCAAGCATAGGTGCCTAAAGCCCATGAATGTGGTCACCCAATGCTCAGTGTTAAGCAGGGAAATATGGATGCTAATGAAGATTTTGAGTTCATTTATGCACTTGAGGGATGATTTAGTGAAATCAAACCCAATTGAATCTCATACTATAACTGCCTTATTTTCTTTTATTTTCTTACGCTTTATTTACTCTATGTTTATTAGTGTTAGTTAAATTTCCATCTTTCGTTCATACAAGTAGAAAGTCTCAAGATATCTAAGGTATCATCGGGATCGATATGATATTTATCGTTACTACATATGACTGGTGCACTTGTCAGTAGTAGTATAGAGAATTTCCACTTATTAAGTTTTTAGCGTCGTTGTTGGGAACTTCTGCTTAAAACTCAGAAATTTGATTCTTTATACTTGGAAAATTTTGTTAGGATAGTTTACTAACACATTCTTTCATTTTTTTAGTAGATTTAGTTTTTACTTCTCTTGTTTTTAATAGTTGCTACTAATTGTCATTCTAGTGCTCCGTGTGTTATCATTTGATAGGTGAAACAGAAGGCACTCACAGAGATGGAAGAGCAAGCTAGCAGACAACTGCTCGAATTTATTCCCAAGAATCCAAATTTTTTCAACATGGTTGAGGACACAAGCTTAAGTTTCCAAGAATGGGGGCATAGATTTTTTGACTTTTAAAAGAAAAGGAAGGAAGTTGTAGAAGAGTATAAGATGCAAGCAAGTAAGCTCCTCTTAAAACTTGAACGAAGAAGAATCCCGCCTCACCATAACCTCCTCAGTCATCATGTCAAGACTATGATCTAGGACCATGGTCTTAGGAAAAAAAACTCAAGTACTTTGGTATCATTCTCAATCAGAGTTGTACCAAGAATATCTACAACCATGATACCGAGATAACACTCCAAAGCTTTAAGGAACATTCCAAGGTTACATGCATTGGGCAACTCAACAGGAAAGAGAAGCTTCATACAGAGTCCCATATGAGCCACCTCTTTAGTTATGGCCTCAATACATGTCCTCTACTTGGGACTACAATTTTCAAGGCTACTCAGATATGGATGATCAAGCAGTGCCTCATAAGAGAATGTCTGACATGGAGAAATTGGTTAAAGAATACAAGAGGTATTTTTTAGACACACTAGCCACTTTAGAGAGGATTGAGAGGCAAGTTAGTCAAGTGGTGAAGCAAGTAAAGGAGATGAATATAGCACATTTGGCTAGCTATCAACCACATATTGGAATCCAAGGTAGACTCATCATCACCCAAGGCATATATGAAAGTGAAGTTTCTGATGATCCATTCAGTGAAGAAGAGGAAGAAGAATGAAAAAAAAAAGAGTGAAGAGGAATCAGTGGAAAACAACTTGGATCAGAACTTGTGGGAAGATGAAGAGGTGGTTGAAGAGAAAGAATAAGAAAGTGGGAAGATTCTCCATACTAGTAACAAGACCGGACTCCTAGTGTCTCATGTTGTTTTGGAAGTTCATCCACAGGGAGAGAGTGAACATAGTGAGGACCAATTGGAGAAGGAGAGTGAAAAAGAAAAATTGAAGCTTCTTGGGGAAATAATGCCTATGATTGATCAGCTTCTGAATTCCCTTTTGTTGGTGTTGTGCAGATTCTACTGAAGCTTGGAAAGCAACATCAGTAGTGGTAAGAAGGCCAAAAACCAAGTTGAGGAGGCATAAATACTTGTTTCACTTCAAAGATTTTGTGAAGAGGATGCTCAAGAAGGACAACTCCTGGCTTGGAGTTGAGAAACCCAGATGCAGACCCAAACTGTCTCCAAGAAGGCAAGAGTGCTTTTGGGCCAATCATTTGATAGACCCGTGAGGTTTTGTACCTTCAGGCTCGTAACGTAAAACAAACGATCATTGGGAGGTAGCCCCATTCTCTTGTTTACTTTTCTATGTTTATGTATATATTATTGAGGTTGAGTTAATTGTGTTTTTTAGTCGATTTATGTTATGTTTTGTCGTGTTTTGACTATGTGGTGAGATTGTTATGTTGGTGACATGTGAATATGAAGTACGTGATGTTGAGAGATTAGTGAGTTGTTAATATGTTAGTTGTCATGTTTAGGCTACTTGTGGTAGATTGTGTTATGTCGGTGTTATTGTGTTTTATGTGTTAGTTACTAAGTTAGTATGCTTAGGTTAGTGGTTGTACATATTAAGTGTTTAGGCTAGATTGCTATGTTTTAGTTTCTATGTTTAGGTTAATAGTTGTTGTATTTAGGTGTTTTAGGTTTGTGATGTAAGTTTGGTCAAGTAGCCTAGTGTAATTGGGTTAATTAGTGTTTTATGTGTTTTATATGTTTTACACGTTTTATGTGTTTCATGCATTTATTTGTGTTTTATGTATTTAGTTATGATTCATGCATTGGTAGTGTATGTTGCATTTGCATTTTGCATATGTGTAGTGAATTAGTGCATTTTAGGTAGTTAATCTGTTTAAATGTGGAATCAACACATGTTTGATTTATGTGTTTAAGTGTTAATTTTGTCAATGTAAATATGTAGACAAATTTGTTTAGTGGTTAATAGAATGATTGTTGTTAATTGTGGAATTTTTTGTGTATTTTGTATTTTGAGTATGTGAGTTGTTTAAGTATGTTAAATTCTAAAATGTGCATACTTGTGATTTGTTAGTTTTTGGGTTAATTTTATAAATATGATTGTTTAGACAAGTTTGTATAGCGAGTACTAGTGTAATCGTGTTGTTAATTGTGAATTTTTATGTGTAGTTTGTGTTTTGGGTGTGTCAGTTGTGTCAAGAGGAAAATTTTCTCATCATTGTTATGCAAAAATTGCATATGTTTGATTTGTTAGTTTTTATGTTAATTTGGTAAATGTGAGTGTGTAAGCAAATTTGTCTAGGTGTAAATGTTGTAATTGTGATGTTGTTTATGCCAATTCATATGTAGTTTGCCTTTTAGGTGTGTGAGTTGTGTGTTAAGAGGAAAAATTCTGGTTTTTAAACTAGAATTTTGCTTTCTATCTGCTACCATTGGGCACCCATTCAGTGGCTGCTGCGCAGTGACATGTAAAGAGTAGAGCATTTTTCATTTTTCGTCCAGGTGCTAGGCGCCTGAGTGAGCGTTCAGTGCTCAAGTAAGCGTATGCTGGTATCTACATGATTTTTTTTCTATTATTTGCATATGAGTGTTGGGCGCTTACTATCTGCCCTAGTTTTTGTGCATTTTCTCTTCAATCTCTGTTAGGGAGCGCTCAGTGGTGGTCCTGTAGCCGTTGCGCATTGACTCACAGAGGCCATGTTTCACCACCCATACATATTCCATTGTGTTTTCATGCATCATTCTATTGTGTTTTCATTCTCATGCATGTTTATATTGCTCATTTTTCAATTCCATTTTGTACAAAATTTATCTAATGTTTTATGGTTCATCTGTGTTATGCATTATGTTTAGTACTTGTGCTTTTTATCTGTTTGTTTTGCATTGGATTTTGGAGTTCTTTTTACAATTTCATCTCCCATGGACTTCATTGTTGATCGATCCTTATTAGTCTGGGGCCAGACTCACTTCTAAAAGGGGGAGGGATCCTTTGGAGTTAAAAATGAAGATGTAGTAGAACAAGGAGGACCAGGCAAATTCAATTGTAATGTTCCAGAACACACTATTTGTGTTTATTTTTGCACTATATTTTGTTTAGTTTTTGCATTATATTATGTTTAATTGAATGAGTAGAATTAGGTTGTTTTGAAGCTTTAGTGGAAATTGTGTTGTCTAGCATTTTGTTTCTGTCTTTATTAATTATCTCTCCCTTTGTTTGTAATAAAATTAATGCTCTTGTGTTGTTCTCATTCAATCTTTACTTGTGGTTTCCTTTAAGTGGTTGAGTTAATCTTCGTAGTTGATTCTTTCGGTGAGTTTTTGTTGATCTGTGAATGAGAGTATTAGTCATGTGAGTTTTGAGCTTAAATGATTATTGTTGTGTGAGTCGCCATGTACTTTATGTTGTTGATTTTTCTTTATTCTCACTGCTTACTGCTTTGCACGCATATTGAGAAATGATCAAGACCATGTGTCTTGATTAACGACTTAGCCAAAAAGCTTACCTATGAATCATTTGACCCTTGATGTACCCTTTGAGCCTTTTATTGATATATTCTTGTTGTTTGAACCCTTGAGCCTAATTAGAAATGGCTAAATTATATTTAGTACCCCCTGATTTTAGTGCTTGTTAACTTTTTCTCCCCTTTAAACTTTTACTTCAGTTTTGCCCCCCAAGTTTAAAAAATGTTAACAAATTGTCCTTCCGTCAAAATGAGACTATTGACCGTTAGAATTAGAACGTTAACTTCATAATTAGTGATGTCGTTAGGTTTTGAAATTAAGAGTTAATTAATCTGATGATGTGACAAATTTAATTAGAAAAATATAGAAAAGAAAAGGTCCTAGCAAGTTTTGAATTTGGTCTAGTGGTATGAGGTTTGGTGTGTTATTATGAGGTCAACAATATCATTTTGACGGAAGGGCAATTTATTAACTTTTTTTAAACTTTGGGGGAAAAACTGAAGCAAAAAATTTAAAGAGAGTAAAAAGTTAACAAACACTAAAATCGGGGGTCACCAAATATAATTTAGCCATTAGAAATATACATTTGTTCCTTTACCTTAGGATTGAGAGAGCATTGAATAAGATTGGTTCTACAATAAGTTTAAGGGAATATGTTTTAGGAAAGTCAAGTACATTTGAAGGCTATGTGTTATATATATATATATATATATATATATAAAAGATAAAATAAAATAGAAAAGAAAAAGAAAAGAAAAAGAAATTGTGAATAAAAAGCTTTGAAATTGATTTGTGCACATTGTAAATGTTTGAGTAAATTCAATGATGCTAGTTGAATTTTGGGTTTCGGAATGAATAAATATGAAAAGGGGGTGAACTGATTTCATTGAATGTGTCTTTTTCAACCCTTCTTGATTTATTTCCTAGAAAAATCATTTTTCTTCTAACCCAGCCAAGCTACAAGCTAAATAAAGCCTTTTTGATATCTTTGTGCATGCATTAAAAAGAAAAGCAAAGTTGACTTGTGTGATTGCATAGAGTGACATGAGTCATATGTTTTATCCTTATACAGTTGTGTGGCGAGAAACACTTTACAAATGAGGTTACTTGAAATTTTGTGATCTGCATAGCTTGCCACTTGAATTAACTTTTGCAGGGTGATCTTTCGTTTCTTTTGAGCATCATAGTTTGATTGATTTCTGTGTGTGAGCATTCAATTTTTAATTTTTTGATAAAGGGTAAGATGTGAATCTTGATTGTGTCATAGTGATGTTGTGCATATGTGTTTGTCATAGTGCATTCTGTTTTAGTTGCATTTTCTTATTGTTCCATTTTGTATCAGTGTTCTATTAGCATGCGTTGTGTTTGTGTGTTTCTACTGAAGTGACCTTTTGCTTGAAGACAAACAAAACTTTAAGTTTGGGGAAGTTGATAACTGCTTAAATTACCTATTTTCACATAGGTAAAATATACTAGTTATCCTACTTCCTTCTTATTTAAGGCATTGTTTTCTTCTGTTTTCATTTAAAATTAGAATTATCTAGGAAATTAGTTTTAGGATTTAATTTATGCACATTTTATGTTTATTTTTCTTTTTTTAGTTGGATGAGACAGGTCATGAGAAGGACTGAAGAAATGGTAGAGAATTTGAGCTTATTAGTGTGTGGCAGCTCCCAACGGGTAGGATCTGAGTGCCCAACACTACCTGGCGGAGAGGGTAAAAAGTTCAAGCATGGGTGCCTAGTGACTATGAACGTGGTCGCCTAGTGCTCGCCATTAAGTAGGGCCACGTGTCCTAAAAGCGCCACCTAGTGTCTATGTCTCTGTCTCTTAGTGCTCGCGAACACATCTGAGGTCTTTAAAAGGGCGTCTTTTGCTCTAAGTTAGGGGTTGCACACCTTGTTGGCCTAGGGCATGCTCCAGACCCATCCTCATCCATCCTTCACATTCATCTATCCCGATGGTTAGTTAGGTTGTTATTTTGTTGGGATTTGATGTAACTGAACCTGAACTCTTGTGTATTTTTGTGCTTTTACTCTAAGTTTATTATCCAATGTTGGTGCTCTTCTTTACCTTATGCTTTATTTCCATATATTTCATAGGTTTTACTTGTTGAATGAGCTTGAGAGAGGATTTTGACTTATAAAACGAGAAAACTCTCAATGGATTTTATTGCTCGAGAGATAGTAAAACCCAGTGACCATCTTAAGCTCATTTTTTTAATGTGAGTTGTTTGATTTTAGATTATGCGAGGGATTGATAATATAATACTCAAGTAGTGAACGAAGGTTAAGGGTATTTTTATGGTTGATGGAAACATGGGTAATGAACGAAGGTTTTTAGTTTATTTTTGCACTTGTGGGATGATTTAGTAAAATCAAACCCAACTGAATCTCATACGTGTAATAATTTTATTTTCTTACGTTTTATATACTCTATGTTTATTAATGTTAGTTAAATTTCCATATTGCGTTCATACAAGTAGAAAGTCTCGCACTGTCTAACATGTCATTCAAGTCCTTGTGGGATCGACCCGATATTTATCAGTTACTACATATGACTGGTGCACTTGTCAGTAGTAGTGTAGAAAATTTACACTTATCATCCACCCTTTAAATTTTATATTAACAACTTAAATTTGGTGTTACTCTTTAGACTTACAAACATTAGTGTTGTATTTGGCTTTGTTAGGTTTTAACTAGTTATCAATGTTATACTTTAACCTAGCTAGTTAAACCTTGATCCATCGTTAATGATATACTTTAAACTAATTGGACTTTGCTAAATATTAGTGTTGCAGACTTTTATTAGTCATCAATAGAGAAATTCTTCCTACATTCCCATAACTTCTCTCAGCATCTCCATAAATTTTTAAAATGACAAAAATGTCTTTAGTAAAAGAAGTAAAAATTTAATTATCATTCACGTCTCTCTTCATCTTTTGTTTGCACCTCTCTCTTGTTTACATCTCTTGCACCTCACACCTTTCTCTTATTTTCGTCTCTCGAACCTCTTCCTTTTTCTCCATTTAATCAATGCGTTTCTCTTCTTCTTTGTTCGTGAAACATTGTGTGTTTGTATTCTTCATCTTGCCGTTTAATCTCTCACTTGGTACACTATCTTAATCCTTTTTGCATTTTTGCAAAATCAGGTTTTCTACAAATTTTTTTACAAGTCTGGAATGCCCTGTGCGGACAGTCTTGTTTGCACTTGTAAAAAAATTGCAAATTGCAAGTTGGAGTTGCGTGAGAACAAATCATACCTTCAGAAGAGAAGTTGTGCGAGAACGAACCAAACCTACACGAGAAGAGGAGAAGGTGACGAAGGGGACAACGAGCTACGCGAACTGACTAGTGCAGAGAGAAGGCACAAACGAGAGAAAAAAAGTGAATCATGAAGAAGAAGGAGGTGCAGGGAAAGAATGCTCGGAGTAACGGTATCCGAAGGAAGAATGAGAAAAAAGAGTTTAATTATTTTTTTACCTAGGGGTATTTTAAACTTTTCCTACATTTATAGAGGTTCAAGGAGAAGTTATGGAGTGCAGGGAGAAATTCTCTCATCAATGTTATACATTATTGCTAGACTTGGATCTAAATGGGCCATTATTAGTGATTATGGTTACACACTTATTAGTATTATTTTTAGGTATATGTATCTTAACTATAATTAGTGATACAATTAGGATTAAACAGACTTCGGTCAATGATCAATATTAAACTTGGGTGATATTGGATCATATTCAATAATTTTTTTTAGGCAGGATCATATTCAATTATTTATGTTGCAATTAGCCGTTATGCGTTCTAGTATTCTGACAACCATTAATCTTATATTTAAAGCTTGGAAATTTTATTTTAACATCCCACAATTTCTATTAGTAACCTCCCCAATTGTTTTGGAATTGAGTATTGATTATGCTTTTCATATTAGTTGATTTAGAATTTATGGTCTTACGTGTTCTGGATCAGTTGATCTGAAAAATAATCAATATTTCATTTCAAATCAATTGATCTGGAATATGCATCAAAAGAAATTTTAGATTTTATATTCTAGATAGCATAAAGTTGAAATTTAATTTCAAATCAATTGATTGGAAGTCCTTCAAAGAATAAAATTAGGACCAATTGATCTGGAATGACAAATGAAACGAAAAAAAAAAAGTAAAGATTCAAGGCGTACATATTGTTTTGTCAGACAAGGAAGATTATAAAGGATATGTGGCTAAGGCATAGATAAAAGGTTTGAAATCTTATGTTAAAAATATATTAACTCATGGAGTGTGTGAATAGCAATTGTTGTTGTCTTAAAAGAAAATGCCTAAAGCTTGTTAGGCCTTATATTATACATTAATGCTACATGTGGGCAAAAATAAACTTTTGTCAAATACAATGATGTGTGGAGATTTGAATTAACACCCTTTCAAATTTGAATTCACACCTACTAGGGTATAAAAAGACCTATATACCCTTCACTTCATCTTACCCTTTCAAATTTGAAATTTTTTTTAAATTTTTTTTTACTCTCCGTAGATATCTCTACTAAGAGTTAAACTCATGTTATTCAAAATTTTCTCTACAAAGGGATTAGTACAGAGAGTTAAATCATACTATTCAAAATCTCACCAATCTTAAATTGGTCACCATTCTCAAATGCAGGTCACCATCTTGCATTAGCCAAAATTAAAAAAAAAATTCAAATAATGAAGCATGCAAGTGTTTAGTTAAGTTACTCTCCAAAGAGAGATCTTTGGAGAGTAAAAAAAATTTCGTAGAGATATCCTTAAAGAGTAAAAAAAAATTCAATTTTTTTAACTCTTCAGCATTAGAGAGTTAAAAAAATTTAAATTGTTTTTTACTCTCGATAATGAGTTTGCTGAAGAGCTAAAAAAAGGGGCAGGATATTTAAAGAGAGAGAGAAAAGGGAGGGGGGATTAGGCTTAATGGTAAAATGGAAATTGAAAAAGAAATTTACAATAGTAAATGTGAATTCAAAACATAGGTACTGTTAATTCAAATTTTCTTATTTGTGTTACGGTAGGTCTTATTGGGTCATAGTCCATTATTAATATGTTACAGCTAGGCCTACGTGTAGGGTAGACAAAAATCAATTTTTCAAAAAAAACCAAACCAAACAAAATTGAATTGTTTTAACAAAAAAGTGCAAATTGTTTTAACAACCCAATTCATAATTGAATTACTTTTGTAAAATCAATTATTAACTGGTTTGGAAATGGATTAAAAAATTCTAATCTTAACTAGTTTTGAACATATCTTTTCAACTCAAGGCATTTACCACTAATTTATGGACATGGGCACAGTGATGTGGGAGACTTAGTCGACTTTTTTCCTATAGGGTTGTGATTATTATAACATAGGTATATGGACTATGTTAGGGACATTTTATCCGTACGAAGCGTTTTTCAAATGGTTGTGAAAATTAAAACGTAAGAAAAAGTTATAATACTCCTCTAGTCCTTTTTATATACATTGTTTTGAAAACAATTATTTTTATAAGGTATATTCTAATTTCAATGCAACTTTAATTTTTGTTTTTCTTATTTCTTGCTAATAAATATGGTAAATGTTTGTATTTTTTTAAAAGAAATTAATAAGTTATTTATAAATTATCTCTTATATTTTTTAAACAGTTAAACATTGTTAAATATTATGTTATTTATCAATTTTTAAGGATGTTAAGTAGGGATAAAATTAGTATATTAGTGATTTTTTTAAAAAAAAAACAATAAAAGACCCAATCTATTGTAACAACCTCAAATTTGTGTCTCATGACTACACTCTTTGACCCTTTTATTTAACTACTCGTTACTCATAATTTACCACTTGTCAAAATTTTATGTGGATACTCTTTTTTAAGATGCTCATTCCCTTTTAGGATCAATAATTGACTTTATAAACAAACAAATGCCTTTTCTAACGTGTTTTCTCCTCACTTACATGCATTCTAAGAAATTTCCTCCCATCATTCAATTCATCTAAGCATCAAGTACACTTAAATATATATTGAATTCTTAGATGAAGAGTACTCAAAAAATATATGCATATATAGATAGTACTAATTAATTTCTTTTAAGCCATTTTCAATTTTACAGCCTCACACTTGAACAATCTTTAGATTTTTTTTCATTTTCAAAATTTTAACTTAAAAAAAAAATGTTTGATTTGAGTTTTTTTTTTTATATAGAAAATGAAAATACTACAAAAGTGTTAAATGTGTTAGGTTTATTTTTTAAAAAAGCATGAAATGTTTTATATTTTTTTTTTTTTGAAAAGCAAATATTTATTTATATAATTGGAAGAGAAACCAAGAGTTTCTTGAAAGTACAAGGATGCAGACACCAAACTACTTGATGTCCAATTAGAACGCGGTAGTTAACCTTTCACCGCCTAAGACATATTTAATAAGCACTCTCTCGGATTAGCATACCAGTCCGAGAAAGCGCACCCCCTATTAAACCCAAAAGAGTATGACAGCCATTTCCAGGAGATGATCTTAATAGTCATCATAATGTCCACTGAGTCCACCCGAATTCTATCAAAGACAATCTGGTTCCTAGTCATCCAGATTCCCCAACAAGCAGCCAGCCAGAAAACATACCTGCACTTCTTTTTCCTCTTTCCAACCACCCATGTTGATGATGATGAAAACAATTGATGCAGATCCCCCGGGATAGGTCCGTGGATTCCCAGCCAGCTCATTATATTACTCCACACTGATTGAGCTTTGGCGCACGTTAAGAACAGGTGAGTCCTGCTTTCCATATTGCTTCTGCAAAGTACACAGAGAACCCCTTCTTCTGGAATCTCAACGCCTCTCTTCAGCAAGTTATCAATGGTGGGAAGCCTATCTATCAATAATCTCCAAGAGAATGCAGTTACCTTTGATGGGAGTCTGTCTTTCCACATGCGTCTCCATTGATTGGGTTCCACCTCGGAGAAAATCATTGAGTTCTGATGCGAGCTCAGTACTGCATAAGCCTCGGCTACTGAGAACCCTCCATCACTGCTAGTCCTCCAGGTCCATCTATCCAACTTATCGACCGCAATTACCACTGGCTGTAGCGTAGTAAGTAGTTGACTAAGCTGGTCTTCCTCCCAGACAAATAACACCCGCCTCCATACCCAACACCACCCGTCGGCTGGTAGCTTTTTCTGGTTAATACTGGTGCCTTTATCAGCCGCTAACCCATAAAGCCTGGGGAACTTTAAACTGAGAGGACCATCACCAATCCAATTCTGTTCCCAAAACAACGTATCGTTTCCGTTCCCCACTTTTCTCCTGACGTTATCCACAAACCAGTCTGGCTTCTCTGCTTTAGGCCCATCAATGTCCCATAAGTCCCGCCACCACTGCGAAGCTGAGGCTAAATTGTGTTGTCTTTGATTAGAGTTATATGTGGATCCATATTTAGTCTCCAGCAAGCTGACCCATATTGCATTTGGCTCTGTTAATAGCCTCCACCTCCACTTTGCTAACAGACTCAGATTAAAGTTCCACAGGCACTTCACTCCCAGACCCCCTTCTTCCTTGGGACGACACACCTGATTCCAGCTAACCCACGCAATTTTGTTCTCCTGGCTAGTCCCACCCCACAGAAAGGATCGTTATAGACCAGTGATGACTTTTAGGACTTTCTTAGGCACCTTGTAAAAGGAGAATAGGTATAACGGAAGACTTGACAGTACTGAATTTATCATCACTAACATTCCTGCGAACGACATTTGTTTCGCCCTCCACGATGCCAATTTCCTCTGAAATTGTTGGATAATGGGTTCCCACATTTGTACCCTCCTTGGATTCGCTCCTACCGGAACCCCCAAAAACTTAAATGGCGGTGAAGAGGTTGAACAATTCAAAAGATTTTTTGCTGCTGATATGAATGAGGCTCCAACATTTAAGCCAAAAAATTGACTCTTGCTGAAGTTCACCTTTAGCCCCGATGACAGCTCAAACCCCCGGAGTATGGCCTTCAAATACCACACTGATTTCAGATCAGCTTCCCCCATCATCAAGACATCATCTGCGTATTGCATGATAGAGAACTTTGCCGCTGCCCCAATATTGAGCTCTTTAAACACCCCCTTCCCTACCGCTGACCTGAACAAACCGGCTAGACCTTCAGCAACCAAAAGGAACAAGAAAGGGGATAGTGGATCTCCCTGCTTCAATCCTCTCCCCAGCTTAAACTCCTCTGTCGGGCTTCCATTAACTAGAATTGAAACCTGGTTATTCCTCACGATGCTGAACATCCACTTTCTCCATGTGCACCCAAACCCCATCCTTGCCAACATATAATCTAAAAAATCCCAATTTACCGAGTCGAACGCCTTCTGGAAATCCACCTTGAACAGAAAACATGGTTTGTTTTTCCGTTTTGCCCAATCCACAATTTCATTTGCTACCAATACTCCATCCAGGATTGATCTGCCTTGCAGAAAAGCTGACTGACACTTTGAGATTAAGTGCCCCATGACTTTCTTCATTCTCAATGCCAGCAGTTTAGATATAATCTTGTAAATACTTGAAATTAAGGAGATTGGCCTATACTGTTCTAACCTGACCGGCTTTGCCACCTTGGGGATAAGCGTAAGAAATGACGACGACGCTGCTCTTGGGAGAGCGCCTGACTGATGAAATTCTTGAACTGCCTTTACCACGTCTTCCCCTATTATATCCCAACATGATTGATAGAAATGAAAGCTAAAACCATCGGGACCCGGACTTTTACCACCCTCACAAGCCCAAACTGCCTCCTTTATCTCCTCCGCTGAAAAAGGCTCTTCTAGGCTCTGCCTCTGATGATCATTCAACTGATTAAAAGACACCCCGTCCAAGTTAGTTCTCGGCTGTCTATCCTCATTGAAGAGCCTTGAGAAATGGTTGAACACGTGTTGCCGGATATCCTGAACTCCCTCCAACCACCCCTCATCAGATGTGAGTGACAACAAAGAGTTAGCATAACATCTCTCCTTAAAACATCTGTGGAAGTAGCTTGTATTCCTGTCCCCCTGACGAGCCCATTTTACCCGAGATTTCTGGAAAATGGACTGTTCCATGCGCCTTGCCTTTCCCCAATACTCCGATAAGATTTCTTGTCTCTGGCTATCACTCCCAGTGACTCCTAGGCCTAGGAGGATATCCGCAGTCTCCAATTCCAGAACTTTCTCAGCCAAGAACTTCTCGTCTTTACTCCCGTCGCCTTGTTTCCATGTCTTAATCGTCTTCTTCAAACCTTGCAGCTTGCACGCTAGCTGGTACAGCCGCCAACCTTGCCCATGGTGATCTGCCCAGAAGTTTTTCACTAGGTCCCTGAATCCCGGCTCCTGTAGCCAATGATCAAAGAACTTGAACGGTTTAGGACCCCAATTCTGAGACTTCACTTCTGTGATTATCCAACTGTGATCAGAGAACTCTCTAGAACCCACTCTTTGTGCTATGATTCCCCACTCCTCCATCAAATCCGTGGAAAATAGAAACCGGTCCAACCTACTCGATGACTCTCCATTCGGACTAATCCACGTTGGTCCTTTTCTGATGACTGGGATATCGAGGAGCCCCATGGAGTGAACAAAGAATTTGAAATCAGACATCTCAATGTCTGAATGATAGTCTGATCTCCCTGTAAACTCGCTCCTGTCCAACACAGCGTTAAAATCTCCACCCAACGCCCACTTGACCTCCGGAAAGCCTCGCTTTGTCATCATTAGATCATCCCATACCTTTCTCTTGCCTTGAAGCGTGCATGGTGCATATACATTAACCACACAAATTGTTGCGGGGGAGTTCTTTCCTCTGAAGCCGATCCCCAGAAAACCTTGCCCTTGTATATCCCAGAAGACTTCGAGCAATTGTTTCTTCCAGATTGTCAGGCAACCTCCGCTAAGTCCTGTAGACGGTAAACTTTTCCACTCGCACCCCGTCGACCCCCAAACCTCCTGCACCTCCCACTCCTTTAACTCCCTGCATTTTGTCTCCTGAAGTAGACAAATATCGATGTCATTATTTTTTAGCAGTCTCCTTATTCTTCTTCGCTTAATCCGATCCCGGAATCCTCTCACATTTAAAGACAGAATCTTCATTTAATTATACTGATTACTCCTCGTCTCCCTTCTTTCGTGCTCCTGTTTGTCCCTCCTTTCCATATTTCGTAGTTCCTGAATATATACTATGTCTGGTTGTTGGCCCGATATTCCGATTCCCGTCATGGCCCTCCATATTTTCTCCTCTGCATCCTCCATAATTCGTTCACCTGGCTTAGGCTCATTTGGTTGCGTTGAGCTCGTTACTTCCCCCTCTTCCGTACTATTCCTCTTTAGTTGTTTCCATATTGATACCATTCTCCTTTGCCCCTCCCCTCCTCCGGACACCTCTTCTCCACCTACTAAAACCCATTTCTTGTAATCATATGGTAGTGTAGAAATCGAGTCATTTTCCTGATAAGCATTATTCACCGTGGTTGCCTCGTTATGTTGGTTACGAAATTGTATTCCGGAAACTTTCCTGCGGTGTCCAGTAGTGAAAATGGTGACTGCATCCGAAATTTCAGGCGCACTATTCCTGGCCCCGGCCCAATCAGGGCTCCCGCGAATGAAGCTCGGCCGGAAGGAGAATGCGCGCTGGGCCTCCACGTGGTCAAGCCCGACTTCCATGGTCGGCGCAACTCCCGAGGCTGCCTGCGGCGCCTGCACGACACCCGAGTCTGCCAGCTGCGACTGCGCGGCTGCCGACTGCCCCTGCTGTTCCTGCGCGACTCCCGAGGCTGGCAGCTGCGCCTGCTGCGCCTGCTGCTGCCCCTGCCTGCTGCACCTGCGTGGCTGCTGCACCTGCGTTGGGCCTGCCGGCTGCTCCTGCCGCGCCTGAGTGACGAGAGGCGCACCTTGGTCAACGGATGGCGCGTGTCCCGAGGCACCACCTGCCAGCTGCAGCTGCCGCGTCTGAGTGACGAGACGCGTGTCTCGGTCAACGGACAGCGGAGCTCCCGAGGCGCCGCGTGCCTGCTGCACGGGAATCTCGAGACGCGTGTCTCGGTTTCCGGGGCGGTACCCTCCTGAACGGTCCTGATGTTGCCACGCGTCCCGCTGCACTGTTGGAGGTGACGTGCTGTCAGGTCTCGTGCTCCACGCCATCAGCACCTGTTTCCCACGCCTCATCCGCTTAACCTCTTCATCTTCCCCATTTTCCTCCCATGAAACACTTTCAGCATCCGCTTTCTCTGAGCCACTTTTCTCTTTCACCATTTTTGCACATTTTCTGACCCTGCCATCCTTCCCGGTTGCCTGCGCCTTTCCCCCTTCGGTCGATTCCCATTGGCGGGAGAGATGGGATGTTGTCCCTTTCACTGTTAGCTCCCCGGTCCGGCTCTGCTAAACATCCCTGT
Organism: Psophocarpus tetragonolobus; assembly: GCA_037954015.1. Classification (NCBI taxonomy): domain Eukaryota; kingdom Viridiplantae; phylum Streptophyta; class Magnoliopsida; order Fabales; family Fabaceae; genus Psophocarpus; species Psophocarpus tetragonolobus. Next base: position 28,617,173 of record CM075696.1, on the reverse strand, counting down.
CAGATTCTTCCGTACTAGCAGCGACCACCGGACATGCGTGCCTCCCCATTTCCGGCGAGGTCCATCCTCGTGAGATGGGCCGATTGGTTTCGTTGTCCTCCTGAACTCGGCCGGCCCCGGTGTCCCTGCCTCCATGTACTCCGTCCCGGAAGTGTGCCTCCTCCCTGTCCTTCCATGTTCCATTTTCGAACATCTCGAGCCTCAGCTCGGTCAGCCTTTTCTCCACCTCTTCCGACTCATCTAACTCCGTCCCCGGACAGGAACTCATTTCAGACCCATAGGTTGAGTTGTCACTGCTGTGTATCATTTCGTTCCCCTGCTCCATCTCCGTCACCCGGATATCGAACACCCTCCCGTCTATAGTCACCCTTACAGTCGCGTCGAGCCTCCTCATGTCCTTCCTAGACACCACCAACTGCGCTACATCATAGCGGTGTTCTTTTAGAGTATTTTCTTCGACATTCAACAACTCTCCGAAAGGGGCAATTAGAGTAGCGAAAAAATTTACTTCCCATACATGTAAGGGTACCCCATAACAGTTCACCTTGACCCTCCTATCTGTGTCTACCAAACCGGGTTCCCACTCCTGAATCCCTGCAAACCATTGGTCGAACCACAGCTTCTTCTTTACCATAATCTCTTGTAGTGTCTCATCCCCTTCTACTTCCAGCAGAACCTTGTTTGCCCCCATGGGGATGCTGCTCACGTTGTAGATACAATGAGTCAGTAAGAAAAGCTTCGTCTTAAAAGTCGTCCCTCTCTTTCGGACTTCTCCCACGTACGCCTTCCGGAGCCGACTCACATTTTCCTCGTGTGCCGTGTAGACCAGTTTCGGTGGCACTTCCTCCTTCCTTTCTACTGCTCTTCTGACTTCTGTAGTCCTCACGCCCTCTTGATCACATACGGCAGCTGCGTATGATTTTTTGTTGCCGTGATGGCTCCCGTATTGCCCCGTTTGCCGGACCCCTGTATGATGTGTATAATGGTCTGAATAGTCCCTCCCCGTGTTCCTCTGTCTATAATTCTGCTCCATTGGTGAATCGAAACGTGGTAGATTTACCCATAGCTTTTCCGATCCAATAAAGATATTGTCCAACTTAATCACCAGCATTTTCTCATCGACGACATCCCTAAACCGAGCAAACCCGAACCTTTGTCCCGTCTTGTTCCGCTTGTTCGGAATGACCACCTCCTGGACATTGGCGAACCTACCGAATATCTCCCATATATCTTTTGCCATGTAATCCTCTGGAAAATGTGTGAAAAAAACCGAAGTTGTGCGTCTGTTTGCTTTCGCTTCATTCGTTACAGATTCCTTTCTTCTGTTTACATTTTTTCGTCTCATCACCTCCGTCCACCTCTCCTCACCTCTGACAATCTGTTCCGGTGCCATTGATGCACTGTGTCTTGCTCCTTAGACTCACAAGTTCAAGTTACATTTTATAATAACTTGAAACACCATTTCATTACCAAAAGATACATGGAACACAATAACACAACACCAAGCAAAAATAAATGGTGTAAAAAGTAAATTACATCTGCAGTCTCATGGCAGTTTCCAAAATTTGAAAATCTGATTGAAATGTTTTATATAAAATTTGCCAAAAAAAAAAGAGTTACATAAGATGTTTTGAAAACCAAAATTTATACTTTGTATTCATTAAATACGTAATATTGCTAACTTAATGGCAAGGCCAAGAGCGAAAAGTGATTTGAGCTAACAAAGTCATGATTATTAAACTCAAGTTTTAACAACGTATAGTTTACAAGTTTTGTTCCAAAGTTATAGATGTTTTATTCCAATTGCAAGTTAACAAAGTCATGATTATTAAACTCGAGTTTTAACAACTTATAATTTACAAGTTTATAATGATAAACATTTTGATAGTATTTTGTTATTTTGATAATCTTATGGATAGTATTTATTTATAAATATAATGGTATATATTATTACTTTGATAATTATGAATAATATTTACTTATGAATGAGATGATATTATTTTACTATCATAATTTTATAGTCTTTATTTTTTTTTTTTTATCTGAGAAGGTAGGGTAATAGTTTTTATCTTGTAACATTAACATATAGAGTTAGTTTGTTTTAATACTTTCAATGTTAACTATATAGTATAGATGATGCTTAACGTTATGGGTTCTGCACTCATCTCGTTTGTTTGTAGTATGAGTTCTTGCCTTTTTTATAAGATATCTTGGATATAACCGATAATTGTAGTTATATTAATTAATTTTATTTTATTTTTAAAAATATTATTAATGTACCAATTTTATCCTAATTGATAAATAATATAATATTTGAGAATTATTTAAAATGTGTGAGAGAGAATATTTACATGTACAAAAAATAAAGAAATGCTTAATTTCCTTAGTAAATGTACTAAATTAAATAATAACAAGAAAATTATACATTTTCTCAGTAAATGTACTAAATTAAAAATCAAGATAGAATTTGGAATTGGAAAACTTTGTAGACCATCTAAATGTTAACAATTTTAAATACATAATTACTTTTTTTTTATTTAATATCTTTTATCTTACTACTAAATTAAACATAACTAGAAGAATACATGCATTTTTAATAAAATTTAACCAATGATTTTAATATTAAAAAAATAAGTGTGTCAATATTATAATATAAATATATGTATTTTCTTAATAAAATTTACCAATGATTTTAAATATTACAAATAAATGTAGTCAAGAAATACATGCACTTTTTAAATAATTTTACCAATAATTTTAAATATTAAAATTAAATGTGGTGAAGATGATAGTATAAAGCATGTATTTTTTAATAAAATTAAATTTTAATCTTAAAATATAATGTATTTCACACGTCAAGAATATTTAACACCTTTGTCATATCTCGAAATACATGTGTCACTTTGTTTTTCTATATTTTAGTTATATATGTTGGTACAAAAAACACATAACTTAATATTCATGAAAAAAATACACTGGCAATAAAAAATAATATCTAAGTAAAAAAAAAGATATATAACAAAGTTATTTTCTTCACATAGTTTACTTTCATGCATATATTCACGACAAATTTTTTTTTTATTATTGAAAAATTTACAAACTCTTCTTCCATCTTTTTATTCAGGTGAGTTGTGCCTCATATGTACATTAACGTCAAGTTTTTTGGACTATTGGAACATCAGAAAACTCTCCCTACTTATCATATCCTCATCTCTCACTGTTGGAAATAATAGTGGATTGGTATTAATCAATTATATTTTATCATTATCTGGCAATTTAAGATTTGGTAATAATCATATCTTATAATATCTTTATGATTATTTGAATGAGATTATAGTAAGAGTGACTCTGTGATGGGTTGAGTCAATCATAAAAAAAAGCCCATTTGAGGGGTCTCTGTCTACCCTGGGGGATTATAAATTTGCCATCCCATTAAGCAAATTATAACAACAGCAACAATACACATTCTCTAGAATAATCCCCTAGAAAGTAGGTAGTAAAACCCTCAAGAGTTCTTATTGAACTCATATCTCTACAATAATCATTACTAGAGTTTTTTTTGTTCTTGAAGATCAAGAACTTCAATTCAATATATATGAGGTACACAGATTCTCTTTCCTTTATCTTTTTATATTTAATTCTCTATACATACTATAATCTTGTATCTATTGATTTAAGGTTTCTTTTATTTCCATCAATTGGTATCAGAGTCAAATTAGATACATATTATAGTTGTTTTCTATTAGAGAATTATGGTTGTTTTCTATTAGAAAATTAAATTTTAATTGAAGATTTTTTGTGTTATTAGTGAAATTTTATAATATAGTTCACTATTATCTTTTTCACAAAAAAAAAATGAGGGTTTACGCTACTTGTTATTGTTAAAATAACATGTTAAAGTTTCATTCCCTTACTCTTACATGGGTAAATTAATATTGAAACTTTTTTTTAAGTGCTACCCCTTTTAAAACCTAGTTTTCTTTTTTAAATAATTATGGGGTAAATTGTTTTTAAAATTACTTAATAGTTTTCTTTTTTTTATGTTTGACCAATATGAGTCATTTGTGTGGGCAACATAATATATTTGTGTTAACTTTTACTTTGGAAAGTATTAATGGGGTTGCATGAACTCATTTTTATACCCATATTTTTGTGATTTGGTCAAGGGAGAACTTTGTGGTTTTGATACGATCATGTATGATGATTCGTGTGTTAAATTCATTCTCAAAAGCATTGAATGTTGTTGCTAATTTTTTATATTCTTATTTTTTCAAAAATACCATATTTATTTAATATTTGTATATTATTGGTATTTTTTAGTATAAAAAAAAATTTGATTAATTCAAGATTAAATTAATTTTTTTTTACTATTATAATCTTGAATTTTTTACCTATTTTCATTGTGATAATTCTTTACAGTATTTGTATTCTCCAATTATACTGTACTCTCTCTAATATTGAATTATCATTTATAAATTCATTTTAGGTTATTTTATTAATTATGCACAATCTTAATTGTCCTTCTCTTATGAGCATAATTTTCTTTATTAATTTGCATTATTATTACTTGTCTATCATGGGTATAATAATGTGAATTTTGTATGTTGGTCATATAATATATATGATTAAAATTATGCAAATTCATTGGACAATATGCATAATTTCCTTTTTCATTTACATAATTATAATTTCACTATTTTGGATGCATTTATGTGAATTTTGTGATATAATTATTTTTTTTTATTGCATTGATGATAACTATACTCTATCGGTGTATTGTTATTAATGTAATTTGGTGTTATACAATGTATTTTTCTTGGCTTATGTTAATGATTTTTTAATACCCTATCGGTATTAGGATTTTATTGATATAAGTTATAGTACATTGTAATTTCTTTAGGGATTCTCTTTTAACTGAACTTTTAGAATTACATAATATTTCCCTATTTATGTAATGTTCATTTTATTTTCCTCATTTGATCATGTTTAGTTATATTTATATGGAACCAAAATTTACACTCTCATTTTTTTTGTTCCATAATGAATCATAATTTTTAATTGGACATTTTTCCTTCAAAACAAAAAAAAATGTTGCATTTTTTGTGGTGCAAATTTTCTCTCTTTATATATATATATTGATAAAGAAATAGTTGAATTTTATTTAGCCCTCTGGGTATTTTTTTGTTATGTCAACTTTTTTTTTTTTTATCAAGTGGAAGGATTTTGTATATTAGAATTTTAATTAATATCTTATAAAATAAATTGTTGTGATATAAGGTTTTTTACTTTAAATGTCCAATTAATCATACATGTGCAAAAACAAATGTTCTTGATAAAATTATTTTTTTTCTTATCACATTATTTGTGATCACATTGTTGGGATCTATATTAAGGATTTTATATTGGTCTCTTGTAAAATATTTTCTTGTATAACAAACTCTCTATTGATTTGCAATATTAGTATGCAATTCTTGTAAGGACAATATATGAATCCCAAATTTTAAGAGATTAATTTCTCCATACCATATTTTATAATATTGTTAATGGTATTCTTGTAAAAGCTAGAGACTTTATTTTGGGATATATAAATAAACCTATGTCCATTATAAATTGGGATGAGAGTTAGAGACTATTTATTATTATATCCTTAATATATGCAAGAATATGTCCCATTCTTCTGCTGCGTGTAATCATGTTTTATTCTCAAGTGTGTGTAAATATTGTTTATTGTAGCACTTGATTTTTGTTTATGATTACTTGAGAACTTGCTTATGATCTCATATTCTACGTAAAATTATCAAGTGATCTATTTTCTCACTCATGTAATTATTTTTTCAAGATCCTCATAGGGGTCAATATTTTTGTAAAAATTGATTAATATGTGGTTAATTATGAAACCATTTGTGAGAATTATTTATTCTTATGGATGAATTTGTAGGTTTCATATTCTTGTTATTTTAACCACTTCTCTCATTAATCATTCGTTATTCTACTACTTTCTAATTCCTTAAGTAGAATAATAGTGAATTTTAATTCACTTTTATTATTATCTTATAAAGTCATCATCCCACTATCACTAGAACTTTTAATACTAGTGTGCCCTAATTATAATCCTAATATTTTTTTGGTATATTGAGGATTAGTGGGAGTATATATAATATTGTATTATCTCTCGAAACTTATATATTTTTTATTGTCATATAATTTGTGTGCACATTTAATTATGATATGACATATTCTATAGAGCTTCTCTATTTATTTTTGTCCTATTTTTATTGAGATACATAAAATCCATTGTATCTTTATAGACATCTTTAACAGATGTTAAGGTCATTCTGTTGGGTACTGCACATTAATCCTTTTGGCATACAATTATGCATTGTGCATCTCTTTTACCCAATTTTCATATTTTAATTGATCAAAATTTTAGAAGTATATAATTTTGTATCATGTCTCGAGACTTATCTATCTGTATTGTCATATATTCTTGTGCACATTTAATTATGATATGACATACTTTATAGGACTTGACTATTTATTTTTGTCCTATTTTAATTGAGATACATAATTCATTGTATCTTAATAGACATCTTTAATGGATGTTAAGAGCATTTTGTTGGGCATTGCACATTAATTCTTTTGGTATGCAATTAAGTATTGTGCATTTCTTTACCCAAAATTTCACATTTTGTTTGGTCAAAATTCTATAAGTATATTGTAGATGCAATACTCCTATTGAGTATTATTTTCTACTTTGTAAAAAAGTGCTTATTATGATAGTACTCCTATTGAGTACAATTTTGCACTATTGAAGTACTTATGAATTTTTTTTGTTTGGACCAATTATCTAAGTGTTTGCTCAATTGACATTTTGTGGCCACAATAATCTGAGTATCATTTTATATAAACTAGGTGTCTATGTGGTTTTAGTAGGGAATTTATGGATTTCCTACTTATCTTTGGATTCTTACATAGTCACTCTTTTTTGAAACTCAGATTAGTTAAATGTCAAATATTATAGAGCATTTATGTAGCCTATATGTAATTACATATGTTATTAGGCTATGATGAATAATTAGATGCATGTAAATTATGCTTTCTCACCTATATAATTTTTCGGACTCAAGTAAAAAAAATTATATTAATTAAACATTTTTTTTTATTCACTGATCAAATACTTAACTTTGGAGTTTTATAACTCATATGGTTTGGTTAAGTTTTGATGTCTTAGATCAGTGGGAGTCTGAAAACTTTCTTATGAGATATGTGTGAAGTAATATCATTTTAGTAACATATCTCTTAGCATTTTTGGATGCTTGAGACCATGTAGTATCATTTTATTGAACTACATTATTCTATATACTTTATGAGAAATATTTATGATATATATCCCTATCGGATATTATTTTGTAGCTCAAATTTCTCATTGTCTAATATAAGATTTGTCTATAATTGTCATTCTAGCTTAATGATTTATCTTTGTATTATTGATTAATACCATCCAAGTGGGAGAATGTTGGAAATAATAGTGGATTGGTATTAATCAATTATATTTTATCATTATCTGGCAATTTAAGATTTGGTAATAATCATATCTTATAATATCTTTATGATTATTTGAATGGGATTATAGTAAGATTGACTCTGTGATGGGTTGAGTCAATCATAAAAAAAAGCCCATTTGAGGGGTCTCTGCCTACCCTGGGGGATTATAAATTTGCCATCCCATTAAGCAAATTATAACAACAGCAACAATACACATTCTCTAGAATAATCCCCTAGAAAGTAGGTAGTAAAACCCTCAAGAGTTCTTATTGAACTCATATCTCTACAATAATCATTCCTAGAGTTTTTTTTGTTCTTGAAGATCAAGAACTTCAATTCAATATATATGAGGTACACAGATTCTCTTTCCTTTATCTTTTTATATTTAATTCTCTATACATACTATAATCTTGTATCTATTGATTTAAGGTTTCTTTTATTTCCATCACATCTCTCACCAGTGATCCTATCTTTAAATTCAGTGATTCTTCATGTTTTATAGAAATTCTATGTATATACTAATATCTTAATCTTAAATGAAGAAATAAAACTTTATTTTACAAATAATATTTTTTAAATTTAAAAAATCCTAAAAATAAAACAATATCTTTTTCTAATAATATCTAAAAATTTGAAATTAAAATAATCTGAATTGTTTTTCAATAATATACGTATTTATATTTTTATTTTTATGATAAAATTATAAAAGGATTCTTGTTATGAATTTGGTATTTCAGAATATTATACTATTTGATCAATAAAAAATATGAAAATATAAAAAAATTAAATTCTCCTAGTTGCAATTGTAACTACTTTCAAAATTTTTCTTTTAAAAAAGAATTTGTAAATTGATAAATAGTGAGGATAAGTATTCTTTCAAAAGGGGGGGATAAATATTCTTCTTCATGCATTTGAAATTTATTTGGTATATCATTTTATTCTTTCACCTTTTTTTCTTGTATTATCATTGATGCATAGGCAAATGGGAAGATAAATGATAGAATCCCTTCAAAGTCAAATTTACCTAGCAGAGGAGTTCTCTCTCTTGATCTTAATTTGACGTGAGTTTTCTAAGAATGATAAGAATCTACCGAACATTTGTTGTTTTCTTGTTATGTGTCTTATAATATTTGACAAAAATGCTATCAGTGTGGTTAGGTGCTATGTTCTTCCACAAAATGACAGATTATTTTTGGTTAGATAGAAACCAAATAAGTGCTAATAATACAGTTCTACGATTCTACATCATTTGATTAGATAGAAACCAAAAAAGTTTCAACATAAAAATTTAGATTCAAGCAAGGTGATTGAGATATGACCAATTAAGTTAAAGTCTGGAATTGGCTTAAGGCTAGACTAAGAAATTCATGTATTTTGATTCTGGAATTGTTCCATCTATATATTTCTAATGCATAAAGGAACCAACTTAATTATTGTTATCTGACAATTGCTTTAATCACCAATTGACTATGTGGTTCGTGATAGGGGTGGATAACCATATTTGTCATTCCAAAAACTAATAGTGTCATCCCCAATATGCCAAACTTGTATATGCTAAAATGGTAAACAAAAACGGATTAACTCCTTTTAGAAAACAAGAGTGAGACCACAGTTCATCAAATTACTTTATCCACGCTAACTTTGTACTATAAATTGCTATCCAACTTTAGATTTTAACTGCAGTATGAAACTGGACAGCATGGCGATTCCATCGATTCTGGGAAGTACAAGAGAAACTAGACAAGATTACATCTTGAGAAACTTTCTAGATTTGTTAGCTGCAGTATAAAAGCTGTACATCATGTTGACCAACACTAGGACATATGAAATATCTATACCTAAATAGAAGTGGCCATAACTATTTCTTAAACACTTAAAATACGAATGTAGTTGCAATTGAATCCTTTGTTTTATTCCATTTTCTTATAAAAAAATAAATTTAGATTACAATTTTCTACTTTTAGTATCAACCATTAAATAATCATGGAAGGTTGGAATACTCTATCTTAAATAAAGAGTCATACTATCTTATAAATATAAATATGGAATAAAATTAGAATAATGGTAAAATTATCTTTTTACGTTAAATGTAAACATATAATAATTTCACACCCATCATAACAGTCCTTGTAATGGTCTTAACTGCAAACTACAATGAGTGCAACCGCAATTTAAATCCATGCTAGGTTAATGAAGATGCAACATTAGGTTTTGATAAAGGTCTATATAACACCTGGAGCTGGTGGTGGTAGAGGATAATCTTGACTCAGTGACGAGACTTGAAAGTGCCTTGGAAAGTTTTGTGCAAGAGCAATTTGGAGGCCATATTGGGTGTGAAGTAAGGTTGAGGGAATTGTGGTGGAGGGACTATGTTGACTTGCCATGCAATCATAATGAAGAGGCAAAGACTTTAACTCAAGAACCACTTCACTCATAAGTGGTCTTGAGTTTGGGTTATGGCGAATACAATGAGTAGCCACCCTCATTGCCCTATGAGCACTCCTCATTGGATATTGACCTCCAAGCTTTGGATCCATCAGATAGCGAAAATTTCCTTTTTTTCTAAGACGGGGGCGCAACCATTCCACCAAATTTTGCTCCTCTAGAGGCATTCTTTCATCCACGGCTCTTCTTCCTGTTAGAATTTCAAGTAGAACAATTCCAAAGCTGTAGACATCACTCTTTGATGTATGGTGTCCTGTGACAGCAACATGCATCCAAATAAACTTAAGCTTAAATCATGCATAAACTGTTTCCATGTTTGATGCACTATCTATTAGGATATAATCTGATGAGAAGATAAAAATTAAGAAGAGAATTCTTTGGTGTCATGATAAATCTGAAGGTTTTGGTATGCTTGGTTTTGAGAAGACCAGTGAGGTCACATTTAAAGATAAGCGTCTCCAAGGGGCGCTTGAAAAGGGTATTCGGTAAGCTAAAAAATCGATTTCTGTATGAGATCAGTTGCATTAGGAATTAATCAAGAATGATTAAGTTATAATCAAACATTAACATCCTACAATAAGATTACCAAGAGAAGCAGAATTATCATCATATTATCTAATTCCTTAATTATTTGGAAAAACAAGCATGAGTAGTTATTATTCATTACTACACTGACAAATTATTTTCTATGAATCTGACTTGAGCGTTAACGTATTTTGGCTGGGATATTGGAAAACATCAAGAGATCATTCCAAAACGTATTCAATCATTTGTTGACGGGTACACAACTCTCTAATATCATACCTTTTCTGAACAAATTCATTCCACTTTTCATGAAAGATTTGCAATGTTCCCTTTATCTCAAAGGAGAATATCACATGTTCATAAATCCTATTGAATTGACTAAATTTGAGTTTATCATGAACAATTAAACATGGTCATGGATTGGAATAGATATTTTCATAAAGCTTTGTGAATGTTTGATACGCATTAATAGAACTATTGGTTATACAAACTAGCTATTTAGTGTAGATGATTTTAAACTTTGCAGCTTATGGCATCAAGAAGATTTAGTAATATCGAGGATAAAGGAATATCTAACAGCAAGGATTTGATTCCAACAATGATTTCACTTTCCTTTTAACAATGCATCCTTTCCGGAATAATTTAATCTATACTTTCATCCATACTTACATCTGTTCTTTTTACTTTATAATTATGAAGAGTTCTGCTATAGCAACCATATGCATAACCACAAGTCAAATGGATACTATATATATATATATATATATATATATATATATATATATATATATATCAGAAAATGAGAAATTAAAAGTGAGTAATTTTTCGATACTTCTGTCTTCTAAAGTTGACAATTATCACTTTAATCAGATAAAATACTCTCATTTTTATTTCAAAATTAATAATTTGAAGAATACATACCCTAGAAGAACTTAGTTTTCTAAGAAGGAAAAGTCTATGAATTTGAATAATGAACTAATCAAAGTAATTTTTATGGGTAATAGATGGAGTAGAAACTATTCAGCATGTTTGAGAGTATAGCAACTTACATGATTAAGAGTATACTATATACTAAGAAAGTTTGGATCAAATTATTCTGATAACAAAATAATATATTTGAGGGTATATACTAACCTGTCCTCATATACTCAGGGGCAACATAGCCTGTGGTTCCCATTATTTGAGTTGATTTATGACTTGGATTATCCACTGCAGCATCTTTAGCAAGACAAAAGTTTGAAAGTTTTGGATTGTAGTCCTGAAATAGATAATACGAAGATGTAGTTAAAGATGTAGATTTGCTGAAATTAACATAAGAACCAATGCAACATTTTAAGCTATTACCTCATCCAATAAGATCTTAGATGTCTTGAAATCTTGAAATATCATTGGCATTGATGCTTCCTCATGCAGAAAGGCAAGGCCATTAGCAGCACCAATTGCTATTTTCATTCTGGCATTCCAGGTAAGGTTCATATGCCCCACTATACAGGACATTATGCTTTGTTAGAATCTAATAATTTAAATTCTATATAAATACAGACTAAAAGAATAGGCAATATTATTTCATATAGGTCAATTTTGAGAGGGTTGTTCTCATTTTGTTCATTGGATGAGGACAATAAAACAAGCTAATACTTAAAAAGATTAAGTGAAGCACTTACAATTTAATAGCCCAATTGTATTTTTTTTTTCCAGGAGAAAGTATGATTAAGTAAAGGGTACAGGTAGTAAAAATATTACAAAGCAGAACCTCAACCTCTATATTGATGAATATAATTATATAATTAAAAATGGCATCTTCCATATATATTGAAAGTCCTAGGCATAATAAATTAACATTTTATTTAAAGAAAATAATGATTTTTTTTTTATTTTAGATTGTTCAGAAATCTACCGTCACATTTTTCTTTTATATCATTCACGTATACACTTAGTTACATCAAGAAACTGAAAGAATATTCAAAACTTCACATTAAATTGGTCTAAAACAGTGAATTCTAAATGCTACTAGTATGCACTAGCTAGTTACCTGCAAGAATTACTTAATGAAGAAAAATAAGGGCCTACTTAATTATTTTATGAGAATATATATTAACTTAAATCATGCATATTGAAAGATATATTAGAACAAAAAAATTGAAATTAGGACATACTGTTGAAGAGATGCTTCTCTAGGCTTCCATGATACATATACTCATATACTAGTAGCCTTTTGCCATCCTCTATGCAATAGCCAACCAATTTGGTCAGATTTGGATGAAGAAGTCCACCACGATAACAAATCTCTGTCTGCATACGCAAAATCATTAAGACTTAAAAAAAAAATTATATATCTTACAAGATATGTATATAATAGGTGATGTAAAATTGTAAATTATAGTACTAATTTGCACTAAAATAACAAATGAGCAAATAACACTTGTACTCCTCTAATATTTTGAGACTGTACATCTACTCTTGACTTTTTAACACTTATGCTAAGAACACATATTGTAATTTATTTTTTGGAATAGGGATGTTGTTGCATGTAATGTATGTAAAAAATAATAGTGGTAGTTGCTGGAGGATTAGACAGTAAGATATTGTGTACAATCTCAACAAATATCTAATGTAATTTGCTTAATAAAAAATTATGGAAATTAAATTAAGAGTTTAATTTCTACCACAGATAGTGTAAGAATTTATAGTATTAGTGTTCAGTTATAAATTTTAATTTAATAAATTTATCAAATTTATTATATATGAATAGTTGTAATTAAATGATAATGTTTACGTAATTTTTTTCTAAGAGATACAGAAATATAGTTAGGGTTAGCATGATGACATACTAGCCATTCTTTATCACACTGAAATTTATTTAGGTTGAGAATCTTGACTGCAACTGGAATCCCCGTTCCAGGCCTTGCTGCATAGTTTCCATGCTCATTGACCCAACCTTTCAGCACTTTTCCATTACCCTCCATACCAAGAAAATTTTGAGACTGAAAACTCCTTGTTGCCAACACAAGATCATTAAAACTGAATCTTCGAAGAAGGGAAGAATTTAAAATTAATTCCAGTCTTAATTTGGTGGATGGTGGTCGTTTTAAGCTTCTGGATGATGTTGATCTTGGTGCAATTGGTGGGTATTTAACAATATCATTTGTAACATTTTGTCCTGTTGATTTAGAGGGGAAAAGAATAAGATACCAAAGCAAATTCAAATAGTAACATAAAAGTACTGAGATATCTACATAGATTTTATGCAACTTATCTTAAGAAATTAGGCATTGATGCCTTATATCGGTTTCTTGAAAAAACTTCCGATTTTTTTTTTCAAAATTTCTAATACATATATTTTCATACCTTGAATTTTCATTTTTTTTTTCTTTTTTCAGTCACATATCCTTTACATTTATTACCTTTTTATACTTTTTTTTATCTTCTCCATAAAACAATGTGTCCCCAAGGATGAAATATTTTTCAAAAAAAAAAAAAAGATAAACCAAAATAAATATAAACGTCTGACATAAAATGGAAAATGGGATTCACATGACTAAATAATATATAGATATTGAATTTTCATTTGTAATAATGGCATATTGATTTTCTTTTTTGTGGACATCCTATGGATTAGATATGTTAAAATTGGAGCAAAATAAATTAAAAATTGAAAATAGAAAAAAATATTGTACAAAATTGATTGAATTTAAAGTTGTTTGATTTTTCATAATTTCAAAAACATCGGATCGATCTACTTTTTAAGGTTTATTGTTTACTGCACTTAACCAAATTAAATTGTCTGCACTTGAAAACAATTTGATAATATCAATATCTAATATTTAAATGCATTGGTATGTAAATAAATTTACATTAACATTCAATTACAACATTTTATTTATGGTAAGTATGTTAATTTTCCTAATTAATACTTTAAAATTTGTATAAATGAAAAAAATATGATTGAACATTAGTGTAAAAATTTTTAAAAGTGTCAGTGCATACTAATTAAACTCCTTATTTTAGAGTTTAATTAGTATGCATTGACAGTGTAAAAAAATTTTATGACGTTTAATTACATCTCTTCATTTAAATGATTTGTAAAGTATTAATTGATAAAGTCAATAAACTTACCATAAACAAAAGGTTGTGATTGAAAGTATAAAAAATCTTACAGTGATACTGTACACTAATTAAACTCCTAATTTTATTAGATGGGAGTAAACTTTTATATAATTTTATAAGAGTTTAATTAGTATGCATGGTCAGTGTAAAAAAATTTATACTGTAATTTAATAACAATCTTTCATTTATGGTAAATTTTTTAACTTTACCAATTAATCTTTAAAAGTCATATAAATGAAGATATGTGATTAAACATAAGTATAAAATTATTTTACACTAACGGTGCATACTAATTAACCTCATTTTAAAAATAAACTTTTTCAATATAATTTTTTTAATTCTTATTAATAAAATTTTTAAACTGCAAATCAAACCAAATAATTAAAGGTGAGTTTGGTTTAGTTTAGACTTTCTAATTAATCTAAATCAAGCTAAAGTTCAGTACATTTCTTTTATTTAGTTTGGATTAGTTTTAAACTATGCATTCAGGCAGAGAATAAAATAAAGTCAAAGATAAAGAAGTAATAAACTTCATAAATAATATAATGTAAAAAAAGAAGACTGAGAAGAAAACACTATCAAACAGGTGTTTAACGTGAGGTTAAAGGCGTAAGGAAACAAGCATGGGACAGCCTCTTTATGACTTACATACTAATCCAATCTATGAATTACACAATTTGATATAAATGTTTATTAAAAGTAAATTTTTAATTGAAACAAGAAACTAGGATCAATTGTAAGAAGAATGGTGGAATAAGATAAAATATTTATACCTTCACCTAATTTGCTTTGGTCATCACTGGTGTAGTCTTCCCTTTCTGAATCACAAATAAGCATGCAACTTAGGAAAACCCTCAATTTCCTGAAAAATCTTGAGCCTTCTTTGTTAGTACCTTGAACAACATATTTGTTGTTTCTCCCTCTATTGCATGTTCCCACTGCCACAGAATCCACCTTATCACCAGCACTCATATTTTCAGTTCAGAACCCTACAACATTTCACATATAAAATTTATCACAAATTTCTTCAAGACCACATAGAGCTGCATCAGTCAAATGACGATCTTATTAATATACTTTGGTTCTTAATTTAGAAAATGAATACATTATACATTATTAGTATAAACTTTTGACTGTCATTTAATATAATTCTTTATAAGTTTATTAACTTTATTAATTAATATTTTAAAAGTCATAAAAATAAAATATTAATATAATTTTTTTTTAACTGCATGGAAATTAAACTTTTCTGATATGTGTAACAAGGTGTACTTATTCAATGTTTGAATATTATATGATGCGGGCAAATTTGTTAACTATAAATAATAATAATAAAATAAATAAATAGTGAATACTAGTGTAATGAAACGTAAGGTCGAGAGAGTACACACTGTTTGAGGGTGCACGTAAGCTTAACCTTTTCCAATATTTTCAACTTAATGGATCGAAGAGTGAAGATTGATTTGTTTAAATTGAAAACATAAAAATAAATTAAATGATGTGAAATGATTGAATTCGTTTAAGAAGTTTGGAGAGTCAAACGAAAAACGCTGAGATAAAAATGCTTTAACACATACTTTTAAATACAATTTTATTATTAATTTGGTAAAATTTATTAAAAAGCATAACACCTTATAATAGTAAAAATTTAAAAATAATGTACTAAAAAATAGAAAATCAAAATGTTAACATGGCAGAAACAATGCACACACACACTCAACTCCTAAATGCTGAAAAAAAAAAGTAAACCAGAAATTAGGTAGTTATTTTTAAGATAATGAAAAAAAATTAGAACTTAAAAAGTAAATATAAATAGTTTGTCAAATTTTTTACTTTTTTTTTAACTTAAAAACCTTTTTAAAACTAAATGTTGCTGATAAACTACTCTTTTATTTTGTCTAGTAAAAATTATAAAAATAAAAAATTACATTATAAAATAAATCCTTAAAAATTCAATTTATAAGTACTATATGACCCAGTTTCTTGTTCAAAATGACTTCCAAGCAAAAAAAAAAAAAAAAGTTGTGTAAAACACTACATTAATAAATTCCAGCACAGGTAAGAACAAAAACAAAAATGGTAGCACAGGTTAAGAATTGTAGAAATAGGAAAACTAAAATTTTTTGAGAACCAAGTGTTCATCATGAAACCAGAAACTAAACTAGGTCAACAAACTAGTTTTGCAACTTTTTGATTAAAGAGAATAAGAAATGAAGACAAAGATATATAAGCACGTACACTAGAGAGAGTTTGTGTTTTTGCTTAGGGAAAATTAAGCAAAATTGGTGCAGCAAGTGAAAGCTATGGTGAGCATTTGAAATGAGAAAAGAAGAGAAGAGTATATATAAGTGAGACTCAGTCAAGAGAAACGTTGACACAATGGGAATAATCAATAAATGTGCTTAGTAAAACAGAGAGAGAATAGATTAACACTTAAATTTTCTAGAAAACAACTCAAGCACCTGGTTTTTCTTTCAGAACACAGTAACATGTTTATTAATGATGGCTTTCTAAATATATTTTAAATATCTATTCAATATATTCTTGAGAGGTTATTTCAATATGGAACTATTTTTATATGCTAATCAAGATCTGATTAATATCATAAATATAATTTAAAGTGATTATCATATAAATTAATGTTTTTAATTAATAAAAAGAATTTATATAAACTTTGGGAGGTAGTAAATTAATGTACCATATTGTAAACAAAAGTCCCTAAAATCAGAAAGCATCTATCGACCATGTTACATTCATCTTACTCAAAAAATGACAAGAGCTGGAAAATGAAACTTGTCATATGTTATATATGAGACCATTTTTCATAATACAAATTCATGATAAATTAAATCATAAAAAAACTAATACATGGTTAATATATTTCAATTAAATTAAATTCTGGTTACGTGAATAGGTACGCAATCAACATAAACTGACGATTTTCGACAATACCAATATAAAAACAACCTTTACTTATTCGTCTACATATTTTATTGTTAGTAATTAATTTACTAACAATAAAATTTATTAAAAAATAATTTAATAACTTTATTAAAAAATTATTAAAATAATGTTAAAAAGTCTATGAGAGTTATAAATGGTTTTCAAAAGCATTGCAAACAAACTAAATTTGTAAATGAAACCAATAAAAATAAAGAAAATATTGATGCATTAAAAATTCAGTTGTAAAAATATTTTTTTATATTTCTCAGTCTTTGATTCTGATTTCTTGTGTTAAAGCTGTGTGTGAGAGAGCTAGGAATTAATTACTGCAAATAATTAAATAGAGGGATACTTATAAATGAGGCTCTTAATTAGTAAACGAAAGAATGAAGGTTAAGAGAATGGGAAAAGCAGAAAATTCAACCAAATGACATTCTCAAATTTTTATTCATCGTTTCTTAATGTGTGTGGTGTGTCTATATATATATATATATATATATATATATATATATATATATATATATATATATATATATATATGCAATAGTCACATGTTTGGAAGCTATTTAAAAAAATATATATTATTTATTCAGTCTTAAAATTAAGCGTTGTTATAGTTATTTTACATGTACCAATAAAAGTTACTCTCTTTGTTTCAGAATGAGCGTTAGATTGAGAAAACTTTATATATATATATATATATATATATATGAAAAAATGATGATCTTATCAAATTAACATTACTATTACGTTCCATTTCATTGAAAAACTAAAATTACATTATTAGAAATATTATAAAAAATAATTAATTTTATATTGAAAAAACGAAATGTGACGCTCTTTAATTTTAAAATAAGTATTTTTTCCAAATATAAAACTTATGCATTCTTGGAGTAATAAATAGATAAAAAAGGATAATAATTTTACAAAACTAATTTTATTATTAATATTATATTGAGAACTAAAATAATATTTATTAAAAATATTAATTAAAATAATTACTATTATATTGAAAAGAAAACTAACAAAAAAAAAGTTAATTACCTAATTAATATAGTAACGAATTACAATTTATCTTAGAGGGAATTAATCTTTATTTTTATATAACTTACCAATTTTTTTTTAACAGTAACTTATAAATGATCTCAAATGATTAAATCTTACGAATAAATGTGGTCAAGATTATAGCATAAAGTGCAGGTATTTCTTTTTTAAAATTTAATTCTATTCCTTCAAATCTAATTAATTTTGGTCAACATTCAATACCCTCATCATCTCACAATAAATTAAACACCTTGATATATATTCCACTATATTTTCTGATATTATTAATTATCTATGTAATTATATTCTTTTATAAAAAAATTAGGAAATGACTAATTCTAAATATATTTTGCTCCAAACATGTTGCTACTAATATTTTTCATTTATAGTATTATAAGTATAAAGTATTTATTAATTGTTAATATATGTTTAGAGATGACAAAAATATTCATTCATGTGGATACCGATACTGTCTAAACTCACCTTCTTTTGACCGGTATTGAATGTTTTGATCGACTATACGTATTACTCGATGTGATGAACCGGGTATGGGTACGAGTATGTGACTATCTACCATGTACCTGTCCTGTTATAATTTTAATAATTATATAATAGTTTAAAGTTATATATTTAATTAAAATATTACTTCTTAAATTTTAATTTATAATTTCTTATTATTAATTATTATTTTATACTTTTTAAATTAAATATAATTAATAACTTAATATATATTTTATTTAATAATAAATAAGTAAATTTAAATTTTATAAAATAATATAATGAATACCCGTAAGTATACCTGAACTCAAAAATATATGAGACAAAGATGAAGATTAAATTTTCTTACTCACTCTTTTTTATACTCAACCCACCCTGCACTTTCTGTGGACGAGGACAAGAAAGGTCAAACCTGCACTCATCTCGCTCCTTTACCATCCTTATATATGTCATAAATCTAACCTATCAACATCCTTTTTATATTTGCTATTTTATTAAACGTTAAGTTAAATTGTAAAATTTGATTTTTTTAAAAAGATAAATAATTTTATTTAGTAATGGCAAAAGACAACTCCATCACAAAATATATTAAGGAGATGTCTAATATAGATATATAGAACAAAACATAATATCTAAGCGGATTAGAAAGGAACCTCACTAGGATAATATCAATATATTATTAGACAAATCCTCCTTAACTATCCTTAAATTATCCCTTTTCTAGATTAAAAATAGAGTAATTTGATTGTGTAAGGTTTTATCCTTAGATTATCCCTTTTCTAGATTAAAAATAGAGTAATTTGATTGTGTAAGGTTTTATTTTTAATATTGTGTTAGAAGTGTGTGAAATAAATAAAAAAAAATTAAATTTAATTTTGACTATGATCGATAAATTAATAAAGAAATTATTTGTGGTATTATTTGTATTTATATTGTGTATTGTTTTAGGAAATTAATTGTATCATGGATGTTTAGTGGAATTTGTTTGGTGTGAAGGGAAATTTATATATTTAATCTTTTATTAGAAATATTCTGGAATTTAAGTGGTGAGAAATTACGGTTAAAAAATCAAATAACTAAACAGAACTCCAGTTTCTTTTTCCTTTTTTCTTTTCTTTTTCCTTTTTCACTCTTCTTCAGTTTTTCCTTTTCACTTTCTTTCTCCCTCAAACCTCTCTCTCGTCTCTCTCCTCACCCAAATTTCTCTCTCTTTGCATGTGGTCCTTCAGGGTGATGAAATCTCTTCCATTGCTTTCTGATTTTGAGTACTGATCATTATAGGTATGTATGATTCTAATTCTTCGAGTTTTTTTCTATTCGCTTTACGTTCAATCGTTCCCATTGAAGAGAAATTCTCTTTAAAATCTCATTTTTCTTAGGTTCCTTCTTGGTTTTTGGATTTTTATTAGGTTTTAAGTGATTTCTGCTATTGGATTCTTCCCTCTCTTTGAATTCAGCTCATAAGGGAGAAATAGGTAAGGAAAGCTCAATCTTTGTTTAATTTCTTGAGAATTTAGATTTGATGAAGTAAAAATGTTTGGGTATGTATGATATGATCTGAGTTTTGAACCATGTTAGAATTGTAATTTTAATGTTTTGAGGTGACTGAATTATATTGAGATAATGCATCTATTGATTTGAGTGAACATTTGAAATAATGATTTATGAATTGTATGGTGAGTTGTTATGAAGAGGTAACAGAGTCATGTGTGAAGTGCATTGAATTAGGGATGTCTATGTAAAGTCGTTATGATCCTGGTGTTTTACACAAGTGGATGTACTCATATAGCAATTATGTGTCTGCATGAGTCAAGTTTATTCTAGACACAAGTTGAGAGTCGGTTGAATGTTCGTATGGGTCCCATGAATGTCAAACACCAGTTGAAAAATGAAGTCTGAATAGGTCACCTTAATATCCAAATTCAATGTGTGTTTTCCGAAATAACATTGAGTCACTAGATTGTGATTACGTTGAATTGATTACTTATGTTAAGAGGAAATATAAGTGTGAAGGTTCGTTTGATAATACTATGAAATGTGTATAGACGTTGAATTGTATTATTTTCATATTCACTTTGATTTATGATGTTATAAGCTTATCTTTGCTTATATGTGATTTTGTATAACTGTGATAATCGTGTTTTGCACGAAAGCAAATAGAAGAAAGGAAGCTGGAATGCAACACCATCTGGAATGAAGAAAGAATAATAAATTGTAGAGAGAAACTACTTTTGCTAGACTTAGAATATGTTTGTTGATTATAAATATGTGTGTAATAGTTAAGGATTTGTATTGCTTGTCTTTTGAGTATATAACTAAATTTGTGTAATGATAAGGCTAAAGTGTAGCTTGGTATATAAGATGTTGATATAATTATACATGATAGAATGTTACAGGTAGCTAAATGATTGTGTTGTACTTTGATCTATTGAGGTTATGTAGCAGAAGTTTTGTAGTTATGTAGGGTCTCGTTGGGGCATGTCTCACCCAACAAAAAATTACCTCTATCGAAGAATTTTTTGACTTTGTACCCAATAAGGTGTCTCGTTCAGTGCAAAGTTTCCCCTATCAAGAATTTATTGGGGTTTTCACCCAGCAACATATCTTACTAAGTAAAGTTCCTTAACTAGAATAATGCAATTCAGGTTTCTCCTGGGCGAGATACCTTTGTTCCTCGCTGGGTGACCTTACTCATTTAGCGAGCTTATATTGTGCATGTATTTAGTTATTATTTGTTAGTTTTTAAATTTTGAGTTTAAGTGGTTTGGAAATTATAGAATTGATGAATAATAATGTTAAGTATATTATTAATTATTTAGGATGTTACAACAATGGGATAAGAGCAGTTCGTGTCTTATACACAAACTTGTGTCAGTTGGTCCTTAATTATAAATAAGAATTTATAAAAGTGATTGGGAAATAGGTTTAATATGCTTGTGAGTGTGTATTTTACTGTGCTATGTTTAGTATTGAGTTCTAGTGTTCTCCTCTAATTATAATG
The DNA here is from genome assembly GCA_037954015.1 of Psophocarpus tetragonolobus. Taxonomy (NCBI): domain Eukaryota; kingdom Viridiplantae; phylum Streptophyta; class Magnoliopsida; order Fabales; family Fabaceae; genus Psophocarpus; species Psophocarpus tetragonolobus. The sequence goes on along the minus strand of CM075696.1, from coordinate 28,595,065 downwards.
TAATTATGTTATAGAATGACACCTAGACCACCTACACCTCTTCCTTAATCGTCATCTGACTTTGCGCAAGTGACCCATACTATTGAAGTTATGGCGGCTACGATTCAACAAAATGTTCCAATGCTACACCAATTTCAAGACCTCCAAATAGTTAAATACAATTTTGATACAATTAAAGAATATATAGTGAATCTAATTTGTTAAAGTTAGAATTATTCAATTTATTTTCAAGATGTGTTCTTGGTTGTTGTGTGGTGGAAAATGCTCTTTTATACAAGCACTCAATATGTATAGAGAGCGCTTTGATAAAAATGCTCTTTATTAACAGACAGCACAAACGTAGAGAGTGCTTAAAAAATATTTTCTAATAAGATACTAAACACTTCATATGACCATTTTTGTCATTCTTGAAATTATATATGTATCCTATAACCTGCCACATACATTTCCATGTACATTTTTTTTATATACACTCATTATTATTATGTTAATTCTGAGCTTCATCGTTAGTCTATCCAAATAGTATTAATGAGGATTAGCTCCCTCTTTGTCATTCTTTTATTAAAACCACAATATCAACATATCTTTTATTTATATATATATATATATATATATATATATATATATATATCTTCATGCTGTACAACAAAGGATAGTTTGTGTTAAAAAAAGATTATCGAAAATTTATAATCAATCATATTATAAGTTTGATTTATTGGTTTAATACACACTTTTTTGGTAATGTATAAGTTAAAATAAAAATATTTAAATAATAAATGCATAAATTAAAATAATTAAAATTTTTTTCATTATAAATTTGTTTATTTTTTAAGTTATATAATATTAATTTTTTTAATAGTTAAATACAATTGTCAAAGTAAACCAATTTAATATATAATAAAAAAGACAAAAACACTTAGACACTATTAGTGTAAAAATTTTTACACTGACAGTTAGTTACAATCCTCTATGTATGCTAAGTTTGTTGATTTTACTAATTAATACGTTACAAGTCATGTAAACAAAAAGTTGTAATTAACTGCAAGTGTAAAAATCTTTTACATTGACAGTGTATAGGTATTAAACTCAATAAAACAATAATCATGATATTTTATATTTTTATAACATTTATAATAGACTTTATTAATTTTGTTAAAAAAAATTAGGGGTGTTCAAAATGAACCAAACCGAATTGAAAACCAAAAACCAAACTGCTCGAACTGAAAACGCAAAAAATCACTTTAGTTTGGGATGATTTAATTTTTATAATTTCCAAATCACATGGTTCGGTTCAGTTTGCGGTTTGAAATTATGAAACCGCACCAAACTAAACCAAATCGCTTCCTTATTTATTTTAGCAAATTTCTAAGAAGGCATATACAATTACTCATTATTTTTTAAATTTAAAAGATTTTGATTTAATATTTAATTAAGATTTTTAATTAATATGAATTAGTAGATAAATAAATATTTTAGTAAAACTATTTGATTTAATTTTGTTAGATACAATTTGACGACAACCACTAGAGTATAATGTTTAAAATAATTGATTGTTTATACTTTAATTTTAATGGTTGCTATTTTTATATAATTTTATTGGGAATGACTAAACTTTTATACAATTTTGGAAGTAAATTTTTTTATGTATTTTTTAATACTTAATAATAGAAATTTTAAATTACAAAATCAAATCAAACCGAAAAAGATTAGTTTTATTTGGTTTGAATTTTATAATTAACCTAAAGTGAACCAAACAGCATCGCACTTATTTTTATAGTTTGGTTCAGACTAGTTTTAGAGTCAAAACCGCATCAAACTAAACTGCGAACACCCTAAACAAAATACAATTAAAATTGACCACAAAATGGAAGGTTAGATAATTTACATGAAATTTTATAATTAACTTCCATCATCACTATTGTAAAAACATCACATAAAAAAAAAGAGTTTAATTGGTTACATTCAATCACAACTATTCATTCATGGTAAGTTGACTTTACTCATTACTACTTTAAAAGTTACATAAATGAAAAGTCATGATTAAATGTCAGTGTAAATATTTTTTACATTGACAGTGTATACTAATTAAACTAAAAAAAACCTTAACATTAAAATATTTATGTAAAATGGAAATAAACCTAATTATACTTTGATTTGTTTTATAAATTCTTTCTGCATTTCTTTCATTATTGTAAATGGATTTATTTAAATTTTTTTATGTTGATTCAATAAAAAGTTGTATATTGATCCTCAGGATACAAATGATATATATAAAGATATCTATGTATATCTTTTTCATGAAAAATTTAAAAACAGAATGTGATTTACAAGTTAATCTAACATTTATTTTTCTTTCTGGAAGTTGGGCCGCTCATCCTATGGACTAGCTCTCTTCGTGAGCTATAGTCCTCCGACTCTCGGGTCTGTAAGACCCTCGACTGCGCGCTTGTCCCCTTGGTGTCTCTAGGTAGTAACTAACTCCTCTCTCCACTCTGGGTCACTATGTTTCCCTACGTTTCGCTCGATTGACCCCACCCAAAAATGACGATATGAGTATGAGTATATATATATATATATATATATATATATATATATATATATATATATATATATATATATATATGAATACGAATACGATAGCTCTAGCGAGCTATCGAACTCTAGTGATTAAGTAAATAACTACGAGTGAAGCGTAGGGGAGCGTAACTTCCCGAAGTGTAGTTCTACACACGCATAAGGAGTTAGCAGAGAGTAGCTATTGAGCTACTACCTAATAAGCTGTCCACCCCATGCACTCCTCCCTGCGTTATCTAAATCAAACGTTAAATTAAGCGTAAAAGATATTAGATTTTTTTAAAACAAATTATCTAGGATTATGTATTTTTTTACTTTTAGATTTATTTTGAAATGTTTTTTACAAAAATCAACGTCATGGTCATAGATTTAATTTATTATAGCATAATTAAGATAATCTAAGACTATTAATGAAATAAACTACATATCAAAGTAAAGGTTGTAAGCTAAATATCAAATTTAGAAGAAACCAAAATCTCATTGACTTCCCACTTCATTGAAATAACATACAAAGAATTCATAATTATCTTTATGTATTAACATCATCAACAATTTCATAATTTTCCTATATGTAGATTGTTGACCACAATAGTGAAATTCCATTCCCACAAAAGCTGCAAAAATAGGACAAACCATTTCATGTTAATTAATCATATCTAAGCCATAACAAATAAAACTCATATCGCATTACAAATAATATTGTTAGCATTACATATTATTTTTTACACACAACTATTAGATAAATTTACTCGAGTCTCACTACATGTATAACACCAACACTCAAATAGTAAGAAGGCCATATGCAGTGAATTCAAAGTTTTGGAATGTGAAAATAAATTCAATTTTATATATTATAAAATTTATTTAAATATAATTTTAATTTTTTTATTTAAAATAAAGATTTTGTTTTTCTTCAAAATTTATAATTTTATTTTCCTAATTTTAAAATATATTATCTAGATTTATATCTTTTTGTTGTCATTGTTAAAAGTTTACAAATAAGAATCGTAAGGGTGGTATAAACAAATACAAGTTTTTAAAATATTAAAATATATAGATTTGCTAGTTTATATCAATTTATTTTTTAAAAAAAATAAATTAAGAAGTTATAACTATATAGTTTTTAAAATACACATATTATGTATAAGTTGCCAATTTATTTTTTCTAAAGTTTAAGTGAGTGTAAATTAGCAAATCTTTATAATTGTTGGATTTGCAAACTTACTTTCACTTATATTTTAAAAAGAGTAAGCTAACAAACTATATATATATAATTTTATTTAGATATATTCAAGATGTAAGATGCTAACTTATTTATTTTAAAAAATAAGTAGGTATAAGTTAATAAACTCCTAAAATATAATATTTTATTATTTAATACCTGATATATGTAATTATAAAAAAAAATAAAAAATGGAAGGAGATGGAGGGGGGCCATGGTTCTCGGTCTCTTCAAAGCTTCGTCCCTAGCCATATGCAATTTATTCAATAATGAGTGTTAAGAGTTTAACACTAATTACAACTTCTTTATTTATATGAATTTTAAAATATTAATGGGTAAAGTTAACAAACTTACCATATATAAAAAATTGTTATTAAATAATAATATAAAATTTTACACTAACTATATATAAGTGTTTTTCACTTATAAAATACATTAGACTGTTTGAAAGTTAGATATATACTGATATCCAATTGTAAATTTCTTATCATAGGTGGAAGATACTAACCATATAAATGTTACATACTTGTTTCCCTATAAAATCATGTGAAAACCTTTAGACTTTTTAAGTTTTTTAACCCTGCATTAGATGTAAAAGAGAAATATATACTTAATTTGTTGAGCATCAATTAATGGATAGATAATTACACATTCACTAATTAAACGGGTTAGTATCATTAATCATGTCAAAAGTTCCAATAATATTCAATCATAACTTTTTATTAATAGTAAATTTGTTAACTTTACCGATTAATATTTTAAAAATCATATAAATCAAGAGTTGTTATTAACCTAAGTATATTAATTAAATTCTTAAACTATTGCATTTTCAAATGTTTAGTTGCATATTCTTTTCTTCCTAACATATGTTTGCACAAATAATGCACCTTAAACAAGATGTTGCGCTTATAATGGTGGATATATAACTACATGCATGTACATGGTTGAATGTATATGAATAGGTCATTAAAAGAATTTGCAAGAAAAAGAAGGAAAAAAACACTAAATTATTGCAAGGACTAAAAATAAATAGAAGCTTCAAAGTTGTTAAAACGTGTAAAAAGTATCACATAATATTGTTATTATTTCAAAGTATCCTAGATTATTTATTCCAATTTGTGAGAAGTTATCTTGTGAATACGTATCCTTCACAATCAACAAACAATACGAAATGGAAATGTGTGTTGGGTATTGTGAAGTCACACACTATAACATATATGATGGGAATATATTTTTGTTTTGAACAATTCAAATATTTCTCTGTCAAAGATAATTTGGTGAAAAAATTAAAAGTAATTAAGGAGGGTGAACTTAGAAAAATTGAATGAGAATAATACTTTCCCTATCGAAATTGTAGCATTTCAAAGCACAAAGGCATCAAAAGGCCTAGAAAAGTAAAGGTCCATCCAAAGAGCAAGCACTCAGCAATATTATTTTTTCCTACACTTCTATATTATTTTCCCTAAACCCTAATTTAACCCTCCAAAATGTTCAATCCGAAAAAAAATTCACTCACTTCAGAATGAAGTGCAGGAAAATTTCCAGAATGCAGAAAAAAATTTCCCATTAAAAAAACAATAGATTATATTTGTTTCTTCGTGATCTACATCTTTTCTTCCTCGTAGGATGATTATGTTTGTGAAAGATTATAATCTAAATTTTATATTATAAATTTTTTTAAAAAATAACTTAGAAAATTGGAAATTAATCCAACGTAAATGCAGAAAAAAAAATTCTTTAAACAAATAAGTAGTTTGTAGTTTTTAACAAGCTAAAAATTTGAACTTATGATTATTTTTCAGTTATTTTTCACTTTTTTGTTCTCTAAAATTTTATTTTTTTTATCCAAACAAAATTAATTGTTTCATACTACTTTTCAGTTAAGTTATCCAAACAAAAAACTACTGTAATTATAATTAATTATAAAATAATCAATTAAACCTATAGTCAATTATTAAAATAATCTAATTTTTTCAACTTTTCTCATACATGTTTCAATAACGTTAAATATTATAAAATCACATAATGTTTCAATAATCATATTAGATTATGTCTGGAAAGATCATAATTTGTTTTTAAATTATAGGTTGTCTTGAAAAATAAGTTTGATGTTTAAAAATTCAACTTAAATTTTTAAAAAAAATATTTTAAAAAGTATTTTTTTTTAAGAAACTGAAAATTTGTGACTTATAATTAATTTCAATATCTTACTTTTTCTTTCAACTATTTTTATACTTTTTTACTCTATAAAAATGAAATTACTTTTGAGTAAACTTACTCAAACAAAATTTAATTCTGATTATAATCAATTATAAAATATTTAATGACATATTCGATCAATTATTAAAATAATATAATTTTTTAAAATATAAATTTTTTCAAGAAAATATCTTCCTAAACTTAAGCTGAATTCCCAAACATTCAACTTGTTTTTCAATTGATTTATAATCTAAAAATTAAATTATAATCTTTTCTAGATATACTCATGTGTATGCTAAGAAAGTGGTGTACGAACCCTTTTCCTTTCTTGGCTTTTGACTTTGAATACAATGTTGTTTTCATACCGAACTCTTTAACAGTTTGGGCCTACACTTATGGGCCTGTCACGGTCCAACACATTGATCATACATGTGTTGTTTGAAAGGAAAGGGGAAATTTTAAAAAAAGGACAAAAGAGAAACATATGCATGTTACCATATTATTCGTCAATAATAATAAATATACTTAAATATCATTTAGTATATATATAATTGTACATTTTGATTTTTATATTTAAATTTTAAATTTTATTTTAATATCTACTATTTTTTAAAATTTCAAAATGATGCAATTTTAAGGATAAGCAACTTTTTTCCAGTTTAAATAATTTGTTGATACCTATAAAATAAATTTATTTTATTTTTAATACCTGATTTTTATTTATATTTTGATTTTGATATATAATTTTTTCTTAATTTTTGATAAAGACATTTATCATGAAAATGACATAAATATTGACTTAACAACTTTAATAACATATATATTCTTTTGATGACGATCATATGTAATCAAACACATTTAACAATATATATTAATTTTAAAAAAAATAAATAAAATGTTAAATACTAAAATAAAAACTCACAATTTTACAAATATGAAAAGGATATTTAAATCTAAAAAATAATATTAATTTTAGACAGCTTTGCTTATTCTACTAACACATTGAGGCTTGTGATAAAAATGAAGTTCAGACACCATATTGGTTAAATGGCAATGGAAAGTAAGGTGAAAGTCAAAAGATGCATTCTACTTTTTCCAATATGAAACATGGAAAAAGTTTCTTTTAATGTGTACTATTACTCAATCAATCTACAAAAAACTTAAGCATGGACAATGTACGAATTGGCATATTATTTTAACCATTCATAATTCATCAATTTTTCTACTCACCCACTTGTTTTTACCAAGTACAACTATATCGGCTACACACCTTTTGATACTCTCTTTTTACAAACAAACCTTTTTTGTAACAAATAGCAGTTTTCATTTTTCACTTTTATATCTTCCAACAAGCATTTTAGTGAACTTCATTTCAGACATGCATTGACAACCAATAGAGAAAGTTGAGTAGATTTTAGGCATTTTCTTGTTAAAATTAACTACTTCCTTAAATGATTGCTAAATACTTAAATTTAGTTGAAATGGTCGGTGATAAATCCTAATATTATAGGTAATAGAGAACATCCACATGATTTGGAAAGATTCTTTTTTAGATTTAATAATAATAAAAATTATAAGTTGACACACACAAACTTGAAATGAAAACTAATTATCTAGCATATGTTTAAATATGCACGTAACTTTTAAAAAAATTGAACATATATAAATCTCTATATATATCATATCATATAAAGTAATTTACACGACTCATGTAACTATGTGAGCTATCTTGCATTTGGACAAATTTTAAGACTTCCACATATTTAGGGTTATGAAATTGTATGCCTCTAGTGGAAATATAATCTCATAGAAGACACAAGTCCATGTATGTTTTGTTTATACACCATGAATTACCCTAAAATAATTATTAAAGACAATACGTTATATTGTCTTATTACATATATATATATCTCTTTGAAGTTACAAGAAAATTTGGGATTATATTATTAAAATTAAATATTTTTAATTTAAGGTTGGTATTACCAAATACCAATGCCAAACATGCTTTTGGAAGGAGTATCGATTGTGATGTTGGCATGAGAAGCAAAATATCTCACCAACAATTAATGACACTTAATAATGAAGAAGGTTTATTATATATAATATAATGGGTTGACTGATCTTATAATCATGTGTAGTTTAATCTTCAATCAATAAGAAAGCATTAACACTTTATTTTTGGAATATCTTCTATGATACTTTGAACACTTGTCACATTAATAGTAGCTCTTTTATATAGATCTTTCATTAATTTATTTATATACAATTGATACCCCAGCACTTTCGCTAAAAGCATGAAGCCCATTGGCCTTTTCTTACAAGCAAAGATGAAAATCACAATCAACCCTCCTTAAACGTAATTAATTTTAAATATAATTAAAAAAAATTTACTGTAAATTTTAAATGAAGAGAATATATTAATACACTGTTTCTATAAAATTTTATACCGTTAATTTAATTAAAAATAATTTTTAAAATAATCATTGTAAAATTTAATCAACACATAATAATATAACAGTTTTTGTACTACAAAACTAATATATAATAAAATGATAAATAAGGTAAGGGGTCTACAAAATTGAAGTTTTCAATGAGTTAATTATATGAATCGTATTAGAGTCTTATGAAGCACCCGTAAGGACTCTTAAGCTTAAGATAGTAATGGACACTAACAACATATGGTTTTTAGTAATATTTTTCTTAATATTCAATTAAAAAAATTTTAACATTCTTTGACAATTTTTAGAAAATGTCAGATATTACTAATATACTTTTACAATATTTTAGGTTTTATTATAGACATAGACTATACACAACATGGTTTTATCAACATAGATGATATATATAAACACTTCCTCATGAAAAGTCATTTAGCTTTAGGAATGTTATGTGAGTTATTAGAAAGTTATATTTGATTAATTAACTTATTATTAGTACAAAATATTTATGTTTTATTGGTGAATTAGAATATGATTGATTACCTTTTTAATTAACCGTCATTCTTAACTAGGTTTTGTCTATACACAATAGTCAAAATTTGAGACTTTGTTTAAAGAATCAATATCATACCAACTACTTGTATGGGTATGGATGCATGTTAATTGTTTGAATCAAATTATGAGTTGAGTAAGACACACATTCATAAGAAACAGCTGTATGATTCTATATAAGATGATATAGAGAGAACTACAGTACGTTTTGGTGTGAAATGAACGGAACAGGTGATTATCAACACGCATGCATGAATTCCAACTTCAATTTAATAAATGTGATAAGATAGGAAACAAGAAATTGTGACCAACATGTTTTGGTTTTGCTTGAAATGCCAGTGCTATGCTAACACTGATCGAAACCAAGGAAGACAATTCACTAATCACTCGTACGTTGTCTGTTGAATGTTTATTTTGCACAACCACACATCACAATAGCCACATGTCTCGGTGAATCGATGCATCATACGCAACTCATTAATGCTCACATTCTTGTTTATAGACCCATGCGTAGAATTGTTCGTCACTATCATTTATGTGTCCGTTCATATGGCCCCGATCTCTTAAATATCATCAAGTGTAAGCTTATCAGCTAGATAATTTGAAAGCTTATAAATAATATTAAAAACTGAAAAAAATTAAAAGTTTATATACTAATTGAGTAATTGAAAGTATATGATGATACTAAGGATATGATGAGAAATATAAAATGATTGAGATGACTGGTAGAAGATGAGCAAAAAGAATTTCTAAAATAAAGACAAAACACACATATATATATATATATATATATATATATATAGAGTTTAATTAATATACACGGTCTATATAAAATATTTTTACATTAACATTCAATTATGATTTTTCATTTATGTAACTTTTAAAACACTAATAAGTAAAGTCAACAAATTTATTATAAATAAAAAACGGTAATTGAATGTTAGTATAAAAATATTTATACTAATAATGTATAATTAATTAAATTCATTTATATATATATATATATAGTTATAGTGATCACTGAATATCATTTAATTATGTATTTATCCTACACAACTAACTAATTTTTATTTTGGTTCTCATAAAATTTTTCATAATATATATATTGTTAATGATATTGGCATTATTATAAGAACAAAATCATCAGCGCATCATAAACTTGATTATGTCACCTAATTAATTACTTAAAAAACTTAATTTAACAATAGAGTAAAAAATATACATTTCAATAAATTAAATGAGAAACTAAATAAAATATAGTTCAAAGAATAAAATCAAAATTATTAATCAGCTTTCCAAAGAAACAAAATGTTTTTAACCCTAATTTTTAATTGTCTATGTGTCATAAAATTCTTATCTTTTATCTACTTTGTAATGGAACATATAAATCAGTATTAGTAACACTAGCTCTCATGAGATTTTCAAGAAAATAAATTAATTGAAAATAAAAAAAGTGAAAATTAAATCTGTAACTTAACATTTTAGTCCGGGCCGGGCTAGCACTCAAACTGTTAATTAATGCAAGTTGCTCAATTAGGACATAGTTTTGGAAATATCTCAAAAGAAAAAAAATTAAGAGAGTGAAACGATTTTTTTTTTTATCAGCCAAATAAAATTTTATTAATGACCATTAGGAAAGCAAAAAGATATGTCTTCCAATAGTAAAAAAAAAAATAAATTGAATCTATACCCTACCACGAAGATAAAAAATGGCAACTACAATATAAACGTCAAATACCATACATCAAATTCAAAATTCACTCTCTATATACATGCATAGTAATCCTAACTGCGCAACACCACTCGAGAGTGATATATATTTCAACATTTACTTATAACACAATACATTTTAAAACATGATCTATTAACTATATTAAGAATAGTTTAGTTTGCACTACTTTACCATGTCATATTTTTGGATTTTGTGTAGAGATATGTTAAAATTAACTATAAGTATCATTGATTTTTATGATAGAATTACATGTTCTATTATAAAATACATAAAAATACATTAATTTTTTAAATACTATATTATCCAAAAAAGTCACTTTATCATCTAAAATATATGTTTTGCATTTTAGAGAGTAGTAATCACATTATCAATTGATGCTAACGGATTTTTGCTCAAATATTACCTCCTTTCTTTTAATTAATGCAACAATTAATTCTATAAACAATCTTATCATACCATTCAAAAACATTCTTTCCACTTCCTCACATAATAATTATGTTATCATACTTTAAGCATTCGTTGGATACTTTAGCAGGGAGAAGTTTTTAAACAACAAAGTTTTAAGCACTTACGATTCTTTCCCTTCTTTCTCTCACTCTAACTTTAACCCTACAGTCTAAGTGTCTTTTCAACAATTTAATTGACCCATCACCTTACTATTTTTTTTTTTATAATTACTTTTTTACTAGTGCAAGGAAATATATAATGTCCACCCAAAACAAAGGAAAACTATACTGTATATGAGATATTTATTTTTTGTTATTAGTTGCAAAATTAATTCTAAAACCAATAAATCTATGAAATCAAATAATTCAATAAAAAAATAGTTGCATATTAAAAGATAAAAATTAATATAATCTATAATAAATACTTTGTTACTAGATGAATCTTATAAAAAGTTGACAAAGAAAATATTAATATTTTTTTCAATTTAGCTTATGAGAATTTAATAATTTATTTTGTTTTAGCTAGTTTATAACGATTCAATGTATACTTCCATTTGTAATATGCTTCTTTGTACTTCTTTTTATCTAATATCTTTAGTATGAATTTTTTTTTCCTTCTAAACTTAGGTTATAATTAATGTCAAATGATACTCAAGCTTAATAACATTGAGCATTACATGCAGGAAAAAAAAATGAAACTCGGTTAAAAGCATAATTAATATCATTTTGGAAATTTAACATAATAACATATTAATGGAATCATTGTATATCAATTATATTTTATCTCTCATTTACCTATTATTTTACGCTTCAATGAAATTTTAATATATAAATATTGTTTTAGATTTTAAAAATTATATATGTTTATAATTTTATGATATTTATAAAGTAGGTGAGTTTTTATATGTATTTATAATTTGAGAATTTATGGGATACAAGAACTTAAATTTCTAAAAATATTATTTTTATCATTAAATATAATATTATATTATCTGTTATCTTTGGTTAAGGGGAATATCATAAATTGTTGAGTTAGTGGCTAAGAAAATGCCTCTGCCACCCCCATACCTATAACTCTAATCAACAATAAAAAATGCAAATGCATTCAGGAAAATAATAATAAACAGCAGCACTTTAGATCCGCGAGCATTATAAACTTGTCCAAATTAAGGGGTAGATTTGTAACTTCTCAACATTATCTTACTTTATACCCTGCCTCAGTCACAGTTATTTAAAACTATATACAATAAAACAATTTCATGAAATTTCTGCTTATAAGATTAATAATTAACTAAACCATGTTCTGCATGTATTTGTATTAATACTTAATTAATTTATAGTAGCACCACTCTATGTAATGCTTATGCAATTAGGAGTCTAGTCTTTTTTAAGCAGACATATGCTTTTTAAGAAACTTAGGATGCAGAGTTAGGAGAGAGAGAGAGATCAAAGGCTGTTGCTTTTGGTTTTGGCAGTAGATCACATGGATCTTCTTAAGGATTCAGAGTGAAGTAGTTTCGGTTGTCAGATTAAAATTGGCAAAGGTTAGATGGAAATTTCAACACCATCACACTAACTTATAGTAACTTTTATTTTTTGTGACTTTATAACATTTTCTCTTATTTCCTTTCTCTCTTCTTGGACTATGTGCAAACTCAGAATCCTACTTCCCCCAACCCCACTACTCTTTGTAAACTCCCAGCTAGATTTGGCTCTTTCTTTCAACCCATAAAACGACATGCCTCACTCACTGCACCATTTCATCTCTGGTCAGTACTGAAGTCAGCCACGCCCTTTCATTAGTTGAACTTTCTCCAAACACCTTTTTCCATGCAATTTTCCATGACATGATTCCAAAGCACCAACATGAAATTAAAAAGTATTTATGTGCTTAAAGAATGCAAGCAGAGAATCCTATTTTTATCCTTGGCCCCATACTACGTGCCAGAGCTGGAAATCCACTTAGGGGCACGTACATATATATTAACTATTTATAATATATGGTATTTTATTCCAACCTTGGAAAAAATATATATTGCAAATACTAAAGTTTAATGTAATAGGAAAGTAGTTGCAACCAATCAAGCTTGGATCTAATTAGACTAAGTTTTTATAATGCAAGGAATCAAGATTTAAATATTCTTGTTAAACAAAATATCCATATTTAGTGACCAATGCTTCAAATATATATGATTGTATCCTGAAAGAGATGCATGTGGAGAAAAAAATGGGAGAGAAGTTGCACTACTACTCAAAGTCCACCACCCCCTGATGATTATGACTTAAGTAAATGTGTTCAAACTTTTTATACACCAATCTACATCATAAACATAAATTGGAAAAACTGGTAGGAAAAAGAAGAAGGTTGAGCTAAGCCTAATCAATAAACTTAATTACTTCTCATAACTTTTTTCAACCTCAAATCGTTTATAATATCCAAAACCAAATTTGGGTTTTGATTGATTAATGAAAATGGTGCTGCTGATCAGGCCATGGCCAAAAATTCTGCTGCTCATCAATGTTGTGAAACATATTGCAGAAGCTCTCATCTTGGAGATCTGATCTTGATGAGCATTGGAGGAGTTGAGTTATGCTTGTGGGCTTAAGGGAAGAGGGTAGAAGGTTTTTTCCTTTCTGAGAAGATACTGGACTGTTCATCACTGGTGTTCTTGAGAGATCCAAATTGATATCTGAACTGTTGTTGCTTCCATTGCTCCATGAACCCTCAGTTTCTTTCTTGAGACTAACTGTCCCGGTTTCACAGCAGTCCCTACTTTTTAGAGTTTGTAACTGCAACACCACACAGTAAAAGTGTAAAACTAAAATTGTTTGTTCATGTTTCATCACAGCTTTTGATTCCAGGCCTTCACGTTTTATTTGTTCCATGTGAAGGATCAAATGAAACCTTGTCTTTTTCATAGCTAAGCACAACGTGGAATAGTTATAACACAGTATTCAATGGAAAAAGGAAAGCAAACATTACTATTAATATGCAGTTTCTCAGTCCTGACACTGTCACACTGACTCTTCCCAAGAATGATCAACTCAGCTCACAAATCAACAAAAAAGTTAACGACGAATCAATTTTTTAAAACTAGTCACTTAAGCCTGTGGGATCATCATAACTCAATCAGTGAAATGGAGTTTTTCTCACTAAACAACAAGACGCACCAAAAACTCAGAAAAAAAAAATAAATCCTGTGATAATTAAACATATATCTACATATTAAAGCCTAGCTTTCTTTTCTCAAACACGAAAATATCAATCACTTCCATTGTGTAGGAAAAAAAGGAAGAGCACTGAAATGCCTAAGAGAACCTTTACAAAAAATAGCTAATCAAATTCCAGATAATAAAAATATGGTGGAAAAAAACTATTGAATAACAAAATTTCATTCCTTCCTTTGCAAAATCCAATTTTAAGCATATGGAATTCATCAACAAACAATTGGATATTAGAGTGACGTGCTTAAACTCTATTAGAACTGCAATGTTGTTTGATGAAATTGGTTATTTTGAATCAAGATCAGAATTTAAATAGTACCAACTTAACCCCCAAGATCTAAAAAATTGCAAGCTCTCTCATTTCTCTAAAACCATTATTAGCATGACCCAGAAAGGAACCTTATCCCTACAAACAAAGCTGTTTTCAAGAGTTGAAGCAATGACAGGTCACAAGACATGTTGCTAGTATTTAAAAGAATGTACAGTTCCTAAAATATTTTTGTTACTATTTTTCCAATTAAAAAGTTTTACCACTGTAACATTTGTTGACCTTTAGTGAAGTTGTTATTCAAATTCTGATAAGAGAACAAAAGAAAAGCACCAAAAGAAACCCATCTGATAACTTTTGTGTTGAAAACCAAATGATCTAATGATCCAGTTACAAAATCTATGGTATACCATTACCTCTGCATGTAGTTTCTGATTCTGAGCCTTGAGTGAGTCATTATCAGCTTTGACAGCTTCAAACTGCTTCTTTAGCACTTCATACTCCTTCTCAAGCTGCTTAGTCTTCCACCTTGCTCTTCTATTCTGGAACCAAATAGCTATCTGCCTTGGCTGAAGCCCCAAAGCCTTTGCAAGCTGCATTTTCCTCTCAGGTTCAAGCTTGTTCCCCAACTCAAAACTCTTCTCAAGTGCCTTCACCTGCTCCAAACTCAGCCTCTTCTTCTTCTCACCAAGCTGAGATCCATCATCTGATAACTCGTCGTCTCCATGCACTTCATCGCACTTGTTCTCTATGCCTGAAAACGACATCGAACGCTTCATCATAAAACCTGCACCCGCACCTGCACCACCCCCTAAAAACAACACAAAATTAACACCACCAACACACTCTACATACTACATGCTTCTTTTT
Source organism: Psophocarpus tetragonolobus (assembly GCA_037954015.1). Taxonomy (NCBI): domain Eukaryota; kingdom Viridiplantae; phylum Streptophyta; class Magnoliopsida; order Fabales; family Fabaceae; genus Psophocarpus; species Psophocarpus tetragonolobus. The sequence goes on along the minus strand of CM075696.1, from coordinate 28,579,539 downwards.
TCTTCCTTTAAAAAAATAATCACTCATTTTCCATCACATGACCCATATAGTTTTAAAAAAAAAATAATTATTTCCCAGAATAAATTAGATAACAATATTATCATCAAGACTTCAAAAAACGATTTCAACCACTTTCACATCAAAGTTTTAGCTGCATCGACTACATTTATCCGCTATTATCAATAAAAAACCGCAACAAAACTGCAACAGCAACTTAAAAACCTTGACTATTATATGTACATCAAGGTTTTAAACTGCGATAATTAATCATTACAGCTTTATAACCATTCCTTATAATACAAATAAATATAGTTGATGTGGCAGAAACTATAATAATGATAAATAGTGTAGAGTAAAAAAAAAAAAAAAAGCCTTAGATATTGTGGCAAAGTTAACAGTTAAAGACCCTTTTGTGAAAGCTTGATATAGAGCAAGAGAGTATAAGAATTGAGATGGAATAACACTTGTAGTGTGTGTTTAATTCTCACCTTGAAAGTGATGGGGAGTGAAAGAGGGGAAGGCGTTGAGAGAGGTTGAATTAGTAGAGCGAAGATGGAGCTGGTGGGGGTCATGATGGTCTTGGTGGGTTTGGAACATGAAAGTGTGAGAAGGAGGGAAAGCCATGGAGGGAGAGAAAGAAGAGGGTGAGGGTGGTGGTGGTGTTGTGTTGTGGAAGTGATAATATATTATGATTCATTCATGCAGGAGGGTGTGATCTTGAGAATCACACACAATAGTATAGTTAGTTTTCTCTTCTCTTCTCTTCTCTTTGGGTGTGTGTTGGTGGTAGAGAGATATAATTAAGAGGGTGGTGGCGATAACAGGAGTTTGGCTCTCACTCTCATGGTGACAGAGTTTTCAGAAAGAGGGATGGTGATGATGATAGGTATGCAGACCGAAAGACAGCGATTTTTAGGTTGAGAGACAGACAGCGGAGAGAGAAAACATAACAAGAGGTGCAAATTGTATAATATATCAAATATCATATATCATATATCATATATTTCACCTTTCTTGGACCCATCCCCTCTCTCTCTCTTGTGATTATATATATTTTCATACACCCACATTCAAACTCTACTAAAATTTTATGCCAAAGGGAAGTATATGGAAAATTCTCTTATAAACTATCTCTACTAACATTTGTTTAAGTTATAATCTATTAAAAATCATCCATTTCAGTGTGGGTTTCATTTTTCTTATTATTTCTTTTAAAATTAATACTTTTAATAAATAATAATAATTTTTTTGGTGAATAATAATAATAATTTTTTTTAAAATAGTGTTTTTTTGGAGATTTTGTTAACACTTATCTATATGCAAGCTATATATGCAATTATACATAAATAATACACATTATTTCTATTACACTGATTGAATTTATTTAATTATTCTAATTTTTTAACTAAATTTTCTTTCTCTTATGTGATATATATAAATCTAAATATGAATAATTTTAGTTATATAGCTAGTTTATATGAGAAAATAAAATAAAAAAGGTATGATAAAAGGGAGGAGGGGAGCTACGTATATTTTAATGAGGAGCTAGTTTGTTTAATTAATTGATGTGAAGATTTTCTTTGATGTTTATTTAAAAAGTTAATAATTTTAGGTTAATGATACTTTTGATTTCTCTACCATGATTAATATGTGATTTTGATGTTTAAATGATTTTTTTTTCAAATTTAGTCTTTTAACCTTTTTCATTAATATAATATAATATTTGTATCAACTGTATTTTTTATATAGATTAAATATATCATTTACGAGAAGCGTCTTATTTAAGCTAAAATTATTATAAGTTAAAAAAAAAAAATTATTTGGTATCACATGGACACTAATTGAGCACCATATATGTCACTTAGATACCTCTTAGATATAACTTGGGTATAATGCAAGTGTATACTGGATTATTTGTTTTTTATTATAAATTTGAATTTATTATTATTATTATTATTATTATTATTATTATTAAATATTATTGAAACTTAAACCAAAATATAATTATATATTTTATATGAATGTTTTCTGTACAATGAATATTATAAGTTTATAAAATAGTGTTTTTTTTATTTTCAATTATATAAATATTATATTATATTTATTTAATATTATTTTATATATTTTAATTGTTATTGTTTCATTAATATTGATTTAACAATAGCTTAATTACCATGTATACAACCATTATTAAATCTTGAATAAGTACTTTTATCATTTCAATATGATTGATTTAATTTTAAAATATTAATAATTATAAAAATTAAAAACTAGAAAGATTAATTTTGAGAAAAATAAGAAACAAAAGCAGCTTGTTATTAGTCGCAATAAACAAAAAAAAAATACAACTAATTTTATTTTCAAAATTTACTATTTCAATAATATTTTATATATGTAACCATTTTAACTAAATCTCTCAAAGTTTAGATGGAAAAGTGATCCAAAAATTATATGTACCCACACCTTATATATAAAATTAATTATATCATTATATTATATAATATTATATAATTATAATTTTGAGTAAAAAATATTATTAAAATATTATTTACATTATAATCTATGATAAGTAGTATAATTATACAATAAAAAAAATATATAATATATTTTACATAAATTTAATAAGATAAAAATACAATTTATAAGAGAATTTTGAGTTATTTATATATAGAATAAATTTTAATAAACTTACAGTAATATTATTTAATGTTATAATAAAAAAACATAAATTAATGTATAATCATATAAAATTTTAAAAATTATTTTATAATTTATTTTATATTAATTTAATGTTATGTTACTTATTTTCCATATTATATTTACATATATATAAAAATAGTATTATATATATATATATATAAAATTTTAACATGTGATATAATATGTAAAACATAAATAGTATTTTATTATTAAAATATATTCTTAAATGTGTAAATAATTTAAAATTTAGTAACAAGTTAAATTTTAAATTTTAAAATAAGGTTATATAATGAAATTTTAAATATTATTAAATTTTTAAATTTTATAATTAAAATAATAAGATTATTGTTTTAAAAAATTATTAAAAATTAATTTTATAAAGTTTGATACTTATATTGATTGATTATATGCATATACTACAGACACCGGGTGCGTATGTGGCTGCTGATTTGTATATTCCCTTAACTTTAATATAGAGATGCACAGAAAATTCTTAGATGTGTGATCTGTAACACAACTGGTTTTCTCAAAACTTTGTTGTGAAAAATTGTTCAAATTATAATGATTCAAATATATATATACATATATATATATATGGCTGCTGATTTTTATATCCTTTAACATACAAGATTCACAGATGTGTGATCGATAGCACACATTACCCCAATATTTTAAGGAGAAAGTTAAATTCAAATTATGATAAAGCACAGATATTTTTCTCTCTCTCTTCTAAATTTATATATATGCATATATATATTGCGATAGAGATAAGTTCAAGTCCAAAAAAAAAAATGTTAAACAAAATTGAAAATTTGTTCAAACTCAATCATTCGAAAAAAGAAGTTCCGGGCCATACAAAATTACATTATTTATTCATATATATGGGATATTTGGCTTTTCATTGCTCATGATGGACTTGAAATTAGAGATTGGGATCATTCAAGTCTAGTTTAGTTAACACCTGTCCACATCAAAAGAACAAGCAGTCCCAATAAAAAGAAGAAAACTTGGTTTCTTTGGAGATCTAGACGTATAGCTTGACATATATATAGTACCATTTAATTTATTTATACATTATTGGGGTATGTAATGTAACGGGTCCAAAATTTCAAATACTTGAAAATAAAAATACCAATAGAATCATGAATTGATTCAAGTGAGAAAAACAAATGGAATTTTTATTCCCACACAATAAATGGAAACCAAAAATTTGTACACTGAAGACAGGGGTATAATATGTTTGATAAAAATGCCAACGTACATATTTGACAACTTTTAATTGAGTTGGAATCTTGCCAAATAAACCCACTTGAATTTTAAGGTAATTATATCAACTTGTTTTAGGTCCATGCATGTGTGACGAGGAAACCTGGCATTCGGCAACGTGAAAATCCAGAATCCAAGGAGAGAAGAATATTAGAAAATTTTGAAATGCATGCCTCATCAAGCAGTCATTTTATTATATAATCAGTGATGGAACTTGCACTTGGAATTAAATTAATTAAAGCGACTCTGGCATATGCTGGATATATTTGGCCATTTTCTATCAAACATATATAGTCTGAGATTTTGGAATATATTCACCTCAATCCCTATTAAAAAAAAAAAACAACATATATATTCACTTTAATCCTTAATTTATTGCTATTTTTCTTAGGCATGTATAGTAATCAATGAGATATATATAATTGAGTGTAAATTAGTGTGTCTGTATCATGGATACAAACCTCCTTCCTACATTATAGAAATGGGAGTGTGATATGTTACAAATTTTGAAGTTTTATATTTGCTATTTTTAATATTTTTTTAAAGTATTTTAATTTTTTCCTACCTTTTACTCTAATATAGTGAGAAGTGAAAAAGGGAGATTTTAATGAAAATATTAAAAATTATCTTTAAATACACTTGTAACATCTCTTATTCATGGATGAGAAACTTTGAAACAAATCTCCTCTTAGTTATCATCATTTCTATAAATATAAAATTTGAATTATTGAGATAGTTTAGTTTATATTTAATAGTGATGTAAGCATATTCTAATACCTATTTCTACTTAAAAGACTTTTAAACTGGCGTTTAATCCAAACTTATTATTTATGTAATTTTTTAAAGTGCTAATTAGTAAAATAAACAAACTTAATATGAATAAAGGATTGTAATTAAATATTAAATGCTAGTATAAAGATTTTTACACTAATAGTGTATACTGATTAAACTCATATGTTATTATATAAATAAGAGATCAATTTTAATACATTATTACTGTAAAAATTTTATATTATTAATCATTTAAAAATTATTTAAGATATTATTTTTGAAATAATTATTATTACATGTATTGAGTCTAGAAAAATGAATTAATCTCTTTCAAAATAAAAAATCAGTTAAATTTTTCACTAAGAACCATATTAACGCTTATAGCTCAAAAGTATTTTGAGTCACATTATTTTTGAAAGAGAACATCAATGAAGAAAGACAAAACAAAATATATAATTATTACAATAATAATTTAAATCATATAAAATTGAATAATCAGATAATAATATAGAAAAATATTATCAATGCAATTCAATTCGACTCTATAAATGAAGCATGAGAATAATTTATATTTGGAGGCCTTCAAACAATAAAGATAATTAGTTAATTGATATAATTGGCCCTCTCAACCTTACAGTGCCCCACTTACATTTTCTTGGATATATATACCAATAATTTAAACCTAGCTAGCTATGATGAGATAGGGATGAAATGGAGGGGAAAACACATGTATCTTAAAGGATTAAATCAAATTGAGGGTATCTTCTTTTAGATCACGAATTTGCTTGTTCTCCGGGATCAGTAGTGGTGACTCATGATAGCATAAATTTCACAAGGATGAACAAGAGAAAATGGGTTTTGAATGAATAGAGAGTTGTGAGGGAATGGTATATAGAATGTGTCTTTTTATCCATTGATGGAGAAATCATTGGGTGCTTTCACTTTTTCAATGCTAAGCATATCTAGGGCAATTAAACTCACAGGAATCCATACCAGCTTGGTAGCCACTTCTATTGTTATTTAATCTTTTAAGGATAAATCATCATTTAGTGTTTACAATATTGTCCTATCTTTTAATTCTCCTTAAAGCAATCAGAATATATGGATGACTTTTAAAGTAATTAATAGAAATCATAAGCACAATTTAACTCATGGAAATAGTCTAAAAAGTTAAATTAACAACAAACTCGTATACTGGTTAATAAATTATCATTTTTGTATTCAAGGTAAGTGATTTTCTTAATTATTTAGTGTTTTATATATTTTTACTTTTAAGTTTATTTCTTTTTTTGAGTTTGATGTAATCTTTTTAGAACTACTAAGAAAACATGTATTGTGCTTTCATTTGTAATCCAATTTTTTGCTTAAAAAAAAAATAAAAATCATATTATATAGCCTCTTAAATATTGAAAATCTTTCAAATTAGGTTATCCATATTAATAAAATTTATCAATTTAGTGAATAAATTGATTATTTTTCACGCTCTAGAGTTTACTTCCTTCGACTCTACCTAAAAGCAAACCAAAATTAAAATTATATGAAAAAAAATATTATTCTATTGATATCGACAAGTGTATTTTAGAAATAATGTCATCAATTAAAGTAAAGTAATTAGATTTTGCTTATATTAATTAAAACCAAAACCATGTTATTTTTTTTTCTTATATTTATAGTTTGAGGGAGTACTTATATATTTTATATTTAAGAACTATTTAAAAGAAAAGATAATAATTGAGAAATCAAATTAATTATTTATTTTTTCTATATATTTAGAGTAGAGTTGGATCCCAAAAAAATTATAAAAAATAATATAAGACATAATTTAAATAATACCTATAAAGAAATTCGTAAATTATCTACCATCACATTAATAAAAAAATATTTAGTTATTTTTAGTCTTATAATATTTAATTTTTTTATTTTTATTATGAAAAGGTTCAATTAGATTAGACAATCTTTAAAAATATTATATTAAATTCTTTATTTTTGAAAAATTGAATTATCTAATTTATTTTTTAAAATAGATTCCATCTGACCTATTCATAACCAATCTTTATCTGCTTTCCAATTTTTTCAAAATTTATAAAAGAAAAATAAACATAAATTAAATTTTTTTTTTTATAAATCAAATGTTAGTGGTTCATATATTAGTTTTTGTTAGTAAATGAATTCAAACATACTATCTCTCTTATTTTTTCATATTACTATAAGATGAACTTTATAACTCCATAAATTAAGCATTTTAAAAAAATAATTAAATTTAAATCTTTATGAGATATGAGCTAATTGTTATTAGGAGCATTTGATAGCATGAATTAGTAGGCTCTCTCCTATAGTCTCACAAGAGTGGCACATTGAATTGTGTGGTGGTTAAATTAAAGGGTGGGAATACATAATGGGTATCATTTGGGATGGGGCCCACCAGGTGTACCTCTCTAGCCTGGCCTACACCACCAAAGTCCCTTTGCATTTGCATCCCTTTATTGGAAGTTTGGGGGCAACCCCTTTGGAATAGGGTGAGACCATGTTATTCCCTGTTGCTCTTTCTCCCAAAAATTAATTCATCAAAGTGCTCTGAATCTTCTCCACATGCTCCCCTGTTCCCATGTGCTAGTGCCTCCCTCACCCCCCCTCTCTCTCTCTCTCTCTCCCCTTTTTCTCCTTCTTCAACTAAATTCAATTTCAATCATAACATAAAAATACCCTTCTCTTTGTTTACTTCATTTTAATGTTACCTAGTTCTTCTATTCCTTCACATTTTAATTAAAATATTATTCTTTCTGTCTCATTATTTGTCTTTGATATATACACATTTTTTCAAAAACATAAATCACAAAATAATATTAAAAAAAAAATTATAGTAAAAATGAATAAAATTACAAATTAATGATAGACAGCAAAGAGTTAATTTATTGCTCACTTAAAAGAAAAGAACAAATAAGTGACTAACACAAGGTGTCAAGCACATACAATTAAAGAGTTCAATTTTTTTATACTTTTAAGTAAATTATGAGTAAATAGAAATGTTTATAAGAAAATAATTACTAATGTACTTTTTAAGTATTTTGGGATAAAACTAATTTTTTTTAGAAGATGTAAAATGCAAACAAGTGTATATGTTTTATTCTTCATGATAAGTAGTTATGCTGCACATTAACCGATTCATCAAATCTGGGATCAAACACACATTCACAATTTTCTATGTACAAAAATTAAACCACAATTCCCCAGAAGACAATGATCAGGAACAAGTTGTACACTACTATCATTCTTGTGTAACTCACTTGTCAACGCTTGAAAAGGTTTATGTATTTCTTTATCATTGGGTATTTGATTAATGTGGTGTGGATTAGGGCAGATAAATAAGAAGGAGAAAAAAAAAAGGAGGAAAGAGAAAAGGAAGTGATATAATAAAAAATAAATAAAAGTATATGATTATAATTTTCTTAATAATTACTTTAAAAAATCAGCTAGAAGGGAAAACGGTAGCAGGAATCTAATATAATTACTTTATTCTTCTTCTTTTTTAAACTTTTTTAATCACATGATTGGTTTTTTTTATAGTTTATTTTTTTGGTTAAGCATGACTCAAGAGTCCACTCCACCCACTTTAACAAAATGAAAGATTTGAAAACCTGTTAATTGATGATGCCTTCAAAAGGGTTCATAATTATTAACACATTATTAGAGTCTCTGTCTTCCTATTTCCATCACTATATCCTATATGAGTATGCTTCTATAGGCTAGAGTTCTGTAAAACTATACATAGGTACCTCCATGATAAGAAAATGATAACTATAGCTTCATTTGTGCTTGCTACCCCCCACAAAATAGCATAAGGTGCCTACACAAATACCTAGCTAAAGAGATATTGGAGACATAACTTTAATTTGAAGATAACAATAACTATAACAATATTAATATATAATATTCGTTTTCACCTTTTTCAATTCTTGTATTGTGTCTTTAGCATTAGCCAATGTATGTACGTGATTGATTATTGATTAGAATCAAGGTTTGATTATTTTGCGTATATGATAAAACTTGTATCTTAAAGTAAAATTTGTTCTTTGGGTCTATAAATATGCTTGATCTATACTTAGGTTATGTACGTGTAAGACAGGATCATTTACCGCCACATTGTTTTTCAGCATTTTGCAAATGATTCAACACGTTTTCTATTTTGGGTTTTGAGATGTTAGAATTTGGAAACAAAATTTTAGATCCAACAAAGGCATCTTAATGGAGACCAAGTGTTCCCCAGCCATGTTACTTGAGTCCTTGGTGCATGCCAACCACCAATCTTTTATGCATTCCAACAAAACAACATGGTCATGGCGTGTAAGGTACTAGCTTTGAATCACATCATCTTCAGTACTGTTTCCTTGGATTTTCAGTTAACTGCAAAATAAACCTAATACCCATTTTTCTAACAAATTATTTTATATATTTATCAAAATATTTTCTTCAATTTAACATTCATCACATACTATCATATAGATTCATCATTTTCCTAACATGTTTCATTGATTTCTAATTTTTAATAATATCATTGAAATTAGGGATGGGTATATGGACTATTATTCGTAGAACTTTCAAGTTTGTACAAGTTTTGGACATTTTTTTTAAAGAATCAAATTTAGAGATTTGAATTATCATTTCCCTAATTTAAAGTAACACCTCCTGTGGTAAAAGACTTATATGTCCTTCATTTTATCTGTTCTATTACTCTCTAACAATAATTTGTCCGAAAGTAATAGGAGAGATAAAAAAATAATAACTAAACTAAAAACATAATTCATTAAGAAATTAAATTACTATACTAAAAAATAAGAAATTAAATTACTATATTAAAAAAAAAGAAATTAAATAACTATATTACAATAAATTAATCAAATATTTAATTAGATAACTATATTAAACACGTAATTCGTTAAGTAAATTAATATAATAAAAAATAATAAATTAAATAACTATACTAAAAATAATAAATTAAGTACACTAAAAATTAATTAAATTACTATACTACATATAATTAACTACACTAACCAAATATTTAATTAAATAATTATACTAAACATGTAATTTATTAAGTAAATTAATATAATAAAAATATAATTATTATAATAAAAAATAAATTAAATAAATATATTAAAAATAATAAATTAAGTACACTAAAAATTAATTAAAGAGGCTTATAAATTATCTTGAATAATTATATAGTCTCTGTTTCATTTTATACAACGTTTTAGCCAAAAAAATCTGAATTATTTACATTTTACAAAATTAATGAAGAATATCTAACTAATTAGAGAGTATTTTTTTAATGAAATTATTTTTTTTTTAATTTACCATGATATTTTTATTCAATTGATAAATATTTTTTTAAAATATATAGTTTAAAATTTAATTTAAATAATATTTTAAATCGAAGCTAGTGAAAATTTAACACAAAATTTAAAAGTGCAGTAAAGTGGCATATACTTATATATCTCGAGAAAGGAGATTTTTATAGTATATATAAGAGAGGAACATAAAGTAATATTTACATTTCTTAAGAAAGAAAAACACAATTCAATATATATGCTAGTCTAAATTATGGAATTCAATATATACATTGTATTTTTTTTCATAGAAACTATTAAAAATAAAATTATTAAACAGTGGCCAGCATATTTTATTGGAGGAAGACAAATAAAATATTCAATGATAATTACTTTCTTGCAATTGGAAAGCAAATAAAATAAAATAAAAAAACCCTTGCAAACATATATATATATATATATATATATATATATATATTCAATAATAATTGTAAGAAAGACAAATAGAAAATCAATCCCTTGAAATTATATCCAATCATATGAAAGAACAACAATTTTGTAATTTGAATTTCAATCAATTACTTTTTTTGACTTGGTAGAAGGTCACATACACTTTCAATATCTTAGATCTTCATCTTGAGAATTATTATATTAATTGACTAATGCTCTTTCAAAATGTGAGTCATAACCTCTACTTTTGCGACGCTCTTGAGTTTTCACATGGGAAGAAGAGCTTTAGAGAACTACAATTGTTCTAGTGAAAAATCACATTATTCCAAGGTTACATAATTGAGAATGAAATCCTTATCGTATACAGTTTGATTTCTCCATCTCCAAGAGAGAAGCAGGTGTTGGTCCAAACCCAAAGGAAGCCCAAGAGTGAAGCCTTAATAATAATTTTCTTTTATTATTTAGTTTGTATTTGAATAAGTTAATTTATTTAGAAGCACTTATAAAAAAATATAAAGAAGTTCATTTTATATTTTCATCATATTTTGCTTATATGAAAAGTGCAATGTTTTCCTATTGGTGTTTTTTTTTTTTTAACTTTGTTGAAATAGTCTCTTTAAAAAATTTTGATCGATTAACATGACCTTTAATTAGATCTATCTCCTTTAAACTTAAAATATCATTTCAGAGATGTGGAGCATGTGTCTCATTCAAATTATTGGCATATTGGTGGAAAGAATAGTTCTCTCGATGTTAATCATTTAATTTTGTAATATCAATTTGTTAATAATGAAGATAATGTTACTGAAGTATAATAATCGGTGAACTATGGTTAAATAAATTTGACAATAAGAAAGATTCTGAGTGTACAGTTTATTAGAAACTATAACTTAAAAGGAGTTTAAGTTTGAAAAAAAAATTAATGTAAAGATTGTTTCTATTTTATGTCCCATTTATAATGTTAAACCGCAGTTAAAATGATTCAATTATATAATTTCTACCTAAAAGATATATAATTAAATTATAGTATGACATTCTTGTTATCTGTTAACACATACACGGTGAATAATTATCTAAAAAGTTAAATGCTGAATAAGAATATTATTGCCTAGTGTAAAGAAATAATAGATTTATTTATATATTCACTATCTTCCTAGATCTTCTTCGGTCTACTTTACTAATGTAAAAAAATATTAACGTTAAATTATTTTTTATTTATATGAATTTTAAAATTTAATAGTAAATTTAACTATAAACAAAAAATTATAATTGAACGTAGGTATAAAATTTTTTAGGTTGGTAATATATATTAATTAAATCTTAAAAAATATTTTTTTATTATTTAAAATGTAGTAGTTGTTGAATACGATAGACATTTATAAATACGTATGGTAAATTTCCCGTTTCCAGGGATCATGCACTAATAGCGGGCCTCTGCTATCTCTCAAATGGCCCAAAAGTTGGATATGGTGTATGTATATGGGCTTTATAGCCCAAAACTCAAATGGCCCATCGTCCATTATTCATTTGAGCCTGTTGCCTGAAGGGCGATTGTTATCATTGTTTGGTGATAAACCGTATACATAATAATTAAAAGTGTTTTAAATAACTCTTTAAAATATATAAAGAATATTTAGATAGCATTGTAATGATCAAATTTAGAATGGTCAAGATAGGTGTAACTCGTTAAAATGTAGGGTTGCAAAATTGATTAAGTTGAGCTCAAAAAAGAAAATCTAAATAGAAGTGTATTTATTTTATTCGATTTATTTAGTTTGGCTATTTAAATGAATCTGAATTGACCTGAATAAAAATATAAATATATAAATTTTAAAATATAAAAATAATATTTATAATATATTGTTAAAAAATACATTAAAAAGATTGGACCTTATAGAGTTAGGCCGAAGTTCATCCTGTAACTAGTAAAGAAAATACCAAACTTAATATATCATGTAGTTACAAAATACAATCCAATTTCTTAATCAAATATATATATATATATATATATATATATATATATATATATATATATATATATACTAGGTTTCAAGCTACTACCAATGTGTTTAGATTTATGTATTCACAAGAAAAAAATATTTATATGTGTTATATACATGCGTATGATAATTCTGGATTATTTTATTTTGTTATTTTAAAATTTAGATTAATTTTTAAGTAATGGTAATAAGATTTTATGAGTTATAAAAATATTTCATTTTCTAATAAAAATTTTAAATTTTGTTTTTCTAAATACTTACTTTAGACCATAATATGGTGACTCAACAAAAAATCAAATTAAAATTAAAAAACACTTTAAATAAAATATGAGTGAAATAATCCAACTTATTTTATTATATAAGTCCGATAAACTAAACTAAACCATTTGAACCAACAAGTCTGATTAAAATGCATCAAATTAAAAATATCATCATCTAATTTCTTTGAGCACTTATCTGATGGTGCTTATATTTTGAAGCACTAAAATTAATGCATCCAACAAATTATATCATGTCATTAATATGTTTTCTCTTACATCACATTATCTTCATAAAAAATCAAATTTGACGATTTTTTCCCCTGATGAATTGTGACCTCAATTTTAGGGTTTCGTTTTGGCAGACAAAGAAAATCTTTCATTAAAAGAAGAGAAATGGAAAATAGTACACACACTTTCAGCCATTTATATAGGACAAACTCAAGACAATCGCAGCTAACTCATCTCCAAGACATACTTCATCCTAAGAATCATGAATCAAATGGACCATACATGTTTAAGGAGATAATGTGTGTCCCACAGGAACATAAACCTCCATGCATGCTACACCCTTTCACTGCCCTAAAAACGTACCCCTTTACTACCTAGATATAAAGAAATATAATTAACTTATAACAAATATGAAAATTAGTTAACATTATTTTATTTAATTAAATTCAAAACAAAATAAAATTATTTTCAAAATATTTTTTATTCAAATTTAATAACATGAATAAAATAGTTATTGAAAATAGAATATTAATTAATTAATGGGTATTTTTAAAATAATATTATTAAGTAAGATGGAGTGGTTAATGTTTGTTTATATAAGTTACAAAACAAAATTATTTATATTTAGATGTAAAAGGAGTAATTAAGCATTTAAACTTCGGTGTAGTAAGTATAAACCTTGTCAAATTAAAATTAAATGATTAATAAAAAATGTATAAATATTAGAGCAACTCCGATGTTAGTTGCTTAAAAAAAAACAAAGATTGCTTAATCCAATTTATATGTATCAAACTATCATATAATTCATTACTAACTTTTGTTTTAATAATGGGCTTTTATAAACAATTTAACCTTTTATAGTTTTTTATTTCAATTTAACTTATTTTGTCAAATTTAAAAATTTAACTTATTATTATAAATAAATATTAATTTAACACAAATTACCTATAAAATAATAGCTTTTTCCAACTAAGCACTTATATAAGAATCAATGTTTATTTCGCAGAAAATGACAACTTTCTCTAGTTGTGATTATTAAGGGATGATTATTTCAAGTTTTTAATATTATATTCTCAAGAATTATACATATATACCAAAGTAACTTATGAGAATACAACTTTTGTCCCTCTATACCAAATAAAAAATAAAAAAATAAGAAGTTAAAATATTTCTAGAAATAAAATATGTCAAAAACTTCAAAACTTCTAACAAATATAAAAATATTACATTGTCATATTTACATTCATGAGAATTATGTTTTTATCATAAAACAAATGTTTCCTTATAAACAATATTTCTTATTATTAAGAAATAGGTAAATATGTTAGAGTTCACCCTTATTAGTTTGTGTAAATTATATATTTAATGCTACCTTCCATCCTACTTAAACGATAAATTAAATTTTTTTTTTAAGAGTACCATTTTATTTTGAGTGGTTGATACATTTTTTCATTACCAAAGGACAACTTGACGACTAATACATACACGTCTAAAAGAGATCGATGGAAAGAACTAAAGTTGACAAAAAAGTTAAAAAACTTTGACCAATCAATAAAAAATTATGCAAAAATAGAATATAAAAATTAGTTAAAAAAGATAATTTAGAAATAATATTTATATCAAATAAAATTAACATATATTTTTATTGATCGAAAGGAGTATATAATAAGATTATTGAATTTTATAATAATTATTCTAAAAACATATTAATTAAAGTAATCTTTAATCATAGTTGGTCCTAAGACTTTTATTGTCTTGGACAAATTAAGAAAATAATGTCCTAATTTTGCAACCGAAATCATAATTTATAGCAAAAATAGCATAAGTTAATAACAAAATTTCAACTGAAATTGAATATCCTTTCTCGAAGCTGAAAAAACCAGAAATTGAAATAAGAAATAACAAAATGAAAAAGTTGTACACAACTAAAGACACAAAGTTCTCTAAAAAACTTATTAAACTTACTGGTTATGAGTTCTTTATTACACTACATTTAATTATTCTGGTTATCCGGGAGCGTGGTACAAGAAATTAAGAGATTCACATTGTTATTTTAACATTAAAATAAAAGTCAAAGAAAGAAAGTTAAAGTTTTTTTTATTATTTTAACATTAAAATAGAGTCATAGAGATTCACATTGGAAGTTTGGAACTAGTGAGAAAAAAAATTATACAATATGCTTAAATTTTCATCTTAATATTCAACACTCATCATGTATATATAATTTCATTGTTACAGCTTATTTTTATTATAAAATAAGATAAATTTTAATTGAAAAGTGAAAACATCATACATGATGATATTGTAGCAAATACATATATAAAAAATCTAAATATATATGAATCATACTATTAGAAATATACATAAACAAAAAGGCACAAATTGTAACGCACCCATATAAAAAAAAATAATTCATAATCCCTCAACACACATAAATTATCTATTTAACATGAGAGTCTAGTGTTAATTTAGTTGCATATTACTATTTTCATGATATCAAATGTAATTCTTATCTTTGTACATTGTTGCATTTTTTGTCTTTCATATCTCTTAAAATTCAACAAACCGTACAAAATATTATGTTTTCCTTTCCTTTTTTTCAAATTACTAAACCTTAAGTTAATAACACTAACTTTGAACATCATTTAATAAGGTTGGAGATATCTCCCACCTCTTATCATAAAACAAGAGACATTTTGCAATTCACAAGAAGTGGACCCGTCTTTCCCGCTTTGTCATAAAGTCCATATACCTCACCTCTAGGATGTAATATCTTCCTCCTGTATTTATATTCCCTTTGATTAACTCTCTATTTTCATCCAAAAATTGTACTTTTCATGGTATTTTTTTCACTAACAAAAAATCACTTATCTTAAACAACTCATACCTTTAATTGGTAGATTATAAAGAAAATTATATAGATCATAATAATGAAAATTAAAATTTTAATATATATTACGAAGTTTAAATTAATCATAATTTTAATCATTAATTTTCAAATGTAGTTATTATTGATTTTTCGGTTGATTTTTTTAAAGAAACATTAGCTTTGGTTAAATGGATGATGAGAGCAAAAGTTTAAAGCAAAGTTACATCTAAAAAAATGGATATGAATAAAGTGAAAAGATCTTTTCTGTAATATGAGAAAGTGAAACCGATAACAATAAAATATAAATACTGGTATTAATATAAGCAATTTTAGAAAGGAAAAGGTGTAAATAATGATGAGGTAGAATCAAAATGGTTCCCCAGACAGGTGCAGTCATAATTGGAGAGCCAATGGCTGGCAAGATCCCATGAGAAAACTGGAAAGAGATCATGTCCACGTGCACTCCTTATGTAACACTAACACTTATGCAAAGGGCAAGAGAAAAATCAAGTTTTTTTATGGACACTTATGCATAATGGTGTTAAAACCAATGTAAGTCTAAATTGTGAATTTATTGATAGCTTACACGAAATAGGGAAAGAAATTCTCGGTTGTCATGTCTGTTCATATCTCATTTTCTGTTATATCAATCGATAAATACTATGTAATTTAGTAATTTTTTCTATATTTTTATGTTTTATAAAACTCCTTAAATTGTTTATTAATTAATGAAGACAAAAAAAAACACAAACTAAAAATAGATAATTTCAAATTAGAAAATAAATATTTATATGTTAAGAGAATGTGAGTTTATTAAATTTGTCTAGAACATGCTACTACTAAATGAATTAGATTTTCTTTCTATCTCTTTAATTTCTCATATTAGATTATGAATTACTTAGAATGTAAAACTTGTGAAGTAACTTAGAGCATTTTTAATGGGAGATGCTTGTAAATTCACTTAAAAGATTAATGAATTGTTTGAAGCAACTCTTCGATTAGAGCAATCTTACATGGCAGTTCAAGTTGCTTAAAAAATTTAGCAGTTATTTTACTAAACAACGGTTGTTTATGATTAAAAAATATTTTTTTCACCCATTTGTACAAATTAATAACAATATGTAACTAAAAAAATTTAAAAAATTGTAAATTTCTTGGAATTGCCTATAATTTTTTCCATTGGAATAAAATGAGTATGAGTTACTTAGCGATGATGTAACACTGTGGGAACCACTAAACACTTTTTTTAATTAAATAAATAACTCATGAGAGTTATTACTTCTATTGGAGATGTCCTTACAACTAGTTATGGGAAGTGTCATATACATATATTTGGAAGAACAAAAATGAAAGAATTTTTCAGTAGTCTAACATTTATTTTAATACATAGAATCAAAATCATGATGATTGACATCAACAAAGCTACTCATGGTCTTATGCCTTAGATGCAAACAACACTGCTAGGTTGATGTTATATGGCATGCTCCTCCCTTGCATTGGGTAAGATGGAATATTCATGGATCTATTATCCAAAGTGGACATTAGGTTGATTGTGGTGGTGTAAGGAAGAAAAACAATGCTAAGTTGGTTACAAATGTTGAAATGGATGCTTACGTGGAAGGCCCAATGCACAATGAAACAAATTTCAAATTAGTTACAAGAGGAGGACATGTGGCAGTCGATTCGAGAATCATGGAACAAAGGAAGAGTAGTAGAAAGATAGTATTAAATTTCCTACTTGGGATTTTGTTAGTTAGGCAAATGGTGATAATTCCTCCTTCTCAGTTCTCTTCTTTCTCTCCTTATAAACCATATCTGAACATCCCTATATTCTCCTAAGGTGCAAGGCATTAGAATGGATTGGAGGTGAGAGACTCCTTAACAATAATTTCTATTTTCGTTTTCTATTTATTGAACTTTATGGTGTCTTATGTTTTGCTGTTGTTATTGCGTAATTTGTTTACTGTTGTATTGAACCTTCTCTCAGTAATAATATCCTCTCTTGGCACTGCATAATTCTTGAGAATTAGTTTGATCCCTTACATTGGTGCTTTCATTGACCATGGTTGACAATACAAGGATAAAGACAATAGAGGCAGAGATTAAAAAGCTTTACTAGCTTATGAAAGGAAATATGAAGGCCCATCGAGCTGAAATTGCTTGAATAAATGAAGCCAATTAGTGTCGATTGGACACGATTAAATAGTCATTAACTCAGGTTCTACAAAATCATAACTCTAATCATGATTCTTCATCCCAACAGCAGCACCACCATGGCACGAACTCCTACAATGGCCTCTACATTTAGCATCATCAATCGTTTCCAACAAGAAAAATGAACTTTAATCTTCCTTGGTTTGATGGGTTTGATGCGCTAGGTTGGATCTTTAGTGTGGATCAATACTTTGCATTCTATAGGATTCCGGAGGAGAAACAAGTCGCCATTGTGGGAATGCATATGTTAGGTTCAACAATTTCGTGGTTTCAGATGATGCAGCGTTCACTGCCTTTTATTTAACGGACACAACTGAAACAATCTATTGAGATAGAGTTCATACCTTTATTATTTGAACCCACCTCTTGAGTTACTCTTTAAACTCCAACAACAAGGTTTGGTCTCAAATTACTATTCTAAATTCATCACACTAGTCAATCACACGTACATTGAACCTCTAGAGGCTTTGATGGACTATTTCATTAGTGCCTTATGCATAGAGAATAGAAGAGAAGTGAAGGCCCAATGCCCACTTTCATTGATGTGTGTAGTCAATTTAGCTAAACTCTATGAAGATAAATTCGCTTCAGCATTCCGAACAACTCCGAGACCTAGTACATATTGTAACCCCACATACAAACCCACAAATCAAACTACCCCTGAGACCACCACTACCTCTACTCCTTCCCACTCCACCTTACAATACCACACTTAATTCCAACTGCAATAA
This sequence comes from Psophocarpus tetragonolobus, assembly GCA_037954015.1. Lineage (NCBI taxonomy): Eukaryota > Viridiplantae > Streptophyta > Magnoliopsida > Fabales > Fabaceae > Psophocarpus > Psophocarpus tetragonolobus. Next base: position 28,560,726 of record CM075696.1, on the reverse strand, counting down.
AGTAAAATGACTCACGGATGCAGAGCAACAGGTTAGGCGAGACAAGGGGCTCTGTTTCTAGTGTGATGAGCAATTTACTCCCCAACACAAATGTCCTAACAAGCAGTTCATGCTTTACCAACTAGAAGAAATGGAACATAATGATGCATTGTTGATCCGGTTATGCATGAGGGGAAATTTATCACTACAAAGGAGATGAGGTGACTAGTCACGAACAAGTAAAATTCAACCATATGAAAAGGCCTTTTAATATTGATGTTGTAGCTTAAGCCTGCACAATCCAGCTCATAAAGGAAGATTGAACTAAACCACAACCAGTGGAATTGCCACAGGACATGGAACCTGAATTGGTTCTATTATTGCAAAATTATGCAAGCATATTTGATTAACCTTCAGGTCTGCATCCCCAAAAGGAACATGATCATTGTATTCCGCTACTTGAAAGAGCTCAACTAGTGAAAATAAAGCCATACAAATACCCCCATAACTAGAAGGAGCAGATTAAGCTAATGATACAACAAATGTTGGAGGAAGACATAATCTAGCCAAGTAATAGCCCATTTTCTTCCCCAATATTACTAATTAAAAAAGAAGGATGACACTTGGAGATTTTTCAATGATTATAGAGCATTGAATGCCATGAATGTGAAATATTGCTTTCCTATTCCTACTGTGGAGGAATTTTCAGATGAGTTATATGGCTCTAAATATATCTCTAAATTGGATTTACGATCCAGCTACCACTAAATCCTAGTAAGGCTAAAGGATAGGAATAAGACAGCCTTTAGGACTCACCAAGGGCACTGTGAATGGTTAGTAATTCCCTTTGATTTAACAAATGCACCAGCCACATTTCAAGGTCTAATGAGTTATGTGTTTTGACATTTTTTAAGGAAATTTGTGTTGATGTTTTTCGATGACATTCTAATTTTTAGTAATTCTTGGAATACTTGCTTACAGCAATTGGAAATAGTATTGCAAGTTCTTAAAGAAGAAAGGTAGTATGCCAAAATTTCCAAATGTTTATTTGGAACTAAAGTGATCAATTATTTAGGTCATACCATTGTTGGAGATGGTGTTCACGTGGTTAGAGAAAACATTGAAGTAGTGTTGGAATGGCAGCAACCTAAGAACCCAAACAATTAAAGGGATTTTTAGGCTTTACTGGATACTATAGGAGATATATTAAAGGATATGCTTCAATTGTAGCACCACTCATAGATTTGCTAAAAAAATAGGCTTTCCAATGGTCCTTGAAGGCTAAAAAAGCCTTCTTGAACTTGAAAGACGCCATTACTTCAGAACCTATGTTGGTCTTACCCAATTTTGAATTATCCTTTGAAATTGAAACAAATGCTTCGAGTATTGGAATTAGTGTTTTCCTTATGCATGGAAAACACCCTATAGCTTACTTCTCTAAGAAAATGTCTCCCACTATGCAATGCCAATCATCTTACATAAGAGAACTATTTGCTATAACCAAAGTTATTGCTAAATTTAGGCACTATTTATTGGGAAAGAGATTCATCATCAAAACAAATCAATAGAGCCTTAAATCACTGCTAAATTAGAATCTTTCAACCCCTCAACAACAGAAGTGGCTACACAAGTTTTTGGGATACAACTTTGAAATTAAGTATAAACCAGGAGCACAAAATGTTGCAGTTGATGCTCTTTCCAGATGTTTTTTTGTTATGTGGTTAACTCGTTAACTTGATTGGTTGCAAACACTTAAAGAGGATTTGGTTAAAGATGAAAAACTCAACCAAATCATCCAACAATATGTTAACAATGTCCAAACAGAAACCAATTACAGTTGCAAAAATGGATTATTATTGTGGAGGAATAGGATGGTAATTCCCTAGGATAGCAGCCTGATTCAATTAATTCTTCAAGAATACCATGATACTTTGGTGGGAGGACACTCAGGAATTGCTAAGATAGCGCAAAGAATATGTTCTTCAAATTAGAGAATATGTCTTGAATTGCACAATTTGCCAACAAGCTAAAACCTACACTAAGTTGCCTGCTAGATTGCTACAACCTCTGCCAATTCCATCACATATTTGGGAGGAAATCTGCATGGATTTTATCACTGCTTTACCCTCAGAACATGGCTATTCAATTATAATGGTTGTGATTGATAGACTCTCAAAGTTTGCACACTTCTTACCATTTAAACATGATTTCTCCAGTCAACAAGTGGCTGAAAATTTTGTGCAACATGTTATAAGCTTCATAGTTGTCCTAAATCAATTATCTCCGATAGGGATAGAATCCTCATCAGCAAATCTTTTTAAGGTTCAAGGAACAACTCTTGCTGTGAATAAGACCTTGGAAGTGTATCTCAGATATTATTGCTTTGACAACCCAAAGAAGTGGGGTGAAGATGTTACCATGGGCCCAATATTGGTATAACATATCATGTCAGACCAGCATTAAAATGACACCTTGTAAGGCATTGTATGATAGAGACCTTCCATCATTCATCAAGTACGAAATTTCTGCAAAGGACAATCTTATGCTGCAAAGGACGATCTTATGCTGCAAGAAATGTTGATTGAAAGAGATAGATTGATAAACCAATGGAGAGCTAATATGACTAAATCTCACCAATTCTTGAAAAAATATGTTGATAAGCATAGAAGAAATGAATAATTTCAGCAAGGAGAATTAGTGCTAGTCAAGCTCCAACTCTATAGATAACATCCAGTGGCTCTAAGAAAGCACCAAAAAATTGGTCTTAGATGCTTTGGCCCCTTCAAGATCAATCTGCAGTTTAGTACTGTAGCTTATATATTGGAATTACCACTGGAGGAAAAAATTCATAATGTATTCTATATCTCATTGCTCAAGAAGTTTAAATGGGACCACTAACCAAATTACTTCCCATTGCCATTGCAGACTTCTGAATATAGGCCAATCATATCTCCTACTCCAGTGATTGATAATACAATAATTCTACTAGATAGCAAGGAACTTCAACAGTTACAAGTGCAATGAGAGGAATGAGCAAATTCGTTCACCACTTGGGAGTGGGCTAACAAATTCTACAAAGCATATCCAAACTTTAACCTTGAGGACAAGGTTGTTTCATATAGGGAAGGTAATGTAAGGAAGAAAATAGTGTTAGGGTGGTTACAAATGCTGAAAGGGATGCTCATGTGGGAGGCCTAGTGCACAATGAAACAAATTCTCATTTAGTCACAAAAAGAGGGTAGGTGACAGGCGATCCGAGAATCATGGAGCCAAGGAAGAGTAAAAAAAATAGAGTTTCAAATACCCTGCTACGGGATTTTGTTAGTTAGGCAAATTGTGGAAATTCTTCCTTCTTAGTTCTCTCATGTCTCTCCTTATGAACCATATATAAACATCCTTTTATTCTCCTTAAGTGCAACACATTGGAATGGATTGGAGGCGAGATACTCTTTAATGGCCATTGCTATTTTCGTTCTCTATTTACTAAACTCTGTGGTGTCTTATGTTTTGTTGTTGTTATTGCATAATTTGGTTATTGCTGTCTTGAAACTTCTCTCAATAATAATATCCTCTCTCAACATTACATAATTCTTGAGAATTAGTTTGACCCTTTACAGGTGGATCTATGTAGAACTCTAATGGTGTTTGAGAAGGAATTTTGCTAGCTAGGAGGAACCCAAGGGCCACTACTGTCCCCATGTATGAATTATGGGGAATATTGATAATATTGGAAATTTTAAAGGAAAAAATTCTCCAAAATATATGGATTGAAAGTGATTCAATATTAGTTGTAAATTTTGTCAATGCATCATAGAGTTTCCAAAATTTAAATAATTTATTTTAAGAATAATATTATGTCAGTTTGATACTCAATTTTTTTTAAAAAAAATGTTTTTTCTCTTTCCTCTCAATTATTGTGTAACAATACAATCCTAAATTTTCTATTATATTTTATCTTCTTTCTCTTCCATTTTTTTTTGTTTTACATTGAAATAATTTAAGTTGGAGATAAAAAAATATGTTATTGCTTTCCTCAGATTTATGCATTCCCATGGTCATCAATATGCATAGGTTTTTTTTTTAATTATAAAATTAAAAAATATTAGTTTAAACAATTTTTCATTAAACATTGATAACTGCCTAAATTACATAATTTTATACAGGTAAAATAGAGTAGTTATCTTAATTTCCAACTCACTTAAGGCCTTGCTTTTACTCCTTTTTTATACAAAATTTTGATATTTAGGATAATTAGTTATAAATTTACATTTGTTCATATTTTCATTTTATTTTTCTTTTTCCTATCACATTTCCAAAATTTTCACATCACATTTTGTAACCTCATGTCATTAATCGTGCTCTCCACCTCCATGGAAGGTTAGGTTTATTTGATTAGTGTTTTGATGTAGCCTTGTCCTGAACTCTCTTGTATATTTTACTTTATTAATCTAAGTTTATTATTCATTGTTGGAGTTTCTTTTTACCTTGCACTTTACTTCTATTTGTTTTGTTGGATTTTGCTTGTTGAATGAACTCGAGAGAGGGATTTTACTTGTGAAATGAGAAGAACTCCCAATGGGGTTTATGTTTCGGGAGAGAGTAAAACTCATTGGCTATCTTGAGCTCCTTTTCTTAATGTGAGTTATTTGACTTTAGATTATGTAAGGAATTCATGGTCTAAAGCCCAAATAGCTTAGTCTTTTGCCTCTTGAGGAATCAAAGTAAGGATATTTTTATGAGTGATAGGAATATGAGTGATGAACGAGGATTTGATAAAAATATTTATGCATCAAAGGATGGCAAACTGAAATAAAAACTCTATCAAGCTTTTCATTGCATTACTCCTAGTTTATTTTATGCACTTTACTTTCTGCACATTTAGAGTAGTTTAAAAATCAGTTTCTTTATTATTTTACAAGTAACTATTATTAGGATTCCAATAGTATCAATCTAGTTTCTGTGGGATCGATCCAATATATTTATAAGATACTACATACAACTAATGCTAGTAGAAAGTTTGCTCATCAAACACATATAAACAATAAATTATATGCTTTTTAAAGTAAAATATTAATTTTTAAAATAGACAGGAAAAGAAAATATGTGATGCACGAGGAAAATAGTAAAATGGAAGAAAAAGAAGATGAAATATAATAGAAAATTTAGGATTACATTGATACACAATTAATAAAAAAGTAAATAGGAGAGAGAAAATTTATTTTTTAGTTTTTAAAATTGAGTATTAAAAAAATAATATCTTGATATATAAATCATATTTTATAAATATATATATATATATATATATATATATATATATTTCATTATTCTACTTACCGAATAAAAAGAATGAATTAATACATGATAATAAGATAAATAATTAACTATCATATCTATCATATTCTACCTGCTAAACATGCCTCAATGTTTTTAATACTACTAAGATTTTATTTTTAATTTATGCATACTCAATTAATTAATACATTGACTTTTTTTTACTAATAATTAATAACCTCTTATAGTTACCAAATAAAAAAAACTATCATTTATTGACTTTTTTTTTACTAATAAGTAATAAGCTCTTATAGTTACCAAATAAAAATAATTATCATTTATTATTTTTGACTAAGAATGAATACTCAAGGACTTTTGTTTTAAAAATTGATACAATGAATGATTTTAAAGAAGTCTTAAAAATTTCTTTCAAAAAAATTCTTGAAAAATCACTAACTAATCTATTTCAAAAGAAAAAGAGAGATTTTTAATAAAGAAAGAGTTTAATTAGTATGTAAAAGATTTTATAGTATCATTAAATAAAATTCTTGCATTTATGGTAAGTTTGTTGGTTTTACTAATTAATAGTCATATAAACAAAGAGTTACGATTGAACGTCAATATAAAACTATTTTATACTATTAGTGCATATTTATATATATATATATATATATATATATATATATATATATATATATATATATATATAACCATTAGATTTTAAGAAAACGAATGGTAAAGATGAAGATCAACTCCGTTAAAGTAAGTGATATTTATAATAAAGAAAAAAAACTACTTTATTTTATAGGTAAAGAGAAACAAATATTAGCCATATAAGGAACATATGAAAATGAAATGAGAAAATCTCAACCATTAGGAGAGGATAGAGAAGAATATGAAAAAATCTCAACCATTGAGAAAGGTGAGAGAAAAAAGAGTGACAGATAATAAATGCTAGAAGAGAAAAAATGAGTGGATGTGTAGGATTTGATCTCAACATGAATTTTTATTTCAATGGCTGAGATATGTTTTTCTTACTCTTATATAAGATACTTAGGGATGGCTAACATGCTTATACTCATGGGTACCCATTCGAACCCGCCCCGATTTTGATGGTATTTTGACTAGGTATGAGTACAGATATTATCCGATGTGTTAAATCGTGTACGGGTACGAGTATGGGTATGTGACTATCAGCCCGTACCCGCCCCATTATAATTTTAATAATTATATAACAAGTTTAAATTCATATTTTAATTAAAAATTTTAATTCTCAAACTTTAATTTATAATTTCTTGTTATTAATAATTCTTTATATACTTTTTAAATTAAAATATAATTAATAACTTACTATATATAATTTATTTAATAATAAATAAGTAAATTTAAATTATAAAAAATAATATAACAAGTACCTGTGGGTATACCCGAACTCGAAAATACCCGACGGGGATGGGGATGAAGATTAAAATTTCATACTTGTTCTTTTTATACCTGAACTCAGCCCGCACTTTGCAGAGACGGGGATAGGAAGGGTCAAACCTGCACCTTCATCGGAAAACAACATTATAAACTTCTTATCCGAAAACAAAGACAAAGTTTCTCACGAGAGAAAATCACTTAAAGTTTTGATATTCTGAATTATGTTCTTCAAGTTGAGTTGAAATCTTCATCCACTTGTAGGAAGGTTGTCCAATGTGGAGTGAACTCTATTGCTTCTTCCTTTGACTCGATCTCCATTATTAAGCCTTGTAAATCTTACTTCATTGTCTTAGCCATAGATATAATCATGGGACCTCAAATGTCACACAAAGCATCCTTAGATCAGCTTGTCAGGTCTCTATTATTCCCTCCTTCTTGAAAAGGATTCGTCTCGAATCAAGTCCATTATCACCTACATCAAACAAGGATAGATCAACTGCATTAAATTTAGAAATCATATTTCTATAATCACTTGGCAAATCCAGCCTGTAAGCATTGACATTGATCTTTTCTAACACTTCAAAAGGTCCAACTGCTCTAAGTTGCAACTTGGATTTTCTTTGAGTAAGAAACCTTTCTTTCCTCATATGAACCAAAACCCAGTCTCTAGGTTCAAAAAACACTTTGACATGCCCCTTATTTGCTTGCTTTGTGTATTGTGCATTTCTTTTCTCAATGTTGGCTTAAACCTTTGCATGCAATTCCCTGATAAAAGTCGACTTTATGATTTCCATCCAAATTAGCAACCTAGTTGGAAAAGGTAAGATATCTAGAAGAGTCAGAGGATTAAAACCATACACGACTTCAAAAGGAGAATGAGTAGTAGAATGAATGATCCTATTATATGCAAACTCAACATGTGGCAAACACTTCTCTTATTATTTCAAGTTCTTTTGAATGATGGCACATAGCAAGGTACCGAGTGTTCTATTGACAACTTATGTTTGTCCATCCATTTGAGGATGTCGAACAGTAAAAAACAAAAGTTTTGTTCCTAACTTGCTCCATAGAGTTCACTAAAAGTGGCTAAGAAACTTTACATCTTTGTCACTTACTATGGTTCTTGGCAATCTATGTGAATGCACAACTTCTTTAAAGAACAAGTCAACAATATGTGTAGCATCATTAGTTTTAGAAAATGCAATGAAATGTGCCATTTTACTAAACCTATCAACAACAACAAAAATGTTATCTTTGCAACTTTGGGAACTAAGCAACCCTAATACAAAATCCATTGAAACATCAGTCCATGGTTGATTAGGCAAGAGTAGAGGAGTGTAAAACTCATGGAGCATGACTTTAGATTTGGCCTGTATACATGTGCTACACTTACTACTAACATATTACACATCATGCTTCATTTTAGATCAATAAAAATGCTTATGCAAAATTCCTAAAGTCTTTTGAATTCCAAAATGTCTCATCAACTCCTCACCATGAATTTCTCTAACTAGCATTTCACGTAAGGAACAAAGAGGCACACACAAAGCTTAGTGTTTTTAAAAAAGAACCCATCATGCCTATAATAGTTCCCCACAACATGTTTATAATAGGCTAAATTACCAGCGGTGCCCTCCTATTTAGGGAGTAACTCACTTTGTGCCCCCCAATTTTTTTTGCACCTTTTATCCTCAAACTTTCTCAAAAGTTTAATTTTTGCCCTTCCGTCAAATTTAGGCCATTGACTGACGTTGACTTGCGTAATTGAGTGACGTGACATCGTTATGTTGTAATTAAGAGTTAATTAAAATTTAATTAATGATTTGAAAATGTTAAATACTAATTTTAAAAATATTAAAAACTATAACAAAATAAGATTCAAACCCAGGTCCAAGAGGAAGAAGAGCTAAAGCCAATCCACTAGACCAAAGGTCAAAATTTGTCTTATCTTGGAAGTCCAATATATTTAAACTAATCAATAGCAACATTAATTTTAAAAGTATAGAAAACTTAGGCAAGGCTGGAATTAAACCCAAGTCCAATAGTTTTAAATGTTAGAGCCATACCACTAGACTGAAAGTCAATATTAATTTTCTTTTGAGATTTAAATTTAATTAAACTAATCATGGCAAAATTAATTTTAAAAATATATTAAAATTTACAACTTTTTTAAATTTTTAAAATGGAGAAATTTTAATTCTTAATTTTAATTTCTGTCTTTACTTTTAGTTAGATTTTAAATTTTATATTATTGTTAATATAACTAAATTTTAGTTTTAGTTGTTAACCCTGAAATTTTAATTTCAACTTTTAATTCTTAATTTTAGTTTCAAAATCACAAATAAAATATATAACATAAAATGACCCACAATAGATTTAACATTAAAATATACAAATAAAATATAAAATATAATTAAAAATAAAAGATAGAAATTAAAATTTAAATTAGAAGTTAAAAATTATAAATTAAAGTAACAACTAAAACTTAAATATAAAAAAAATAAACTTATTCAAATAGATTTAACATGAAATCAAGCTAAGTAGTTTTTAGAATTTAAAAAAGTTTCTTTATTTAAAAAATTTACAACATAAATGACCAAGAATAGTAAAACAAAACAAAGGAAAAAAGACAATAAAATCAAAGTTGGCTTACTATCTAGTGGTATCATCTTAAAACTATCACCGATCCTAGGTTCAAATCTTACTTTGTCCAATTTTAATATAAAATTAATGTCGTCACATGATTAGTTTAATTAAATTTGAATCTCACAAGGAAACTAATATTCGCTTTCGGTCTAGTGGTATGACTCTAGCATTTAAACTCCTGAATCTGGGTTTGATTCCAACATTGCCCAACTTCTCTATACTTTTAAAATTAACATTGCTATTGATTAGTTTAAATACATTGAAATTCCAAGATAAGACAAACTTTAACCTTTGGTCTAGTGGATTGGCTTTAGCCCTTCTTTCTTTCGGACTTAGGTTTGAAACCTACTTTGTTACAATTTTCAATATTTTTAAAATTAGCATTTAACATTTCTAAATCATTAATTAAACTTTAATTAACTCTTAATTACAACATAACAATGTGACTTCACTCAGTTACGCCAAGGTCAAAAATTAAACTTTTGAGAAAGTTTGAGAGCAAAAGGTGCCCAAAAAAAAAATTTGGGGGCACAAAGTGAGCTAGCCTCTAAATAGGGGACACCGGTGGTAATTTAGCCTTTATAATAATAATCCCATATTTGACCAAAATTAGAATCATTAACATAGAAATCTTTCACAAATTCAAAACCAAGCAACTTAGTTTGCAAAGAAGTCAATAAAGCATACCTACGAGATAATGCATCAACCATAAGATTTTCCTTACCATTTTTATATTTGATCACATAGGGAAAAATGTCAATGAACTCCCTTGAGTTTTTAAAAACTTAAAACTTTGATGATCATAATGAATTACAAACTCCCTTGGCCACAAGTAGTGCTGCCAATTTTGCAAAGTGTCCTTAGCAAAGAAAACAACTCCTTGCCATAGGTAGAGTAATTTAATATTGTCCCACTAAGCTTCTCACTAAAAAATGAAATTGGTTTAGAGTCCTGCATCAACACAACTCTTACCCCAACATCAAAAGCATCACATTCAATTTCAAAAGCTTTATCAAAATTTAGCAAACAAAGCAAAGGTGCATTAGTCAACTTATTTGTTAGTGAATTAAAAGCTCTTTCATGCGCATCATCCCATTTGAACACAACATTCTTTCTAGCAAGTTCACTAAAAGGTGCAACAATAGAACTAAAAATTTTCATAAACCTTCTATAAAAACTTGTTAAACCATGAAAACTTCTAACCTCACTTGCATTGTTAGTGTAGGTCATTCTCTGATTACCTTTACCTTCTCTTCATCCACACTTATTCCTTTGGAGCTCACAACAAATCCCAAAAACACAATATATTCAAGGCGAAAAGAATACTTTTTGAGATTTGCATACAAATTATTTTCTCTTAAGACAGTAAGAACAACATGCAAGTGACTACATGTTCATCTAAGGCCTTACTATAAATCCAAATATCATAAAAGTAGACCACAACAAATTATTCAATGAAAGAGCGCAATACTTGGTTGATCAATCTCATGAAAGTGTTGGGTGCATTAGTTAAGCCAAAGGGCATCACTAACTACTCATATAAACCATATTTTATTTTGAAAGTTGTTTTCCATTCATCATCCTTTTTCAAGCGAATTTGATTGTACCACTTTTCAAATCAATGTTAGAAAACACATAGAAGTCGTACAACTCATCAAGCATATCATCTAGTCTAGGAATATGATATTAATAATTTACAATGATTTTATTGATGGCTCAACAATCAACGCACATGTGTCATGTTTCATCTTTCTTTGGAACCAAGATAACAGGAACAAAATATGGACTGAGATTTTCCCTCACAAAGCCTTTTTGCAATAATTCCTCCATTTGCCTTTACATTTCCTTTGTTTCTTTTAGACTTGTTCTATAGGCTAGCCCATTTGGAATTGGAGAACTTGTAATGAGGTCAATTTGATGCTCAATAACTCTTAAAAGAGGTAATCCCAAAGGTAATTCGTCTAGAAAAACATCAGTGAATTCCTACAACAAAGAACTAATTTCTTCAAAAGATAAAGGAGAATGCAAATTGTTAGTAAAGTAAACATCCTTATACATCAATATGAGTAGTTCCTCTCTTCCCAAAAAAGCAATCCCCACTTCTCTTTTCTTGGAAAATGCACTCTTTTTTTATTTACTTATTCACAACACTCATTTTTTTTGTCTTTCTCATTTTCATATTTTCATTCATATTTTCTTTTCTTTTTCTTTCTTGAATGTTCACTTGCTCTTCTCTTATCTTACAATCTTTTGAAATTCTAATTTGATCTTCATATGTTTCAATAGGTCTGAGAGGTGTTAGCATAATGGTGCAACCATTCATCATAATGTATACCTATTTTTGTACCCATCATGTGTTACTTTTCTATCAAATTGTCAAGGACATCCAAGAAGTAGATGTCCAACATGCATTGGTACAACATCACAAAGAACCTTATCTTTGTATTTCCTAATGGAAAATGAAATCAAAACTTGTTTTGTCACCCTTCTATCTCCATAGTCATTCAGCCATTGAAGTCTATATGAATTAGGATGTTTTTTTTTTGGCAAGTTTAATTTTTCAACTAATAAGGTGCTAACAACATTAGTACAACTTCCATTGTCAAGGATCATGTTGCATACTTTGTCATTTATGTGGCACCTAGTATGAAAGATATGCTCATGTTGCTCCATATTACCATCTTCTTTAAGTTGTATGCTAAAAGTTCGCCTTGTAACAGGTGCAACTCCATGGACAGGTTCTGCAACCTTAACATCACTACAATCCTTCAATGGTGGCATTTCATCATCACTTCAACCCACACTTTCTATGTCTCCATTATCCATCATGATCATGGCTCTTTTATTTGGACGTTGAGAAGTAATATGCCCAACTACTTAACACCTGAAACACTTGATATCACATGATCTAGATGATGCATTAATTTCAATTTCACCTTTTGGCGCAGAAACTGAGTACTTTCCCTTTCCATCATCCTTAGGATTTGTGACAAATTTATTATTTTTCCAATTTGATATCCATGTAGGATTAGAAGATAAAGAAAATTTGGAAGGGCCTTTTGACTTCATTTGTCTCTCCACCTTGATTGCATTGTGCAACAAATCCTCCATCTCCACATAATGCTACAACTCCACCACATAAGCAATTTCCTTCCTTAGACCACGAATGAACCTTGTCATAGTTTCCTTTCGGTGTTCATCAATGTTGGCTCTAATCATGGCTATCTCCATCTCTTTGTGGTAATCTTCCACACTCATAGAACCTTGAGTTAAATTTTTCAATTTTATGTGCAAGTCCCTATGGTAGTGACTTGGTATGAACCTCCTTCTCATGGCATCCTTCATCTCTTCCCATGAACGAATGAATGTTTCTCCATTTTTTGCTTGCTAATCACAAATTCATCCCACCAATTACTAGCATATTCAATAAATTCAAAAACTTCTAATTTTATCTTTTTCTCCTCTAAATAATTATGACAATCAAACAAATATTCAACCTTTCTCTCCCACTCTAAGCACAACTTAGGATCATTCTTTCCCTGGAATGTAGAGATATTAATCTTGATATTTCCCAAGTAGTTATCAATTCTTAGGTTATCTCTTCTTCTCCTTCTATTATCTTTCCTATCTGATTATTTCTTCTCCTCTTCTTCACCATCATGGTTTCTCTTAGGAGAGATCTTAGACCTGGAATTAGATGTCAAATAATCAAATTTGGCTTTTAGAGCCTTGAATTGTTCTTGAACTACCTTCATGAACAATTTAAGCTAAACATCTCTTACTTCTTTTTCTCTAATCATGATTAAAGTTTTGCAAAACAAATTGAGTTTGAAAAAAGAAAATCCTCGCACAAATGCTCTCTCACGTGTTTACACTTGTATAGCGATTTATTCACTTGCATTTTGCGCTCAATTTGGCCTTTGATGGTCTCACTACTTTTGCCTTTTACCACTCAACTTCACCTTACAAGCCCTTAAGTAAGAAGTTTATGGAAGATTCCACATAATAAGAAATTATAGAGTATTGTTGATATGATAACTTGAAGAAACAAGAACAAAACAAGGTTACATGCACTTTTTCCTCTTTTCTCTCCTTCACTCTCAACCTTTCTCCTCTTCTTCTATGCACTTTTTCCTCTTTTCTCTTGCATGTCACCAATTCAACCACATAACTTAAGGATATTTCTATAATTTCTCCTCCCCTTGACATTGGGTTCTAGTAATATCATTCTACTATCTTGAACTAAATTCCTTTCTCAAAGGCTGCATGCATCTCTCCATGGGAGAGTTAACCTTGAATTTATAATTTCTCTAGTTCTATATGGTTTTGGGGTTTTGATAGGGCTTTTATAGCTTTCAAAAACTAAGAAAATGGGTTAGGAGGGCAAAATCCTCAAATTCTTCTCTTCTTCACAATTGAGCTTGAAGGAGAAATAGGTAACAAAGTTTGATCTTTGTTTAATTGGGATATTTTGAGTTAATAGTGTAATCATCTAATTGATTTTGGATTATTTATGGTTTGAAATTGTATTGAAGTTAGAATGGGTTTTGATTTCATTGTGTGTGATTTGATGAAGTGTAGATTGGTTGCATGTGGCTGAAAATTCGTAAGTTGTTGTGTAGGTTTGGACCACATCGCGATGGAAAATCCCATATGGGTGTGAACAATATGCAGTGAGGAAATTTGCATCAAGGCCTCTCCCACAGTGTTGTGGAAAATAAAACTTGATTTTATGTGTTTAAAATCTTGTTATTTGATATATGTGTCGATGCTTAATAGTTATTAATGAAGTGAAGTGGAAATTTGTGGTTATTTGATTGTGGATATATGTGTGGAATGTATGGGTTAACGTTTAATACTTATTTTGGATATGAAGTGGATATTTGTGGTTATTTGATTATGGTTTATGTGTGTAGAATGGAATGAAGTGCATTGAATTTTGTCAATGATATATGATATATTTGGATTTAATGATTTAATGGAATACTGGATGTGGACAGTTACAGTGGGTAACTTAGTCTTGGTTGAAATGTATGAGGTGCATTGAGTTAAGGGTACATATAAAGTCATTGTGATCTGGTACTAAGGTCGAAGAGGACAAGAAAATACCTGAAAGATATACTTAGATGGGTTAGGTAAACGTCAGACAACGGTTGAGTATCAGATGAATATGTCTAAATTTCAGTTGGCTATCATATGAGTCATGTGAATGTCAAACACCAGTTGGGGAAGTCAGATCAGCCACCTAGTATTCGAATTTAATGGGTCTTCCAGAAAGCATCGTGCCATATTACCATATTGTATTGATTGCTTATATTTAGAGGGAACATAAGTATGTGTGATTATTTTATAATTCTATTAAATGAATGTTGATGATTTAATTGTGATATATTTGCATTCAAGTGTTTTCTTGTAGTAAGTTTACCCTTACTTGTTTGTATTTGTGTATGATTGTGATAATTATGTTTAACACGTGAGTAGATAGTAGTGATGATATATGACATTGAGGTACTTAAGAATTAGGAAGGCTTTAGTTGGCTTAGGTGTGCATTTTGTTTTTTTTTTTTAATTCCTATGAGTTATATGTGTGTGTATATATATATTTATTGTCCTGGAAGACTTATTTGTTTTGTGATCTTATGGCTATATATATATATATATATATATATATATATATGTGTGTGGAAAGTATATCATAGTATTTGCTATTTGGGTATGTAAAAGCATAATTATGATAAAACCTTATAATGTATCTTTGAAATGTGAATTTTTCATGTTAGTTTCTTAACATAGATATTTAAGACGGGTCATTACTATATCATGATGGTTTGGATTTTATACACTAGGTGATCTATGAATCTAGAGAGTCTCGTTGAACAAGCAATCTCGCTCAGCATAACGTTTTCTCTGTTAGCAATTTAGTAGTTTTTGCGCTCAATGACACATCTTGCTGAGCGATAATTTTTCACTGAAATACTCTAGTTCAAGCTTGTCACTGGGCAAGGCTATTCCCTGAACAAGATATTCAGGTTTCTTACTGGATGAGACTACTCGCTAGACAAGATGTTCATGATTTTATTTATTTTAACCTTAAAAATTTTTAATGTTATGTATAATTTATAATTAATAAAATTAGTAGAATAATAAAGTTGTATTATTTTTATAAGGATTTTGAGGTTCGTTACACTTATCTTTAAATAATTTGTAAGAATCATAGTTATTATTACTATTCTACAAAAATACTCCTTTTTCTTTAAGTGAAAAATGTGTTAATTACTCTAATTAATATATATATATATATATATATATAATATTTGAAAAAAATGAACAATCAATTATTAAAATTATAAAATAATCAAAGTGAAAAATGTCTTAATTACTCTAATATATGTAAAATATATTTAGATAACATGCACAAACAATTATTAAAATTCTGAAATAATGAAAGTTTAAATAATGTTAAAAAATTAGAAGATTAAGAACCAAGAGAATAGTGTAAAAAGGTTTTTCATTGCCAATTTATATATAATTTTTTTATGTAGGGTAAGATGGTAGACAAGAGTTGGTTTTGTTCTCTTATAAATGTTTTTGAAAAAAAATATGGAAAAGTTTGAGTAAAAAAGAAGTGAATATAAAATTTTAATATTCATCTTCATTTCTTAATATATTTTTTGTTAACTCTTATGTATTATTTATATAATTTAATTATTTCATTTTCATAAATAAATTATATATCAAGTTATTAATTATTTTTTAATTTAAAAAGCATATAAAAATAAATAATAAGAAATATATAAATAAAAATTTAAGAATATAATTTTAATCAATCATATAATCTAAAATTTATTATATAATTATTATCACCCCTAATATATTTTTGGTAACATCTTATGTATTATTTCTATAATTTAATTTATTTCTTTTTTATAAATAAATTATATATTAAGTTATTAATATATTTTAATTTAAAAATTGTATAAAAATAAATGATAAAAAAAACATAAATAAAAATTTAAGAATTACTATTATTAGTATTATTATTATTATTATTATTATTATTATTATTATTATTATTATTATTATTATTATTATTATTATTATTATTATTATTATTATTATTATTATATCTGGTAAACGAGCTAGTATTGTACTATTGTGTAGTTCTTTTTTTGGTTTCTGTCTATAATAACCCTCTCTTGTCAGAAGTTACAGTTCTTAGAATCTAGTATATGGTTGTTTTCTCTCTCTCAAAAACTGTCAAGAGAGAGTGAGCGTGTGGGGTGTGTTGATGATGAATGGTTGTTGAATGATTCATCTCTCGCCCTCTTTGTTTGACTTTTTTATTTTTCCTGTTTCCATCCTACTTCCCCTATCTTTTCTTTCCATTTCTCTCTTGCGTGTGTGTGATTTTTTTTTTTTCTCTTTTTCTTTTGGTTCTTCCATTCAATTTAAGACTTGTTCTCGGTTTTCCTCAATTCCCTGTGTCTAACTATTGAAAATCTTTATCTTAAATTGCCATTTCTGGGATATGGACCAACCGGGGCATCCAAATTGTGTACATTTTTACTTTATTTCACATTTTCTTTTTGGTTTGATGATGATGATGATGAAAGCACTTTGAGTGGACTGGATTTGTGGTAGTCCTTTTGTGTTTGTTTGTGGGGTGTTTTTGATTCCCCAAACAAAGTTTTTTTTTTCTTTTTTTTTTTTTTTTTGCTTTTGTGTTTTGAGATTTGTGTTTTGTGAGATTATGGGTTGTGCTAGTTCCAAGCCAAAGGGATGTCAACATTGTCATTGCAACACCTCCCATTATTCCTCTATGCCTAGAAGCTTCTCAGTGCATGTACATCACCCACCTCAAAACAAAGGAGACAGTTACCATGTCGTGGCACTGACATCAACCACACTAGGTTCTCTGGATCAGGTACCCCACAACAACCATGGCAATGGTTTAAGGTTCCTGAATGGCAAGGTCATTGACAGTGACAGTTTCAGGCCCCAGAATCATGATGATGATGATGAGGAGGAGGAGGAGGAGGAGGAGAGGGATGAGAAGAAGAATGAGCTAAAGACATGGTCTGAAATGATTGAGCAAATGTTGCCAAAAGCAATTAGTAAGACTCCAATCTCAACACCACCTTGTGAGCCAGAGACAATCAACACATGGGAACTAATGGAAGGCCTAGAAGACACAAGCCCTTTCAGATCACCAAAGCACTTCAAGAGCTTTTCTTTTAATGTCAATGGGAAAGTTGATCCACCTTGTAGTTTAAATGGCGATGATTCAGCCAAACCATTCTGGTCTCAGACGAATGAGGAGGGATCAAATGATTGTTCAAGTCTCAAGACTGCAGTTTCAGATTTTGATCACCCTCTGGTGGTTGCTGTTACCTCATTGGATGAATCATTGCAAGAGAAGCAAGAGGGCATGGATAGAAAGGGGTTTTCTGTTGAGGAAGAGAAGATCAGTGATGAAGCTATTATGGATTTGAAGCCATTTGGGAAGGACAAAGTGGTTTTGTATTTCACTAGCTTACGAGGTGTGCGAAAGACTTATGAAGATTGCTGCCATGTGAGGCTAATTCTGAAGGGGTTGGGTGTGAAGGTGGATGAGAGAGATGTGTCAATGCATTCAGTTTTCAAGGAGGAGCTCAAAGAGCTATTAGGTCATGGATTTAGTAAGGGGGGGTTAGGATTGCCAAGGGTGTTTGTTGGGAGAACCTACATTGGTGGAGCTGAGGAAATTCAGCAACTACACGAGGATGGGAAACTTGAGAAATTGCTTGATTGTTGTGAAAAGAATGAAGACAGTGTTGATGGTGAGACACTATGTGAGGCATGTGGGGATATAAGGTTTGTGCCTTGTGAAACTTGCTATGGAAGTTGTAAAATCTACTATGAAGGTGATGAAGAAGAAGATTATGATGGTGAGCTGGGTGAGTATGGATTCCAACGTTGTCCTGATTGTAATGAAAATGGTCTAATCCGCTGTCCCATTTGCTGCTACTAGTTTCCTCTCTTTGGTAACATCCTTTAGAGGAGACAAATCTAGTTGAGTTGGATAAGATTACTATGAGTGACAATTATGTCATTTAATTTGACACAGGTAATTGAACAAATTTTTTGAGTTGTGTCTTCCAGTGTTTTTGTTTATACTCAACTTTTGTTGTACAGTGAGGTTTTGTGTGGTTGATCATTGATTCATATTAGACAAGAGGAAGGAGATACAAGAGTGAACAATAAGTGTTCTTATTAGTCCATCTGCACAACCAGTGCAATTTAGTGTATACTTTTTATTTTCCTTTTTAAGAAAACAAAAAGGCTTGTTGTATACAATTTCCTTTCTTGCAAAAGAAATGCAGAGAGTTACAAGCGTATAGTGACATTCAGATTCTTTCACTTCACAATGTGTTCATCTCCTTTAGACAATTTCAAAGATAATACGTTCTTCTCTTCCTCCCTTAGACAATTTTACAACTGTGATGTTTAGCACTGATTTATGATGGACCACAGAACCATAACTTAAATGCCTTCTTCTAGGTGTGGTAAAGTTGAACCTACTTTGAGCTAATTACATAATGCATCTACCATTCTTTGTGGATGGCTAAGTAGCTAACACATGTTGGCCTTTATTGAAGACAAGATCAATAGTTGTTAAGACACTGTTTTATATTGGATCACAATTTATTTCTTGGAACAGAAGAATAAATGCTATTCATTTTCTTTATTTGTAGAAACAGGTATTTGCCAAGTTGTTTATAAATTTTCTGCACTGCCAACTTCATATAATTGTTTTGAACTAATAGCTGTGCACAGCACCATACCACATTTTCATTTTATACTAATAAATAAACTTAGGATAAGGGGTCAGAAAATAATATAGTATCTTAGGGGGCATTTTCTTAAGTCAACTTTGGCTAGAAAACTTGAGGCTAAGTCAAATATTGTTTTCTGGACTCAAGGAATCCGTGACTGCTCTAACCGTATACACCGTTTCTTCTGGAACCAACAGAACCGTTCAAAATCACATAAATAATTTTAAACTTCAAAGAAGGTTTCAACATGAAGCGGCTTTAATTAGTTACATTTATATCTATTTAAGGTGCATCTGTTTTTCTTTTCTTTTATGGTACTTGTCCTCAACCATTTGCGTTGTTTAAGTTATTCCCATTTGAGGCTATTGCAATGAATTTCTTATAAGCTAGAAAAAGTTCCTGTCATAGGATAATGCACGTAAGTTAGGGAGGCAAGAAAACTCACCTATTTTGACTTAGGTACCATACCAACACATGATATTCATACTCCTATAAAGGTTCACTTGAAAGCTGTAAATGATTTCTAGACTTTTTTTTTTGTTATAATCATTACAGAGACGGTGACACATTTGAGCCACTCAATTATTTGTTGTAAAGATAATAAATATTTTTATGGTAAGCAAATTATATTTTTATAAGTATTTTTTCCTTTTAGCAATAAAAAACGTAAGTATTAAAAAAAAAGCAAACAAATATAAAAAAATTTACAACAATTTATACTTTTTACTCGACCAATTAAACCAGACTAACTTAGTAAATAAGATATAACTATTATTATGAATATAAAATTTCTTAGTAGTGTTTAATTAACTTGGTTGCATATTAAAATTTTAAATTTAATCATTTTTTTAAAAGCAAAAAGAATATGATATTGTTAAGAGAAAATTTTAAATATAACAATTCAAAGATAAATAAACTTAAGAATGGGTAGTGTTAAGTTCCAAAGTTTTATAGCTTAGTATGTTTGAATAGTGTGTGATCAAACTTTTTAGCATCGTTTGATTCTTAGATATAAAAAAATATAATATGTATGTATCAATTGATTTATACACTTAGTTGTACTTAATTATGTGAAATAAAGCAATGTATCAATTCATGAAATTCAAAATTAGAGAAATTCAGGTTGTGCCATTTACAAAACGATGTACCAGCATGGAACTACTAATGATACAAAAGATTTGTGCCAAAGAAGAAAACTTTTTCCTGCAACTGTTGAGCCCCATTTCAAAATCATGTTCATGTGTTCATGCAGAAAATGGGGGGCCTATTGGTAAGAAAATCCCAGTAGGTTGTTAGTCTCCTTGTCATAGCCATCCCATCAAAATCATGATCTGTTTAGGAAATAGAGGTAGATGACTATACAATGCAATAACCAATGAAATATCAATCATATAGTAATGACTTTATGTTATGGATAGTGTAAGAACAAAATATGGTAGTTGTAATTATTTTTTTAGTATTAAATAATAGTGGTAATAATATTTGATCATATAACCTACAAAAAAAAAATATACTTATTCTTCACCTCTAACTTAATAATAATCAATTATAAAAAATAAAAATTAATAACACTTTGTAAAATAAAGAGAAAAAACGTGGTGAATTCGAATCTTTCCTAACAATTAATTTTTCTTATAAAAAAAACTTAATAATAATTAGTGACTAATATTTAATAACACATCTCAATTATTTAGAATATAGCATACAACAAAAAGAATCCTAATGTAGCAAGCTAGTTTGATATTTATACTTTATTTCAAAAAAGATATATAACTTAATATTAATAATTTTCAAATTATACTTTATCAAAATTATTATATAATTTTCATAGAATTACAAAAATAACCCCAATGTGGAAAAAATTATATAAATATATGGAGTAAAACATATGAATTTTCCTGATATTTGTTCTTATTCTTCTAGTTATTCTTTTATTTTTATGTTACTTTTAGTCTAATTTACTCATTATTTATGCAAAACTCTCCCTCCTAATGTGGGCAAATTTCATAAATTTTCAATTTCTCAAAATTGCATCTCTTTCAATAATAAATTACCTTTGTTTTATTTTTCTTTCTATAAGTTATCACCCAAGATTTGCCTTGGGTTGGTGGTCCTAGCAAGCAAATATGGGTTGCTTTGTAGTTTAGAAGTAAGTGAATGCATCAAAAGGGTGTGCAAATTTGCATTGAAATAAAATGAGAAAATAATTATCCATTAAAAATTTTTATTCTGATATTTAAATATAATTTTTTATTTTTTAATTTTTTAATTAATATTTTAAAAATTATATAAATAAAAAATTAATTAAATGATTAGTTTATATTAAATTTATAAAATATCAGTGTAGAATTATTTTATATTAATATCAGTGTAGAATTATTTTATATTTTTTGCGCATAAAAATTAAACTTATAAAATATTGAAATAAGCTTTATGGAGAAAAGTACCTCTTGTCATGTTACTCCAGAGAAAAAGCTCCTTATTACTTTAGCTGTTAAATAAAGACTGTTGTTCATCCGTACATGAGAAAAAAAATTGAAAAAGAAAAGGAAATCTTTTACAAGTTCTGTACATATTTTCTCTAATTAAAACTATAATTTATCTAAACAATTCACGTTTTAAAAATTACTTTAAAAATCATAAATTATTTTTTATAGTTTCACATTATTTACTTTTTTGTTTATACACTTAAAATTATCTAATTTAGTCTCTATACATCACATTTCGAATCTGTCTTGGTCTCTAAACATGATACTCTTTACTTTTTAGTACTACTTTAATTTTAACCACAGAGACTTAAATTAATTTAAAACATCATGTGTATGAACTAAAAACTAAAAAAAAAAAAATACAACTATGGTAACCAAATGGATAATTTTCCCTTTACTAAAAAAAAAAGTACAGGATTTTGTTCGTAAGCACATATATATGGATTGCAACAAAAGAAAGGGATCAAGATTGGCCATACAGCAAACCAAGGCTATAACACCAACATGACAAAAGTGTACAAAGGTGGATTTTAATAGTAAAATTTGGACAAAATTGCTTATAATATTTTTCTCTTTGGCATGAATGAAGAGTGAAGACCAATGTGACAAAAAACTGGACAATCAAATAATGGAGAAGTGAGGATGTGACATGCACCTTGTTCTTATGGCCCAAAAGAAACTTGGCCGGCACCAATGGCAAATTAAGCATTTCATTGTTGGGTTGTAAAGTGAGGATGGCACGATGTCTATAAAGCATAAAGCATAGCACTCTGGTTGGCAGGTTATCAGCATTAAAATATCAGCAAATAGTTCACACAAGTTATCATGCTTCTATACTCCTTCTAAAACTATGCTTTTTGAAGTAATAATTTAGGTGCGTTTAAGTTAAAAGTTGTCTCCTTATTCAATTGTTTTCGTCACATGTGAGTGTGCTATGAATTCAATGAAGAAATTTATTGAAATAATATATTCAAAATTATCTTTAAGTACTTTTTAATTATTAAAATAAATTTAAAAGTGCTTATAGAATAATAAATAATTTCTATATAAATAAATGGTTAATTTCGTTTGTGAACATGAAAACATTATTAAATTACTCCACTGGTCTCTAGGATCATAGATGGTTATTAGAGTGACTCAGGAAATCGAGATATCTAAAAGGTTGTTTGAGATTGTACAATTGTAATTTCTAAAAGGTGGATTGGAGGTTATATTATTCTATCAAAGTTATTATGTAATGATAGACCCCATTCTCCAACCGTGGCTTAGGGATACATGATGGATCTCAATTCTCACCAGGGCCTAGGGGTACAAGTACTAAAGTATCATTGTCTCGCTTTTAGGGATCAAAGTGCTTATAATTATCCATGTATACTTATTTTTGTTCCATACAAATGAGTTGATAATTGAGACAGTTCGATCCAAACTGTTGAGCTTACACTACAGAACAGGTCATACTGACTCGACCAATATTTCATTCGAACTGCAAATTTAAGTCTATCATGGTGCTACATTGAGCCATCGAGTCAAAACATTTTTTTTTAAAAAAAACAAAATCCAAACTTTTATTAAAATTAAATTTATTTTATAGTACAAGAACAAACTAATTCAAAACAACACATTAAATCAATTCAAAACAACTTCCTAAATAAGTATAAATAACATCAAAATACATTTATTTATATATATATATATATATTTAATATAAAATTAAGAAGAATATAAGTTTCATTTGTTAAAAATATATTATTAAATAACATCAAAAGTACTTTTATATGTATTTATATATATATATATATATATATATATATATATATTATATTAACAATATGTATAAATTGCTTTAACATTAAACATATTTTTATATGTAAATTTTTTATTTAATATATATTTTTAATAATATATTATATATTATTAATATATATTTTTAAAATTTATATATTTATATTTATATTCGGGTCAATCTGTGACCCACAAAATTATCCTGACCAATTATATTTACATAATCAAATTAAATAGATCAAATTAAAAGACTTACTTCTATTTAAATCTTTTTTATTAGAGTTCAACCTAACATATTTTGTCTGTTCAAAAATCAATCTAATGAAACTCAGGTTAATAGTTATACATAAGTTCTACATAAATTAAATACTTAAATAGTCTCAAAGGTATGCGCATATGCACTCTTTGATCCTTTAAATCACAGTTGAAAAAATTAGAAGTAACCTACTGCATTTCTGTAAATAGATTCTCTAATAATTAGATTTATAAGAATTAAGATTAGATGATAAACTAGTTTGTATAAGTTTCCATTCCGATTCAATTGTAACTAAGCCCTTAGCACATGCATAATTTTTTCTCTAATTAAATTCATAAATTAACAACTAGGTTTTTCATTAGAGAATTTTATACCGATAGATAATAATATTGTTAGTAAGCTTTAGCAATAGAGATATGGTCAATGGAAGTCACAATCATACAGTAGTCTTTAGTTGATCGACATTTCTCATAATTTGTTTGCTAAACTTTGATTCACATGCTAATTTTTTTGCGAATTTCCATGAAAATAAGATTGCAGTATTTTCTACAGATTTTTATAAGAAAAAACATCTGCAGAAATTTCCTGTAATTTTTATTGGGAAAAATAATTCGCAAATTTTGAAAATGATAGGAAACTTTCCTGTGATTTTTCTTTGAACCAAAATATGCATGAATTTTCTGAGATTTTAAAATTGGCAGAAATTACCTATAGATTTTTCTGCGAATCTAATTTGTAGGAAATTTTTAAATTTAAATTTTATTATAATAAATATTAGTTATTTTTAAAATAATTATTAAATTAATAATAAGTATTAATGGACATGGGTGTATGAATTTATTTATTTCATTTTTTTTAAATTAAAACCATTTTAAATTTCTAATTATAATTAAATTTTATTTTAATTGATGCAACCTTATTAAGTAAAATTCAATATAATTGTGTAGATTTACTTCATATGTTAATTAATTAATTACTTAATTTTAAATATTTAAAAATGAATAAAACTATTCAAAGTTAATAATTACTAATAAACTTTTATTTAATTAATATATAAATGAGAGTTTATTACAAACTAGTCAAAGTTAACTAATTACTAACAAACTTTTAACCTAAAATGACTAAAAGTAATATATTTTAATACTAGAAGATCAAATAAAATGAAAAAAGTTTTACATTACATATTTAATATTTTAAGAATTTTCGGTACTTGAAACATATTTTATCTTATAATAACAATAATAATAAAAAATAATCTTTTGTCATAAGAAATAAAATCTCAAATTTCTATATAAATCACAAGTATCCTTAACTCAACAAAATAACTAAACAGTACAATAACCCATCTATTAAAAATGGTACCTAAGCAAAACATTAATAAAATTATGTCTCTCAAATTGTTTTGGAGTGGTGCACCATTAATTACGCAGAAAAATATGAAAATTTGAAGTAATATCAAAATCCAAACAGAGCACAACCTCGGTTTATACACATCTAAAATTATCGTTTTATACACATCTAAAGATACTTTTACAATTAATATCAAAATCCATGATCTCAGGTCTCGACACATGCTTAGAATATTATTAGAGATCATAATAACCAGCATCATATTACAATTTCTTCTTTGATCCCTCAAAGCTTTATTTGCTAACTTCATATTGAGCATAGAACATGGTTGATCAGTAATGACAACATGGGGTTCATCCACTAAAACAATATTTATATTAGCTTTTAATATGGTACAATCATTATAATGCACTCCCTAGATATTTTTCATAAGTAAGGAAAAAAAATTTGTGCATCAAATTAGAGATGATTATGTCTAAAAAATAAAGGAATGTTTAGAAATAAAAGCAAGTCATATACTCCTTACTTTGTGTCTATAGCAATGACATTCAATTTCTCAAGTGGAGTGATCACGCAGTAATCAGGACCTTCTTCCTTCCTAGAGTCCTAGCTGAAATACCAAGATAGTAGGTCAGTGAGACGTAAAAAGTCTAGTAGCATAGAAACCATAAAGGAAGAAGCAAGATACTCACCTTTCTTAGTTTTGTGCAAGTAGTTGTCATTTTCTATTCAAACTATAAAGCTCTTAGGGGATTTCACTTTTGCTACAAAAAATACCTCAATTCTGTTATCAGGCTCCTCGAAAAACCTCTTGATAGCCACACTGATTCCATCACTCAAGTTTCCTTTATAAACTTCTCCAAAATCTCCTAACCCCAACTATGTAGAGTAGTTGTTAATTGCAATCTTGAGTAGCTCCCCAATAAACCTAATTGGTTTTTCTTTTTTTTTTCATTTTACTAAAAAATCCATCCATAGCAAGAGTTGAAAGTTACATGTTTGAAGTACTCTGAGTCTTGCTCTAGCATATTGTACTAGCAACCAATCACCAAAAGAATCATGATACACAAAAACATCATTGCAATATGATAATATACTACCATAAATTTCATGACAAAATCAATGATAATCAAACATAGAGAAGAAAGAAAACATAAAATGTATAATGTATAATGAGACAAAGGAAATAGCATAAAAGAAGAAAACGCCCGAATGGATTGTGGTAAAGCTTCAGTGTATAAGGTGCTCGACAAATATTTGTAAAATATTCTATGGATAAATCTGAAAAGTTCATAAGATCAAGAACACATAATTCAAGACAGTTTCCAACAATGAATTTTGTTGATGCATAGTTCAATTTTGTACACAATAAGAAACAAAAATATCAATAAACTAAAAGGAAAAAAAAAATTAGCAATGAAAGATACTAGCTCATAATGTTTAGTCAGTTATGCCTGAGGGGATACTTTAAGGAGGAAGAAAAGATATAAAAATACTATTAGAGTTGTGTCTCATTATTTTACATGTTTCCTTGGTGTTTTTATTGAGCTTCCATGGCTGAGAATACACGTTTGAAGGAACTACAAGTGATGATTAATTCACATGATGTTGAGCTTCGGAGTTTGTTGGAATTGTTAGACCAGAGACACAAAGAACAAAGAGAACATGTTGTTCAAGTGATGTTAGGCTAAACCGAGATGCATACTCGTTTGGAACAACTTCAATCAGCTTTGAATCAACTTCTAATCCAGCAGTCTCAGTCTCATGGAGGTTCCTTGTTGAACTCTGACTTCCCGTTCGTCACTTCAGTGAATATGATGATCCCATTTAAAGACATTTCTTTTGGTGTTCCTCATTTTCATGGTACTTCATCTGTGTCGAAATGGATCCTCAAGGTAGAAAAATTCTTTAGTTATCATAATACACCAGATGTAACGAGAATTGATATTGCTTCCACTCATTTCGACAAGGAGGTCATTCCATGGTTTCAGATGCAACAAAGGTTATCGATTGTTAACACCTGGCAAGACTTGATAAGAGCTCTTGAATCTCAATTTGGACCCTCTCCATTTAATTTCCCTATGGCGAAACTTTTCAAACTACAACAAATAGGTACTATTTCAGATTACTACCTCAAATTTATGTCCTTGACAAATAGATCATCTGGATTGAGTGATGAAGCTTTGTTGACTTGTTCTATTAGTGGACTAAACATAGATATTAAGAGGGATGTAGTGGTTCAATCCCCACCTTTGTTGTTAAGAGTTGTGGTATTAGAAAAATTGTATAAAGATAAGTATACCTTTTCAGTTAAAACGCAAACCGCTCTTGTTCGTCAATATTTATCTATGACTTCTTCATCTTATGTTTTTCCTCAGAGTCAAGTTAAACCTGTGAGTAAACTTGCACTACCTTCTTTGCTTCCTACCCCTAATGGACCACAATTAAAGGTTGCCAATGTTAAAAGGATTACTCCTACTGAAATGAAAATTCGAAGAGAGAATGGATTATGTTATTTTTGTGATGAGAAGTTTAATTTTAATCATAAATGCCTTAACCATCAATATTTGTTTCTACAATTGGATAAGGAAGGACAAAAAGACCTTCAAACTGAGTTAGAATCTGAAGAAGAATTGGCTGCAGTCTACTCTGATCCTATAAGTGAATATCATAACTTATCACTCAATGCAATAAAGGGTGGCGCAAGGGTGTTGGCACAATAAGGTTTTGAGCATATATGGATAAGTTACCTATCACTGTTCTGGTTGATGGAGGGAACTCTTATAATTTCTTACAAGCAAAACTTGCTAAATTTCTTACGCTACATGTAGAGTTAGATCCTACCTTAAGGTAATGGTGGGCAATGGGAGTTATATGGATGTTGATGAGTTTGTCCAAAAGTTGACTATTCAAGCTCAAGGGAACATATTCCATCTACTAGTATTTAAACTTGTAATTTCACATAGCCAGAAAGCTCAAGGGAACATGACTTTGTCCAAAAGTGAAGTCGTATCGTTGTCCTCATAGCAAAAAAGAGGAAATTGAGAGATTGATAGCAAAAATGTTACAATAAGGGATTAAAAAGCCTAACAAGAGTCCATTTTCTCTGCCTATTATTCTTGTTAAGAAAAAATATAGGTCATGGAGAGTTTGTACTAATTATAGAACTCTTAATGCCATTACTATTAAGGATAGTTTCCCAAATTCCTACGATTTATGAGTTAATTGATGAATTATTTAGGGCTCAATTCTTTTCTAAGTTGGATTTAAGGTTCAACTACTATCATTTTTTTTTTTGAATCCAGAGGATAAATATAAGACAACATTTAGAACACACCATGGGCATTTTAATTGGCTTGTTATGCCATTTAGGTTGACCAATGCACTAACCACATTCAAAAGCTTAATGAATAATATTTTTCAGATTACGAAGATTTGTGCCGGTTTTTTTACGATATTCTAATCTATAGTTCCTTATGGAAAGACCACTTGCTACATTTGGAAATAGTGCTGCAAATTTTGCAACAACATAAGTTGTCTGCTCAAATGCCTAAATGTTCTTTTGGAGTTAGAGAAATTGAACACTTAAGCCATACTCTTTCAGGAGTAAGAGTTGCCATGGACAATAACATGCTTTGAGGGTATGAAGGTTTGGCCTCAACCAAGCAATAGCACAAGTTATGTGGATTTCTAGGCCTTATTTGATATTATAGGTGTTTCATAAAAGGGTATGTTAACATCGCAACACCTTTGACAAACTTATTAAAAAAATATATTTTTTTCATTAGAATGATACATCAACTACGACTTTCACCTAATTCAAGGAAGCTCTGACATCAACACCTGTACTCACCCCTCCTAATTTTGTAGCCCCATTTGTTTTAGAAACTTATGCATCAGGCTCTGGTACAGGGGCAGTATTGAGTCAAGATAATCACTCGATAGCATATTTGTCAAAGAAACTTTCCAATAGGAAGCAGAAACAATCTGTATACACACACACATGTTTTATGTAATCACTCAAGCTTTAAGAAAGTTTAGACACTATCTATTGGGTCATAAATTATCATTAAGACAGATAAAAAAAGTTTGAAGGAATTGCTTGAACAAAGACTATAAACGTTGGAGCAACAACAGTGGTTGCCCATGTTTTTAGGCTTTCATTTTACAATTCAATACAAGTCAGGAAAAAAAACCACTCCAATTGATGCTTTGTCAAGGAGTTTTATGATGGTCTGGTCTGGACCAAACAGTATTGGTTACACAAGGTAGCTGGGGTAACTCAAAAATATGTGAAGCTTTATGAGCTATATGAACAGTGTGTTGCCAACAAGACACTAAATTATGACTATGTTGTTAAAGATCTTATCAATCAACTTTTCCTAGAAGGGTCAAATTATGTTGCCTTGTGACGAAGATCTTATCAATCAAGTTTTCCTAGAGTTTCATTGCTAAAAAATAGGTGGTCAAGCAAGGGTTTATCGAACCATAACTAGAATCTGTTCTCAATTCTTTTAGCCAAGGATGCAACAATAAATAAGGAAAATGATATGTGAATGTCAAAATTTTCAATAAGCAAAAGTTGAATAAGCATTAACCACATGGCTACTAAATCCATTACCCTTTCCTCATCATGTTTGAGAAGATGTTTTAATGGACTTCGTTATAAATTTGTCTACTTCTCATGGATTTTCAACAATTATGGTGGTGGTTGATAAGCTTTCAAGATTTGGGCATGAAAGACTTCTTTCAATAGTAAAATGTTGCTAAAGCTTTTATTAATAGGGTGGTGAAATTATACGATCTTCCAAAATCGATTGTATCTGGTTGTGATAACATTTTTGTGAATTATTTTTTGAAACATCTATTTAAAGCTCAAAGTACTAGGTTGGCAATGAGTTCTTCATACCATCCCTAAATGGATGGTCAAATGAAGGCCTTGAACAAGGCATAAATGTACCTCCATTGTTTTGTGTTTGACAATCCAAAGAAATGGTTTACTATGCTTCCTTGGGCACAATTTTGGTATAATTCTTCACTGCATCAGAGTATTGGCATGTCTCCCTTTAAAGCTCTATATGATCATGATCCACCGATTGTTATTTGTTATGAGGTAAATCCTAAGGATACAGTAGTTGTTCAAGATGTTCTTCAAGATAAAGATTCATTATCACAGCAGCTCAAGGGGAATTTACAGAAAGCTCAGTAGTATATGAAACAACAAGTTGATAAACATAGAAGAGAATTGCAACTAGAAGTAGGTGATTTAGTATTAGTAAAGTTGCAACTATTTAGACAACATTCAGTTGCTCTAAGGAAAAATTAGAAGCTAAACATGCGTTATTTTAGACCATTTAAAGTGTTGGCCTGCATAGGTGCAATTGCTTATAAGCTGCAATTACCCGATACAGCAAAGATACATCATGTCTTCCATATATTTCTGTTAAAAAAAATTTAGTGGTCATCTTTCGTAGTAATACTTTCCTTTATCGTTGACAACCACAGACTTGGGACCTGCAGTAGTTCCTCTTTGAGTTTATATTCTTGAGTAATCATTCGTAATTCTAAGGTCATTCCTCAAATTTTGATTCAATTAGAGCCTCGAGAATCTGCTAAACCAACTTGGGAAGACGTGGATACTTTTCAGAAGGTTTTCCCTCAATCCAACCTTAAGGACAAGGTTGCTTTCAATAGGGAAAGTAATGTAACATGATAACAAAATAATAAAGAAGGATATGTTAAGGTTGATCTAGAGGATGGAAAGTTAGTTATAAGGAATGACTGTGTGGAGGTAGATCCGGGAATTATGGGCCAGAGGAAAAGCATGAAGCCCAGGAGAAAGAATATTTTATTGTAGGACTTTGTGGAGTGAGATCATAATGTGTGTGGTATGATTCTCTCTAATATTTTCCTTCTTTGTGCTATTTGTTTCTTCTCTACATTCTAATTCGGTTTCTCATTCTATTGATTCAGGTTCTGAGTAAACCTCTATAAAGAGTCATTTTCCTACTTCTACCTACTGTTTTTTCATTAATAATCATACCTTTTACTATTGGACATCTACTATTGTATTCATTGCTAAAAAGATATAAAAATACTATCAGATTTGCTTCTTATTATTTTACACATTTCAACTAGTCCAAAATCTACAACCTCCTTGGCTTCAAACTTATCATCCAAAAGAATGTTATTAGCTTTAATATCTGTATGAACGATTGCAAGTTGAGACCGATAATGCAAATAAGCCAACCCTCTAGTCGTGCCTAGCGCAATTCGATGATGAATTGGCCAACTCAATTTGACACCACTTAGACCAAACAAATGCTCATGGAGACTATTGTTTTTCACCATGTCTCAAATAATAATCCTTCAGTAACCATTTAAACAAGTAGTGACAAAACAGTAACCTCTGAGAGCAACAAGGTTAACATGCCTAATACTAGTAATAACCTTAACTTCGTGAGTGAAGCTTGCATCACTTAAAGCCGAAAAATTCTTGAACCTTGATGAACTCAAAAAAGTTTTCTACAATACTCGTGACAAGTGTATCTGTCGTATGTAGTAACCGATAAATATATCGAAAAATTCTGAGAGCAACAAGGTTAACATGCCTAACACTAGCAATAACCTTAACTTCATGAGTGAAGCTTGCATTACTTGAAGACGAAAAATTCTTGAACTTTGATGAACTCAAAAAAATTTTCTACAATACTTGCGATAAGTGTATCGATTGTATGTAGTAACCGATAAATATATCGAGTCGATCTAGAGAGACTTGCTGATACTCAGAAACGTCCCTACTTTCTACTTGTACAAATAAAGGATAGAAATAAACTAAACTACTAAACATAAAGTAAATAAAGCAAAATAAATAAAAACACAATAGTTACACGTATGTGATTCAGTTGGATTTGAGTCACCAAACCATCCCTCCAGTACATAAATGGACTCAAAACCTCCGTTCACTCCCAATGTTTCCATCACCCATAAAAGTATCCTTAACCCCGATCCCTCGCAAGTAAGGAACTAAGCTATTTGGGCTTTAGACTATCACTTCCATACATATTCTAAAGTCAAACAACTCGCATTAAATAAAAGAGCTTAATATGGACAATGGGTATTACTCTCTCTCGAGCAATAACATCCATTGGGAGCTCTCCTAACTTTACAAGTCAAAATCCTCTCTCAAGCTCATTCAGCGAATAAAACCCACGAAATATTTAGAAATAAAGAGTAAGGTAAAGAAGAATACCAACATTGGAAAGTAAGCTTAGATTAAAAGTACAAAAATACACAAGAGTTCAAGTGAAACTACATCAAAACCCAACTAAATACAAAACCTAGCTAACCAAAGGGGTGGATGAACTTGAGGATGGTTGAAGATGGTCTGAACGTGCCTTAAGCAAATGAGTGTGCAACCCCAAGTAAAGAGAGGACGTGGAACCCCCAGACGGAACCCCTTAAATGACTGAAAACTCACCCTTTTATTTTTACATTTTGAAACAGTAGGTGCCCAACGGTAAAAAATTGGCTAATGGGTGCCATAAGACTCCTTAAAGGCTAAGTATCTCAAGCATTGGGCAGTGAACAGATGGGCACTGGGCACTTGGCGTTAGATGCAAGCACTTTGAGTAGCGAGCGTTGGACACCCACCATCAGATGCAGGTGCTCCAAATGATGAGAGTTGGACGCTCACGACTGAAGCGCTAAGCGCTCATGAGCAAACGTTGAACCAAATTTTCTTATTTTTCTTCGCCTCTTTAATTCTTTCCAAAACCTGACTCAAAACAACTAAAAACAAGCAAATATCATAAAAATACACATAAACTTAAATTTAAACCTAAATTTCTAACTAAATATAATTTTAAGCAAATAAGAGGAAAACAAAGACTTAAAGAAAGAATTATGATAACTGCTATATTTTGTAAAAATAGATAAATTAGGCAGTTATCAAACCTCTTAAACATGACCTCACATTTCTTTTCCAATTATGTTATCCCTAGAGAAATTCTTAGTTTCTTTCTTAATATCATCAAAACTAAACTTATTAGAGTGGTGCTTTGGTCCATGGAATCCAATCTAGAAACCAAACTGATTTTTGCAATACCAACATCCTTATCCCGACCACCTTGACTTCAAACGTACAATAAACCCAAAACATGAAAGCCATAATT
Source organism: Psophocarpus tetragonolobus (assembly GCA_037954015.1). Classification (NCBI taxonomy): domain Eukaryota; kingdom Viridiplantae; phylum Streptophyta; class Magnoliopsida; order Fabales; family Fabaceae; genus Psophocarpus; species Psophocarpus tetragonolobus. The sequence goes on along the minus strand of CM075696.1, from coordinate 28,527,542 downwards.
AAGCATGAATCTTAAGCTCCACATTGAGGAAGGGTGACACAATTTTCAAATTTATAAAGGGAACCAACCTAGTAGATTTTGGTGTTGCAGAAATGAGAACAACTCTAGCATTTAGTCTTGGGATTTAAGCTAAATTAGTTCTTTAATAACATTGATACACTTTGTGTATTAGGGTTGGGGAACTGTGGGAGCATCCACAAAAGGGTCCTCTGAAAGTGTCTGCACTAGACTATGAAGAAAAGGAAACAAAAAAGGGCATATACTAGAGATGCAATGAGAGGAGGAGCGGGTGATTGTGAAAAGAAGACAAGAACACATTAGATTTCACCCTTTAAAATAGGTCAAAGACGATTAAAAGCTATGTTGATATTATAAAATACATTTTTAAATTTCAATAAACTTTCTTGTGCTTTCTGGAAACCACATAGATTATTTCCTACTAATTTACTCAACCATGTGTGTGTGTTTCTTGCCATTTTAAATTTGGCAAGAAAGTTTTCCTACAGTTTTTCTTGTTGTTTTAACATTTCTTGCATAAATTTTTCACAAGAAAATCCGCATCAATTTCTTGCAATTTTTATTTCCACAAAAATCATGAAAGTTTTAGCTAGGGATTTAAATCTGCAGGAAAATTCGTAGGAAACTAATTTCCTACGAATTTTTACCAAAATCCACAGGAAAATCTACATGTAATCCTAAGATTTGTAGTGGTGTCAACACTGAATTTTACTTTTCTATCAACTAAAACCAACTCAAAAATATGCTTGATCACTTGAAATGCAATTGTTAGCAAACAACAACTAGTATTTAATGCATAGTAGTTAATAGTGGATAACGAACACCTTCCAAAAACATTAAAGCAGGATAGCGATAACGATATGACTGCTATTTTGATCTCTATGCAGATTTATATTCCTAGATGCATATAATGTATATCTACTAAAAATATAGAATTGATTGTAAGAAAATATATAATATATATTTATTGTTTAGGTTTTTTGTTATTTACATTTCTAAGGCTATTCTTCCCTTAAGCCATGTCCAAGTTTTGACCAATGGGCTTCACTAAATAAGTGGAAAGAGTGTTTTTTGAAGCCATAGTTGAAGGGGAAAAAAAGCTTGAAAAAAAAGGTTAAATGAAGAACACTAGACTCCTGATGTTGTAATCTCCTTTATTGAAATGGTCATAAAAAATACTTAAACACATGGCAAACAATGTTGTTTAAAGCTTCTTCTTCGCCCTCAAAACCTAATACTTTCTATGTGCAAGGGAGACGTTACGATTGGCAACATGTCCCCACGTTTTTTACCATAAAGAGTGACGCGACTTCTGCTCCTTCAACCTACAACGCGGCGCCAACCATCAGAGTGCAAGCAGCTACTCCGCTCTACCCCATTGTGATAGCATCACTTTTATGCGCTCTGCCCCATCAAGATTTACATCACTACATTATTAGCTCTAAAACACATATTTTACGCATCAAACTCATATGCATTAACCACACAAGATTATTTCTTCTTTTTTCTTCTCATCATTCTCTTCTTCCTTTCTCGGCCATTTTCTCTTTCTCTTTGCATGCAAGGAAAATTCACCATGGAAGCTTAAGGATTTTATTCCATTTCTTTTCATCCTGACCTTGAATCCTAGTGAGTAGGTAATTGTTCTACTTTCTTAGATCATTTTCCTTCTCTTTTGATTGCATGCATCTCCCTTTTTTGGAGAATCAAACTTGAAATCTAAATTTCTTAAATTCTCTTTGGTTTTTGGGTTTTTTGTTAGGTTTTGAGGTATTTATTCAATTGAACTACTTTGAGGGTAATCTCTAGATTCTTTTTTCTCATCATTCTATTGAAAGGAGAAATAAGTAAAGGAAGATCAACTTTGGTTTTAGTCTAGGAAATTGTGACTTAAAGTGTATGAATATCTTTGATTTTGAATAATTGATGTTTCAATCTTAATTTAACTGTTAAATTGGGTTTTCTTTGTAATTGGTATACTGTATATTTTGGAGTTGATGATACAATAGGTTGTGCTTTTGGACTAGTTGTTCTTTGAAAATGCGTTGAGAAATTATATATTATATGCATTGAAATATGTTATATATTGAATTGATGATTATAATGGAATATGATATGGACTATTACGAAGAGGTAATTGAGTCTTATGTGTGGTTCATTGAGTTAGGGATATAATTAAGATCATTGTTATCCTAGTACTAAGGTCGAGTAGGACAAGAATGTAGTTGAGGGATATACTCATATAGCAACTAGGTGTTATAGTTGGGTCAGGTAAACACCAACCACCAATTGGAAGTATCTGATGAGTATGCTTAGACTTTAATTTGTTGTCAGAAATGGGTCAGGTAGACACCATGTACCATTTGAAGGAAGTCAGATAGGTCACATTGGTATCTAAACTCAATGGGTTTTTCAAAAAGCATTGTATCATATTATTATGTTGTTCTAATTGATTATATTTAGGGGAAACATAAATGTGTTTGACTATTTGATAATTTTATTGATTGGAAATTGATATTGACTATGATTTTTTTATATTTAATTGAATACTTGTTTAGTAAGCTTATCATTGCTTGTATGTGTTTATATATGAGTTTGATGATTGTGTCTAATACAAGAGTAGATGGCAGTGATGTTGCAAAGAGGCAAAATATTTTGAAGTGGAGAAGACAGGCTGGGATTTGGCTTAAGTGTTAATGTTGTTTTGGTCCTTTGTGAAATCCTATGACTTTTATTGTATTTACGTAAATAGTAAAAAGAATCCACCATAGGAACTATTACATATAGGAATGTAAATGTATAACTTGTAACGATAACTTGTATTGTGAGTTTTGAATGAGAAGTTTGATATTAGTATCATAGTATACAAATGAATAGATAGTTTATTAGTATGTTAGAATGGTTTGAAATTATATAGTAGGTGATTTATGTTTCTGCAGATCTCGCTGGATGAAAGCTCTCGTCCAATGAAAAGTGTTTCTGTTAAACAATTTTATAGTTTTGCGCTTAGTGGTAGGTTTCACTGAGTGTAAAGTTTTCTCTAGTAGGTATTTTCGTGGTTTTTCGCTCAGCAATACATCTCACTAAGCAACATTTCTTCACTTGAATACTATAATTCAAGTTTCTCGCTGGGCAAGATGTCCAGGTTCCTCATTGGGTGACACTGCTCGCTTGGAAAGATGTTCAAGATGTGATTTATTTTAAATCATCTAAAATTTTAATATTTTGAGTATAATTTATAATTGAAATGGATTTAGTATTAATATAAGATTTTATAATTGAAAATAGATTTAGTATTAATATAAGATTTATTGGTTCGTTACATCATATATATTTCGTAAGTCATAATATATAACAAAAAATTAATATGGATGATAAAGGTAATCATGAAATGAAAAATGGCTCTTACTAAATACACTATTACATTAAATGAAAAATGGCTCTTACTAAATACACTATTACATTATTAAGTTAGCTCCAATTTTTTTATTAAATTTTAGAATTAAAATGGGTTGACTTAGAAAAAAGATGTTTTTAGTATGATTCAAAAAGTTACAAAAATCAACCCCTTTTTTAACAAAAAAAAATCAACCCCTTTTTTAACAAAAAAAAATCAAATTTGTAAATTGATCAAATCAGTTCTACCAATTTTGCCAATTAAAACCAATTTAACCACTTTTATACTAGTTCAATTCATGAAAGGTTGATTCGAAAACAAGGGATTAATTTTTGGTTTAACTATTCGGTTTGGTCCATTTTCAAAACATTATTGTCAATTCAATCCTAATAAACCAATTAACCCTTGATATATCTATTAGGAAAAACACAACTATTTCTTCATTCATATGAGACAAGTATGTAACATGATATATACATTTAAAATGATAGATAATGTTTTTAAAGTGTTTTAAAATGTTCACACCAACTTACACCCAAAAATATTATTAGATAAATAATTTATTTGAAAAATTGTCACTAAGCGTTTCTTTTATGGGCAACAGAAATTCATTAAAGGGTTTCTGTAATAACAAATTGCAACAAATAAAAAAAATAACATAAAAGATGGTTAGTTAATACTTGGAATTAAAGGTTCAAGGATTAGATGAACATAGAGAGCTCAATCTCACCTAAAACTAACAAGAAAATATACAACATTTTACAAGCTACACATTTATATGTATTCAAAATTTTAGGAATTAAAAATTCTGTCACTAAGCGCTTTTTTTATTCACACAAAATTAAAAAATTTTAGACATTTGTTTGTGTATGACAAAATATATATATATATATATATATATATATATATATATATATATATATTCAGAATTTTGGGAATATTTTTTCTTATTTAAAGAGATATTCAGAATTCAAGATAATATGAGTTATTGTTTATTGACTAATATTAAGAAATTTTTTTATTGAGAAAGATTCTAATATTGATTTTAACCATATTCATTTAATCAAATATTCTTAAAATAAAAAATCTTAAACAACTTGCTTAATTATCTCAGTTTAACCGATACTTAAAAGAAAAGAATTGCATAATCCAATCAATCAACCCAAAGACAAACTAACCTAAAATTGGAAGAGAAGAAAATTAATACTGAGATATTATTGACATACATAATGAAATTAAGTAGGTTGAGTAATAATGAGACATTGTCATGAGTTCCATCCATCTCTTTCAACTGTTTTATTTTGTTCCTTCTTTTGGTAAGAAGGAAAAGGTTGGAAGGCTCTACAGCAAATTTATAAATTATTCAACTTCCCAAAACACAATTGCCCACAATCTAAAAAATTACATTCTCATGCTACTCGTGATATTGCAAACAGAAACAAGCTACATCACATTATAGCAACAAAACCTCATTCTTACATCAACATTTTGTTAATCTTTTTCACACCAACTTGAAGAATGCAAGAATGTTTTCTGATTTTATTTTGTAGCAACTTGTTCTTTTCACTTAAGTAGTTGTTAAAAAATAAAGGTATATTCATTTTTCCTTTCACTGCACAATGTTAATCAGAGAGAATTGATGTTTTTCTGAAATAAATTGTTAGACAAATAGATATTATTTTGTTTCAAGATTTCCTTTAATATATTAGCTAAAAGGTTAGCCCAAGTGGTAGCACATGTCTCCGGATATGAACTTATAGAGAAATATCTACTAATTTATTTTGCACTCAAGAATTCTTACATATAAGTTGTTACTTTAATGATGTATCCATACACATTGTTGTAGGTTCAAAATTTTTCACTAATACAAACTAACATATTAATAACTAATATTTAGTTTATAAAAAAATTTATTATGAAAGATGAGAGAAATATCAACTCAGATTAAAATAACTCACTTAAAGATATCATGAATCTCCTTCATGACAACTTTCCTGCATCCCTCATCCTTATCCCTACCTTCTACCACCATCGTCATTGTCACCACCACCATCAACATGGTTGTCACTATCACTGCCTCACTGTCGCAGTTACCATCGCCACCACTGCAATGGTGAGATGGTGATCATAATGGTGAGGTGATGACTATGGCGGTGGCGGTGGCGGTCGAGATAGGGGAGGTGGAGGGTGCAGGTAATTTCGATAGGTGGAGGTACATCTTTAAGTGAGTTATTTTAATTCGATACATTATTTTTAATCTTTCACTTATTATCTATTCTTTTATCTCATAATAAATGCTAGAAGAGAGAAAATGAAAAAATATGTACTATTTGATTTTAATCACTAATTTTTATTTTAATAGCTGAGATTTGTTTATCTCACCCTAAAATATACTTTACTCAAAGATATGATATGTATTGTATATATATATATAAGTTTAATTGGTATACACTGTCAGTGTAAAGATTTTTACACTGACAGTCAATCATGACCCTTTATTCATGGTAAATTTATTGACTTTACTAGTTACTACTTTAAAGTCTCATAAATGAAGGGTCATGATTATATTTTACACTGACAATATATACCAATTAAACTCTATATATATTTGAATGGTTAAGAAATGAGCCAGTTTAATTCTCAATCAAGGGTGGACCAGAAATACAGTTTGAGAGATTCAAGGGAAAAACTATTTGTACGTCTATAAAAACGTCAAAAATGGTTTTATATATTATATATTTCATAGTTTTATAAATAAAAGATACTATAAAACTATATCGTGTACAAAAGTAACACTATCTAAATACTTTTTTTTTTTTTAATTTCTAATGCAAGTTAAGAGAAATGGTTAACTGCAAGAACAATCCCCAAAGTGTGCATTACAATTTAAAAAGCACTAGTTAGTACAACTTCTAACATTTCATCTTCTTTCTCATAATTACTGGGCTTGGACCAAGAATTTCTTCTGTCTGCATCAATTTTTCGGAAATTTCTCCATGTACTTCTATGTTTTCTTCATACACATCTATATTATACCATCCATAAAATCCAATCTCAAACAAAAATACACCTCCAGGGTCCATGAGAAGTTCCCTAAGGGAGAAATTTCCCAAATCTTATTGTGCTAATTACGGTTTCGGGTTGAAGTTTAGAAACATGAAGGCCCTATAATATAAGCTAAGAAGGCCTCAAACCCTAATCGGGCTCTACGAAATATAGGCAAAGAAGGCCTACGGCCCAAAACATAGGTATTTTTTTTAACATTCCCAATTTCAATCTGCATCCCATGGAGTTAATATATATTTTAAATTTTCAAAACATTCCTATTATCTTTTAATCTGATTTTGCAACTTTTATCTATACTAGCAGCAGGTCTTTCCTTCTTTCCTCAACATGCTTAATCTTACCACTAACTTTTATAAAATATCCTTTTGCAGTGGCACAACCTTTTAGCTATGTCCCAATAATATGTTTTTTTCTCCCTTTTATGTACATAATGGATATGATTTGAATTCATTTTTTCCTTCTTTTATTATTCCTAAATCATTGATCTTGAGTTTATTGTCTACATGCATTTTTCATTGAGATTGCAATATTCTAAGACTTCTAGATTAGTAGATCTAGAATTGATTTTTTATAATGAACATTATGTTATCCGTATCACATGATTTGGAATTTATTATGATATATTATATCAACTAATCTGAACATAGTATTGATTATGTTTGTTGGATTAATAGTTCTGAAACATATAATAAGATAAATTTTGGATTAGGTGAGCCATAAAACTTAATCAATACTCAGTTAAGAATTAGTTTAACTGGAGTTTATATTTTTATGTATTTTGGATTGATGGATCCCAAAAATAAAAATATTATGAGTATTTTATGTTTTAGGGGTACGATACCAATTAGGGGGTGCTAAAAGAAATTTCTCAATGATATGGATCCTCTTTTTCTACAAATCAGAAAGTCCTCGGTAAGTTTAGGCCTGTTCGTGGCCCAAAGCACATTTGACAACAATTGGGTGGCTCGTCAATTGAATTTTGGAAGAAAAGTAAATTTTCAAAATTATATTTTCTGTCAGAAGAGAAAACTTTAATTCAGAAAAGTAATTTTAAAAACTATGTTGTAGAAGAGAAAAAAATATTCAAAAACTCCAAAACATACTTTCAAAAATAAACTATTGTTCTTCTAGAAAGTAATTTCTAACAATTCTTAAAAAATGAAATTCGAATGGTCAACATATCATCGTTAAGGTCCTGGAAAGGAGTTGTTACTTATCGAAAATACAATCACACAAAAGACAAAAAATGCACCAATGTTGATGTGTAGGATTTATGAAATTGTAATGTCAAACATGTATTTGAGGAAAAACTTAGGTATATTATCTATATCATCACAATAGTCAATTTGAATTTGATGAAATTATGAAAAAAATATTTTTTTTATAGAGGAAAAATAAGGATAGGGGTTCAAATTGAAGTAAAAGATTCGCGAAGGTGTAAAAACATGATATAAAGAATAACAAGATGGCTTGAAAAAATATAGTTTCATGAATAATGAACATATGAGGGGTTCAAAATATTATTTTATTGCTACAAGCATAATCAATTAGCTTCAATTGAAGACTTTGAAATAACATATATAAAAACAAACTTCGTTTCTTACCCATTTATAACATATTTTTACAAAGTAATTTTACATCAATTTCAAAGAATAAAAAGCTACTTACACTTGAGAGAAATATTTATAATATCAAGAACTTCATAGGTCATCTTAATTAAGTGCATGAGAGTTTTAAGATTGTAAGCTTCAATTTGTTGGTGAATTTGATATAGGTTTTCTCCATATCTTTTAAGTCTATCTCTTAGCATTTTAGAAATACTTGTGTAGGTCAAAAGCTGACTAGTTTTTTACTTGTTACTTGTCTATAAGGATTGCATGAGTATAGTGAAAAATCTTAGTAGAATTTGTTGAGGGTTGGACATACGTCATAGTGATAGTGATTGAACCAAGATAAGCTGCCTTGATTTCTATATATTTCTCAATTCGTCTTTCTTTTCTATTTGGGGAATATGTTTCTTGAATTATGTTTTAAAAACTAGTATATTACACGTTAAAAATATGTTAATATTGGTTAAAAATTATATTAATTTTTTAAAATAACACTTAACTATTATCTACTAGTTCAACCATTACCTTAATTTAATGGTTTGATGGCGATCCAATTTTTAGAATACAACTTCTATATATATGCATAAGAGCATGATTGAAGACACCAACCTCACAAGCATCAATCAGACAAGATTAAGACTATTCATTTGACAACACAGGAAGCTTACATTGTTCTCAATTAATTAAAATATTGAAATTAATATTTTCATCATAACAAGAGTGGATAAATTAACTTATAAAGTTGGAAGAATTTAACTTATGTTTAACAGTATTAAAAATAAGAGTTTAGGTGAATTAAATTCTTAGACTCGTGAAAGTTTAATTCATATTAAAATAGTATTAAAAATTAACTAATTCATGCATAAGGTAAAAATTATCATTTTACTCAAATAAAAACTATCGTTAATCATAAAAATATCAGAACATCATCCTATTCATAAGTAAATTCCATCCATATGATCAAAGTAACAAAATATGATAATTTTCATAAGTAAATACTCTCTATAGTAATAAAATATCATCAAAATACAATAAGGTATCAAATGTAAATAATACATATTATACGATCTCAAAATTACTAATGATCTTTGAACTTTTCATTACTCTGCTCACTAAGTTAACCACCAAGTTTATTAAGTTTAACCAGACTTAGAATTCATAAAGCAAATCCACATATGTTTTAACATATTTTCACTTTGTAAAGTCGTACGGTTTATGAGTTAAAACATGAATTTAATAACAATATGCAGAATTCTCAAGATTATTCTTATCTCTGGCATCAATAAAAGAGGAAAATGTTGAATATGTAAGGAAATGGAAAATGAGAGGAGAAATATTCTTAGAATTGGAGAGGTTTTTCTTCCAATAGACCTTTGGGATAAGCTAAAAATAGTCATTAAATGTTTAGGTTAAGGAGAAGAACTTGACATATGGAGATATAGAAAGAGTACCTTAGGGGTGTTTATTTTGTTTATTCTACGTGTCATTCTCCTAGGGTTAATAGAGAGCAAAAGAAGAAATTGGATTGATAGGTGTTGTGCAAATGTTATAAAGTTATAATCATGTAGTTGGAGATAAGAGTATTTAATCATCCAAATACTTTATCTCTTTTCATGAGCTTTCAATATGATATAGTGTTCTTGGAGTACTTAAATATTCAGCCATAGTCATCCATGAGCCAGTGTCTTTTCCAGTAGGGTGTTTAGGAATTTGCCGAGACCAATACTTGAGTGCCTTTGTAGGCATCTATCACTTTGTTTTAGAGAGTTATTTAGGTTTTTAATTTACCAAATATCCTTTTGGAATATATAGCTAGAAGGGATACTCAATCTTTTAGTTTGTCACAAGAAACATGAATGCAAGTAACAAAGGCATAAAATAACGAAAATGAAGCATTAGAAACATAAAGAACAACAAAATAGAAAATAATGAATTAATTAAAATAAGTTTGATTCATTCAGTATTAATTTTTCAATGATTGTGTTAGATTATTTTTTTTATATAAATATTGTGTTAGAAATTAAACTAATTATTATATAGTCAATATTTCATATCCTATGCAAATATTTAGACTTTCATTTACTATAAATTCATGGTGAATGGCAATAGACAAAAATTACAAGAAAATATAAGAATGTGTCTAGTTGGATTTATTAATTAAACTCCCTTTACAAATCTTTTAAGAAACATGCTAAAAGTAAGCAAACAAATGAGGTTGAAATTATAAAAGTTCTAAAATTATAAGGTTGATTTAGTGATAGAGTTCACATGTGGAAAGAAGGTGGGAGGAAGAAGTCATGTATTCGAATCCCTTCATTAATAAAAACTAACATATTAACAATTAACATTTAACTTATAAAAAATAAAAAATTCATAAGAGAAAATGGAACTAAAAATGTTTTCTCGTAAATTAAACTCCCATAAAATAAGTGCAAAGTAAAACGGATAAGAAAAGAACACAAGTTTTATATTAGTTTATCTCACAAGCTAGACTTCATTGTTCCTTATCAAGAATTAATATTTTTTTTAATTATAAACATATTTACATGAATCTTATTCTATATTGTTAAAGGTGTTCATTCAATCTTACTTCTTTAGATAATGACCCTAGTATTCTTAAATCTTATTCTATATTGAAAGTCAAATTTATTCCACCTTGCTCTTAGATATGCCAACAGGGTGGAGTAGGGACGAGTATAACATTCTCATCCACATTCTCACTCCCAAAATTCATCTCTAGCATCATCCTCATACCTAACAGGTGTGAGATTTATATCTTCATCCCCGTCTTTATTAGGTATCCAGTATACTTTTACCTATCTCATATCCATAAAAAAATAATAATGATTTTTCAATAAAAATTAAATTATTTGAATATAATGATATTAATTTAAAAGATATCTAATAAATGCAAAGTTGGTAATTTGTTAATTACATATCAAACTTTTTTTAAGATAAATTCATAAGTTATCTCATAAATGCAAAATTTGTACTTTGCTAATTAAATGTCAAACTTTTTTTAAGAGAAATGTCAAACCTTATAAGACATATGTAATTGGAATATTTTAGTATTAAAATAAGGACGAATGGGGGCTGGGTGGTGACAAAGACAAGGATAGGGTGGGTATATATATATCCATGTCCCCGTCCCAATTTGACTTAACAAATCGATTCCTTATACTTGTACTCATGCTTAATCAAATCAGAGATTCTCTGTCAACTTCAAGATGAATTTGAAGATTACTTACAAATACAAATTTATTTGTCATCCCTACTAATTACTTCTTCAAATGATAACCTAGTATTCATTCTATGATTTACCATTCTATGCATTATAACCGAATATTTTTCCAGCAAACTTTCTTAAGTTCGCAAGGTTGAAGTCAACTAAATATAATTTTATAATTTATTACAATCATATGGAATAAATGATGGTGTTCATAGAGTGTTTATAAGATTTACAATGAAATTTTTAAAAATGATTGAAAATAAATGAGCGTAGTAAATCCAAGTTTATCAAACTTTAGAAAAATTCTACTAAAAATAAATAAATGAATGACCATTTAGTGATAAAATTTGTTTTTCCCTTACTAGTTGTATTGTTAATATTAAATTTCAATGACAAAGTGTAAAATTAAATATTTTGTCACTAATAAAAAAAATCATTAATTAAATATATTTTAGTGACAAAGATATTGTTAGTTTCTATTATAATTGTTGCAAAAAAGATTGAAGCGAATAAGAGCATAGATAAAATTAAAGACAGATTAGCCAAAAAAATTAAAAAGGAGGTCTAGAGATAAAAAAACAAAGGTTTGCTCTTAATGTCGCAAAATCAATATATCAAACAAATTATTTATAAGACTTTGGTTAGATGAATGTATACATAAAGCTATAGCTAGAATAACTAATAGTTGTACAAAAACAATGAGCTGTCAGTTGTATCTAAAATATCTAACTATACTGAGGTATAAGCATAGATTCTTGACACTCTCACAATCTCTTCCTTGACATGAATTCTCTACACATGCTAATTTTTCCAGCAATCTACATTAAGCAATTATAAGCAGTGCATGAACTTGCTTGTTAGGATAGGCTTTGTAAACACATTTGTAGGGTTTTCCTTCATATCAATCGTTTGAACTTCAATCCTATTCTCGATTCGAATAAAGAGGTAGTGGATGTCAATGTGTTTGGTGTAATATCCCAAATTTATATATACTATTTACACAATAAATTTTCTTAATAATTATTTTAAATTACTATTATCTATATTCCCAAATATTGAGATATAAAATCTTCATTACATTATATTCAATATTAAAGCATACATTAAAACGCTTTCAAAGTTCAATGCAAAAGATACAATGGTGCATATAGTCATAGTTTATACAAAACAATTACACAACATGACATGTCTCCATTAAAACTTAACTATTACAAAACTCATGTATAGCATAACTCCAACCATAACAACTTAGTCATTCTTAGTAAAATCTTTACATACTTATAATATAGGTATTAGTTTCAGTCAATCCCTACATTTAGCTTTCTTAGAGTCTAATTTATATACATATACATGTTCTGCTACATAACTTAAACTATTTTCTATACAAAACATAGTAATTTCGTTGTTGCTACTAATCCACCACCAATCTTGCTAATTTTAATTTCCACTACCATTACTGATATCTGCTCCCGTGCAAAGCACGATCATCACAGTCATACAGAATACACACGTAATGCAACAGTAAGCTCATGCACTATGAATCAACATAAACATAACATACAATTATATTTATATTCAATCTTAATCGCAATAATGTTAACTCAACTAATCTATAACTCTTATACTCCACTTGAACATAATCACTCACAACCAATCAATCACTGCTCAACATTGAGTACTTACATTGACTTATAGTGTCACTAACTCACTGCTCAACACACATATTATCAACATATGGGTCACAACTAAGGCTAATTACCACCTATAACCGCCCGCATTCAACAAATTCAATAACATCTCATCATCATCATGCATTACAACATATGCATTACAACACAACTAATTTCACAAAATCATAGTATTCAATTACCCCATCATCATCAAACACCAATTTATCACTGAAATCATTAATAAACCTCCACCACCACCCAAATCATCAATGAATATAAAATATCAACAAAGTCTTCAATAGATAACAATACCATCAAAATTATCATTTTCACTACACAAGCAACTTGTCACAATAATTAAATTCATACATTAATCACCTCAAACTATCAATTTCACATAACATCCAAATTCAGCTCAAAAACTAAATCCATAACTTGTTAATATTAACATCCTTAAACCGTAATATTTCAAAGAGTAAATATTCCAAATAATTAACTCCACTAAGCATCCATATCTAAAAATATTCCCAAATTAAAAATCAATCAATTCAATCACAAATAATTTCAAGAACAAAAATCAAATCTCAATCACACAAAATACCCACTTTTGCATAACACTCAAATCATAATAAAAAATTCTCATCCATTAAATCATAATTTATCAAATTAAAATCAAATATTTAGCTTCCCTTACCTATTTCTCCCTTTAAAAAGTTAACTCAAACAAAAATGAAAGAATCAAAAAGACAAAAAGGATCGAAAACAAAACACAAAAAAAAAGCAATGGAACAGAACAATGATAAGACACAAAAAGGATCGAAAACAATGATCGAAAGGATTGAAAACAAACACAAAAAGGTTTAGAAAACAATTATCAGACATGCTTATATTGATCACCTCTCATAAATGGCACAAGTCGCATCCGATTCTGTTAGCTCAAAACCCACCATGCAAGCCAATGACTCTCACAGAAAAAGAAAGAAAAAGGTGGAGAGAGAAAAGAAAAGTGAAACACGAAGAAGAAAGAGAAAAAAAAAAAAAGGGGTCGAGTGTGCTTGCTAAGCCCGACTTGCTATCTACACCCTTCTTGTAACAGATTTCCGAAAATTTCCCGAAACTCAACTAAAACTTCCCGAAACATGAGAATAATAATTATTCTCATCTCATTATCCTTCTACCATCAATCAAAGGCAAACATATAGTAGTAACAAACTAATAAATCCATTACACCTCAATTCAATTAATAATATAAATAAAAACTTAAATTTAATTCTATTCCCTAGATTAAATTAAATATAAATAAATATTTAATTCTCTGTAATATTTATTTTTCTTCCACGAATAACCTATTAATTAAAATGATCCTTAAATTTGGTCATTTCATGGTGTACATGATCCTTAGCCAAACATATTGCACTTAAATTGTCATATAAGATGACAACTTTCTCTTAAGGGAACCCAAGGTCAATGATCAAGCCCTTCAACCAAATCCCTTCCTTTGCTGCTTCAGTCAAAGCCATATATTTAGCTTCAGTTGTGGATAAAAAAACTATGAGTTGAAGAGTAGCCTTCCTACTTACTAGAGAGTTACCAATTGTAAAAGCATACCCTGTTATAGACCGCATTGTGTCTAAGTCTGCAACATAGTCAGAACTTGAATATCCTGTAAGAGCCCAAGAATTTTCTCTACTGTATATGATTCTTATGTCTGTTGTACCCTTAAGGTATTTGAAAATACGTTTCACTGCTTGCCAATGTTCTTTTCCAACATTACTCATATATCTACTCACTAAGCTGACTACTTGTGCTAGGTTCAGTCTAACGCATACCATGGCATAATAAGGCTACCTATAGAACTCACATAAGGAATTCTAGCCATGTATTCCTTTTCAGATTCAAATTAGTTAATACTGAGCTCAAAGATATGAATAGATGATGTCAAAGGAGTAGACACCAGTTTAGAACTAGTCATTCCAAACTATTTCAGTATTTTCAGGAATGTATTCCTTTTGACACAACAAGAGCTTTTTTTTAGAACGATCCCTAATGATCACCATGCCCAAAATCTTTTCAACTGCATCCATATCTTTCATCTCAAATTCACTATCAAGTAGAGATTTCATTTTTTGAATTTCAAGCTTGTTTCGAGATGCTATCAACATGTCGTCTACATATAAAAGTAGATAAATTTGAGAGCCAACCTCTACCTCCTTATGGTAGACACATGGGCCATAAGGACTTCTACAGTATCCTTGAAAAACAATGAACTGGTTGAATCTCTTGTACCATTGTCTTAGGGATTACTTCAAGCCATAAAGGGATTTTTTCAGCTTGCACACCTAATCTTTCTTACCATTCACTTCGAAACATTCTGGCTATTTCATAAGAATTTCTTCCTCCAACACCCCATGTAGAAACACAATTTTAACATCAAGTTGCTCCAATTCCATGTCCAGCTATGCTACAAGAGAAAGTAGAACTTGAATGGATGTGTGCCTAACAACTAGGGAGAAAATCTCGTTGTAGTCTACACCCTTCTTCTAATGGTATCCTTTTGCTACCAGGAAAGCTTTAAATTTGATACCTTTTGATTCTAATTCAGCAAGACTAGTCTTCTTCTTGTAGATCCATTTACACCCAACAACTCTTCTACCTTTAGGTAATTTTATTATATCCTAGGTTTTGTTCTTCTAAAGGGATTTCATCTCCTCATTCATAGATACAACCCACTTATCTTATTCATCGCAAGTGATAGCTTCTTGGAAAGAATTTGGCTCAAATGTGTTGACATTTTCAACTACTTGTAGTGCATAAGCCATAATGTCCTCATATCCATATCTTATAGGTGCTTTAATTTTCCTTTGAGACCTTCTAGCTGCAACAATTTGATTTAATTCTTCAGGCAGAAACTTAGATGGAAGATCTTGTTCAGCTTTAAATGGAGGTTCACTATCTGCTTCAGACTGGGGTTCAGACATACACTTCAAATGATCAACTCCAAAAAATTGCTTCATATGACCTTCAAAAGGTTGCTTCAATTTGCTATTGTCTTGCTCAGATTTCAGGTTTAACAAGGACAATTCATCAATTACCTTATTCTCCATAGGTAACCAGATCCTGAATCCTTTAACTCCACTTCCATAGCCCACAAAAACACCCTTCTTGACTCTAGGTTCCAACTTTTCCTTCATTAAAATGATAATAAGTTGGGCATCCAAAAAACCTTCAGCATTGAGTAATCAACTGGTTGATTTGACTATACCTCAATAAGGGTTTTTAACCCATTTGTAGTAGATAGAGAATGATTCACAAAGTAGTAGGCAATATTGATAACTTCAACCCAGAAACTTGTATCAAAACCAGAATGAGACAACATGTACCTAACCTTCTCAAGCAAAGTTCTATTCATCTTTTCAACTACTTCATTCTATTATGGAGTATTTTGAATAACATGTTGTCTAGAAACACCTTCATTCTTGTAGAAGTTGTTAAATTCCTTAGAGCAAATTCTAGCCATTATCTGTTTGAAACCGTTTAACCTTCTTTCATGTTTGATTTTGCATTAGTATTGTCCAATGCTTGAAGTAATCAAATGCCTCATACTTCTGCTTCATGGTTAACACCCATGTTATCCTTAAATAGTCATCAATTATGGAAAGGAAAAAACTAGCGTGTCTGAGTGATAGAACTCTTGAAGGCCCCCAACAATAAGAATGAAAAAGGTCTAATGTGGCCTTTGTAGCATGCATTTCCTTTGAGAATTTCCACCTGTGATACTTCCTATACACACAATGCTCATAGAATTGTAAAGCTTTCATCTTGTGGTTGTCAAGAAACCCCTCCTTGAAGAGGATTTCCATTCCTTTCTCACTCATGTGCCTAAACGCATATGCCACAAAGATTTTTTAGATTTAACAGATTAAGAGGCAGATAAAGGGTTACCTGTCACAGTGGACCCTTGAAGGATGTAAAGGTTTCCTTACTTGATCTCTTGCATTATCACAGACTTTCTTTTTCCCCTTATTTGCATTACTCCACCTTCAACACAACACATAAAGGCTTTTGAATCCATTGCACCCACCAAGATAAGTTCTTCTTTAGTTCTGGAACATGACAAACATTGGTCAATGTATGTTATTGTACATTCGAATCATCACAGAACCAATGCCCATTGTCTTTCAATAAGCATCATTCCCCATAAGAACATTACCACCTGACCTTTCTTCATATATTTTAAACCAACTCCTATAATGACACATATGAAAAAAGCAACTTGAGTCCATAACCCATTATTCAAAATTACGTTAATGAAGAACCTCAACAGAAAGCACCAAATCAAATTCAGATGAGGTTTCAAAACGGTAGCGACAACAGAGTCCTTTTGCCATTTCTTGGGACAATCTTTCCTTTAGTGACTAGGTTATTTGCAGTAATTACATATTTCCTTTGGTTGATCTTGCCTTTCTTGCCTTTTCTTTTCTTTTTTTTCTTCTAACCTTTAATGGAAGTTGAAACTATTAATCCAAAGGCAAAGTCATTACCATTCTCAAAAGCCTTGTGTCAAAGTTCTCTTTAGTATACACTTAACTTCTTCAAGTGTGATACAATCCTTCCCTACATTGAGAAAATTCACAAAATTCTCATATAAAGGAGGGAGGGGGGATAACAAAATCATTGCAATGTTTTCGTCTTCCATCTTTACATATATATCATGTAGCTCCATAAGGATCAGATTCAGTTCATCAAGATATTTTTTCAAAGGGGTACCTTCCATACAAAGCCCAAAAATTCTTCTTTTTAGCAATAGTTTGTTGCGAATGGATTTTATCATGAAGAGCTTTTCCAATTTTAACCATAACCCAACAGTAGTTTCTTGTTCAGCAACTTCATAAAGAACTTTGTCTAATAAAGATAAGAGAATCACTGAATGTGTTTTCTCTTTTTTTTTACGAAAGATCGATTCCTCCAGTGATGTAATGGCAGAGAGAGGTGCATATATGCCTTGTTCCTTCAGTAAGACACACGTCTTGATATGCCAAAGGTTGAAGTTATTCTTTCCTGTAAATTTCTCAATCTTTACAATGTTAGCCATGTTCTTGGAAAACATCCTCAAAAAGGGATAATGGTTTATCGATATTCAGAGACAAACTAACAGAAGCGCACGAAAGCTCGATCAAAACCAAGGACTCATGATACCAGTTTGTTGCAAAAAAATTGAAGAAAGTGAACAAGAGCAGAAAGAAAACTAAAGACGGATCATTTAGAGAAAAATTAAAGAAGAAATCTAGAGATAGAGAAACAGAGGTTTTCTCTTAATGCTTCAAAATCCATATATGAAACAACTTATATGTACCATGCCTTTTATAAGACTTTGGTCAGATGAATGTATACATAGAGCTATATATAGCTAAATAACTAACAGTTGTACAAAAGCAATGAATTGTCAATTATATCTAAAATATCTAACTATACAGAAATATAAACATATAGAGATTCTTGACACTCTCACACAAACAAATATATTATGATAAAATTCATGCATGTTTATTTTCTATTTCTATATTATGTTTAAGCACGTAGGTAGAAATTTTTATGCATACACATGGTTGTGTCTTATTTTCTTTTGAGGCAATCATATTTTTTGAGGTGTAAGAATTGATAAATTTTAACTTTTTGTTTTTTTTATTAAATGATGACTATTAAATTTGGAGTTTTAATACTTTTTTTCCAACTAAGCATGTGATAGGTGATATTTCACACTTGATGCCCAACAAACCAACTCAGGATGCATAAACTGGCTTTTACTTTATATGAAGCAATCAAACATTTTTTAGTATATGAAAATTATTAGCCTAGAACATAAAGTAACATTCTTAGATCTTATTTATTTATTATTATTGTACCGAACCGAGGTCACCGAATTCACCTTGGTACTGACCGCATCTCGGTTGAACACTCTTCACCCATTTTAACTATTAGGTCATGTGGACTAGCATAGTGAATTAACTTAAAACAATGATTAATCACCTTAAAAGTCATTAGTAGGTCATTGGGTCCTAGCTAATCAAATCCTATGGATCAGAGCCCATGCTAATGCCTATAAATATCATGATAAGGCCACACAGAAAGATTGTTGCTAATTTTGCACTTATTAAACATAAACTACTTCGAGTTGACCTCTACTTAAAACATACTTGAGCGTCATAGTAACTTTTGCAGATCTCCCCTATTGTACCTTAGTATTGGAGACAAAGTCACCTTAGACCAAGAAGACGATTCCGAACCTAACACTCAATCTGAACACAACCAATATTGTTTTTGAAGCAGAAATAATTATTAATTAAAAACTAAAACTTGAATTGTGTCAAAAAATGTAAATAAGTTGTACAATAGGCTCTTTCATTGTCAAAATTTCACTGACAATTAAATTGTACACTAGGCTTTTACATTGTCTTAAACAATTTATATAAGTTTTACACTAGGCAATCAAACATTTTGTAGTACATGAAAATTATTAGCCTAGAACATAATATATCAATCTTAAATCTTATTTATTATTATTATTAAAAACTAAAATTTGAATTGTCTTAAACAATGTAAATAAATTGTACATTAGGCTTTTTCATTGTCAAAACTTCATTGACAGTTAAGACTTGTTTTGAATTTATAGCTTATCATGTAACCACATCTTTAGTGTTGCTTTTAGCTTGATATTGAACCATTATATATAGATAGTGAGTGAGTGTGCCAGAGACATATATTAAAGTAAGAAAAAAATTTGTTCTGATAAATGAGATTTAACAACCCTAATTATATTATTTATTAAAAATAATTATATTTAATAATAAAAGTAGAATTAACAGTATTTATTTTATATTTTTTATTAAGAATAATAAGGATTAAATATTTTATTATTTTTAATATACAATCAATACGATTCAATTTCATCTTAAGATTATCATTATTTTTCATAATAAACTTTTTTCTTATTTATTTGTTATATATATATATATGGGAGAGTATCCACTTACTCAAAGAATAAGTTTAAAAGATTTATTATTCATCTTAATGCTTTATTTTCTTGATATCTAATATAAAAATTAGTTATTCATAACAACCATTAGATTTTAATAAAATAAATTGTGAAGATGAAAAGTCACTCCTTAAACTTACTCAAATGCATCCCATATATATATATATATATATATATATATATATATATATATATATATATATATATATATATATATATATATATATATATATATATATATATATATATAAATTTTGTTTTACAATTGTTCCTTGCCTTTTTTGAAAGTTAAACTCGTATTTTTCTACCATAAACAAGTTATTCAAGCTTTAAAAAACTTTAAGTTTTCAAAATATATATTTATTCTCATCAAAAGATGGCTTCTTTTCTCAAACTGTTTCATATAACTTAATATATAGGTCCCGAGAATTATGCTTATCTTGGCTAAGATTTCCCATATCAATTCCAACTGCTGGTTGATTCAGCTTTTAACTGAGTAATAAACCGATTCAGAAGCTATCAAGTTTCTTAAACAATGGAGGATCTATTACATAAACAATTAGCTTTCTTTCATTAATATAATACTTTCAAGCTCATCTAATTACGTCAACAACATTGTCCCAACCTAGCTCAACCAATTTTTGGTGTTAATAGGCACAAATTGAATCTTCATAGAAATTTATATCTATCTCTTTCTTTTCTTGCATGCCTAACATTTGCAACATTTGTTGTGTCACTATCAGTGTGTTGTTGAAAATGCTTGCAACTAATAGCAATATAGCATTTATAGTTAGTAACCAGTAAAGTCAAGCATAGAAAGCTACCTATGTAACCCTATTTCCAGTAAAATATAGCTTCAGTACTAACAATTAATGTGCCAATGGTTAATCAACAATCCAACAATTAATGGCCTACTCACAAGCACGTTTTTTTTTATACATACACACTTATCTTAAATTTGAATTACACGTAACATTATTTAGATGTTTTTCTAACTATTCAATATTGGAGTAAAAGTGTAAAATCAAGTTGGACATGGTGTAGAAATTAAATAATATATAAGTAAAAAAGACATACAAATTTAATACTTAAGGTTTTGACTTAAAAGTTATATCATGTTCTTTTATATATTTATCTTATTGTTATACATATCAATCATAAGTATTTGTTTTCCTCAATTATACCTAACAAGTGGTATTAGAGTCCAAGGTTGCTATCCACTTTTATTCGAAGGAGAGTTTATATTGTATACAGAATTAATTTATGTCCCATTATTATATATGCATCAATTTCTTGTGTGTTTATCACCTCAGTTATCGTGTCATACAAATCATTCAACAGCAAACACACACAATCAATTGTAAAATTATACTTTTGCAGAGTATATGGATGCTCTTAATAAACAAGATCCTCGTTACATAGAGAGTGACAAAAAACTTGTTCAATAAATAAATTAACTCCACTTGCAACATCTTCAGGATATCTTAGTTCAGTATTAACAAAATGAATGAGAGGGTGAAAGAAGACAATGTGTCAAATATCAATAAATAAAAATCAGCATAAAGTGATGATGATATAGCTTCTCGAGCAATGGTTATGATAACAAATATGCATGTAGAATATAAATTGAAAAGCAAGATAGTGTCATATGATTAATAGATTAAAAGCATATTTGGGAACATGTTAAAATTCCGTTCATCAGGAATTTTTTACTTTTCCATCCAAGATTTTTAAAACAACAGAAGATAAATACACACTAAAATATCCTCTTATGCATGCGATCAGAGATTCAATTCTTATTTCCATGTATAATTTGGGGAAATGATTTTTTACCTTGAGACATTAGTGCTTAATTGCCAAAAATACCCCAAATACCAAATAATAAAAATTAAGAAGTTTATGGTACAAATAAAATAATATTCATGAACTAAGATGTGTTAACTACAAAACTATATGGTTGCGAGAGATGAAAGTAGGATCGCCCAACATATTTTTAGGCTTAAGTTAATTAGATAAAAATTAATATAATTAAAGAATTTTTTATATAATAAATTAAGAGATATTATTATTAATTAATATTTCTGAATATTTGTTTTTAAGTGAGAGAAAAAAATTATGAGACTTACAAAGCTGATAACAATATTAATATTAAATATTTTTTTACAAGAGCATAAAAATGTAAGGATTTTGTTCTTCGAACCTGATATGATTTTGCTAGAGGTCATTTTTTCTGGAGTAAATAATTATTTAATTCTCAATAATAAGGTTTGATAGCTATCAGTTCAGTTTGTAAAAAAATTATATAATTAATATAATTTCTAAAAAATGGCATTGTGTTAGTGTATGTTTGAAAACTGATTTACTACACAATTTTGTAATCTCTCTCCACGCAAGGCTCCAAGTTGCGGTTTGCGTGTTAATCATAAATTTAACCCGATTACACTTAAAATCTGCTAACAACAAATAAATGAAAATAAATATTTTTCTTAATCTTATATTAGAAGAATGTTAGAACTCTACGTATTCAACCCTAAACAAACAAAATCTCTAGAAGATTTATTCAACCTATGCCAAAGGAAACACACACACTTTAAAAATCTTTCTATTAGAAGCAATTAGGACTACTTTAAATTAAATATTTTATAAGTAAAACTAGACTAAGTATCCTATGATATCACTAAACTCCTCAATAATTATCCTTTCTAAGTGACCCATTAAAGCCATTTGAAAACAATAAATGTATGTCTGCGTTGCCCCCGCATGATAAAAGAGAATGCTGCTTTCTTTTCATTTTATTTACACATTGAATCACGCTATTTAATTAAGTGCATAATCCAAAGTCCAAACATTAATTGGTGGGAAAAGATTTCCAGGGTGATTGATTGTTCACTTTTTTTTTTAACATGATCAATAAAAAGATGTCACATCAAATACATAGCAATTTAGATTTTACATTGTCCGTTAAAATATGTTCAGCTCCTTTTTTAAAATAAAAAGTAAAACACATTTCAGAATATTATTCACTATTAATTGGATGAAAATTTTCTTTATTTAAATTGTGCATATTTTGATGCTCAATTTATCTTCTTTTACCATTCAATATAAATAGCGTGACATAGTATTAGAATAATATTTTCCTTTTCAATAATGATGCTTTACATTTTTATTTAAGCAAGCGATCGTATTTACAATTTCCATCAAAATTAGTCAAACTTTATATACCACATATATTAATATTTGTTTAAAATTTATTAAATTTTATAAAGGAACGCTAGCTAATTTTTCAAAAGTTTTGTTTTAAAAGAAATAAAAGAAAATGAAATATGTTTTAATTTTTAAAATAAGTTAAATCAAACACAAATAACTCTTGTACTATTATATATGCATCTATAATTAATATTGTCAACTTTCATTAATATGAACCAACAACAAAACCTGCAAATCCTTAACAAAGGACATAATGTTATAGGAATAATTTTAAAAGAAGAAGAAAGAGACAATTGTCAAATAGTATATTAACGAAAAGTTAGTGTAGCACTTAACATGTCTAAAGAGAAAATTAATAATTAAAAATAAATAAATTAACTTTTGTACGAAAATATTATTAAGTTGTATAATACCATCCAAAATCATGTTAATTATAGGCAAAAGGAAACTTGAGCACGCTTCCTGGAGTAACCATTTTTTTCCAAAATTTTTAACCTTTAATCGATAAAACCAAGACATTTTTGGGTATCTGTCACAGCTTGTTGTCACTTTCTGGATACAAAATTTGGAGGATCTCTTTCTATTGTATAAACAACTATCCAACATTTAGATCAAATCACTTTCACGTCAAACACTTGCAGTGTTTATAATATTGACATATTGAAGAAACTTGAACTCAACTTTGCCGACAAACTCCAAGGTTAATTAATCACATCTACATAACGTTCATATCTTATATATACCCTCCATTAACCAACATTTTCTTTTAAAAAAAAAAATAGTATCCTTTACATATCATAAGTCATCAACGTACGGCCCTAATTAATAACCCCAACAAAAGATAAAACTTCAATAATTTTTGTGTTTTAAAAATACCCCATTCATTCAATTTTATATGGTGCTTGTAAAGTTTTGATGGTTGATAGATGTATTAATATATCAAATTAATATTTTAATTTTCATAAAAATGTAACTATTAAACTGATATTTTATTAGGGGTTATCTTACAAAGGGTTATTTTATAAAAAAAAATAATATTTACTAATTTTATAAAATGATAACTAATTTGAAATAGTTTTTTTTGTTTACTAAAACATTATATAAAATATAACAGAGAGACTACTAGTTTCTAACTTTCACTCTAAAAATGTCTTAGTACAAACCACAAAAACTCATACAAATAACAATAATTAACCTTATTCCATTAGCTAGGTTATGTGAGCTAGATAAATCACAAGATTCCACTAAAACCGAAGTTCTTATATATAAAAAAAAAAAAATACTAAAATAAATTTAACAATTAATACATTTTGGCCATCTATAAACGTGGCATGCATATATTAATATATAGCCATAATACAAACTCCTTAATTAATTATTATTACAAAACCTTTAACTTACAAGTGCTCCATTCCTTCCATATACTATATTGGAAGGAGGCACCTCAAACTGCACTCTATGCGACCTAAGAAGAAGATCGAAATACACTCTTAAATATCTCCTTGAATATAGGAAAATTAGATTATTACTTGCTTAATAATTAGTTAATTAGGCTCCTAATGATAGCAGCTTCAGGGCTATCAGCATCAATTGTGGCCAACAACTGAGACAGTCGTTCACTTAAATCATCCACTTCTCTCTGTAAGCTTCTGATGTAGTTACAGGTCTCTTGTAGGACCTTAGATGCTGAAACCTGCAAACCATAAGTCAGTGTCTCAATTAGCAATAGTCACTTTCTTTTCTATATATATACATACATAAATATACATAGGGAATAGCTAGCAGTAGCATTATCTTCAAATACATTTAAAAACAACTATATTATAACAAATATCGGTTTTATTTTTTATAAGTATCAACAAATATGTATCAGTAGATTATAGTTTTGATTTTTTAAAATAATTTAAAATTTAGTTTGTTAAATTATTCCTTTTTCAAACAAGTACTGTTCTTTAACAAATTCTAATTATCCTGTGTATATATGAGTGTTTATTGTACTACTCATAAGGAATCTATTTATCCTATGCATATGTGTGTGGCTCTTGTAGCAGTGAGAAGGAAGAAGCAGGTCACTGAACCAAATGCTGATGACTGGTATATTACTGAGCCAATATCATTTGATAAATTTAATTTCTACAATATAGCTATATGATTAAAAGACAAAATAAAATATAACGAGTTAGTTAATGGATAAAATTAAGTAAGAAAACAATGAATTACTGAAGCATATATATTGTAAAATACATGCACTTCTTTTTCTTTTTTCTGCTCTGTGAATGATATGTATCTTTATGTACGAAACAATCCTATTCAGAGACCATACAGGAAGGTTCGTTTCACGAATTGGTCCAAATTAACCACATGACTGTTACACTTCACAGACCTTTTTTCTTTTTAAAGTCTCTTTCTTTCTGGGGTTCTGCGTTACAGTTATTTTTACAAATATTTTAAAACTACACATTTGTACTATGGAGTCAATGTGAATCCTTTGACCACTATAGGGATCTGCATAAGATTTGGAGCTGTTGGAACTATAATTCCCTTAATATATGGGTCATATTTCAGACTATATTCCTTTATTACTTACAACATCATTATAATAATATATATGATTTACATGTGTTACCCGAGCCATATGCCATTATGTGACTCAGCAATTCTTCCTACTCTAATCCCTTCCAGAACTTGGCAGCAACAAACAAAACAACCAATACTGTTCTTTCCATTGCCTCTATCTTCTTTTCTTGTAGCTTGGTCATCACTCATCAGCTATATGCCTATATGTATATGTACATGTATATATATACTGCTTCAACCCACGTGAAACTATATATAATAATACAGTTATATTATTTATATAGTATTTTTCATCATTAGTTTTTTGTCTGTTTATCACTCTCTCTCTCTCTAGTATTTCATTTATCTTAATCACCTCTCTTTACTGTAAAACAATACTTATAGTTATTCTGCGGTGTGTGTGTATATAATCTATTCAAACTCTATAGTCATATATATGACCTAAGCAATGTTAAGGATAGGCTTCAAACATTTTGAAGCAAAACATTGATTAAGGTGGTAAGTGAAAGTTCTTGAATAATAATATATTATTAAGATGTTGCAGGAAGTTTCTATTTTTTTATATTTTCAGTGCAATAAATACTTATATTTAAATGAGAAATTATTTTGTGTCTCTTTAAGCAATGACTTAAAAATAATTAATCACCATCATGTGCTTAATTGTATTTTTTTAACACTTGCGGACACGTACACCTAGAGAGATAGAGAGAAAGAGAAAGGGTTGTGAAATACCTTGTCAGAGCGCCTATCACGAATCTCAGGAACAAGTTGACGCAACTTTGAAACAAGGTCGATGATTTGGTCATCTGAGATCCTTGTTGATGCAGATTGCTGCCTTGACCTTCTGCTAGACATTTTTTCTAGCTAGATAGAGCTTAATTAATTTGTGTAATATATATAGATTTGTCTATAGTATAATCACCAGCCACCTGCAGCTGCTATAGCTTCAGCTAGTAGTTGAGTTTAATTACTATGCAAACAAGGAAGAAATTAAAGAAGATGAAAGTGAAGAGTGGGAGCTAGCTAGAGAGTAAAGAAAACAAGAAAAGAATGAAAATGAGGTTTGGTTTGGTAAGAAAACATAAAGAGAAGGTATATAATATGGAGAAGGAGGGGGGAGAGAGGCTATGATTATAGAGGTGTTGGGATAGAAGGCTAGGTATGCAGAAATGGAGAAAGTGATAAGAGGGATATAAAGAGAAGGAAAAATTATAGGACCACACACAAAGGTAGAGTGAGAGATGGAGAAAGGAAATAAAGAAAGAGAAAAGAGAGAGAGTACAATAACATAGATAGACAGTGATGTTGGATGTGTAGAAAACAATTGCATTGGGAAAGCAGTGGCCAAGGCTTGGTTTTTAATTAAAATTGAAGAGAAAGAGTAAGAGATGAGAGAGAGAGTTTAGGTTTCTTCTTGTGTGTGTGTTCCCATATTGGGGTTGAGGTTCAAGTGGCTTAAGAAGAGTGTGTTTGTTTTTAAGCTAACAAAGTGGGACCTTCATGTACATGTCTCTATAAGCACAACCATGTGATCATAGGAAACTGATCCTCTTCAATTCAAAGGATGCCTTGTTAATTTGCATTGCTAATCACAGAATTCCACGTAATTGTACCCCTAAACCTCTACCACCTTCAAGACTCATCGCTCCCATGTTTCAGGCTTCTCAGTCAAAAACAAAACTACACTTACAACAACATTTTCCTTGCTTCAATCTCGTTGCCGACATGGCATGCAACAATTGGTCAACACCCCCCCAAGTTCATTTAATCAATTAAAACAAAAACAAACTGCATTAATTTCCTGATGCATCACCTAGATCTCAACCAAATATCTGATGCTTCATTATTATACCTCCTCTTAGTGTCCTTAATTAGCACAATCATTTTGTCAAATCACCATCTTAATTTTTGCTAAGCTAAGTAAAATCAAAGAAAGCAACATGTGTAAGTAAAGTGCTTTTATACTTATATATATATACAATATATGCAAGTAGCTATATATAAGTGAAATGTTTTATTAAGGGATTAGGATTTTTTTAATAATCTAAAACTTTATTAATAAATAAATAGAGTATAATTAAGAAGTGTTCTAATTCAAAAGACAAACTATATTGCCAATACATTAATAAGAAATACAATAATTAAGTAATATCCTTCTTCTTCTTGACCTTAAATAAAATCTAAAATATAACTTTTACCAAGTCTAATCCATTATTAAAGTCGAGAAAGAAAATCCAATAACACAATTTTTTTACCAACACAATCAAAATAGATAAAATAAGAAATTAGTATTTGACTCTTTTAAGATAAATACAGGTGAAATAAAAATGGGAAATTTAATAGTCAAAATTTAACATATTCATAACAATAAGTATAAAAAAAAATCATACCTTAATAGTATAAAAAGTATTGTTATCATTTAAATGTTAATTTTGATAATAATTATATAAAAAGTTATATTCATGGTGATTTATGAACATGTGTTGTTCGACAGTATAAAATTGTTTTATACGTATTATTTTTAAACTCTAATGATAATTATTGATTTTTTAATAATAGTTGAGATGTTTTACATTATTTTCTAAATTAAGTTGTTCAATTTATAGAAGTAAAATCTAAAAGAGGACATGCAAAAAATTTAGTTGATTTGGTTGAATAATGTGCATGAATATTATAACCTTTGTAGGATAGTGTTGGATTGGGGGGGAAGGAAGCAAAATCTAGGGAGGAATGTTCATGGCAATTTCCCTCTTGCTTCTTCAATGGCTGCTCTTCCATTAATTATCCTTGCTAGGACACAACTACGTGAGGGGGGGAAAGAAAGGGGCCAATATATTGAGAGTGAGGGGCATGAAGTGATCACATGCAATTTCCTGGCTCACGAGACATGCCACGTGGCATGTGTCTTGAGACCCAGTACCTATATAATGAAGGAAGAGGGTTTCCAAAATCAAGCAGAGATTGGGAATTTCACACTTTTATCAAGCACCACCACGTGCAGCTACACAAATTGGAGACCCCTCATGGACACTTGAGGGGACCTCTTACACACTATCCTCCTGTCTCTGTTGTTGTACGTATTATTATTATTACTATTACTATGAAAAAAAAAAAAAAAAACTCTTAACATTTTTGCTAACAACCGGCAAATTGGATTTAGTATTATGTTTACCTCACTAACCCCTTCATCATCTCCACTTAATCACACCCAATTAACTTCCCCCCTCAACTCCCAAATCCAAATTGAGGGCCATAGAGAATAAAATGGCCATAACTAATGTTTCCTACCTACTCTATTAAATTATTAATCAAACCAACCCTCAAATTTTAGTTTATTAGCATGCCCTCCGAGGTCAAATTGCATTTTGTAGGATTAATTATATTCAATATATAAAAGAAAATTGCTACCAACCAAGTCCAGTAGTACAATTGGTAGATAATTGATTAATTTCTTAAACATATTGTTAGGGTTAACTGTTGACTAGCTGTGTGATACCCTTAATTGATTGATACCAGGAAAAAAAAAATTTACTACTTTGAATTAAGTAATGGATTACGTGCTAGTTGAATATATTTTTATACACTTTGTTGTTCATGCGGCAAAGATGTTCTCCCAACAAGTGTTATATATCCATAATGGTTTATTTTGGTGCATGATGACATTTTGAGGCATGTGAGACATGAAATGTTTGATATGGCGCAGTCATGGAGCATAGATGCTATTGCAATCATAAGGTGTTTGATGTTGAGTCCAAACTCAGTGAAATCTTTAATAATTGTAGCCAGAATTAGAAGAGTATATGATCAAATATACAGACCGACCTAGAACTAGGTTCGTATTATAAATTGTTAATTACTTTGGCTTAATCTTGTGTGAATTGTGAGTCACTTGGACTAACTGTTAGTTAATTAATATGTAATATTATACAGTTTGCAAATACAGTAATATCAAATAACTTATTATTGATAACCTGTGTTTAAATATTTAAGTTCATTTAATTATATTAAATATATAGTCAAAGTTAATTATTTCTTAAAATTATGAATATTTTTTTAAAACAATTATAAGAAAATTTATATCATAAATGCGTACCTTGTTTATAAACTTTTATATTAATTCATCACTCACAGTGACTTATCTTTCTCCGTCTGTCATATCTCATAAACCTTTATATTAAATAAAATCAATATTTTTATTTATTATTATTCATAAAAAAATAATTTATGTAATATTTAATTATTAATAAAAATTCTTAAATTAGTAGTAAGTATAATCAAATATTTACATATTTTCATTAAAATAATATTCTGTTATATAAAATTTAGGACTTTAAAAATTTTTTAAAATTCAAATGCATGTATCTTTTATAATTTAATTTATTTTTACTATATATATATAAGAAAAATTATTTTACTTACTACTATTAAAATGCTTGACTCGAGCACCAGGCATAATAGGGCACAATACATGAATACAATGCTTGCATTGACTTTAGGGCTTGTTAATTGAATCATATATTAAAGTTAGATCGCGGAAGACAAAGTTCAAAGTATTCCTATTTTATTTTCAAATTGGTGCATCAATCCATCATCTCATCACTTTGTATTAAACAGTGTGTTGTTAGTTGATTTTAGTTCTGATTTCTATCCAATTAGCACTGTTAGTAACTCTTCTATTTTATTTTTGTGTACAGATTAATGTACTCTTTATATTCTTTTAATAATTTTTTACTTTGTATGTAAATATTCTAACAGGTATGGAAGAATAAGATTTAAACAAAGGTGAAGTACACACCCTTTACGATATTTTAAATTAAGTACTAATAAAAATAAATTTGGCTCTAAATATCATCACTAGCCTTGATATAAACAGAATTCATTCTCATATAATTAATTTCTCTTATCAATAACCCGTCCCCTTAATCGGATAATGAGACATTATTTATTCAAGCCCAAATTCTTGATATTTAATAAATTAGAATTTTATTTATTGTTCAATCAATTTGTGGGCCTCTATCTAGCAATATGAAATTGTAAATGCCTAGAAGTTTTGTTGCACCCCTATTCTCTTGATGATTAAAGCTTCAAGACATGACTAATTTCTCTACATAAAAAATATTGCATACATCACCATGATCATGATTTTTTTTAATTTTTTATAGATTTATATATACACCTAACTTGCAATTCATTCAAACGAGGACTAGGTTCAAAATAGTGATTATTTGAGAAGATTTTAGGTAGTTGGTATGAAGTTATATATTCAAATTTCACTCTTAATTACTATTATAAAAGAAATTAACTAATTATAATACGATTTAATTAGTATACACTGACAATATAAAAAATTTTACACTAATATTTAATCACAATCTTATACTTAAACGTTAATATAAAATTTTTTTATACTATAAGTATATAGTAATGAAACTTTATAATATAAACTCAACAAATTTATTATATATAATAATTTATAATTAAATGATATTTGGAGTGGTTGTTTAAGAAGGCATATTGTCCTAGATGGATGTATTTTTCTTTCCAAAGTAAAATATTTAACATCACTTCTTTTTCACCCTTTTACGGTCAAAAAGGGCTAACTACATGGACAACACGCAGACTTATTATCTGTGAACCCGACAAGAAGTTGGAAGTTAGAATTCTGTTGGAATCCATAATGAGAAAAGAATCAAAAGTTAAAAAAAGTAAAGAGGGGAATTATTTTAAACTATACTTTAGTTTCATGTTCTTGCCTCGCATCGATCCTCCTAGTAATGCATGCGTAGTTCTGTAATTCAGTTACTTTAATGCCAAGGGTACTTTCCTTTTCAAGTCCAAATCCAATGAAAAGTGTGCTTAATTAAAGCCACGCTTAAGGACTTTTCATCACTTTGTAAACCTAATTATAGGTCAATTTTGTTCTTTATTGAAGGGATAGATATGGGGTTTAGTCGTGATTTACGACATGTTAATGTAATAGTAATACGTACTCTCAAACAAAAAACAATGCTAGTAAACAAAAGTACTTTTCACATTCTCATTTTTTATCAATTCCTTGAAAATAGATGTGATATGTCAAATAGTATCATTTTTTTAAGAGTTTAATTGATATATATTGTCAGTGTAAAAGAATTTTTATACTGACATTCAATCATGGTTTTTCATTTATATGACTTTTAAAATATTAATGAGTAAAGTCAACTAATTCACCATAAATAAAGAATTGTGATTGAATGTCAGTATATAAATATATACTAATTAAACTTTTTTTTTAATGCTAAAGACATTTTCGGTACAATTGGTTGTATAAGTGTTATTAAAATCGAATGATCACTGAACCAATCAAAACAGTAGGTCAAGAGTTAAACTGAAAGATTTTAAATAGATTTATATTAAAAATAATAGTTAAAAGTATAACTTCATACTTCAATTTCTTAAACAATTACTAATAATATATTATTATAAATATAAAGTATCAATATTCAAAATAAAAATTAAAATAAAGTTTAAAAGTCAAATTCATAAGCAATAATTCAATAACATAATTTTTTAAATAAATTTATAAGTCATCAATATTTAAATATTAAAATATATTTTATTCCAAATTATCAAGTTTTTATTTAAATCATGGTTAAGTGTTTTTTCTCTAGATGTAAGTTTTTATCCACCAAGTGATACATCTTAAAAGGATATAATTTTCTTTAATTCACAAAAATTTCAAAATGAAAAAAATAATAATAATTTGGTTGCTTTGAACCCAAATTTGATTGAGCCTAATTGGATGACCATCCTACGAATCGTACGGAACGGATGGCTCATTTGTTTCCCGTCTGACCGTCCAGCTTTTTAAAACTATGGATTGTATTAAAACTTGATTTTAAAATACTTCTATAGGTTTTCCACGTAAACCTGAAAGCTATAAATATAAGTTTCTATGTATTTTCTTAAATTATATGCGGTTTTTTCACAATCGGACATAAATTCAAACACCCACTATATCAATTTGTACTATTTATAGATGTAAAAAAAAATAAAATTAAGCGTGACTTTAAGCACATAAAGGGGAGTAAGAAGTTGAGAAGAAAAAAAATATTTCTTTAATTCCGTATTAAAGTAGAAAAAATATGTTAATAATTTGTAAATCTTACATATTTTTCTTTTCAGTTAAAACAAAAAAAAAATATAAAGGAAATTGTTGTTTCCTAAATTATCGACTAAATCAACCACTTTTGTTAAGATATTAACAAAATTTTAATGTAATTAATAATAATAATAATAATAATAGTTACATAAATATAATTTTATATTAATAAAAATTAAACTTAAAATATCATTTCATTTATTCTTATATAACATCAAATATAGAGAGATATTTAATTAGTATACACTATCACTTTGAAAATTTTTACAATATTCAATCACAATCTTTAATTTATAGTAAGTTTGTTGATTTTACTAATTAATATTTTAAAAATCATATAAATGAAAAGATGATATGATTAAATATCAATATAATATTCTTTTACAATATCAAGGCATACTAATTAAACTTTTGTATGTATATATATATATATATATATAACTTTTTATATATATAACTTTTAAAGTATTAATGGATAAATTTAACAAATTTATCATAAATGAAAGGTTGTAATTGAATATCAATGTAAAATTTTTTACACTGTCAGTATATACTAATTAAACTAATTAAATCATATACATAAATATAAAAGATATATCAGGTGAGAAAAAAGTATTGTGAAAAACAAAAACAATTGATAATAATTATAAGATTATATTTAACCGTGTTATTGCATTGATTATTAAAAGTAATAAAGTGTTTAATCCTTATTACTTTTAATAAACAAGACAATCAACAACATTAAATTTAATCTTATTATTAATACTAATTTAGTTACCTTATTTCTTTTAATAAACAATACAATCAATGTCGTTAAATTTAATCCTACCATTATTATCAATTCCTCACCATAGATAATGCAATCAATAATTATTTTTAATTTAGTTACTTTATTACTTTTAATGGATAATGTAATCAACATCGTTACTTTTAATTAAGACACATTTAAATTTAATACTAAAATTATTATTAAAATATAACTAATAATAGAGTTATTTTATTACTTTTAATAAATAATACAATTAACATTATTAAATTTAATTTTACGGTTATTATTAAATTTTCTAATTTCTCCCGATAAATATTTTTATTGTTTGATACGTCTTGTCTCTCCTTTTCTCTCTCGTTATCTATATATAATATATAAAGTAAGTAAGTTTAAATTGTAATAAAATATAACGATCCTCATTAACAATTATAAGTTCAATATTGAAAATAAATAAAAGTGACAAATTTTCTAATTATAGACTAAATATCATTTTGGTTTTTTTTTTCAATCTCCAATTTAATTGGGTCTTCTATTTTCAAAATAAAAATATTTTGCCCAAATATTTACAAAATTAAATTCGTAATTTAATTTAACCAACCATCCAAATTAATATGTCAATGTTAACATATCAATATTGACTTACGTGGGTACTAAAGTGTGTTCCCATACTATTCTATTTGATTTGATGATGACAGAAATCAAAGAAAATAACAAAATCGCATGGAATTCAACATTAAAATAATCTCAATAATCTTAAAATAGATAAAGAATCTCAATTCGTTAATTTTTTTTTTTTATTACTATTCTTCTTTTATTTGTTGTTACAAAATTCAAAGAAAAATAATGCAATTGTCTTGAAGTTAATATTAAAATAATTCTCAATCAGCTTCACATAAATAAAAGCTTATATGACATATGTCACGTATAAATCAATATTAATATCTTCCGTTCCTTTTGAGGTGATATTTTTTAGCATTGAAATTTTGAGAAATTAAAACTAGTTTTGAGTTTTATTTTTTAAAATGTTTTGAATTATAGTTAAATAAAATTATTCAACAATGATTTTATTTATTTTGTTTCGCTATAAAATAAATAATATAAAAAATATTGATATATAAAAATAATTAAACAACTTGATCAAGATGGTGATAATGTTAACAACAATAGTAGTACTATAGTAGTAACGGTAAAGGTGTTAAGATAGCAACCATGATAGTGATGTGACAGTGATGATGATTGTAACTAATGGTAGAATTTAAACTAAAATTTTCAGAGAGCCAAAACATAAATAAAATATAACGACATATAATATATCTAAAATTTAGTTATAATGTAAAATAAAGTTTATTTAAAAATAATATTAAATAATTAATTAAAACTTATCTTTAAATGTTGTGTTCTTTAAGTAAACCAAAATTAGTTTACATTTGCATCAATCTTGTATTCAATATAATTTTTCATATTATTTAGTAGAAATTTTTCACATTATTTAGTGTTATAAATAATTGGAAACAAAATATGGTGTCATGGCAAAAACTTCTCCCTTGCCATAGAAAAGCTCTTCTTCCACCAGTAACAAATGTAACATCTGAAATCTATTTATAATAATTATACTATTAATGTTCAACTAACTAATTCAATTTTCATATCAATTATATTTCAAAATATCGAGATACAAAATTTTTATTATATTATATGCTATATTACAACATACATTTCAATAATTTTAAAGTTTAAAACAAAATAGAATACATTAAACTCAATAATAGCTCATCCAGCGAACCTTGTCTATTGGCGAGACCTAGGGTAGCTCGTCTAGCGATAATCGTCACCCAGCGAGGACATTGTATCAAATTGTCCCAATAATAGGAACTCTGCTCAGTGAGACATGTTGTTGGACAAAAACCCTATTTAATTTTAAATAGAAAGTAATTTGCATTAAGCAAGACATCTCATTGAGTGCAAAGTTGAGATATCCATATGTCAGAGACAAATTCTCATTGGGCGAGACTCATTGCTCATTGAGACTATGTAGAATGCCCAAAAGCTCAGCTGCATAATCACAACATTACCTCACATAACTCTATGATTTCATTCTTGCAACTACCTAACATAAACATTTTACTATAGCATACATGTCAACTAGGTTCAATAATATGACAAACTTACATTTCAACTAATTCTAATCCATTCACATGTCCACCTTCCATACATATATGTGAACTACTTATGATTTCCAATCTCCAAACATCATTATATACACATTTCAAACACTTCATACTCTTCATGCATAGCAAAGTGCTAATACAAAACATAATTCTTTTAACTCTAACCATAACACAACTCTTTAATTTACATACATAAACTCTAATGCCTACTTTAACATCAACTATTTATATTACAAAAAGGGAAATTAAGCTCTGTCTCACATCCTCTACCAAGCCTTTTAATTCTAACTTCCACCATCTTCATTGATATCTGCTCTCGTGCAAAGCACAATCATCACAATTATACAAAATACATACATAATGAAAGGGTAAGCATGCATAATACAAAAAATACAATCATGACAATCACAAAAGCATAAAAGCATAAAAGTTGCACAACATCATTAATCAATACAATCCATACATATCCATTAAGAACAAAAAACAACATTCATATTCCGTTGAACATAAGCAAGTACAATGCACAACTTATGCTTTCCGGAAAGACTTTATTAAGTAGGACACCAAGGCCGTTAAAGACCTCTCACAATTGGAGTCTAAAGTCTAAGTGACCTTTCTGACAACCAACTGAAGTTAGTAGCATATGCATCCAATATTGTTGCCTTGAATCTGTTTAACCCTTTATGACACAAATTTTGTACAAACATATTCCTTATATACCTCTAATCCAAGATTATAAGTGTACTCCTCAACGGTGGAGTACTTACATTGGAGTACTACAACCATAATGCAAGACTACAAGTGTACTCTCCAATAGCGAAACTTACATTGACTTATCAGTGTCACTAATTCAATGCATGACACCTATATTATCAACATATGGGTCACAATCAGGGCTAAGTTATCACTTGTAACCGCTACATTCAACAGGTTTGACAACATGTTATAATCATTATGCATCACAACATATGCATTTTAACAGAACTATGATCAACATCATATTAACAACCAACATCAAATTCATCAACATTCACAAAGAACAACATTTCAAATACCAACATTATTGGCACAAATAATTTCACATAACATGCAACAACACTTCAATTAATCCACTTCATCCAAATCAAACTTAGCTCAAAACCTTAATAAATTACATTCCAACAACCTCAACCTTAAAAAAATAATTCTTCAACTTAAAACATAAATTCAACTTTTCTTACTTATTTCTCTATTCAAAAGCCTATGCAACAAAAAGAGAACAATCGACTCAAAGAAATTATACAAGAACCTAATAGAAAACTCAATTTCAACAGAAACCTGAAAAATTAGAATTCTCAAAGAAATTTTCTTTTCAACAGGAATGACAGGATCGAAAATGAATGAAAAAAGGTTCAATTATTCATGGTTAGAGTTACCTATAACAGCGATCACTCAACAACACGAGCTATGAAATAAACCGTATTCGAATCAAACAACCAGAAGTTGACCATGCAAAGGATCGAAGAGGGACGAAGAGAGAGAACTAGATGATGCAATGGAAGAAGAAATTCAAAAGAAGAAGAAGAAATAAGAAAGAGAAAGGAAAAAATAAATTTATATAGCACCAAGGTGTATTTAGTAAAATCAGTTTGCTAAATGTAACATTTTCTTTTGATAGTGGATTTTTTGAAAACTTTTCAAAATTCAACTAAAACTTTCCAAAACAAAAGAATAATAATTATTCTCACCTTCCCATCCTTTTGTCATCAACCGAATGCAACAACTAAATTCATCACATCTCAATCAATTTGTGATTTAAGTAAAACTTAAATTTAATTTCCTTCACTATTTATTCTATGAATTTATAACCTATTAAATAAAAATGTTCTTACAACAATGATGATGGTTTTTAATTTTTAAGTGTAGATGCAGATTAAGGTTAAATAAGATTAGTTAATTATTTTATTTGATCTTAGTGTGTTATAAACCATACATTGGTGCAGTGACAAGTGACAACTAAGTGTGGACTATAGTTATGGTGTAACATCCCAAATTTATATATACTATTTACTCCATAAATTCTCTTAATAATTATTTAAATTAATATTATCTATATTCCCAAATACTGAGATGTAAAATTTCTATTTCATTATATTCAATATTAAAGCATACATTATAACACTTTCAAAGTTCAAAATAAAAATATAACATAATACACACAATCTCAACTCACCTAGTGAACCTCATCGCCTGACGGGACCCAGGATTGTTCGTTCAGCAACAACTACGCCTAGCGAGACCCTGCAAATAACAGAACCTTTGCTGCTAAAAGCAACCTACCTGCTGACATATAACTCCACATTCTTATAGCATGCATGTCATAATTCATCTATCTCTTTACACCATGTTCACACAACTTCCATATAAAACATAATGATCAAATAAACTTAACAACAATGCTCTAAATTTAAATAACAGTATTTCTACACAACTCTCTTATATAGATATTCAATAATAAAATAACATCCTCTAAGACTTCTAACCATAATCTGACATAATTCACTCTAGAGCATCCTACATCTCTACATCATCACTATTATTTTCTCTCGTTCAAAGCATGTCATCACAGTTATACAGAAAACACAAACATTGCAAGGGTAAGCTTACATAATATGCAACATTTCATTTCATCAGTCATAAAGCATGAAAGTTGCACAACATTTATATTTAGTATCATTAAGACACATTCACTAATAGTAAACAACCAATCAATCACTCTTATGCTCCACCTGAACATAAGCACTCACAATCAATCAATCACACTTATATTCCACCTGAACGTAAGCACTAACAATCAATCAATCAAATATTAATTAAAATCACAATAAATCAAATCAAACACACTTATATTCCCTTGAATACAAGTTTTTCAAACAATAACATGTTTAGATACAACAAATTCTAGATATCTACATTGAGTTCGGACACCAAGGCGGCTTAAAACCCCTTCTAATTGGCGAAAAATGTCTAATTTACCTTTGTTACAACCAATTTAAGTCTAAGCTATACTCATTTGATAACCATAAACCGACATCTAGTGTCTACCTGACACCTTGTGACGCATAGTCGTTGTCTAAGTAATGTCCTTTAGGCACCCACTTGCATATCTAGTACCAAAACCACAATGTAAATCATAAAAATATTCTTTTACATATCTGATACTCTCGATTACATTGACCCCAGTTGTGTCCCTAACATAAATGTACTCCACCAAACATATCATCAAAGGCTAAGTTACCTAATTGTAATTGCCTACACCCAACAACATCAATAATTATATCTTCATCATGCATTCTAACCATATGCATTATATCATAAATCTAAATATATCATCATCATTCCAATAAATTCAATTTCAATGATAGAAAGTCAATTCAACCAAAACTAAGTTATCCGACTGTAACTGCCACATCCAAATTATCCAGTAAATCATTAAGGCATTACCTTTCATTACACACCTTTAATTAAATTTCAACAACAACAATTATTCATTTCGAATCACATACTTATATTAAATATCAAGAAAAACTATGACACATCAACACATATAATTCTCACTCATACATAAATATCAAACATCAACATTTATTTCCAACCACAATTATTTATTAAATAACAATCTCAAATATTCATTTCAAGAACAAAACTCAAATCCTTAATCACACAAAACACTCAATTTTGCATAACACTCAAATCATAGTCAAAAGTTCAGTTGCTCAAAATGAATTAACTTCTCAGCTATTAAATCATAATTTCTTAAGTTAAAATAAAAGATTTAGCTTTCCTTATGTATTTCTCCTTTTGAAAGTTAACTTAAAATAAAATAGAGAAATCCACCCAAAGAAATTTTACAGGAACCTAATAAAAATTCCAACTTAAACAAGAATCTTAAAAATCAAGATTTTCAAAGAAATTCTCTTCTAACGAGAATGACAGGATAAAAACGATTGAAAAAAGGTTTGTTGATTCAAGATCAAACTTACCTATAATAGAGATCACTCAGCAAAGGAACGAAAGAGGGAGACGATGAGAGAAAACAGTGCAATGGAAGGAGAGAAGAATCAGAAAAAAGAAAAGAAAAGTGGAAATAAGTGTGTATATATATATATATATATATATATATATATATATATATATATATATATATATATATATATATATATATATATATATATCATCGGTTGTATTTAGTATTGCTAAATGCAACCCCCCTCCAATAATGGACTTTCCAAAGACTTCTTGAAACTCAACTAAAACCTTTTGAAACAAA
Source organism: Psophocarpus tetragonolobus (assembly GCA_037954015.1). Lineage (NCBI taxonomy): Eukaryota > Viridiplantae > Streptophyta > Magnoliopsida > Fabales > Fabaceae > Psophocarpus > Psophocarpus tetragonolobus. The sequence continues at coordinate 28,487,348 of CM075696.1, read as the reverse complement.
AGAATAATAATTATTTTGGCTAAATTACCACTGGTGTCCCTCTATTTAGGGGGTAGCTCACTTTGTGCCTTTCAATTTTTTTTTGCGCACCTTTTGCCCTTCCATTTTTTCAAAAGTTTAATTTTTGCCCTTCCGTCAAATTTAGGGCATTGATTGTTAAAAATAAACATTGACTTACATAATTAAATGACATGGTATGGTTATATTGTAATTAAGATTTAATTAAAGTTTAATTAATTATTTATAAATGTTAATTTTAAAAATATCAAAAACATATATCATGGCAAGAATCAAACTCAAGTCCTAGGAAAGGAAAACTAGAGCCAATCCACTAGACCAAAGGTCAAAGCCTGTTTTATTTTGCAATTCTAATGTATTTAAACTAATCAATAATGTTAATTTTAAAAATATAGAAAGGTTGAGCAAGGCTGAAATTGAACCCAAGTCTAGAAGTTTAATTGCTAAAGTCATACCACTAGACCAAAAGTCAATATTAGTTTTTTTGTAAGATTCAAATTTAATTAAACTAATCATATGACAACATTAATTTTATATTAAAATTGGACAAAGTAAGATTTGAACCTAGGACCTGTGAGATTTGTAAGATGATACTACTAGATAGTAAGCCAATTTTGGTTTTGTTGTCTCTTTTCCTTTGTTTTGTTTTACTATTCTTGGTAAATTTATATTGTAAATTTTTTAAATAAAGAAACTTTTTTAAATTCTAAAAACTACTTACCTTGATTTTATGTTAAATCTATTTGAATAAGTTTTTTTTTTTTAATTTTATATTTAAGTTTTAGTTGTTACTTTAATTTATAGTTTTTAACTTTTAATTTTAATTTTAATTTCTTTCTTTTATTTTTAATTAGATTTTATATTTTATTTGTATATTTTAATTTTAAATCTATTGTAGGTCATTTTATGTTATATATTTTATTTGTGATTTTGAAACTAAAATTAACAATTAAAAGATAAAATTAAAATTTAAGGGTTAACAACTAAAACTAAAATTTAGTTATATTAACAATAATATAAAATTTAAAATGTAATTAAAAATAAAGACATAAATTAAAATTGAGAATTAAAATTTAAAATTAAAATTTCTTCATTTAAAAAAGTTGTAAATTTTAATATATTTTTAAAATTAATCTTGCCACGATTAGTTTAATTAAATTTAAATCTCACAAGAAAATTAATATTGGCTTTCGGTCTTGTGGTATGACTTTAGCATTTAAACTTCTAGACCTGGGTCAATTCTAGCCTTTCTCAAATTTTCTACTTTTTTAAAATTAACATTACTATTGATTAGTTTAAATACATTGAAATTGCAAAGTAAAATAGACTCTTACCTTTGGTCTAGTGAATTGGCTTTTCTTCCCTCAAGACTTGTGTTTCATTCCTGCCATGGTACATGTTTTTGATATTTTTTTAAAATTAACATTTTCAAATAATTAATTAAACTTTAATTTAATTAACTCTTAATTACAATATAACCATGTCACGTCACTTAATTACGCAAGTCAACATTCATTTTTAACAGTCAATGCTCTAAATTTGACGGAAAGGCAAAAATTAAACTTTTGAAAAAGTTGGAGGGCAAAAGGTGCACAAAAAAAATTGAGGGGCACAAAGTGAGCTACCCTCTAAATAGAGGGACACCGGTGGTAATTTAGTCAATTATTTTTCACCTCTCTACCCTTCTACTATCAACTGAATATCACTACAAATCATTAACATCAATAATAAATTCATCATACCTCAATTCAATTAATAATTTAAGTAAAAACTTAAATTTAATTACTTTTATTATATTAAATTAAATATAACTAAATATTTAATTTTTCGTAATATGTATTTTTCTCCAACAAATAACCTATTAATTAAATAAATCCTTACATATGACAAAAACAATAATAGTAAAAAATTATTGTAATAGTCGTAGTAATACTAGTATTGAAAGAGTGATGTATGATGATGTATTTTTTTAATACTAAAAAAAATTTACAAATTTTTTTATTTTAAAAATAATATAAAAGTGTATTTCATCATAATTTTTTTCAAACACATTTTGTTTTAAAAATTGCATTTAAAAACCAAAAACTCACAACTACTCTAAATGCACATGCACCCAAAGTGGTTAAAGTGTTAATTTGAACAGTTAGACTGAAATTATTGATTTTAAAAAATAAAAATTTAAATATTTTTTTATTTTAAAATAGAAAACTAAAATTATATATTAAAAATAAGATATCAAAATTACATCTTAACATAAAATTTATCCTTTTTTTTTTCTTTTTGGCAGTGCCTAAACACATGGGTCAAACTTCGTTTGTCCCAAAATTACTGCATCTTTTTTGGGCACTAGTAATCATGATTTGAATACCTACTGCCTGCTAAGGATATATTCAAACTTTTGGTTGGTAGGTCTAAAGGGTACAACGGATTTTATGGAACTATATTAAAGTTACCGTTGAACTCCATAAAAATCATTATCTTCGTTGACCCCGAACTTTACGATTTTTTTGCCAATGAATCTAAAGTCGTAATAATTTTTTTTTAAGCCTAAAGTCGCTATAATTAAGTTCCAATTCTTTGAAGAAGACTTGTGGATAATTATATGCTAAATAGTAAAAATAGAGAACCTGTTTGGCTACGAGTCTAGAACTAGCTAGGTTGCTTTATGCAATTTCCCTTTTGCACATAGAAAAATTCAGTTGCAAAATTTTCATGTTAGGGGGTGTCACTTTCAAATGAAATCAACTTTATGTTTATGTGCCGCTGATACTATTCTCAAAAAGGAAATTATGTATATTTTCAACTGGGTATTATGCTTTTTGCTGTGGACTGTTTAACTTTTTTATTAGATTTCTAGTCGATCAGGATTTTTATTTTTGATGATCCCGTACGGTATTCTAGGTTTATTGTTTGTTTGTTTTACAAGAAGGTATATTTATAGTTTAATGGTTCTTATTTGATTTTCTAAAAATGAAACTTGGGATATTACAAACAAATTGTTTTATATGTGTCATAAAATGTTGTTGTACTTATCAAGGAAATGATCATCAAGTTTTCGAGGAAATTCACAATATGATCCTTGAAATCAATCAAGTAGTTTTGTATTTAATTAGAAGTGTCTATTACAATATATTTTTCAGACTTATATGATTAAGATCTTATTAAGGTGACTTTAATTGAAACTTAATTATTCCTTAACTATCCTTTAATTTATCTCTTAACCATTATTTGTTGGCCGTTGTAATAAATGCCTCTAGTTAATTGTCGATATGTCGAGTATTTAAATTGCACAAGTACATGAAGATGTCTTATTAAGGTCGGTGTGACAAACTGAATAAAGTCGTCTAGAACGATGTTTGGAGAATACAGAAACAAAATATTTCATAACTATTTTATATTGGAGGTGATTGGATAAGTTTGTTTTTTAAAAAAAAATTATTTAATAAAATAAACAGTTTTTTATAAATGTTTTTAGTGTATTTGACTAAATAATTTCCAATTTTTGCTTATTTTAAGAATAAAATCTTATTTGCTTATCAAGAATGTTTATTTTAAAAAGCTTTTATTTCACAATTGCTTTTTTGCAAATTTATCCACAAAATACATTCATTATTAGACTCGTGGAGGGACTCCGACACTAACCACAAATATCACGTTGATGAGGACAATCAACAACAATATAGTGGAAACCTGAAATGGATTAGCAAGACAAAATGATCACAATAAATAGTAAAATTGGTACAACCCAATTATGTAGATGCATATTTAAGCCACTCAACATTAATAATATTAGTTTTTCTTGCAACTTAAACTTCCTTCTATTTATTATATAGGACAATATCTTAGTTTTTATCATAATTAAAATTAATATACTCAAAAGAAAAATTCTATTAAACACATTCAGTTTCAGAATTTACAAGATTATACTGTAGTGACACTTTAAAACGGTTTTATATTGTCATTTCGCATTCAATAACAAATTACTGTTTAAATTACTTTTCAAAAAAAAATAGTGAGTTTTTTTAAAAGTTGTGTCTAATGTGGTGTATCTTTACAAAATTGTCAATTGAAAACCTTTATATCAAGCTGAATTTCTTAAAAATGAGAGATTATTTTCAAGATATATTTTTTATAATTAAAATTTGATTTCTAACTACAATCAATTAATTGTATTAATGATTTTATTTCAAATGTTATTTGTAAAAAAAATATAAGTTTTTTAACTCTTCAACCATTAAAGTAAAATTGTATATGAATATATCAAAATTGTAATGACATTGTAAAGACTAAAAAGTAATACTTTCATACTCAAAATAGATATTTTAAATTTTAACCATTATTGAATATCTTTAATTTAATATGATTGAAAGTGCTATTACGAATTTTTAAGCTCCAACTTGTATATTTATTGAACAATCTCACTTAATGAAGTGGTTTGAAAATAAAAGCTAACTTGGTATTAGAGTTTCTAACCATTTTTGTGTATCACCTACTCAGTATAGTCTTCCTCAATCCTAGAGCATAGTTTATATAATTTTTGTCAAATTCATTTGATATCAATTAATGTTAAGATGGAATATCGATCTAATCTAACATAATGAAAATGAATTTTCTTTCTAATTCTTTGTTTAGCGAACGAGGGAACACTAATGACACTTAATTAAAATGTACTCATGGATAAGGTGCTAAATATAGCTATATATATATATATACTAATGATTGTTTATATACTAATTTTACAAATCAACTAAATCAACAGTTTGATTGATATCCTGGTCCAAGACCAAATCTAACAACGTGATTAAAGTAACAATTACTTTCAAATCGCATCAATATCTATAATGATTGTGTGCAGAATGATGTTTAAATAAAGTTATCAGTTTTATGTCGTCGGGTAAGAAAGACCATTTTTCTTTGATATGACAAATCAATAATCCTCTCGAATAATACCAATTTGTTAATACATTCAAAATTTAAACTTGAAATTTGTAGTTAAACAAAACAGTCTCTATCATCCACGTATTCGATTGTTTTCTTCCCTCTATATGATTGTAAAAAATAATGCTTGAAAAATAGAAAATCCACAGCTTAATATGAAAGTAAATTTAGGGTTTAAGTTTAGTTACACTTCTTACAATTCTCAACCTAATTTTTTAAAAATAAAGCAAATTTTAAAATGAACCTTTTTTTAAAACTAATAATAATATTTTTACTAAGTTAGTTTGGATAAGAATTAATATAAGTAAAATTATTTTTTATTAATTAAAACTAATGAATAATCATTTTTTAACCGAAGAAATTAACAAAAGTTGTGTAACCTACAAATGTTTTAACCACATATATATATATATATAAAGGCATAAAAGTCATCAATCTTTGTAGGACTGAAAATTTTATATCTCTAATTTTTGTTCTATTTCTTATTTTTCCCATTATTAAAGGATTTTTTTATTTTTTATATAACTTATTAAAGTCATATATATAAATATATATGTATATGTGGTTTACTTAGACTAATGTATGTTGTAGATCTAAATTTTAAACTAAACTAATTTGATAGATGTAAATTTTCTCCATAGACACATTTTCCTAACAAAAAAGAAGACATTGATGTGCCCTACATCTTAGGCAACGTACAAACTGTAATGTGGTAGGTACATCGTCGATTCGATGCTTTTCGTTTCATGCTTCCTTTCCTTGGGTCATCCACAATCATAGCATCAATCTCAATTCTCAACCTCACCACTTGTTCAACCCTTTTTTTCTCATTAATATTATTATTCCTTTCAAATCTTGCCAATATAAATGTCATATTAATTTAATTAATTTATTATCATCACGGTAATTATGAGCATATATACTCATTTCATGGGTCGTTTTGCAAGAGCATCATTTTTCTGTCCTTTTGATTGTCACAACATTTCTGGGAAAAACCTTGACTACTAATTGTTTGGAATATGAAGGTGTACATTCTATGCATTTAAACATTAATTATATATAGTTATAACAAAAACAAAATTCTTTATATTATATAGAAAGTTTGTTCCCGGAAGAAAGTGCTAAGAAAATGACTTTCCACCTTATAAGTTTTGTTCTTATTTTCTTTTTTGCTGAACAATACATATATAGTCCTCCCCACATATCTTTTTCAGGAAACTATGATTAAAGTAAGTTGGACCACTATATATGACTAATATCTGTATGGCTGCTTTTTCAAATAACTATTTAAGAATTTAATGTGTGTTCTTTCTACTTATAAGTATTATTTCAATAAATTTTTCATTTATTTATAGAGGAGAAACAAGTAAAATAAAATAATTTTTTCAATAAAGTAAAACTAATTTTAAAGTCATTAAATGAGATTATTTTTATATATTAGCTTATAGCTAGGTTAATTAATTTTAATTTATGAGATACATTTTTTATTTTTTATTTTTATAAATATTTATTACAAAAATTGCTTCTGTTATGTGATCGTTCAAAATTAAAAACATGTGTTTTTTCAGTTATAAAAATAATAGACTTAAATAATAATTTGGTGTAAAGAGTTTTTATTTTGATTCTTTAATTTTTATTTAATCTAAACTTTCAAGAAATGATGTTAAAATATAATAATTATGTTAGTATATAGTGCCATATTATGTCATTAATGATATAATAGAAGGTAGGGGATGAAAAAAAAAAACTTGTGTTGACATACATCTGTGGAAAAAAACTTGCAAAGATATCTTATATGGATAATTTAAATAAATACCTACTTACTTATATTACTTGTACCTATTAATTCTCCTAAATTAAAAAATTAAAATTTAATAAAAACAATATTTTTATGAAATGAATCAACTCATTGTCAAAATTCAGTGTTATTAATGTTATTTATTTTTACGAAAAGATCATAATCAATAGAATTATTTTTTTATAAACATGTTGGTAGTGTAAAGAAAATATTCTTTTATTTATTTATATATATGTGTCTATATATGTTAAATTATGCATATCCAATTAATCTTTTAGAAAATAATATAATTGTTAGTATTTGACCCAATTCGTTGGCATTCTTAATAGTAGGGATGAAAATAAAAAATTGGTACTTCCTAACATAAACTAAAATAAAGAAGACATCGAAGAACCAAAATTAAAAAATCTTTAAAATACCAAGATAAAAAAAATCTTTTTTTATACTAAATTGTTATTTAACCCAAAATAATATTATATGGTTTTGCTACTTTGATTAATGAAATATGTTTGTTAAATTGCTGCTCAATTCAAAACATGTTCAGTTTGACTAATTTTCATTACGTTCTAGAAATTATCTTAAAATATTAGTAGTCACTTAAGGAAAAAAGCTATAATAAAAGGGTCTTATAATGTAAATTAATTTTCCTGTTTAATTTTTTTTTAAGTACTGGTACGAAATGCACTTGCAGTACATATTTCAACAACTCATACCGCAGGCAACATATTGAAAGAGAGAGAAATTAAGAAAAGAAATATTAGAACAAATAACTAACAAAAAAAAAAAGAAATAGATATGGATTTATTTCAGGTGCAAGTTGAGTATGTTTTATCAAACAAAACACTTTTTTTTCTTTTCTCTTTTTCCCCACATGCCCAATAATGCAAGTAGGTATATGCAATTAAATGTGGTGTTCACATGGTCCCATGGAACGTGATCAATGTAGAGATTCATCAGATCCACCAAATTGATATTATTCAGTTGAAGTGCTCGAATATTAAAAATTGAGTTTATGAAGAATTTTTTTACAAAAGATTAGACACTTTTATTTGTTAATTATTAATCTAGTCAAACTTAAAACTAAAAAGTGATATAAATCCCTAAATTATTGACACAAAAACCAAAATCTCCTAATAAAATGGAATACATTGGCAAGCCTATGTACCATCTTGTTTTAAATTTGCTTTGTATTTCTTAGTTTTTCATAATTTGTTTTATTTTATTATAGAAGATAGTAAAAAGACGGAGTCAAGTGCCACAAAGATTTATAATTACAAGCAATGAGAGTGTGTCGGTGCGGAAGAAATGTCTTGGGGAGGGAAGGGGGAAAGGAAGATGGTTACAACCTGGAGGCAGGTTCGAAGGCATAGTGTTGATGGAAACGAGGTGCAAAGGTCTACTCAGGAGGGACAGTCGGAGCAAGCAAGCCAAAAGACACAAGGAGAAGGAAATGATATGAGGAAAATGTGGTTAGCTATGAAGGTGATAGGAGTAACTGGGGAGCACCCGGATGAGAGAGATAACACGGAAAAGGAAAATAGGGGCAGTAGGAATCAAGGGTTAGTTTAAATGAAGCTTCTATCTTTAAATGTGAGGGGTTTTAGGGAGAAGGTGAAAAGGAGGCGTATAAAGAGGTTGGTAGTGGCCAACAAGGTTGATATACTTCTGTTTCAGGAAACAAAATGCTCAAAATTGAAGGAGTGAGAGATTAAGGAGGTTTGGGGGCGCCATGAATGTGATTGGAGAATCCTTCCGTCATCAGGTCTGAGTGGGGGGTGATTTACAATCTGGAGGAAAGAGTTGATAGAGGTGGTGTGGCAAATTCAAGGGCAGGGTTTTCTAGGAGTGGCTTTCAAAGGAAGGAACTCAGATGATGTCAATTGTGTTGTCAACGTCTATGGTCCATGTACATTGGAAGGAAAGAGAAAGATTTGGGATGACTTAATGATGACCCAGAAGAGGGTTCCCACATGTTAGGTGGGTAATTGGTGGTGATTTTAATGCGGTTAGAGAAAGGTCTGAGGTGATCGGAAGATCGACATTTCATTCGAGGAGGGAGATGGTGGATTTCGATTTTTTTATCCAGGAGATGGGAGTGGTAGACATTCCAATCATTGGAAAAAGAGTTACATGGATTTCACCAGATGGACAGTCAGCTAGTCGACTAGACAGGTTCCTATTCTTTCCGGCTCTGATGGACGAATGGGGAGTTATTGCACAGACGGTTGGTACCAGGGAATTCTCTGATCATTGTTGGATAAGCACTAACAATAACAAGCAGGATTGGGGACCGAAGTCTTTCAAGTTTTTTGATTATTGGCTGGAAGAGGCATCCTTTGGAGAGCTGATCAAAGCAAGGTGGAACTTAGTTCAGGGGTCAGGGTGGAAGATGTATCAGCTGGCAAGGAAGCTAAAGGCTATTAAAGGTGAGATAAAAAAGTGGTCTGAAGGTGTGTGAAAAAAAGATGATATTTTTCTGGCTGAAAGGGTTCAGCAAATGGAGGTGGTTGATCAGCAGTTAGTGGCGGGTGGCCAAGTGCTTAATAGATCCAGGCAGGAACTTATGACAGAATATTGGGCCAAAGCAAGGGTGATGGAACATGCATTGCTGCAGAAATCAAGGGTACGATGGGCTCTTAATGGAGACAATAATTCTAGGTACTTTCATAACTGTTTTAAGGCAAGATGTCTTGCAAACTCCATTTTGGCAGTACAGTCGGAGTCGGGGTGGTTGGAGAGTGTGTCTGATATTAGAGTTAAAATATTCGATCACTTCTCCAGGTTTTTCCAGGAAAGATGGTTGGATCGACCGACTTTGGATGGAGTTCCTTTGCCTCAAATTTCAGAGCAGCTTAAGCAGGGGTTGGAGGCGCCATTTTTGGAGGAGGAGATTAAGGCGGCTGTGTGGGCATGTGAAGGCAGGAAAAGCCCAGGGCCCGACGGGTTTGGAATGAATTTCTACAAATCATGCTGGGAAGTAATTGGTCACGATGTGGTTAATGCTGTTCAGGAGTTTTATGGGTCTGGTATACTACCGAGAGGGGTAAGTTCTTCTTTTATTACACTCATCCCAAAGGTGGCCACACCTTCAGGGCTAAGCCAGTACAGACCCATTTCCTTAATATCAAGCGTGCATAAGATTATCTCGAAGATATTGTCTGTGAGGCTGAGAAAAGTGCTGACTGGGCTAATCTCGCCCACTCAGACGGCTTTCTTGAAGGGCAGATCAATTATGGATGGAGTAGTGGTGGCAAATGAACTGATGGACTGGGCAAAAAGAAGGAGAAAATCGTGTTTTTTTCTCAAGGTGGATTTTGAGAAGGCTTATGATTCGGTTAGCTGGAATTTTCTGGATTATATGCTGGAAAGAATGGGGTTTGGATGGAGATGGAGACGGTGGATGAGTGCTATAGTCCGGAATAATTATGTACCGATCCTAGTAAATGGATGTCCCACCCCAGAGTTTAAGCCTGAGAGAGGGTTGAAGCAGGGAGACCCTATGTCGCCTTTTCTGTTCTTGTTAGTGGCGGAAGCTTTACCAGCATTGTTCAGATCGACCATTCAAAAAGGATTGTACAAAGAAATAAAGGTACAGGATGAGGTTAAGTTTTCAGTGCTACAGTATGCAGATGATGTCATTATGATGGGTGAAGCGGACCTGCAATCGGTCTGGCATATGAAGGCGATGTTGCGGGGGTTTGAAATGGTGTCAGGTTTAAAGGTAAACTTTAGTAAGAGCAGTTTCTATGGTGTAAATGTGTCACAATCATTCACATTGGCGGCTACCGGAATGCTAAACTGTAATGCTGGGATGCTGCCATTTAAATTCTTAGGGGTACCAGTGGGAGTAAACCCTAAGAGGGAACATGTGTGGAAGCCAGTTATGGATAAGTTTAAAAGGCGCTTATCAGACTGGAAGGCAAGGAATATGACTTTTGCTGGGAGGTTGGTATTACTGAATTCAGTGCTAGCTGCTCTCCCATTGTATTTCTTCTCCTTCTATAAGGCTCCAAAGTCAGTATTGAAGTCTCTCAAGAGGATGCAGCAAACTTTCTTGTGAGGAGGTAAGGAAAATCAGGCAAAAATTGCATGGGTTAGCTGGGAAAAAGTATGTAGGCCAAAAGATGAGGGAGGTCTAGGTGTGAAGTGTTTGGAGGAATTTAATATCAGCTTGCTGGCAAAGTGGAGGTGGAGAATTATGGCAGATGATACGACTATTTGGGGTCCATTGCTGAGAAGCAGGTACAGGGAGACAGATGGATATATGGACAAGCCCGAATCTTTTATCCATACCTCTCAATGGTGGAAAGACATATGGGCCATTGATGGACCAAATGCGAAGTTGCCGGGGTGGTTCAAAACGAGAGTCAATAGGAATGTAAGGTCTGGAAGGGGGACTTTATTTTGGGAACAGAGGTGGTTGGGAGATACAGCTTTCTGTGTTTTGTATCCCAGGTTGTATGCTTTGACAGAGGATAAGTTCATCACTATCAAGGATAAATGTCTTTTTGGAGGCCAATTATCATCTTGGAAATGGGTCTGGCGGAGGGAGCTATTTGTGTGGGAGGAGCAGATGCTTCGGGTTTTTCAGGAGTCATTAAATCAAGTGGCATTGGTAGAGCGGGAGGCAGATGAGTGGGGATGGAATTCAGGGGCTGAGGGGTATTCGGTGGCGGAAGGGTATAAAGTGTTGGCTGGAGGGATATCTGAATTGGGAATGAATTTTGTGGAAACCCAGCATTTACGTAGGTTGTGGAAGGAAAAGCTGTCATCTAAGGTGCTGGCGTTTTCATGGAGGTTGCTAGCGGACAAACTACCCACTGTGGAAAATTTGCTAAGAAGAGGAATTCAGGATCCTGGTTTAAATCCTGTTTGCAGGTTCTGTAATAATGGGATAGAGTCAAAGAATCATTTATTTTTACAATGCCCAATCATACAAACGTTGTGGTATAGAGTTATTAGCTGGGTCGGGGTAGAGACACCGCTCCCGGAAGATCTGAATCAACTGTTTCTTTTATCCTCTGGCTGGGTAGTGGGAAAGCGGAAGAAGGCATGCAGGTATGTGTTTTGGATCGCTGTATATTGGTGTATTTGGCTGTCACGGAATGCTGTTATTTTCCAAAGGGTTGAGGTGGAATCCCTTGATATGTTTATGTCCATTAAACTGTTACCATGGCAGTGGCTGTTGTTTTCTGTTGGTTTTAAGGCTGGGTGTGTGTTCTCTGACTGGTGCACCCAGCCTAGATTGTGTTTGATGAATTTGAGATAGTTTCATCTGTAATTATGTCAATGTATGGCAGGCTGAAACGTTGTGTTTCATCTGTTGTATATTTCCATCTAATATAAATATATATTTTGCTGTTAAAAAAAAAAAATCTTATGTCAAAATTGAACAGCTTCGGGTCCAGAATGTCTAATACATACCAGATTTTAGAGAATTCAATATGTATATATTGGACCATGCATATTTCACAGTGATAGATATTGAGGGCCACACTATTTTTTAAGTGTGTGAAGGGCAACATTGATGCTTTATAGATTTCCATTCATTTGAAGTTTACAACACCAGGAATATCACATATTACTTTTTCTTCTGCTTGAAGTGCACAGATACCGTCCATGAATGATAATCTTTGCTAGGCCCATATGATCACACTTTTTCTCTCAATTGTTACATAATCAAACTCCATTTTGTTTTTTTTTTTCTTGAAAGAAATTGAAGAAAATGTCAAGGTTTATAGCTCAAACAAAAGAATTTAAATCCCTTAATAATCAAACTCAAATTTGAAATTATATGTATTTACATCACACTATTTTTATTATCAAGTTAACATTAAAAAAATATTATGAGAGTCTTTAAGTAATAAGTGATAAATAAGAGTTGGGAGAGTTATGATCTTTTCAAACTTTTTTTCTTTTTTTAGCTAGTAAATATAGTATTTTTTTAAAAAAATGTAATTTTTTTTTACAATATATCTTAAAATATATTTATTTTATGTTATTTACTCTTTCAACAATTTTAGATAAGATCTCACATTGTGAATAATCATGTATTAGTATGATGTATCTAATAGTGTCAATAACTGATTTTCATTCAAGAACTTAATTGGTCCTTTTTTATAAATTTTTTTCTCTCCATGATGCTTTCTCCGCCCATAAAATATATAAGCATGAAAGTTTGAAACCTTACTTAAAAAGATTCAAACATACTTGTTCACAACATGTTGATAAATCACGAGTAGTTTAAAATTTTTTGAATATCAAATCATTGCTAAAATAACCTAATTAGTTACAAAGAATTATAATTAGAAGTCAAAAAATTATATAAAAATTTTGGTCTTAAAGTCAATAAACTAAATTTGACCTTAATACCTTAATAAACTACAGTTAGGTAATTTATCAACTATTTTTTATATATATAACTAAAGATACAATTGGTGGTTAGATGTGGCCAGAAATTATGTTTTGAGAACTAAATTAGTGAGCCATATATTAGTAAATTATTAAGTTGGTACAGTGGTCGCTAAAACTAGTTTATCATGTTAAAGTTTCCAACCATGTTGGCTTCTTTTAATTGTCTATTTAAAGATAATGACAATACTTACACATGAGCATTAAATGCATGGTGAAATAATGAAGCTATGCTTTGTTGTAGCTAAAGGCTTTGAGATAGAGCTAAAAAAAAGTAGAAATCTGCATTCATATGTACAAAGGCAATGAAACACTACTTTATGTTATCTCAATTGGATGAAATAAGAATATGAATAGAATAGATCCAACCTCAATATAGAACTATATAAAGAAAAAATAGAGATGTTCTTTACAAAAGAGAATTAACCTCCAAAGGCAAAAAATTTCAACCACAAGACCTCGCATTTGGAATAGAGAATTTATTATAAATTTTAAAGGGAAGAGATAGAAAGATGTAAATAAATACGAAATAAAACTTAAGATGTCTAACGCATAAAAATCACTAAATATTTTTTACATGAATTATAAGATTCACTTGCTGATTGATTGAAGGAAAGAAAAAGGAAGGACAAAAACTCAAATTTCTTCCATTAACATTCTAATAAATTAAATATTTATAACTAATATTTATCGATAAAAAAATTAAATATTCATCTACTTAATTGGTTCTTATATGTGACCAACACATAAAAATAACAGTGTTAAGAAACAGAAAAATGTGAAATGACGTGTTAGAAAGTGAAAATATTAAAAGGTAAATAAGAGAAGAGAATAGAATACAAAAAAGTGTAATGAAAACATAATATGTTAAACATTATTTAAGAATTTAACATTTAGATAAATTAATTTCACCACTGTTACTAATCAGCACCCGCAAAATTATTACTAATTAAATTTAAATTTAATTTACGCTTGAATTACTTTATTTCATTTTTTATTAATTAAATATTTCAATAGTAAAGAATAAAATTGAATGTAATTATAGAGTTTTAACAACAAGAAAAATATTGAGACCAAATCTCTCAAAAGAGGATCTTTTCTAAAAGAACAAAGAAGAATTTTTAATAGTAACAAAATAAATTCTTAATATTTTTCAAAGGAAAAATTCAAAGGAAGTTATCAAGATAGAAGGTAACTAATATGTCTTTTGCAGGAAGATTGATATTAGTCAACTCAGTTTTGTCAAGTCTCCTGCTTTATTTATTCTCCTTTTATAAGGCACTGAGAAAGGCTTTGAAGGCTATCACAAGATTGCAGTGATCCTTCTTATGGATAGGAATTGAGAATAATTCTAAAATAGTGTGGGTAAGTTGGGATAAGGTGTGTCAGCCAAAAGGAGAAAGAGGCCTCAGAGTCAAGTGCTTGTGGAAATTTAACTTGAATTTGTTGGCAAAATGAAGGTGGCAAATTCTAACTGCGGAAAACGCTATATGGGCACCGATCTTGAGAATTAGGTATGAGGATGTACATAAATATACAAAGCGGCCAATGTCGTTTTCCAATACTTCTCAGTGGTGGAAAGACATCTAGACCATTGATGGGCTAAAGGTGGTAATACTAGGGTGGTTCGCTAACAGTGTCACAAGGAGGGTTGGAAATGGAGAGGACACGTTGCTTTGGGAACAAAGTTGGACGGGCGGCGGAGCAATAAGGGCAGTGTTCCCCAGGTTGTATGGAATAACAGAAGATAAGTTTATTATAGTGAAGGATAAAAGGTTCTCAGAGGTAGCTACCTTAGGGTGGAAGTGGGTGTGGCAGAGGAAACTTTTCATATGGGAAGAAGATGTGTTACATTCATTGGAAATGTTGTTGAAAAATGTGGTGCCTACGGATCATATGTTGGATAGGTGGGTGTGGGTTCTAAGTACAGATGAGGGTTTTTCAGTGGCGGACACTTACAGGATCTTACAAGGAGAATCGAATTCCCAAAGAATCATAGATGTTGACTCACAGGTGTTGTGTGACATGTGGAATGAGGTACTACCATCAAAGGTGATTGCATTTGCTTGGAGGTTGTTGTTAGACAGATTACCAACTATTGACAATCTGTTGAGGCATGGAGTGGACAATCCTTTATTGGATTCGGTTTGCATGTTCCGTAAGATTGATGCAAAGAATAGAAATCATCTCTTTTTAGAGTGCCCCCGAGTCCAATTGGTGTGGTACAAAGTGTTGAACTGGTTGGGGGTCTAATCACCATTGCCGGGGAAATTGATCTAGCTTTTCCTTTCATCAAGTGCATAGGTGTTCGACAAGTGTAAAAAGAAATATAGGTATGTATTTTGGCTTGCTGGATGTTGGTTTATTTGGATATCCAGGAACTTCATTGTATTTGATAGGTCAATGATGGAATCTTTGGATATCTTGGTGTCCATTAAGGTTATTTCGTGGAAATAGTTATTGTACTCTTTTAGTTTTAATAAGGGGTGCAGTTTCTCTTATTGGTGTACCAATCATAGGTTGTATATGCTAAATATAAAGTAGGTTGTACAGTTAATTAAAGTACCATAAAGAGAAATAGTATAATTTTTGGGATCATGTAAAGGTTGAAGCATTTTATTTCATTAAATATTATATATAAAATACTTCACTTTGCACTTAAAAAAAATCTTAACATTTTGACATTGTGTTATCATGTCAAACCTCAACCACTTAATAATTAAGTGACACAATTATTATTTTTAATTGAGAATAAATTAATAGACATAAAAAAATTATATAAAGACTAAAAAGGATAATTTTTAAGTATAATAATAACTAAAAAAACTAAAGTTTTACAATTATAGAAACTAAATTAATAATTAAATTTTTTAAGTAATAAATGTTTTTCTTTTGTTTTTTTTTTCCTTCCGTCTTATCTATAAGATCTAGTTACTACTTTAAGAAAATGTTTACTTATAGATATTTAAGTCTAAAAAAAACTAATGTAAAATATATTATAGATTGGATTTTATAAGATTAGAATATTACTTTTTATCGTATAAATAAGATGAAAAATATATTAAATATAAATATTCTATATATTAAAAATTTTAATTTGTATATATTGACAGTTAAAAGATTTTACATTGAAATCACATTTTTTTTATTTATGATAAATTTATTAATTTTATTTATTAATATTTTAAAATTCATAAATAAAAAGTTATAATTAAATATTAATATAACCTATCAATTAAACTGATATATTAATCATGTGGAAGGATTAAATTTTAAAAGTTGAGTTTGTGCCCCAGCCTAAAAATTTATCAAGATAGAATAAGTCTCATTGTAGTAAAACTTTATCTTAGATACATATTCAATCGATGTATATCGTTTTCAATGTTCTTGTCTCGATTAAATCATAATTATTGATGTGACATTAATTTCAAATTGCATATGGCATATCTTCAGACATCTGAATTTTCCTTTTGTCATCTTCGTGTGGCGAAAAAATAAATCTCAGTTAAATCAACAAGCAAACAAGAAGAGATTTTCTTAAAAAATTCATTTTTTCTTAGGCAAATTTTAAAAATAAAATTTGTCACCTCTCTTAACCCACATTCTCCTTACCCAACTCAATAACTCTTTATGTGGAGTTTTGTCTTAAACACTATGCTAAATGAAGAGTGGTTTCGGGGATGATTAGGGTCGTTTTTCTTTTTCTTTTTCATACACTTAATTTGGATTTTTGCATTGACTTATGGAATTATTTTTTTTCCCCATAAACTAGGATGTATATATATACATATCCCCATCTGACTCATATATAACTTTTTATATTTAGGCGACTATCATATTCATGCGTATGATTTGGATTTCTTGAGTTTCATTTTAATATCACATCCATGAAAACGAGATTAGGATTAATTAATTTATGATATTGTACCAAAGTTTTGTCTCTCTTTAAGCACTTTGCTGGATCATTAATTGGTCCCGGGATTTGTCATTTCATGTTCAAATCAAGTCTATTTAATCTCGACATTTGTCCCCCCTTAATCCTTAAAATCCCACTAGTTTCACGTTCTTTCATAGTTTAAGATACCATTTTTTATTGTTTTTTTAATCCCCTATTTGACAAAGCTCCTATGCTTATGCTTTGTGGTTCTATGTGGCATGAACATTGGACGAAAATAGCCCCCTATAAGTTTTTTAATATTAGGAACATGACTTGTCTCATTAAATCAATTATAGACAGACATGATATGAAAGTTATTTTGTTTTTGGTTTTGTTTTCTCACTCCAATTCTTTGGACTTAGCTTCTTAATATGTTCCACTATGTATCATATGCCGACATGCAACCCAATAATTTCTTGGTCAATATACAATCACATTACTAACTTGTGACTTAAGAACAAAGCAGTCCAAAGGCTTTTTGTGTTTTGTCCAAGTTCAACTTCCCCATAAGCCCTACACTACACAAGCCTTTAAATTTCAGACTCAATTTTGACCATGCCTATAAGTATTTCACGAAAATTAGTTCCTGCACCCATAAGAAGGTCCATGATTTTCTCACCCCTATTTTAACTTTATGCATCATACTTTGTTTGCTATCAATAAAATAAGAGTAAATTAAAGTAATATTTCTTAAATTTAGTGTAATTACAAATGTATATTTTATATTTTTAATTATTATTTTTTTATTTTCTAAGAGTGATAGTGTAAGATTTAAAAGGATGATATTAAATTCTTTTCAAACATACAAATGATGTTAGTGTAATAATTTTAAATTTAAAGAAAAATTTGTTTATAAAAAAATAGAGTTGTGCTTAATTTGATGAAAACTGAAAAAATGTTATTGTAATTTGGTGAAAAAATAACCTTCACTTTTTTATCTTAACATGTTTTTTACAACCTAAACTTGCTTCAATCATGTTGGCATATTGGCAGAATGATTGAAATTTTTTTTCCTTATTTACTTATGACACTTCATTTTTATAAATAGTATCATTTTTATTAAAAAATTAATTATACAGAGGCCTAGGATAATCTGTGAGTTAATCCGTTAAACTTGTAAGTTTTGGACATCAATGCTAAAAAAACCACATATCTAAATGGGTTTTTTAATTAACACATACCAAAATTTTATTTAACACCTATTACTTTTTTTTTTTTTCAAATATCAACTTTATCCCTTCTAACCTTAACTTTAAATACTATCTCTCTTCCTATAGTTTATTCACTCTCCTCCCCTCTCTCTTTCTTCTTCTCCCTTTCCTATTTCATTATAATAATAATAATAATAATAATAATAATAATAATAATAATATTATTATTATTATTATTATTATTATTAGTATTATTATTATTATTGTTATTATTAAGCATGTATGTGCACAGTGTTTGCTTCTCTGACGTTAGAGAAATAAAATTTGTAAGTTTTTTTACTCTCCGGTCGTGCATTGTCGAAAAAGTAAAGAAAAAAATTGCAATTTTTTTTTACTTTTTCAGCTGGAAAAGTAAAAATAAAAGATATATTTGTATTTTTTTCACCAGTAAGTAAAAAATAAAAAATCAATAGATGAGAAATCAAATTCTCACCTAAATAAGTCCAAAATTTTAGGAGTCATATACCATTTACTCTACGGGTTTCACATATAGCTTGCAAACTTAAATCTAAATAGTTATCTTTACGCACACAAAACCACAACAATGAAAAAATAAAGGAGGTTGTTTTGGAATAAACTGTTTTTCATACTTCACATATGGAGTCCGTTTGCTTCAACGTATTTTTTAAATAAATTAAGCACTTTTTTCACTTTCAATATGTTCTTCAATCTGGTGTTACTTTAAAAAGGTAATTTCCTGATTTTTTTAAAAAATAAATCATATATCTTTTTTAAAATTTAAAACACTAGCCCTTTTTTTTTATTAGAAATTATCCCATATATGTGTGTAACTTTTAGCTTTTTTTTCTCATAAAAGTGGTATCAATTATAGCATTTGGGGAGGATGAAAAAAAAACGGAGAGAGAATGAAAACCAAAATATTTTTGAGGCATGGGTTGGACCCCAGCCCAAAATTCTGAAGCCCAATAAGTAAACAAGGCAACCATGTACTACAAAAAGTGTTGGCATGTTCTTTTAACACCCCCCATGTCTTATTTGCACCCCCTCAAAGTTTATATTTTTAGGTAAATTCCTAATATATCCTTATTCTTATTTGATTTAAATTTTTTGAATTTATTTTTTTATTTTCTTGTTTCGTTGTGCTTTATCTTGCTACTCTTATGTGTCAAACACAAATTCTTACATTCTGTCTTATTGTAAATCTCTAATTATTCTTATAAGTCTTTAGAGTATTATTCATTAATTTAAGCACCATTTGAGAAGGAAAACACAATTTTATTCAGGTACGATTTTTTTTATTTCAAGTTTAGGGTTTAGTGTTTAGGGTTTAGGGTTTTTTATTTGAGATTGAGGGTTTGGTTGCATTTTTATTCTTAATACGTCAGTATTCCAGATCAGTTGATCCGGAATTAACAATATCTACCCCATACTACATTTGATCCACTTCTAGATTAGTTGATCCGAAATGAACATCATACATTGTTAAAATAAAATGGGGGGGATATTTTTGGGTTTTGCAAAAATTGTAAAGGTTGGGGGTGTGAATAGAAAATAGGGAAGTGTTAAAAGAAAATGCCAAAAGTGTTTCATTAAACAGACAATTCAAAACTTAAAATAAATTAGGACGTGATTGATTTTGTATTGCTTTTTAATTTTTTAAAAGAGTTTTTAAAATTAATTTTTAAAAGTTATTTAAAAAAAAACATGTTTAATAAGTATTATACTGTTTTAAAAATATGACAATGAAAAAAACTTATCCATATTTATAAAATTTTATTAATAAAAAATAAAAAATAACATATTTTTATTGTATTTTGAGTTTAAAAAAAAATAAATTAAAAACAATATTACTTGTTGTTCTTATTTTTTAATTTTTAAAAATTAAAAATCCAGAATTATTTATAAAAACTGTTTTTAAAATATAATAATCAAATAGATTTTTTAGTTTTCAAATATTAAAATACTAAAACTAATTTTACTACGAAACAAACACTTAATCTTAAAAATATGATCCAATAATTTGTATTTATAGAATAAGTTCATTTAAGCTATGAATCACTCTCCAATTTCTTCACCTCTAAAGAATTGGATCATAAATCTTTCTTGGTGGATTCTGGAAGGACAACAAAACATCATTGAACTTTCAGGTTCAATTGTACGTGATGTCCACATTTGACATTGTTGCCTCATAACGAACAATGTTTTTTTTACATGCGAGGGGTAATTTTTTTAAAATTATACATTTTGGTAAGTAGTGTTTTGAAATACCACTTCGAAGTATATATATATATATATATATATATATATATATATATATATATATATATATATATATATATATATATATTTAAAGTAAACAAAATCATGTTAGAAATTTTGACTTTCATAAACTTTTTATTTTGTTTTTTTTTATAAATTGTACAAAGTTGTAAAATGATACATGACCTAATTGACTTTTATCTATATTTTAAAAAAAATATATGTAATGCATTACTTCATTTAAAGAAACTAAAAAATAACGAATAAAATGGACCTTTTGTTTCATCGATTCAATTATATTTTAAGCAGTGGAGGATTTTGGTCGATTATGTTAGGTCAAAAAATAAAATAAATATATTTTAAATATTACATTCTTTTAAGAAAATTCTATATTCATTAAAAGAGAGAAAAAAAGTTTCCGAGACCATGATATTTCCCTCCACTCCTATGAAAATTCATTACTGTTTTTAGGAATGATATTTTTTTTATAATTGTTACCAAGAATTTTATTCCATTAAATACGTTTGTCAAAGTTTTTATTTCTTAATTTTTTTTTTAAACTTGATTTTAATTTATGAATAAAAAAAATAGAATTTAGAAAATAACTCTCATTATCATGGAAATAGAGAATGAGCAAAATGAGTTTATTGTAGATCCTGAAAATAAGAGATGCTAAAAAATTTCTTGTCATAACTTGTAACAAATATAAAAATATCACACTTCTGAAAATAGTTTTTTTATAACTTGGAACAAAATAAATTTTCACTTAATCATATAGAGAAAAAATAATAAAAATAAAGCAGTTTTCACTTAAGCAATAGTGAAATTCGAGTTTTCACATAAGTCACAATGAGATTCTCTCACGTGAGAAGATAGAATAATTAATTTGTTCCTTACATAAGATATAATTGAGCCAAAACATAACTTGCTTAAGTTGCCTGTTTGTTTAAGTTGCAAGACATCTCGGTTAAATAATCACAATAATTACTTGTTAATATTCAACATTTTTTCCGTATGTATAATTCCTCCAAGAAATCACTAATATCATGCAAAATCTTTAAAGGTATGTATAAATAATTTCATATTTTGTGTATTTTCACACAAATAAATTATTATTATCAAATTTACATCATTATGTAGGAACTTTCCCACAGATTTCTATTAAAAAAACTACAAGAAACCAATTAGCTGCACCAAATTAAATAAATCTCACATTAAAACCTTTGTAAATAATTTTTCTCTGCAAAAAAAATATTCGCAGAAAATTGGCTGTGAATGAAAAAAAGAGAAATGCTACAAGTGCAGGTTTATATTTTGCAAGAATTTTCCTACAAATTTCTTAGCTGTAAGAAAATTTGCAAGAAATTTCTGCCATTTTTAGAAGCCGCAAGTAAATTTTCTTGCTAAAAATTAAAGCTGCAGGTAAATCTTCTGTGGAAATTCATAGTCGTAAGTAATTTTACACCCGAAAATAGAAGGTAATTTCTCCTGCCAAATTCCGGAACCGCAAGTATTTCTTGTGAATTTTTCTGCATATATATCCCAAAAAATGTGATTTTTTTTACAAAAAAAAAAAAATTGCTTAAGAAGTGTTAATTTGGAGGGTGTGATTTTATTTATAGTTGTGTGGCATGAAATCACACTACTCATTAATTTTTTTTAACCAAAAGATATCAAGGGGATTTTTTTTTTTTTTATAAGAGATATAAAGTATTTGTTGGATAATTTTGTACAAAGTTGGACATACTCATTAATTAAAATCGTCAATTTCCTGCCTAAATATTTTCTTTGGCCACAAAACCTCAACAAAGTTAGCAGGAAACGTTAATTTTTCTCTGCGGTTGTTCTTGCAATTTTTTTCTTGCAAAAAAAGTTTCAATTACTATTAAGGTGGTAGGAAAAGCCGTAGGAATTATCTAAGAAAATTATTTAACACCAAAATTTGCACGAATTTTTACGGAATATAATTCCCATACAAATATGCATGCAGATTATAATTTGGATCCTAATTCTGCATGAAATTGACAATTTTCTAGCGGTGAGAATCTTATTTGAAACAGTGCTTAATAAGAAAGGTGGTATAAAAAGCACAATTGCAGTGCAGAAGTTCAATCTATCCGCAATCTGAAATAATAACAAAGAACAGAAAAGGGGGGTAAAAACCGCAGGAATATGCAACAAACAAAAATGGGAATATGAAAGAAGCCGTAAACTTTGGTGATAGGGATGAATCATAGTTGAAAGTTGAAACAGACACGTAAACGTAGAGACAGGCACATTAGCATCAACCTGTTCTTTCCAGCAACAAGACAAATTAGAACAAATCGAAATTAGTGGACAATCTTTTGACAAAGCTTTGATTGATTGAACATTAGTTTCATACTCTCTTATGTGTGGCTCTTCATGGAAGCACACATATTCTTATTATATCCACATACGTTTTGTCAAATAATTATCGTTTTGCCATAATGGAGAAATTGACTGTTTTGCTCCATCTCGTACCTTTTTCTCTCTTTTTCTTCCCTTTCTTCTGAAATTTTTAATCATACAATTTGTTAAATAATATGGATTTGACCTTAAGCTTGTTTTTAAGTATGAAGATTATGATGTTTTGTTACTTTCAATACTATTTTGTTAGGTGTACTTTCACTCTTTTACTTAGTGCAGCTTGTGACATGATACCGTGTTCCTCTCTTTGTCCTCAAATTCCATTATCATGCATTACCAACATCACAAAGCTCCAAACTGAGTAATACAAAGGGTAAATCACCAAATTATCCTTATGTGCCACAAACACATAGGTTAATGAGAAATCATTCCAATGATGGTTAATTTAAATCTTGAATATGTAACTATTAAATAATTTAAATTAGGGTCGGTCCGAAAATAAAACAATCAAGTATAAGTTTTATATTCACTAATAAAAAGTTATTTATTGTTAATTTTTATTAAGCAAAAAGATCTTACATGTTAGACAAAAAGTCATATATATACATTGGTAAAAAGGGTTCAATGTATAATTTTGACATTAATTTTTTTTTAATTTTACTTTAGACTTCATCCAATCTTGGACCGACACTAACTTAAAAATGATTATCTTTCCTTGATGGTACTTATGATATGTAAATAAAACAAAACAAAACTTGATATGTGATTTAATTGACATTTTATTTTGAAGAATTACAAAAAGAAAGTTTAAATAATAACATAGTGAATATATTTTCATAGGCTTTAAAATAAGATTTTATCATGAAAAAAAAATATGAAAATTAAATAATACACGCTGTTTTATTTTTTTATTTTAAATTTTTTACATTGATATAGATAATACACACTAGTCAACAGTCCTCACTTCCGAATTCCCATGTCAGCTCCTCTAGATTCTCAACATGAAAGCCATTTGTCCGTTAGTATGGAAATATTTATGAGGCTTACCACCAAAGATATGGCTGTTGGATCCACACCACTTCAATTGTCATTATCACTATATGTTAACCACTGGACATAAATTTTAACCACAACATTTTAGCATCCACAAACACTTCCCTTCTTGGCTCTTCTTAACATTTACACCTATGTTCTAAACTTCTAATTACAAAACACTAACCGTTACTATTGGAATTTAAGGGTAATATAAGTTACGTAATCAATAATTAAGTTAAGTAACATAAGTGAACAAAACACAGATTTTTATTATATGTGTGGTGTTGTGCTCAACATCTCTCTAATTAGTGAAAAATTTGTCTGATTTTTGTAAACTATACTCTAAAACATTTTTAAGTAGTTTTTAATGTAAAAATGTTTATACTAATGTTATATCAAAAACTAAACTCTTAATAATGTTACTATCATATAACAGTTGCAGTGCACTCAAAATTGTGTGGGGCACCCGAATTATGTGACATGGCAGCAATATACATGCTGCATACATTGAAAAAAATCTTTCCTAGAGGTTGGAAAAATGCAGTTATCAGTATGCATTATATATGTATCCCTGGCCAATCCAAAAATTCAACAATAAATTGAATGAGTACCATATACTATGTCTCCTAGAGAACCGTTGCTGGCTTGAAGGTCTAGCAGAGATTTAGGGCCATGAGAGGGATGTCAGAATGAGAAGAGAGAAAACAAAAGGGTCAGGAAAATTACCTATAGCTTCATGTCATAAGGAGCTGACAAGGGTCCCTTTTTTCTCTGTGTAATGAATAAGCCAAACTAAGGTGAAACCAGTGTGCATTAGTTAGCCAGAACAGTAATTGTTTGTTGTGAATTTATTAATTCATGATACATACATACATACCAGGCTGCACTGGCACCAAGAAGAGACTATTGAAATTTGCAGAATATCAATTATCAAACCCCATATCCTAAACACAAAAATGGGGTGTGGCCTGGCCACAAGACATGGGGCTAGCTAGCTGGAGTCTTCAGAATCTGACTTTCCCACACCTTATGGTCAAAAATGTAAGACTCACTAGTCACTACCTTACAGCAAAAGCTGATGCAAGTTTCTGTACACGTACCATTCGAGAATCTAACTTGAATACGTTGAGGACCCCACCCTAACTCAGAAAATCCAGTGCTGTTGCACCATTAAGCTCCCCATGATCCACATGCATTATAATCTGTCATGGTTAAATTTGGGAACTTTGGTCCTATATCTCTTCAGTCTTCATGAAACACTTCAATATGGCATTTCCATTTCAAAGGGTTAGCATGGTCATTTCATGGTTAAATTAGTATGTGTTTAGAAATCCGAAATTGTCAAGTAGGAAACCAAGTAAGGAATGCAGAAGTTATAACATGTTACAAGTGAAACCCAACAACACACTACATAAATAAAATACTTACATGTAATTTATTATGTGTTACTCTTCAATTTGATATAGAATTTCACTTTTAACCTTATTGATTTTTAATTTTAGAGTAAATTAAATTTTCTTTACATTGACATACTTCCTTCTCACAAGTGTAAGTGTAATATATTTTAAATTTAAGAAAATATACGTCTAATATAAAAAAAATATTAATGTAATGTTTTTAAAAATAAAAGGAATGTTTATTATTCAAATATAATCTAAAAAACTACAATAAGTATTTGTGTAATTTATTTAGAGAAAATTACAAATATATTCTCTGAAATTTATAGTAATTACATATATATATTTTTACTTTTTTTTTAACCATTAATTTCGCTATCCTCGTCCTCTTTACCTTAAATTTTAACTTTTTTTTTTTATGACAGAGCAGTTCCAGTTCCAACACAATCTAAGGTTGTGTGCAATAATCTCTTCTATACCTTCATATGAGGAAGAGTCTCTTATCACTAATTATAAGAGCAGCTAGCACTAATAACTCCTAAAAGTTTGCATCAAAGTTTTTTCCATATACATTTCTATTTACTTCTATTAGTCCATTGTCGTTGAAGAATTAATAATTTAGTATAGATATTATTCACTAACCTAATGTATTTCAAAAGTATGAAAGAGAAGTTTACAATAGAGATTGCAGAAAGAATGGAAATTGATAGTTTGGAAGTACCAGCAAAGTTTTTTTCCACCAAAACAGAAAAAGGAACCAGAAGAAGACAACAAATTTGTACGGCATCCAAACCAGCCTGGACCTTTTCCCCCTTTTCTCAACAGCAGTTCTCCACTTTGGTAGATTCTTTACTCTGAAGAATCCATCAGAAGCATGACTAGAAGCATGACTAGAAGCATGACTAGATTGATTTCAGCTCTGCCCTAAGAAAATTACATTTTGACCTTAGAGACATTGCTTTATGTTTTGGATGGGTCATGAAGCTTGTTTAATTTATGTAATCCAAAATAGTTATATTAATTGGTCAATCTATTAGTGTGTAAATAACAAAATTCCCCTTAGAAAAAGGGGTGATAACTGATAATAGTGGACAGGTTATGCCAACAATTACTATTAGGACAAATGGAATAGTGGAGAGGGTTGTGCCAACAATTACCATTAGGACAAATGATGATAAAGTTTATCAAAATTGTGGTCTTGAAACTATGATTGTGACAATAATGGTAGTGATAAGAATGATAATAATAACAATGATAATAACAATAATAATAATGATAATTATAATAATAATAAAACTTATTATAATGTTTGTAATGGTGTCTAATAACATAAAATAGTATATAATAATATGGCGGTGTGATAACAATGACAGTTGTAATAATGATAGTGATATATAGATACCCTTTAATGATATACAATAATAGTAGTAACAATACTTATTGTAGTAGCATAGAAACTTAGACAAGGATAACAACCATAATGGTAGCAGTAACAACTACAATTGTAATGGTGTTGGTTGTGAAAAAATTGTGTAGTAAGGGTGAAAACGGAAAATCTGCTCTATCAACTCTCCCATTTGGATAATTTCAGATGAACAAAATAAATAAGTTGGTTAAGTTGATTTTACTCTATCAAACTTGTTTTGTAACTTTACCCAATTCAATTCTTTGATCCACAGACAAAGAAAAACATCACATTTTCTTGGACACATTTGAACCCATGTTCCGTGTCATTTCTATGCTTAAACGTGTTGAATTTACCTGAAAAGTAAATTAGCCAAATGACACAAAATAATTGGAATCTTTTGTCCATTAGTATAAATAGTCCTAGCCATAGACTTATAGTGTCTAAACAAGATTATCCTGAAAAATCCAACACATTATTCATTTCAGTACTTAACATGCATTGAATTCAGTCTGCAGGCACATATAATTGAGGCTCAATCTGATGAGGATGCATCAATCCTGCCAACAGCCAATGTCATTTGAAAATCTCTTTCCACCCCATTGGATCTCTATTTTTCTCACCTATCATTTTCTCTTCCTCTCCTGCTAATGACTATGAATTTGTCTTCTCCTCACCTCTCAAACACAACTTTCACACACCGTTTTATCACACTGGCACTACGTTGGAACTGCAAATGTTTTTAGGACCTTAAAGGGACCGAGCTCTCTTGTAACTTTCTCTGTTTACTTTTGTGGCAGACCAAGTACACATATGGATGGTAGCATCCTTTTCAGTGAAGGTTACTACTAAGTCTGCTCCATGTGATAAAGGATGAAAGGTCTGTCCTTGGCTAGCATCATTTAGCTGAAGTTGTCTAAATGGGCCATATATATTCCCCCAAAATCCTTGAACGAAAAGAAAGAAAAAGGTGCACTTAATTTTAGTTATTTGTGGTGTGATAAAGTCCCCTTCATGTTCAATGAGTGGCCAGACGGAAATCCTTCTAGACAGCATCAAGTGGGACCATTTTGAAGATTTAAAGCAATTCATAAAATAATGATTCACCCATCCCTTATTTACAATAATTCATACCATCCGCCTCAACTGATTGTGTCTCCATTTTGTTAAAAAAAGTGATAAGTACACGTTTTTCATTGTTGTTTGATTTCCAACAATACAACTAGTTTTCTTATTGGGTCCCCCGATAGGGAAAGCCATGATTATCTCTAACTAAAAAAAGATCATGTTAAATAAACAACAGGGATTGAGTGCAAAAAGAATCACGTACATTCTAGCAGTCAGTGCTTTGCAACCGTTGAATGAATATTAGACGACTCAGATATTAAATTCATGTTTTAAATCTGATTTATTGAGATAAAATTAGTCATGTAACGATTACAATTGATGAACGTGTGAATGCATGCTATTGCCAACTGTATGCAATTCGGATTCAAAAAACATATGCATACAGAAAAAGCAACGGGCAGCAACAAGACATTACAGTTGCATTATAGTAATAGAAAGGTAGAAGAAAAGGCTTTAAAGAAAAGGCTGAAGAAACCAGATTATGAACCATTGGCTTGTGATTAAATATAATAATTAATAACCCATTGGAAATAGATCACTTTGTCCTCAAGGTGCAAACCTCATATCCCACATATCTACATCTAAAAAAGGAAAACCAAAGCATGAGGTTAATAGGACCCAAACATAATTATCACCCCCACAAGGTCATATTATATCAAATAAAAAATAATAATATCTCTCATATGTGATGATGTTGTAGCTGCAAAAGTCTAGAATATGCTCCCTCAGGCCTGCTGACGAGTTCAGAATGGCTACCTTGCTCAACAATGCGCCCATCTTGAACCACTCCAATGCAATCAACCCCTCTAATGGTTGACAAACGATGAGCCACAAGCACTGTGGTGCGACCCCTCATTAGCCTTTCCAAGGCCTCTTGTAGCACACACTCAGACTCAGCATCTAGTGCACTTGTGGCCTCATCTAGTAGAAGAATTGTAGGATCCTTAAGCACAGCCCTTGCAATAGCAATCCTTTGCTTTTGCCCTCCTGAGAGTTGCACACCTCTCT
This sequence comes from Psophocarpus tetragonolobus, assembly GCA_037954015.1. Lineage (NCBI taxonomy): Eukaryota > Viridiplantae > Streptophyta > Magnoliopsida > Fabales > Fabaceae > Psophocarpus > Psophocarpus tetragonolobus. The sequence goes on along the minus strand of CM075696.1, from coordinate 28,458,454 downwards.
CACCAACAGGTGTCTTGTAACCCTCAGGCAAACCACTCACAAATGCATGCACATTGGCTGCACGTGCAGCCTCAATCACCTCAGCTTCAGTTGCACCATCTTTCCCATATGCAATGTTCTCAAAAATGCTTGCTGCAAAAAGTGCTGGCTCTTGCTGCACCAACCCAATCTTAAGCCTCAAAGACTTCAAGTTCAGCTTCCTAATGTCCTTTCCATCAACCATCACTTTCCCAGCAATAGGGTCATAGAATCTCTCAATCAATGCAATAACAGAACTCTTCCCTGAACCACTAGCTCCCACAAGAGCCTGGCTCTGACCTGCACGAATCCTAAGGTTCATATCCTTAAATACCATTACATCAGGCCTAGAAGGGTATGCAAAATCAACATGTCTAAGCTCAATCTCCCCACGAAGCGACTCAACCGGCTCAGCATCAGGATCATCAGGGTCAATTCTTGTTGAGCGATCGAGGATAGAGAACACTGAACCAACAGCTTCACCACCACGAATAATCTCTGGTGCAAGGCTCACTGTTTCAGCCACTGAATTTGCAGTGATCACTAGCACAACAAACACCTTGATGACTTTTGAGAAGGTTGAAACACCTTTGCTCACCAAATGTGCACCATACCATAGAATGAGAGCCTCAGAGGCATAAAGGGCAAGCTGAGAGAGGCCAAACAAGAAGCCAGACATTTGGCTCCGGCGCAGGCTCTGGCGCTGAGGCACTCTAAGCTCATGGCAAAACACTGATAACATCTTGTTTTGAGCATTAAATGCTGCAACTGTTCTGATGTTGCTCACTCCCTCTCCTGCTATCATACTTGTCTTTGCATGAGCCTTGGCTGTGTCTCCAGCAAACCCTTTTAGAGATAGTTGCTGCAGAATCCAAAGACATGAGAGAAACATTCTTGGTTAGCACTTAATAAACAGCATAACATTCTGCACATACCTTGTTAGATTCCTAGGATTTTCTAACATAAAGGTATATTATTTGATATAAGAAAAATGCTAGCAAAACATAATTAATGACTAAAATTTATCAGATCACAAAATTATGTACGTTTCATTTAACATTGAACGAGGTCTCATGATTTTGTAGTTTCAAATAAATTTCAACAAATAACAATATACTTAAGTGTATGTTACTGTACCCCATGTTGTTACAAATAGTGAAACAGACAAGAACATTAGTAGTACACAAAAATATATTAAAAAAGCACAGCGGAAAATAGAAGACATGAACATTAAGCTTATAGAATTTTAGAAACACTTGAGACATGTTTGCCTTTCTATTTTTATTTTTCATTTTCTAAGACCTTTTGAATTAAATAAAAATTATATATTCTAACAATTATTTGTAAAACCACAGTTGAAAACTAAAAATATTTACTCAATCTAAACAAGCCCTATGTTCTTGTAATTCTTTTTTTAAACCTTTCTATTTTCTTGCACGTGTAGCAAGAGAAATTGGTAGGGAATTTTCTCACACCTCAAACCTATGATAGTGGTTTTGTTGCCTACTACTAAGTCCATGCAAAGCAAGAGGCAACAAATAACTGCAAGTATAACGGTAACTTTAACAATTGAATGTATGCTTCTGCCAAAGATTGGACAAAGGGATGTTAGTAATTTCAGTAATAGTTTACTATTCATTTTTGGTAAAAGGTTAATTTGGGGTGAATAAATTCACCTAAATCCACTGAAAAGAACCAAAAGCGTTAAAGGGGTGGGACCCAAAGGAGAGAGAATGTTCATGTTACATGGACACACCTACTACATTAAAAGACATTGATAGAAAATAAGGTACATGTCCCTGATCAATCAGTCTATTTTCTTGCCCTGTGCCTATAGCATGCGCAGAATGTAGAACACTACTCCTTACAGTATTAAATAAGAAGTGATTGCTACTAATAGTAATAGTTTGAAAATGATGCATGTAAATGATATACTTTTTTTCAAAAAATATCAATGTGTCATTTTATGTCCTTAAGTTTAAGAGATTAAGTGAAAGTTTATCTACAAAGGTGATATTATAGTAAGTTTAAGAGATTAAGTGAAAGTTTATCTACAAATATTTAGCGTTAATTAAAAAAGTTAACCGTTATGAAAAGTAAAATTTAAGCTAGGTAACTTTCTTTCAAAAAAAACTTTGCACGCTTTTCCGTGGGAATCATCGACACCAAAGTGAGAGTTAAAAATTGTAGCACTTTTCCGTATGCTTTTACATCATGCAGGATAAATATCAATTCCCGTGAAAAATATGCAAAATAAAAAATAATATCCTTAAATTAAGAAAAGAAAATAAAATAAAAATATTTTTAGAGAAAGTAAGACAAAAGTTTCAGCAAATAACATAAGCCAAAAATTTTAATTTTTGAGTCATCATGACCCAAAAAAAAATTGTGAGTCTGGCGTTGTTTGACTGTGTTCTAATTTTTTTAATTTCAAAATTTTGTAATTTTTTAAAAATGTGTCTTTTGAAAATAAAAAAGAAAAAACTTAGAATTTTTCAACAGAAAACATGTACAAGTTAATCTATATACGGTACTAGCCATGGCTATCGAGAGGCCGTACCATATCTACCTATTTCATGATTATAAAAAAAAAATTATTTCTTTACTTGGTTCCAAAATCTACCACACCAAAAACCTAGATTGGAACAGGATCGAGAATTGTGCACCCCCAAAATTAGAATTGTCCATGTGATACTATCTCCAGAAGTACTCACATGCATGTCCTAATTAAACAGCAGAAATGTTATCCATATTCAGCTGAAACATGTAAATGCAGCAAAATCCCACATGGTCTCACGTGACTAGTCAAAATCCCCAATGGTTAAAAACACATCCCACTATTTTTCACCCTTACATTCCTTAAGAGAAATTTGCATATATTTTTAATAAAGATATTATAATTGAGTAAAATGAGTGTATGTTAATAAATTTTTACATATGTTAATAAATTTTTTTCATTTTATAAATATATATTATCAGTGTAAAAAAAAGAGTTTTAAAATCTTATATTTGTATAATTTTAAATATTAAAAATAAAATCAATAAATTTATAATATATAAAATATTATAATTGAATATTAGTATAAATTGTATACCTATATAATTATTAAATAGTCTTAAAAAAATTAAGTGGATGTACTTAAACAAAATATATATACTATAAAAGATTATGAAGGTCACATGCCTAGGACCTGAAAAAGACTGAATACGATTCACGGGTGGGGAGCTAAAAATAAAAATTTAGATTTTAGATTCCTAGACAGATTAAAAAGGTTTGGGGTTTGTAGGAAATATATGAATAAGAAAATAATATAATGAAGTTTCCTCTCTTCTGTGCCCAAAAAATACTATTAAGCAATAGTCTAGCTCTGCAAAGATTTTTACCAATGAAGAACTTGTTTTCTGTCTTTAATTAATTCTTTATTAAAATTAAAAAATATTCCATAGACAGTTCACAGTTGGCAGAGATAGTATATTTTATTAGAATACACAGTAACAATAATAATTTTATAAAGAAAGTTGAACTGCAAGAGCAGTCTCGGTGTGTGACATCGAAGTTGATGTTCAGGTATGGAATCTGCACCCATAAAATAAATTAAATTTTAATGGCCATTATTAATGAGCTTTTAATTAATAGGCCAATATGTGAGTTATTTCCCAGAAGTTAATGCACTGGACTTGGAAGAAAGCACGTGCACCGTTCAACTTTAGGTGGTTCTTTGTTGTTTTAGCTTTTGTCGTTTAATGCCAGCTTGTGTGTGAAGCCAGATTCTCACACTGTAAAAGGGCAAGTGTAAGGATCTCACACACTAGTGATAAGAATCTGAGGTTAAAATCTAGAGTTGCCCTTGGCATGGCCCCACCACTATAGTCAAAGGGTCAACACATGCAAATAACAAGACAATTTTGTAAGTTCACTAGGGCCATGGCATGCTCAGACAATTTTTTATGGTCTTGGGGAGAGAAGAAAAGTGGTATAAAATTTTGCATCAAAACTTGGATCTAGTTTATTATATAGTTAGGATCATGTTCTCATGATAGTGTTTGATTTTAAATAATGTGACATGATAATGTGTGTAGAAAATGTGGTAGAGATGAGGGTGTGAGATTTAATTTACCTGAGCAAAATTTGCTAGAACGAGGAGAGGGAAGGTTGCCAAGATGAGCAAGGAAACCCTCCATTCCACTATAAAAGCAACTATGAAAGAAGTAAGGAGAGATGTCATGTTCTGCAGAATCACTGATATCCTCTCAGCAATGGCAGACTTGACATCAGCTGCATCTGTGGCAAGGCGAGCTGCAACAAGGCTTGAGTTGTGCTCCTCCTCATCGAACCATCCAACTTCATTCCTCAAAATAGCTAAAAGAAAAAAAATACCATAATTTAAGTGTTTATTTGATTTAACTTATTTTGAAAAAATAACCCCTTATTTTTACTAGGTAGCTTATTGAAAAAGGACAAAAGATACTCACATGATTTTAGTACTGATATTCTATCAAAATTTTAGTTTCATCATGAAACTACAACTCTAATTAGCCTGAAAATTTGTGTTTAAGTTTTACCCTTTGAAAAAACTTAAAAACAATTATTTGGTAGAAATAATTCATCTCCAAAATATTGCCAAGACTTTTGACATTATTTTCAAATAGTGTTGATAGAGAACATAAGAACAAGGTAAAGTAGAAAACACACATTCATGCACATGAACACATAAATAAACCATACCGGCAAGCATCATTCTTCTGACCCTTGTAGTGAGGTTTTCTCCCATGATACTAAAGAAGTAATGTTGTATCAAGTATGCACCAACTGCATAAAGACCAGCACCGATGTAAATGAAGACATACTCCTTGGTCTTCCTCTCCATGGATGCATAATTTTTAAAGTAAAAGACCTCAATCATGTTGCTCATAACAATAGCAAAAGTAGGGCCAATGAATCCAGAAAGAACAGAACCAACCGCTCCCATGATTGAGTAAGGCCACTCAGGAGCATTCAACTTGAGCAACCTGCAGAAATATCCATCTGGCGCAGGATTTTTCTTATCTGTTTCAGCATTTGATATCATCTCAATGCGGCCATCAGCTCCAGTGCTATACTGGTAGCTCAAGTTCCTCAAGCTTCCAGACCTGAGGCTTAAGGACTTTGTTGATAATGAATGGCTCAACCGCGATGACCGTGTTCTGCGAGTTGATGGGTTGGAGAAGTCTCTATTTCCAACCATTTCTTGGAACCGGATGAGTGAAGCATAGGTGCCTGCCTTGGCAATGAGTTCTTCATGTGTACCTGTCTCAACAACTTGGCCTTGTTGTATAACTGCAATGGTATCCACATTCCTTATGGTTGATAGGCGATGCGCAACAACCACGGTTGTTCTTCCAACCATGAGCCTGTCTAGTGCCTCTTGAACAATGCTTTCAGACCCTGCATCAAGGGCACTAGTTGCTTCATCTAATAGAAGGATCTTTGGATTTTTCAGCATAGCTCTAGCAATAGCAATTCTCTGTTTTTGGCCCCCAGATAATTGAACTCCTCGCTCTCCTACCTGGTGAGAAACAGAAACCATTGCTTCACACACACTGGACTAGTACTAGTAATCAATTTTAAGCCCAAAAATGAAAATTGGTACAACTTAGAGTTGCTAGAAAATTGTTAGTATTAGTGTATGACAAACCTGGGTGTTATAGCCATTAGGAAGCAAGGTGATAAAGCTATGAGCATTTGCAGCAGAAGTAGCAGCTTCCACTTCAGCCATTGTTGCATCAGGTTTTCCATAGAGTATATTCTCAAGAATGGTAGTTGCAAAGAGTGCAGGTTCTTGATTCACCAACCCAATTTGATCGCGTAACCATTTTAGTTGTAGTGTCTTAATATCCACATTATCCAGCAGAACCTGACCTGCTTGGCCATTTCAAAATTATCAGCATACTTGCTATCTTTAACACAAAGGTTTCAATAGTACTACAAAAATGTCATAGTAGTACCAAAAATTTGCTAATGTGCTTAGGTACCTTCATTTGGATCATAGAACCTTTCTATTAAGGAAACAACTGTGCTCTTTCCGGATCCACTACCACCAACAACCGCAACAGTTTTTCCAGCGGGGAAAAAGATTGAGAAATTGCGAAAGATAAAAACATCAGGCCTTGAAGGGTAGCTGAATGTAACATCCTTAAATTCAATGTTGCCATTAACCTCAGCTAAGCTCTTTCCTTCTGATGTATCTTCCACTATGGTTGGTTTCTGTTTGATGATCTCCATTAATTTGTATCCAGCTGCTTTGCCTTTGCTGAAAGCACCTAAATTTGAAAATGACTGTCCTAAACTCCTGTTGAAGTTAACAAACATGTCAACATCAAAACTATGGTTTCATTACAAGTTAAAACAGAATATTCAAAAGTTACTCAAAATTAGGCTCTCACATGCCACCAACAATGGCTGAGAAAATAGCCGTGAATGCCTTGCCACCATCTGTCTGTCCATTCCTGATGAAAACTCCAGCATACCAGAAAACCAGTGCCCAAGACATGCATGCTATTCCATATGTGCATCCTAGGCCTAAACCCTTGGCCATTCCAGCCTTGTATCCAAGCTTTAGTGTGTTTTGTATTGCATCAGAATAAGAATTCAGTGCCTTGCTCTCACCGACATAAGAGTAAACAGTTCTAACTTGAGCAATGGCCTGTAGTTGTAGAAATTGAACATGATGGAGACTCATTAGTCCCTACATTAATCTGTTACTCTTTTTTTTTCTAATGGAGCCCCTTTTTTGAGCCAATGATTATGAAAATCAATGTAAAGGACAGATCTAAAAAATTAAAAAAAGTAAGCAACTTTAGGCACAACATAATTTCCTTCCATGTACTTAATTGTAAGCAAGGACCATAGTTGGCATTAGAGCAACACACAACCACCGTCATCATCACCATGCTTTTTGATTATTTTACTCACAAAAGAGAAAAGCTAGCTATGAATTTTCATGAGTGCTCGACACGACAAGACATCATTTCACACATTAAACAACCAATGAACTTAAAACAAGGCGCAAATTCATATGAAAGAAGAGCATGCGCTCTATGTACTCAAAAGTAGGAGGATCAAAATTCTAAAGCTTTTCCACAACCCCATAAAAAGAGGTTGATAAAAAAATATACATCAAACACAACCAACTCAATTTTTGTTGCTTCCATAAATAGAAACATGAGCAACATTCATGAACATGATATGTTAAAGTTCTTCAACCATGAATTAACCTCACCTGTTCTGCTATGATGCCAGCATTTGCATAAGATTCACGACTCTTTGATGTAAGGCCAGTGAGTGTGTAAGCATACAAGCCACCAGCAAAAGCAATCCCAGGAATCACTGCAACACTCAGAAGTGCTAGCCTCCATGCTGACACAAAACCAACCACTAGACCCGCCAGAAATGTTGATAGATAGTGTATAAAGTTCCCAACCTGCAGAATCACAAAACGTTAAACTACCACATAAAACTACAAAAACTCATGAACAAATAGAACATCAGCCATGTGATTAACCCCTGCGCATGTTAAACCGTGCTTTGCTAACGTGCACCACTTTGTTCTATGATCATGTGTGGGGCCCACTTCAGTGGATAGATATCAATCAACAATCAACAACTCCAGAAGGCAATGGTTTCTACATGTTCTGCTTCTTTCTACATCCGCTATGTGGCTTACCACAGAACACCACTAAACTATGTTTTGCTAACGTGCGCCGCTTTGTTCTAAGATCATGTAAGGAAATGGACCCCACTTTACTGGATGTCAATCAACTACCCCAGAAGGCCATGTTTCCTGTCCTTTTTTATCATACCGTGAAAAAACTCCAACGTCAGCTATGTGACTTGACTTAACCCCGGTGCACATTAAACTGTGTTTTGCTAACATGAGCCACTTTTCTATGATCATGTGTGGACCCACTTTTAATGGATATCAATCAACTATCCCCCAGCAGGGCCATGGTTTCTATTTGTTCCTTTTTTTTTCATACCATACATGGGAGAAAAAAAAAACACAGAAAGATGGCAAATTCAAACCACCTTCTCGCTTATAGCATCTTGAACTAGTAGAGTATCTGTGGAGACACTGAAAACAATATCTCCTGTTCTTGCATCCGTGTCAAAGAAACCAACGTCCTGTTTAAGCACTGCTTCCAAGTACTTCTTTCTCAGTGTGCTCACTTGCCTCTCCCCAGTGTACATCCAACATGCAATTTCTGGTGAAAAAATATTCATCACCAAAAAAAAATTAAAATTAAGAAATAGTACATTTTTTTAATTTTTGTTTTTTACTTTTTTTTCTAGTGTTTAAATGGATGCATGGTAGTTGTTTAATTATTAATCAAGGTAATAGAAATGTGTACCAACCATTAATGCTAATACATGATAAAGATGAGAATAGAGTGATAGATAATGTTAGGCAAGAAAATCTTAAGAGGTGAGATTGACAAGTGAAGGAAGAAAAGGACGAGTGTGTTTTGTTGACAGAACACGTGGGATCGATGTGAAATGGCTGAAATAACAATAGTCACACACACACGAAGTCATAGAAGCAATGGTCCAATGAGTGTTATCGTTCTAGTTCACAGGTTAGAACAAACAACATGAAGAGAGAGAAAATGGAAAGAAGGTTGAAACTTTAGAGACAAAGAAAAGGAAAAGAAAATTAGCATACCTGCATAGGATGATATGCAAACAACAAGGCCAAGGTACACGAAATAGAGAGCATACTGCAATCATGATCATAGGGAAAAGGTAAAGAAGTGAGGGAAAAAAATTAGATCTTAGATCTGAGATGATGTTGCTAATAAGAAATATTGGTGTTACTGAGAATTTGGACATTAATTAATTAACCTTTGATACTTCTTCTGTCATTTTCTTCAAGTCCATTTGGTTTTTGCCAAAGCCATTAACCATTTCACCAAAGAGAAGAAAGAAAACTGGCATGGATGAACCATGAACAATGGCTCCTATGCTGCCAGAGATCATGAGTATCCAATCACACTTGTCTGCGAATGAAAAGAGCTTGTAAAAGGGTAAAGTCTGCTCCTTCTTCTTCTCTGCCTCAGGCAATGCTTTAGGCTCTGCAGCTTCAGCCATGAGAGCAAGTCACAGCACCCCAACTATGAAACACGGGCTCTGAAGTGACAAGAACAAAAGGGTGAGAACAAAATAGGATTTTTAAAGTGACCCGTGGCTCAATGCCATGAACAAGGAGATCTAGGCCTAGTGGGGTGTGTAATGTGACTTTTTCTGGACATTGAATGAAGGGGATCTGAAACAACAACAACAACCACCCCTTTTGCTATATACTCTCTTTTTTGCAGTGTCAATATCGTTTTTGGTTTTGTAACTTGGTTGGGTAGAAAGAGCAAAGGAAGTTAAGAGAGTGAGAGTGTGTGTGAGTGTTGTTGGACAGTGGTCAAAGGAAGTGTGAGAACAATAGTTTGGGAAGAGAGAGAGGTGTGAAGTGTGGTTTTATAGTGTGAGTGGTTTGGTTTAACTGTGGTTGTGAATTAGAACATATGATGATGATCAAGGTTAGGTTGATAAAGCCACAAAGATAAAGGAATCAGTGAATAGTGTTATGGGGTTTTGTGCTCTGTCTGTATTTTCCTTTCTGTAATAGGTGAAAAAAAAATTAAACAGGATGTCAAAGTTGGGTTTAGTTTTTTGAAAATGGTCAAAGTTGTTAATTGTAACTATTATTATATTGAAATTTTTGAGGTGGATAGAACAAATAAGTACACTACACGCACCCCATTAAATTAATCCTTTCTGATTTGTATAAGATATTTGGGACATAAATTAATTATATCAGTTAATTTTATAAGTTATTTGAAAAATGAGTGTATATATAAAAGGGCATATAGAAAGTAAAAATTTTATATATATATATATAATAATATGCATAAAAAAAATGAGAATTCTTAACCAGTGTTGTATTATAATGTAAGGAGTTGCAAGGATGTATTTTACTGGGATGCAGCTATAATTTTCAGTTTCGGTTTCCATATAACTTTTAATAAATATTTTTCTATTAAATATTAATAAATGATACAACATTTAATATCTTAAAAATATATAAGAAAAAAATTGATTTAATTGTACATATTGTTTTTCTAAATTTTTTTATAAGCTATTGTTTTTCTATTTTTGTAAATTTAAAAATGTTGTCCCCTATTTTAACCGATATATAAATTAAAAAACAAATATTAGGAATAGTTTCTATTATTTGTTTAATCAGTGGATTGGTTCATAATCTTTTAATCAACCATTCATGTTCTCAGTTAAGGTTACGTGAAACTTAATATTTTTATTTACTGACAGACAACATTTTTAATTTAACGATTTTAACAAAAATAAAATTTTTAAAAATTAGAGACATAATTTCCAATTTTTAATATAAGAGAACTAAATTTTTTAATTTATAAATTTTTTAATTTAATTGTTAATATTTTAAGATGATATTTTTAAGATATGTTGTTTTAAGTATGTGATATCATTAATGTTTTTGAATTAACTATCTTGTTAAAACTTAAATTCAATATATTACTAAGTATAATATGAGATTTCTCTATAACTATTACTTTATTTTTTTTAATATTATTTTTTCTTTAAGTTTAATCTAGTTATTTTTTATAGTTTAGAGTTAACACTACATTATCTATTTAAATAAAAAATTATTTATTTATCTGTAATTATTAATATGTGATTAAAATTTTATATCTTATAATTTAATCATTTTACAAGCATTATTTCTCTGTCAAAATAATTATTCACATGTATTATTAGTTTTTCAATATTAATACATACATCCAAATGTTATTATTTTTTCCCATTCTTAATAAATTTAAAAATTGATTAATAATAATAACACCATTATCATGTAATTTAATTGCAAAAATAAAATATTTGAGAAAACACTAAAAGCATGACACTGAATGCACCAATGCACCTTCATTTGAAGAAAAATATTAATATATATATATATATATATATATATATATATATATAATACAATAAATAATATATACCAATAGAAATATAAATTATTAATAATTAAAAGAAACATTAATATCTATGCAAGAAATATAATCATTAATAATTAAAAGAAACATTAAAATCTATACAATAATTTAATTAAATCCATGTTTTAACCTGAAAATTTGTTCTAACGGTTCCCAAGCTAGTTTAGTTAACTTAATATCTTTTATAAGAATAAAATTATTTCAAGATAAAATCATAAGACTCTCATTTAAATTATAACAAATTGTAATTAGAGTAAAAAAGTGAACGTTAAAATGCATATATCACAAAATTTCATTTTTAAAATCACCACTTGTCTAATATTTTTATTTTTTTAAAAAAGAGAATGGGCAGAAGAAAATATGTTTATATTAAAGTAATAGAGCCATAAACCCAAGTCATGCAAATGCACAGTAGATAAAGACATATTCTAATAAGTATACAGTCCTATTTTAGGAAAATCATCAACTAACATATTTACTTCATGCTGAACAAAATTAAAAGTGCAAGTTTGAGTCTTTGCACTTTTCCTATAAATTTGCTCAACTAGAGAAAAGTATTCATGATCCCTAACGCATCCATTCTCCAAAAGTTGAACCATACTGACTGAATCTAATTCAATGACCAAATTATGATAGTCTTGATCATATACGACTATTGATCCTTGCAAGATGACTAACAGTTTCATCTTGTCAACATTGTATTAGGGAATCGTGTGAGAAAAGCCAAGGATGAGTTTATCACTATAGTCACGAAACATACCTTGAATAGTTGTCTTCCTATGGGATGAAGAACAGTACGTCACAATTCAGTTTGACGGTCCCGAAGCATGGAGGTTTCCAAAAGTACAAATTTCCTGTATCTGGATATTGCACCCCAAAATCTTTTATCATTAAGCATATTCAATGAATCTGCTTAAGATCCAGCTAAAGAGATCTCACAACTTTGATGATTTGTTCAGGAGACCACTACGTATTTTTGAAAGTGAACATGTTCTTTCTCCACCAAATTCGATCTAGAGTAATACCAAATATCTGAGCTCATCCATCAACATCACAATTCTTGGAACCATTTGGGTTAATCTGAAGTCAATGCTTTAAATTCGGTTGAGAGAAGAAATTGGAGAACTTGGTTCCGCCCATTTGACTCCAAATAATCCGTGTGAAGATGCAATTACGCAAGTAATGAATCATTATTTCCATTTCACTACCACATAAAGGCAATTGGGGTTGTCAGTCATATGTCTGCTATACCGCAAATAATTTTTGGTAATAACAGATTTGCAGGGGATCCATCCTAATACAAGAGACTCTAATATGCATTTGTACTGCTCTACCAACAAGGTATTGCATCACCCCTATCTCCCATAGGGGATCAATAGTGCAGATATCAGTCACGACCTCCGTTGGTAGGAATCCAGACAACTTGCGTCTATCCTAGGGACCCATCGATAATCATGAAGAAGCAGGTGCCATTGGAACCTTTTATCACAAATTATTAATACATTAATCTACTAGAGGTCCTCGCCAGGCACCCAATTGTCGAACCAAAAATCAATCTCTTACTTATTCCCCAAGTGCAAGATGACACTTTTCTTCACATTTGACCATGTTTCCTTAATGTTTTTCCAGAAATTTGTATCGATCATTCGCATGTCAATCTTCAACTTAACCTTCTCACCACACTTGTACTTAGCCCGAATGAGTTGGACCCATAGAACATGCTTCTTGTTAAGCATATGCGACCCAGATTTTGAGATAAGGGATAGATTCACATGTCTCATTTTTCGCAGCGCCAGGTCTCTCATCTGCTCTAGCTTGCATAAATGTTCCCAATCAACCCAGTGAGTTTTCTTTGAAGTATCTGAATCACCCCAAATAAAATATTTTCATTTTTTATCAATTAACTTACAAACAGATACATGTAGGAAGTTAGTTTGCATAATATAATTAGGAAAGGCTTGTAAGACAGATTTTATGAGCCTGAGACGACCAGCAAAAGACAAAGTATTTTGTTTCCAATTGCTAAATCATTGTTATACTTTATCAATAACAAACTGATAAGACTTCTTTGAGACACGATCATGGTGAAGTGGAATCCCTAATTATTTTTTCAAGATTACACGTCTTCTCAAACCCTGACACTCTAGAGATTTTCTCTTAGTGTTGTCTGGCTACATTAGTAAAGAAGAGAACCCACATTTTATCCTGGCCAATACTCTGACCCAAGCTATTGTAAAAAAAATGCAAGATGTATTTGGTCACTCCCACTTGATTAAGGGAAAGCTTTGGACCATCCTTTGAAAGTTGGATTGACTTCCAAAAATTATAATTAATTGTCAAGAAAAAGCTGTTCAAAACAAAAAACAAATAGATACGAGGATATGGGATCTCCATGTATGAGCCTTTTGTTGGAGTGAATGTGTCTAAAGCCTCGTCATTCCATAGCATGCCATGGTAGGAGATGAGATGCAATGTTAAACATCATTAATGAACCCAGAAGGGAAACCTATGTCTTGCATGATTTCTTTCACAAAGTCCTAGTTGAGTTGATCATATGTTTTTGTCATGATCAATCTTAATAACCATTCATCCCTTATGCCCATTTTTATCACCATAAGAGAGTCATTTAGCACGAGACCATTAGAACCACAACATCTTTTCTTCCCTAAGAAATTGTTGATATTGTTGTCAACTGGCCTCCTGCAACTCCTCTCATACTAGAGGTGAATTATTCGATATCATTTGTTTGTTGATTCTATTTTATCAACTGACGTTTGCATTTGAAAACATCCTCAAACACTTCAATATTCCATCTCCTCAAGGCTTCATGAAGCTTTGGCACACGACCTTTCTAGTCATCACTTCCTCTCCAAAAGTCTTAGAGGAATCGATTAAAATTCGGGTGGGTCAACCAAGTTGCAACAAAGCGAAAAGGATGGTGTCTTCTATTTACATCCTTCAATTGGTCAAGCTATCCCGGGTAAGACAGTGATCCAATTTGAAGAAGGGTAGATGGACAACACTTGCTTGTTGGAACTGAAGCCTCCACTATAAATTAATGAGCATCCTATCTTATCTCTCCTTTATGTGCTTCGTTGCCAAATAAAAAAAGGCCCCCTAGAAACTCGTATCCAGAAGATGATTCGACTAAACAAACTCCACAAACTCATGCTTCATTTCCAAGAAGGTGAGGTAGAGTCACCCTCCTACTTGTGTTCATGCAAGATGAACATTGTTAGAGTCCCTGAACATATGACATCAATATTCCTACCACCAATCTTAGAACATTGTTAGAGTCACCGCGCTGGAGGTATTTCCTGCATTGGAGCTTAGTGGCTTCAATGTGATTTTGTCCCAAAAAGTGCCTTAGTGGGTTAAGGGAGATGTTTATTAGAGGTGTTCAAAACCAAAACAATCCAAACTAAAAATTGAAAACCGATTCAAAAAACCAAAAATTAATAAAAAAATATAAGGGTTTGAGTTTGTTTGGTTTTTTAAATTTCTATACTGTTCGGCTCAATTTGCGGTTTAAGATTTGAAAATCAACAAAAAAATCGAACCAAACTACAATATACATAATTCTTATGTTTCTTTGTCTCTTAAATGATGTTTAGTTTAGAAAGCATGACACAATTCATGTTACAAACACAATTATTTAGAAATAAATAATGATTAATAACACTACTATAATTTTTACTAGTTAAACATGTGGTGAAATTTTATTTTCTAGGAAGTTTTGGAGTAAGGTTGATTTTCAGGAAATTTTCAATAGATATTTAAATAATTTTAAAGTAAACAAACTATTTAAAGTTTTAGAAATCATACTAAATAATATTTAATAACATATTTTTAAAATCAAAAAGTTGAATTAATTCAAGCCACTAACAATTGATTTGGTTTGATTCAAATTTTATAATACTTTCAAAACAAATCAAATCAAATTGTACTTAATTTTCTTATTTGGTTTGGGTTATTTTTATGGTAAAAACTGAACCAAACTGCAACACCCCCTGTTGTTTATAAACAATTATTGCCCTCGATCCCTTAGAAATTTGAGACTTTCGGTACAGTGGAACAAATGCAAGAATGCAATCATACTACTGTGAAAATAATCACATAACTATGAACTACATGATAAGACAAGACATCAGAATAAGATAGTATAACGCCATTGTGAAAATTTTCACAAATTTGTTATCCACACAATATCACTATAGAATTAGACACTCACTCCCACATTGTTATGAAATTTGTCACATAGTTGTGATCAACACAAAAAAAAAACTTCTTAGCAAAACTGGAAGCTCCCTACACCACTATGGAATTTTCTAGAAAATTGTGATTAACATGGTAGAACTTAACGCTCTAGTAGTTAAACAAATTATCTAACAAAAAGTAGTAATGTGTAACACTATTAAATACTCTTAGGGTATTACTATATCTATACTAAAAAATTCTTTTTTATTTTAATTTTATTTTATTTTAAAATGTGCAATACTATGTAAAATTAACAAATATAAAATATGTGCTATCACTTATTTCTTAAAAACACAAACTTGAGAGTATAATACATATTGTCTCAATAAGTGTTCAAAGGCTCTAAAGGTTTATTAGACTTGCCTACACAATAACTCATCACTTAACCCTTTGGAATTTACTCCTACTAAGATTATACTAAAATTGTCACATTTAATATATTTTCAATCGTTAATGTCTTTAATTCATTTTTTTATCATTTTCTATGGATCAAATGTTGTTGTTATCTACCTATACTTTCACTTTTATCTTTAACGTCTTTGTATCATGATTTCTCCCTTAACTAGTTAATGCACTATTAAATGAACATCACTTTTTCTTTCCTATGTTACTTTAAGATAGTAATCTTAGGGTGTTTTACACAATATTATCAAACTAAGTTCAGCTAACAATTCAACTAAGGCAAGAGGTTAGGGGGTTAGGAGTCAATTTAGGGAGTTAATAATTAACCTGTATGTCTTGGTCTATATTAATAAATATAAATAAATTTTACCTATATAATTTTATACTTCAAAAAATTAAAAAAAGTGATTTAATATATATAGATATAGATAAAAATATAATTGTTTGCATATAATTATTAAATAGATAGCTTGGTTCAGTAGTAAGTTATTTTCAATTTACATAAGGGTTCAGGGTTCAAACCATGTTTGGTATGTTTTTGCACCATTCTATTTCATATTAGCCTATTGTAAATTATTGCTAACCATTCAAGTTACTTTGGGAATTGATATAATAAATGACTTGGACTGACCATATTATCGATTATTAGTCTAACCAGTTCAACCGACCGGTCCAAGTTTATTCTTATAACATTGGTTTCACAACATTTCCTTAAAGCATATTTTCTTTTTGCACTAAATTAATATTTTTCTTGTTCCTTATTTATCTAAAATCACAAGGTACCTATCAATACCATAGCATAAACTTAAATGTCTCGATGTTAGAGATGACAATCATGTCTGCCGTTGTGGGTATCGATCCGTCTCTGTCCTGATTTTGATAAGAAAAACCCACATTGTTGGTCTTTACTCTGTTCCCATCCCAGCCTCCACATGCGCCTAAAAAAATCAAGGATGAGGGACGGGGGTGGGTTTGTTGGTTATGGCCCCGTCCCTGCTCCCACCTCCACCCTACTTCTATATTAAACAAAATTTACACATATATTTTAATCTCACATTTATGTGTATAAATCCGCACACATATGGACTATTAAAACATGATTACAAAAGAAGCACAACAATATGACCAAGACCACAATGTTGTGAAAGATGCATTGTGAGTAGTGATGTACTTTTTAAATTAAAATATAATTAATATCTTAGCATATAATTTATTTAATCATTATACGTAAACTTAAATTATAAAAAATAATATAACGGGATACCCACGAGTATATCTAAACCTAAAAATACCCCATGAGAATTAAAATTTCATATTTGTTTTCTTTATACTCACCCCATCTCGCACTTTTTGGGGACAGGAACGGGGAGGGTCAAACACACCCCCACCTTATCTCATTGTCATCCCTACTCAATGTTCATATTCACACACATGCAACACAATCTCAATCATAAGTTAGAAATACATTTTACTCATGTTAAAACACATATAAAGAGAATAGATAGTCAACCAAAGTACAACAATTGAATATATCATAAAGGCATACACACATTAACTCAAGTCCAGTAATTCATGTAGACATGTTATTAGTTTTATATGCATGTGGTACCATACTTTGCAAAATATTGTGTATAAGGTGCCTCACAAACTACTAAGGAAATCCATCTATGGATTTTGTGAACGAGAAGGGATACACCAAACACTGAGTCTTACAATCCTTAAACACCTATTACTAATAAACATAAGTCATATAGAAGCCCAAAGTACATATTGGGCCTCACAACCACTTAGGCACTCATTAATGTTAATCACAAGTTACAGGAGAACTCAACACACATAAATGCATACATGACTCTCAATTAAAAATAGATTTACTTAAACAATTCACAAATAGATATTTTTTAAACAATACCCTAATTATCATTGTCTCACATGTCTAAATTTTTTAAATAATTTTTTACTGAAAGTAAGTTGATAAAATTAATATTTTTAAAATAACATTAATTAGGATATTTATTTGTTGAATTTTCAAATTAAATATAAATATTTAAATCATTAATCTAATGATTGTAACTGTAATTTAATTTAGATAAAAAAAAATTGTGTCACATAACAACAATATGTAAAATAATACATAAATTACTATTCAACTAACATACGATAATGATTAGACAATTTTTATAATATTATTGACGAAAAAAAATAATTTTAAAAATATGTTTAACATAAAATAAAATCAAGACAAAAAAAAAACGACAGGCGAATTTCAAGAAAGAAGTTTTGTGATTTTTATGGTAAAAATTATATATATATATATATATATATATTTATTAAGAAATTTATAAAAATTCATACATCATATTCAATTTTGAAATAAATTTATTTTTATTTTTTTATGAAGAATGTTCGATGGAGAAAACATAGTAAAAAATAAATATTCTAATTTTTATGTAAGCATTTATTCATAAAATAATTGGGAAGTTGAAAATTGAAATAGATAAGTTTTAGCTGAAAAATGAATGATGAAACAAATAAATTAAAACCACCCGTATAATTATAAATAATTATAAATACAATTATTTATTTTGGTACATATATATAAACATATTGTTTATTAATTATAATTAGATTTTAATTAGTATACAGTATAAAAAATTTTACATTAATCTTCAATAAAAATTTCTTGTTTGTAATAAATTTATTAACTTTATTAATTAATAGTTTAAAATTCAGTGTATAATTTTTTTAGACTTTATGTTAATACTATTAAACTCTTATAACTAACATTAGAAGAGTTTGCCATTTTTATGTTCAAATTTAGTTACAAAGAAGAAACCTCTGATCAAATTCCGTGAATCATTTGAAAACAATCTTGGTGTTTTTCTTTTTGGTTCAATTTTGTGTCTAATAAGAATGCCATTGTTCCATCATAGTTTGAGATTGTTACCAAAAGAATTATATTTAAAGAAAAAAAACGAAAGAGAGAAAAAGTTGCGTCCATGACCCGTAATAAGATTTTTTGTGGTCCCAAGTTGAAATGCAAATTTATGTCGCTTGCATTACATAAATGATAATCACAAGCATTCAGAGGAGAGAACAATCATTTCTCACTCCAAACAGTACACATCAAAATGGAAAATGGAAAAACCATTTCCTCAAATTGCAACGGTCAAATTAAACACACCCTCCCACAATTTCACTTCTAAGCACTTTTTTTCTTTGTACTTTATTAGAATCTAGTTAAATACATGTTGTTTTTTTTTATACTTTTTTAAGCTTTTCATTGATGAGGAACTATTTTTTTTATAAAAAATTTAGTTAATTATATTTAGTGCGATTTTCCATCTCTTTATCTACAAAACAAATATGAAATATCGCTTAAGGAAACTAGGTCCTGTGATATTTTTATGAACTATCTTGTATAGTACTATTATTGATTTTATAATAATTGTTAAAAAAAAAAAGTGATTCTTAATCAGTTGGAGATGTAAAAAATTCTGTATTAATAACGCTAAAAAACTAAAATTATTTTCTTAATATTAAACTATAGTTAATTTCCGTTGTTCTAAATATGATCACTCACGTTACAATAAAATATTTATTTTTTATTAAAACATACTTCTTTCTCTAAAAAGAAATAACACGTTTCTTTTTATAATGTCGAGCCCTCAAAATTATGATTTCAAATGCCTCCACTAAATAAATCTTCAAATAAATTTCACATAAAATTAAGTAAATGTATTTGAGTGAATGGTGTATGCATTAATTTTTACATTAATCTAATTACAAACTGACATTTACAATAAATTTATTAATTTTTATAATTAATACTTTAAAAGTAATCTAATAATATTTTTATTAATTTATGTGTAAATTATTTTATACTAAAATTAACAATGTATAAAAACTAGAAATCGATATATTTTCAGAGCTGGTTTAAAATATATACTGTTCTTCACTAATGGCTGTTTATAATGAAGGGATTTTTACTTCTTATTTAAAAAAAATATGAAAAGAACAGAGTTTCATACATCTTTTCCAATGGTTCATCGTTATTTTATTTTTCCCATTTCTAAAGAAAAAATACTGTTGAATTTTTGTAAAGAAATAATAAAACACTCATAATATGTGAAAATATATCTGTATGCCTAGAAAATATTATTAGGTTAGAGTCTAATTCCTTGAGATATTTTTTAAAAATGGGTCAAACGGAATGTCAAAGTTAGAAAGATGGCTGTTTTGGAAATATGATTTAATTATGGTATAAACTCACTTACTTGACCAAATAGCCAACCTTTTTTTAATTAAAAAAAATCTAGGTTTGTTTCTAGTTTTCCAAAGGGATAATAAAGATAAAGAAGCTAGCTTAGGGTCAAAATAAAATTTCAAAATGGGAATGTTATGTCTTAGGCTTAGGAGTGGTTAGAATGGGAAAATCAAGTGAAGACATTTTGCACCAATGAACCTAGCTATGCCCTAGAACTAGAACTAGAATCTCACACGAGCTAAGGTTGTCACCATCACACTTTGGAAGTAACAATTTGTCTATTAGTAAGCCTACAAAAACATTCCTCATACTTTACCAAGTCACATCCAAAGGGCAATGTATTGTTTTTGCATTCAATCAATCACACTACTTATATATGGGCTTGGTTGGATAAGGATTTCGGTCCAGTGGACCCAATAAAAATTGTTGCTATGGGTTATGCAAGTGACCCTTTCATGACCCCTTCCCTATAGTTCTAGTCCTATTTCAAACCTATCTATGGTAGCTATAGGGTTTCATTTTAAAGATAAAAAAAAAAAAAAAGCAAGGTAAAATTCATTTCACACTAATAAATAGGTTATGAGTTTATGATTTTTAAGTTAATTATTTCACAGTAAAAAAATAATTATTTTAGAAGTCAACAATTTTCATGTGGGGATTTGTTAATGTAAAAATATTTGTATTTTTATATTGCAATACGTGTATTGTTTACATTCGTCTTTTGTTTCCTTACATTTTTTTTATTGGAGAGAAATGAATTGAAAGGAGTGGAGAAAAATCCTTCTCACTTCGATTTAACCTTTTAAGCTTTCCTCCAATAATGAGAGAATTTGGAGGAGAATAAAAGTAAATTAACAAATTTACTTAATTTTTTACTAAATTATCTCAATTTTTTATTCTTTAATTTTACATGGTTTTACTAAATTAATTTCATTTTTTTATTATTTTGACGATCATACGTGAGTTCTTTTTCTTCATAAAAAAATCCCATTATCTATTAAATAATTTTTGTTACTATCAATTAATCAAAATTAATTAATACTAAGTTAAAAATTTATATAAGTTCTTATGACGCAAACTATATGAAGTTAAAAACCAAAATTTTTGACAAAATTGATAAATACTCCACACCAATAGTGTGACCAATTAATAAAAAAATATATTGTTTACCTTTATTTTGAATAAGAGTACTTATATAGGCACATCTTATAACAAAAATTAAAACTTCAATCCACCACGTTGTATTGAACTAATTCCTTTCCTTGAAATTAATTTATTGTTATAATACTGTAAGTACATGTTTTGTATTTTATGGAAGTTTTAAGTGCATGTTATCTATTCACAAGTTATTCTGATATATTTTTGAAAAACTCATTGTTAAAATGAAACCTTACATAATACATTTACTGTTTGTAAAGTTTCGTGATGATGTTAAGTCTTATTTTAAACTTCTGTTTCCTCACAAATAATGTACATCATATCATACTTGTCAAACAAAAATGGTTACATGTTTTTTTTTTTTTTACTTGGCATGACAAACGTAATTAATTAAATTAATCCAACCATTCATTTTAGTTCCAATCATTCATATAAAATCCAAATGATAAAGATATTTCAGATGACTAATGACATACACTATATGATAAATCCATGTGATCCACAAGTCTTAGCATCTTCCTGGAAAACAGCATTTACCATTGTTTATGATTCTATAATCACATAGGTTCATTGTTGGCATATATAAAAGTCTAATCCCTCTCCCAAAAGATTAACTAAATGATCAAATCTGTTCAGCCATAATTTTTCATCTTAATCCACCAACATGACAACAACAACAACAAAGAGATGAAACCTTCACTTGCAAACAAATCATTACCGTTTGATAACCTAGTCCATTAACCAATAAAAAGGAAGCTATAAAATACACAGATGCTTAGTGGTAACAGCCTCAGAATTTGAGGTCACACAGAAATTGGAATTGGTCGGGTAGTTCTTCAACACTCAATTGTACTTTGTGTGCCTCTTGGGACCTATCTCTTGCTCAAAAGTCTAGGAATACTTGTTTATAGTCTCATGTGTAATGAAACAAAGCCCAATATGGTTTTGAAAAACAATTAAACAAAATATATTTGGCAACTGATGAAGTGGCTTTAGCTGTGTTGTAGCCTCTTTTGGGAACATGGGATCCGTTTTGGTGAACTAATTTAGTCCTTGTAAATGTATTAATAACATCACATATATAGTGTAGCATGTGACATGCTTTTCTTAATTACGATTCCATTTTGTCCTTTAAATACTTATAAGTTATAGCATATGTCCTAGCTTGTGGATGCCGTATAGCCTGATCTTTAGCTAATCTCACTATTTTATTGTTTGCATATGGTAACTTGTACTCCTTCATCCATTATGATTATTAATAATAAGCAAGGTGTTTATTTAGGCTTAAAATTGTAGACTCAAGGTCCAAAGTTGTGGACCAAACACATATAGAGTCCTACAACTGAAATAAATATCAGATTAGTAGCTGTAAGTTGTTCTCTCCCTTCTTAATCATCATAATTAATTAAAGATCTTTGATGTGATGATCCTTAATTCAAATAGGTAGAATCATCTCAGCAGCTAAGATTAAATGATTATTGTTGCTTTACCCCTTTTGTGTTTTTTAAACATGGCAGCTCAAGAGGGTCAAATATCACATACTGCAACAAATCATTCACTCTTTCAATTATTTACCCACTACTACTAGTTTATTATTGCTTACTTTTGCTCATGTAGTCGTTCAGGGCACCATGAAAAATGTACAATCCCTCTGTCCCATTTGCTCTAATTGTGTTTGAATTGCATTATGCATTTTCCCTCACTTTCCATTTTCTTGACCAAGTCCTTTCTACACATTAATTCAGTTCAAGCCAAAAAAAAAAAAGGTTGTCTTCTACTTTACATGGGTTCCCTACAAGAGTATCAAAATGTTACTTTCCCAGTCTTTCTAACTTGCTTTGTGGCGGCCCTAAAATATAATCTCTAAATGCTATTTAGAAACATCAACACAAAGTGATTTGTGGCCCTAAAATATAATCTTTAAATGCTATTTAGAAACACCAACACAAAGTGGTATGGTGCTTGTTTGAATAATTCATTGAATCAGCAAATTATTTTTGCCTAATTTTATGGATGTATCTATCTTAAAACGTAATGCATGTGGTTGTCATATGTGACTATAAATTGATAGATAACCGTGTTTCTTAAACATATAATTAGAGTTCAATCTTCATATTCATATCTATAAAAAAAAATTCATGAGAAGTATAACCACAATGTGATTAAAAATCTTATTGACTAATATATTAAAATTATTCATCCAATTAGAAAACAAGAAAGAAAGTTGAGTTATTGATATTACAATGTTATACTAAACCAATACATAAAGAGTTTAATTAGTATGAACTGTTGTTGTAAAAAATTTTACACTAATATTTAATCATAATTTTTCATTTATGATAAGTTTGTTGACTTTATCTATTAATACTTTAAAATTCATATAAATAAAAAGTTATGATTCAACATCAATCTAGAACGGTCCGTTCATACTAATTAAACTCATACATAAATTTCAATATTTCAAACTGTTAATCTTTAACTTATTCAAAACAATGCTGCTATTGAGGAACAGAACAGCAAGACCATGTTGTTGTTCTTGATATAAAGCTTCCCTTTCTTTTTAATTGTTAAAAAAACACAATGCATTATGCAATAAGCATGATTTATGTTCGTGAATAGAAGGGGGATAATAAGACTGGGCCTTTGATCCATGCCCTTACAGAACATAACCTCAAAGAAGCACATTTCACTCTACTTTTTGGGGGGCCCTTGAGCCCATCATTATCTTAATGATATGACCAAACATACCTCACTGTTTTCCCACTTAATAAGCTTTGATTGCTAAGGGAAAACAACACTATTTTAAGCAATAACGGCGAATAATGATCGAAGGCACCAGCAGATAGCTTTTTGCATGTGAACACACCCTTTGCAACTTTCATGAGTGGTCATGAATTTGACGAGTAAGACCATGTCTGGCACCTCACCATATAGAAGAAGCTTCAAGCACAAACTTTTCTGTATTGTATTGACATGCAAAAACGTTACCCTTTTTTTTTAAAGTCAATATAATAATGATCATTGGATAAGAACTCATACAGCAAGCAAGGAACAAACAAAATTCATAGAAACTTAGACACATTAATTTCTACACTTTTCTTTATTATTTTTTCTTTTTCACACAAACTTTATCAACCGAGTACTTAGGTCAACTTATACATAATTGTTTGAGTTTAATAGTTATATTTTTTAATTAGTTTTAATTTTTAATTTATAATCCTAGAAATTTATTGAAAATTAAATTTAAAATTATTAATAAATATATAAATTAAATTTATAATTTATAATTTCAACTTTTAATTTTATTCAGGCTGTCCTTTCTTGTGAATATTTGTGAAATGTTTTTTAATCTAACATTAATTAGAGTTTAATTAGATTTTCAGAATAAAACAAATTGAGTATTTGGTGGAGTAGTGGGAATACTGATATATGTGTAAAGTTCCCTGTTTAATTCTTTGAGTGTCCTTTTTCTTTAATTAATAATTAATTAAGGATTTAATCATATTACGTCATTAATTACGCTCGTCAACCGTCTCAATTTAACATAATGACATAACTTGCATTTTTAAAGAATTTAAGGCAAAACCTAAGGAAAAAAAAGAAAGCAAACTATAAGATCCATATTTATATCTTAAAGAGAATACATGTGATGTAAAAAATAAAAAACCTTTTATCTCTTAATGCATGTTTTTGGATTGGACAGCTCATGTTGTAACACCATATGCTCCAGGTTTCCTCAACATTGATAATAAGATAACTGTGTGGCTTTTTTGGATCAACTATATCTGAATAGTTTCCATAAAAATAATAACTCAGAAGCATTCAGGAACGGAAAAAAGTTTCTACACATTATTCTCCAATTTTTTTTTTCCAAGACCTTGTTTAGAAGATTTTGTCAATAATTATAAGGGGAAAAAAATAAGAACTTTAAATGAATTAAGTTGTTTCTACTACCTATGCTTATAAGTTACATTTAATTTATGTTTTTTTTTTTTTTTATAACGCAGAGGCATGTAGAATTAAAGACTGTAGAATCAAGACGACCCTCTACTAAGTTGGCACCCCTTACAATTAGTTTATGTAGTTTATCTTTTTAGATAAAAAGAATCGTACTTAATTAATATAATAAATTTTACAATTACTTTTAAATCCCAACTTAGTAAAACTTTTTTATATTTATATAATTTTTAAAATGTTAATCGATAAAGTTAACTTAATAAAACTTTTCTATATCGTTACTATTTATTAATTAAACTTATCTTTTTAATTTTAAAAGAAAATTATTATAACTTATACATGAAATATTAAATTTAGCTTGTGAGAGGAACTTAATTTATTTTTGTTTCTCATAATATAAGTGGAAAATTTTATTCAATAAAGTTTTATTTCGTGAAAAAAATGGCAACAGTAGTGTTATACTTACAATGAAAAATATTTGTTCTTCAATTGGTACGTAGTGTTTGAGGCGAGGAAAATTTACTGTTAGATATATAAACTTCCTTCCCTGAAGACTTCATTAGAAAAATATATAATGATAAAAAGATTATGTACACTACAAACAAACAATTAAATTATTAAAAATTGAAAAAAAAGTACTTTGTCCTTTTAAAGTACATCTTCTATTCACAGAAATTGAATCCATGGTCATACATTGTGCTATAGTTCTTAAAAAAGAGAGAAAAATATATCATAATTCATGTAAATTGGATTTTTGTTTTTGGAGGAGTACAATGTACTAGCCGTTTTAACATAACTCGTGGTTTGATTCTACAAGATTATTTGTATAATGCACAATTTTTCCATCACTACTTTACAATCATTCATTTGGATTTGTTCATTAGATGTGGAGATTTTAAAAGAAACAATCCAACTTACAAGAAACATATCTGACATATTTTCTTTCACACAAAACTCGAATTTATTCATTAGTCATAAAAGACATTTTTTAATATCTTCACAATTCACCAGAGTAATATATTTTAAAAGATTTTTAAATACATTTATTACTTTTTAGTTTAATATTTCAAACTTTTACTGATATTGTATTTTTTTTCCCTCTTCCCTCTCCTTGTGGTCACTCTTATTGTACAATCTTTTGTTGTGGTGGTACAATCTCTTAATGATATCTCAGTTATTATTTATAATTTGTCTTCTGTAACACAAAATAAATATGCTAAAATGCATATTTTTTTTTATTTATTATTTGGAATTAGCTTATTCGAATTTTGTTATCTATGAGACTTCTATATCAATTGATACAGAATTATTTTCTAACTTTCAACTTTATGTTATCTAGAATTTATTTTTTATATGTTTTGGATCAATTGATCTAAATCTGTATGTTGATTATATAGTGCAATTCTACCCAGCAAGATCCCTTGGCTAGGAAGATTAGAAAGAGGACATGGCTAAGAAGAAGCTTCATGAAGACTTTAGGGTCATAGTCTTAAAATTACTTGTAAATATTGTGTAAATGGTACAATATTTTGAGTAGGTGTTGTTAGTTATTTTTGGGTCTTTGTATTTTGGCCATTACACCTTGTTTTTTCTTATTTTTGGCATGGAGGTGTCATTAGTTATTTGTGTACGGTGTATGATAGAAGGTGAGCCTTTTTGGAGCAAGAGGGTGTGTAAATATTAATTTACGCACCCCCTTGTTTGATTTCTACACCTTCTAAACATACACATGTGCATGAAAGACATATGGGACCCACATGTCCCCTTTAGTAGGCGTCACATGGCTTTTCCATCCTAGGTGACATCTAGTTGTCTCCTAAGTCCAACTTAGATCGACAATTTTAGGATCTAGTTAGCACATGGGGAACTAGATCCACTTCTTTAAGATCTAGGTGGCACATGGGGAACAAGATCCACTTATTTAGGGTCTTGTTTGGATTATTACCTCTCCTAGTCATGTGCTAATGATGCTTAGATCCACTTCTTTAGGATATAGGTGACACATGCTCCATCATCTAAACACCCTAATTAAGTCCTTGGACGTCCTAAGCACTCTATAAATACAACCTCACTCCCTCATTATAGAATTAACACTTGAATTTTGAGAATAAAATCTTGTGAGTTTGAGATTTTCTCTCTTGAGTGTTCCAAATTCTTTCTCCCTAGAAAAGAGTTCAGCACAAGCTTTTATCAAAGGCATGATTCATTTGTGGCAAACTCTCTCCAATTGTTTATCTTCCACAAAAGTGGTGTCATCCACCACCATTTCTCATATCTTCACCTCCATTTCTCAAGGATTGAAGAAACATGTAGAGGATCCATGGATGAGCCCTTTCAAGGTTGCACCATTATGTTTTTCAGATCATTTGATTTGAAAAACATAAAAAGATAATTTTTTTATCAATTGATTTAGAAAAAAAATTCTTTTTTTAGGAAAATGTTAATTGTTAGTGTGTTAGTTTTGTTAGTAAAGACATTCGAACTCATAACATCTCTCCCCTCATCTCCTAATTGATCTATAAAACATAATTAATACTTATTTCTGAATGAATTGATATGAATAAATCGAACCCACAAACCCTAAACCAATTTATACAAAAAATAAGGGTATATTGGATGTCTTTAAGGTGCGGACAGCCATTTTTGAAATTCTAATTGAAATTGTCGCGATCAAATAAGAGAATTTGAATTAACACATATCCCAACTTGAAGTAACACCTCCTCTTTTAAAAGTATTTTTTAAAATTTTCATTTTATCTTTGATTCCTTCTCTCTCCTCTCTTCTCACCTAGGGATGGCAAAAATACTCATACCCGTAGGTACCCACCTGAACCTGCCCCTATTTTGACGAGTATTACCCGGTTTGACAGGGTATGGATACGAGTACGGATATTACCCGATGTGTTAAACTGGGTACGGGTATGGGTATGTGACTACCTGCCCCGTACCCAAACTCGTACCCGCCCTGTTATAATTTTAATGATTATATAATAAGTTTAAATATATATATATATATATAATTAAAAGTTTTAATTCTTAAACTTTAATTTATAATTTCTTGTTATTAATTATTATTTATATACTTTTTAAATTAAATATAATTAATAAATTAATATATATAATTTATTTAATAATAAATAAGTAAATTTAAATTGTAAAAAACAATATGACGGGTACCCGCAGGTATAACAGAACCCAAAAATACCCGACGGAGACTGGGATGGGGATTAAAATTTTATACATGCTCCTTTTCTACCCGAACTCGAACTTGCCCCACATTTTGCGGGGATAGGGAGGCTCAAACCTACACCCACCCTGCCCCGTTGTCATCCCTCTCACCTCTTGATTAGTGTATACATATAGTTTAGTTATTTGATCTTTTATTTTTTTTTAGTATTGTAATTTATTTTCTTATATTTTTAGTATAGTAATTTAATTAATTTCTAGTGTACTTAATTTATTATTTTTAGTATAGTTTTTTAATTTATTACTTTTTCATTATAATAAATAAATGTTTATTATATTGATTTACTTAATGAATTACGTGTTTAGTATAATATTTAATTAAATATTTGATTAGTGTAGTTAATTGCATGTAGTATAATTATTTAATTTCTTATTTTTTAGTATATCAATTTAATTAATTTTTAGTATACTTAATTTATTATTTTTAATGTATTTATTTAATTTATTATTTTTTATTATAATAATTACATGTTTATTGTATTAATTTACTTAATAAATTACATGTTTGCTATAGTTATTTAATTAAATATTTGGTTAGTGTAGTGTAGTATAATTATTTAATTTCTTATTTTTTTAGTAGAGTAATTTTATTTCTTATTTTTTTAGTATAATAATTTAATTTCTTAATAAATTGCGTTTTTAATATATTTTTTTATCTCTCTCACCACCGTTTGCTGAAGAATAAAAAAAATTGCAAATTGTCTTACTCTCCAACAAATGGTTATAAGAGAGTAAGCAAAAATTGCAAATTTTTTTACCCATTTTTGAAGAATAAAAAAATCAAAATTATAAATTAAAACAAAATGTCAATATAGTTATTGAATAATTAATTACCTATGATGATATTTAAATTGGAAAATTTCAAGTACTTATTCAAAGACAAAATATATTTCAAACACGTTTATTTGTACTCAGAAAAAAAAATGTATAAATAAATGACAAATTCTTTTTGTACTTCTTTTCCTTTTTTAGTTGCCACTTCCATTTAAAAAAATGTTAGAACATATCTCAATTTATTTTTCAAATTATAAATTAAAATAATTAAAATTTTAAATAACTTTAACTATAAAATTTAAAAAAAATAATTAAAACAATATTTGGTTCAAATTTAAAATAATAATTAAAACAATATTTAATTCAAATTTCAATTTTCAATTTTCAAATTTCAAATTTAAAACAATAATTAAAACAATATCTATTTCAAATTTCAAATTTTAAATAAATTTCACACATAAACAAGGAAATATTAAATATATTTATATACTAATTTTTTCAAGGAAATATTAAATATATTTATATTAATAAATTATAAAGATAAAAGATACATTAACTACTAATTAAGTTTTTGCTTAAATTTGTATTTTTTAGAAGTTATAATATTATTTAAGTGAAACACAATCATGTATTTAGAACTCAATCTAAAAATTAATAATCAAACTAAGATTATTTTACACTGATAAATCCATACTAACTTATTTTTGTACTTTTTCTTCTCTTTTTAGCTGTGCCTTCCATCTAAAAATAATGTTATAACATATCTTAATTTATTTTGCAAATTATAAATTAAAATTTTAAATAAATTTAATTATAAAAACTAAAACAATATTTATTTCAATTTTTTAGTTATTTAAAATAATGTTATTTTAAATTTCAAAATTTAAAATAAATTTCATATTTAGATAAGAAAATATTAAATATACTTATATATTATTTTTTTCAAGAAAATATTTAATATTGTTATATATTAATAAATTATAAAGATGAAAAATCTATTAACTACTAATAATTAAAATAACAAATTTGTCCTTTTAAACAAGTCACAGGCCCATGGACTTCGCCCGCAAAATCTATGTATTTCGCAGATTGGACTTAGCCTGCAAGACCCTTGATGTGTAAACACAGCAACTTCCTACAATATAAAATCTTCCCAATCTTTGTTAGGAACAACACTTTCAATCTCCCATCTGTCTTACGAGTTGTGTGATACAGTGAAAGAAACAAGTCGTCATCTCTTGTTTAATTGTAGTAAAATGTCAATGGTTTGGAGTGAGTTATGCAAATTGTGGGGTTCCCTCAAATAAGGTTTGTTAGCATTTTTTTCAATTGAGAGGTCTGGTAAGGGAGCTCAAAGTGGTGTCAGGCTTTTGTGTGGTTTGTAGGATTTGATAACTCTAGAAAGCAAAGAATGCGACGATATTCAAATTATGCCTAGTAGACATTCAAGCTATTCAGTTGCATTGCATTTTTAGGAATCGTATCGTGTCCAAAATTTGGTCTCATATGCTCATGTTAAATTTCTTGCTAGTATCTATAAGATACTAATTACTGTAATAGATATTTTTTTAGAAAATACTTTCAACAAAAATCACATGTACTAATATTGATTAATTTTAGCTTAAATTCATTTTTTGTCTTCAATATTTTGGCTTATGTATCATACATTAGAAAATTTTGTATTGCTTCTTTAATAAATTTGTTTATTTATTTTAAATTCTTAAGCCACATTGGATAGCACTTAAAATTGTTTTGTTTTAAAAATGATCTAAGTAGTGTTATAAGGATTCAAAACAAAATTAAAATTTTGTTAGAAACTAAACATAAAACAAAAATTAGTAACTATATATCCATTGCTGATGTAACAAGTCTCATGCCGATGTGGATAAAAACTTTGGGAAAATTTGAATTAACACCTCTCTAATCTAAAGTAACATCTATTCTTTTAAATTTTTTTTCTAATTATTTATTTTATCACTTTATTCTCTCTCTCTACATTCCCTTACATAATTTTCTCCACTCTTACTCTCCTCTCTCCTCACCTTATTTTCTGTCTCATCCTCTCTCTCATCACCTTTTGGTGTATACATGTAGTATAATTATTTAATTTTTTATTTTTTTAGTATAGTAGTTTAATTTCTTTTTTTAATATATTAATTTATTTATTTTTTAGTGTATTTAATTTATTATTTTCAGCATAGTTGTTTAATTTATTATTTTTCATTATAATAAATATATGTTTATTATATTAATTTACTTAATGAATTACTTGTTTAGTATAATTATTTAATTAAATATTTGGTTAGTGTAGTTAATTACATGTAGTATAGTTATTTAATTCTTATTTTTTTAGTATATTAATTTAATTAATTTTAAGTGTACTTAATTTTTTATTTTAATATATTTATTTAATTTATTATTTTTATAATAATTATATGTTTATTACATCAATTTAATTAATGAATTACGTATTTAATATAATTATTTAATTGAATATTTGATTAGTGTAGTATAGGATAATTATTTAATTTCTTATTTTTTACTATAATAATTTAATTTCTTAATTAATTACATTTTTTTTACTCTCTGGCAAACCATTGAAGAATAAAAAAAGTTGCAAAATTATAAATTAAATCAAAAAGTAAATATGATTATTGAATAGTTAATTACCTATAATGATATTTAAACTGAAAAATTTCATATGCAGTATTTAGAGACAAAATAAAGTCAATATTAAAGAAAAAAAAGAAAATAAAAATATCATAAACAAATATATTAAAACATGTTTATTTGAAATGAGAAAAAAAACACAAATAAATGACAACTTATTTTTGTACTTATTTTCTCTTTTTTATTTGCAGATTTCATTTTTTTAAAAAAATAGAACATATCTTAATTTATTTTGCAAATTATAAATTAAAATAATTAAAATTTCAAATAAATTTAACTTTAAAATTTAAAACAATAATTAAAACAATGTTTGTTTCAAATTTCAAATTTAAAATAATAATTGAAACAATATTTATTTCAAATTTAAAATAATATTTATTTCAAATTTTAAAATAAATTTCATACATAAACAAAGAAACATAAAATATATTTATATATTAATTTTTCAAGTAAATATTAAATATATTTATATATTAATAAATTAAAAGATAAAAAATTTATTAACTACTAATTAAGTTTTACTGTAAATTTGTATTTTTTATGAGTTATAATAGTATTTATTTGAAACAATTGTGTATTTAAAACTGAATAATCTTACAGTTAAAAATGAACAATTTCACACTAGTTGAACACTTTTTTATGTTCCTTTTAAATAAACAATAAAAGACATATTCCTTTTAATTGAGCACTAATTTTCCTTTCAAATCTCATAATTTTAGTTGAGCACTAATTGAGTTTTTTTTTCTCTCTGACAGTGCATCGTCAGAGAAGTAGAAAAAATTACAATTTTTTTTCCGAGATGCATTATCGGAGAGTAAAATCATTGAGAGTATATTCATATTTTACCCACTAATGAGTGAAAATTGAAAATTTAGTACATGACAATTCAAATTTCCAAATTTTGATCATATTTCTATTGATACCCATTAGTAACTATATATCCATATTCATATTACTCACATATAAAGAGATAATAAATCAACATTTTTTGTATACATAAGTAAACATAATATAAAGAAATAAGATAATATAACATTAAACATAAAGCAAATTTCAACAACACTCTCTAAAGTTTTGTATAATTACATTGCAACTATTTTTTTACTATAAAATTAAATAATATTTTAAGTTTATTGAGAGATACTCTATAAATTACTTAATATTTTATTCTAAATTATATTTTTATCTAATTAAATTTGAGTAAAATATACTATCTCTTTATTTTTATTTTTATAATTATATTACTCATCATATATCTATGATTTATAACATATATAAAGACAATTCACCATTTTTGTGTCCACATTTGATTTTTAATTTCACCCTTCATTGTTTTTTAACAATTATGTATTTGAAAAATAAAAAATAAAATAAAAAAATTATTGACAAAATATATATAACCAACATACATAAATGTGTCACTATCCCAAAAAAATTAATTATCTTATTAACAGTGGACACAAAGTGCATTATTTGTTTTTGGTAGATTATAATGTAAATAATATTTTTAATAATATTTTTCACTCAAAATTATAATTTTACATTAATATTATATATTCTACATTAATATTATATAAGTTATAAGATAAGACAAATTGAATACTATAATATTCATACCTCACTCAATTAGTGTAACTTAATTGGTAAAACCCTAAACCCTAAATCTTAAACCAACATGGACGATATGTTCATATGGTATTAATTACTATTGGTGTAAGATCCCTAGCTAGACATATGATTGGTGCTAGAGCCTTAATAGTTCTCCATGACACCAGATTCCAAAACAATGATTCCCAAAATATTATAGGTATACTAGAAGTTGACCTAAATCAACCTATATCTTTGATATACCTTGCCCCTAACTTTACACTTACTCTTCTAGATTTTGTAAACCACATCAGTCTAGAAGTACAAACCATAGGATTTGAAACAAATTGGATAGGACATAACCTACACTTAGACATAACTTTCATAGGAAGAATAAGTAATTATATTTCTTCTATGTATAGAATAAACACTAGACCATTAGAAGAAGCCATTAGTTCAATTGGTACACAATTTTTGCCAGCCCAAGCCTTTACTCGAAGAAATGAGGGTCATCTATGGCAAACCCATTTACGAAGGGATGAACAAAATCCCATTACAAATCCAGACACTGTCATTTTACACAATAGGTCTAGAGGTCTTAGTCTAAGTTTTACTGACTACAGAAGCACTTCTCTAACAGATCTAGAACAAGATCGAAGGGATAGTACATCTGCTATTCCCGACAATGATCATATTGCTATGATGAATATCATAGATAGTGAAGATGAAGAAGATGATGACATGACTAAAGAATAATGGAATCATCATCAAGCAAACATAGCCATGCTTAGGCAAGGAACTTTAGAAACTAATTTTAGACAAGATTCTTTACAACAAAACATTCTTAGTGAGTCAAACTGGGAACCTTGGGATTGTTTTCCCTCAGAACAAAATGAAGTTATAACACCTTAAGAAAATGATATAAATGATATAGTTAATATCTTTTTACAAAATTTAAAACTTGAAGAACAAACTGAAGAACAAGAATATTTTTACAAACTTCAAGAAAAATTTAAAAATAAAGAAGACGATGAATTGTCTACTACCTCTGAA
This sequence comes from Psophocarpus tetragonolobus, assembly GCA_037954015.1. Taxonomy (NCBI): domain Eukaryota; kingdom Viridiplantae; phylum Streptophyta; class Magnoliopsida; order Fabales; family Fabaceae; genus Psophocarpus; species Psophocarpus tetragonolobus. Next base: position 28,424,010 of record CM075696.1, on the reverse strand, counting down.
AATACAAAAGTAGGATTCATCAATGAATATGAAGAATCCACTGCTACAAATTATAGGTTAGATCCTGCTGGTACTCAGAATTATAGTCCACGATTTTTACCCAGAGAAACAATTCAAAATATTGTTCTTAGTGATAATAAATATATCTCACATGGTAAACGATTACCAGTAGAACCACATTTTCAAATTCCAAATCTACTTCTTAACTTAGGAGGAATAGATCCACAACTCCTTCCTACATACATTGAACAATGGACTGCTGCTGTAATACGTGATTATGGCATACATCATGAAAAAGACGTGCAGTCTTCCCAAGAAATGATCGCAAAAGGAGAAACATATCTCGGCGATATTGCTAGATCTGGTTGGGAATCCTTTAAGAAAAACTTCCCTAATGATCTGAATACTTTGGTCATAGAACCCGGTCCAAACATTTACAACTTTTGTTCTCTTGTTCAAAGATTGTTTACTTCACAATCCGCCAATGATGGTAATACAATTAGACAACAAATTTATTTAGGACATTTAGAAAGATTGTCCATTGAATACTTTGGAAAAATAAAAGAATATTGCCAAGATTATTTGTTATACGCGTCTATAGCTGGATGCTTCCATGACGTGAATATAGGAGATAAAATGTTCCTTAAATTGCCAGGCAAATTAGGACAAAAAATTAGAAAAAATTGGAAAAATGATGAGGTTACTCCCATGTTGAGTAATATCTTAATACGTATACAACATATTATGAAGATAATGGAAGATACATGTACACATATAGCCATACAAAAACAACTTAAACATTCTGATGCAGGAATCTGTAAACAAATATATACACCACAACAATATTCACAAAATAAATATAAAAATAAAAGAAATAATTCTAGAAGTAAACCTAGAAATATTAATACACAAAAATATTTAGGACCAAGAAATCCTCGAAAAACTTATACAATAAGGGCATCTAATGCTAGAAAACTTACACTCAATCCTACTAGACATGTTAGAAAATACAGAGATAATAAAACTTGCAAACAAATATTAAAATGTTTTGCTTGTAATTAACCAGGACATTTTTCAAGAGATTGTCCAAATATATCAAATCTTTACACTAAAGAAGCAAACTTAATAAAATCTTGTCATATGAACTTGCTTCCAATAGATGAAGACGTATCAACAGATTCATAAATTTTATCTGTAATCAGCATAACAGAATATACTGACGAACTAAATTCTGATAAAATACACAAAAATTATGATTTAATCAATGAATTTACAAATAATGAATATAACCATTTATATGCTAATACTAATGAAGACAACTTTCCCATGGGAGAAGAATACAATGAAATGGGTCAATTATTAGATGATTTAGGATATTGTCTAATGAATACCTTAGAAATAAAAACTTGTTCTCATAAAATCCAATATTATTCAGGGACAGATTCAATCTCGTGCACATATTGTGAACGTTATTTTCATATATCAAAAATAGCTCATTGTCCACTTTGTTATAAAAATTTTTGTATTAAATGTATAGAAAAACATTTAAACATATTAGAACAAGATATACCCTCTTTTGAAACAAGAGAAAATACAAATAAACCTAGTAATAAAGATTTAACTGATACAAGAGTTTCTGTATTAGAGACTCGCATAAATTACCTAGAAGAAAAAGTTATTTTTTTAGAAAAATTAATAAAAGGAAAAACTAAACTAGATACCCCTGAGATTAGTCAGATTTCTATACAAAATAATATGATGGGAACAACAGAATGTATCCCATTAGTTTGTAATAAACAACAATTAATAACTCTAAAAGTATTAGTAAAAATAACTTTTCCAAAAATAAATAATAAACCTTCTACAGAAAAAATTATACAAGCCTTATTAGATACAGGTTGTTCAGAAACAGTCATCTGTAAAACTGTAACCCCACAACAAAACATAGTTAAAAGCAAACACATACAAAAGACTAGAACTATGTCTGGTGAAATCATGATAAATGATGAAAAAATTAATAATGTTATTCTTCAATTTAGCACAAACTGTGAAATTTTTGGTTACAAAACTTTCATCAAAACCATGAGAGTAGAAAACCTAGTTCCTTCTAAACAAAACATGATAATTGGTTTAGATTTCATCTTAAGACAAAATCGATCAATTACTATAAATAAAGACTATGTCTTAATAAGTGATAAAACACAAATGACACCTATAGTCAGTGGTGATTCAGTCAAACAAGAAACTATTACTGATAATTGTAATTGTAAAAATTCAAATACATGCAAATGTTCAACAGAATATTTATACACATTAGAAGAAATAAATGAAAATTATTTTTTAAATAATATCTTAGATTATACAGCTGAAGTATTCTCTTCTATAAAAATTTCAAAATCAATAAAATTTGAAAGTATTCAACAAATCCTTGATAGGTTAAACAAAACAAATATAATAGGAGAAGATCCAACAAAATTCTGGGATAGAGATCCCGTAACATGTAAACTAGAAATAATTAATTCTGATTTAATTATAAAAACAAAAGATATTCAATTTAACAATTGGGAACAAGAAAAATGTCCAACCCACATACAAAATCTTTTAAAATTAAAAGTAATAACACCCAGTGTTAGTCCCCATAGAAGTCCAGCATTTATCGTTAATAAATCTTCAGAACAAAAACATGGTAAATCTAGAATGATTTACAATTATAAAAGATTAAATGATAATACTGTTGAAGATAGCTACACAATTCCTTCTAAAGATATTTTAATAAACCAAATTTAAGATACTAAATGGTTTTCTAAATTCGACCTAAAAAGTGGATTTCATCAAGTAAAAATGGATCCTGATTCTATAAAATGGACGGCCTTTTCATGTTATGAAGGTCTATTTGAATGAAATGTTATGCCATTTGGTTTAAAAAATGCGCCGGCTGTTTTTCAGCGCAAAATGGACAATATTTTTAAAAATGTAAAATCTTTCACTTGTGTTTATATGGATGACATTTTAGTCTTTTCCAAAACAAAAAATGAACACTTTCTTCATTTAAAACAAGTTTTATATAAATTAGAACATTATGGTTTAATAATTTCTAAATCAAAAATGGAAATTTGCAAGAATTTCATTGAATTCTTAGGAACAGAAATAGGTAATGGAACCATAAAACTCCAACCTCATATATCTAAAAAAATACGAGAATTTCCTGATAAAATGGAAGATATAAAAACACTTAGATCCTTTTTAGGATTACTAAATTATGCAAGAAATTTTATTCCTAATCTAGGAAAATATACATCTTCTTTATATAACAAAACTGCTTTAAAAGGAGAAAGAAAATTTAACTCCGAAGATATAAAATTAGTTCAAAAGCTAAAACAAATGGTAATAAATTTACCAACTTTACAATTACCATTAGATTCAGACTATTTAATAATTGAATGTGATGGTTGTGAACTTGGATGGGGAGCAATCCTCAAACGAAAGAAAAATAAATATTTACCAAAAACAGAAGAACAAATTTGTAGATATTCCTCAGGAAAATATACTACAAAACCCAAAATTTATCAAACAAGCACTGACTATGAAGTTAATGCTATAATACATGCTATGGATTCTTTTAAGTTATTTTTAATAAATAAGAAAGAAATGACAATCCGAACAGATTGTGAAGCTATAGTTACATATGGTAAAAATCAAATTAACAATGACAAAAAACCACACAAAAGATGGTTACTTTTTAAAGATTATATAAATTTTTCTGGAAAAACTATTAATTTTGAACATATCAAAGGAACTGACAATACTTGTGCTGATATTTTGTCCAGGTTTATCAAATAAATATCAGAATTTCTACAAAGACCTGATTGGTCACATCCACACATATCCATGACATTGGAACCGACAAAGAAAGGTCTTCAGGGCCCCAAACAAGTAAGATCACCCTTTAGGGTAGATCAATATACAAAATATGGTAAACAGGAATTGCCAATACTCACAAATATTTATCATCCTGGTAGAGACAATACAAATATCAAGCTTAATGTCTTGATCGATAACATTTGGAATATCCCAAAATATACAACAGAGAATGAATCTCAAGTGACAAAAGTCAAACAAAGCATTATCTGCGCCCTATACAATTTTTGTGGACAAAATAATCAAGGAGTTGTTTTAAGATCTCCAGCCTCTCCATCTGGAAAAGGTTTTACACACTTTGCCCTTATTGATGGCCTAACAAAGGGGTATATACCTCATTCAGAGATCTCTCTGAAGCCAAACAAGACCAATTTTGGTCTACCTACAAAGGCTTTTACTCTAAAGAAGAAGCCCAAATGGCAGTAAGACTCCAAACAATTGATGAAGAAAAGATCAAAACTGCCTTACAAATGGAACCCAGAATCCAAACTCAAACTTATGCTGGTGCCACTAGTATTCCGCCCAGTCTAAACCCAAATATTCTTTTATCAAAATTTAACCTTCTTCAAGAATTACTTTTTGAAGCACACTCAGAAGCCATAAAATTTAATGGCTTATTTGTTAAAATACAAACTTATTTCAATCACAAAACTGTTTGTGTCATCTCTTCTGACTACTGTAAAACAGTAACCAAAGACTGTACATGTCAAATTAAATATTTAGTCAGAAAAGCTCACATAGATTTAGAAAATTTCGAACAATTCTTACACAGAGATTTTCTCATAACTCCTATGTCATTCCTAGAGGTAGGATGTCTACACACAATCATAATACCACCTACGCATAGATTTCAATCTTTATCATCTCCCATAAATTCAGTTATAAATGAAGTACAGGCTGAACATATGCAAAAGGTTGCTCTACAAATTACTACTTCACCAAGAAGTATAACATTACAAGATAGTAACCCTACACATGTTATAAAACTATACACAGAAGTGAACCCTGAGTTTCATTCTTGCAAAACATCAGAACATGATGAATTAAAAGGCCTTTCACTAAACAAAAATAAAACCTATCAGTACAACCTTTGGAAAGCACACACAGAAGGTTCAAATTGGAATTTTTCTAAATTTGATTCAGAAACATTGATTCTATTAAAAGAAACAAAAGATACCAAGCTCTACTGGAAAAAGAGTATGGGCTCCAAATTTTATCCTTTCCCCACTGAGGCTAATCTTACCTTAGTCCGACATTTCGAAAGAGAAAGGATTTTCAAAGAAATCTATGAAGAAGCTGGCTGCTATGGCCAACAAACACCAGGAGCATCAGGAGCTTCTTCTCTTCCTTCTCAAGCAGGAGATGATCAATCTCTTCCTGAACAAATGGACGAAGAGTTCCAAGATTTTACTGCATCCATCACTCGTTTGAAATAAAGTTCTACCTGTGACACAGTAAATTTACCTTAGGGTAATTGACTGAAGGGTAAAAACCGACACAACAGGTTTCCGGTAATCAGGTGACCTATACAGCCGGTTCCCGGTCATACATTTTGTATATAAATAGGCCTTAAGTCTCTTATGCGGAGCAGACTTTTAGACACACCCTCTCTCTCTAAACTCTCTCCCTTCTCTCTAAAACTCTCTCATTCTGCAATAAAATACGAAGTTTCTCTTCACCCCTCCCCTCTTCTCCTCTCTGTAAGTATATTATTTTCGTTTTATGTTTATGTAATTTCAATCATGGAGTAGTCTATTCGTTAAGGTATCTTCGGATGCCTAAAATGATAAATATTTAAAGATGCGATAATCATTTAAAGGCTTATCATATTTCTGTATATTCACCATCTTTCTCATCTTCTTCTGAAAACCTGGGTTCTGCCCTTGTATTTGCGAAAAACCTGGGTTTTGGTAAACTTGTCGAGTTGAATCTGGCATTGCGCGGATTACCGCCACATAAATCCAGTCTAAACTCATGAGGTGTGACCAAGAGTATCTGGTATTGGTCGGAGTACCGCCGTATAAATCCAGACTTTTCAAGTTTAACTTTTTTCAAGAAGTTTAACTTTTCTTTTCTTGTTTCTCTTTTTCTTTGAATTTGTAAAAAATACCTAAATTCAATCCATACAAAATACACTATTGACAAGAGATAAAAAAATTTATCTGTGATTAAATTACAAATAATTAAGGTGTTGTTGATAAAACATATATTCATATTCAACTTTATATCCACGTAACTTTTCCGAGTTTATACCCACAGCTCAGGCAAGAAATTTTTTTTTACAAGACCGTAGGATCCAGATATATTTCTTCTTCCATGACAATACTTTAAAAGGATTTTTGTTTTAAATATACCTTATTTCAGTAAATATAAATTTCAGTGTGAAGGATAAAACAGTCAGAAAAAAAAATATATTGACTTGACTTGAACCAATATATATATTGCTAGATTGATTTAGGGTTGTTGAAGCTCCACACTCCTTTTTTATGCGGCGTGCTTTGCCTTTACCACACAACCTGCTGCTTCAACCCTGCAAATCCTTTTCTTTCTTCAATTCACCAACGTGTTTTCTTCAAACGCAGTTTCTGCTCTCTTATTAAGATAATGTTTGTTAGAGATGTTTGGTATGAAAAAAGAATGTTTTTTCAATTACTTGAAAACGGTATTTTTTTCTCATTCCAAACATCATCTAACACACATGGTTTTAACCAACCGTTTTGGTTGTGTTTCCTTTCTATCCGGTAAGAATTGAAAATAAGTGTTACAAGATTTATAATAACTTAACAAAAATTCTCGTATTCTTCAACTGATTGATAACCAGGAGCATTAGATTTTTAAGGTTTGTGATTGTGTTTACTTTTTACTATATTATCTTGTTTTTGGTACATGGGTTGCTGCAGATTTTTTTTTATTTGTTATTATTTACATGATTTATTAACTTCTTAGGTGGGTGTGCCAAGTTCTTTGGGTAAAAGAATAGTAAACTCAATAGAAATTATTCATATTTCTGTCCTTAAATTATAGGATTTTTAAAATATTCAGAAGAATTAATTCTCTAATGATTATACTATCTAAGTTTGTATTTTAATGATTAATATGTATAATATTAGGGATATTTGTTGATGATTTTGGAAGTTAACTCAAATTAGTGGTGTTTTTTTACATAAATTCTTTGGAAGTCATGTTCCAGCTTCTTGGTTTTGAAGAGATTTTATTAGAAGTTTTTTTTCCAAAATAATCATATTTTTTAAAATTAATTTTATTAAATTATCGTTTTATAATTTTTTAAAATTTTATAATTACAGTCAATCTATAAAAAAATCAAACAATATGTCTTTAAATGCAATTATAAAATAGATACCAAACATATAATTTAAAAATCAAAATATACCTTTATGAAAATAAGGGATTTATCAAAAGAAAAAATGTTTGTTGAAAGAAAAATAATTATGAAAATATATTATGCATAAAAAAAGGACTTTTATAAATATTTAAAAGACATATAAAAAAAGGTAACAATAACTTTATAAAGACTTAAATAACATAAGTCCCAGTAGAGTCTATTTCATAAGTTTTTAAGCCCTCATTTGAATTATAAAAGAAAAAGGGAAAAGTAAATTCAATTTTGGCAAACACGGAAGCCGGAAAAGTACAATCCAGAAGGAATAAAAGGAGAAAAAAATACCGTGTTAAACAAATTGAAAGAAAAAGAAATAATGTGAGTGAAAAAGTAACCACTATGATTTACCCGATATTTTATCCATACCAAATCACTTGAGGCTGAAATAAAACCATATGAAAGCTCCGTCTCTCACCCTAGAGCATCTATCCTTACGGCCACTTTTTAATTACTTTTTAATACTTTATTGTTTGGATTGAATGGGAAAGTAAATACACAAGAACCACTATAAGGTCAAGAAAATGAAATAGCAAGAATGCAGAACTATGGTAGATGAGGGTACATCACAACGCCATTGTCCAATTACAAATTAATGTGGAATGACTCCATCAAAACAATAATTATGCATACTATAAATTATCATAGTGAACATCATCACAACAAGGAAAATGAGAATTTTAATTTGTCAATACAGCAAGACAATACATGATGTATCGGGTAAATCACATAATTTCACCAACCAAAACAACGGAGAGTGATATAGACACATGAAGCTGTTTTCTCCTACCCAACAGTCTCTACACTGGAACAGGGTTCAAGTGAGCTCGCCGCATACTGAAGGCTTAAAAAGCTTATAATATGGTACAGCACTGATTGGTTTTCTTGGCCTGTTTGTAGAACATCTGTTTCAAACGCCAGTATCAAAGATCAGTAAACAAACTAGTGGGAAAAACTTTACATTCATGGTTTTAACAGAAAGTTCTCTTCTAAGGTGAAGAAACAAAACATGGTGTATCAAAACATGTCATACTCCATAGCAAATTACTCATGATAGAATTGATTGTGCTACTAAAAACTGACATTATTAAAAGAGTCAGTATTAGTAATCGCCTAGTTTATAAGATTCAAGATCCATCACCACAAAATGACACTCTTATTAATCAAAGAGTGACTATTTTTAGCTTGTTTGAAAGAAGAAACAAGGGTTGCTTATCCAGGGGCTTAACAAGAAACATTCATTGTTGAAGAACCCGGCATTGGAAGATCCTGACATGATATTCATAGTTTCTTAAAATTCACATGAGTTTTTATGTAAGTACTGGTGCTTAGCATGTAAAAATTATGATTTTGTGGTTTTTGTAATAAATTAATATTTAGTTTTTATTTGGTTGCAAGGAAAGAAAGTGTAATAAAAGAAAAGGAAAGAGGGATGAAATAGAATGGAAATTAAAGTTGTTTGTTGAGTGGATAGTAATGTAAAAAAAAAGGAAACTTATAAATTAAAATAATTACAATTACAAAATTATCTATGTATTTATTAACTGATATTTTATATATTTGACCAGCAAAGATTAATTTTAGAATAATCAACTTCATTTACATTTTCTTTCCTTTCCTTCTCATGTATTTTGGGTGGAAAGTAGAGAACTAGAAATAGTGACTTTCCACTCATTTTCCTGCACAAACAACTTTTCACTTTCCTTGCAACCAAAAAAAGCTTTGTTGATAATGATTAAAATTTTAAGTTTAAGTTAATTGAAATAAAAAATTATAAAAATTTAGATTGCTTATAAGAGCCACCATTGGAACAAAACTTACAAAAAATTGTGTAAGTTGCTTATGAGTAAGATGGTGTGGTGGGATCTATTTAAAGTGGGTTAAGAACCCTGATAAATTTCTTGTAAGCATCTTGCACCGGGGTTGTTCTTAGTCCTTTCTTACATCAATTTAGTACCCTACACTAAAGTAACTGATATTTTAACATTAGGGATGAAAGTTATGATTTCTATCCTTTGATACCAATGTGATCAATTCAAAATCTTTAGGTACCAAAATGGAGTTTCATTCAAGAATTAAATATCAAAATAAAAAATGAAATAAAAAATATTGAAATAATTAGAAGCATAAAAAAAGGACACAACCTTATAATTTTACTATCTCTATATACTCTATGTAAAGATTGAAACCAAAGGCAAGAATGGCACGGAACAAAAAAAAGCACCTATAGATTTTCATTTTTGTTCAGTATTTGATAATAGAGTAAAAATGAGAGGAAAAACATATAATTTAATAACCCGTGAGAGGAAAAACACAGCTAAGTTTTTGCAACAAGCAAAGACATTAATCACAAAAAACTAAATAAAACATTCAACATGCATGCTCAGTGATACCGATAACCACAGACCAAAGCTTTAATTTACAAAAGAAAAGAGTCAACAAATAAAACATGTCAGCCTGTGAAAATGTATGCATTAATGTACTAGTCCCAAATGCAAAGTTATGCAAAGTTGTATAACAGGAACTGTTTTGATGTACCTGCGATGCGGCACTCAGATCAGAACTCTTCTCAACTAAACTGTCCAGCTTCTCCCCTCTAGCCAGCACACTATCAATAGTCTTGTGCTGTTTATTAAACAGAAAGGCATTATAAGATGAGGAATCTACACACCAGAAAACCAGAGAACCTAAACAAGCTCATTGTGTAGGAAAAAATTAACAAAACTACTCATGGCACCTAGAATGTCCAAATCAAGATTACCAAGTTTAATGTAACATAACCAAGTAAGTGTATAGATTAATAAGAAGAAACAGCAAGAAAAAACAAACTAAGAGAAACAGAATTATTGACAACATGCATAGACATAAAGTAAAATCTAGGTTTACTAGTACAGTATGTTACATTTTGCTTCATTAGGATGATGCTGACTTGCATGCTGCACTGCAGCTGGTATTGTAATCTAAAACATATTTGGGAACCAATGCCAAATTCTCAAACATTTAGTTTGTAAAATTAACAAACATATAACCATTGTGCTTAAAATCGAATGCTACATGATGAAGTGTCTTAAAGAGAAGTAACTTCACAAGCAAGAGATACGGGGAACATGCTGTTTGGCAAATATAAAATAATGTGTGCTTACGAGGATGATTTTTGTTTCATCCAACTCTCTCTGGATTCTCAACAACTTGTCAGCCTCTGCAGGATCCTGAATATTTGACATGAACAAATAAAATGGGGGTTTGAGTCATAAGTAATTGTGTAAAAAGGTTAGAATGCAACACAATTTAGACTGGCGTACAATTTTTTTTTAACTTAAATAACAACTCATCTAGCTGAAGCTCATCCAAAGAAGAGGTATTTACATGCCTGGAATTTTGTCAGAGCTTCATTCAAATAGGGCCATGGTTGAGTACTGTCTTCCTGAGCATTTCTCCATGACTCACCAAAACTTTTTTGATATTCATCAACTACCTGCATAAAATTGCATTTTATTACAATTTGATAAAACATTAACATTCATTGGAAGCAGCCTAATTGATATAATAGCTATTCTAATCTGACATTTGATTACTGTCATTCATTTCAATTGCTTCAAGTTTCACAAAACCAAAAGAGTAGCATGTGACTTTCTTACCACAATGCTTAACCCTCCTTTGTCTCCCTCAAGCCTTTGGAAACACAGTAACACACACATGCAATCATTCAATAGACATGGAATTCTCACTAAAACAAGACACTTGAACTCACAGAACACAACTACTACACAATACTCTGTGATATGGATATGGATACAAGTGCATCTTACTAACTCCGGACCTAAATATAAGCAAAAGTAAATATCTTCACATTCACATTGATTAAGAAAATGATTTAAGATTGATTAATTTTACTAACCTCCATAAAAATAAGGCTATTTCTAAAATATCCATATTGAAACCAGATATTATAACTACATGGGTTACTGGAAATAAAGTCTCAATTACTCAAGGGGTGTTTCTGGAATAGTATCATTAAATAGAGTAGTTAAAATTTGGTTATACTTGAATTAAAAATAATGTTGCTTATCTGGAGGGAATATGATACTATATGATATATGTGGTACATGGGGTGGTATACATTATTTTTTGTTTTCATTTATTATTATTTTTCTTCTTTGTGCTGACTTTCCACTTCCCAACATCATTTCCTATTAATGAGTCTCCTTTTTTCACTATACTATGCTATTTGATATAATAATTCTCAAGCACTTCTTTAATTAATGACCGCATTTATTTCCTCCACCAACCCCCACTTAGACCTATCCTACCCAGTTTGGCTCACCTCCCTCTTTCATCTTCCATATTTCTTGTTTTTAGCAAAGATACAGACAATTCAACCTTGCCTTTAACATAAGAAACTGAATTATTAATTTTCACATTCTGCAATGTGGATCTAGGTTGATAATTGCATGCCACAGCACTATGTTTTAGTAGTCTTTAAAGTCACAGCCTAGACCATGGCCTGCCACACAAATTTATTACAGTTCAATTCACCCAAAAACAGCAACCCATTCAAATAGTGTCCAGTCAAGCAGTGAATTCTTCCACCATCACAGCTGCTGCAACTCTATTCAATTTTTGTTGAATGCTCAAGCCACTTTTTGACATAAATTCACGTTTGCCCCATACTACTTGATGGTACTGACAACTCGACAAAACCAAAAGACGGTAAACAGCAGTAAAATTGGGAAAACAAAACAAGAAAAGGTCGATTCTTCCAAGAGGATCTCCATAGATTAAATAGCCAAAGCACAAAATACCTTACACAATCATAACATCCTCAGCAACACCATCGGCACAGTATAGTTATTTTATCATGTACCCTCATAAACAATATTCCCTCCATCTCAAACCGACTGCAAATCCCAAACATTTAAACATCCATTCAAATTTTGTCCTCTAAATGTTGTTATCTTGTAATCCTTTATCGAGATCAAGAAAAAAAAAATAAAATATTTTAGTAAAATGGTTCCCTAACAAACATTGCTTGTTTTAATTAAAGCATGTGAAGTGAAAAAACGTTTAAACAGCAACATCAAACATTTTCGCGACTTTGGAACAGAGCGAGCATCTTCCTAATAATTTTTCACAGAAAAACACGCCTCGCCCTAACAAAGGAAGAAGCAGCGACAACAATCCGTAAATACAACAACAGTGAACCGATACAGAGTGATCTGACGCTCACCTGGTTGAGAAGCGAAAAGGCACTTCGAATAGGATAATGATCATCCATAAATCCCAACGCGCAAAGTCCATTTCTGTTGTAGGTGTGCACCTTGTACTCTAGAAGACAAAAAACAAAATCAATTCAACCGTTCAGGACAGAAAACGAATCGAACGAGAAGAAAAAGGACGGAATGAAGGCGGATCAAGAACGAGGAGGCGTGGAGAGAAAGAAACCCTAACAGAGCGAACCTTCGTGTTGTACGGATTGGCGTTGGCCCTGAGGAGTGCGTTTGGCGACGGTGCGACCGACGAAGACGATGAACTCCTTGACGCTGGAGCGTTGGAAGTAACCGAAGTGGCTAACGTCGGAGGCGTTAGCGAGAATCACCGGATCGGAACCCTCGCCCGTGCATTTAAGCACCAACAACGCCGTGATCTTCATCGACTTAGCTTCTCTCTCTCCTCTCTCTGAATTCGTGCTCTGCAATTAAACGAGGCCGTTTCGATCTTCGCTTCTCTCCTCTCCTCTCCCAATTCGTGCTGCACACCTCCTCCTCCTCTGCAATTAAACCAGGCCAAGCTTTTTATTTTTAATTCAAATTGCTTTCATTTATTCTCTCACTTTAATTCTAAGCTATCTCTCTCAAATTAAAATATTTCAGTATCTAATTCCATGCACACAAATAAATTACTCATTTATATTTTTTATTAAATTAATTTATGATTTTTAATTTTTTTTTTCAGAATAGATCCAAATAGTCACATAAGAATTTAGTTATTTATTTATTTAATAATTATGAAAATATAGTTATATATTTTATAATGCTAAATTACATTTAAAAATATTGATTGTCAGTATGTTAGGTTTTATTTTGGGAGGAATTAGAATCCGCCACTTCTCTCTTTTTCTCCATATTAATAATTGTTATAAAATAATATATTAAAAAATCTTTATGTTATATAATAATTCAAAATTGATAAAGTGATTGTTAAATCTCACAGTTTTTTTTTTTAAATCCTTGCATGTACAAAATAGTTTGTACATTGGTTATCTTTTGTGTAAGTTGTAATAGTGTTAGTTTTTTTAAATTAGGTTAAATTAAAATTTTAAAATTTATGTTTACTGCCTTTTGTATTTTATTTTCACATTTACAAAAAAGGGGATCTACATTTCATTTTTAGGGGATCTACACTTCATTTTGACACCACAGTGAAAATAATTTCTCCATTTAAATTCTTACATAAAAATATAACAATAAATCAATACCAATACATTTTCAATAAAAAGTAAGGGATTGTTATTTTATATATGAATATTAAAATATAAATATATTTTTATTAATATCAATTGACGCATGTGATACTTAATCAGGTGATTCGAGATTTGAGTGAAGGTGTCCAAATAAAGTTTAATTATCATTTTAGAAATAATGAATCTTACCAATTTATAACACATTATTATTTTAAAATTCAAAATTTTCACACGTCTAACCTTGTTTTTATTTTAATCCTTATAAAAATATTTATATAACTTTTTTATTATAATATTGGTACACATTAATTATTACATCATATGAAAAGAAAAGGAGGGAGAGGTTGTGTGTTCCAATCAGGATTTGGATTCGGTGACTTAAAAACTACCATGTATAAATTTTAAAAAATGTATTTGAAAATTAAATTTCACAACAACTATGGATAGATTTTAATTTTTTTGAAAAGAAAGACAATTTTTTTTAACACTCCCTCATTTACTATTCGTTCTCTCTTATGTTTACAGTATTTTAGAAAACCTTAACAATCCTTGAATTTATCAATTTTTTTACTTTGTTGAAAGTTTGTGCATAATTTTAGTTAGTTGTTTCTCTTGTGTACCAAACATAAACAGTCACATCGTGCTTTAAAATATATCTCTAGTTATTGTACCTACAAGTCTTTAAGGATATTGTTAGTTCGTTATTTAGAAAGAAAAAACATAATTTCATTTATATATGATTTTCTTAGCATTTATTGTTTATTATGATTGGTTTGCAATGTTTGAAGCATCTGGTATTCAACATTGATTTGTAGTGTTTTGAATAAAACGATCCAAAATACAAAAAAATTAATGTTTCAAATTTTGAATTAGACCTTTGGTATTATGCCTTTAACCACACAACATGCAAAAAAAATGCATCACTTTGAAAAGTTGAAAAGAGGATGTAGATGATAACACCGTATACACAAATGCTACAAAATACATGTTATATCCACAACCACTCACACCCCTTGGTCCTGCATCCCCTTAATAATGACATATTATCTAACACATCTATTAATTCACCCAACTATCTTCTCCTAAATTAATGAAAAACTTTCTACACTGCTAATGTATAAGTGTTTTTCTCATATAATATATTATTAGACTTATAGTATTTATATTAAGGACTTTTTACCATTTTGAAAATTTATTAGGGTGTAAGGAGAAATTCTTATTTTAGAAACAAATTAAACCAGAGTAATTAGTGACCCATATTTAAAACGAATGGAATAAGTTTGATCCACCAATTAACCTGTAAACCATATATATTCAAGTAATAAAAAATTCTAATACTTTTAAATCAACTAAATTATAATATATCATATTAAAAATTATATTATTATTCATAATAATATAAAATATTAATATCTTTGAAATTTTCTTATCATTTAAATTATTTTTTTATAAAAAAATCCAAACTCGCATATATTCGTGAGGTCTCGTTCACAAAACTGAATTCATATACCCACCATTGTGTCAAATTACATCAATGAGGAACATCATATTTGTTCATAAAATTAGGAAGTATAGCAGTAGTTTGGACTTTAATTTATATCGTGTGGGATAGTGAAGATGTATTTGATATATAAACTTTATTTTTTATATTTAAAGACTGAGTCAATTAGTGAAAATGTATTTGATAAACAAGTGTTAGTTTTAGTTATTCAAATAATATTTAATCTGTTAAACAAGGTTATATAAATCATTTGAAAGGAAATAAGATACATTTTAAAATTAAAAAAACTCTATGAAAATTCTTTAGAAAAAAAATAAACAATTTATATTTTAAGAAAGAAAGAAAGTATTTTTTTCATGAAAAAAAACTTAGAGGAGGTGATTTTGAAAGATGAGAGACCAATATGGCAACAGTGTGTATAGTAACGTGACGGGGAGAAGGGAAGACTAAAAATATAATTAAATTCTAAATAAAAATGAACGAAAAGTTAAACCTTATTGCGGTGCGGGTGAGGGTGTGGCGCCTCCTTCCTCTCCGAAGTCCGAACACTGACTCACTCTGTGTGAGGCATTTTAGCGAACACTTGTGCGGCGTCTTCTCGGTTTCCCTTAAAAGTTCAAAAACCAAATACGAACACTGTGTGAGGCATTTCATCAAACATGTCGTCGGCGAAGTGGCGCGCCCTGCAGCACCGGCACCGCTACACCTACACGGCGGTGGTTTTCCCTCCGTCATTCCTCTCCTCCCTCTCCGACCCCTCCCTCTCCGCCTTCCACTCCTCCCTCCTCCACTTCACCTCCCTCTCCTCCACCCTCTCCCAACTCTCCCACGCCAAACGCCTCGCCACCACCTTCCTTCACTTCCTCCAATCCCAACCTCACTCCGAACCCGAACCCGAACCTTCACCTTCACCTTCCCTGAGCCTCGCTTCTGAACTCTACCTCCACCTCCTCTTCCTCGAAAACTCTCACCCTCTCCACAAAACCCTCCTCTCCCCCCTCGCCAAAACGACGCCGTTCCGCTCCACCCTCGCCTCCTCCTTCACCACTCTCCTCCACAGCCACACCTTCTCACGCTTTGCCGTTTCACGCGCCGCGCTCTCCGTCCTCGGCATGCCCAAACTCGACTACCTCGCCGCCGTGGTGGAGGATTGCGCCGTCCTCGTCGCCACCGATGCCGTCAACGGCCTCAACGTCGTCGTTTCCGAGTCCAAAACGACGAGGCCTTCGCCTGTTGTCATGGAACAGTGCCAGGAGGCGCTCTCTTGTTTGTATTACTTGCTGCAGAAGTTTCCCTCCAAATTTCTCCAAAATGACGGTTCTGATCCTCACACCGCTGTTGTTGCTGTCATGGAAGGTGTTGTGAGTGTTGTGTTGAGTGTTTTGAGTTCCACTGCGTTTTCTAGGGATTGTTTTGTTGCGGCTGGTGTGGCTTTGTGTGCTGCTTTTCATGTTTGTGTTAGTAAAGAAGAGCTTGGTTTGGTGTTGATTCGAGGCGTGTTTGGTAGTAACTTGCAGGGTTTTGATTTGAGTGATGGTAAATTTAGGGATGTGATAGGGAACATTCCTTGTAAGGAGGATTTATATTTAGGGATTTGTGGTCTTTCTGTGCTGAGTAGGCTTTGTCTTATAAGAGGGATTCTCACTGCTGTTTCTAGGGATTTGCTTAATGCTCATTTTAGTGATGCCGGGGGTGTTAAGACTGTGTTGTATGATGGGGTTTTGCCCGAGCTCTGTAGGTACTGTGAGAATCCTGTTGATAGTCACTTCAATTTTCATGCGCTGACTGTGATGCAGATTTGTTTGCAGCAGATTAAGACGTCATTGTTGTTGAATTTAACTGATTTTTCGGGGGAATATGAGCCCATTCCGGAGGAAATGGGGATGAGGGTGCTTAGGATTATTTGGAATAACTTGGAGGATCCTTTGAGTCAAACAGTGAAGCAAGTGCATTTGATTTTCGATCTTTTCCTGGACATTCAGTCTTCCATTTGTGAGGGTGGGGAGAGAGTAAAGGAGTTTTTGGTGAAGATTGGATTGGATCTTCTTTCATTGGGGTCGCGGTGTAAGGGGAGGTATGTTCCTTTGGCGTTGCTGACAAAGAGGCTGGGAGCGATGAAGATGTTGGATATGAGCCTGGATTTGCTGTTTGAGACAATGCAGGCATATGTTGATGATGATGTATGCTGTGCTGCCACGTCGTTTCTGAAGTGCTTCCTTGAGTGTTTGCGGGATGAGCTCTGGGAAAGGGCCGGGATTGAAGGTGGGTATGCTCTCTATAGAGGGCATTGTCTCCCCCCGGTTCTTTATGGGCTAGGTTCTGGATTCTCAAAACTTCGCACCAATTTAAATACTTATGCCCTGCCAGTTTTACTGGAAGTGGATGTGGATAGTATATTCCCCATGCTTAGCTTCATCTCGGTTGGGCCAAATGCAGATGAGAATGAATTGCAACATCCGGAGCTTGTTTGTACAAACATGGAAGTGAATCTCGAACAGAAAATTGCAATTCTAGTTTCATTGCTCAAGGTATCTCGGGCGCTTGGTTTGGTTGAAGGGGACATTGATTGGGCTGAAAATCCTTCTGCAAACAAAAAAGATCCTGAGATGGGACAAGAAAGTCAAGCTATTGCTTGCATAAAGGGAATAAATCTTAAGATCAATGTTCAGTGGCTAGTAAATGCATTGACTCATGTGGATGAGTCACTACGTGTAGATGCTGCCGATTCTCTTTTCTTAAACCCCAAGACATCTAGTCTACCTTCTCATTTAGAGCTCACTCTAATGAAGGAAGCTGTGCCTTTGAATATGAGGTGTTGCTCCTCAGCTTTTCAGATGAAGTGGAGTAGCTTGTTTCGTAAGTTCTTCTCTAGGGTTCGAACTGCCCTGGAAAGACAATTCAAGCAAGGAAACTGGAACCCTCTTGAGTATAGTAAAGGTAATGAATTTTTTTATCCTTCAAAAGGGAATAATGATTTGACAATTAGAAGAGCAGATGATCTTTTTCACTTTATGAGGTGGTTGAGTGGCTTCTTATTTTTCTCATGCTATCCTTCTGCTCCTTACAAAAGAAAAATAATGGCAATGGATCTCATATTGATTATGATAAATGTTTGGGCTATTAAGTTGTCAAGTAGTTTGGAGTTTAATAGTTCTTCATCAGGAAGTCATCTCTATCCTTACAGCAAGGGAATGACTTCATCTGATTCAACTCTATTGCTAGTTGGCTCAATTGTTGATAGTTGGGACAAGTTGAGAGAGAATTCATTTCACATATTACTCCATTTTCCTAACCCACTGCCTGGAATTTCTAGTGAAGACATGCTGAAGAAGATAATTGCTTCAGCTAAGATATTAGTTTGCAGTCCACGTGTAAGGGAAAGTGATGCTGGTGCTTTAACTTTACGGCTTATTTTTAGAAAGTATGTGATGGAGCTAGGTTGGTTGATTGAAGATTCACTCAATGTTGTACATTTAAGCTCAAAGTTTGAATTGGTAAACCAAGTTAACCAGTCCAGTAAATTCAGGAATCCTGTAATACTGTATTTGAAATCAATGATTGATTGGCTGGATGCTGCCGTAAGAGATGGGGAACAAGATCTTTCCAAGGCATGCAAGAACAGCTTTGTCCATGGTGTATTACTTGCTTTACGTTATACTTTTGAGGAATTGGACTGGAATTCTGATGTTATATCAGCTAGCATCTCGGAGCTGAGATGTTTGTTGGAAATGCTTCTAGATCTTGTAGTGAGGATAACTTCATTGGCACTGTGGGTGGTTTCTGCAGATGCTTGGCATCTGCCTGAAGACATGGATGAGATGCTTGATGAAGATAGTCTTTTGATGGAGATACCAGATCACGAGCATATGCCTTCATGTGAATCTGAGAATAATAATTCAAAGCCTTCCAATGATGGTCGATCATCAGATCAGATAGTCATGGTTGGTTGCTGGCTGGCTATGAAAGAGGTACTCAACTTGAACGATGTGTAAGAACTGTTAATTGCCTTGGAATATATATGATGTTAGCTCTTCTAATAGGTAAAATAGAAAGAATAAATCTTTCAATTTATCATTGATTATTTCTTGACTGTAAATTTACATGCTTATAATTGTAGAAATTAAGTCAAGATAATATATTTACAATTACAGAGCATTGGTTGTTTTAATCGTGAATTCAAGAATATTGTTTCGCATGTGATGTATTAATCTCTACATTTTTTTTGGTTCCTATTGTTGTTTCACTATGTTTTCTTTAACAGGTGAGCCTTCTTTTGGGCACTATTATAAGAAAGGTACCTTTGCCAAGTAATGCTTGTTCAGATTTTTCTGAATTAGAGGGCGCTTCTGTTGACACTGCTGGCTTTTCATCTGATTCGGTGCTTGATTTGGAACAACTTGAAACAATAGGGAATCACTTTTTAGAAGTCCTCTTGAAGATGAAGCATAATGGTGCAATTGATAAGACAAGGGCTGGGTTCACAGCTCTTTGCAATCGATTACTTTGCTCCAATGACTCAAGGTATGAATCTTGTTACTCTATTTTTATTTTTGTTATGCATCATTGATTTTGCCTATTAAGAAAGTTATCTATTCCTTGATAAGGTGATTAACCGATGATCCCAAAAATGCAATAATGGGATGATAACTGATAGCAGGATGATTGCCATACAGAAGATTATAGTAATTATGGTAACAAGATAAATAATTTACAGTACCAAAAGTTTAAATCCTCATACCTTGCAGGTATTATCCTTATACTATGTTGTCATTATGACCAACATTATATCAGAAATCGTATGTTTTTTCTATTTCTTAGTAAAAGAGTTTATGACTGTAATTGTGTGTTTAAAGCACACATGAAATTCTTATTTATAATGAGTAATAGGTACAATAAAAGAGAAACAAAATAAATGTAAATAATGGCTAAATCCTTAGACATAATATATTACATAATGTAATCAAATCATATCTTAATATACTACTTAATGTAATCAAATCATATCTTTAATACTTAGATGTGTATCTTCCTTTTCAGACTTCATAGATTGACAGAGTCTTGGATGGAACAACTTATGCAAAGAACTGTGGCCAGAGGACAAGTAGTGGATGACTTGTTGAGAAGAAGTGCGGGAATACCTGCTGCATTTATTGCTCTGTTTCTCTCAGAACCAGAAGGCACCCCAAAAAAGCTCCTACCAAGGGCGTTAAGGTGGCTTGTAGATGTAGGTAATGGGTCTGTGCTGGATAAGATTGAAAACAATAGCTCGAATGGTGACCCATGCAAGTCAAATGATTCAGCAAAAGGAAATAATTCTACTCAGGCAGCTGAAAAAAATGTGAGACAGATGTCATCAAAGATCAGAGATGAAGGTGTTGTTCCTACAGTACATGCATTTAATGTTCTAAGAGCTGCATTCAATGACTCTAACTTGGCTACAGATACATCTGGTTTTTCTGCGGAGGCTCTGATTTTGTCTATTCGCTCTTTCTCTTCACCTTACTGGGAGATCAGAAACAGTGCTTGTCAGGCTTATACTGCATTGGTTCGTCGCATGATTGGATTCCTCAATGTTCATAAGCGGGAATCAGCACGACGAGCGTTAACTGGGCTTGAGTTTTTTCATAGGTATGACTATCGAATCTGATTACTTCAACTATTTGAAGCATTACTTACGAGAAGCACATGTTCCTATTTTTAATCCAAGAAATTTAATGGTGAAAACAAAATGGTTTATTGCTCCAAAAGAGTATCCCTGAAGCTGTTAGGTTCTTCTAATATTGGTGCTGCTTGTGATCCAATGAATTATGTTGAGGTAGATAAATGCCGTGCTGTTATTTGTTAAAGTGTGCTATAACTGTGCAGAGTATTGCCTCTGGCTACTCTTGCAGAATCTATAGCGAAGCATTTTTTTGTGGTAGGAGTCACAACTGCTATCCTATAATTTGCAGCCATTTGGACGACTCTGTTCAGAGTTGGAAAATCCCGTTTTCAATTTTTCATGAAATCATGAGTCATATTTAGCCTATGGGCTCATTGTCTTAATCTTAACTTTTTGTGTCCTTTCAATAGTTCTAGATAGCATTGTCTGTTACTCTGTTATGAGTTTTGTATGTAGAGAGATAGTGTAAACAGTTAATCACTATTGACATTTTAATATATTTTTTGGACCCAGGTATCCATCACTGCATACATTTCTATTCAATGAACTAGAAGTTGCAACCGAGTTTCTGGGTTGTGCATCTTCAGGAGATTTAGAATCCATCCGTGGAAATAACCTGCATCCAAGCTTGTATCCAATTCTTATTCTTTTATCTAGGCTCAAGCCTTCATCTATTGCTGGTGAGACGGGAGATGAGCTGGATCCTTTCCTTTTCATGCCTTGGATTAGGAGGTGCTCAACCCAAAGTAATTTACGAGTTCGTGTTCTTGCTTCTAGAGCTCTAACAAGTATAGTATCAAATGAGAAATTGCCATCAGTCCTTCTCAATATTGCATCTGACTTGCCCTGTGTAGATAAATTGGTCAAATCAACTAACTTTCCAATTTCCTTCAACTTCATTCATGGAATTCTCTTGCAGTTGAGTGCTTTGCTGGATATAAATTGTAGAAATCTTGCTGATAACTCAAAGAAAGATCAGATGATAGGTGACTTAATCCAAATTCTTCTACTTCGGTCATGGATAGCAAGGTCTACTCATTGCCCATGTCCTATCCTCAATGAAACATTCATAAGAGTTCTGGATCAAATGCTCAATATTGCAAGAGCATGCCGGATTACCAAACATTTCTATTCCATTTCCAAGCTACTTTTGGAGTTGTCAACAGAATGCTTAGATTTAGAATCATACGGGTCATCATATTATGATCCAACCATTGCTGAACTTCGTAAGCAAGCTGCCATTTCCTATTTTGGATGTTTTTTTCAAGCATCTACAGATGAGAAAGAGATTGTCCATGTACCACCGAGACATTCTCTTTCCACTACAGATTCATTGCCTAAACATGAAATGGAGAACACATCTCCTGGTCTTTTGGATAGGTTGATTTTCTGCTTGTCAGATTCATTATATGAAGTTAGACTTGCAACACTGAAGTGGTTGCTGAAGTTCCTGAAAGCATCTGAACCTTGTGATAAGGTCCGTGATCTTTTCCATAATGACATCAGGGCTGTTGAACTCTGGGCAAAAACTAACCTTCATGGAACCTTGGTGAAGATTTTGGTAACAGAAAAGAACCACAGATGTAAATATAACATTCTGAGGATCCTTGTAGCTTGGAATTTGCTGCAATTTGAAAAGGCTAGCCATCTCAAGAGCAATGGTACAAGTTGTGTTGGTGAAATGGAATTTCACTCTCTGTTGCAATTTTGGAATGAATTAGTTTCTTTGTACAAGCAAACAAGACATACAAAGACCCAAGAAACCCTTGTTCACTGTCTAGGGGTATGTACCAAGAGAATAACAATGTTATTTGCAAGTTCTATTCTGTCAAATGAAAGAATAAAGTTTTCAGCATGTGCTGAAATTAATCAGGAGGAAATGTTAGATAGGTTGTTTGACTGCATTGTTTTTTTCTGTGACATGATTAAACAATGTAGTTCATCCTCTGAACCAGCAAGTATGCGCCAAGCTGCAGCTGAATCTTTGATAGCATCTGGTTTGCTTGAGCAGGCTGGGCTCATTGGCTCATTTGTTTTGAATAATCAGATTCCCTTGGGCACTTCATCTTGTTTTGTGAAAAATGAAGCTGTGAATTCATATGCTCATCAGGTACTAGCTGCATGGTTCACATGCATCAAGCTTTTGGAAGATGAGGATGACACTGTTAGATTGAAGCTGTCCTCAGATGTGCAGAAGTGTTTTACTACAGAAAAAACTAGAAGCAATCTTACACCTGGATCGGTTCCAATCCAAGTAGATAGAGTGATAAGATTCTGTTTTGACCACCTCTCTTCCATTTTCGGTCACTGGATTGATTACTTAGATTATCTTTGTCAGTGGGTATTACGTTCCGGAAACTGCGTAGCACCCCAAGGAGATCTTGTGAGACGGGTTTTTGACAAGGAGATTGACAATCATTATGAAGAGAAGCTGTTGATCAGCCAAATTTGTTGCTCCAATATGGAAAAGCTACCTATTTTGAAGTCCTGGGCAGACAAAGATGAATTCAGGAGCTTTATACACGGATGGAGAGCTAGATTTTCCCATCAATTGGTGTCATATGCTGAAGATCATATTGAGAAACACGAAGGGAACGAGTGGATAGGAGGCGTGGGTAACCATAAGGATGCATTTTTGCCTTTATATGCAAATTTACTCGGTTTTTATGCTCTTTCTAACTGTATTTTCCTTGTATCTGGCAATAATGATGCCGAACAACTTCTGTCTGATGTAGTTGTTCTTGGAAGAGCCATCAATCCATTTCTTAGAAACCCTTTAATTTCTAACCTATTTAAGTTAGTCCTTATATCACATGAGAAAATGGCCGGTGATGTTGCTAACGGCTTGTTCCCTAAGATGGTAAATTGCTCTATCTGGGATAGTTTTAATCCATATTTTCTTCTGGGCTAGGATTTGCATACTAGTTCTTTTGCATGAAAGTTGTTTTTGGGAACCTTAGCAAGTTTTGAAATTAATTGCTATACAGTTTTCCCAGTGATGATTGTTCAGAACAGTTGTAATTAGAATGTAATTTTGTAATAATGGATTGATTATTTTGTTCCAGAAGCTCATTTTTTCCTTGCTATTCCTATAACTGTTACAGTCTTGGTATGCTGTTGCTTGAATTCAAAAGGTTAAGGAAACTCGTCACAAACAATTTTGAATTTAAGATAACGATCTCTAACTAAATTTTGGGAAGCAAATGTATCTACTACTTATGTCACCCATAAGTAAAACATTTTCACTCACTTTTAATAAATGCCTTTAAATACAGTGCAGACCATGAAACCTTAAGGCAACTCCATTTCTTCCCTGCCTTGGTTTGATCTCTTCGTAAAATTGTCTTGAAACGAATTACTTTACTAAGATAACCCAAAACAGCCGTGGACACATGGGAAAACAAAAAACCTGAACTACGGCCATAAATAAATTATTCAAGGCATCATTACTTTTTATTCGATAGCACCCATTTACGTTAATTCCAAAATTATGATTGGCCTATTTGTTCATTATTAAGCTGCAGAAATCAGAATTTCTGCCCTCTGTTTTCACACCTCGTGGTCTCATGAACTTAAAAATCCATATTTCTCAAATCCATCTCAAAACAATACTAACTGTTACCTTCAATGTTTCTGATACTGGCAAAATAGATCGTTATAGGGAATTAGATGCGTGCGACAACAGTTGATCTTACAAATTTATAAAAAATACTAGTCAGTGTAACATAATTATGTATTCCTTTTCACAAGCGTGTTCAAGCCAATCGAGGACTTCAATTAAAAGTGTATCCTACGTCCTAGCCATGCATGCCCCCTTTCACATCCTCGAGTCCACAACCAATGCGTAATAAGAACCATGGAGCCTATAACATTCAATCCTAATACTAAGCTGTGTAAGCATAGAAAATAATTCAACAAAATTTCTAGGCTACATTTGACAAAATAGAACACTTGCGGCACCAAAACAATAACCCAATTTAATTTATCCACATAAATAAATAGGATGAAGAATGTATGAGCCTAGTCAATTTTTCTCTCTATATATGTCACTATTCGGCATTTCTAATGCAGTATTTTATTTCTTTCTTTTGGGGTCTGGTGCAGCAACAAGGTCGAACCTCCGTTTTGGCCAATAACTTTTGAATTTATGAGAAGCTCTGGTGAGTTGGTAATTTACCTGCACACCAAAAGATGAAACCCCCAAAAAAGTAATGGTTAGCAGAGGGTACTAATTTACAGATGACAGGAAATAGAACAATCATTCATAGAATAAGGTGTAGTTTACCAATGAAAACAAAATACAAGTGAAACAAGATATTCATTAATTATCTTTCCTATGAAACTTGATATTAATGTAGTGTTATTTTTTTTTATAGGAAAATGTTAGTTATTAGTGTGTTAGTTTTGTTAGTGAAAATATTCGAACTCATAATCTCTCTCTCCCCTTCTTAACACATGTGGATTTTGTTATTAAACTAACTTTATAATGTAGTAGTGTGCTTATCCTCTCCAATAATGAGGTAAGGTTGCTTTCATGCACCACAGGAAATGTTTAAATTTTTTTTTTTGTAATTGTTCCCACTGGTTTTGATATTTTTTATCTTCACGAGCTAGGTTGATACTGTAAAAAAGCTCAATCATATTCAATCTAAAATTATTTAAAAATGGGAAGGTGGAATTAAATGGAAAATAAGAGCAATTTTTCATATTCATTTCAGGAAGTCTCTTTATGATCAAACTTAGGTATATGTTGACTTGGTAGGGTACTTATAACGTGGAAAATAAATCGCAAATCTACATCCCCAACAAATGTGAGAATATTAGCAAAACTACCTCCAAGTCACCATACTATGCAGCTACTTTCTTTGAACGATCAAGATGTAAGGATTTTTCACGCTGTTTCCTGAATAGCAAAAAATACTCATAGTCAGGTAACAAAGATCATGGCATAGATAGACAAGTGACAGAAAAAAAGGAAAGCTGGACATATAAAAGCTACGAAAAAACATATGCACAGTACAAAAACAGAGGTCAAGCAAGGAAACAACGAGCCAATCAGTTTTATTTATACAAGTGACTTTGTTCCCTTGTTGCAATTATAAGTTGTAGAAATAATAACAAACAGATACGATGATACATACGTAACTAAAGTCTGATAAATCAGAAACTTCAGACTTCCAAATTAATATTTGTTTATCCATAGGCCAATATAGAGGTTCAGCCTTCAATTTTATCACCAGCACAACAACGCCACAAATAAACAGCAGTGTTCATCCCACCAACTAAAATGAGAGAGATGTTAGCAACATGCTCTCTTGAATACATTTTTCATTGTTGGTCCGTTCTTCAAAAGTTAATACTTGCTTTAAAAAGTGATGTTTAATATTTCAGAAAACAAATCATGGATTTGAGTCAACAGAATCACAGAACACATCACCACAACCAGTCACAGGCCTTTCACTTAGATAAAGAAGCCATACACTTAGATGGTAAAAACAGCAGAAATTCACTAGAAAAGGAGATGTTTGCATTCAACATTTAGTGTAATTAAATACACACTTGGATAAAGAAGGTAGATACATCCAGGGATACTTACTTCTCATATAATTTTAAAAGTGATTGCGGCCTTGAGTAGCCCATTTCCTTTTTTTCAGTTTGTAATTCAACTTCACTACTTGTTTCTGGTTGCACTTCACTTTTTTCAATTTTTGGTCTCCCTTTATTCCTTGATTCAGGTTTCCAATCAGCTTTGACAAGAGATTGACCCAGTAAGTCAGCAATGCTTGAAGCCATTGCCTCAACTTTCTTCACATATGGAAATGTCTCCTCATCAAAGTGGTTTGACAACCACAAATACATAGATAATACCTGATGCCTAGTCTCAAGGTCTAGGAGTTCAGCATCATTCTGAGCAGAACTTTTCGGCATGCCCATAGCTACATTTACAGGGAGCTTCTGACCAAATGATGTGGCATATCGAAGTAAATGGTACATCGCTTTTGGGTCTCTAACATTAACAGGAGCAAAACAGAAGTTAAAACGATCTGCTAGTGATAACCCCTGGACCTTCTCTAACATATTAGCAATCTTCTTGATGTGATTATGTTGGCACAAGAAGTATGACCCATCCAAACGGCAGTTTTCACCAAATTTCTCTAGAATCTGGGTGAATGTGAAATCTGGAAGTTGCCCAGCAAACAATTCAACCTGCTCATAAAATGGAAAAAGGCCTACTTTTTTTACATCATCAAAAGATTGTTTCAAACACTCAATCAAGTAGTCCAAATCATCTAAATGCAAGGTTGTGGCGAGCCCATCAGGATAAAGGCATCCTCTCCGACCAGCTCTTCCTGCAATTTGCTTAACCTGTGATGCTGGAACAGGAACCATTTTGTCACCATTGTACTTTGAAAGGCTATTAAAAATCACCCTTCTAATGTTAAGGTTCAGGCCCATTCCCACTGCATCACTAGCCACCAGAACATCGTATTCATTACTTTGGTCATTGAACAAACTAGCCTGCTGCCTACGAGTTTCAGGTGGCAGAGCACCATATATCACACAACAGCGGTGCTTAGTCTGTTTCTCAATGGCCAATTTAACCTCAAATATCTCTCTCCTAGAGAATGCAACTACACAATCCCCAGATCGAATATTTTGAAGATTTCCTAGCAGGGTCTTTGCTTCGACCACCAATGGTTTGAACCTCTCATAATGCTGCTCAGACAACTCATCCCCCGTGTCTTCACAGATCTTCCTGACAATATCCAAAACACTAGGATCACCACACAGATGAATCTCATCAGCCTTCAACCCCAGGAGAGCCCTTGTCCATGCATAACCCCTATTCGAATCTGCCATCATCTGAATCTCATCAATAACCGCCACATCATATAATTCCTGCGTTGACGCCATTTCCACAGTGCATGCAACATGATTTGAAAATGGCACACGCTTCTTTTCTTGTCCGGTTAGCAGACTGCAATAAATGCCTTTTGCATTAACCTTATCAAAAACTTCCATAGCCAACAACCTAAGTGGACTACAATAAATCCCCGACTTCGCCTCCATAAACCGTTGCAAAGCATTATACGTTTTGCCACTATTTGTTGGCCCACAATGATAAATTATCTTCCGTTTCATCGCCCGTGCGAAAGGAAACCAAGTGTGAGGCTTCGTGAGGTCAGCCGACTCAACCATACCCCTGAACCTCTTGATCTCATCAGGAAAATTCTCCAAACAAAACTCAACAAATATAGGAAACAAAAACCTCACGGCCTCATTGCTTGATCCAAGATACACCAAGTACTTGGCAAGATCAGAAGGACACTTCTTTCTGAGAAAGTTAGTGAACTTGTGTACAGCAGTGGGGAAAAATGACAAACCAATGTAAATGGCAAGGGCCTGACTGGATGCCCAACCTGATTTGGCAAACCAATGGCACACTTCCAGCAGCACCTCCATCTCTGACTTATCCAGCCTTGAACCCCTTTCCACACTACACATTTGGCGGTAAAATTCGACAGGGTCACATGATGCCACGTGCATAAATTCCTCACTCTCCTTCCCTAACTCATTGCTACTATTACTACCACCACTATCACTAATACTACATTCTGCATAATCATCAATCTCTAAATTGCACTCATCACTATCATCATTTGCAACAACCCCACGTTCAGAAAAACCTTGGACACTATTAATAACCTCATTTCCTAGCTCAAAGTCAATGCCCTTACCAGAATCAGCGTCGAATTCACCTTCCGGCGTCTCGGCGCCGCCGCCCTCATTGCCGGCGGCGGAAAACGGCCTCGTGGGGTAGAATAATTCACCGGAAAGTCTCGAACTTTGGGAGAATATAGGGCGAAGGAGCGGGTTCGAGAAACGGGTCGAAATTGGGGAAACCTGGTTCTGAAATCTGTGGAATTGGGAGTGGTGGAAGAGAAGTGCTTGAAGCTTTGAGAGGGTTCTCTTGCGTGTGCAAAGGTGAAAGAGACCTCTAGCCATTGTAGTAGGTCCAATTCAGAGAAGGAAAGATGACACAAAAGTGGGACATTGAAATTAGGGTTTTTATTTTGTGGTTTTGGTTTTGTTTAATGGTAGAAATTAGAAGTTAGAGAGTGAAATTCATTTGTTGATGTTAGGGTATGGGGACTTTGAGAGAAGGGGAGTAAATGGAGGGAAAGGTCTGGTTAGGGTTAAGGATTAACAATGATTGGTATATAGTGTTTTTATTTTTATTTTTTTTTGAGAGAAGGAGGAATGAATTATTAAAAACACAGAGGAGAAAGAAAAATGAATATGGTGAAATGAATTTGTTGATATTAGGCCAAAAGGTTTGTGGAGTGCAAATGGAGAGAAGGTCTTTTTAGGTTTAAGAGTAAGAATGGTACCTTATGAGTTATGAACATGTTTTATACTTTTATTTGTGAATTTTATGAAAATTATACACTCACATTTAGAACAGTTATTTTAGTTAAAAAAATCAAAATTTTAATATAAATAATTACAAATAATCACTAATATATTTTTTATATCAGTTTAATTAGTATGAATGTAAATATAATTTTTATATTATCCATACTAGTTAAATATTTTTATAATTTATAATTATTTTAAAATTAATAAACTTATCATAACTATAAATAATGAGTGATTATATTATATCTATTTTTTTTATGGATAGTCCACTTTTCCATACATGTTTATTTACTTAATTTACCATCAAATCAAATTCAAATTAAAAGAAATATAATTTTTTTTTTACAATAAACAATAATGAAGTCTGAAGATTACACTTTATTTTATTTCCTTTAACATTTTTTGTGGCTTTTTCTTAAGGGACACAATTTATCTGGCTGAAGGTATAAGCATATATATATATATATAAAGACACATGGATTTGTTTACTCCATCACAAAAATATTTGAATAATAAAAATATTCTAACAATTTAATACTAAACTTTATTTTATTTTATCCCAATTCACTTAATTTATTTTATGAATTTAATACATATATTTTTAAAAATAACTATTATAAAAATCAATAAATTTATGATTTTCATTCCATCAATAATTTAAGGTGTAAAATCTTCCCCTCTCTCTCTCTCTCTTTTTGTTGAATAGGTGTAAAATCTCTCTTGCAACTCTGTTTTTAAATATCTTACTATAAGCAGAGAGCCACCCTTGACCCCTTATCCCTCTCTGCCTCTTCCTCTACCTCTTCCTCCCTCAAATTCAACTTCAAAGTTTGCAACTTTCCATATCCATCACCATCTTTGCGGTTAGGAAAATCTGAAAATGCAAGTGTTATCATCATGCAATGTGTGGTCACTGGGAATGGCAACTCATAGAAGAAGAAGCTGTGTCCTCAGCCGCCGTGAGATCTGCTTTGATGGAATGTCCTCTGTCTGCTCTCACTCACACCACTCGCCAAACGACGCCGTTTCACCCATCTCAATTCCAAGGTCCCCCATTCACACTGTGTAGCCTCATTGTTCTTGCAACATGAAATTTCAATGAAAAATGGCAACTGGGTGTGTGTGCTTTGTGGTTGCAGTTTCAAAGTTTGAGTCTTTGTACATGAAAGTGTGCATTTTCATTTTCAAACTATGGGACTGTTCTGTTCGGGAAAACATTTTCTGTTTCCCACTTTCAAAAGTTTGTGTAGAAAACAGTGAAGATAGAAAATGCTTTCTCAAAGTGAAGAGCCTTATGACTTCAATATAAACGGCAACTGGGAGTGTGTCTCTGGCTGCATTTGCAAAGTTTGAGTCTTTGTGCAAGCAAGAGTGCATTTTCATTGCTATTGTTGCTTGTTTTTATGTGGGGTTGTGACTTTTATTGACGTGTAGTTGTTTGGTTACACGTGTGACAGCACTTTTGAAGATGAAACTCAGGATTTTGGTGCAATGCTGAGGAAGGTAGTTCTGTCTCCAACACGACGTGTGCTAATGGCGAGTTTGACTCTGTATTCCTGTTTCTGCTCTTCAAGGTACTTGTCAGGTCCGCACGTTCTGCTTTTGTGTTCAACTTGTTTGATTGGTTGTATGTTCGAAAGTTCATAATTTTTTAATTGTAATTTCTATGGTCTATGTTTTTGTTTTCCGGGGGTTGTTTAAAATTTTTTGTTTCATGTAAAATTACGATATTTAGTTTTAGTCCTCCAAATTTTTTTGTTGGTTTCGTTTTTATGAATTTTAAAAGTTTTGATAATGATCCTTGCTACTATTGCCTGACATGCCTCAGTATCATCCAGGATGTAGAATGTCTAGAGTTATGTCATCATTGTCACGTGGTCAGTGGTCACTAATGATGACAGAGTTGATTGTTTTCTATTCTACTTTTCTTTTTGTATATGCTTTAGAGGGGAATCACCTTTTGTCTGGAGTATTTGATTCTGATTACGAGTTTGTTACATGGAGTCGTGAGTAGCTTATGGTATCATGAGTTCATAGTTGAGATATGACATCAATTGTAAATATGGAATTGGAGTGCAGTAATAGAAATTTATCAGCTGTTTTTTAATTTTCTCTTCTCTTTCATGATAAACATATTGTTGTAGTCTTTTATACAAGTGTCTATTAGTATTTACTAGCACAATTTTTATCATCATGCTATAAATTGTAAATGTACAGCTCTAGCATTGGGAGATCCATCTGTGACACTAGAAGAAGTAACCCCTCCTATGTTTTCTTCAGGACCACTCTTTCCAATTGAGGTCAGTTTTGAACTATGGCCCCTCTTTTGTCTATTGTGGTTGCATGGCACATTTTTTAACCCTTATGTAGCTGTAGTTAATTACAATATATATATTGTGATTGGCAGGATCGTATTGTCCAACTATTTGAAAGGAACACATACTCTGTTGTTAACATCTTTGATGTGACATTACGCCCTCAGCTTAATGTAACCGGTTTGGTTGAGGTAACTTAGTACTTTTTTTTGAAACACAGGTAACTTGGTACTTAAACTATAATATCTGATTGTAAATAATTTTAAGGTCGTATCAATGACTATCTAGTTTTTTTATTATTATAATTTCTAGCTTATAAGCATGATAGGGATTTTTTGTTCTACATATGAGTATAACAAACAATGTAATTTTATTTTTGTTTCAATACTGCCAGATTCCTGAAGGAAATGGTTCTGGAGTAGTTTGGGATGAGGAGGGTCACATTGTGACAAATTATCATGGTGAGAATCAGTGGAGAAAATATAGTTTTTATATTACATCTGAATTCTATCTCCCGAACAATACATACAAAGACACATATTGACCTTTGTTTCTTCAGTAAAATTTTATTGAGCTACAAGTGAATGTACATAAGGTTTCTCTTATGTGGATCAGGCCTTTTTATCCTATATTGATCCCATTTAGTTGGACTTCTTGCCTTGGGCATAAGTATTCTCAATGTCATATTAAGAAATTGTTAAAAATTTTGTGTTTCAATATAATTTGATTTTTCTCCCCTCTGTCCTATTCTTTGAAAATTTTAGCCCCGTCTTGCTGCTTGCCTAATGTACATGCTGTGCTCTGTAGTATGCACTTGTTAATTTATATGTATATTTTCCCAATCTTAGGGTATTCAGTAGGCTTTCTAGAACAGGTGCTGAGTTCTTCTGATTGTTACATTCTTGTACTACTCAGTGATTGGCAATGCCCTTTCAAGAAACCCAAAAGCTGGTGAGGTTGTTGCTCGAGTTAATATTCTAGCATCGGAAGGGTGAGGCTTATGGAGACTTTATTTCTTTGCATATATTGCTGTTGCAAACTTATTAATGTATTTAATTCTGACACTTTCTATTATAAAGGTTACAGAAGAATTTTGAAGGAAGACTCATTGGAGCTGACCGTTTAAAGGATCTTGCTGTCTTGAAGGCATGATTTCTTTTTTTACTTCTGAATTTATTCCTTTTGTAAATTAATTGTCTGGTTTTCATAAACCATCTACTTAACAATATCCCTGTTTTCACTTTACAACATTTTGCTTCCAAGTTGGGTTTCATTTTGTTGCAGTTGTGGTTCTTAGTAGCATATCAGGTCTTCTATTACTATTTGTTTGTTTCTAACTTCTATAATCTATTCCATTTAATTGGTTAATTCATTTCAAAGTCTAAATGTTTTTTCCTTGAGTTCATTCATGTTATGTGTGCATTAAAATAATCATGATTAAAATTTAAAAGTTGCTTTCTTTGTTAATTAAAATAGTAATCATGACGAGTTTTTTCTATGTGCATCCTTTTAATATTAATAAAGTGAAGCATTTGATATTAGGACAAATTAAGCAATAATCACAATTAACTTGTGTTCATATTAAAGAAATCAAGCCTCTAAAACAATGATTCTTTTAATCACATATTTGTTGCTCTATTGTTCAGATAGTTAGTAAAATTGTGCATGTAGCATAAAAATGATGAGATATTAATTAATTAATAGCTTTATGAATACAGGTAGAAGCTCCTAAAGATATTTTAAGGCCTATCAAGGTGGGGCAATCATCGTCTTTAAAAGTTGGACAGCAATGTTTGGCCATTGGAAATCCATTCGGCTTTGATCACACCCTCACAGTAGGAGTTATTAGTGGACTTAACCGTGACATTTCTAGTCAAACTGGGGTAACAATTGGTGGCGGTGTTCAAACTGATGCAGCCATAAATCCTGGGAACAGGTTACATAGGCTCCTTCCATATATGAACTAATATTCCTTTTCCATTTTTCTTTACCAAATTTATCCCTTGAATTTACTGCATTTCATACTTCTCCTATGGCTCTAACAGCGGTGGTCCCCTTCTGGATTCAAAAGGAAGCTTAATTGGGATTAATACTGC
The DNA here is from genome assembly GCA_037954015.1 of Psophocarpus tetragonolobus. Classification (NCBI taxonomy): domain Eukaryota; kingdom Viridiplantae; phylum Streptophyta; class Magnoliopsida; order Fabales; family Fabaceae; genus Psophocarpus; species Psophocarpus tetragonolobus. The sequence goes on along the minus strand of CM075696.1, from coordinate 28,390,240 downwards.
AATATTTACTCGGACAGGCAAGTTATGATACCATCACAATTGGAAGGAATTGGACTGTTACTGAACATTGATGTGTATTTGAATATTATAGCTGAGGAAATGTTTGCAGTCAACTCAAAAAATTTTGAACCACTTTTTGCCTCATTACATTGTTAAATGTTAATCTATTCATTTCCCTTTGCATAGAGAAATGAATGTATAAGCCACAAGTTCTAGTTGCTCTCAATTTAATTTTGTATGCTTCACGTTCATTGCTTTTTTTTCTTGCTATTGCAGGAACATCAGCTGGTGTCGGATTTGCCATCCCATCTTCAACTGTATTGCGAATTGTTCCACAGCTGATTCAAGTTGGAAAAGTAAGTGTTTCATGGTACCACACATACGCAGAAACAATCTAGGAAAATCTTTAGCTTTGCCGTGAAAATATCAGCATATATTTCTTGCTTCATTATGTTAGATATCAACCACATTCATCTTTGACTAGGTTTCATGGTTGATGATCCTTTTTATGTTTTGTGAAAAAGCTACACTGTTTTTCTAGATTTTAAAGAGAGAAAGAATGCTAGATTGTTTATTTGTGAAGAAAACACAGAAAAAAACTGCTTTTATGCATATTTTTATTCACATTTCTACACATAATAATTTGTTTTTACCTTTTGGCAACAGATGAACAATCTTTTTAAGATCTATATATTTGATTACATAATTTGTTAATTTAAGGTTGTTAGAGCTGGTTTAAACGTGGATATTGCACCAGACATAATTGCAAACCAACTTAATGTTCGAAATGGAGCTCTTATTCTTCTGGTAAATCTATTAGATTCTCTTCTTATATACTGTAATTAAGCTTTACTTCTAAATCATTCTTTAACTCTAGAACAACTTATGTTCCTCAGGTTCCTGCAAACAGTCCTGCTGCCAAAGCTGGTCTAAATCCCACCACCAGGGGCTTTGCTGGGAATATAGTCCTTGGAGATATCATTGTTGCAATTAACAATAAGCCTGTGAGCCTTCTTTTGTAGAAACTGTTTTTTAACTGTTCAAATCATGCTCTTTTAAAAGCCAAAAAATATCCATTTTATGTTGTCAACCTTTATGTTATCTCTCCCTTGTGCCTTTTATGTGTTTGGTCTATAAAATAAAAACACCAGACTACATCACATATACTTATCTATAAGTACTTATAGTTGAAAAAAAAAAGAAGGTAAAATGAATCAAGTTTCTTGCATAAGCTAAATTCAACTTATCTAAATTTTTACAGAATTTCTTTTTTATTTAACTTCTCAAAATCTTAAGATACATAAGTTGATTTTAGTTTTATATAGGAAGCTTAATTTATTTTATCTTCTTATTTTCTTCTCATATAATGACTTGTGAAAAAGTTTATCCAAATAGAACTTAAGTAGAGAAGGCATGCATTAATTTGATAACTTTGGTGCACCCTTGCCAGGTCAAGAATAAAGCAGAGTTGTTGAAAGCATTGGATGATTATAATGTAGGAGAGAAAGTGGTGTTGATGATTCAGAGGGGCAGTGAAAAATTGGAGCTGCCTGTGGTACTTGAGGAACAAAGTTCTTGAGATGCTTTATATGCATTGACATGTTGAGGATTGTTAGAGAAACTCTCTTTATGATTGGTTATAATTTATTGTAAATTACTAATTTTAGAACTCACCAAGTATTGATGATTTTGCATAAATTTTAATCCATTATAGGAGAGTTTCCGACAAAGTTTTCTAAAACTCCTTTCGATGTGTTATATACCTCGCAACAACGTATTATTTTGTGCAGTAAACATAGAGAAGAAATAATTTTGTTTGTATAATGAGGGTCTTATATAGGGAATGGAAATATGATATAAATAATTTGGAGAAAAAGGCTTATGCACTTATTATTTATCCTTGGTATAACTTTTACATTGAAAAAATCAACAAACTTACTATAATAAAAGAGAATACATAAAATGGTATGATTAATCATAATATAATTTTTTTTATATTATTGATATATAAGTATGAAACTCTTAAATTAAATATAATGAACTAATGGTGGAAGGAACAAAAGCTAATGTACTGTACATTTTACAAGTCATTACTTTTTATCAAAATGTTGTATAGAAGTTGATTAAACACAGTTAAAGGCCTGAAAAGAAAAATATGTTATCCCTATCCCAAAGTATGATTCTAGCGAAAATAAGCGAGTGTATTTTTTTTCTAAAATTATTTTGTGGGTTAATAACGATGCACTTTACGTATTAATTAATTTTATTTATTGATTTTGGAGATAACTAAAAAACATGGTACAAAAACTAGTTTTGACGCATTTAAAGGCATATGCATTTAAAAGTTGATTAGTAACAAGTAAACACATGCAACTAACTTTAATAGACTTATTAAAAGTTGACTTGATCTATTTCGAGTAAACTCCCGAACTTGAAAGACGTGTGAGGTGGTTAATAGGTCTTTCAAACATATTTTTAGAGTTTGTTGGTTGTTGATTTTTTTTTTAACATTATGCAAATTAATCCCTGAAATATTTTAATAAAATTTTAAAGTGTTTAAAAATGCTATTTGAAGTGTTTTAAAAACTATTTTTTGCATATCAACATGGTGGTGTTTTGCTCTATTTTTATCTTACAAAAAGCTCAAAACCTCTTTTTAGTATAAAAACATGATGATTTTAATCAAATAGTCAAGTTCAATGAAGAAATAATTAATTATTATTACTAGAGATTTTCCAAATTCAGGAAAATTGGAGTATATCTTGAAGTATATTGAATTTGAAATGTTTCAATTTAAATGACTTTATTTTATAAATATTTTATTTGAATAAGACAATTTAAATTTATTGAATTTTAATTTTTTTATTTTGATAGAATATTTCAATTTTCACCAAAAATAACAAAATATTTGGTAGAATTTTGTATATTATACTAGTTTTTAATGAAAATTTCAGAGGAGTTTAAAATAAATCACACTATTATAGTGTAGAAGATGTCACACTAGTACACTGAAATTTCATATATATCACATCCAACTCCTACAAGATGGTGATCTCAACCCTAGAAGTGTAGACTTACTACAGTACCATGGAGTAGTACACAATATTTTAGCTAATGCTCTAGAGATCCTTATACCAAATATTTGTATACCTCACACATAATTTCCACAGACATGATGGGCTTGTGGATAAGAGTGTAGACAAAGATTTAGCCATTGCTGCACCTCCCACAGTAACATGGAGTATGACATAATATTGTATTTAATGTTCTAGAGTTTTGCATATCATATTGGAGTTTCATCATATCTCTCATAATAGTGTGAAATAAGACACTAGAGTATAGACTAAAATCTGGTCATCAACATACCTTCTACAAACTACATTGATTATTCTCCATTTATACAAACTACATATAAATATGAACTAATAGAAAACTCTGGTAGAAAAGTTTAAAACATCTTATATATGACTCTTAATGTTGGTCGAAAATTAAAAAATAACCCTAGTCTACTTTGGACTAAAAAGTAAACCTGAAGAATTTCAAATTCTTATTATTTGAATACATTTAAAATTTTATAATTTTAATTTATCAAAATACTTTACCAAAGGAATAGATTTAAAATTTTCAAAATTCTTACATGTGTCACTGCAAAACATTTAAAATTGTCTATTCTCCTCTTAAAACAAGGTAAGTGTATTTGAAATACTTCTATCAACACTAGCTATGTAGCATTTAGGATGAAAGTAATTCACTACACGCAATGGACTTAAGCTCAGTCCAAAACAAGAACCTTTCCTCTTGTTTCGTGTGAGCAAGTTAAAGACTAAAGTCAACCGTGTGAGTTTTAAATTCTCGACAAATGTTACCAGTTTCATGTATTGCTGCGCATGCAATAATGGAAACTACATAAGAAAGTGATGTAATGAACATTTTTCAACTAGTTCACATACACAAGACGCTAACATAACAAGTTCATGATACAATGTTGCTTGGTTCAACATAATATTTTAAACCTGTATTTGTGGAGGGTGAAAAGTTATTATATAGTAAGAAAATGAGAAAAAAAAGGTTTTTTTTTTTTTTTAATTCATATCAAAGAAAGTTGATGATACAATGTTCTTAGGTTTAATAAGTTTATGCTCGGTGGCATATAAAAAGTGAAGAGGAAAAATGATTGATACAAAGAAATGAGAAGAAAGAAAGTATTTTTCTAGTACGATATAAAAAAAGTAATAAAGAAAAGATGTTAACATTCATGAGTTCCATTTATTTTTCTTTCCACTACAGATAGACATAATTTTGCTTGCACATGTGTTTAACTTAATTATAGTTTTTCTTTATTTTTATACCAATTTCTTTTCAATTCAACAATTTTAATTTTGACTCTATTTTAGTTATCTTTCTTTCCATTTTATTCATCACATTTTTTTTCCATGCAATAAAATATAGCTTAATTAACTTTGTTTAATTTTTTAATATACATGCATTTAATATTTTAATTCATTCTTTTTCTCGTTTGTGTTGTGTCCAACCATTGTCGCGAGTTGGCTGAACATTTACTTGTTATCTTCTACGTTTCTTACATTTTCTCTTTTAATTGATGCAGCATTTTACTGTGTAAAGTATGGAGCATGAGTAGTAAAATCAAAATTAAGAAGAGAAAATATAATCTCTTTATTTAATTCTATCAATGTACCAAATAATATCAAGGAAATATAAAAAATATAAATAAGTAATCATCACTAATTAAGTAATTAACTGGCTGAATTTATTGGACAGTTAATCTACCATTTTAAATGAGGCAGTGTGAAATGAAAAAAGTCATATACGAATATAAAAAAATGTGTCATTGTGAAATGTGAACATGGAGTTCTGATTTACGGACAAAAATTATAATTAAGGTCACGTGTTTTACGTAATTGTCCTACTTCTAATAATATTCTTTAATATATTTCTGTGTGTTCAGTGTATTTTGTTGAATTGGATAATAGGAATTCCTCCTGGACCTATTATTATTATCACAAAAATGTATTATAACAAACTAATAAAATAAGTTGATTATATCAAAACATTTTTGACTAGCTACTATGTATATTTAGAGAATGTTTTTCGTTTTTTGTGAAGATATATTTAGAGAAGGTAATTATGGGTAATTTTTAATTAGTAAAATATATTAAAAGTACATAAAAATTGATTTAAAAAATTTTACATTAACATAACAATTTTAATTTAAGATAAATTTGTTAATTTTATCAATTAAATTTAAAAATTATATAAATAAAAATATATAATTTAACGTTAATATAAAAATATTTTACTAATTAAAATTGACAATAAAATTGTCAATAAAATGTGTGGTAAATGAAAAACAGACACACTCAAAAAAAAGAAAGGATAAGGGAGAACGTGAAATATATTGTCTATATATTATATATATCAACCAATCGAAGAAGAAGATCAGAATGCATTGGACAAAATTTTGAGAGCCATTCCAATTTCGTGTGAAAATGGATATATATAGTGTTTGAAACGATGAATATTCCACATTCCAATACATATCATCCTAGTATGGATAGTTACATACATCAACTGTTTCTTCTAATTATATTTTAAAAATTAATTGATGAATTTTCATGATAAAAAATTAATAAGAAACTATTTTCTAAGATTCCGTCCATACCATTTACGACTTTAATTAATAGGATTAAATAAGGATGGACAAACCAATTGAATTGATGAAGCTTTTATATGATATATACATTAAAGTAGTGACCAGCCATCCACTCAGCTTCATCAGTGGGGCCTCAAGTATGCCACTTGAGATCCAAGCAATTTCACTTGAGATCCAATTTTTTAGGTCATTTGGAATTTATATAGTTATGTTTTGGCATAAAGTGATAGAATGAGAAAATGCTCCAATATTACCAGGTTAGTATGTGTTCATATGGTCATATCCATGAGTATTGCCATCTATAAGGAATAAAACTCAAATGTATAAAACCATTTATGTAGCAATAGAAAAACTTTAAAAAAAAAAAAACCCTGTTTATACTTATATTAGAAAGACAAGATATATGTAAGCATATTTAAAAGACACTTCAATGCTCAAATAAGAAGGGAGTTGACTCAAGTGTATACTAAGTATTTGTTAGAATATTAATATAACAATAAGAATCACACAAACATGAATAATTACCTTATTTATAGTTATACTTATCGAACTTGAATTGTGTGATTAAGGGACCTAGTTAGGGGTAAATGTAGTGTTTATTGAAATATGTTAAGACATCGGTACAACACCAAGTTCTCCTAACAAATATCTCAATTGGGTGATCTAGCTTGATCACTTGATCCTTTGGTATGATTAACAGATTGAAAAATGTGCTTATTATGATCCTTCTTTGATTCTTTGACCCTTTGGCCATGTTGAAGGGTTTGTTTGGCGTACAAACCTTCCAACATCGAGGAGATGTGTGACAAAGATATTCTTGCAATTGTGTCGAAGGATGTATTTTTTTTTTTAAATGAAATCACATACAATCATGAAGCTCGCATATTTCGTAGGCTAAGTTCACAGACTCATGTGCTTGGCCTTAGGCCTTAGCCCCTTTAAAGAGACAAATTTATCATTTGAACTATTAATTTGTACTAATGTTGTGACTTATATGTTGTGAATTGTGACATGTGTGTACAAGTCAGCAAATCGATTCGTTAAGTATGTAAACTTTACATGCTAGATATAAACTTAAAAAAAGTCTATTTATTTGATGACCAAACTTATTCAATCCTTTTAAAATGTAGACTTTACGTACTGAACCTTAAATAGGTTTATACATGTATCCAACTCTCCGTTTGTCTTGTTTCATCCCATTCAATCTTGTTATCACTACCCACTTTCATCCTTCCATTAGTGTTAACAAACACAACACTTAACTTTAAACATACCTATAAAGATTATTTAAATATTTTTCTTTACAATGGTTTAAATGATTAGGCTAATGGTCATTCTTTTCAGTTTTAACATAAAAAAATAATCTAGTTTTGATTCCTATTAATTTTTTTTTTCATTTTAGTTTCTTATGTTACTATTTTAGTCTTATAAGAAAATGATAAATTTTTATGTACATTTTTCTTATAATAAAAAAATAATTTAATTTCTATTAATTAAGAAATCTTACACATATTTGTTTAATCTCCTTTAGACATGTCATCATTTAACAATAACAAGTACTAAAATAGAAAAACTAAATAAAACTGTGAGTTTAATTAGTATGCACATTGTAAATTTTTTACATTAACATCTAATCACCAATCTTAGTTTATGGTAAGTTTGTTGACTTTATCTATTAATATTTTAAAAGTTATATAAATAAAAAGATGTGATTAAATGTCAGTGTAATATTTTTTTACACTGTTAGTATATACTAATTAAACTTTAAAATTATATTATAAGAATTAAAAAATCCTTTAAAAACAAATTTATAATTAACCCGCTCTATCTAGCACTCATGCAATGACATGAAAGTAGTATATAAATTTGCCAACAAGCAAGAAATTAATCCATTAGAAATTGGCCAGTTGTTTCCATATATGTTGTTGCTTTTCAATCCATTCAGGAAATATTAAAAGACTAAGTTATTTTTTTAATACAAGGAATATTAATTGGAACGTACTCTGATTGAAACTTGATTTTATAGAGTAATTAACATTAGGATGTTATTCACATTGGTAACTGGTTCATGGCGCTGTCAAAAATTGCTTTATAACGATTCTTCTTTTGTAACGGATAAGGGTTGAATTTGATGCAGTAATTACTTTTCAATTAAGCAAACAGTATCAGAATTGGAATATACCATGATAAATCATTTTGTCCCTTAAACGTATAATCAGGGTAGAGTTGTTACCTAATTTTATAAGATAAAAATTAATACTCATCCAAATAGCTTATTATTTTATGATCCAAAAACTTACTGGTTTAAACCACTAACCAAGTCAATTTATTAGGTACTATCAATCTTGGTTTAATTACATGTATTAAGACAATTTTTTTTGGTAAGACATTATGAGTACAAATTAGAAATAATTTTATTAGAGAGTATTTAATCCGATTTAATATTTAGAATTCAAACTCAAAATTTAATTATGTTTTGAAATAAAAGAAATTTAACTTAGAGTTTTAAGTTGTTCTAATTTCAAGTTTCAATTATCTAATTCATGTATATAAAAGAAATTTTATTCAACGATATTTCAATAAATTTCAGTATTTTAAAAATATATTCATAATTTTCAGCTGAAGATTCCTTGGTAAAAATTTTTAATAAAAATTATAGTGCATTATAATCAAAATCAATTTTTATTTTAAAAAATAATTTTTTTAAAAAAAATTGATTTTGATTTGAAGAATAATTTAATGTAACAAAAAATCAACTTTCATAAGGTAAAAATAATTTAAAGAAAAAATAATTATAAGCTACAAATTTTTACTTTCTTAACTAAAAACAACTTATTTTTTAAAAGGTAAAGTTTCTAAATTTAAGTTAAATTTCCAAATATCCAACTTATTTTTTCAAAAAACAAAATTTAAAACACTGATTATAATGTTGATTACAATTTTTCTGAAACTTATTCTATATATACTGGACCAAATAGTAACTTTCATATTATGTAAAGCCAATTAAAAAAATAAAAGAATAAAAGTTTCACTCAATGCATAGTATTAACTTATTGTAGAGCATTTTTTGAAAAGTAATTATGTTTAGGGACTGATGTCCAAAGACAGAGACTTAGGTAGGTGGTGTTTGGCCAGGTTTCCAAAAAGGGTTGTAAACCCTAAGACACACGAAACAGACAACAAGGGCATCAAACGAGGCCTAAGTTCTGCTAAATTCACCACGTTTGGATTTTCTACGTATGGGTTCACCATGTCATCAACTTCTATGTATAATTTAGGACTTATCAAATAACATAAAAAACAATGTTACCACCAACAGGTGCATGTCAATTTAGATATTTAATAAATACTCTCTAATTTAAATTCTAAAGTATTTGGAGGGAGAGTTATATTGTCTCAAATAAAAGATACAAAAAAATCTGAAAAGATAAATATTGTTAGAGTTACTTTTAGTTGATTAATTAATTAGGAGTAACAATTCAATTTATATCCAATGCATACCTGTAAAAATTATCCACGCAATACTTATGAAACAAGTCTTGGTCTAAGCATAAGTAATTATACTTGTAATTTTATTTATTTTTTGGATATAAGTGCATGTGTGAATACTAATCTACTATATTACCTAACTTGTCCCATACTCATACTTATATATAATAAACAAAATTATATCATTAAATATTTATTATATTTTAATAGTTAGAATTTCAAAGATTTAAATTTAGTTTGATGCTGATCAATATTTTATTGTTATTAAAATAGTAGTATTTTTTTATTATTTTATAAAGAAGACACATTAAAATATCCCCTTTTATTAAACTGAGGATAATAGATCCATAATTACTAATTAGACAGCTTTCAAGGCAAACATAACCCATTTATATATATCACATTTAGACACACTAAAGTTTTACATCTTCACATTTTATTAATTTAAAATATGTTTTATTAAAATAAAAAATTTAAAACATAACTAATGATGCTTGAATAAGTAGATTATGCTTATTTGTTTCATGTCATTACACTCTTAGGATGGATAAAGCTTGATAAGAGTCGACACTTGTTAAGAATTATGCTACATAAGCACCACTTTAGAGATACCTTTAGTGATTAGATGATACTAAAATCATTTTACACTTTTAATGCATAATTTAAAAAAAAATGAAAAACATATCATTGTTTAAAAAGAATGTGAACATCAGTAATAATTCTCTAACAATGTACTCAAATTTTGTCAATTGCCACTTGTAGGTCAACTAGTTGTTTACTCAAATACTCCGTTTCGAAGCACGTTAGATGGGCATGCCCTCTCAATGAAAAGTGTATAACCCATTGGAGGAACAATTTGTAAGATTAGTAAGTATTTTTATAAATACCTACCTAGACTGATGACAGGTCATTTGTTCATATATGTCACGGAACATAAGGAATATAAGACTTGAAAATTTTGGTATATAAAAGGGAATGTTGCAATCCAAGAATTAGCACAAAAATGACAAAAATTGTCTTACAAGGGCCCTCAGAAGAATTAGGCAGATAATTTCTCATACAGACAGCAACATTAAGAATATTATATAGTTCACAAAAGAACAATTCAAAATAGAATTATTTTTCTTTAGAAAATGAAAAAATAATTACGTTAGAAGCTTGCCTTGTCACTTTGTGCTTGTCTTTGATTTGTTGAAGATAAAGGGAAATGTTTGTGAGCATAATCAGCAATGAAAATGAAATAATCACCACATTCACAATATAAAAAACACCCCATAATGCTTCTAATTCTGCAGTCTCTTCTTCTGATCCTTATTTTTTGGTCATTCACACAACAAGTATATTAGGCCAAGTGGGGGAGTGAGAGAGATCCATTGAAAGGGGTTTTACTTTTTCTTGACTTAGTGACATCTTCCATAAGCTTAAATACCATACAAACACAACCTCTTCTCAACACCAAAGTCATCGTGGTTTTGGTACAAATTCACACACTTTCTCATTAGAGCAAATCCTAAAAGGGTGGCAGAAGCTTTGAAAACAGAAACCTTCTTGGGAGGCACATAACATGGCCTTGGACTAAGCAAATTTGTAAACACTGTGAGTTACCAAGACTTGAAACTTCTTATGTGTCATTATTCATATTTGATAATGAGTTCTGTTTTCTTTTCCAAAATTTGCAAACTACAACATACTTGTGTTTCCATATGTGCAAATATCATAGCCATGAGTGTTATAATATCTTATATGTATTTGCACTTACTAGGCTGAAGCTTCTTAAAGATATTAGAGCAAGTGTTGACATCTTGAAGTTCTCTCTATTTATATTTGCATTTGGTTCTTGGACAATAAATTCTTAAAGAGAGAGTGAATATGGAGGAGAGGAATGAGATGGAAAGGGTTGATGATGTGATGCCTGGCTTTCGTTTTCACCCCACTGATGAAGAGCTTGTTGATTTTTATCTCAAGAGAAAAATTCAGCAGAAGTCTCTTCCCATTGAACTCATTAAGCAAGTGGATATTTACAAATATGATCCATGGGACCTTCCAAGTAAGAACTTCTACAACTCACTCATTATTTTTTAGCTTTATCTTCTTTTGTTGTTTTTCTTTATGCTCCATAGACACATATTACATGTAGGGTCTTACTAATTTGTAACCATGTTTTCCTCTTTCATTAGTTTTGGTCTTCAAATATATATAAAGTGTTGGTAAATTTTATTCCTGAAGAAGTCAAAATGAAGCATAGGTTCATCAGGAATATAATTAAGAAATACAAGGATCAAAACCAATGTTTTTAAATGAAGTGACTAAAATTAATTTTAACTTAATCTTAAAGGAACTAAAACGGATGATATCCTTTTCTTTTCCTAGAGTGAGCATCAAAAGTTGGAATTGTTCAAAACTTCACAACTCTTTTCTAATTTTAACTTTGGTTTCATCCATTTTTGTTTTATGCACATGCAGAGCTGGCAGGTACTGGTGAGAAAGAGTGGTATTTCTACTGTCCAAGGGACAGAAAGTACAGGAACAGTGCACGTCCAAATAGAGTCACAAGAGCTGGGTTTTGGAAAGCCACTGGAACTGACAGGCCTATATATTCCTCTGAAGGAAAGTGCATTGGTTTGAAGAAGTCTCTTGTGTTCTATAGAGGCAGAGCTGCCAAAGGGATGAAAACTGATTGGATGATGCATGAGTTTAGGATGCCTTGCATATCAGACTCATCCCCTCCCAAAAAACTCTCAGACAAAAGCTTCCCTCCAAGTGTATGTATTGCACCAATTCCTTTTACATACATACATACATGTCTGTAGTACATTCCAAATTTGGATATAAGTTAATATTAATATTATATGTTACAGATCATTATGTGTAATAGATTTGTTGACTTTACAATAATTCATATTAGCAATGAATTCTGATTGATTATTAATGTAAATTTTTTATACTTGCAATGTTTAAAAATTAAACTTTGGAAATTAAATCTAAACTTTACTAACCATGTAAGAATAAAAAAATAAGATCAATTATTCTTATCCTTCAGACTCTCACACTCTCAACTCTCACCTAACTGTTGTGGGAGAGAGTATGGAAATTTGAGAAGAGTTAATTGACAAACATATAAATAGAGAAAGATAGAAATATTATATATTTCAACAGTGATTATTCATGTAGTGCTTTGTGTTGTTTCAGGATTCATGGGCAATCTGTAGGATATTCAAGAAAACCAACTCCATCTCCATGGCACAGAAAGCTTTATCTCACCCTTGGATCTCTCAGTTACCTGGAAGCATAATATCTGACATGTTCACACAGGGTGCAACAAACCATCAGCTAGGATCACCAGCCATTCAGTTCTGTGGTGACAAGCAAGAGTTACACCAAGTATCTAATCAAGCCATCATCACCAACTTCTCAGCTTCAGATATTCCCACATACAAACCCATCAACAGCAGCACAGTTTCCAAGCCATCACCACAAATTCCTGTTTCAGATGGAGACCTTGCTGACAACTTCATATTCTACTCAGGGCCCACCAAGTGCACACTTGATGCCACTTCCATGCTTTCTCCCAACCCTGACTATGTAGCATTTGAAGAGCCAAGCCAACAACAGTACAGTGACTTCTCAATCAATCTACCTCATGACATGCAACAAAACATTAGCACAGAAACAGGAACAAAAGAACAAGATTGGGAAACAATTGGGAGAACCACTGGATTTCCCTTTAGTTTGTCTCCTCCATATGATGCTTGGAAGGCTTCTTCTGTTGCATGGGACTCACCTCCTTGCCCCAGTGAAATGTCCACTACCTATTCCACCAATAAATGCTACACTTGATTAATTAATTAACCAAATTGAGGCCATTAATTATTCATGGTGTGATCTGGCACTTGCAATAGAAGGCTTGTTAGTAGTTACCATTTTTACAATTTTAGTATATTTACCACTAAAATCAATACCATTAGGTACTGATTTTACTTGTAAATGTACAAGTGCTATCATTGTTTCGTTGTTCATATTTATATGTATCAGAATGTAACTACCCCTGGAAACATAGAAAAGAGCCACAAGTTTTATAAATGATGTGCTGGGAAAATAGATTCTTATCATGTTAGTTTTTTGTGTGACAGAGTCATGTGAGGGAAAAAACTAGGCACAAAGACTTCAAGGTATTATGAAAATTTGTGGGATCATAGTCCATGTGTCTATCTTTTTTATTCACGTGATTTTGTCATTTGAAAAACTCTCTTGGAATGATTCATTTTTGGAGCGGGGAGACACTTTGTAGTTTCGAGGAGGTTTGCTTAGTTATTTGCATTTATGCCATGATGTACTTCATATATTCACCTACTTGTGCATATAGTTTCATATCACTTTTAATCTTTTGGTTTAATGGTTTATTTATGTTAAAAGTTGTGATTTTAATCCCTATACTTATATCAAATATGAATATATGATAAGAGGTCTTTATACTTTTATATTTATGAATATTGTCCTCAACTTTTTTTTTTAAAAAAATATGAATTTAATTTCTCTTATAGATATATGTATATTTTGAGTTCTAAGAGAGAAAGAATTAAATAAATCTAAACTTTTTTGTGGACCTAATGATATGAAAATATAACGTTTAACTAAAAAATATAAGAACTAAAAAAATGTCTGTCCAGGAATCTTGTTTGTTATTTGGAGTATAGCTGAAAAGGCTAAAAGTTAAAACAAAGCACAACTAAATTTATGATGGGAGAATATAGACTTCAATTTTGGCTTCTTACAGAACACTTGATCATAAAAAATAAATAAATTAGCTTTTACCTGTTTTAGATAATTATATTGTGAGATGAATTCACATAGTGGAGGAATGTGGCGTGCAAGAATGAATATGAGAATACAAAAGGGACATTTTTGGTTCATTTTTTCAAGAGGGTGCCAATTTAAAGTACATTGGCCATAATGATGAAGATCAGAGATGATATCATGCATGAGTGGACGTGAAAAATAGTTAAAACACTGTTTGATCATTGGAAGAGACACGGGTGAAACAGATATAACACGTATACAAAATATAATATTATATATAAGGATAATTAGATATACACACGCTAAACTATATGATTTAATTTTTTATTAAGCAGAGAAGCCAAATTTTCAGGCCACCACAAGTATAATAGTTACAACTTTCTTTACTTTTAACAAAGTCAGGATGATCTACTACTTGCTTGTATGGATTAAGTTATTTTGTGATTGCATTTTTTAATTAATATTTTTAAAATGTATTTATCTAAAACAAGAATTTAATAATAGTGTAAAAATATTTTACATTATTATCTAATCATAAATTTCGTGCATTATAAAATTAATGATTTTTATAGTAGTTATTTAAAAGTTATATATAAGAATGGGCTAAGTTACATATAATATTTCGTGCAATCAACAACCTCCCACTCCCTCCCCCTTTGCAGCCACCCCATCAAGTAATCACTTGATAAAAAAATCAAATAGGGATATATTTGGAATTTTGAAAATTTGGTAACTTGAAAAAAAAAAGTCTTATAATACTGTAGTAAAGAATTTACTAATTTGTTTTCCAAAAAATAAAACAGATTGGCCTAGGTGTGATTGTTATGGGTGTTTCTCTTTCTGCACCTCCCATTTTACTATTCGCATCTTCTATAAAAATTCAAGTTACTTAATCTGCCCTCATTTATATATAAGAAAGGGCAAAGAGAAAATTCGTTTCAGTTTGTGGACAAGAAAATGAGTAGGTGAGAAAACAAAAACTCTTGTTAAGACTTGTTTTACTCTGTTTTCGTATTGGTTTTTATCAAATTGGACCAGCTCAGCCCATTCTTTTAAAAATAAAATAAAAGAAGAAAAAGAAAATGAAAACAACAATGAAAATCACATCAAAATACATTTACAATCATAGAGGAAAAACTTTTACAAATATTTTCAAGGTTTTTTTAGACTTGCTTATTGAATTTGAAACTTAAAATACGCGGCTCGATAAACTGACAAGGTGCCATTAATCATAACATAATTTCCATGGATAAGTTTATTTCAATTAGTAATTTTAGTTATGTTCATGGAAGTATATTTGCAGTGACAGAAATTATTTAAACACTAGGAAAATTGGTGAATTTTAAAGTATATAAAAGCTCATAAGCTAAGCTTGTAAAAAAAAACAAAAAGCTCATAAACTAAGAATAACATTATATTAGACTTTCACTAAACTTGAAAAATGATTTATTTATTTATATAAGAATCATACTTGATCGAATTGATTCTAATCTAAGCATAAATATAATCATACTTAAAAAAAATTGCATTGGTGGGCTTATCCAAGTTGGTGCCAATTTGAACAACCTAAAATTTGCAAAAGAATTTAAAGTATATATCATAAGTTAAGCTTGTAAAAAAAAAAAAACTCATAAGCTAAGGATAACATTATATTAGACTTTCATCAAATTTGAAAATGATTTATTTATTTACATAAGAATAATACTTAATTCTGAATCAAATTCATCCCAATTCTCAAACCTTTCCCTAGACACTTAAAATGGATTTGGTAGAGATTATATCAGCAAGTTCTTAGTTGTAAGGAAAAAAAAACAAAAATTGTATTCACAATTGCATTCTAAATATGGAGTACCATATGTACAAAACAAAAATTAGCAATAACTATTGACAAGGAAAAAGTAAGAAAGATGGTTCTATATGTATCCTTCTGTTTACAAAATTGATATTATTTAGTTTGTTACGGCACCAAGCTAGTTGATCCCTCGTTATTTTTGACATGTTCAACACTCTCCAAACCAATTTCATGTCCACTTGAGGAAAAAAGTAAAGAAGATTATCTCTACCATCTTCCTCATGCTTTTGGAACTTCTTCAGTATGCTACTTCTCTTCAAAAATTCGTTAAGTCTCTTCTCCTTCTGCATAACCAAACAATATAGAATTATATATCAAAAGAAGAAACAGTTTAAAACCGTTTTTACTTAAAGAAAAGAAGATTTTGTTTTAGAATCTCTATTAGTCAATTACCTTTTGAAGTTCTACTTGAAGCTCTATAAGAAATTCTGAATCTGCAGGGTCCTGGAGCTTTCCTTGAGTTTCTCTAGGACCTTTATGAGCAAAGCTAGATGCATCTTTATCAGTTCTAATGAAACGGCAAAACATACTAATTGATTCTTCCAAAATCTCTACTAGCATATCAATTGTGATTTCATCTTTATTTGCATCTCTTGTTTTGAATTTCTCTTCCTCCTTGGTGTTGTCCTCTGCAGCCAATTGAGGTTTCTATAGAATGAGATACTATTTTACTTATATAAATGGATATTTATATGGTCCTCCACTAAGGGACTATGAAAGTGCGGCTAATAAAAGTAACTGTTAAAATTGTGTTTTTTAAAGACTTCATGCACTAAAATAGAAAATTAGTCCATTCCAGAATCTATTGATTAATCTATGATCAATAAGTCACTTTCTATTATTGGTTTAAATTTGTTGAAAATTATAAGTATAACTTTTTAAATAAGAAGTGACATCCAATAATTTGTCATTTGTAATAAATTTCAGTGAAGAGTAGAAAATATGTTCAAAACAATGTGTATATATATTACTAACATTTCTATTGTCAAAATTGAAAGTTCTCACCTCTTATAACCGGAACTTGAAGAAGATTTTGCATAGCACAACGATTCCTGGCATAGTATTCAACTCGTGGACCTTGGAACCGTTCATTCTCTATAAATCTTAGCAGAAGCACTTGAAATTGTTGGAACTCCTCAGCTACTTCATTGTAACTATGAAATCTGTATTGATCAGATTCCCATAACTGCAGGGCCTTCCAATACTCCCACTGAAGGAATTCCCAAGAAAGGCACAACTGTCCCACATAAGCCATTTCCAAGTCACTGTAAAATTCTCTCATAAACTTCTTCAATGGATCAGATTCAGATTTTTTACGTCTACTAAGGTGAAAGATGCGTGAAAGAAAGAATGTGATTGCTGGAGAAGAGTTCTCACAACTTGGAAATGATAGCATAATGTCCTTGGACTTCAGGGCACCTATAATTTGCCATGAAACGTAGAAAACAATATGGTGATTGTATTCTTAACCACCAAACTTTAAAAACTGTAATGCCACGAAACTTAGATGCTAAATCATAAATTTATGTAATTTATTGTAGTAGTTAATGAAAGATAAGGTCATAAAAAGCATTACCATAATAAAAATTATTGCATCTGTATAAGAATACTATAAATTATTCTCTTTGGAATCTGGAAAAACAAAAAAAGTCCATAGTGCACTCTACTGCAAGGTGTTTTGGAAAATTCATGTATTCCCAATGTTCAACTAAACAAGTTTAGTGGATACTCACTTAATTATAATGTTCCTTTAACAAATGAAGGGGGAAGAAAAAGTAAAGAAAAGCATTGAATCAAAACAGCTGAAAAGTTAAAACAACTGACCTATGGCAAACAGCTTTTGGTAATTTAAGATATCAAATTTTCGCATTCTTTCTGTGTAACTCTTGTAGAACTGTGTAAGATCATTTATGGTATTACTATGCTTGAATTTTTCTTCAATTTCCCATGGCTTCAAGTCTTCCATTATCCTTTGTGTCTCAAAGGTGGTAGGCAGACCAGTTGCTCTTACCTTGTTCAGCTCCATCTTGAGCTGTTCTATCAACTCTTGATGTTCCCATTGTGCATCAAACCGGTAAGAATCCTCAAGATCTGAATCTGTTGAACTATGCAAATTTTTGCCATGTCTATGCTGAAAACAATACCCTTTCAACTTTTTGTTATCAATATCAGAATCTTGCACTCTAGCCTCTCCTTCCAATCTTCTTATCTCAACCATTTTATCTCTATCTTTAACATCAAAACTCTCTAATCTTTTTTCACCCTCAGATTCCAAATCTTCTACTGTCAACACTGCATTTTCTTCATCATGGTTTCCCAAAGTGTCAAGCTTAACAGTGGTTCCAAAATCTGTGTTTGATAAAAATCCATCTCCTATACAACTGATCATAGAATCTAATTCATAGCTTACACAAATGGAGTCATCTTCAGAAAGTAAATTCTCCTCAGCTAAAACTTCTTCAGCAAGCACATTGTTATTCAGATTCTCCACTTGATGTTCATCAAGTTGTTGTTCTTCTATAGAAGGCACAGTCTTGAGCCTCACTGCTGCATCAACACAATTTATTTCGCAGCTTTCTGATTCAAAGTTTCTTTCAGATTCATTAACAGTATCTTTTTCCAAGGAGAAATATTTTGAATGAACACATGGTTCATCCAAGAAGCTACTGAAACTCTTATCTAAGATGAACTCATGCTTGTTGGTGCATTCAAAAGCCTTATCATTATCAATGTTCTCATAATCAGAAGTTTCGCTACACTTCCAAGTTTGATACTGAAATTTGAAAACCAACCTCATTGTCTCCTCTTTTTCAAGGCCAAGGTTCCCACCATATTCAGCAATAGTAACTGTTTCAAAACAATCCTCATTGGACTCTGCTTCGGGTTCAGCACCGTTTGAATCATTTCGATCAGTACGCTCTTGTTTAGATGGAATAGCATGCGTATCTTCCTCAGATCTTTCACTTTTCAACTCTGCATCTTTAGGATATTTAAAACAATCTTCTTCAGCCTCAATTTTTGTCTCAGAATTGTTAGACTCAGCATGATAGTTCTCAAGGCAAAGATTTGAAGAACATGCTGAACTGATTGCTTCATGACTGAAGTATCTGCAATAAACAACAAACACAAAAAGTTGAAGGAGATTGCATAACTGAGGTATAGCTTAACTGGTGTGAAAAGTTCTATTGCAATACCTCATGAAGATTCTGGTGAAAAGCCAGAACAGAGTTTCCACAAGCTGTGAGATGAAAATCCAAACATACCCAGAGAAGAGATCCATACTTTGGTCCAAAAACTATCCTTTTATATAAAAAAAAAATGTGTTTTTCAAGGAAATCTCATTTATGCAGTGGTTCTAATAATCAAGCCATGAATAAGTTCATTACTTTTAAAGCAAAACAGAGGAACTAAAACAGGGGAGGTCATGCAAACTATTGATTTGTACCTTGAATTTTTCATGATCTTTTAACTATAAAGACTAAGATATATAGGTAAAAAATCAAAAGATGTTGTTCAGGGAAAACAAATGTGATTTAAACCATATATGAAGCAAGAATTAAGGGAAGAAAAGAACATGTCAGCTACTTTTATTTTGAGTCTATCTTGGGTTACTTTAGAGGCATGGGATTCCTAAGAGTTGAAAGGGTTCTATCGACCATTATTCTTTTTTATATGCTCCATTGATACGGGACACACAAAAAGGGGAATTGTGTTTTGTTGTTGCCCCCAATTTTCTACAGATAGAAACAAAGGTTGCAGGTTTCATGCATTTGCAAGGAAGAAACATTCACACTCGTGTGACCTCTTGTCACAGTGAAAACTCAACCATACATCGATTGAGAAACTACTAAATCAAAGAGTTAGGAATTAAAATCATGTCATGCTACTTGCACTGTGT
This sequence comes from Psophocarpus tetragonolobus, assembly GCA_037954015.1. NCBI lineage: Eukaryota > Viridiplantae > Streptophyta > Magnoliopsida > Fabales > Fabaceae > Psophocarpus > Psophocarpus tetragonolobus. The sequence continues at coordinate 28,370,533 of CM075696.1, read as the reverse complement.
TTATTTTGTTATCTTATCATTTGTGCAATAATATAATTTAGTGTAATTTTTTTATTAATATTACTTTTGAGATAATTATCTTAAAACTTACCAAATTTATTATAAATAAGTATTGTAATTGATATTTTACTTTGCTATTTACACATGAATGGTTAAATTCATTAAATGACGTGGAAGATATATGTAATTTTTTTTATAGTGATACTATATTGAAGTTAAACATTCAATACAAAAGGGGACATTTTTTATGGTACATAAAATGGAACATAATTTTTAGTGGATTATATCAATTTTAGTACTTAATCGAAATATTATTCTACTTGTGTTGTGAGATAATGACAACTTGCATTGACTAGTGTTGTTGATTGACCTGGCCCTAAGAAAACTCTTTAATTTATTCTCTTTAAGTGGGTGTGGAATATATTCTTGAGGTTTTACCTTAGGCCTGCATAACAGAACCATACGAAGTTTCCAAGGCCAAAAAGAAGACAAAAGTCCAATTAAAGTTAAAAGGAAATTATGATTTATGAGATTTACTCTTCTGTGTTTGTTTCATTTTAAGCTATGAAAAAAAAAATAAAAATTAATGGGGACACTTATTATTAATTTTTTGACAGGCAAGGTGGAGCTAGATCATTCAGTTGGGTAGACAAAATAATAACAACATTGTTTAAGTCTAAAGTTCTAAACTTAGGATTTCTTGTTTATAAAAAGATTATTACACTAAATTTTTTTAGGAAAAAATGTGTTCTCATTATTTTGTATTTAAATTATATTAAAAATAGATAAAACATTTAAATGTGTATCTTTTGGGTCAGTTCTTGTAACAATTTTTTTTCCCAATAAAATAACCTTTATTATCAACCTCTTAGTGTGTCTAAATTATTGTGAATACTTCTATCTTTTTTTTTATCTTTAACAAGCGATTAAGCATTTATATTTTGTGATAAAACAATATTATAGTTAGGATATTGTATAAATACCATATATTATTGTGCCCTAGAAAAAATTCATACATGTTCATGATTACACATTATTGATTACTCATTTACTCCATATAAAGTTCTTACTAAAATGATTTTAAGATTTTAATAATTTGAAGCGCGTATATGGCATAATAGGTCAATAAAATTTGAAGAAAAGTTCAGATAATTTTGATGGGGGAAATTAAAGATTCAGTCATGATGATGAATAAAATTATTCGAAGCACTTAGTAACTTTAATAATGAGTCCTTTTTTCACCTTTTTCCCGTTAAAACAACATCTTCCAAACATAGATTATTAAAGTGCATAAACTTGAAAAATTAATTATTTTGTGGCGAAAAGTGGGTCCATTAAACAATAAGCACTGTTACTGCCAAACAATTTGAAATTATCATCTGCACCAAAATCCATGATTTTGAATGACTACAATTAGGTAGGGAGAGTGAAAGTAGAATCTTTAATTTACTGTCTGTTCTTTACTGACTTCATGAAAAATTTGAATATAGAAAATCCAAACTCATCATAGTAGGACTCATTTTTTAATTATTAAATAAATATTATACATCACTAATATTATATTGGTTCGAATGCCAATGAGTTAGGATTTTTTAATCAAATTTTATGAATGAAAGAATTATAGTTCAGAGAAAATAATTCATCAAAGACAACTTCTTGCTAAAGATTAATCAATAATCATAGACAATTAATTAATTTACATAGAGAAAAAGAAAGTGCACTTGTGATTGAATAATAACTATTTTTTAAAATCGTATCTATCATTGAATTGAGAAAAATACTACTAATTCATGATTCATAGGTTCAATTATTATTGATTTTAATAAAATAGTATTTTTTATTATTAATATAATATAAAAATTTAAGATTATAAAAGAAAAATATATTAAGAAGTAATTATAAAAGAAAAAAAAAAGTAATTTTACTAAATACATATTCATATTACTAAGTTAACCCCCATTTTCATATGGAACTCGAAAAATAAGGGATACATTTAGTAAAATTTGAAAATTTTAAAAAAATTTATAAACAGATTGAACTAGTTAAACCATCAATTTTATCAGTTTTTTACTGATTTTCATACTGTTTTTTACTCGCCAATTTTTAACGTTGACCAAACTGGTTATCAAACTAATTTATCATTTTTTGGACCAAACTAACTAGTTCAGTTATTTTTAAATATAATAGAGTAAAATTGTTTTAAACTCTAATATATAACTATTAGACTATCTTTTTCTGAAAGAAACTATTAGACTGTGTACTTAACACCTGAAATAAAATTAATAATAATTAAGCTACTTTGATGAGTATCATAATTGTAGATACTTTAAAAGTTAATTTTCTTCCTTATAGATATAGCTGCACTCAATTTCATGTTCTTCCTTTTTTTATTTTCCTGCAGATTCCCAGCGTGCATGGCTATGGATGTGGGTCTATACCAAAAACAGTGCAAGCAGGTCAATGAACTAATGATTTACTTCAAAGGACTACTCTTGAGTGTAAAGATAATAATAGCATTATCTTAAATCATGTAAAGAAAAAAATAACTTACAAAAATAGTCACATAATGATTTGGTTGGATTACACAATGTTGCTAAGTCTCCTGATAATAACAATGATAGTGACAATTGACTTTAATTTCTTTTGCAAATTTTGTTGTCAATACTTACTCTCAATAAGATTGGTCACAGCTTATTATTCATATCTTGTGCTAACTTGTGAATGATTTTTTTAATAATACATTATGAATTTTTCATTGAAGTTTCAACAACTGCATTGATCATATTAAGAAACTTTTATTTATATTAAGAGTTAATTCTTATGTTATGAATACGTTTTTTTATAATTTTTTATAGTAATGGTCTTAAGAGTCATATAATTGGAGATTATGAGTAATTAACAGTTTTACCTGTTCTGCATAACCATTAAACTCTTTTTCATATTTATGTAAGTACATTAAAATAAAAACTGAACACTATAAGTTTGTGTACTCCTCAGAGCATCACATTATTTGGGTAAAATATATATATATTTTTTTCAAATATACTTGGTGCAAAGTAATTTAATATGATTTTAGTATTTACATTTACTGAATGTAATATGGTTAATCTCTATAGAAAATTTAAAATGTGTATTTTCATTAAAACATAAGGATTAAAAATACAATAAATATAACTTAGTAGCATGGATCACTTATTTGGATTGACCTAGTAGTGGAGGTTGAGATATGCATTAAATTTTAGTTCGATCTTAAATAATATTATTATAAAAAATATTAAATTTTATAGAATTTAAAATTGAATTTTGAGATACTTTGTAAAAAACATTACTAATTATTGATGCTTTTATTATTAGAGTTCCTATTTGAAACACTTGATTACATATTGCAGGGTTTTCAGAAAGAGAAAAATATATATACATAGATAATGTAAACATTACACAGACATTAAATTATCATTTTATATTTATTAAATTAAATTATCATTTTATATTTATTAAGTTTATTTATTTTATTAATTAATATTTTAAAAATTATATAAACCAAGAAGAAGAACCCAAAGGCTTAAACCTACCCGTGAAGGGTTGCAGCTAAATTGAAATTGCTGTGCTTTCATTTTAGGGGTAGTGAGTGATGACAGAATGTTATTATATTCTATTGTGATTTAGGAGCCTCTGTTTCCAATTTTTTATTCCCAACCAAGCTTTTGTTTTGTTAATAGGTTTCTATATATGGGAATGGCATTATAGATTTCTTTCTTTTTTATAATTAAATTGTCATCTAAACGCGTTTTGTAGAATACACCATAAACTCTAGTTTTGTGCTGTATAGTGTTAAGATCCGTTTAACAAAATTTAATTAAGTCTAAACTTATGTTTCTGATAAGAGAGGAAAAAAAAAAAAGGTAGAAAAAAGAAAATAATTTTTAATTTAAAATTTATAAGTTATTTTTGTGGTAACTCATATTATTTTTCCTGAAAGCTAATTTTTCACATGTTCATATGGTTTGTTTGGATAAACTGTTTTTTTAGAAACATTTTTTTTTTAAAAAAGAAAAATAAAATTAACCTTTATTTTGACTTAGCTTATGCATATATAAGTTGAACAATAAAACTTCTTCCATATAACTTCTTTAAAAGATGATTTTAACTTAGGCATAAATTATTTTTAACTTATGTATTGATCAAAAGTCTATTTTATTTTCTTTTTATTTTGTAATTATTTTTGGATAAATTTATCCAAACATGTAAGTAACCTAATTTTAACTTATCTAAAAAATTATTTAATTAATTTTTGCAACATATATTTATTGAGAAATTTATCTAAACATGACTTAAATTGAATTGTATGGTAAAATAATTTATTAACATTATTATAATTTTTTAATCAATAATAAAGTCAATCTATTTAATCTTTAGAAAAATAACATTGTGCTTTTAATTTCTAACAATTGCAAACTTGATATTTTTAGATCAAACCGGATTTAAGTTTAACAAAAAGTTTCATAAATCTTGCAAAGGACAACATCACTATCATATATTCCCAACCAAAGTAGTTAATCTTCTTCTTAGCAAATTTTTTTATCATGAATAGGAAGTCCATGGTGAACATAGTAAAAGTCAAGTTATAACAATTCAACTATAAAAATAAAACTATTAAAAATGGTAGGTAAGAGTTTAATTAGTAATTATGAAGAATAAATTACCATATATTTTACTTAGAACTTAAAATTGTCTATGAGCAATGACGATATTTACTACGTGTACTTTGAAAGTAGTAATATATTTGTCATTACATAAATTTCACCATCATTAATCAATTTGTCTCATTCATGTTCCAATTTGATCTAATTATTATTCTAAATTATAAATCAAATCAAATCAACATCTTATACTCCGGCCAAGATAATAAGAAAAATAGAGATTAAGCAACCTTGTTCCATGAATGGGCTGGATTCATATAACAATATTCCAATGAAAAAAACATCACGGGTCACCTCAAAGCCTATTATATATCTAACTAGCCCACAAAGTTATATAATAGAGTTAGTATGTAATTTTTAATTAAATTATAATATTAATAGAGATTTTTCTTCAATGACGAAAGAGGAAGGTTATATATGTAAGTTAAAATAAGAAAGTTGTACAATATGTACAATATTATACAAACGAAAAATTCCTGTAATTACCAAAGCAAATACTCTATTAAATGATGGACCATGTTTCGAGAAAATATTTAAAACAAAAAAGGATTGATGGATCACCAGAAAAAAAAAACACTTGATTTTACTCTCTCTCTCTAAAAAACCATTGTCATGTGAGAAATTAATAGGAAATAAAAGTCGAAATCATTTGAAACATTATTGTTGAAAATAATTTGTATAATGTATAAAATAAACAGTAGCCATCCAAATAGACATCAACTTTCTCTTCTTAACGAAAGTCATACAAAGTTCTGTAAAGTGATCCGTAATTATTATTTTAATATAGAAAGAAGTATCCATAGTAATTATTTAGTGTCTAATTAATATTGTGTTTATGATAAAATTATCTATAAAAAAAATAATGATAATTTTATTTAATCTTTTAAAATACATTTTCTCCACTTTAGAGTAACAAATTAAAACCCTAATAAATTAATTACTTGTATTTATCTATCTATAAATAAATAAACAGTAAAGTGTACAGATTTAATTTCTTTTCCTTTTTAAATTTGAATTTTGAGTACAGATTTTTCATTTGTTTTTGGTTTTCATTTTTTCTTGTAGGGAAAACTATTACACTAATTTATTAAAGAGTTTAATTGGTATACATTGTCAATGTAATATTCAATCATAACTTTTTATTTATGTGTGACTTTTAAAGTAGTAATAAATGTAAAATGAACAAATTTAACATAAATGAAAAGTTATGATTGAATATTATTATAAAAATATTAGTATATACCATTTTCGATTTTATGGAATTCAGAGGTATGTTTCCTAGTGTGGTTTTACATTGCATTATTTTAAAGTCAATTGCTTAAGTCACGTCACTTGCAATTCACAGGAAGAAAATAAAAATCTAACTACTTTGGCCTTTCAAGTCAAATATATAGAGTGAAAGGTGGCTAAAATTCCTGCATAATGAAAACAAAAACGAATCTGATAGCCCAATATACCCATTTTCAGAAGGCAAAGAAAAGACTATAAAATATTCATTATTCACGTGAAAAATATAGTATTATTCACATTACGTCTAAGTATAACAAATTTTACTTTCGTTGATATCCTTGTGCATAGCTCAACATAAGCATGTGAGCTATGCAAAGTCTTTTGCAATTTTTCATCCTTAATTTCCAATAATATTACACGTTAACTAATTAATATACAGTTGGTTTACTTTATGCTATTATTTGGATCTGAAATTTAAACGTGGACTACATTAATGCATATTTTTATATATGCAAGATAAAAATTGTTTTGGCCTAATATTGTTTCTTTAGGATAGCATATTGGGCTGATATTGTTGTGGGCTTATGGACCTAGGTTAGGGGCTTTGCTAATGTCACCTCCTCATTGCTATTTAAATCTCTAAAAGTTTGTATTTTAAAATGTTCATCACAACTGAAATGTTATGGACAATAAAAGGAGTTTGAATTAACACTATGTAGTATTTGAATTCACACCTACAGACATGTAAAAAGATGTATATGTCATTTATTTTATCTCTTTTTTTTATTCTCCAGTAAACTATTGCTAGAAAGTAAAAAAATTTACAAATTTTGTCACTCTCCTACAAAAGGCTGTTGGAGAGTAAAGTTTGGATACCTTTTTTTAACTAGTGTGTTGGCGAAGGGAGATAGGTGTTGGCGAGGGGAAGGTCCAATAAATTTCAAGACGATTTGGTTGAGATTGAGTTGAATGAAGTGATGAGAGAGAGAAAGGGTAAAGGGTAAATGAATATGAATCTTATCAGAGGAGGAGGGTTGCCTTTATATAGGGGTACTTGCTTGATGTTATAGAAGGGAGAAAAAAGCAACGAAGGTGTGTGAAACTTACACTTACACATCACGACCTGCAAGGTCCAAATGCAGGATTGCATGTGGGAGAGCATAACCTTCATAGATAAGAACGGTGTGACTCACACTGTCTCCAGAGTCTAAACAATACCTAAAAAAAACATTATCAAGAAACGATACCAGTATGATATTTGGCAAGAGCTTATCGGAGAGTTAAAAAAAAATTGAAATTTTTTTAATTCTTTGGCAAGAGCTCACTGGAGGTTAAAAAAAAATTCAAAATTTTTTAACTCTCTAGAGAAAGCTTACCGGAGAGTTAAAAAAACTTCAGGGGGAATCAAATTTAGGGGTAAAATGGAAATTTGGGAAAAAATTTATAAAAGTAGGTTTAAATTCAAATTGTAGTAGTGTTAATTGATATCCTCGGTAACAAAATGGAGTAGGTCAAGAGTGTTGACTTGCTACTCGCCATTTTAGCAAGGAGGGTGAGAAAATTTTCTCCTTGCACCTCATTTTAGAGGTATATTTTTTACTCTAATTTGACTTTTTAGAGTGGAATATAGAGGTATTGAGAAAAATTATAGACGTGTAAGCAGAAAAGTCCTAGGAGGGTGATGTTTTGAGCCCGCCTATCCACTTGGATCGTCTAGCCTAACCTGCCATTTTGGTGGGCCAAAGGCGAGGTCAAGGTGGACTTATTCATCAATCCGTTAATATTTTATTTTATTTTTAAAAAATTATTTATATAAATAAATAAAATAATTATAATAAAAATAAACTATTAAGTATGATTTCTAAAAATGATTTTATTAAGGAATAAAATCAAACTTGTTATGATTTTATCATTTATTTTTTGTAAAATTGATAACCTCATGAAGAAAATAAAACCAAAGATGTAAGTTTTGCTTTTTATGAGTTTTTTATTTTTTAAAATCATAAAATTTTCAAAAATAAAATTTTATTATTAAAATTAAGTTTTATTTTATTTATAAAAAAATATTTTTTTCCTAATTTGATGGGCCAAGAATTCTAGACCATCCTATCTATGACTATAACAACTTAGTCCACTCGCAATCCTTTTTTACTACCGAAAATAAGTGTTTGATTAATTTGTTTTTTTTTTAATTTTTGAAAAAAAATTTCAAAAATTATTTTTGATAAGAAAACAAAAAAAAACTGTTTAGTAAGTGTTATTTGAATACTATTTTGAAGATATAAAAATAAAAAATTTGTTCATATTTATTAAAATTTCATTAATGAAAAGCAAAAGATAATATATTCTTATTGTATTTTGAGTTTTCAAACAAAGATAAAAAACTGAAAAGTAAAACTACTTCCTTCAGTTTTTTTTTTTAGTTTTTAAAAACTAAAAAATTAAAATTATTTTCGAAACCTATTTTCTAAAAGCAATATACAAACAAGATTTTTAATTTTTAAATACTAATATACTGTTGAAAAAAGTTTTCTTTATAATGTCCATATCATATTCACAACAAGAAGATATTGGTGGGTTTTTCCTTTATTTGCCATATTTCTTAGAGGGACTTCTTTATTTATTTATTTTGGTCAATTATTAAGTAGAAGAAAGGTTAGGAAGTTATCTTTTTCGCATGTGGTTGTGCGATCCATTTGATTTTTGAGGAATGATAAAGTGTTCAATGGAGACAAGTGTGATTTAGTTATTGTTTATATCTAATCAACATTGATTTTAGCATTAACTATCAAGGATTTTGGAAGCCACTATTTTGTTTTTCTTTGATTGGTGTATTATAATTCTTTTTCTTGTTTCACTTGGTTGTAAAGCCTTGATGACTTGGTTAACTTTGTATTGTAGAAGGATCAAAATACCCCTTGTGCTTTCTAATGTTAAAAAGGTTTAAAATATCCCTTATATTATATTTTTATAATATTTTCCTTATAAAAAATGATAAATTAATATATTATCCGAAGTTTCAGCAAATAAATTATTTAATTTTTAGCATAATAATTTGATAATCTTTATTCAATGTAATTTTATCTTTATATACTACAACTCAAATATATTAAATGAAGTAATGGGAGACTAAGCATGCTATATATTTTGTGGAATTTGGATTTTCTAACTTTTGAGATTTGGTAATTTTGATAACTTTACCTCATTCTAAATTATTATAACTATATCCAAATTAGTTCATATTTGTGACTTGCCTTCATCATAATTATAATATAATATAATATAATATAATATAATATAATATAATATAATATAATATAATATAATATAATATAATATAATATAATATAATATAATATAATATAATATAATATAATATAATATAATATAATATAATATAATATAATATAATATAATATAATATAATATAATATAATATAATATAATATAATATAATATAATATAATATAATATAATATAATATAATATAATATGTTGCATTAAAAAAATGAAAATAATAAAATTATTAGTAAAAAATTAATATTATATTTAAAAACCAAATACAATATTTATTATAAGATAAATATTTTTTTTTAAAAAAATACAAACATTCATTTTGAGATGGAGAAAGTATCATACATATTTTTTATTATGACTTTTACTAATTGAAGATCATTTATATTTAATCAATCTATTACGGCTCCTCATGCAATAATTTCAAGTTTTTTTTATAGGTCAAACGATGTTATTAATATAAAACAATAGAGTGAGAAGTTATTCCACCAAAATTTTGATTTTGACTCCCTGAAAATAATAGTATTGTATGTGTTCCAAATATATTACTGTCTAACAAATCACACAAAAAATCATATACAATACATTATCTTTGTCCTACTGACTAAGTCTTTAAATTGCTTATAATATTTTCGATATAAAATCCTATAAAAATTCTTCACTATGTATATAATGTCCTCACATTTGAGTAGTCACTTAACAAATAAAAAATAAGTGTGGTTTGATTATTTGTATTATAAAACCAACCTCTAACACCATGTCTTGTAATTATTCCTCTCTCATGAAATGTCATCTTGGTTTTAAAACACCTATTGTTTTGCATCCTGCGCATTGCAAAACAATTTCATGTTTTGTTTCAACAAACACGATTTTTATAAGCTGTTCAAGTTTCTTTCTTTCTTGTTCTTTTTTTCCAAGCAAGCTTCTCCTCTTGTCTTATAGGTCTGTTTGTGTCTTTCCAATTTCAAAATATTTTTTTCTAATTAAGCCCTCATTTATTAGCACACACTCAAACAACAAAACAAGTAATATGCAACTATTCGTTCTATTATTTAAGTAAAAATAATTTTATAAAAAACATCTTTACCATAATATACAATTTATATATAATTAATACATGCTTTTAAATATGTAGGGTAACTTCATAAAAACATATAATTAGATGAAAAGAACAATATAGAAGGCAGACAAGTTCCAACACACTTAATGGCCAGAGTGAGTTGAGGTGACAATGCATGAGAAGAAGAAGACAAAAAAAAAAAAAAAAAAAAAACTTGAAATATACCCAATTCAAGACCCCAATAATCACTACCACTTAATTGCTTCTTCTTGTTGGGGTGGCAAAACAACACTTTGATGATCATCATATCTCATACCACCCAATTCTCATTGGTGTTTTTGTTGCACATGACTAAAGTCGAATCACACAGCGTTTTTTATCAAATATTATAATCTATTTTTAATTAAAAATTATTTAAAAAATAAATTGAATGTTTGTAAATTTATTTTAAATTTAAATTTTCTTTTGAAGAAATTAAAAAATTATAGCTTTGATTATTTCTCAATAATTTATTTTAGTCTTTTTTTCATACTTTTTTACTTCATAAAAATTTATTTTTTGTTATATTCAAATAAGATTAATTATTTCAAATTAATTTTCAATAAATCTAAATAAGAATTAATTTTGATTATAATCAACTATATATATAATTAGTTATTAAAATAATCTAACAACTTTCCTAAATATACTCTTAATATGTTTAAATATTTAATTTCCATTTTTTCCTCATTCTACGTTTAACAAATGGTGATTTACCCTAATAGCATAATAAGTGTGGGTTAAAAGTTAGAAAAAAAAAACGCTCATGCAGTGAAAAAATTTTATTCTCTCATAATTTTCTTACCATCTATAAATTTGTTAACTTTATGATCAATATTTTAAAAAGTTATATACTTATATAAATGAGCATATAAATATTAAACTGATCTGAAAGTTAACAAGATTGATGAATAAAGTTCAAGATTAATTTAGAAATGAATATCAAACAATATTCAGAATTCGTATATTTTTTTCTGAATTCATCCTGTTTCTCTCGCTCTCTTCTTTTTTATTTTTTTTAGGGATACATAAAGTAATTTTTTCATCGAAAAATTTCATTGGAGGAATTAAATACGATAAGATTCATGCTTCATTGATCTTAACTCTCAAGTAAACTTTCAATTTTGAAGATTTTTGTAGTATGAGAATCTCAAGCAAAATGAAATTCTACAGCTACAATACATTGTACAAATTAATATTTTTTTTTGGCAAGCAAAAATAATATTATTAATAAAATAATAAAAGCAGGTGAAACAAAATGTTTCAGCTGCTATGCAATACTGATGGTATTCCCGTATTGTACTCTATTAACGTATATATCTATTTCATGTTCGTGGCTATACGATTTAAAAAAAAATAAAATTCGTGGCTATAAATAATACCTAATCTAATAAACTGTTATTAGACTTATTTAAATTGTTAACTTCTGATAATTGATCAGTTAGAAAAAAAAAAAATCTTCTGATAATTGGTCGAGTACATGTACAACTTAATTGAAACAACCTAAATATTAGGTCAATATGATCTATCAAGTGTTGAACAATTTTGTCATAAGAATATAAATGAGTCCAACTGAGTGGACCAATTGAAATTTGAAGTTTGGCAGAATAATATTTTGGTTAAATTTGACCCATATATTTAATTAAGTTAATTCGATTAAATTTTCGAAGTTTGATTTTGGATGCTGTTAAGTTATTTATGATTATTACTTGATTATTCATTTTCTTTATGAAGTTACTTTAAGAAAAAAATTATTTAATAACTTCATACTTAATCAATAACTAGTATTGTTGTCCATGTATTGCATTGGGAAACTCAATATGTAAATATATTTTTTAAAGTTATTAAGTATTTGGAAGTTATGTTATTAATTAAATTAAACTTGATAATTTTTTCTAAGTATTTATACTATTAAAATTAAGTATTTTGTAATAAATATAATAAAAAATTTAAATATTGAACTAATATTTTATCTATAATATAGAAATGATTTCTTGAATATAATTATAATATATATATATATATAAACAAATTCCTGGAAGCAAAATACTTTCACTTATTTTTTATATGTATTAAAAAGATTATAATTTTAAAATTGTTAAAATAATTTTAAAGATGTAATTTAATTAAATACTATCTTAAAAATAAAATAAAATAAGCATATTCATACTCATTAATATTATATTAATATATTTTCACTTGTATTTTAGCAAAAAATATTTATAAAATCATAATATATATATATATATATATATATATATATATATATATATATATATATATATATATATATATATATTGAAATTTGAAGTTTGAATAATTTATTTTAAATTTTTAAAATATTAATCCTTAAACTATTAATTATTAACATATTTAATATAAAAGTAGAATTATATATATATATATATATATATATATATATATATATCTAGGTAATCCGCAAGTCTCCTAGGATACAACAGAATCTGCTAAGTTTCCTTTTGATTTCACAAAGTCTATGAAAATAATTCCATCTTTTAGTAGTTGTTTTACCACTTCATGTCTCAATTGTATATGTCTATTCTTACCATTGTAAGTTTTATTTTTCACTACAACTATTGCTGATTGCGAATCACAGTGCATAGCCAAGAAGTTTCTCAACCACTTAGCCTTAGTGTCTTCTATTTCTAGAGCAACAAACTCAGATTCCAATGTTGATCTAGTTATGATAGTTTGTTTGACTGATCTCCCTATAATTGCACCACCACCAAGTGTAAATAGTCACTAGTGACTTTTGTCTCATGTGAATCAGAAATCCAATTAGCATCATTGTACCTTTCTAGTGCATAGAAAAATCCACTATATTCAATACCATAGTTCATGGTACCTCTCAAATACCTCATGAGTGTAACAAGTGTTTTTCAATGATTCTTATTAGGATTATGAGTGTATCTACTTAATCTACGCATTGCATACTGGTCTTGAGAAATTTATTAAGTGTAGTAAGCTCCTAATAATCTGGGCATATTGAGTTTGAGAAGTTTGTTCTCCTTTATTTTTCTTTAATTGAGAGTTAACATCATAAGGGATATTCAAAGTTTATAATCATAATAGTTAAACTTACTAAAAAGTTTCTCTACATAATGTTCTTGGGATAGCAATATAATATCTCCATTCCTTATGACTTTAACTTCTAAAATTATACTTGCCTCACTCATGTCTTTCATATCAAACTTGAATGTTAAGAAGGATTTAGTTTAAAAAACTATATCCTTACATGTACCAAAGATTAACATGTCATCCATATACAAACATATAATAACATATTCACCATTCATAAGCTTTGTGTACCCACATCTATCAACATCACTTGAATAAAAATCATAAGCAAGTATAGTCTCATTAAACTTTTCATGCGATAGTTTTGGTGCTGGTTTTAAATCATATAAAGTTGTCTTGACCGAGAATCACGCATCCCTCAAGTTGGGTCTTGTAAATCTCTTTCTCTAAATCACCATTTAAGAAAGTTGTCTTAACAACATTTGATGAATCACCAACTTGTGAATAGATGTTAATGCTATCAGAACTCTAATAGAGGAAATCCTGGTAACATGCACAAACATATCAAAATAATATATGTTCTCCTTTTGAGTAAACCCTTTAGCTACTAATCTAGCCTTATATTTACCTATAGATCCATTAGAATTATACTTTATCTTAAAGATATACTTACAAACAATTGGTTTTGCACTTTCAGACAAGTCTATGAAGCTTCAAGTATTATTCTTTTTTTATAGACTCCATTTCAATTTTAATAGCTTGTTCCTTAAGATTTGCATAACTTTAGAAAAACTCAAAGGATCATCAACTAAATATGTGTAAAAATCATCACCAAAATATTTTTCTATCATTTGTCTCTTACTATGTCTTAAGTCTTTAAGCATAGGTTCAGTATAGGTTTGAACTAATTGCTCAACTATAGTACTATCACTAGAGATAGCAGATATACTAGATTTTAAAGGGAATATGTCCTAAAAGAATTCAACATTCTTAGTCTCTATGATGGTATTACAATCAAGTACATTACTCTTAACAACTAGAAACCTATAGGTTGCACTATGTTCAACATAACCAATAAACATGCAATCAGAGGTCTTAGGTCCCATTTTATTTCTATTAGGATTAGGTAACATAACCTTAGCTCTAGGCACCCTCACACTCTAAGATATTTTATATTTTTTCTTTGTTTATCATGCAAACTGATTAGGCGTAGTTGATGTAATTTAATAGCATATGAGAAATTAACATGTCCTAATCTAGCATGCCACGTATTATATGAATCAATCATATAAGCAGATGCCTTATTCTCATTCATCAGTTCAAAGATATTAAGTACAAAGAGACCTTGATCACAATAATTCTTCCCACAAACACATTATATTTTTTTTTCATGACAATTTTGTTAGACTCAAAAGCCAGTTTTACCCTAACTTTTTCCAACAGTGCCATAAAGACTAAGTTTACTTTGTGGTAGGCACATGCAACACATCACTTAGAGCTAGTATTTTTTCAGATATGAATTTTAAAAGAACTTTTCTTTTCCTCAAAACTGGAGTAGATTCAGAATCACCAAGGAAAATTTCTTCTCTCCACCCCCCACAAAAGTGTAGGAGGAAAACACATTTATATTAGCATATATATGCCTGATAGCCCCAAAGTCTATCACCCATTTACTCACATTGGTTACAATATTTACCAGAGAAATGACTGCAACAAAATTATAATTTCTTTCAACCAAGTTAACCTTAGGCTTAAGAAAATTATCCTTTCTCACAGGTAAGCACGAAAGCATAAAATATTTTGACTCTTCACAAAATAATTATTTTATTAAATATGAGGTTGAAAGTTGCATGTAGGGTATGAGAATTATTATTGTGATAAGTTTCATAAGTGTACCTTTTTTACGCATTCTTAATTTAACCTTGCTATTTTCAATGTAATTTTTTGTAGATGTCTAACAATGATTATGTTCTTGTCAGCATGAAAATTGTGTCTAGCAAAAACCTCAATTTTGGAGACATCCAACAAAGGTGCGTTGGACTTCAGATGCAGGATTAACGATCTAGTAGGCAGCAACGAAGTTGAATTAGTCAGCCATAAATCTTTTAGATTGTTGATAATTCTGATGCAAACGTGTAGAAATTGTCTTCCTGAGGCGTGTTAGGCATTGCCCTAAAAGACTTATCTAGGTAATCCGCAAGTTTCCCAAGATACAATAAGAACATCTCATCTCAGGTAAGTTAAGACTACAGAGCTAGCGAGATAAACCCAAGAATCAAAGGAAAAACAAGAGAAAAATGGAGAGAAAATAACTCAAAGGTGTTTCTAACAGTAAAACCAGACCCTATATATATTCATTGCATATCTAAATTAAAATAAAAAGAATTAAATGTAATTAATTGTATGGTTACAAATTAATTATATTTAATATATAATAAAAACTAAATTTAATACCTAACAATTGATCAACCGCTACAAACATTTTAATATGTTTTTAGAATCACATGGTACAAATTAATTTGGCCATTGTAATACTCAAATTTTTCAACAAAATATATATATATGTATATATATATATATTAAATTAAAAATAAAATGAATAATGTAATCGAGAACATAGAAAATTAATTCAATAAATAGCTGTAACAAATAATATATATATATATATATATATTTATATATATATATATATATATATATATATTTCAAATGTAACTTATAGAATATTATTGTCATGAAAAGCAACTGAAATTTCTTATTTTTTTTTGTTGGACAACTTAATTTTGTTTGCTTTCAAGTTGCAGGGAAAAGTCAGCCTTAAAATCTATGAGTTGCATTTTAGCTCATTACTGGTTCAACTTAATGAATACATACTTATATTAAAATATATACTATTTTTCGACTATCTATTTTGACGTTGAAATTCAACTAATTATTGTCAAGCTGGATGAAAATGGCCAAATAACTCTAAAACCTAGAAAATTCTACTTCCTTTCAACAAGAGAGACTGCTATCTATAATGTTTTAATTTAATAGGCTACAAGTATTGTCATATTCATAATTTTGTTGACTTTTTTCAACTATCTACTCTTTCAAATTATATATATATATATATGTCGACATCATACTTATTGTGCACCGATGCCATAATTATTTTAGCTTATAAAAGAATCTAATTATTTAAAGCCTTTAGGATGTTTTTTTTTATAAGCTGTTTAAATTTAGGTTTAAAGATACTAATAACTAAACTAAAAACTCTTGTATATATTGCCATTGAGCATTATATATATTTTTTAGCATAAAGCTTGGTTGTTGATTAGTCTTGTCACTAGTAATGTAATTTCTAAATCAACTAATTAATGCATGTCAAGTCCTTATCAAATTTATTTTTTCACGTAACAGCATACAAGAGCTGTCATCAACGTTTAACACAGTTTTTAACAAAGTTTTATATAAGTTTAGATAATCAAATTTTTAATTGTTAATATGTTAGATTTATTAAATAATGATATTTAAATATAGGACTTATCCCTTCCTTTTTCACAGTGAACTTTATTTATTAAATTAACTTTATAACTCCCACAAAATTTTATAACTATTAATATAAAATAAATGTATATAATAATAATAATAATAATAATAATAATAATAATAATAATAATAATAATAATAATAATAATAATAATTCATTATCAAGTTATGTTTAATTTGCATTTTTTTGGCGATAACTTTACAAGTATATGTGTACGATATAACTCTAATAGAATGTACTATATAGGATTTAAGATCTAACAAAGTACTTAATCATCCTTTATGTTTAGAGTAATATCTTTTTGTCTTTTTTCTTTTTCTCGCATATTTGAATTAGCAGTTTTTATAAGTAAAATATAACAGGTATACATATATTCTTTTTTTAGAAGAGGCATTTTTTATTATTCAAATTAAAATGTGAATTTTCTTTTAAAAAATTTATAAAAAATATTTTTGACTTATTCTTAATAAATGCTGTTATATATATAAGAACAATTATCCTTTATTGAATATTTTGACTTCCTTCTTTTATGTAGAAAGTAAAGTAGATATAATTAAGAATTAGATAATATACATTTAGTCTAATAGTTAGTACTTTTTTTAGTAATATAATATAAGTTTTAGAGTTAAATTGAAACAAAGTTAGTTAAATACACATTCTTCTCAACTAATTGAATGTAAAAGGGCATCAATAGGTGAAATGCAACTGCCTAGTGGTTAGAAAATGGACGTTTAATGGTTGCAAATAAAGAGCATCCAAAATGCCAAGTCTCATGATCCAGCATCGTTTAAGTTGTTTGCCCAACAATCAGAATGGGACTCTTGGGTAGCAATATTTGTGCTAAAATTTTATGAAAAAAAAAAAAAGACAAGCATTTTAAAAGGGGTCTTTAGAAGCTCAAAACTTTAGGGGCATTTGATTTAGGAAAAATGTTTTCTATTTTCACTTAAAAAAAATCATTTTCAAGTTTTCACCATTTAGAGAATGTGTTTGTTTTCATATGATATTTTCTATTTTTAAAAATAAAATTGCTAAATTTAAGTAATTTTAGTAAAAATATTGTAAAATATTTATATATGATTTAAAATATATATATATTTAGTTTTTGTTATAATTTCAATATTATTATTAAGTTTATACATAGTTTTGATTTTTTAAAACACTGAAAATAATTTTTTTTCTATTTTCAGTTGATTTTTAAAACTATCTCAAAAGAAAATAGTTTCTAAATTGTAACCTAATGTATTTTCACTACTATTTTCTATTTTTTTGAAAATGAAAACAAAAAATACTTAAAATAAAAAACACCTTATATTCCTTTGACCTAAAATCACATGTTAGAGCTCGTGGTTTCATCTCTTTCTTCCATTCTTATAGTTTTTAATTTATTCCTCCACAAGCTAGAATGATCCTTTTCCTCCATGAATGACTAAGTTTTTTATTAGTTGGTGTTTGATGTAACTAAACTTAATTCATGCGTATTCTTTGATATTTAATCTAAATTTATTATTTAATGTTTGTATTACTCTCTTCTTTATGTGCTTATTTTGTTTATCTTTTATTATTTTGCAAAGCAAGTAGAAAATGTAATTGAATTGGAAAGATGATAACCCTCTTTGACTTCTTTTCTTAATACAAATGATTTGGTTTAGGTTATGCAAGATATTAATAATAATTAAAAACTCAATGAACTTAGGTTTTGCTTCTAAGGGATTAAAGTTAAGACATTTTTATGATTTGCTGGAAACATGAATAATAAACATGATTAAGGTTTCATATATGCATCGGTGATGGTTTGAAGAAGTCAAATCTCAATTATTTTTTCATTTGTGTTAAACCGTTTTTTTACTCTTGAGTTTATGTTATGTTTTTATTTCTTTTTATAGTTGGTAGTTTATAATTTTATACTTTCAAGTATAAATGAAGTTCCTATAGCTACACCTTTATACTCATTAAAAGTACCACACAATTTAATACATTTGTCAATCAGAAAATAGTGATCCCATAACAATGTTGGTGATAGTACATAGTGTTGGTAGTGGTGTTTAAAATGATAGTAGTGGTGATCCAATGGACTCACCTGCCAAACTCGTGAGTTTATAATGAACCTGTTTGTTCTTTGAGGATCGAGTTATGCAAATAGTAGGTTTCACAGACTAAGTTACTGATATGCCTATATCTAAAGGCCTATGATGAATCAATGGTACGTAGTCTAATCCCGTGACAATGATGGTGGTTATATGGTTGTGTATGCCTAGGTGGTGATATATATGGTCTTGTTGATGGTTATTATGTAATTATGATTATAGTGTCATGAGGGAGAATTATCATCAAATGTAATAACTCTATAGAATAAGGAAAGAAAAGAGTCTAATGAAGTCTCATATTGTGTTTGGATAGAGAATTTTTCAAATTGAAGGAATTTGAAATATATGAATTTGAAATTCTTTCAATTCAAATGACTTTATTTTTTAAATGTTTTGTTTGGTTAAAGTAATTTAAATTTATTGAATTTATTTTATTAAACAATATTTAAAAAAATGTTTTTAAAAAATAATATAAAATTTTATTTAAAAATAAATTTCTAATTTATCAAAAAATGTCATACTTTTACAAAAATAAATAGAAAAATCACAAAAATAAACTTTGCATGATTGGTTTTATTTTTTTGACAATATTATGCTTTTAC
Organism: Psophocarpus tetragonolobus; assembly: GCA_037954015.1. Classification (NCBI taxonomy): domain Eukaryota; kingdom Viridiplantae; phylum Streptophyta; class Magnoliopsida; order Fabales; family Fabaceae; genus Psophocarpus; species Psophocarpus tetragonolobus. Next base: position 28,350,950 of record CM075696.1, on the reverse strand, counting down.
ATAAATAAATAACAAACAAATTCATGATAAAGTTTCTTTTATTTTTTTGACAAAGCTATTTTTATAAATTCTACTTTATAATTTATTTTACATTTTAATTATTATAATTATTTTATTAATTTATATAAGTATTATAATTTTTAAAAAATAAAATATACTATTAATGGGTTGATGGCCGGTTCACCCCGCCTTTCACCTGCTAAATTGCTGGGCTAGGCAAGGTAGGTCGACGAACTGAAAGCACTAGTTCGACTTGCTTGACCTACCCTGTTTTGTCATCTCTAGGCGATTTTAAGTAAAAAATAATTTCAATTAATTTTAGAAAAAGAAAGTAGGTATGAAGAATTTCAAATTCTTACTTTTTTTAAGGAATTTGAAATTTTACAATTTTAACTAATCAAAATACTTTTCAAAAAGTTTATAATTTCAAATTCTTTTAAAATTTCTTATCCAAACAAATTATTTTTTTACAAAACATTTAAAATTCCTAAATGAAATAAATTACTCTCTTGAAATTTCCTATCCAAACACATCGTTAAGGTTTGGAAGAGATTATTTAATAGATATGTTCAACTAAAAAATTACATAAAATCCATTGAAATATATTTTAAAGAACATCTGTTGTATACTACAACACTTTCTTTTATGTTTTAAAATCTTGATTGAATTTCAGTAACTTTTTTTTATCAAAGAAGGTTTTATAAAATCTTTTAAAATCCTTATTCGATACACTCCTTAAGAAATACTAAATATACTCCATTAAATACTTCTAGATACTTGAAAAAATAATCTACTTTTTCTAATATAATATATATTTATTTATATAATAATACATATAAATTTCATTTTGTTTGTTTTCTATATTTAATATCCACCATATGGTTAATTAGTGAAACAAATTGGAGTATTATTTTTTTAATACTTACTAATAGGATATACTAATAATAGGATATACTAATGTTCAAGCTTAACCAATGAAAAAAATGTGATTCTCATAATTAATTCATTAAGTTGAGCGAACTAAATTTAATTCTTGAGCTGGATAACTTGAGTAATAATAACCTCATTTAATTCATAGTTTGATTATTTTATTTATAAAAAATATAATATTGAGGTGTTTTAAGCTATTTAATTTGTATTTAATAGACATGTTCATGTTAGAAAGGTAATATATAATTTGGGAACTAGAAGAACATACAATAATATTTTATCATAAAAAATGTAACAATAATATTTTTAAGAAAATTTTGATTTACTAATTACATATATTTTCTGATATAAAATTAACATGTAATTTTCTATCATTGTATATTACACACAAGCTAGTCAAATATCTAATAGTTAAACTTTAATTGTTTAAATAAATAATATATATAATACTATAAAAATACTTAAATCTAAAATTAAGTTTAAACTTATTTATTTATTTATCAAAACAAATGAACTAAGCTATACGATTAATTACATGGTGATATATTAAAATAATAATTAATAACTCAATTTATTCAACTATTATTTAACTTTTACATTTATCAACCTATTGGACATTTTAAAAAAATAAAAGAAATTTCTTAATTACTTGATAAGTGAATTAAATTTCTCAAATAATATAATGATGAATAATTGAATATAAAGCTATTATCTGTGACATTTGTTTTAGGTGTTTTTTATTTTCATTTATACAAAAAAAAATAGTAAAAATATGTTTGGTTTAATTGAAAATATTTTTTTTAAATATTTTTAAAAAATAATTGAAAACAGAAAATAAAAGAAAATGAAAATATAAAGTATAAAGTGAAAACAAATAAAGTTTCTAAATGTTGAAATTTTAAAAATGAAAATAGAAAATAAAAAGAGAAAATGTAATTAGTAAATAAGTAATTAAAAATGATTGAGTTTAACAAATAAAATAAATTAAATTGTAATAAGTAAAACCGTAAAAGTTAAATTAAAATAAAGGGAATTTATTAAACATCGTAGACAATTTATAGAGGAAAAATCAAGAAATTGCAACGGAATTTGGTTCTTCTAAAATTATTTTTATTTTGCTAGTATGAGTAACAAATATATGATTAATTTTATAATTATAATTACTTTAATCTATAATTTATAACTTTCCTTCCTTTTCAATTTCACACTTTATTTCCTTTTCCATCCCTTTACCCTAAATGACCCAAAACATTAGTTAAGGAGAAATTTTATTAAGAATTACTCTCTATGTTTCTTTTATATTAAGTGTTGGTATTTTGGAAAAAAAAATTATTTCTATTAAAATTACATAAATTATATTTTAATCAATTATACATTTATCTTTGATAAGGAGAGAAGAATTGACACTTTTATTACAGAAAGAAAACATAAAATATTGTGAATAATTTTCAACGGAGGAAAATAAAAAATAAAAAATGAAAAATGACAAAATTACGATTGAATAAAGACTAACAAATTTATCATAATTAATTTTTTTTTTAGACAAACCTTAACATCATGTGAAAAAAAGGTGGGAGTATATATGAGTATACCTACAATTCAAAATAACAAGTGAATACATTTTTCAATAAAATACCATCTCCTTATAATTCTTTAACACACTTGTTAGTACTTTCCTATAATCTATTAACATAATTTTCATATAAAAGAATAAGTGACAATACATTGAAAAAATGATCTGCATTCACCCCATTTCTTTAATATTTAAGGTTATAGCAATTAGATAAAAGAATATTTAATAAAATTAAAATACTATTATGTTTTTACTAAAATATTCTTATTTAAAATTTGAAAATAAATAGTTTTGAGATAAACTTAGAAGTATATATATGATAGCAGTTAGCAGACATATATAGTGAAAATTGAATTATTAGTGGAAGAATTGTTATAAGAAATTAATGATGCATTGTTGAGATTAGACAGCAGTGTTAAGAGCTTGGACTTGTGTCTTAGATATATGAGAAAGAATTGTTATGGTTAGGCATATTCTTAAAGAGGGTTGGACTCAAGTTCACAGGGGGCACATGCCTACCCTCTTTATTACTCTCATTACACTTTCTGAGTTTAAAGTCAATATCAAACCGCTTCGATAGCTGTAGTCCTTTTAAGTCTCTACTGCTCTTCACCCACACCTATTCAATCACCTTTCTTCTTCACTCTCTTCATCCCCATCTATGCACCTTCTCTTATTTCTAAAATATATCGTTTAGCATCTCTACTTTTAAGACTTTTGATTAAATATTGACTTTAATTACTATTCAATCGTAATTTTTTATTTACATCACTTTTAAAGTATTAATTGCTAAAATTAATAAATTTATCATAAATAAAAACTGTGATTAAATGTCAGTATAAATGACAGTACATATTAATTAAGAGTTTAATCGATATGCATTGATAGTGTAAAGAATTTTACACTAGTATCCAATCACAATCCTTAATTTATAGTAAGTTTGTTGTTTTTTACTGAGTAACACTTTAAAAGTCATATGAATGAAGATACATGATTTAAGGTTAGTGTAGAAGCCTTTTATACTATCAGTATATACTAATTAAACTCTTAAATATTTACTTTAAAGTTTAAACCCTAAACCCATAATTTTAATACCTAAAATATTTACTTTAAACAATATCACTTAAGTAGCTAGGTATTAGGTTATACATTAATTAAAAAATATTTTTATATAAATAAGGTGATTAATAATGATCTTTACTAAAATTTAATGGAATCGAACTTAGGTTAATTTAGGTTTTCTTTTCCTGTTTTATTTTCTTTTTCCCATGCTTAACACACTAATTAAAGTGGTACTATTTCACTATTTCTTATGTATGTACGCACAAACACAAATGTGACTTAATTAGTTTGATTTTGTTTTTTAGTTTTTGAAAATAGTTTTTAAGAATAATTTTCAAAAACTGTTTTTAGGAAGAAAAGAAAAAAAAAACTTGTTTGATAAGTGTTATTTGAAAATTGTTTTAAAGTTGTAAAAATAGAAAAATTTGTTCATATTTATTAAAATTTCATTAATAGAAAGCAAAAAAATAACATATTCTAATTATATTTTGAGTTTTCAAAACAAAAATAGAAAACTGAAAAACAAAACTATTTTCAGCTATTCTTGTTTTTTTGTTTTTAAAAACTAAAAAAACAGAACTATTTTCGAAAATTGTTTTCAAAAAGCACTACCATACGAGTTTTTTAGTTTTTAAATACTAAAATACAGAAAACAGTTTTATAAAACTGTTGTCAAACTAGCACTTAGTGCATGTTTGACAATATTTTTATAAAACTGTTTTCAGTATTTTAATTTTTAAAAACTAAAAAACTTGTTTGCATAGTGTTTTCTGAAAACAGCTTTTGAAAACAGATCTGGTCTTTTAGTTTTTAAAAACTAAAAAACAACAGGAACAGTTGAAAGTAGTTTTGTTTTTCAGTTTTTGTTTTGAAAACTCAAAATATAATCATAATATGTTATTTTTTTCTTTTTATTAATGAAATTCTAACAAATATGAACAAATTTTTCCATTTTTACATCTTTAAAACAGTTTTCAAATAAAATTTGCCAAACAAGTTATTTTTTTGCTTTTCTTCCCGAAAACAGTTTTTGAAAACTATTCTTAAAAATTCTTTTCAAAAACTAAAAAACAAAACTAAACACCTTAATCTTAAATTTTGTTCCATATTTTTTTTTCATTATAAGAAAGAAATTAATTAAGTGAAATAAATAAAATTTATTATGTTAATGAATTCTTTGTTGCTATATAATCAAATACATAAATGTCAAAAGAAATAATAAACAAACACTTACTAGTGTCAAATTAAATTACTGTACCAATTAATTAATAAAGAATACTAGAAAATATTTTATAGAGAGATTGCAAAATTTTATAGGGAACACCCTAATTAATCTATGGTCATAAAAAAATGTAGAAAACAAGTAATATGTGGCAACGATCATTTACTCAACCCTAGCAATTAGTGTGATACAGTGTAACCCAGGCTTAAACAGTGGTTTCCATGAGTCTTGTCGTTTGACCCTTTCGTGAAAAGAAACGTTTCGCCGACTGAATTTCACATGGAAATGCAAGCTAAAATTCACTTTTAATTTATTCTTTGTAAGCAAAACCTTATCAATTAAGGTTCCAAGAAAGCTTCTAGTACTAATATTGACTATTATCAATTAAGTGTGTGATTGTTTAACTTAATTAGTACATTTTATGTTGAATTGATTCTTATTTACAATTGATTTTAGATATATTTTTACATATTACGTGAGAAGAATTTAAAATTAATTATAAGTCTACAATTGATTTTAAGTTAAAATAACTTAGAGTGACTTTTATATTTAATAAAAAATTTTACACTAAAATTCATTTTAAACTTTCTTTTATAATACAAACATTCAACCATATATCATTTCATCCCAAAATCAATTTTATCATGATTAATTATGCAGAATCAATTGGGCTTAATTAAAATCAATTTTACTGCCATTTAATAAAAGTCTTGAATTCAAATTTTATATATTAAACTGCGTTAAATACTTGAATGATAAGTTTTGTAGTCCAGCTGTCTATAATATGTTATTTCTTACTCAAACATAATTATCTCTGGTAAAAGATACTTAGGTAAAATAAAAACAAAAATTGACCATACATAATGCCCGCATTATGTCTTATTTAAGCAGCTTGGTAATCATGCTAGTGAGTTATTAAATGCACATAGACATATTCATGTGCACCCTTTTTTATAAAAAGAGAAACACCAACAGTATACTATACTACCTATTTTCACCAGTTTTAAACGCGCTTCTAGCTTATTTACAAGGCAGATAAGTTGGCCTTTAATTTTAAAAATAAAGATCATTTAAAAAGCATATTAATAAAGATCATTTTGTGAAAACAAAACAAAAAAAAAACATTTGTGATTATTTAATACAGAAAGAAGAAAAAAAACACGTACGTTACTAATAATTTACCATGTGCAAATCGATGAATACCACTTATGACACGTTCAAAGACTGTGGGGCAAGGTATGAATGTCATTCATGGAATTTATTATGAAGGCCACAAAGTAAAACCAGTTTGAGATGTATTTGGTTTTCCACCACGAAATTGCTTGTAATCACAATTGCTTCTGACCATGCATATATGTATATTCATGTTCTGGATCTACCAACGTCATCACTTGATTGTCCTAGCACCAACAACGCGATTTTGACTCTTGAGTACCCTCATATATCTTCATTCATCATGCACATAGTTTAATATTTACTACACCTATAGCAATAAATGAACTTACAGGTTTCGCCATTTGAAAATATTATGCACAGATAAAAATATAAATAAAAAAGCATCCATCTATCAATGAATTAATTCCATGTAGAAACAAGGTAAACGTACAACACCTTTTTTTACAGATAATCAAACAAAATGTCGCTATTAATTATTATTGTCCAAATTAACAAATGACTAATAACTATCCAAAACATAAGAACCATTCACATTAAGCACATACATGGAAACACAATCTTACTAGTGATTTCTTTACGTGTCCCTTCTTGAAAAAGCAAGGACACAATTATAACATGCACTTCTTTGATTTCGAATATAAGGAAAAATAACTAATTCATACACATTAAGAATTTAATTACTTTTATTTAGAAAATGTTTTTTCCTAAGGTCAAAATTTCATATAAAAAAATAAAAAGTGTAAATTCTCAATTAAATAAAAATGTTGTAAAATAATAATTAAAAAATAAATTAATTATCATTAAATAAAGTCACCCCTTTAATAACCATCCAAAACATAAGATAGTTTCACATTAATCTCATACATAGAAACACAATAGCATCTTATTCTTATAAACTAACTTTTATTGAAAGAAAACATTTGTAAAAATCGAACACATGTTAAAAAATTTACGATAATGCATGCATGTGTCTAACCGTTTGAGTTTGATCATGTTGATGGTTTTATTAGAATTTGATAATAGGAAATAAAAAAGCCACTGAAAATATATAAAATATAAATTAAATAAGATGAATTATTTAAGTTTTGTTTATATTTTAGATCATAATATATAGATGAGATATTTGTTTGTCTGCATATATTTGACTAGAAATAGTATAAGGTTAGTTTAAAAAAATATCAAATCAATTTATGAATACAATTAATTGATGAGCTAATTGATAGACAATTGAAAGAGAAAGGAGGGATGATATTCATTGAGATGGATCACAATTGACAACTGTTCAGAAGCACCCAAAGAAAAAAGGGCATAATAGTAGTATAGTATTGTAGTATATATGTGAAAGCTTTGGGTTTTATAGAGTAACAAGCTTTATGTAATTAACATTAATGTGTGCTGGGGTTAGAGACTTAGAGGGGTTTAAAAAAGTAGCAGATAATAGAGGTTTCCCAAGTGCAGCCACATTGAATGCTCCCACGCGGTTTTGAGAGGCACAAAGAGAAGTATTGCTCCAAAGCTGAGCTGACTTTGGCCGTCTTACTCCTCAAGAAAGTTAATGCTTTTGCTGTCAACTTTTGACTATTTGCTTTCCCTCTCTCTCTTCTCTTCCTTCAGTCAGCGACCATTCTCACACTCTCCTTAATTGCTTTTTTTGCACTATTTATACACCCCTCATTTTGACTCTTGCCTTGGCACATTGCAAGTAAGAGCAAAACCAAAGCAACAAGAGATCTTAGAGGGAGAATAGCATAGAGTTGTGAAGTAAAAGAAAAAGTTGGTACAAGGGAAAAGATGGGAAGGCCACCATGTTGTGATAAAGAAGGTGTGAAGAAAGGACCTTGGACTCCTGAGGAAGACATCATTTTGGTGTCTTATATTCAGGAACATGGTCCTGGCAATTGGAAGGCTGTTCCTGCCAATACTGGTTAGTCAATCTTACACTGTGTGATCTTAATTTGGAGGTTTTTGTGATAGTTGTATTTTTAACTTTTTTGTCTTGGTTTAGTAACTTAGGGAAAATTCTGATTCCTTCGGCTAGCTGTGATGATCTGAAATATTGGTACTCTCTTTTTGGCTTTAATTTTCAGGGTTGTCAAGGTGCAGTAAGAGTTGTAGACTTAGATGGACTAATTACCTCAGGCCAGGAATCAAAAGGGGTAACTTTACAGACCAAGAGGAGAAGATGATAATCCATCTTCAAGCACTTTTAGGGAACAGGTAATTAAATCCATCTTTTAGCTTCTTAAAGTTGTTTTTTGCCTTAAGTACCTAGTTTTTGAATTTGGTACCATATAAAAATACTACTACACCTTTTTTGCTTTGTTTTTTGAGTTTTTTGTGGGAGATTTTTTGGTTCTTATTTTTGGACTCATATGCTAAACTGAAGCAAATTGATTATGATGCAGATGGGCTGCCATAGCTGCTTACCTACCACAAAGAACAGATAATGATATAAAGAACTATTGGAACACCTATTTGAAAAAGAAGTTGAACAAATTGGAAAAAGGTTCTGAAGGGAACTTGGGACGTATTGGGGTTGCAGTTTCTCAGCAAATGTCTAGAGGCCAGTGGGAAAGAAGGCTTCAAACAGATATTCACATGGCAAAGAAAGCACTTAGTGAAGCTCTCTCACCAAACAAGGCCTCTACTTTGTTAGCTGGTCAATCAAATTCAAACCTCTCCAATGATAATGGCTCCTTCTACAATCCCACTAAACCAACACAATCAATATGCTATGCTTCAAGTGCTGAGAACATAGCTCGTTTGCTTAAGGGGTGGATGAAAAACACACCAAAAGCATCACGTGCTGCCTCAGCTGTGACTCAAAATTCCTTCATCTACAATAACTTGGCTGGTGCAGGAGCTGACACTGCTTCTAGTGAAGGCACAACAAAGGAAAGTGCAAGCAGTGCTGAATTGTCTGATAGTTTTGAATCCTTGTTTGGTTATGAGTCTTTGGATTCTTCAAATAATTCAGAGTTTTCACCATCTCTTTCTCCTGAGGCTACTCTTTTCCAAGATGAGAGCAAGCCAGATACTGCTGGAATAGACATGCCTTTCTATATGCTTGAGAAATGGCTTCTAGATGATGCTGCTTGTCAAGAGAAACTTTGCTTCTAGAAATTAATTAGTTCAATTTTATGCTTTTTCTTAGTTGTAGGAGATCAAGTTGAATCTCACTTTGGCCTTCATTGGCTCTAGAAGTGTATATTCCAATCCAATATTAACATTATTATATTATCATATATATCCTATAATATTAAACACCTCACTGGGAAAGTTTGTTTCTGTTTATGATAAGTTCAATGGCGTTAGATTTTGCTTTTTAATTAATTTAAGTAATCAAGAATTGTCGGGTGGATCACAAAACAAGAAGTAAAGTTTAAGTTGACTAATTCTTCATAATTCTTATTAGTGTGAGCTTGAAGATTCTAGTTATTATTAATTAATTAATGAGATGAAAAGAATGAAGTGGTCCTTGAAAGCTTCTGGGCAAGAAATAAGTCAACCTAATAATACAAACTTACCAAAAAAAAGAAATACAAAGTTACAAGATAAAGTAACCAACACTTCCTAAGTGGTCCTTTGTAAGTAAGTCAACATATGTTTTTATTCAAATTTTGTATGTTTACCATTATATTTTAGTGTGCCAAGCTAATATAGTTAATATAAAAAATTAAAAACAACAATGAAATGCACAATATTTTTTATTTATGAAGTAAAAATAAAATAAAATTACTCATAACAATAAAAATCTATAAAAAAAACATATTCAAACCTAAAAGAAAAACACAACATTTACAACCAACTCCTATTCCTCTGCACACAACAATCTCTCCTTCACCTCCAAATTAATCTAATAATAGTAATTATATTCAATAACACTACCATTTTAGCAACACCAATTTTCTATTGAGTGAGATTTTATTGGTAACAGAGAAGTAAGAAGAAATGAGAACCTAAATTTTAAATAAATCGATAAATTTGCAAAAGAATTCACAAGGTAGGGTACAAATAGATAATAACTGGTCTAAATGAGAACTAAATTTTAAATAATTTTTAAATAAATTGATAAATTTGTAAAAAATTCATAAAACATTTGTCGTATGCACCAGGTGTAGTTCGATAAATTTACACTTCAAATGGCTCATGGGCTCATGCATGCAAGATTTCATCCTCTTACTAACCTTTTTTATCAAACTTTGTTTGCTTATTTTAATAGAGTTTAATTGGTATACATTGATAGTGTAAGATTTTTACACTGACATTCAATCATAATTTTTTATTATGTGACTTTTAAAGTAGTAATAGTAAAGTCAACAAACTTATCATAAATAAAGGATTGTGATTGAATGTTAGTGAGTAAAAATTTTTACACTGACACTGTATACCAATTAAACTTATTTTAATGTATACTCTTCCCATGTAGCTTATTTAGATAATATGAAACTTTAACTCTTTGTAATATATATTAAATTTTCATAACAAGACTTATATAAGCAAGGATAAAGAGTGATTAGCATGCTCCATCTAGCACAAATTCCTCTACCAAACAAAACTATATCTAGAATAAGTTGATTAAGAAGTTCAATTCCTACCTACAAACTTCCTATATATGTTACTATACTTATTATGACTAAAAGTAGATACCCAACATCAAAATCTACTTGAAATTGTCACCTTTAATCTAGCCCATAAACTTAGCTAGGTCTATATAAAGTTCTAAATACTCTACCCAAACCGTACGCGTCACGATATTCAAACTGAAAGTTCACCTATGCAATTTTAGGATGGTCATCTTATCGACATAAGAAAGCTCTTTGTAACTTAGCTTCAACATGTACTCATATCAAAGCTTCAGATAGAAATATAATTCTAATTTTATAACTACAACGTAGTCTATACGTAATCAATAAGCACAAACAACCTACAACCTTTATTGGATTTGCAGCTAGCTGGAATCCAATAAACTTACAAGAAAGGCTTCAAGTATCACATAAATAAATTAGAGTTCGCTCTAGAAAAAAAAAACAAAGCTCAAATGTAGAGTTTTTACAACAAAAAATGTTTAATTAGTGGTATAAATATAATCTTAAATCCTTGAAAGATAGCTTTTAGGCCCCTTGAAATTTCCATTTTGCCTTCAATAAAAAATGTATCATTTGCATAATATGACAATGAAATATTGGTCTCCCTTGATCAATGGAGAATCTAGAAAATTTCTCAATAAAAAAAGGTCATTTCCCATCATAAGGATCCTCGTTAGTAACGAAAAGGAAAATTCAAGAAAAGGCGATAAACTGAAAAAATTAAGAATCATTCCTTCAGGTCCCCTTAAACATAGTTTTTTCTTTATTGGACAATATTTTTTTTGTAACCCTTTATTGGACAATTATTAACAAGCATGCACAGAAAAGTGTCACATGAAATACATGTCAAGTTTGCCATCTCTCATAAAAGTCCAGCCTTCATAATTTTTATATATACATAATTTCATGACCACTAAGTATCACAGTAAGTTTGCCATTTCTCATAAAGGAATTGTACGGCCTTTATTAATTAGGGCCTAATTTTCTCTACGTGTATGTTGAGTTTAAATGTGATTAATTACCACAGTTGACCTCTGTGTCTTTTTTATGTCATTATCTAATAATGAATCAGTTGAAAATTACTCCTATTAATTATTCAAGCATGAAAGCAATCAAATGACATCTGTAACTTAAATCAAGGGAGGAATTAAATAATACTATCAGTTTAGTTTACTCCTATTAATTTATATACATCATGTTTAATAGTAAATAATAAGTTGAGATATTGTACCCAAAAACATGAATTGTGATTTTATATGAAATAAATTTTAGTGTTTTTTAAGTCAAATATGTTGATGTTGTTAAAAATATTAAGTTTTGTTAGTGGTGATAATCGAATTAATTAAGATCTTTTCTTACCTTTCCTTCCTTAACTAAGAGCCACTTTATATCCCATAAAATGATTTTTAGTATGATCCAAGTAAATTCTTAAGATTGATTATGTATAAAAGAGCAAAAGTAATTAAATGAAAAAGTAAAAAGATTGGGCAATGGTTTAGAAAAAACTTTGGATTGAAAGATTTAGAATAACAACTTCCAGAAATTCTTAAGATTCTCTAATTTCAAAATCCAATTGAACCTTATTACAGTGATTACCAATTCTCTAGGATTACTGAGATTGATTGGTTATTGACAATTAACATCCAATCCCTTATTCAATTAATCCATACTTGATCTTATAAATTATAGAGAAAAAGGGGTTTATGATTAGTAACACACCATAGGTTTTTACAAAAATTTGAATATCATACACTTTATGTAAATTCTAATTGTTAATGATTTCAATTAAAAGAAAAAGGTTGATTGTTACAATTTAATTAATTATTTATAGAGCGATTCGTTTTATTTAGAATAAGCATGCATTAAAAAATTAATCGCGTGCAAGTGAAAATAATTAGAATCCAATAAAAATATGAAATTAGAGTTCACAAAATCAACTATGTCACAACTCTAACTTTAGAGAATTAGTCAACCATGATTTTGGCATAGTCAATAATCAAAGAAGACATTAAAAACATTAAAGTATAGAATCTCTTACAAAAATTTACCCCTTGAAGCCCCTACCATCCCTTCCTAAGCCACCATGCACCATAGTTCAATCCCTTTAGAAAAGATATATAGAACTTTTTTTATAGGTATGGATTAGTGTTCAACTACATATACAATGGTTTCCGACTAAGTATAATCATGCTTCTTCTTATGAGTGGAGTTTTTTCTCTTATGCATGATCATATTTAATCAAACATGGTTGTGCTTCTTCTTGTAAGTAAAATCTTTTCTCTTATACATGATCATGTTTAATTAAGCATAATTGTGTTTCTTCTTATAAGTGGAGTGTCACTTTTTAAACACATTTGTACTTATTTAAATACATTTATGCTTGCTTGAATCTTGACCAAAGATGATTAATCTATGTATTTTTTGTCTTCCTTCTCCGCCACGAACTTTCTATATAAAAAGTAATTGAAATTACAATAAAACTTAACCAAAAGAAAGAAAAATAAAATTATCTTCATAAAAACTTAACCAAAACAAATACTAGCATTTATATGCTTGCTTTTGTGGTTTTATTACTCTGTTTAAGCATTTGCATCGATATGTGGCTTCATCATGGAGTATAGCTTCCCAATGTCACAATGACCAACAAAAACTAGCGGTTAATTAATTTTTTTGTCGCTATAAAGTATAAACTATTAGAAATTGCTTAGATGAAGTAATTAATAAGGTTATCTTTTACTATACTTTAAAGATATTTTTTAACTTTTTTTTTTATAAATTACACAACATGTTTATGGGCTGTTTTGTGAAAAAAAAATTAATAGCTTTTAATGTTTTTTGAATACTGCTTTTAGTACCATTTTTTCACAAAGTTAGTTTCTAACTTTTAACTTTTTATATTTATTCATTTCTTATTCTTGAATATTTATTATGTTTAATTATATTTTAATTTTTTTATATAATGTAATAATTTATTATATTTTTATTTTTTATTTTACATTTTTGGCTACTCAATAAATAATTTTACCAAATATTTATGATTTCATAAATTAATTTAATAAATTTTCTCTACTAGTTACTGGTTTTCAGCTAATTTCTGAGTTAGTTTTGTGAATCATAACCTAAGTATTAAGCATTCAAAAAAATATGATGGCTAAAATCAGTCAAGAATTATTATATCCAAATCCAAAATAAGATTCTAAAATCCTAACGGTGGTAAATAATAGAGATTAAAATTCAAAAATTAATAATATTAATAAAAAAACTAATATAGACCAAACTTGGGAAGACACTAATTTATAGCGATCAATTTCTTATTTAAGTGTACTATAAAATATACAATAGCTGGATATCGTTGTAAAAAATTAATACACACAACAATTTTCTTATTTCTATATCAACATATAAAAATATTGTTATTATTACCTATTTACTTATTCTAAATAATAGATGTAAGATTTAAAAGTATAAATTACATGAGATGCCCTAAAATTTCATCTAATAGATCTAACAAGTACTTCATGCCTTTTAAATATTATTTTTACCTTCTCTAAGGGATATAGATGTAATATTTGAAGGGTATAAGTGTAATAATTTTAAACATATAAGTTGTGTTTTAAAAAACAAGTGTAAAAAAGTTTTAAAAAATAAAATTATTTATAATTTGATAAAAATTTAGATGATATTACTATAATTTTCTCATTTAAAAATGATTCTATAACTTATACTTAAAAATATATCACAAACAACAAAAATGTTAACAAGAAGTGAGAACTTCAATCTCCTGATACTTTTATTAGATTTTTTTAATATTTTTTAATTCTTATAATTTGATAATTTATTTTTAATTTCTATGAAAATATTTTGTATATTTTTGTATGTGATATTTTGTGTTTTTATATATTTTTCCATTCAAATTTTTAAAAGATAACATAACAAAAAAAAAATTAATAATTATATGTCATTCATATTCATATAAGTCTATTTGGAACATCAATATTTTTCTATTAGATAAAGACAAATTTATTCAATATCATATCACATTCAAATCATAAGATATAATAAGGTTTGTACATTAGTTTGTCACATATCATCTAAATTATAATATACTAGAAGTAAATGAGGCATTTCGTGCCTCACTAATAAACCAATTAACTTTTTCTAGAACAATGAAATAGTTATGTAGGTTAGTTATATATGTTTTGAAAGTAATATTTTATCTTTTTTTATTTTTAAATATGTAGTTATTAAAAAAACAATTAAAAATAAAATTAAAAACTAAATGTAGACAAAAAAAAAAAAAATAGTGAATTACGTTTGTATGTTGTAGATTATGGATGATTAGATTTCCCAAAGACATTCTCAAATGATGTTTTCACGGTGTTTGCAACGATTCACGCATAATGATATCTCATATAAACATTGATAAATTTCAAAACATTGTTAACAGCTAGAACACGTCTAATCAGAAAATATATAACACAGAAAAATGAGGTATATATAAATATAAACAATCAATTTCGTGCACTGTCTCACCTTCTCCAACTTGTAACAATATACTTATATATTCCTTAGTCCAGTCATTTTTTGTGTGGATAACATTGTAAGAATTGATTCGCCATAAATGCTCACCATCAAGGTGCATTTTCTCTCTAATGTTTTTTTTTTCTTGGTTAATATATTGTTTAATTTTATAGTTTCATTCTGGCATTGCAAGTACTAACATCCATGCTGTAAAGGGATAACTAAGAAAAAAATCTTAAGCTCCTCTCCTAAATTCTCAAGACTCATGTGCACCATTATGGAAAAAATATTGAAAATGCATTTCTTACACGGGACCATTTTTGACTATTTTATATATATATATATATATATATATATATATTTTTTTTTTTTTTTTTGGATTACAATTAAAGTTTCACATTGTGTAAAAATTATGAAGTTAAATAATATATAAATGAAAAAATCTACAAACTTGTGCTTTTTTTACAATAATTTTATAAAACTGTTTTAAATATTTTAGTTTTTAAAAACTAAAAAACATGTTTGGACAATGTTTTCTGAAAACAGTTCTGGTTTTTTAGTTTTTAAAAACTAAAAAACAGGAATATCTAAAAGTAATTTTGCTTTTCAGTTTTCTATTTTTGTTTTGAAAACTCAAAATATAATTAAAATATATTGTTTTTTGTTTTTTACTAATGAAACTCTAAGAAATATGAACAAGTTTTTTTCATTTTTAGATTTTCAAAACAGTTTTCAAATAAAACTTGTCAAACAAGTTTTTTTTTCTTTTCTTCCTAAAAACAGTTTTTGAAAACTATTCTTGAAAACTCTTTTGAAAAACTAAAAGACAAAACTAAACCCATCAAAACCTTAATTTCTTACGATTTTTTATCAAAAGTGATGTGATATTTTTTTTGTATGTTGGCTCCTATCTGATTGTGGTATTTATCCTGAGTATAACATGCGGAGTCCACAATAGGAAGAGACTCAAAATATGTTATACATTTTTTCCAACCCTACCTTCCTACCATATGATGCCAAGAACATAAAAAGAGCATTACCAAGTAAGAAAGAAAAGAAATTTTTCCTCGTATTCAAACATCATTGCGTGTCATTATTAACAAGAAATATATATATACAAAAGTCTTGGCGTGCAGCTTGCTTCTTGCAGAGGAGCAGAAAAACCTAGAATTATGGTTGTAACTTATGGTTTTCCAATCACACCTATTGCTACCCTAGTTTCACAAAAATAGCTAGCTAGGGATTTTTTTTTTAATTCAATTGTATCTTTCATTAAAAAGTTAAGAATTAATTTTATAATATATTAAAATTTATTTAAGAAATTTACATTTTTCAACAAATATTTTTTATATAAATGAATTTATAATCAAACATTCAATCTTACAGTAGTATTTACTACCATGATGCAGTATATTTAGTAGATATATAGTTGTGTTCCTTAATATAGGAGAAAGATTCAATTCTTATATGTGAATATGGAAAAACACCTATCTTTTAAATAGACAAGAGACTCGTCTTTGGTTTTCAACCAAACAAATATCCTAGGAAATAAAACACAAACTTATAAGTTTATATTTAAAAAGAGAAAAAGTGTGATGTATTAAATTTTACATTGTCATTATTATTGTTAAACTCAATTAAAAAACATAATTATTTATCAATTATGTATATTATAGTGTAATATTAGCTAATTAGGGAAGTTTGCATTGCAGAGAGAGTTAGGTGAATACCAAATTTGCTTACTTGGACTTTAACTACAATTTAAAGGTATGGCATTCTGCAACATAGATAATAAAGTCTCACTAGCATTATTGGTTTTGACCATTAAGTCCTATACAGACATATATTGTGTATATTGTATCTTTAATTTGAATATTGTGCATAGTATCTTTTGAACCATAGAATATGCACACCAGCTACTTATAAATATACCTAGCTAGTGGAGATAGAAAAAGAAGGGAAAAAAAATGTTATATATCATGAGAAAGCCTTGAACATCCTTTTCAAGTTGCCAGCAAGAGCTAACTTCTTAACGACAGAATCATGTGCGTCTCAAGCATGACCTTCTGAGCCCAACTCATTGAGCATTTAGTGCACCATGTGGATGCATGCTGCTTTGACAGCTTGCATTGCCATACACGTAACTATAAGAAAAAGAAACATAATAATCGATTAAAGGAAAAATCTTTCCCACACAAATTCTGTGAGTGTATGAGAATTGCAATAAAGTAGTTTCCAATGTGCTTGCTAATCTTGTAATCATTCCATCCTCAATTCTGCACCTATCATCATCATTTTCAAGTTCTTTAGCCTATTTATGTGGTCTTGTTTAGATTCCTTCAAGCATGTGCAACAACAACGACCAAGTCTTTTGGTTACAATATATGTATCATCATCATTTATAATTATTCTTTAATAGTATGTTTAACCATATTCATCTGGTGTTAATGCTTCTATAAGTAATTAAGTAGTATTAGGGTTTCGTTCTTATTAAGAAATAGTGTATAAGGTTAAACCAAAAAGTCTTAATTATAGTTCTTGTTGTAGTGATCATACTTTAATTTAAATCCCAAACTTTTTTGAGGAAGACTACTACTGCATATGTGTTATATATATAAAGAAGAGAATTAATTAATAGTAATTAAAACTAATTATATTCTATTAATAAAGTTCAACAACAAATTAAATTTGTCACATATTTTTCACAAGGGTTTTCTGGAAACCAAAGATTAGAGTTAAAAGAGATTGTAATGGAGCCAGGCCACAGGACAAATGTCACTACTAGTGCCTACCCTTCTTTTGCATATCAATGCATTATGCATATTCAATCACGTAATCACGCACAACCTCAACATGATACACATAAATTTTGGTATCACTGTCTCTTTTTTTTTTTTTTCTTTCTTCACTAAGAAACGTTATCTCCATGAACTAAATAAAAATTAAAAAATTATAAAAAAAAATCGTTAAATAACATGACTTTTTTTATTGATAGAGAAAAAAAATATATACGAAATAGATACATGATTTCCATTCCACTATTCACTATGTCAAGTCTTGCTTGCGTTAACTAGCACGATACTTACAAGGTGGAAACATTAGAGAGTTCTCTCTATTCCTCTGTCATGCTGCTTCTAGATACTGATATGAGACATGAATATTCCAACACATGGCTGAATTTTGAAAAATGAATAAAACAGACATGCATATATTGTTGTACGTTTATTTGTTCCTGAATCAAAGTAGTCTCTGTCTTGCAGTGTCTTCAAGTCAAAAGCCAACCTGTCATAACAAATACATAAAGGGTCTATATATGAGTAAATTACATTGACAATTCAGGTTTTTCTGAACACTTGTTTTTGTCATCCTTACACATGTTCTGTCTCAGCAAGGGTAGAATAAATTACATTTATTTTGCTTTTTATTATAATGATATATGTACCCTTGTTTTTTTGTGTGGTATTAAGAAATTCTGTTAGCTATGTTCAAATATTGCAAAACAACACTCTTATTTTTTAGGGAAATTTTTAAAATTTTGGTTGTAAGATTTTATTCTTTCATCCTACCTATTTTTTTGGTTGATTGGGGTTAGAGTTTAATTTTTATTTACTGATAATATAAAAATTTATGATACTAATTAGTTAAAATAAAATTTTAAATAATAAAATTATATAAATGTCAATAAGTAAATTTTTCTTAAGTTATATGATCATAGTCAATCGTTACATGTCTCTGAACATTTTATTTATATTTTACTTTCTAATTTCATTCTTTACTATTGTACAATATATTAAGTTAAAAAATTATCAAACACACAAAATACAAATTTTATATACAAATATTTTGTTTATCACGTGAGTTAAAACGACTATACATAACAAGCTTTGTTAATTATTAAATTTTAGTCCCAACAAATCTTACTATGTTGGGTAAAGTCTATTTTAAATTCTTTTTTTATAAATTTTTCATAAATTAATTTTTTTTTTAAATTCTATAGTGTCAAGAAAAAATATTTGTGAAACATTTTTAACAATTTCCTGACTTATCACATTAAATAAAAGTTTGAAGGTATAGTTCAATGTAATATTTTAAGATAAGCAATGTTTTCGATCACTTATAAAATTGTTTATATAAGATATATATTAGAAATATAATTTATTTTGAAAATAACATTGAGATGTCTTATATGTTAATTTTTTTTTTACGTGTTAAGTTACTAGACTACTAAAATCGACTAATTGACATTGTTTTTTAATAGCATAATTAAACTTTAATCAAATAAAAACATATTTTACAAACATAGAATTACAATAATTCATTCTTAATTTTTTACAACATTTTTTTAATATTACAAAGTATAAGATCAATAGTTAAATTGCTACTAAAAATAAATGTGTGGCGTGTGTGAATATATAATGCTGAAAATTGTTCAGTTAATAATTTTATATTATTTTAATTTATACTTAAATTTTTTATATTAAAATTAAATAAAAATGATAATTATTCTTTAATAAATTATAAATTAAAAGTTTCAAAAGATTATATATTTTAATATATTAATTATATAATCAACAATCTTGTTTTAAGATGTAGTAATATTGATAGGAGAATGAGAGAAGGGGAAGAGGAGCAGGTGAGGGATGAACGAAAAACTTTTTGGAGTCATTTGGAAAGTATGTCTTGTGAAAGGTGTTTGCGCTATGGAGGAGGGTGAAGGATGTCTTTATCCCATGGAGGAGGGACAAGATGGTCAGAAGTATGACTTTGTGACATATGAGGCGGTTAATAATGTGAGGAGGCTAGAAAGAAAGTTGGACACAATTTGGATTGGCACATTCAAATTGTAAATGAATGTGAGAAGGTTTCAAAGAAGATAAAGTAAAGCTATAAGGGTGGAGTTGCAAGGGGAGGCAAAGAAAGTATCAAGGAGATCAAATAAGGAGGACGAGGCCATATGTGTGAGTGAAGTGCGCTAGGGAAAAGGAACAATGGCGAGGAGGGACCACAAAGGCAGAAGAACAAACCTAATATCATGTGGCATGTGAAACAATTGAAGGATGATCATCTTGGAGGGGCTGGGCAAGAGGTTCTAAGTTACTCGATGGAGGTAGAGAACTTTAATGAATTAAAGAACTGCTTCTTCGGCAGAGTAACAACACCCGTGGAGGTTCAACAAATTGTCATTGCCACTCAAGTGAGCTTCAGGGAGTTGTCTAAAGCAACATATTAATCAACTCATATGTTGGCAAAGTGGATAAGGACTTCAGGTTGTTGTATCGGGTGACTAAATGGTAGGATATTTATGTAATAATTTATATATGTTTGACATTAGTCCTATATTCAAGAAGACATTTCTTGTGCTTATCCTATCTTTTATATAAATTTATTGGCTTACAAAAAAATATTTAATTATAAATTACTAAATTTAATTCAAATTTTAAATACTTTTTAAATATATATATATATATATATATATATATATATATATATATATATATATATATTAGATACATATTTAAAATACTTGAAAAATCTCAATAATTAACTAATAATTTTTAAATATTGTTTATCTTTTTAAGTGTTTAATAAATACAATGGTTCATTTAATTTAACATGACTAAAATATAACTAATATACAAATTAAGTTAAAATTATATTTAAGTCATAAATGTAAATGAAAAATTTTATATAAAAAATTTAGCAACAAACTTGAATTTTTATTACTTATTAATTATTCAAATGCATGAAATATATGAAAATTTGAAATCATTAAATTATAAATAATAAAATCAACCACAATTATTTATAGGTTCAAGAAAATATTTGTAATTTTTTATAAAAATTTAATTTTGAAAGAAAATCTATAATAATGTCAATAAATAATTTATTAAATCTAAAATTACAACATATATCATGATAATTGATTATTTTTTATATAAAAATAATTTTTTTTACTTTTAGAAAATATTGGAAAGGCTTACATAATTTTTCTGTCCTTAAAGTTTTAAAAAAATTACTTTTGGTCCTTAAAATTTAAAAATATTTCTTTAGTCCCTGAAATTAATATATTTTTGGTATTATTGTTGTCTATTTATAAGGTCTGGTGTATTTGGTTGTGTCGGATGTGAAATTGAAGATTGAGAGAGTTGGAGTTAAGAAGGAGAGTGATTCACGAATAAAAAAAAAACATGTTTTCTGTCACAATTTTTTAATAATGTTAATTGGAGAAGAAAGACTAAAAGTGACTCAGGGATTAAAAAAATATTTTTGAATTTTAAGGACTAAAAGTAATTTTTAGTAAAACCTTAGGGGCAAAAAACTTAGTTAAGCCTTAATAATAATAATAATAATAATAATAATAATAATAATAATAATAATAATAATAATAATAATAATAATAATAATAATAATTATTATTATTATTATTATTATTATTATTATTATTATTATTGTAAGGTCCTGTTTTAATTATATGTTAAGTGTGTGAAATAATTAAAAAGAGAAATTAAATTTGAATTAGGAATGATTTGCAGAATAATTGGTTATGATATGTATATTATTATTTATGTGTTATTTTTATAAGTGTGTTTGAATTTAAATACTAGAGTTTGAGAAAGTGATGGTTAGTATGGTGAGGGGTGAGTATAGTAAATATTCATATGAATTGAGGTTGTTGGAATAATGTTACGGGATGTATTCGAAAATCTATTTATAGGGGGTGCAAATAGCAAACTGAAGTTACTAAATACATCATCAGTCTTTTTCATTTTCTCCTTCCTTCTTTCCCTTTTTCGTTCTTCTTCCTTTTTCTCCTTCTTTCACTCTCTCACTAAACACAAAAACCTTCTTTACTTTGCATGCTTAAGGATTCGACTACGAAATCTAGGAAAGTTCTTGTTATTTCTCCTTATTTTCGGTTGATGATCTTAGTAGGTAAACTTGATTTTGCTCCCATAGACCAATTTTCTTCTCTCTAAAGTTCATGCATGTTCATAAAAAGGATTCGATCTTGATATTTCAAGTTCTTATATCCTCTTTGATTTTAACGGTTTTGTTTGGTTTTAAGGGATTTTGAATTAAACTATTGTGGAAATTATTCTTGGGTTCTTTTCCTTCTATCTTTTAGCTAAAAAGGAGAAATAAGTAAGGAAGGTTTGATCTTTGTTTTAATTTAGGAAAAAATTTGATTTGATGATGTAGAGATATTTGCCTATGAGTGATTGAAGTTTTGAAATGTTAATTTGAACCTAGAATGTGTTTGATGATCAAATGCACATTCTTAAGTGAATTATATTTTGATTTGTGATTTGGATATTCTGGATAACTGATGATGTGTTGAGCTTATGTATGTTTTGGAAATTGGTGAATTTTTTAAATAATGATTAAAGATTGTGATGTGGGTTGTTACAGAAAGGTAACAGATCCTTTATTGTGGTGCATTGAGTTAGGGATATGGATAGATATTTGTGATCCTGGTGTTCATGTTGGTGAGGGTGAGAATACACAAAAAATATGGGCGTCAGTATTGGATCATGTAAATGTCTGACATCAATTGAGGGTCAAAATCGGGTCAGTGCGGACATTGTTGAGTGCAAAGCTTCTACACCACTATTGGCAAGTGCACTAATCGTATGTAGTATCCGATAAATATCAGGTTGATCCCATAAGGACTTGGATGATATCCTAAAAATTTCAATACTTTTTACTTCTACAAAACAAAAAGGATGGAAATTTATACTAATAACTACTAAAATATAAAGTAGATAAAAGCATAAGAATATAAAGTAAATGGTTACACAGATGAGATTTAGTTTGTTCTTGAGTTCACTAAATCATCCTTCTAGTTCACAAATGAATTCAAAATTATTGTTTACTACTCATGTTTTCATCACCTATAAAAGTATCCTTAACATCAATCTCTTGCAAGCAAGAAATTAAGCTATTTGAGATTTAGACTATCGATCTCTCGCATAATCTAAAGTCAAATAACTTGCATTAGGAAAATGATCTTAAGATGGCCAATAGGATTTACTCTCTCTCAAGCAATAAACCCATTGAGAGTTCTTCTCATTTTATAAGCGAAAATTCTCTCTCAAACTCATTCAACAAGTAAAATCTACAAAAAATAGAGAAATAAAGCAAAGGGTAAAGAAGAATACCAACATTAAATAATAAATTTTGATTAAAAGAACAAAAATACAAGAGAGTTCAAGTTTAGTTACATCAAACTCCAACAAATGACAAGCCTAATCAACCATGGTAGTGAACAAGGGTGGAGAATGGACAAAGAACAAGTCTAGAGCGTGCCCTATGTTAGTAAGGTGTATAACCCATTTCCAGAACAAAAGAAACCTTTAAATAGCAATCTAGTCAAAACATCATGCCTAACAATGACAAAGTGATTGTTGGGCGCCGCAATGAAACTTGTGCCCAATTAAGTCTGACCATTGGGTGCCCACATTATGAGCATTAGGCAATAAGAGTACGAGATTAGTGGCTTTCTGCCAAGCAGATGGGTGCTCCAAGCCTAGCCACTCAGCTCCTGGACACTACTACAACACCAATAAGCCCAATTCCTCTGTCATTTTTTTTATTTTTCCCAAAACCTATCTTAGAACAAAGAAAAAAGGAAAACAAAGTTAAAATATACAAAAATGTATACCTAAACTGATTTCCTAAATAAATCTAATTTTAAGTGAAAATTGAGAAAACAAGACCTTAAATGAGAAGGAATTAGGATAATTGTTTTATTTTACCTATGTAAATATAGGTAATCAGGTAGTTATTAGGCGTCAGACCTTAGTTGGAAGTATTAGATGAGTATTCCCTAGACTATAATTGGTTGTTAGTAATGAGTCAAGTGAATGTCAAACACCAATTGAAAAATGAAGTCAGGTGCACCACATTGGCATCTGAACTCAATGTGATGATTTTTTCTGGAAAACATCTTTGGTAGGTGATTATGTGATTCTTAGTATTTATGTTTATAAGGAACATAAGTTTGATCATTTATTTGGTGAATTTATATAATGAGTGTTGATGCTAAATTATAGTGTTTTCATACTTAAGTTAATTTATGGCATTATAAGCTTACACTTGCATTGTATTTGTTTGATGTATGAATGTGATGATCGTGGTTAATATGGGAGCAGATAGTAGATGTAATGTAGAGAGGCAGGATAATAGAATGAAGAATGCATGGTAGGATAGTTTGAGTTGAAAGCTTTCTAAATTTTTTGTTTAGTTTATGTTTTGAATGTATGTGTTTAGCTATGAATCACACTTTGAGAGTTATATACTCAAATATGTAATTATGTTATAGGACTAGAATCCTTTAGTGTATTTTGAACTTGTTAAGTTTGGATGATAATCTATAAGAAGATAGCATGAGATTTGGTTTTGAGCACGTTAGATTGTTGAGAATTATGTAGCAAAGGTTTTGTGATTTTGTAGAGTTCTCGTTGTCAGATATTTTGTGAGGCTTTTCACCTAGCGAAAAATTGCTTATGTTAAAGCAATTTTATGGATTTGCACCCAACCACATGTCTTGTTCAGCGCAAAATTCTTTCTAGCAGGTATTTTGCGGGGCTTTTTGCCTAATAATGCTCTTCATTAACCAAAGTTCCTTCACTAAAGCATTATATCTCAGACTTCTCATTGGGAGATACTTGTCGCTAGACGAGCTGTCTTAATTCCTCATTAGGCAACACTACTCATTGGATAAGAGGTTCAGTATGTGTTTCTCCTAAACCCTAAACAACAACAACAATATATCATTATATAAAGAAAATACACTCTTTTGGTGTACATGTTTTTAGACTATTTTACCTTTTAATAATTTTGTTGTTTTTTTTATGTTTTCTTCAAAGAAAGTGGGGAGTTGTTGAGAGTTAAAAATGTCCAAGTAAATGTAGACACCAAAACGGGATATTCCATTTATATTGTTATAGATTATAAATAATAATAATACTAATAATAATAATAATTTATACCATCATATAAAGGTATATAAAGAGAATACATTTTTTTTGTGTATATATTTGTTAGAGTATTCTTTTAATAATTTTATGTTTTCTTGCAAGAAAGTGGGGGAGTTGTTGAGGATTAAAAATATTCAAGTAAATGCACAAAAAGGAGATATTCCCCTTATATTGTTAATAGATTATTTGTTTTTAATTTTATAATTTACTTTTAATATTTATATAATAATGTTAAATTTTAGAAGAATATATAATTTTATTCATTTAAATTTCTATTTATATGCCATTACTCTTTAATCTATCTATAAATTCCTTAGACTATAAAAGTAAAATATTGACCTTTTTTAATTCTTAACATATATCAATTATTCTTTATGCTAGAAATATAAATATTAAACTTTCTTAAATTGTTGATACATATTTATTATTAGAGTATTTTAGTCTTTTATTAAGTTTTTTTTTTACTTAACTTCTCTCTCTTTCTTTTTTTCAAATTTTATATATTTTTTTATTTCTCTTAGTTTTTTAATTTTTTTTCTTATATATTTTTCTCTGTATTTTTTAAAATAATTTCTTTTTTCTTTCATGTTTCCCATTTACTTATATTAATGTCAAATTTAAAATTATTATATTAATATTAATGTCAAATTACAGAGAAAGGTTACTTATATAACAATATTGATTTTATTTTTATATTATTAGTATTTAATCTATGTATAAATTATTGAGGATAGTAAATATTTTAGTCTTTTACGACTAAGATTTTACTTAACCTTTCTCTCTCTTTAAAAAAAATCTATTTTTTATTTTCTCCATATATTTTTAACCTTTTTCTTTTAGTTTTTTACTTTTTATTTTTATATTTTTTCTCTTTCTTTTATTGTGTTCTTTAATTATTTTTTATTTATTTTATTTTATTTTAAATCTATAATATATATATATATATATATAAATAAATAAAGGGAATTCACCATTTCTAGTTTTATCCTTATCAATTTTTTTCAGTAACTACCTATTCGAAACTTTTAAAAAAACAAAAAAACTACTTTTTTTTGTATGGTCAAATATTAATTTTTATAGGCAAATGCTTGAAAATGTGGTGTAATTCTTATATATAGATTGCTTTGTAAAGCAGATGACACTTATATTGTAGTTAGTAATTACCAAAGTTCATATACTTGAATAAATTTAAAAGTTCTACACAGATAAGTTCTAGCTATAATCCCACAACCACACAAGTGATGCTTATTGAAAGTTCCATGATATTTTAAGGTCATGCTTATACGTGAGATATGCTTGATTATATTCGTAGGAGCCTTTTTGACAGGTTCTATATATTCGTATAGCCATCTATAAGTTAGTAATAGTGTATGGGAGTCCATTCATAAAATTTTAAATGTTTTTAACTCTCATAATTCTTTATTATTATTGTTTTTCCTCTCATGATTATCACTGTAGTTCAAAACCTATTCTTCATTCAATACAACATTGGAAAATAAAATAAACAAAAAGCAGTGGTTGGATGCACACAAATATGAAATTGACACATTCTTGTTTTTATTTTTTTTATAAGGCAAAGAATTTTATTAAGAATCAATTGAAAGTACAACATGCGTCTTCCTCAAACCATAACATGCATAGAGTAAACCTTAGAATTAAACATAACTGTTCAACATAATAAAAAAGGTTCATCAATTCATTATGAATAACAAACTATTCTACATGTGCGATATCACTCTCACACGAATGCAATTGTATAACTTGATCGATTTCTTGTAAATAAAAATTGGTACACATTTGACTGGGCCAGAAAAAGAAACCTGATCGTAAATTGTTTCCTACTATTTGTACACTATCAATTATCAATAACAGTGTTGGAAAAAGAATACAACTATCCAGTCAAAGAATGAAAACAATTGTCTAATACAACAATTTCCATATCTATGTATCCAACTATTATTTCCTTCCCGGAACAATCAGTTAGCATTCTGCTTAAAGTTTAAAATCTTTTAAGCAGCAAATGTGCCATAACTGTCTGGTTATGTCCACTTGTGCTAAGTTGCCACTGTGATTTGTGAGCATAATTTGGCTAATTTTCGAAACAAGACCAGTTTACCGATCAATTTTCCCTTCATCTTTTGCACACAATCGCTCTGAGTAGAGAAACATTGAAATAATTTCAAAATGAGATGTAAAATACTTTACATATAGAGAAGGCACTATCACAGGAAGATTAAAAATGAGCCAGACTCGTTTGAAACAAGCCAAATAACAAGTCTACGTTATTAATAAATAAATAACTACAAAAAGGTATATTATATATATATATATATGCATTGAAGATAAATCCAGTATGAAGATATAAAATACGTCAATAATACAAATTAGAGACAAGGTCATCAGAATTGACATATAGCTACTTCATCCGAAGAATAGACAACTAGAAAAAATAGATTATTAATACGCTTCTTTCCGAGAATTAATTATACATGGCTTCATTCCTAATTGAGAATTTGAGATGACTAATAAAGCTACAGTATAAAATATAATAACGGGCATGTCTAGTAAGATACATGCATTTTAATAGGCAATTATTTTTTGCATAATTGTCCATTGAATGTCTATAAATTTAAATAATGCTCCAAGTTTGACTAAAATAAAACTAACCAAAAGGAAAAACTCAATTCCCAATGCTTTTGGATTCTTAAAATTGTAGCTTAAGAAAACAATGATCCCTTGTGAAAACTTCATATGATTTTCAGATAGTTAATTGCACTAAGCCAATTGCTTACAGACTAGAGCGTACCATTAAATAGTAGGAGATAGTCTAAATGTAAGGTCAAATCATTCCTATTTGACATGCATATAACTTTAAGATGTAAAGCAGATGTATCGTAGACAATGTATAACATACATAACAATATCATATATGCAGTGCCACAAAGCAGAAATAAGTACTCGGCATGAACATAATTTAGAACTCTGATTGTGGCAATATAAAATCAATAAATAACTAAAACAAGGATTAACAGAGTTAATAAAAATTAAATAGTTATTTCAATATTTAAATGTGCCAAACCAGAAGAAACAAACATGATTATAAACACATAATGAAATCAAGGAGTAAGACTTCTTACTCAGATATTCATAGGCCAATATCATCGAAGTACCCCACGCTGACATGCTGACAAATCTTGGACCTAATCCTCTATATAAACCTTTCCAGCCATCCTCAATGATCAAATCTTTAACAACCTTTTTTACAGGGATTTTCTTTTCAAGTCCCATCACCTGTAAGCCATTAAGTCAGGAAAATTACTATGCAGTGACAGATTAAAAGAATATGAATGAGATTCAGGATGTAAAATGTAACCACAATTATTATATAATAATTATAAAATTATATTTATTTGTGTTGTCATCTTTCTAAAAATGGAACTTCTACAATCACTAATGCATATTGGAGCAATGCAAATATTACTATCTTAGCATCCATAATATCAAACGCTAATTAACACTTACAGAAAGGTCAAGCAGAAAGGGAGAGAAGAGGGATGACAATATTCATCTACAGGGATATAAACAGAGAAAACCATCTAAAACAATGCAGCTGGACCAAAAAAGACAGGTATCACATTAATCTTTCCAAACTAAAACACAAACTCCAAGGAAAATAAGAAGAAGAAGAAGAAGAAAGGAGAAAAATAATTAAATTCTTTATATTTATATGTCATACATAAAAACAAACTAATGTTTTGAATCTGTTATTCAAACGTGTAATATATAAACCATGAAGAGTGGTGCATAAAAGGCATAACAGAAAAATTTCTTATAACAAAAAATTTACACCAAGGAAGGATGACTTCCTAGTTCTTGAGTTTGGTATTTGATTTATTTAGTAGGCACATTCAAGGGTTAATGCCTTAATGCATCCAAATTCCACATTCTTAGAATAAGGTAAATTTCCAAATTCCAATTGGTATTCCTTCGATTATTTGTTTATGGAGAAATAATTTAATTTAACTATTTTTATTCTATCTTTGGCAACCCATTTTTCAAATAATTTTAATAAATTCAAATTTTTTAAATCTGAATAAACTGATTTATAGAAAAGGCACTAAATATTCTGAAAAAAGTTGGGATCAGTAAAAAAGTTGCATTTGTTAAAATTCCATGCCGATACACAATTTTCTTTTTGAAATTTTATGTAAAATATTATAATCTGTTAAATAAGAAAGTAAGCATAAAAGAAAATTAAGATATTTTTGGATATATCAATGTATTCCAACATAGATGATAGACACCAATTAAGTCAAAAGGAGTAAATTTTAAACTTGATTTATGGAGAGAAGCTTTGGAATCAAATAGAATTTTGGTTAAGTACATAGGCAAACTATATGGAAACAAATTTAGCAAGACACAACAATAATTTGGTGGTGAAAATCAAGTACCAGATCGTATTACAAGTTGAACAGTTTAGTCATTTAGGTATCTTGGGTCCATCTTATGAAGCAATTGGGTGATTTGTGCAGATGTCATGCATATAATTAAAGCTACATAGATGAAATAAAGAATAGCACAGGGAATATCATGTTTCTTATGAATTACAAAATATGTATTACTTTAACACCAAATCATTAGTAAAAGAAAAATTACCAAATACAAGAATTAGCATCCACACTAAAGTGATGGCCAAAGAATACAGAGAACTCATGCAATAGAAAGAAACGTGTTCAATAAGGTTATGAATACCTGCAACCGTGTTTTGATCGTATCCAATGGGGTTGTGATGCAGGATGCAGTAGCAGCAGCAATGATCCCTCCAGTACCTTGAACAAAAATGATATTTGGTAGACTACGAGTACCTTCCTCACCAGGATTTTCTCCCAAGAATCTGCCAAAGCAAGCAGTCAGTGATAATGAACCTTAATATCAGATGGTACATCTTTTTTTTTTTTTGTGAACAACTAAGCAGATATTACAACTAGTAATGCAGAAATATGATACTATTAGGATGATATGTACAGAAAGTCCAATAACATGTTACAGACAAAATCCATCAATCTATGAAAATTGAAAAAGCCTAACCACGCTGCAAAATTACATTTTTTATAGGTTCTCTAAGTCAAGAAGAAATTTGAACCTTCCAACTTACAAAAACACAGATTTCAAGCAGCACAATTCAGTTCTTTGGGATGACTCCTTTACATTGATCTGACCAGGAGTCTAGGATAACATCAAACTTAAAAGATCTTTACCACATGCTTTGAAGTTTTACCAAGTCCTCGGAATACAACAAATATACACATCTTTACCTTAAATGAGCTATTCTTTAAATCAGACCATTTATTATAATGAACATTTGCACAGATGATACATCAGAGCCTAACTGATTGATAGATAGCAACTATTTACAAGCTCTTTCAATACACTCATATTACTAATAGCATAGTACTCTAATGGTGTTGCTTCAAACATCAAAAAGGAAAACAGATCAGGCTAAATATACAAATTTCTAGATATTTAGGGCTTGATTGGTTTGGTTTTGTTTTTTAGATTTTGAAAAGAATTTTCAAGAATAGTTTTTAAAAACTGTTTTCGGAAAGAAAAGAGAAAAAAAAAAAACTTGTTTGGTAAGTGTTATTTGAAAACTGTTTTGAAGATGTAAAAAAAATTGGAAAAACTTGTTCATATTTATTAAAATTTCATTAATGAAAAGCAAAAACAACATATTCTAATTGTATCTTGAGTTTTCAAAACAAAAATAGAAAACTGAAAAGAAAAACTATTTTCTTTAAAAACTAAAAAACCAGAACTGTTTTCTAAAACTGTTTTCAGAAAATACTACCCAAACGATTATTTTGATTTTTAAATACTAAAATACTAAAAACAGTCACATAAAACTGTCGTCAAACAAGCACTTAGTTTTTCTAACCATTTGAGAAACAACAACATAATATAAATGAAAAGGTAATACAACAATAAACCAGCTTTAAGACTTCAGAACAAGCATTACCATGCTCACCTCCATAAGTAGCGTTGACTTGAACCATAACTTGCCCACCATACAGCATTAGATGGTACGTAAGTCATGATAGATAGACCAAATCCTCTATATAATCCCTTGATGCCATCAGACCTTAACACCTTACGAGCAACATCCAAACCCCCTCTATATTGAAAGGCGTGGCCTGAGTATCCTTGCACCATCAACTTTTGGCTAACCTTAGTATCATTCAATGTAAAGGTAGTTAGCAACTTAGCATATAACAATTAGTACAATTATACTACTATTTAGGTAAGAAATAAGAAAAAGAGATAAAGGAAACTAAGAATAACAAGATATTAAATTGTTATGCCGCCTTATGATGTGATACAACATAGAAAGTGCCATACTAATATTAGGTTCCCAATTATACAACCTAAGTAGATCAAGAAATATGGAAACCACCTCTATGAAATCATCTAAGATACTCTAAAATATTATAACTTATAATAATCACAATATGAAATATTTTCTAGATTCTATTAAGGATTCATTTATCTATATTTCAATAAAACAAAGATGTAATGTCAAAAAGAAAAGAAAAAAACACATTATAAAATAATTATTCTCATTTATATGAACATGTCATTAACACCCTTCAAAAGAAGCAATAATATAAGGACAAAATAAATTGAAAACAAAGAAGTGATTAGTAATTAAATTATGTACCACGCTCCAGTAGAATACACGGCAAGTCTGTGGATAAAGCACATTAATATAATACCTTTATTTCAATCCTTAAAAGTTTTCTGATCCATGAGGTTGATAGAAATAACCAAGTTGGAGTTTGACTCAAAAATAAGTGTACAAAATACTGTGTAATGTTTTTTTGGGGTATAGAAAGTGTTTAAATTTTTTAAAAGTTTATAACTGAATACAACTTGTTAAAACCATACAAAAAAATTAAGCACAAAAGCACTTTTAGAGCTGAAATAAAATTGAATTGCAACAGACCATTGGCCAGCTTACACTGTCTAACTTAACATACATACAAATGTACCACAATATCCAAATGCATAACAACATAAGTATCATATAAAGTCATCAGAAATATACAACCATCAGTGATTTCAAACTCCAAAAGAAAATATTTTTAAATTTCAAGTATAAAATTATAGACACTTGCACTTGGAAACTCAGTTAGGTGAGTTAGATTATCATACCACATCAATGGGAACAAACACAGTTTGTGCCAAAAATGATGATGCCATGCCTGCAATTCCACTAGCTATAGCAGCCTGGGTAGTTTCAGATAGTGTAAATGGCTCCAGCATCTTGAGGGAAGCCACCTTTGATATCTCCAAGGCAGTGAGGAATATAATTCTGGCAGGAATCGCACCAGTGATAACTGTAGCAAATCCCTTATACAAACCAGGGATGCCATCTGATTTAAGTAACCCTTTCACAACGGACCATGCATTTCTCTCCAAAGTATCCTTCGAAGCAACCTGCAGCCTAGTCTTCACAACAGAAATTGGGTAGAGTGCCACTGTAACACCCGTAAATAGTCCAGCTCCAACACCATAGAACTTGACTTTATCTAACCTACAAAAATAAGCATAACTTACTAAATATATAGAGCTTCATGATACCAAGTTCATTGTCCATAAAACATATTCCTAAATCCTAACTAATAAATCAAAGACTTAATTAAGTTTTTAGTCTTTGAAATTTGATTAAATTCCACTGTTACTTCCTTCGCAAGCATGTGGCAACTTTGAAAAACATGCAATGCATCAGTCTTCAAGTCAACACTTCTTAATGTCCAAGTTATAGTTCTAGAAGTTCAGTTCGTGGGAATGGAGTAGGACTTCCAAGTTAACCTCTCATAGTTTTCCTAAATGGTAATGAATCCTTCTTTATGTGTTTGTTGAGTGGGTACTCTTGCTTTTTGTGCTCTTTTGAGTTCTGAGAGTGCCCATCCTAGTCAATAGTCTCTTATTCAATTGTAAACATTTAGTTGACAATGACATATCTTGTGCTAACCTACACTATTATTAATATAATTTATTTGACATATAAAAAAATGGAAAATAATTTTTTTCATTGCTGAATTCAAATTTACAAAAACGGTGTGAACTTGAAATTTCAAGGACAAAAAAATATTTTCAATTTTAAGGGACTAAAACTGGGATTTAAACTTCATGGACTAAAAACTTAATTAAGTCTAAATCAAATAATTCTAGATTCTAGAACAAACCACCAATTTCGCCTTAAACTATTACCCTCTCAACTAGTCCCTAAATTAAAGTGTTGAATATCCATATAACTTCAGTCCCTCAATTAATATATTTTAGTAAAATTCAAGGACCAATATGAAGGATTATTTAATCTTTGGAGGACTACTCAACACGATGTCAAAAGCTTTCAACGAAGAGAAAATTA
Source organism: Psophocarpus tetragonolobus (assembly GCA_037954015.1). NCBI lineage: Eukaryota > Viridiplantae > Streptophyta > Magnoliopsida > Fabales > Fabaceae > Psophocarpus > Psophocarpus tetragonolobus. Next base: position 28,317,466 of record CM075696.1, on the reverse strand, counting down.
GTTTAGGGATGAAATTGATATTTACTAGGAAGGCCTAGTTTCCACAGATGAAAGATTCATTAAACATACGGCAATATACAAAAAAAAAAAGAAAAAAAAGAAAAGAAAAAAAAGAAAAAAGAGAGGCTCTTGGCTATAAGCTCTGAGTAGAAAAACCAACGCAACAACACAAGCAACACGACACTACCTAAAATCTTGAATTAAGAATCTTGTTAGTTCAAATGCGTCTTCTTATGGAGCAAAAATCAACAGCTAACACTACATTTCCAGCTCGAAAGCATTATTATTATTATTTCAAAGAGTTATAAGTGCATTTCATGCATATCATTTCGAATTCGATTTTGGTTCATTGAGGACATATATAGAGAATCTTTAATTCCTAAATCAATAGTTGCAATGCACAATCCAATAGAACTAAGAAAAAATGCGAGCCAAGATAAGAGCAAACCTAAATCAGAAAGAAAAGATAGAGAGATGAAGAAACCTGTCCCAGTTAACCTCGGAAGAGTCCATTGATGCAGCAGAGAAGGGAAGCGTGCATGGAACGATTGGTGCAGCAGATTTCGAATATCGAATAGAAGCGAAGTGAGAAAGAATAACAAAACTCAATAACGAAAGGAACCTTGTAATATTTATAAGAGAGAATATGCTATACTCTGGGTTTTTCACTCAGCACCTCTTTTTTTCTCCCTGCACTTCAATCATTAAATGACCAAATTATCCTTATCTATTTTTATAAGTCCTGATTATTGATTCTGGAGGATCACCATATGAAATAATAATGGTTTTTTCTTTTTATTTTTTAAAATCAAATTCAAACAATTTCAAGATATGATTATATCATTTTTTAAGATATTTTTTCAATTAATATTTTTAAAAAAAGTACAAATGAACATATGTTTACCGTGTTACACATAGTATATAGAAATTAAATTCTATATTTTATTTTAAAAATCAAATTTCTAATATTACACGTGATGGCGATTTAATTGTTTTTATATTTTTTTCTTCTATTTTATATTTTTGTACCTATATTTGTAGTAAATGAAGGAGTGAAAACAGTCTTTACTATATTCTCTTGTATCTTTGTGTAGCTAAGTCGTTACTGGTTATTATTCCCTTTTATCCTTCAGTAACCATATTTTTTTAACACGTCTCCATGTAACTGTATCAACACAAAATTGGGGGAATCATTCAAACTTGTAATTCATTATTCTATTTTGAATAATAACACTAATATTAAATCATTTTAACATAATCTACCAAATAAAAATTGTTGAGAATAAAATATAAATAATAAACCTAAACATAAAAAATATATAGAATTTTCTATAAAATATATATATATATATAGTCATTTTAAAACATGACTATCTGTATTTATATATAAGAATTGAATGAAAATATTTTTATTCTTAGATCTCATTTGAGATTTTAGAACATATTTTTGTGGTTGTACAATGCTAGATTTTTTATCTTTTTTTCTTCTAATGAAAGATCTTCTATTTAGGATTTTAAGATATTTTGTATTAGTCCTATAATAAACTTACTATTTAAATTTTATTCATAATAAAAATAAAATTAATTAATTAAATAATCAAAAAATTAAATTAAATAAAGTTGTATTTAAAATAAAGATAATTTAACAGTAATATTAATATATTAATGATAAAATTGAAATGAAGAACATGTTGAACATGAAAAATTAAATTTAATAATTATTGTTGCAGAAACTTATAAAATATGTTTTACAAAGTTTGCTGACGCGGTAAGTATAATTACTCCAAGAGTAATTGTATCTGGTCTATTTTCAATCATCTTTAAGATTTCTTAAATGTTTAAAGTTATAGTTCATTTTTTACTTTTTTTTTAGTTTTTTATTTTTTTCACTTATCTCACATCTAATTACGTTTTAGTTATTTATCTTTGTATACTATAATTTTTTTATTACATTTTAGTTATTTACCTTTGTATGCTATAATCTTTTTGTTTACTTTTTAGTTATTTATCTTTTTATAATTTAATCTTATATTCATTTTTTATATTATTTATTTTTTATAATTTAATCCTATTTTAATATTTCAAATTGATCTAAAGAAAAATTTTATTGTGTTTCTATATCTTTTCGCTCTATCTTGTTTAATTTAAAAATTAAATTAAAATAATTTAAAAAATATTACTTATCTATTTTTTATTTTTCATCTTCAATTTTCAAAGTTAGAATTAATTATTTAGCTTAGTTTAAATATATCATTGGTTCTCGGAAGTTGGAACATGAATAAATTGTGTTGTTGAGTTTCGATAAAAGATTTGACTTTTTTGTCTAATAACTTTTAACTTTTTGTCCTCTATAAAATTTGATTGGGAATAAAAAATAAAATTTAATTATATTTGATGGATAGAAACGTAGTTATTTTTCTAAAATAATGATAACCCATCATATCTATTAAATGATCCATAGGTAACACCCTTAAACAACAGTTTATTTGTTTCTCACCAAACTTGTATAACTATTTGCTTTAACAACTTTCTTTTTTAACTATTTATTATTACTTTTATCTTTTATGGATAATAAGGTTTTGGTTTTAAGAATATGTTATAAGTGTGTGAATTAACTAAAAATGAAAAAATAAATTTATTAAAGCATAATTAATAAATTAATTACAAAATATTTGGTTATACTTATATCTGTTTATTGTGATAAAATATATTTATTTAGTTATGACTTATGAATATGATTTGATTTAAGTGAATAATAAAAATGGAATATAGGTGGATGAGTTTAGTGAGATGAGAGGTAAGTATAGTAAATATTATTTTGGATTTAGCTAATTGGGTTGATTTTGCAAAAATCTAATTTTGGAAGGGGATTGCAGTTAGCAAAAATAGAATCACTTAACACATCCTGACCCTTCTCCTTCTCCTTCTCCTTCTTTTCCTTTCTTGCTTTCTTTCTTTCTTCTCATTTAATCTTTCTTTCTCCTCACTGCTTCCCTCTCTCTCTTTTCTCTACCATATCCTTTATCTTTTTGCATGCTATCCTTTTCTCCAAGGAAATCTAGAGAAATTCCTTCCATTTCTCCTGATTTTGACCGTTAATCCTAATAGGTAAGTTTTATTCTAATTCCTTGGACCATTCTCCTTCTCTTTTGGTTACATGCCTTTTTCTTTTCAAAGAATCAACCTTGAAATCTCAATTTCTTAATTTCTCTTGGGTTTTTTGGATTTTTCTAGGTTTTGAATGATTTCTCCAACTAGGTTCTTCTTCTCTTCAAATTCAACTAAAAAGGAGAAATAGGTAACCAAAGCTCAACCTTTGTTTTAATTTAGGAAACTTGGATTTAAGAATACATGAGTATAATTGATGGTGGATGATTAAAGTGGTATTTTTGTAATGGGTTGTTTGTTCTTTTTAAATGCGTGGAGTAATTGATGTTTTCATCTTGATTTGAGTGTTAAATAAATTGAGCTTCTTTTTTAGATTGAGATTATGCATATTGAATTTGATGCTATAATGGATTTGATGGATATAAGTTGTTATAGAGGGTAACTTAGCCTTTGTTGAAATGCATGATATACATTAAGTTAGGGATACAGATAGTTCAATGTAATCCATGGTGTCAGTTGAGATACTAGAATGATATACATTGTGATCTAGGGTGCTAGTTTGGGTACCAGAGTTATATACTTAAACAACAACTGGTTGTCAAATGGGTCAAGTAGACGCCAAACAACAATTGGGGGTTGCCAGATGAGTATGTCTAGATTTCATTTGGTTCTCAAATTGGTCAGGTAGACATTAGACAATGGTTAAGATAAGTCATTAGGTCACCTGGGTATCTGAACTTATTGGATTTTCCAGAAAAATGTTGTGTCACATGATTGTGTGATGATGATTACTTTTGTTCAGTGGGAATATAAGTATGTTTGATTATTTTGATAAGTCCAATGAATGGATGCAAATATGTTAATTGTAAAATATTCTTACCAAATTGATTTCTGGTTTAGAAAGCTTACCCTTGCATTGTGTGTATTTATGTATGCTTATGATTATCGTGTTTTGGATGGAAGTAGATAACTATGTTGAAGCAAAAAGGTAATAAGATCAAGATTAGAAGAAAATCTGACTGAATTAGGAGTTAGTTTTGTACTTGTTTTGATGTCTTATGGACTCGTGTGTGTGTAAATAGTAAAAATTCATCCTAGGAAGCTATATTAGGATGTAAAAGTATAAATTATAATGTTAACGTGTATTTGGCCTTTTAAATGAGAAGTTGAATGTTATTATCATAGTATAGTATGAATGGATAGTTTATAGCATGTTAGTATAGTTTGAAGATTATGTAGATTGAGTTTCAGAGTTTTGCAAAGCTTCGTTGGGCGATAGCTCTCGCCTAACTCAAAGTTGTTTCTCTCAGGGAATTTTGAGTTTTTTCATCCAATGACACATTTCACTAAGCAACATTCCTTCACTAAAGTTATTATAACCTAGGCTTTTTGATGGACAATACTTGTCGTTAGGTGAGATGTCCAAGTTTCTCGTTTGGTGACATTGCTCGTTGGGCGAGATGTTTAATATGTGATTTTCTTAACTCTTCTAAAATTTTAATACTTTGGGTATAATTTACAATTGAAATAGACTTAGTATAATAGTAAGTTTTATTAATTATAATAGATTTCTTCGATCATCACAATTATGGTATCGAAGCAGTTTTATCTAGGGATGGCAATAGGGCGAGGCAAGGGCGGGTTTGACTGTCCTCATCCCTAGAAAGTATGGGACATGGCAGATATAAAGGAAACAAGTATGAAATTTTAATCCTCATCCCCATCCTCGTCAAATATTTTCGGGTTTGAGTATACTCACAGGTGTTATATTGTTTTTATAATTTAAATTTACTTATAATTTCTTAAATAAATTATTTGTTAAGTTATTAATTATATTTAATTTATTAATTAATAAAAAAATTATATGTTAAATTGTTAGTTATATTTTAGTTTTAATGGTCCACAAGAATGTGAATTTGTGCACAGACATATGAGATTAAAAATAAATGTATGTAAGTTTGTTTAACATAAAAGTGAGATGGTGACGGGTGCAGGGACGGGGACGGGCAGGGACCAACAAAGCCACCCTTACCCCCATCCCTTATTTTCTTAGGTGATGACAGGGGCAGAGACCAACAATACGAGTTTTTCCGTTAAAATCAGGGCAAGGACGATGTTGTACCCGTGGGGTGGGCATGATTGTCATCCTAGTTTTGTACTATAATGGGCCTGTCAGAATAGGTTTACCATGTTTCTAATTGTGTATTTCTAATTATTGTGTGTGTAGTGTTGGATTCTAGTATTCTCATCTAACTGTAATATAATTATATTATAGGATAACACTTAGAACACCTACACTTCCTCCTTAACTATCATCTAACTTGGCTTAAGTGACTCACACTATAGAAGTTATGGCAGTTGTGATTCAATAACAGAGTGTCGCAATGATACAACAATTTCAAACATTAGATATTGCATGTATTGTTGCTCCATTAGAACATCAAGGACTAACTAAGTTCAGGAAGAACAATCCCCCTGAGTTTAAAGGAAATTCCAATCCTGACTTGGTAGACCGATGGTTCAAAGAAGTGAAGATTTTTAGGGCACTGACTTGTCTTGGAGATAAGAAAGTAACCTGTACAACCTTTTTTCTAGTATAGGAGGTTGAATTCTAGTGGCATGGAAATCAATAGATGATGTTAGCAAGTGGAGAGCAACTAACTTAGAATAATTTCAAGGAGAGATATCTGGAAAAGTATTTCCTAGATAGTATGCAAAGGAAGTCGAGTTTATGAAACTCGAGCAGAGTGGGTTGTCTGTTCATGAGTATGCAACTAGGTTTGAACACTTAGCCCACTTCCATTCTTTAGCAACATCTAAAGCTTGGAGATGTAAGAAGTTTGAAGAAGGTTTTAAGCATGAAATAAAGCAGATGGTTGTTTCCAATGGCCATTTATGAGTTTGCAGTGTTAATAGAAAAATATAAAATTGTGGAGAGGTTAGAATGTGGGGGTAAAATAATGAAAACTCAAGGGATGGATGTTCAAGAAGTAGAGGAAAGTATTCCCAAAAGAAATCCTATACCAAACCCCAAATTCTCTAAAAGAGGAGCTTTAGGGAGACAATAACAACATAAAATGTCTAGTGTTCACACTACTCTAATCATTATAATTACCAACCAATATGTTTTATATGTCAAAAGCCAAGACACTTGGCTAGAAAGTGTCTTGGGTAGTCAAAAGTTACATCAACAGGATGTGGACAACAAATTCAGAGGAATGACAATAAGTTCGGGATAGTTGAATGAGTTTTTGCTATGAGTAGAATCGAAGCATCTAAATCAGATGGTCTAATTCAAGGTGTGTGTATTATAGTTGATAAAAAATCGCTATGGATATGTTTATTTCTTGTAGTAAATCTCATGTTATGTCACTAAATTCGAGGCATATCAAGTTAATTTTTAATGGTAAATATTTTTAATTTTAGAAAAAGAACCAAAAGAATAAATTTTAACAAATTTTTTATCTTCCCCTTCAAAATTGATAATTAACTTCACATCTTCATTTGTGTTTTCATCATTCAAACAAGTAAAAAAAACACAGTTTGTATAAACAAAGAGCTTTGATTCCACTTTTATGGAGGAAAACTGATACAATAACCAAATAACAGAGAAACAAGCAGCGAAAAATATCCCCCAAACTTGAATAATAAGGAATACCAATAATATAAAACAAAACTAGAACCAAAGAAAAGCATAAGAGACACACAATCTTAACATTAAAAACCCTTCAATATAAGAGCAAAAACCATGGGTCATTTAGACTAATGAAATAATCCACTATGAACAATAAATGGTACAAGAAGGTCTCGAATCAGTGAACAAATAATGTTTACAATCACCCAAAGTAGCAAAGCAACAATGCTCACAAACAAGAATGGGGAGATGAAAAGAACCAAATTGTAGAGCAAAAACATGCAAATAGTATTTCTCCCTCTACAGACCTAGTCTTACTGACAAAATTCAATCGTCACAAACTTGTTGTCCAAAAATCAGTTGATCCAATAATGAATGAATTTATGGTTGTAATTTGAAAAACAAATGCCTGGTGGTACATGAGATTTACAATGAGGTTTCTTCCTTTCTTCTCTCTCAGTGTTTGATATTGTATTTCTTACTTTAATGTGCTTTTCTAGGATGACAAATAAACTTGTATTCATGAGTAATATGTGAATCCATCCCAAAGTTGACGGGAAATTTTCAATTTGACTATGGATATGGGATACCCGATTTGTTAGGTTGAAGATAGGGACGGAATGAGATATACATATTCATCCCACCCTTATTTTAATGAATAAAATACTTCAAACTCTTACCTTATTTATTAGAGATAATTCTCAAACCAATGACCCTTTAGCTTCCTTTTTCTTCATAAATGTCATGAAAGATTTGACATTTATCTTAAAAAAGAAGAAGAAAGGTTTCTCATTTTCGAGAGCGACGACGTTGATAAAAATGTCATACTCGTCTTTGTCCTGCATTGTTGTCATACCTAAATGTGACACCATTATGAGAAACTTCTAATAACTTTGCCTTTCAATGCTTCTCCCACACTTCTCCGGATTGTTTTACACTATTATGAGAAAACCCCTAATGCACATCTTCTTTCAATGTGTCTCCTATGCCTCTACAAGATTATTTTAAGAGCTCTAATCAAACTTTTAAAAATCTCACGACTATAATAGTAGAGTTCTTAAATATTGACAAATATTTTTGGAAATAGAATTAAAATTTATAATGTTTTCATATTAATTTTTTAATATAAATTATTTTTATATCAAATTAGAATTTTAAAATAATAGGAACTAACCATAACATTTTTATAGTGTGAACTTAAAAAGTAGAGTTGTTAACTTTTAACGGTATTTCCTTCCAAATTAAAAATATCGCATAATGTTTGTATTACTACAACAAGATTATCAATTTTTTTTAAGAGTTTAATTTATATATATTGTTAGGATAAAGATTTTTACACTGATATTCAATTACAACCCTTTAATATATTGACTTTTTTTATTCATTAATACTTTAAAAGTCACATAAATGAAAAGTCATGGTTGAATGTCAGTGTAAAAATCTTTGACATTAACAGTATATACCAATTAAACTCTTTTTTAAATAGTATTAAATTTTAAGATGTTTCATATTATTTTTTATGATTTTTTTAATATGGATTAATGGTCATATCTAATTAATTATGCTTTTAATGTTTAAATTTTATGTTAATACAAATTTGGTTTAAAGTAAAAGAAAATGTTGATATGACCAAGTGTCAAGAACATCTCATCTATTAAAAAATAAATTTAAATATTTTCAAAGCTATTTATTACATAAAATATTATATACATATTTTACTAACTTATTCTACACCAACATCAAATAAATCATTTTGAACAACTCTTCGAACCATGAGAACTTGTCTGTTATAAACATCACATGTGACTGTTTTAGATTTTAGATCAACATAATTATGTTTTTATGTTTCATTTTTTTTATGGTGTGCACTAGATAATTAATTAACTTCATACATCTGTCTTGCTATTTTCATGATTATAAACGGATTGGTTTTCATCCTATTATCTTTTTCAATAATTTAATGTTTTCTTCATAGTAAAGAACTACAATTATAATAAAGTTATTGTTATTTCTTTATTTTTGACAAAAAAAAAAAAAACTAGAACAATATGACTAACCACTTGTTCATGTGTATGTAGTTAGTGCTTAATATAAAAAAAAAGAAGATCATATATTTAAAAGAAAATAAATAATACTATTAAGTGTGCAGTACAATAAATTATTCGTACTTTTAAAAAATTTAGTAGAGGATAATATCAAAGAAACCATAACAAATAAACATGAATATCAGATATTAGGCGCACAAATTATGAAAATTTGATATATCTTACCATCACCACATTTAGAGGAAGGAGTTCAACCTAACAAGAGAGAAGAAAAGAAGAAAAAATAAGATATACATGTGCTTAGAATGCTCAACCTGCTGAAAATGTCAAGAGTAGAGTAAGAGTAATCACTTTTCATGTATTACTCAAAATTTATCAGACCTTAATTTTATACAAATTAAATAATAATAATAATAATAATAATAATAATAATAATAATAATAATAATAATAATAATAACAATAATAATATACGTTTATAAATTATATAAATAATACAGCATTAAAATAAAATTGAACAATTTAATGTAAAATTTAAGATAAATTTTCTTGATTAGATAAAAGGAAAGATAAATAAAGCATCTCTTTGTACATTACTATTCATTCAATTTTGTGCAATACTATAGTAAGTAGAAATAATATTTTTAGAATTTATAAAAAGGATAATTTATAAACAAAATTAATTCAAAATTTAAAATAACAAAATTCATCAAGATGAAAAAAACTAGTTGTTAATATCGATTTTAAATTATGTAGCGAAAGAGCAAATAGACGTTGATTTTTGAAATTTTCCTTTATTTTAGGATAAAAATTGTCATGGCTAGAGGTTAGGTTGGGTTCATACACTGGGTTAAGGTGGGGGATAGTAGTTGCTAACCATACTCCCATTTAAGTTATTAAAATCAATTTTCTTAATTAGTTTTAGAAACATTTATTTTGATAAAATGTAATTAAATATGTTTATATATTAAAAAAAACAATTTTAATTATGTAAAAGTCACATCATATGCATAGGAACAAGTTTCTAAGATGTATGGATATCAAAGAGAAAAAAAATAAATTAAAATATCAAAATGCTGAAAAAAGAGAGGGGAAAGACAAGAGAAATTAGAAATAATTATGAAGGTTTTTTTTTTTGCTTTTCCTAGGATGTCCTTTAGCCGGAGCAAGCTAAAGACTAATCTTTCAAGGTATAAAAATTCATTTAATAGACTAATCTTTTCTAACAAATGTTTTTTCATATACACAAGCTAATGATCGAATTCCTGAATATATAGTTAAAAAAAATATTATCTATCAATCATACTACATCATTTTAGTTGAAACAAGCATGTAGGTAAAGATAAGAGAATTGAAAAATAATAAAAAAATACAAAATAGGGGTCTTCTGAGTAGAAACATCTGTGTAAATAGTAATTCAAACCCCATATAACCAGACCAAACCCAATTTATTTTAAAATTGTTGCGACTAAGCCCAATCCAAGATTCTGATCAAATCTAAGACGTAATCCGTCTAACCCAATAGTTTTTAAAATTTATATATAAAAAACTTATATTAAAAAATATAGATTTAAATAAGTTTTTTATCCTTAAAATTTCATAAAAAATCATTTTTAGTTCTTAAAATTCAAAAATATTTTTTAATCTCTAATTCAATTTCAATCCTTCTTCTTCACTGTTGAGAAATTTGTGATATAAAATATGTTTTTGTATTCTTAAATCAATTTTTTCTTCAACCTTAACCCTCTCAATCTTTAATTTTATATTCAGTAAAACCAAATAAATTTATAAACGAACAACGTTAATAAAACAAAATAAATTTAAAGATTAAAAAGAATATTTTTAAATTTTAAAATTCAAAAGTAATTTTTTATAAAACTTTAAAGATAAAAAATTTGTGTAAGTTAAACATATAATATCTACTGCAAGTTATGGTGGGGTCGGTCACTTTTATTTTTTTAAAGAACCATTTGTTATCTTTATTTATAGCCTTTTCTTTTCTTAATACGCTACTTTCGCTATGTGTTTATTATTTGTTTTTATGATTTTAAAGTATTTTTTTAAAAGCATTGATTTATAAATTTATGATTAAATATTTTATAAAATTTTGTATAATGTCAATGCAGCATGAACCTTTTTCTCTATTAATATTTGATAAAGTATTTTTACAAATTACAAGTATATATAATATATAGCTATATGTCAAAAGTGGGTGGGGATGTGATTCGAGGATATGAACTTTTTATATCATAAGTAATTTTGGTTGAAATAAGAATTAATTTTCCTACCATAAAAAAAACAATTAATTTTTCCCTGTATCACAGAAAATTTCAATTACAAGCAGACAGAGGTAATATATTCAATCACACGAAAAAGATAATTAACTAGAATTCTATTTCGAATCCCAGGTTACCAAATCTCATTTGCATTCACATGACCCATTAATCAGCATATGTAGGAGAACACCTAAAAGTTATGTGAATAGAAATTATGTAAATTTGAAAATAAAGATATTGACACAAAAAAAAAGAAGTGAAAGATCTCCATTATGGGGTTGGTCTTTTGCTTTGTTGGGTTCCATTCTATTCCTCCTAAAGAAAAATTACCATAATGAACATTGTCATTTATACTTAATCATTTACTATTTTTTTTATAAAATTTCCATTTAAGGCTAGAAAACAAAAAGAACACACTCTACAATACGCATCAATTCTTTCACTTTTTTCTAAATATGCTAACAAAAGATATAACACAGTGCTGTAAACAAATTATTTCCCTAGCTACTAGAATAGCAATTGTGCCTAACCCAAAGTAATCATTGCCTACATTAAGATCAGTTCATTCTTTAAGCCATGGTTGTGCCCACATTGTTCAATATTATATCGTCCATAATTTCTTACAAAATCTAACATCCCAAATAATATACATATATATAATATTTATTAAATGTATGGGTGAATGAGAATTAGGTGATTCACACATTGTTTACAATTTTGGTATATGTCAGTGTGTTTTGTTTAAGAAATAATTATATTTCAATTAATTTTAATTTATTCTCAATTTTCATCTCAAGCAGGTTAAATTATTGTATGTAAGTGTGAAACAATCCTTATTTAACAAGCCGGTTATTCAGGGTTGAATTATATCTAAATTCCTACAATTTTTTTTCTATAAATAATTTGTTTTGATACCATAAACACTCTATACAATTTCATCTTAGTGTTTGTTCTTACCACGTCATGACACATGTTGGAAGTGTGATAATTTTATATATAAATGAATTGAAGTTGTAGATAGTACAAGAGTGAATGATTAGGTGAGTTAAGCTAACAAGTTAGGCACATATGAAGTTTAACACAAATACTTTATTGAGTGTATTTATTATTTTAATATTATTTGATATTTGAAATGTGGTTTCTAAAGAGTAATGATATACATACATCTCTTTACTTTATACACCTTATCAATACCTCTTATTTCTTTCTATCTCTCTTATTCTATACCTATATATTCTCTCTTTGTTCTTTCTCCCATTAAGTGTGTAATAACATATAAAGTGTACATGTATAATTTTTCGTTTCCAAAAGTTTCCAGTTTAGTGAGTATCTAAAATGTAGCTTCTGGTTGGTTTGAAATCAGAATCAAGAAGCATAAAACTACAAATAATTAAGTATATGGAGATTTCTTAAATTGGAGTTTCATGAAACTAATATAGAGAACTAACTATAGGCTAGTTGAAGGCTTAACTCTAGGGAAAAAGTCCAAACCACTAAATTTGAAAGAAAAAGAATATTTAGAATAGTACACATGCATTGAATCAAATAAAAAAAGTTTCAAAAAGGAGTTGAATGATAAAAAGAAGAGAAAGGTTAAAGATTGGAAAATTGAATGTTTATCCAGATTGAGAGCATCAAGTCAGAGAGTGTGACTTTGTTGCCTTTTGCAAGTGCAAAGGAATGTATTTATAGATATTGTTGGGAATGGGTATCCCAAGAAACTTGAGATTCGAAGATCTTATTATCGTTAGGCAGTTTGAAATTTGGGTATATCGCTAATTTAGATAAGATATAAGGCATAACAGTTACCAGATATTCAAATATGATAAGGTAATTAGAAATTTGGATTTGGAGGGGATTCAAATATGATATCAAGAGCGAGAGTTAAGGAGGCAACATTATCTTGAGAAGTGCTCAGTCAATGTATGACCCTGTAGGGTATTGGAAGATCAAAGGTGTCGATTGGTGTGGAATAACCTAAAATACATAGTCTCCTAGTCACGAACCTTGAAGAGTGGGGAGTGACTTACAAGTAAAGAGGGTCGATTAATATGAATGACTAGGGTACATAGTTCTTAGTCACGAGCGTTCAATAAATACGAAGTGGCCAGAACTAAAAGGGTTAGTCGGTGTGGGAACCACCAAGAATACAAATTGAATAATTACTAAAACTCCTTTTGGTACAAAATTTGTTTCTAAAATGCTTTCACTTATAAGTAAGAAAAGTCTAAGTTCTTATTGTGTGAAACAAATTATGAAAAAACATTATTCCTTGCATTTTGAATATGACACTCATCACATTGTTGATGTTTTGAGTAAATGACTAACTATAATGAATTGAAATGTTACCTTGTGGAATAAGAGTTTTTAAATATTACAACAAAACAAAATATCTTAACTGAAAAGAACAAATTAGTTTATAAAAAATATGGCAAACTCAAATTAATTATCTTTGCTCTTAAAATTAAGTAAAAAATATTTTTCATAAAGGCAAAGAAAAAATTAATTTATGAAAAATATGCTCTTAGAATGTCATTTTTTTTAAAAAATAAGAACAAATTATCTTAACGACAAAAAACAGATTAATTTATAAAAAATGTACAAAACTTTAACTATCATGTTACACATTTGGTTACTTTTTTAATATTTCCAACAGTACTTTTAATGTTACCTTTTGTTTTAATATAGTTTACTTAAATAATTTGCACCATGTGTGTGACACCAAACAACAAAGCAGCATATCCAGAGAAAATTAAAGAGAAGCAGCAATCAATTGCTAAAACAAAGAGAAACTACAAAGCCTAATAGCAAAAATGAAAAAAAAAAAAAAAAGAGCAAAAGAAAAAGTTTACAAAATAAGTATTGACATAATAAAGGTATATAAGACGACAATTTTATGTAGTATAGTGTTTGTTACTCCATTTCCCAAGGCTACTGATAGTTAATTTAAGTCACAAATCAACCATAGTAAAATCAATATAAAAGAAATAATAAAAGAATCATTTTATTGAATGCAACTTCTTTAAAATATTAATATATAGATTATAAAAGAAAATATTAAAAAGATAAATATTATTTATCAAAAATAGTATATTTGTTTAAATAGATGAAAAATTAAATTATTTTACGATAATTTTTTATAAAAATTGACTAGAATATTTAATTAAAAATAATAAATAATAATCAATTATCATTTTTATAAAAGTTTTAAAATTAAAAAAGCAGGGCAATGCCCAAGCTTCAAATGGGCTCGTCCATGGGATTTATGAAAATTTGGGTATTTCTATTAACATCTATCCTCTTTTCTTAAAACAGACATACTAATTAAAATTTTAAAAAAAAAACTCAAAATACTCTTATTCCATATAATTTAATACTATCATCTTTTCCTCTTACTAAGAGTCTAAAACTACTTAAAAAAACTCACTTTTTTCTATTTTTTTTCTACGAACAAGTTGATCCATGTAAGTGTATGAAATAAATAAAAGAGAGAGGTAAATTTAATTTAAGTGTAATTAATTAATTAATTACAGAATATTTAATTGTGGTATTTATATCTATGATTTTAGTTTGATAAAATGTGTTTATTTATTTATGAATGTAATTGGATTTAAGTGAGTTATAAATAATGAAATATGGGTAAGTGAGTTTAGCAAAGTGAGTAAAATAGTGGTTTTATCAAATGTCACCTAAGAAAATTAGTTATAATCATTAATTTAACTAATCTTAAGTACAAAATAAAATTATTTGTAAAACACCTTTCATTGGAATTTGATATCTGAAAAATAAGTCAAAATTGTAATCAAACAAATGCATTTTAGAAATAACAATATTAAATAAGACAAAATTAGTTAAATTTGCTTATTTTAAATTCATCATACAACTCATCTTTTTTATTATATATAAATTTAGAAGAAGTATTAAGCTTAGTCTTATGAATAAAAAAACATAATTAAAAGAGGATATTCTAACAAAGATGAACAACTAACTTTTCCAACAAATATTAACTATTAGTAAAGCTGATATTTCACACAATATCATAAATTAGGTTAATTCATTTTTTTCCCCATTTAGATGTAACAATGGATATGAGATACAACTTTTAAAACTTATTTAAATATCTACAGTTTGATCAATATGAATGCATATAGAAATTAAATGTTTAACTTTTCTCAGCTAACTGAACACAAATAGCATGTGGAAATTATAAAAGTGAGAAGCTATCTATATATGAACTAAACTTTGAATGAAAATTATGATCTCTATATCATTTTATAAATGGTGATCTAACTGAAAATGGATCCTTTTCACTTTTTTTGTCCATTTCTATCCTTTTTCTAAACTTTTAAATGAAAGAGAGATGATACAAATTTTATAAAGAGTAATAATATATATATATATTTTTTCTAAAAAAATTTAATAATATAAAAATGTAGAAAAAAGATTTTTTTAAAAAAAATGTATACCCAATGTAACCCACTACTAAAGGTTAATTTGCTCTGATGCTACTTAAATAGACTACGATATAATGGACAAGTTACCATAAAATATATTGTCTTAAAAAAAGTGAGGAAGACTGGCCTTAAAAAAATTATGTAGATGCTTAATTTTGTAAAAAAATTGAAGTTTGAGTAATAACATAATTAAAGAACTAGTCTGATAGTAAGTTTGATATACTGATTTCAAAAAATTATTTGTGCTACAAAAAAGACTTTTTAAAATTTAACATACTCTTTTTGGATAATCCTAATGTAGCAGAACAATAAAAACTATTTTTTATCAAATAAAATGTGGCGAGAAACTTGGCCCATTAGTATTTAAAGAAAAAGTTACATTGTTATCTAATTAATTAAAACTTATCCAATATATTTTTTCTATCCTTCAACATTACTTTTTCAAGTCAATGTAAATAAATCTGGTACTACAAAGTAACGTTGCAAATCTCTAACAGGATAAGAAAATAAATAATAACCATTTACGTGCCCTTGCAAGTACTGTTTCCAATATGTGTTGAAGGAATATGAGAGAGAAACACTTATCAAAACCGTTTAAAAGCAAAGGAAATGTTGTTATTTCAGTTTAATTTAATATCATATAATAAGAATTTAATTGGAATCCATCCACAGTATAAAAGATTTTTCATTCAATTATATTACTTTATTTATATAATTTTTAAAATAAATATTAATAAATAAAGTCAACAAATATATTCTAAATTAAGAAATATTAAAAAATATGATTAAACTTTAATGTAAAATTCTTAATTCGCTGGAACAATAAATGTTAATCAAACAATGAAATGTAATCAAAGACTTGGTCAAAACAAAAAAGACAAGGACATTGTGATAGATAATAACCCGGTAATAAAAGAATTTTAAAACCAATAAAACATTTCAATAAATTAAAATACTTTTCAAATATTTCATAATAAAACATAATCTAACACATTCACCACATATTTTAAAAATATTATAAAATACAATTAAATAAATTTCTCAAAAATAATTTTAAGTTAACTTATCATAAATGAAAATACATTTTTTGGATTATCAATCAAACCTAAAATGATAAAACATAATATGTAAGTTTTTCTTGTCATTCTTTTCCTAAACTTTTGAATGATATGAAGATGGTATAAATTTTTTAGAGCTAGAATAATATCTATATTCTCAAAAACTTAATAATAAAAGAAATGAATAGATAATAAAATAAAAAAGATATATACCCAATCTAACCCACTATTAAGGTTAATTTTGTTAATATTACTTAAATACACAATGAGATAATGGAAAAGATGTCCCTTATACCATGTAATATATTTTGTCTTAGAAGAAGTGAAAAGACCTAGGAGAAGGTTTTTTGGATAACATGTGACCCTCCACGTCTATGATGTGGTCCAAAGCACGAAAGGCACCCTACACCATTAATTCAAAGCAATATTGTTTTACATGAAGGAAGCTGACAATAGCTTTCAATATATAGTGTGTAAGGTTTCAGTGTCAGGGTATGAATTCAGGGTCTTATTTTCAGTAGTTTATACGGATCTTAACATAAATTTGCATGATTCCATTTTGATTTGCATTATTGCACGTCTTTTTCAGTGGTTTAATTTACATCAACTTCTAGCTAGTACAACTTGAAAGCACAATATTTGTGGTTAATTAAGGAGCTTAAGATGCTTTAATTAGGACCCCAAAACCATAATGATTAGTCCTTTAACGGTGGATATCACAACATGGGTTGGGTAGTTGAGTAGCAAATAACTTCATCTTTATACATCTTTCCAAAACACCATCATACTAATTAAGTCCCTATCATCAACTCTTTAACTACATCTTAATCCACTTCCTCTATCTTTTTATCCAATACCCTTTTTATTATTGCTAATGAAAAACTTTCTTCTGCCAGCTTGTATTGCAATTTGCTTTTTTCAATCATCAGATGGGATAACTTCATTCAACATGGTATTTCAAATCCACCCAATCTCTTATCTTTACCAGCTAATTAAGAGAAAGAAGAGATCTTCTATTCACATCAATATTACTTTTCTTTCTTAAAAAAAGTACAAATTAAGAGAAAAGAGAGATGCTGTTTACACCTTTTTGTATAACTTATAAATGAAAAGAAAGCGCCAATATTAGTTTTAAATATCTCTTTGTCCATTAATTATAAGCAAGGCAGGTCCTTGTATTTGATCCAGATTAATTAATTAATTATTTTTGGAGGAATATAAGATAATTCATTCCTTCCTTATATCTTGAGAGAAGGGATTAAATACATCAAATCCATCCAACGTATGAAGTTTTGAACAACCAATGGTTGGACTAAAGACCAAAAAATTTGTTTAGGTGCTTTCATAATATTGTTTTCCTTATCAAGAAAACAAATTGTCTTTAGTGTTGAGATACACATGTTAAGAAATTAAAAATATAAATCATTAAAAAATTATTTATTATATAAAATATAAACGACAGAAACACAAATATTAATATATATTCTCAGAAAACCCAAATAAATAATATTAAGTCTGGATTTTACTATTACGTTTGATTTTAATTAGCCTCATGAAGACGTCTTTAACAAAGTATTTATGAGCAAAGTTGTCATACATATACATATCATGAGGGCATGGATAAGTTCATCTACGATGATACAAGTTTAATTAGTGCTCTTAAATTAATTTTAATTAATTTAGAGTGATGCTAATTAGTATGAACATTATTGACATAAATTTACGAGAATTTAAAATTATCCAATTAAAATATTAATTACATAACAAATTATATAAGATAAAGAATAAAATTTATGACACATAAACTTCATGTGAGTATTTCGTACTTAATATCATTTTTCTTTTAGATATATATTTAATAAAATATTCTTGTATGTGTAATAAATAAAAAACAATTCATCTTATATATTATTATAAATTTTATATGATTTCTTTTCAATTAAAGAATATTTGAGATTTTTAAAAAAAATCACAAAATATTTATTATTAAGTACACAACTTAAATTTGAAACTTTAATCCAATATCTTTAGAATCATAGAACTATTACTTATCTCTATACTAAGTTCCCATATGTCATTTTTATTTTGCCTCATGTGCAAAAAAATGTCAATGTTCAAGTAGCATAGACCAAATACGTACTCAGTGGTGTGCTATCCTTATATTCACATTAGAGTAATATATATTTATCATATTTTGTTTATTAAGGATGAAACTTTGCTTATAAAAACACAAATTTGTCATTCCTCATGAAATTAATGTGCGTCTTAATAGATATAGTGAATAGCTGTAAAAAAAAATTGAAAAATTATGATGTACTTTGTATGCATTAAATTGGAACGTATGTACTCATATATACAATTTTGGATCTTTTATAGATTACACAGCGGGGGAAATCTTATGTACACTTTTATTTCCTTTTCTA
Organism: Psophocarpus tetragonolobus; assembly: GCA_037954015.1. Classification (NCBI taxonomy): domain Eukaryota; kingdom Viridiplantae; phylum Streptophyta; class Magnoliopsida; order Fabales; family Fabaceae; genus Psophocarpus; species Psophocarpus tetragonolobus. Next base: position 28,298,469 of record CM075696.1, on the reverse strand, counting down.
GCCACACCTTCATAAAAAGGAATTTTACTAGATTTAGTAACATTATACTTCCAATACCAAATAAAGTTCTGTATCATTTGACAGATAACTAAAACTACATAAAATTCCTAAAGAATTATAGTTAGCATAAATAAATCAGGCCACTTTAACTAAATGTTAATTAAAGATAAAAAAAATTACATTTCTAGTTCGAGTTTATACTGAATAATTTTTAATTTTTGTTTATCAAGATTACCATCAATCTCAAACTATATCTGTTTTTTTTAATAAAAATTTCTATCTATATATATGTATTGTTGACTTCATGGGATGAGAAGTCAAATATTGGATAGAATTGACAAGTTGAATATTCTATATAAATGAGATCTAATATAATTTTGGATTGAAGGAGTTGTGTTAAAGTTTAGTTATGTTGGAGATTCCACACTAATCAATGATATGAGTAAAAAAAAGTATATAATAAGATACAAACTTCATCTTACAAGTCAATTTTATAAGATTGATCATTAAGTCTAATTTGTGATTTCTAAGATGGTATCAGACCAAATTTTAAATATGCGTGTGATTAGTGTTTTAAAAATCTCAATATATAAAAACTTAACAAAACCTTTATTGAGTTTTTAAAGGAAAAAACTATATTAATATCAGAAAAAGGCTTATGCATGATCTTATTTCATCATAAAGGTTAAATTTATTAATTTTATCTATTAATATTTTAAAAATTATATAAATAATAACTTAGGATTAAATAATAATGTAAAGCTTCTTTACATAAACATTTAAACTCTATTAATATATATAAAAGTAAAGTTGAATTTGTACAAGCTGTTTACAATGCTGGTATAAAAAAGCAAACCTATCACCAACTATATATAGACTATACCCAGCTGAGTTTATAAGCAAACAAGTCAAATAATCAAAACCTTAATTGAGTTATCAACACGTACCTGTTTTTGATTCGAATGGAATTGAGCTTGAATGTTATAAGCAAGATTCATGGATAAGAATTTATCTAGCTGGAATTCTTTTCTAGGAGTAAATTAATTTTGAATTTATTGTGATTTATTTTTTGTTAATTTAAATTTAGGTGAATTTAGTATCGTGTTTTTTCAAACTTCAACTGTATAGACTTTTTAATAATTTTATTTTTGGTGGACCAAAGATTGTATAGAGTAGTTGCAGCTAAAGAAGTTTCCTTTCATGTGATTGGTTCCAAAGATATTTGAACCTATATAACGTTATTTGGTATCTAACAAGTAAATGACATTCATTTTATCGTGGTGTTTCTCCACCAAACTAATTTTACACGTGTTGTAGATATTTTATTGTTGTCTCTTTGTTGATCATTTATCGCCCTAAAAACTACAAAATTGATCGAAGTCATGTAAAATATTATTATTATTTAGATTAAATCGTCCCAATTCATGCTTTTTCAATATCTTGCACTAAATTTACATGCATTAATTAACTTAATCGAGAAATCTTTAAATTGATAATTTTTAATTTATCAATTAATTATAACACCTCTCTCAATTAATAAAAATTCTAATAATTAAAATATAATCTATCTATCGATCTATAAAAGTAACAAGTCTTGCGCATAACAAATGTAAATGGTTGAGTTTTTAAAGCATGTTGTGGTACTTGAAAGAAATAAATCTTGAACTTCACTAGCTTGGATGGTGCAAACTAAAAAAAACATTAATAATATATAGAAATTTTACTAGATATTACTAAACAATGAGAGAGGTTTCCATTGAGAGTTGAGAAATATTTCCTTGTAGCTTTATTATAATTATTTAAAGTTGAAAAATACATGACCTAAAATGAAAGTTTAACGACCAAACTTCCTTTTGCATCCCTGTGTGATGACGAAAAAGAGATGGAGTAATGGTGATGTCGGGCACTTTTGTTCAATTTAGGCATAAAAGAGTATCTACGAAGCAGTTGAAGAACAATGTTCTCACATGGTCACCAAAAATAGATAATGGGAAAAAGGGACTTCTTTTACTTTAGTCTTCAATCAATATCACATACCAGCATTACCTAACCCAAGATCACAGTCAGTTGAAACATTAGGAATTTTTGTCTTACTATATTACATTATTCCTTAGTTTTCAAGAACCTACCATATGCCTAGGACTATAAGATCGAGTTATATTAATTCTATAAGCTAGTACTTACTACACATAAATTAAGAAGCAAAGTATATACTATAAAATCGAACATGTTTCAAACATTAATTCCCCAACCCCTCTTGAATTATTACACGCATACCTTAATTAATTACTATTTCTTTAAATATATTAATCTGAACTTAGTTTTTACATAGCACATTTAAGTTCCATAACTGTAAACTAGTTCTCGTCTCGAGCAACTTGGAGTGCTTGTCGCTTTGCCCTCTTGGTCTGCCCACTGATAGAACAAATAGTCTTTCTATTTTTGAATTGAACAACAACTGCTTAGGAGTTGTTGCCCTTCTAGTTCTAAAAATACTAACATACACAAATTTTACATAGCACTACTAAGCAGATCAAAGAAGAAAATAAAATTTAAATAAAGAATAAAATATTTTTTCGAAGTCTAGCAAATTACAAAAAAAAAAAAAAAAAAAAAAAAACAACTTTCTAGCTATTGGAACATATAGTCCCATAACAGGAACCATTTTGTGGGAAAAAATTGGAACAAAACCAATTTAATATCGATTAAAGTACAATCAAGTCATTTTTGTAAGAAATTATGTACAAAGTGTAAATTAGTAAATATATGAGAGCATTACTGAAGATTAACTTTCCTAAGATCTAAAATCATGTACAAATATGTTTTATCCAATTTAGTAATTTTATCACGAGAATTATATTTATCCTACAATCTTTTCCTAAAGCAACAAATCTAACTTTTTAATTTTACTCTTAATTTCTCGACACGTAATTAAAATTGGAAAATTTTTTTAATCACAAGTTGAGACTCGAAAGTGGCTAATAACCTATATCCTATTCTTAGACATACAATATATTAGTTGTTCCTAATAGTTCTTAATTTAAAAGTGTCTTTCAATCCATAATTAAATATACACCCAAGCAAGCAGGATTGTCAATCCAAAAATAGATAAATAAAAATAAAAGAACCAATAAAAATTACTAAGAAAAAATTCTCATTATATGAAATAGTTGTTGGCTACATCAAAACTCCAGAAGGGTTAGTTGATCATGAATGCCATGGAGGAGCATCTAAATTTAGTAAGGATACACAACTTCTAGAGCATGACACCTAACCTCTTAACCTTTCTCAAATATTCAAAAAGTTATAGTGTAAGAAAAAAATGAGATTCCCTTGATTTCTAATTTTATGCCCTATTTATAAAATTAAATGGTATATCAGAGTAAATACAACTTGCTCAAGCATCATAAATGTTCACTTGAACAAAGACAAAAAGGGGTAAGGTTAAAATAAACATTTATACACTCAAGTGATGAGAGATTTCACTCAAGCAAGTATAGTGAGAATAAGGGAGTGAATCAACCTACAAGGCTTGCTCAAGAAACTAAGGGACCCACTAGCTTGAGCGATGTTAGTGAGATGTGTCTCCTTTTATTTAATTCTTTGTTTGAGTAAAATCAAGTATCACAAAAATGTACCTATGTTTCCTTTACACCTTTCATATTGCTCTTTTTAAGCCAAGTTCTCCTTATATATGTATTTTTCCAAAACAAACATATTATTATGAAAAGATAATTTTTTACTTAAATCCTAGCCTAATTCAAATTTAAATAAAAAAAGTTATTTCAAATTTTATAAGCATAAGTATAAATACTACAAATTTTATATATAATACTACACAAATATTCAGCAGTTATAAAAAAGTACATGAAAGTAAAGCAACTTTGCGATTGATGAAAGAGGATTTGTCATTACATCCAGAAGAAACTCTTAGTTAGAGAAGGAAGTATGATTTAAAATTACTCCTTTGAAAACCTATGCTAGTTTTAATTTAAATTGCGTTCTGTAATTGTATTGCTTGATTATTTTATTTCTCATAATGAATTAATCACTTTAAAAAGTATGCAGTTAATTAGTTTTCAACGAACTTTATATAATTGGCAAAACCATCAAACCAAAAAACGTAGAATCTTTACATGAACAATTAGGTTTTCTAAACTTTTCAATCGGTTCTATATATACCGATCTTTTCTAGGCTCCTTGTTTCCCATAATTTGAATCATTATATTACCAATTAGGAATTTATTTTATGAAGAATAATATTAACGAACTATCATTATTATAGGAAACACTTTTTACTTCAATTATTGACAGTATACTACATTAGTTTTTGAACTGATGTAAAAATAAGGTCATGTTAATTGTCCTAAACGTTCTACACTGATTTTCAAATGTTGTTAAATATGTATTTTCTATATTATTTCCTATACATTTGATGTAGAATATTATGCACCTGATAGATCAATTGAGGTATAATTGATGTAGATTGTGACCAATTCTACATCAATTATTGTTATAACCAATGTAAATTGTCGTTTTCTCCATAAAATTTTTTAAGAACCAATGTAGAATATTATTTTTTAAAAATTGTGGTTTGTATACGGTTCTTTTACATGAATCATATATTTAAATGGAAACATGTTCTTAATAAACTTACTTAATTAGCTACACATTGTTTGTATAGTTCAAATTTATGATCAATATAATTATATATGTAACATGCTTTCAACAAAGTAAAGTATACATAGTACTTTTAAAATGATAGAAAAAAGTACACACTTATGATAAATAATTTTATTTAAAAAATTTGCAATAAACTGACAAAAACGGAAAAAAAAAAAACAGAACCCATTGAGTTACACAAATATTGATAATGACAATGAAATTAGGTAAAGATATCAACACTTCACAAGTGCAGACATGCACATAGTTTTCATGACACTAACAACTTTTCCAGTTACCAGTAAATGAATTTCTCAATTTTAAATTTGTTATTACCATATCTCCCTTAACACTTAGAGTGAGACATATTTTCATGATAGTTAAATGCCACAAGATAAAGATGTTAACCACAACAAATAAAATTAATTATGGATTAATTCTTTCAAAGCAAAAATTAGTTTTTTGAGTTGTCTAAAGTACTTTTATCATATTTCTTTTAAAAAGCATAAACATTTACAGGGTTATTTTTATTTACATAAGCATGTGTCATAAAAACTAACTTCTGAACAAATTAATTATTTGTTATGATGCAATCCAACATAAAATTATTTATCCCTACATATAAAGAGAGGTTAAAGATAAAGGAGAGAATTTTGATTAATGAGTGATGTGAAAACGTGAGTGATGAAAGGATGGAGTATGGGTACATGCAAAGAAAGGAATGATACATACAATACAATATATTGTGAATTTTTGCCGTACAGGTTTGGCAAAGCTTAGCTATCATACTCACGTTTTTAGGTGAAGAGCTATAGACAAATGTTATTGGTATCGTATCAGTGCACCCCACAAAATTGCCTTTTATAATGCAAGTTAGGGGCCATGGTACGTGTGAGCCTTAAATCTGGCTTAGCTAGTCATTCCAAATGAAACCCATCTTTATCGTTTTGCTAAGTAAACCCATCACTATTTAGGTGAAAAGCATAAAGTTTTCCGAATTAAACCCATCACTATTCACCCCTTTCCTCTTATATGTGCCAATCATTTTGCATTTTCATTTTCAATAACACACGCAATTAGCTAACCTACACTCTCATTCAATAACAAACAACACTAAATTACACCCCTTTTTTATTTTTATATACACTAGTCATGATAATTCAACACTATTAATATAATCATTTTAGTAATTAATTACATTCCTATTGATTATAATCGTTCTATTAGTTCATTAATGTTAAAAAACTTCCATTTATTATGAAAGACACATAAAATTCATATGGTTTAATATGTGTATGAGATTAGTGATAATTTCATATTAATAACTTTTGAAGGGTACTAGTACGTACTATTACTGAAACTTGAGGAAGAGTAAAGTAGTTTGTCATAAGAGAGGAGCAACAAAAAGGGATGGGAGTGTTAAATATGGTGAGTACGAAAAGAAACTTATGTAGCTATTTATTTTTCATCCATGTAATCAATCATATCAATTAGAGGAATATTAATAAAAAGTGGGTTTTTAACGCATATTGTTAAAATATTTTATTTTTCACTTTTTTCTTATTATATATTTGGACAAGGATAATGGATTTTAATACCATTAATAATACTTTTGATTCATGCATTAGTTAAAAAATAAAATAAGGAGAACTAAAGATATTAATAATTTAATTATGACTTTATTTGTAATGTACAAATTTGATCATGTATTCCATTTAACATATTAATAATTTGAGGACACTCCGCACCAAATGGGTATTAATAATTTGAGGATAATAGTAGTACTACTGTAGCATGACAAAGTTGCAAGTAGTTATGAGAATAGAGAAGCCTCAAAGAAGCGTTAGGAGTGTGAAATATTGCGAGTTCAAAAAACAAAGTTATTTATTTTCCATAATAAAAAATTGTATTTAATTTATACCATCAAATACTCATAGTTACTAAATTAAATTAACATAAATACATAATATATATATATATATAGTGGATTCGTTTTGAACAATGAATTAATATGAGGTATCATTTATTATTATTATTATTATTATTATTTCTACAACAGGTATAATTAAAGGCTAGTTATCGAATAAATAAAAGGAGAAATGTATTTTTTATCATTTCCAGGTATCGATTTAATGCTAGTGAAAGAAAAAAAAAATGTATAAAAGTGTGATGAAGTTTAAAGTTACTAAAATATTTATTTTTATGAGCCAACAAAACATTATTAATAAGAGTATGAGAAGTACCAATAATCTATCAAATCCAAAATGAGTCAAACTATTCCTAATTAATCTTACTAATGAATTGACATACAAATTTAAAAAAAATATACTAAAACTATAAACTTTACTTATTCCTAAAAGAAAACTATTATCTTCAGCAAAAACATTCTTGGTCAATACCTAATCTCAATTAAATCCAATAGCCTAACTAGATCACATGAGTCCTCCCTCAAAATTCTTTCATTACATAGCAAATTTGTCAAAACTATTTGCTAATTTTTCCTATGAGTCCTAACTATAGTCAAAAAACAAGAAGTCTTACCTGCTATCATTGAAAGTTAATAAACTTTATCAGTCATCATAATCGTCTTCCATTTCAATTATATTTTAATATTAGTATAGTTTATGTAATTTTTTGTAAAAAAATTAAAAAAATTATACTGATACATGACAAGTAAAACCCAATATATTTTTACACTCTGATTAATGATATTTCTAAATCAACCAAAACCTCCGTTAACTACTTATTACATTATTGAATAGTAGATACACTAAAGAAAGAGAAGTGATTATGACTTATGAGTAGGTCCCACTAGTTGTTAGAATTTATTGAGAAAGGAGATCAAGTTCATTCATCTTCTATAAATACACACCCTAGGGTTAGGGCTCTTCATATCCATCGCAAGTAAGTTATACCCCCATCTCTCTCTCCCTCTAATTTCTTCATTCAATTCAATTTCTTATTTCAATTCACCAAACCCCTTAGAAAAAAAATTCATGCTATAATCTTTGCAGGGTTTGAAGGAGTCAAAGGTAGTGAAGAATTGAAACTGCTAGTGTTAGTGTTATTGCTACTACTACTACTGCAAGAACATGAGAAAGCGCCAAGTAGTTGTGAGAAGAGAAGAGCCTCAAAGAAGTGTTAGGAGTGTGAAATATGGAGAGTGCCAGAAGAATCATGCAGCCAACGTTGGTGGGTATGCTGTTGATGGTTGCAGAGAGTTTCTTGCGAGTGGTGGAGAAGGAACAAGTGCTGCTCTCACTTGTGCAGCGTGTGGCTGCCACAGGAACTTCCACAAAAGACAGGTTGAAACTGAAGTAGTGAGTGAATGCTCCTCTCCCCACTCCAATGGAACTTGATGAGAGTGCTGTTTTATATACCCCAAAAACTTATGTTACTTCCTTGTAATATATTCTGTGGACTTTGCTTTTGCTTGTTAAGAGTTTGGTGTTTCAACACTGCTGCTGAACTGGTATGAATATTCTAGAATTATGTATGTTCTGGAGGAGTAAGTAGTAACTTATTTGATGATGATTTTGAGGTTGATGTGTGTAAAGAGAAAAAGGCCAAGGCAATCACAGGTTGTTTTTGTGATTATGATGAAGGGTGCAAAGTTTTGATCAGATTCTCTTCTTACACGTTTGGTTTAATTTAGAAGGGATAATTACTTCTTTTTTTAAAGAAAAATAGTAATTGTTTCTCAGTAACGATGTTTCCAAACATGTAATTAGTTACTCGGTTCAACTAGTCTTTTGTTGTTGGTTTGTATACGAGCTTGTTGTGTATGTAAGCTGTGTTATGGATTTTGTTTGGTGACTTCTTGATGAACCAGTTGTCAGTTTCAAATTTGAGGAGGAAATTAAATTGGTTTTTGTTTTTGGTTCTCTAATCAATTTCTTTGTCTTTTCGTGGGATGCTGATTTTGATTCCATTCCAGATCATATCACTTGAGGACACTATACCAAACCCCACTTTGCTTTGCCCTCTCTGTCCATATTTTTTTTATCCTTTTTCAAATTTGGTGTTGTTTTCACTTAATTAAAATTTCCTTCCATGATCAAGACAGTGTTCAAGCATTCATTCAATATCATGCATGCCAGTTTCCCTAGCGTGATATTTTGTTTCCTGTGTAACAAAGTAGCAATTATAGTTGTAACATAAAGAGGTTGCATTTATCTGCTTGGTAAAACTTACTATGATGCTAATAACAACAATCCCCTTATACCCATTTCACTCTCCCTTTAATTGATACGCTTATAGGCACTAACTGGATTTGGTAACTTCTGCAACAATGATCACAAATAAATCTCCAATCCACTAGTCAGTGTCGTTGTTTGAGACCACTTTGAATAGTTCCACGGTCCACATGTCTAATCTTGTTGGTTGTTGACATAAAGAAGTTTCATTAACTACTCATTAAAAGTTTATTTAAGCTACATCAAACTAGCCAGGGTAAAAAATGAATGATATTATTCACACTACACTTTTTCACAACTCAATATTGCTAAACAACATCATTCAATTCATCTTATCACACATTTATCTATATACATCTTTATTTTAATGAGCATTGTGAAAAATTAAATATATTATAAGGATGACTTTCTAGTTAGACATTAAATATCAACATACATATATACCAATTGCTAAGATGAACACATCAAATATGGTAGTGGTATCTCTCAACTTAGATAACACAATTGAATATCACTTGAATTAATCAAAATAAAAGCAAGAAAAACACTGAGAAATAAGCTATACCTAACCTTGTATTCACCAAAAAAAAGAGAAAGAAAAAAGCTACCTAACCGTGTGTTTGTGTTCCTATAATAAAACACATGAAGGAGTTCCATATGTTCGGTTAAACCCTGAATGAAAGAGAAGAAGTAAAGTAATAATGATGATGAGAATAGAATGGTGCATACCTTTTGCATATGGTGGTGATAGACAAACTCATGTAACACTGGAAGTGAAGACACAAATAGACTAATCGTTTTAGCCATTCAACAAGTGGGTGCTAACTATGGGTGCTAACTAAAATTAACATGTAGAATGTGCAAAGGGGAAGATATTTGTAACACAGTTATTAATGTGCCCTATAGCTAGCTTTCATAAAAGGAGATAGCAAAGCACAACTATTGTGTGCATAGATATTTTCCATGTGAGATGGTGCAAGCAAAAGTGGTCAAGTTAGGCATTGAGCATGGAAGGAAACAAAGTTTCAGGTATACGTTAATACTGAATCAGGTACATGTCTATTCCAAAAGTATTCCAATCACAACTAGCTAGCAGTTCCAAGCTAGCTACACATTTCAAATAATATGGAATAGGAGAGTTACTCCATTTCACCATTTTTTCCCAAAAGAAACGACTTTCCAATATATTACTAAGATGGAATGTTTAAATTGTTGAGCACAAGGAAGAAATTAGTGCTATTCTTCAATGCATGTTTGATTGTGCCAAGATTCTAACTTTCATAGAACAATTTATAATATATGCATGCACCTATTATTACTATATATGGTTAACAAATACATAAATATCTGAAGGAGAATTGCAATGTTGTGAAAATTATATAAAATAAATGGGTAAAGGAACTGATATTTTTTTTGCACAAATTAAATTAACTTATGCAACTTATATAACTTTTTGAAAGCGCTCCTTTTTTTGTAAACACCTATAAACATAATAGAATTTAGCATTATTACCTTAGAAAAGAGTTTAATGTAGTTTTTAAATTAAAAGATTATATAAGTTAGAAGCGAATCTAAACTATGCCTAGCTAGCTAATTCAAAGTTAAGTTAACCAAATCACTCAATTAGGGGGATCAATTTCAAAACTTTTTTCTTCGTTTACAAGAACGAAAATAATAACCTAAGATTTAATTTGCTTGAAGAAAATGAGTTTTCTTACTGTTCTATTGGCTACCTTGTGGCAATTTTAAAGCTTCAGGTCATATTTCTGCTTTGTTTAAACACATAAATATAATAAGAGTACCACTTCCTGATTCACTCACATTCACTCCCAGATGCCCCCATTTTTATGTTAAAAATATCCATTTGGTATTTTTATCTAAAAATGTGTTCGATTCTTATGCATAAAAGAATAATTTTAAAATTAAAAAAATTGTAATATAAATGTAATAAATTATGGTATAGATCTATCTATTAATTAATGCATAAATATTTTTTGCTTTATGTATATTGTTAGCTGAATTGTAACAGTTATTCGTGGATTGCAATATGTCTTCATAGCTTTGGGTCAAGCTATGTTGTTGGTAGAGAATGACAATAATACTACATAATGATTGCCACATTCTTTGTTACTATATCTGAGTTAACCGTTTTAAATTGTTGAGACAAACTTTATCATTTATATGTTATGCAGATTTATGATACATAACGGAGGATGATATTTTCCATACAGCCTAGCTGAGTTCTTTGAACGAGTTATAAATCCTTCTCTTGGTGTTTAGGTTTCTTTTTTTTGCTTTCTATGTCTACAACTCATTATGTGCTTGTTTATTTTAACTTTTAAGCAGGTATAACTTGTACTATTTGCTTAACTCTTTTTTTTTAATAAAATTCTATTGTGTTTTAAAAAAACTTATAACATTTTATTTCTCTAAAAAATTTCATTTGTAATGAAAAAACTTATTGCCTTTTCCGTAAATTTGTTTTACTACAACCTAATTGCATTTCATTAACACCTTTTACCAATCATTTTTTTTAAGTTTCCTTTTTCATCATGACAATCTTAAGTAGTGTTAATTTAGTTAAATTATTTTTAGTTTCTCTTCTTCTTACTGAAGAAAGCGAACCAAATAATTTCTGAAAAATTTAAAAAAAATAACCATCTTGATTTTTATAAAAGAAAATAAAATTAAGCTAGGAAATCTTATTTTTTGTCTATGAATAATATAAATGCTGACATATAAATCATTGAAAGGATTTTTAAAGAAAGTAGTCCTTCATGTTTGGTTATGAACTATGTTTTTAAAATCGGATTGGTGATCAAAGCAGTAAAAGTACTAGTTCATGGTTTATTAGTTCAACTGTTATTGAGCTAGTGGTTGAACCGATCTTAATAAAATAATATGATTTTATCATTAATGTACTATAAAAATTAAGATTATGAAAGAAAAATATATTAAGATGTAATTATAAAAGAAAAAAGTAATTATACTAAATACACCTCCATATTGCAAAATTAACCCTCATTTTCATGAATTTTTGAATTAAAAATGGATGGACTTAGGAAATTAAGGGGTTCATTTAGCAAATCCGAAAAATTTTCAAAAAATGATGAACCATTCGAATCCATTGAACTATCGATTTTTCGGTTTTAATATCAGTTCTTTACTTAACTGACTTTTAGTATTCATCAAACAGGTTACCAGACCGGTTGACCGATTTTTTTATCGAACTGGCTGATCCATTCTGATTTTTAAAACATAGGTTATGAAAGATAACATTTTAAAACAATTCAATATTTTTATTGATTCAAAAAAGAGGAGGGAATGGTAAAATTGTTAATTATATACTATGTTTAGTTTAATAGAAAGAAAGAGAGAAAAAATAACTTTATAGTTTGGTTTATAAGAGAGTTACACATTGGATCCCCCTGTTGTTGGCTCTATTAAGGTGAATGTAGATGGTAGCTGTAATGGTTTTAGTGGATTCTGTAGGGTTGATGGCTTATTGTGTGACTGTGATGATCATTGAATAAGTGATTTTCCTGTTAATGTGGGTAAGATTGTTGTGATTGCTGTTGACTTATATGCAATCTAATAGGGGCTAATGATTTGTACTGAGCTTCGTTATAGTTCAATTTGGTGTAAGAGTGATTCTAAAGAAGCAAGTCATCTTTGTCTTCTTTGTGAAGGAAACCCATGTGCTGACCTGCTGGCTAAATTTGGTGTAAACCAAGTTGACAAACTCAAGGTATGGCAAGTTCTGGTAGCTTTTATGAGTAATGCCTTGTTTTGTTTTTTTATAACAAATGTTAGTTATTAGTTTGTTAGTGGATGGATTCAAATTCAAGACCTCTCCCTCCTTCATTTCACCACTTTATTACGATACCTAGTGCCTTATTAGCTGATGTTGTAGTGGTTACTTTATGGAGGTAGCCTTGTGTAGTATTTTGCTTTTGTTTAGTTTTGTTCTTTCTTTTCTTTGTAAAAAAAAAAACAAGGGAATGGATGAATTTTAAAATTAATTACTTTTTCATCTTTATTATATTTTAAAGTATATGTATTATCTAAATAGAATAAAAGTGTTATGTAAACCGCTTTATCAACTAACTTGCACACTAAAATAATCATTAAGTGACTTTGTATTCATTTACTAAAAAAAAGTGACTTTATCTTCATGTTATCACCTATAAGTTCTATGGGTAAAAATAATCATTTACTATGAACTACTAAATATAAAGTTTTTGATGAAATATATAAGTCAGTTCTTAATTTTAACATTTATACCTTTCTCTCTCTTCTCTTTAATTTCTAATCTAGTTATCAATTATCATTTTCTCTTAGTGGCAGAGGTTAGTGAGAGCGGAGGAGAGCCATGATCCCGTATTTTTTTAATTTACTTGTATATCTATAATTTTGACACCCCAATAATTTTTTAAGATAGTTAAATTTAATAGTTCTTTTAAGTTTTAGTGGGATTGTGAAAAGTAAAAAATATAGGTAAAATATGTAAAAGTTATTTGTGTTGATCCAAAATTAAATATTGGACCCACAATCCACTTATTTGTTGAAGACAGTTTCTTTTAACACCCTCTCATTTGTTATTCGCATCCCCTCAATGTTTATAATTTTCTGCAAAACCCCAAAATAGTCTCACCTTCTTTTGTCCTAACTTTCTTGACAAAGCATCTCCTAGCTTCACGGTTGCACATGCACCTCTATTCATCCTCTTCAAAAATATATAGCAAAGGAAGTTCCTAAAAATAGAGGTGAAAATATATATGTTCGAAAAGTGTGAGGGTGTGAAATGGAGAAACCAATATAATATTTCAAAGAGGTGGATAGATGTACTTGTGCAAACGTGAAGCTGGGTGAAGCTTTGTAAAAAACCTTAGGATAAAAGAGAATGAAAGTGTTTTAGGATTTTGCAGAAAATTATAAACATTGAGGGGGTATGAATAGGAAACGAGTGAGTGCTAAAAGAAACTTTCTTTATTGAATAAATATTAAAACATTAAATTAAATATAATAAACAATAAATAGAAATTTTAGGAGTTAGTGAGTAACGAAAGGTTAAAACGTGAATGTGAACTTATCGTTGAAGTTGCCTCTGCATCACAAATTTCCAGTACACTTTGTGCATTTGTGCGGTTTCTCCTTTCACAATTTTGAGTAGATTTGATATCTTTTATACTTATAGTTATATTATATTATGTAGTTATTTTTATATTAATGAATAAATGTAATATATTTTATAGTTATAGTCATATTATGTCATGTAGTCATTTTTGTATTAATGACAATGATTTTTTTATAGTATAACAATGATAATATATATATATATATATGAGTGCAAATTTTTTGTATTATATATAATTTTGGCTCTCCAAAATTATTAATCAAGATTCGTTGTTGCTTTTTCCCCTTTCTCTCTACACTCTTTTATGTAAGTTTGTGTTGCCGTTAAACCAAACACAATAGCAACTACTATGATTGCTTTGTTTTTTTTTTTTTTTTTTCTTTTTTCTCTTTTAGGTTATTTGTATAAGTTAAATGAAATGAAAATTATTAAATAATAGCTTCTAATTTACTTTTAAACCATCATTGTTAATTTTTAACATTAAAGTAATTTCAAAGTTAAAAAAACAAATTGAGTCAAACATAATTATTCTTTGAAGATAGCCGTTATTAAACTAATAACACTAACAAGGCAACAAATGGGGAATTATTAAAGGAAAATTATTTCATAGGAATTACCTTTTTGTTGAATAGTCACGAAGGTTAATTTTTTTTATAAAACTTATTTTTTATTTTTATCTTTTGCAATAAAAAATTATATTAATTTTAAAACAGTGGTAAGCCAATTAAACTATTTGTACCTTTAGAATCTCTGTTATGCATACCAAATGAATAACAATGTTGATTACTAAATAATCTATTAATTTAAAGTACACCTTAACCAAATCTGTCCATTTCATTTTAAAATCCATATTAGTAAAATTGTTTCATAAACCCGGACATTTTCAATATATAATTGCGGACCATAACATGGCTCTATGATGGTACTTAAATTAAATTGAATAAAAGACAACAAAATTTTATAAGACAAAAAATGTATTGTTGAGAAGAAAAAAACAGAAAGTACAAGTATGTCTTCCTAAAAGTTTTGTAAAGATTAAAGCACCCAAAAGATAAAGATACGAGCCTAAAAGAAAAAACACTTATCAGGTAAATTCTTTAGACAAGAAAACATTAGCCTTCAAACTCTCCCCTGCATCTATTCATGGATATTGTGTCTGCCTCCTTTGCATTTGTTTTAAATTACTATGTTTGTCTTTCTTGTCACTACATCCCTTGGGGATCATGATTTGAGCTTGCGTCTAGAGAGCAAGTCCAAGGTTTGGAAGCCAATTTTTTAGGTCATCACTATGCGAGCCATGTCACCTAGAGAGCTCTACTTCGGGATCATGAATTTGAACATTCTCACTTGGTGTGAGGCGTTGTTGAGCAAGCACTTCTAGATTGGGCCAATGAAATTAAAAAAAAACTTAAGAGAAAAAGAAGCATACACACTTATAGACAGAAAGAGAAAAGAGAGAAAAGATTGTGTGAAAAAGAAAACATCAAAGCGAAAACGGAAATACACTTAATCTTTCTAATTTCTTCTCCAATCTTGTATTTTCTTAATTTTGCAAGTTTCTCATGACAATGAGTAGTTAAATTTTCCTTAGTTGGAAAATCGGTGTACTATTAAATATTTTGTAAACGCTTGAATCGTAATTAAAGGTTATATTTCTCATATCGTGCTCTTCTCTATTTTTAACACTTATTTTACATCTTATCAACTTTTAACTGAATTAAATCCCTTTGAATGAATTGCAAAAGGATTTTGAGAAAAGAATTTGAGAAAAATACCATAAAAACATTGGATCTAAGAATAGAATAATTTTTATGCATCTTTTGTCTTTCCCTTAATCGATTATCTAACTATTTTAATCTTTTGAATTGAAAAAATGATGATTTGGTTATTATATTTTAGGTTCTCTCGTTGAGGGATCGGTGTTTGAACACTTTTGGTGAGAAAAAAAGTTTTGAGAATAACTGGAGATTTGATTCTTAAATTTATGAATAGTTGAACAGAAAACCTACATCCCAATATTTATCTGCATTGAATCTTTTCTTAACTTATGTCGTTGTTTACCTTTAATCATTTCCTATTCTTGTTCATATTACATTTTTACACAACTATCATGAAATTTACAAAGTTTAGCTTAAGATACTGAATATTTAGATATTTATCAAATATAGGGAGACGATCTTATTTAATTAGATATTATATACAATAGATGCACTTGTCAAGAATAGTGTAGAAAATACTCAATACACATTTGTCTCCCCTGCATCTTCTATTGATTAATACACTTTATTTCTTCCCTAATCCACACTGTTGGAAAAGTTTGGTAGAAGTACACCATATCTAGGAAAATTGTTGTATTCATTGCCATATTTCTTGATAGTTAGTATGTTGTTTCTAAAAGATTTATAAAATTTTCATTCACACTATAGTAAACCAATTTCAAACTTTGTTTATCCCTTGTTCCAGTCCACCCTAAAACTTTTTCAACAAGGATTCCAACTCAAAGATTATACTTGTGCGGCCTGAAAAAAAAAAGAAAAAGAAAAGAAATAGTAATCGACATTGTTGTCATGACAACTTTAACTAACACGACTCTCTCTACTATGAATATGTACTTGCTCTCCTATGATGTCAATAGTTTAAGTACCAAATCCAATACGAAAAACAACAAAAAACGTAATTAGAAAGTTAAAGCAATATTTCCGGTTTGATCGTTTTATAGGAAGTAGTGATGGGAAAGCAAACTCAAATGCTTTATCGTTGATGTATATATTAAATAATAGAATATGTTAAAATGGATTGATATATATAAAGTTAGTAAGTTAAATCTCCAATAACTTTTACAAATATGGTTAATTCAACAGTTCAATTTCATTTTTTATAAATTAGATCAATTATAAAAAAATAATATTAAAATTATTTGATTGTTCATTATGTCACTATATTTTAACAGTTTATATAGTATTTAAATATGTGTAAATATTCTTATTAAATAACACACAAAATCATAGTTGTTAAAATTAATCGTCGATTCAATCGAATCAGTTTGATGACTGATTTTCTTAAAATACAAAATCAAGGATTTTAGAATCGGTGAAAGCCAGTTAAAACTGCTAAAAAATGAATCTTGAAAATCAATTGAATTGATCCCTAAAACCAATTGAAAACCAGTTACAAATATAAAATAATGTTAGCCGTGCATGTGCACAGTGTCGTACTAGTTGATTATAAAAATAATGTTTTAGTTTCATTTTCAGTGTTATAAAAATATAATATTTACTTAATATCATTTTATTAATTATTATTATTACCAATTTAATCCTACTTAAACTAGTAAATCTTGAACTAGTGTCATAATCAGTTCAATGTTCAATGGTCCATCTAATTTTCAAAAACGGTCACAACTACGACTGTTTAAAAGTAGAAAAACAATTTTAAAATCATTGTTGCAATTAAAAACCAGTTTTAGAACCGATTTATATTTCAAAAATTTAATTTGAAACTGGTTTTAGATCATTATTAAAATTTAAATATTGGTCAACTCTAGTTGAACTAGTGCCATAACTGGTTCAATGTTCAATTACCATATGCTTTTTATAATCTTCACACAACATATTTTTTCATTTTTTTAAAAAAATGAATATTTAAATAATTTATTTTCAAAAGAATAAAACAAGTTTTAAAATAAGAAAAACAATTCTAAAATCATTGTTGCAATTCAGAAGTCGTTTTAGAGCCGATTTATATTTCAAAAATCTGTTTTGAAACTGGTTTTAGATAATTTTTTTTTAAAATTTAAATAAAACCGGTACATTTAAAATCCAAATTCATTTTTAAAAAATAAAATTAGATAATTTTTTTATAGATGGGTTAGCATGTTATAGAGAAGCTTGAGTGGCCCAAGTTGCATGTTGGACAATTAAAAAATATTACATTGTGAATCATGTAATCTATAATTATATTATAAGTTTAACTAGTATGTACTGTTAGTATAAATAAGTTTACACAGCTATTTAATCACAACATTTCATTTATAGTAAGTTTATTGACTTTAATAATAATACTTTAAAAGTCATACAAATTTGTTAGTGTATACTAATTAAACTTTTTAATTAGTATGCATTGACAATGTAAAATAATTTTTACACTGACGTTCTATCATAATTCTTCATTTATATGACAATTAAAGTAATAATTGATAAAGTTAATAAATTATCACAAATAAATGATTGTGATGGGATGTTAGTGTAAAATTTATTACACTAACAATACACAATAATTAAACTCATTTTATAATTATAGATCATGTAATCTTCAAAAACTATGATATATTATAAATAACATGTTTTGCAGTTATGTAATTACATAAATGTGAATTATGTAATTCTTCTTAATATCTCAATACATGAATACCGATTCTTTGATGCGCAATATACCATTTTTATACGTATTGAAGATCAATTCATTTGCAACATTAAAGTATAGTAATAAAAGAAAGAAAACTAAAAATGGAAATGATAAAGGGCAAGGACAAGTTTTGAAATTTTAAAAATTGGAAGTGCAGAAAGAAATATTGGGTTGTAAAAAGAAAAATCCCAAAGCTAAACTACTACCTTCTCTGATGAAACCCATTGACCTTTTATACATATTCAATCCAAAATCCTTTGATCGGCCCAAGTTAAATAATGCTAAGGTGCCATCATATCTCAGGTCGATCTAGTACACAAGATTGTATATTTGGCCACCAAACTATGCCATTCAATGCTGAAAAAGAAAAAATGTAAGTCATATCATTTTGGTCTTAATTACATGCTTTCCAAGGGTCATATTTACTTAGAAAAAGGTTATATTGGAGACCTAATCAAATATAATTAACTCTCGTTGTCTTGTTATGACTTCTTTTGATTTAAATTCTTGATTAATGTTTGAGTTGTGCTATACACACAGCAATTTTTGTAACATTACTTTTTAATATGTCTATCTCTTTCCATCACATTGTCTATTCAATCTTATACTTCTCTCGTTAATTTTATCTCTTTCTCTCAGCTCATAGGTGTGGAATTTGTTGTATAAATAACATTTCTCTTAATATTTATAATTAAGCAATTATAACATTTCGTATGTTTCTAATAAATAATATGGCCAATTCATTCAATTTATCTTATAATATAATTAATTTCAAATATAGACATGTCTCATCTTTGCTTCACAAAAAAGCTTTTATTAATAATGATAACTATGACTATAAGTATTGAATATTATATTAAAAAATAAAGATTATTTAATAAAATCTCTTTAAATTTGTCGAAAGGACAAATTAGACTTTAATGAAAGAGAGAGAAGTATACTGCTGATCTGTATGATCTCTCTTTTATTTATATATTATAAAAAGAGGAGATTCACTTATCCAAGAATAAGTTTAAGAGACTTATTCTCAATCTTAACCCTTTATTTTCATGAAATTTAATAGTTAATATTAATTATTTATAACATTCATTAGATTTTAAGAAAATATATGATGAGGATTGAAAGAAATCTCTTAAACTTACTCTTAGAATAAGTTTATCCCCTCTCATTATAATTTATTATATATATATATATATATATATATATATATATATATTATGCTATAATAGTGATTCTTTTGTGATCATGAGAAATGCATCCATAATTGAATCTAGTTATTTAAGTTGTCCATAGTTAATGAATTGAACATCAAATCATGCTTAATTCAATTCCTAGAATTGATCAATGACAAAAAGTTAGTAAAAATATGTAGTCTTTGTTAGTATTTTTTGTGATACAAATTATTGTAATTTTTAACAATCATATTGTCAATGTTCATAAAATTGTTCATATCACTCAATTTACTTCGAAGAAGTGATACTATACAGCTAAGTTTACCATAATTATGAATCCGCAGTGTTATTCTTGAAAGGTTGCATTGGTTTTTACATGTAAACTTTATGGTCTCTGCATGGTTGTTTGTTGTAATGATAAAAAACATATCTTGAGCTTTTAAATATTATTACTAATAAAATTTAACTAAAAAAAATGGTATGCTTAATTTTTCGTTGTATGGAAATTGATGTAGGATCAAAAGATTCTCAACCCTTTTGCTTATAGGGATTTTCGGGTCTTATAGAGTAAGTATTTAGCTTAATTGTATTGAGACAGGTGTAAACTTTTCTCTTTAATTTAGGCTTAACTCCTTTGGTGGAGTCCATAGTTTCCCTCCAAACTAATGGGCTTTAACCATTTGGGCCCACTATATAAAAGAATTTAGGTGACATATTTATATGGGTTTTTACGTTTTACAACTACCATTTTGTTAGGAGTCAAGTTTACCAAACTTCTTAAATGGGTTCCAGATCATTTAATTCAAAAGTAGATTTTTTTAACATTCTGGATTAACTTATCCCATTGTATTATTAATGTGTTCCAAATCAATCATAGTAGTTATAATGGTTTTTGAATCACTTTATCCAAAAATGACATAATATTTTAATGAATAATGGAAGGAAAAACTTGAAAATTCAATACTATAGGTGGTGTCAATAGCAAAATGGCAGTACCAAAACTAAAGTCATTCATGTGATCTCCTTTTCGATGATTACCTCTTTACACATTCAAATTGTTGGAACATTTCGTATTCTTCTTTCCTCATTTTTCTCTTTATTCAAAGAATTAGATTGTTTTTAGCTGTTTCTTTATATGAAGTACTAAACTAGTTAGGACTTTGTCCTTTTGATATACAACTGTGGGTGGTTTTTTTTTGGATTACTAGTGAAATTTTGATTTTCTCTAGAAAATGTTGATTATTATCTCAGTAGAGAATATCCTTTGGATGAATTATGGGTAAGCATACCTTCTAATTTCTCTCCTAAGGACAATTTGATTTGGTTTGCTCTAACATTAAGGTGATAAATACTCAATTTCTAAGTATCAATTTAACCTTTGAGTTACTTTCCTCTTCTCTTGCGTGTGGTAATGAGTGGCTTATGGGTAGCAAAAACCCATTTCCCTCATAGACAACTCCCCCATTTTTTCGGTTTTTTTTTAATAAATTACATAACCATTTTCTTAACTTTTATTATACTACACGCAATTTTACTTTTTTTTTTTATTTTCATACACCAACATTTTTTAAGTTTAAAAAATATTCTGTTAATATCTTCTGTAGGTTTAAAGGTATTATACTAATACTCTCTTAAATTTTATCCTAACTTTTTTTAAATTGTGAAAATAATGATTAAAAAAACAGAATATGCATATGTTGCTCTGTAATTTTTTTTTACCTTTCAAATTTGTCAATCTAGAATGTAGAAGGGGTAAAATAAATTTACATCGGAAAACCAAAAAAGGTGTAGAAAATAAAATTGAGATTTGTATTCTTTTTTATGCATGAATATATGTATGTGGCTTTTGTCTAACCAGAAAAGAAAAAAAACAAAAGAAAAACGCACGGAGCCCTAACCTTCCCTACGGGCCACGCATTGTATCACACCCGTTTACCCAAAAGCCTAAATACTATTATTTATTCAGTATAATTTTAAATTATTTTTAGGTTAAATTGCTTTATTAAAAATTTATTTACAATTTTTTAATTTTTTTATTTTAAAAATTTTTAATTTCGTCACTTATTTTTTAAAATAAGTTCAACTTAATTCCTTTATTTTAAAATCATTTAATTAACTCTCTTATTAATATAGATGAAATTTAATCATTTTTATAAATAAAAGTCGATATTTAGTCCCTTATTTAAAATTTTAATAGAGGGTAAAAAAATTTAAAGACAACAGATTAATTGAATAGGCTAAATTGAACAGTTTTGAAAACATAGGAGGCCAATTGAATTTTTTAAAAATGAAAAAAAAAAAGAAATTGAACCTTTATGAAATAAATTAAAAAGTCAAAAATTAATTTAACCTTATTCTTTTTCATGATTTACATAAATAATATATTTTATTTTTGAAAATTTATTCATTCTAAGAGAAAAATTTTAAGCATATTTTTTGAGATAAATTTTAAGAAACTAACACACATACAAAAAACAACAACTTATAATTACATAATAATATAATTATCCTGTGTATACATTTACTTACTCAAACTTGAAAACTTTCTAAACTACACATGAATGTACTCAGCCTCAAAACACAAAGATTGCACTCACCCAAAATATGCAAAGTGAATTTACTCAAAAAATAAATAAAAATATGCAAAGTGAAACGTGTTTCGAAAACAATGAGACAATCGATGAGGTTTCTCTGCAACATATTATTCTTTCTACCATAATCTAATCTTGCTTCCAGGTGAATTCTGTGTTCTGCTCGTGGGGGGTACCCCATGTTATCTACCAATTACTTCATCACCAATCAAATCCATTCATTTTTTTCCATTATTTTTATTTTCTAAAAGATAGTTTATTAGGAATTAAATTAGGTGATAGTTTGTATTTTCATAGTAAAAAACGGCACAATATTAAAGTATTAGTAAAAGAAAATAAATAAAAAGTAAGTCAATAAAAACAAAATGACTGTCAATTAGAAAAAATTATATAGTGACCTTTAATCACAATCTCTTTTTATATATATATATATGATAATTAAGTTTGTTTGCTATATTAGTTAATATTTTAAAAATTATTTTTAATAAATAATTGTAATTATATATTAAAGTCAAATTGATTCATAAAACATTTTAAATATTGAATAAAAAAAAACTTACATTGTCACAACATAAATATTAAACTCTTATAAGAAATGTTGGTAAAAGAAATTTTCATGTAAAGTAATTTTTAATAATTATATTGATGTCAAATTGATTTGTAAAACGTTTTAAATATCACTTTTTAAAATGTTCTAAACTGCTATCTAAAACATTTTACCTTACATAATAACCAAATCATCTAGAAACAAATTTGTTTAAAAAACTTTTTCACAGGTATATGTATCAGCACTTATATATTTTAGGAAAAAATATATGTTTATTTTCGTTAAATATCTATTAAGCAAAAATTAAGAACAATAATTAAGTTAAACTTTTGTTCTATAATTTTGAAACAAGTTATTGTAAAAAAATTTATCACAGAGGACTGACCCACTGAAGGCAACTATATATGTACTATCTTGTAAATCATTATGCTGGCAGATTCTTGACATATCTTACGTTAACTTTGTATTCATAATGTTAATAAAACTCACTTTTTTCTTTCAGAAAAAAACAAAGTTCATCACAGTTCATAAACAATTCAATTCTTTAATTTATTTTTTGATACAGGAGTTTTTTAAATATTTTAATAATAATAATTCTATTTTTACTATGTGTAAAAAGAGTTTTGTTAGAAAAAGCAAGATAGACTTTAGTAATATCTGACCTTAAAGTATTGGTTTCCAATTATTATTCATGGAAAAATATTTTTAGTTAAGTTTTTTTAACAAAGTCTATTATTTTTTTAAAAAAAGGAGAGTTATTGATAGTTGTTAAAAAATTTATGCTTTTTTTTTTTTGTTTAACTATAGAAACTTATTGAAAAATATAGATAAATCATAGATATCTAACTTATAAAATTTGTTATCTATAAAAATTAAACTTGAATTTCAAAGTTTACGATAATTTGTATACAATTTTTAGCTAATTAAGGTGGACTCCTCAGTAATGATTGTACAAATTCATAGCACAGTTAAATAGGTTTGGATATTATTTATAGTTTTTAAATAAGTTTTTTTAATTTAAAAAATGATAATGATATTTAGTTACTAGTTACCCAATTGATTTTTTTAAAAAATGTTTAACTTGCAAAGCACAACCAATAAGCATGTAGATTAAGTGGTGTGTCTTAACCAAGGGTTGGAATTCAAATGAAATGTAGTTGCTTTCAAAGCAGATGTTTAGAAATTGAATAAAACTAAAAGAATTTACAAATCACTCTAATATGAAACTTTTTGGTAATCAATTAATGCAAGCTTGATTGGTAAAATTTCCACATCACTCTCATTATCCAAAGCAATGTTAGGCAATTAAAAGGATCAAGAAAGGAAGCAAGTTGGGTTTGCAAGGTTCTCTCAAAGAGTTGGAAAGTGGAAGGGAAGAAGAAGGGTCAAGGTTCTCTTAACTCTCAAGAGTGAAAAAAGTACTTTAGACTCCAATTAATGGCACCTTATGGGCCTGGGATACACTGTCACATGGTCCCTAATGAATCTATCAAAGTAAGAGGCATGTGAACAGCAATAAGAGGCATAATGGTTTACCTTATATGGTTAGACAAATGGGCTCTTCCTTCTTCCTTTCACATGCCTTTCAGTTTGCCACTCTTTTGGATTAGGCAATTTACACCAACACCCTTTCTTCTGTTATCTTATCTCTATTCAATTTTTGTGCTCCATTAATTCCCCTTCTTGGTATATGCGTCAAATATACCTATCACAACTTCACAAATTCACAATCAATCATACATGTTTCTTCCAGTCTTATAATTCAAACATGTAATCATCTGTCTATCCTTTCAATATTAGTAACACATATTACTCTAATATATTCTATTCAACTTTTTACTATGAATTTAACTAGTAGGTACTTATTGACATTTAATTACAATTCTTCATTGATCGATCAGGTCAATAAACTTAATATAAATGAAATATTGTATTGAATACTAGTGTAAAACTTTTTACATTGTCAGTGCATAGTAATTAAACTCTTTTACTATTAGCTTAAATTTTTTGAAAATTAAAAATCTTAAAAATTAGTGGGTATAACTCTTTTCTAAGAAGGAGTTATAAGATTGGTTTGATGTTAAATTTCATATGTGGGGAGATGAATGAGAGAGAGATCGTGAGTTCAAATTCATTTACTAACAAAAACTAACACACTAATAACTAACATTTGTCTATAAAAAAATTTTTTTCTTGAAGTTTGACGGATCATAATTTTATAGTTTTAAAATAAATTAATCAATAATAAAAAATGAGTTAGAAAAATATGTAGATAATATTCTATTCTATACAATATAGTATGTTGACATTTTTTTTTTTTGAAAGAAAATAATAGGATGTTGACTAATTTACAATTATTAAGAAAATAGATAAATTTAGATAGTAATATTAAATTTATCCCTAAATGTAATATTTTTTCAAATTCATCCTCAATAGAAATCTATTCATCTTATAGGAGAGAGGAAAAACAAATTAAGAGTAATATTTAATTACATGACTAAAATTAATAAAAATATTTTAATAAAATGATAATTAATATAAAATAACTACTTATTAAAACGGACATGAAAATCTTAAAACAATGTTTATAATTAGAGATAAAGGTTGAATGTTTTAGTTTGAATTTCTAGGATTTATAATTTAATCATATGAAACATGTTTTTAGTTTAGTTTGCTAACATGAGTAACAAGACATGTCGGAGCAACATATATAGCTCTATTAAGCCCGACGGTGTTTTGTGTGTATTAAAAGTTCAAAAAAGAAAGGGAAAAAACTTAGACACCCATCACATGAAGGGAGCATCCATATTAATCTATCCCATCTTTTATATATATATATATATATATATGTAAAAGAACAAAAAGAGAAGGGAAATGTGGTATTTCTATTTCATTCAAAATGCATAAAGCATAACTTATATTTACACACAAAGAAAAACACTTTGAGAAGCATATGCTTGTCTTACTAGCTGTTGAAATTAATAAACCTTTTTGTCCTTCAATTTAATTAAATTTAGTACTTAAAAATAATATAAACTTGAATTTTTAAAGAATAAAAAAATTATTTTTAATTTTTTAAGGACTAAAAATAGAATTTAGTTAAATTTCAGAAATAAAAATCTAATTAAGTCAAATTGAAATATCGAAGATAGTGATAACTTGTCTATGTATATGTGACAATATTTTGTTATCTTTCTATGTAGTTAATTATTGTTCTTAGAATTGTAAGAAACTAATTAATTTATTTGTTTAATACTTGTTTGGATGTTTTTCTTTGTAATAACTTTTAGAAAAATAAAATTAAAAAAAAATGAAATTTTTAAATAAAAATTAATTTATAAAAATTTCATATATATATAAGAACTATTTATACATTAGTTTATAAAGTGAAGTGGAATGAAAAAGACAAAAATTAAAGTCAATAGGAAGATAAAAAAAATAAAAATATAATTTTTATCTACTTAAAAATAGCTTATTATTTAATTTTACTATCATTATTTTTTTACATTTTTTATTTTTAAAAATAAAAGAACATGTTTCCCACCAAGTCATCTCATGTTGGGCATATTTTTTTCCTCTTAAACCAGATGAAGCGCGAGACATGTTTCACCAACATGACCTACAGTAGTAACAAACAGGATGATCAACAATAACAATATAATGACCTGTAGCAACAACAAGATAACTATTGGGTGAAAAAAATAAAATCTAAGTAAATATAGTGTTTTCTATCCATAACTTATGGGTCTCCATATATTCAAATTGGGTTGAGGGAAGCAATGATTTTTGGAGAGAGAAAGTCTAGTTCATCATAATCAAGGAAGGTAGCATTTAAAGAAGACCATAAAGGAGAGATCTCGAGATCGAAAGGAATTAAAAGTTTAATTTCTAAGTTTAAACCTTCATCTGAGACAAACAAGGAGATTATGCATAAATCAATAATTATAAAGAGATCTCGAATCAAAACTTCCCTCAAGATAAGGTCACTGAAATTAAGAATTGGATACTAAGATCGAGGTAGAAAATTTCAAAGACATGAGAAGAAAGACAAGTAGTAAAAGGATCGGGAGTCAAAGAGTCAACAGACAAAAATCCTAGAAGTCAAACATGGAAGCTACTATCCGTTGGCAAAGTTATTGGAAGTTAGGAAGATTTTTAGTGGTTTATTCCCATTGGGGAATAAAATATGGTTTTATTTTTATTATAGAGACAAGTATTCATTGTAAATATGTCTATAAATCTTTACATTGAATACTTGTAAACTCAAGACACTTAGGCATGGTAACAAGTGAAGATATTAAGATGTATGTTTATAACCACCTTGAGGGCAGTTCATTATGAAAATATTCTTTTACATTTCTACATTTATTACTTTAATTAGTGTTAGAACTTTGAGGTTTTTTCTTGGAGGTTTACATTGCATTTCTTTTACATTTCATGCATTTATTGCATTCATTAGAACTAGAACTTTGATGGTTTTTTTTTAAGGTTTACATCACATTTCATTTATTTTCATTGCACTTTTAATTGGTTATGAAACAACATTTTCGTGAACAACTTTGAACTTAATTGAACAAAACTCATGTTTTCATCAAATCCCATGTCTCCTAAGTCAACACTTTATGTTTTGGGCTTCATAAACTACAAACGAATTTGACAAAAAGAATTCACACATTCGTATACCTTTGTATTCTAAAATTTTCTCAAATAAATATAAATTTATTTGATTTTTAGAATAAGAAGTGATAATTTATTGAATTTAAACATTTTATTTTATTTAAAACGAATTTCACCCCAAACAATAACACAATAGCAAGATTATCAACAACATGATTCTTTTTATTACACATATTATACATATGATTAGGATTACTTAAACCTAATATTTAGGAACCAAAATAGAATATTTGTAGTTTTTTCTAATATGTATGTTGACCAAATTTATTTTTTGTTGTAACTCTTTTAATTGTGGTGAATTTATATTTTCTAACATGGTTTATAAGTACAATTTATGTAAATTTCAAATTTTGAGTTTCTTTTAAATAATTTATATGTAAATTTGGACAAGAAAAAATTACTTTCTACAAATTTATTCATAGGTAATTTATGGATATGTCTATATAAAATCATCTTATAAATATATTCCTAAATAATCTACATATGAGTATATCTATAGGAAAAAAGACTCAATTTATCTACATAAAAATTTGTAAATAATTATCAATGAATATGTCCATAAATATTTTTCTACAAACATATATGTGGGTAGTTATCTATAAATATTTCCCTAGATAATTATCTACTAAAGATTTTGTGGACATAATTATTGAGGACATATAAAATTTTTTTGGTAATAATTACCCACAAGACTTTTACTTACGAATTTTCGTTCGTAGATAGTCCATATGTAAAATGTTATTGTCAATTGATTTAACATGTTATCTACAAATTTTGCCCATATGTAAATATAATCTTTTTTCTTATAGTGTCACTTTTAATTCAAATCAAGTAAGGAGAATTTATCTTGGGAGGGGGCATGATTCTCCCCAAATCACCTCATGGAATCAAATAGTGCATAAAAGGTTATGGATCAAGTTTCCTACAATAACATATTGAAATTAATTTTCAAAAAACTTGTTATCGGATATAGGAAAACCAATTACAATTTCAACATATCATCTTAATGATTGAGAAATTATTCAAAAAGCATATTTATCAAGGTCATATCAAACTACTAATTGACTTAATTTTCTTAAATGAAAAATTGAAATTTTTTTGAGAAAATTTTCTATTCTTAATTTAGTAAATTCAGAAACTAGTTAGAGTTTAGCGTAGAATAAATGTTACATTTACTTATGTTGTTATCTTTTTTGCAAAAGCAATATAACAATAATGCATAAGTTATAAAAGGATTCACAAATTAAAATGAGAAAGAAAGACCTTTGGCCCACATTAGAGGTCCCAATATTTCTTATAATTATAATAAAGCTAGGAAAAATTTTTATGTTTTGATAAATCAAATTCAATATATTGAAGTTGTAATACCAAAGTAACTTGAACAATTTCATGACTTATATGAATAGGTTTAATAACATCAATCAATTGCATTTGTTTTCTATTAAAACAAGGTTACTAGACTTTGGGTTGGTGTGGGATGTGTGATGGCACAATAGAAACAAGATTTCATCTCTTTTTCTCTTGCTAAATGACTATTGAACTTTGGGTTGGTTTATGCATCTCTTAGGAAATATCTACGACACTTTATCTCAAGTTTCAAAGTCATGACCTTCAATTCTTGGATTGATCAATGGTAACAAAATAACATGGTCAATCTGGTCATATGTGTGACTTGTAGTTTTTTGACATATTTAGAAGACACAGAATAGTCTTTCAAAGTAAGGCTCTTGATTTTTGTGCTCTTATACAAGCTACTCAATTGAGTTCTTGGAAATGATATAAGGCAACATTGTTAACTTCATATAGTTTTGTAGAGTAGGTGATGAACCATATTTTTGTATCCATTAACATGTAAGTGCGTTTCTCTTTGACTTTTAATGATTCCCTGCTAACACGAACAAAACATTGTGTTACAAAGTGTAGACATTTCTTGTGGTTAATTTTCATGGTTCTTTTTTATAATATATTGTTTAACTTATTAAAAAAAGCAATGTTAAAATTTCATGATCATGAAGACTTAAAAAATTTGTTAATCACATTAATCTTTTTAAACTCCTCAAATTTCGTTGTGAACAAAGAATTAATAAATCTTTTTGTCTTAAAAAATGCTTTTAAAACTCATTAATTAATAATTCCACATGTCCAAGAGGATACATACTAATGTTTATTAAAAATACTTATCATGAAATGTGCACATATATTAATAGGAAGAAGTTATATTTGTGAAAGTGAGAACAGTCATAAAATGTTTAGAAGGTAAAATAGTCATAAAATGTGGACACCAAAAGGTTATATTCTCATTATATAATACTAGCGAAAATACAGGCGCTGCCGCGCCTGTGTATTCGTATTTCTGTTTTAATATGCTATAACAATTGTAGGGTTTTAATTTAATATCTTTTGTAAATTTTTATATTTTGAAATATAAATTGTTATGTGACATGTTTTGAAATATATTTTGTTAATTTTATATTTTTTATTTATGATAACATCATAAAAAC
The DNA here is from genome assembly GCA_037954015.1 of Psophocarpus tetragonolobus. Classification (NCBI taxonomy): domain Eukaryota; kingdom Viridiplantae; phylum Streptophyta; class Magnoliopsida; order Fabales; family Fabaceae; genus Psophocarpus; species Psophocarpus tetragonolobus. The sequence goes on along the minus strand of CM075696.1, from coordinate 28,268,582 downwards.
ATGTCAGATCATCAATGGATATGTCAAATATGCAATAAATATGAAAAAATAGAAAGATGAGAGTTTGAATAGAACTCAAAATATTGTCGCATCAATGGATATGTTTATTAAAAATATTTATCATGAAATGTATGCATATATTAATAGGGAGAAGTTATATTTGTGAAAGTGGAAACACTCATAAAATGTTTAGAAGGTAAAATAGTCATAAAATGTAGACACCAAAAGGTCATATTCCATTATATAATATATAGTATATAATATAATATCATATATTATACATTTTAGATATAATTGGACAATTATGTATGTTGGATATCAATATTTTAAAGTAATTTTTTACTTAATGTTATAAGATTGGTCTAGTGGTGAAGTATATATTTGGAAAATAAGAGGTTATGAGTTCAAGTTTCTCTTGTGACAAATTAGTTTATAAACATCGTCTTAGTATAGCAAGAATTTTTAAACAATTTTACTCATCAAGATTTTTTTTTTGTTTGAAAAGTTTGATCTTAAAAAATAATCCATATGATTTATGTACATTTTCCCCTCATCAATGACAATTAATTTATTATTATAAAAATCTCAGTTAGGTTACCTTTTTCAATTTAATGTTGACTTTATTAAATATTGTGGAAATATTTTGTAAATAAAATTATATGATTATTGAAACATAAATAGATAATGTTAAATAAACATTAAAAAAAGAAGAATATTTTATTGAGCAAGGTTTAAATCAAGAAAGTAGTTTCAAATAATCTAGTAATATTTATAGGATAATTTGATATTGATGTATTTTGCTATTATATTCTTGAAATTATAAAAGAAAATGGAATCAAAGAATTGAAGCAGCAGTCATTTAAAATTGTTAAACGATTTTGATTTTACATTCACATTGTATTTGATAAAAAAATGTATTTAGTATTTCAAATGAATTATCATGAGCATAATAAAGGAAAGTACAATACATCATTAATATTAAAAAAAGTAGTGCAAATTATAAAGGTAATGAATGATAATCAGTATAACAAAAAGTAATATTATTTTGCAATATGCATGTATTTAAGATTCTTAAAAAAGAATATATGTTTTTTCCTCGTACATGCAAGTTTAAAGTTCAAGTTATCATAATACAAAATTACTACTAAGTTTATATATTGTTAAACACATATGTAACTTTAATAATAATTATTTCATTGAAACAAGTACTTAGCCTCTTCTTTATAAGACTTGTTTAAATCCAATCAATTTGTTATCTAATTTTCATATGGTGTGGCTAATTGAAATTATAAGGTTTTATCCATATTAATTTCTTCAATTGATCTAGCGATGATTGATAATTAACTTGAGATTTATGTCACTAATATGTTTAACAATGTTGAATTTCTATATTTGAAATGAATTGATAATCTTTAAGAGAAGTTAGTTGAAATAGAAAGACAAATAATATATCCATTAATATCTTCTTTACAAGTTGACAATAATTTTTTCTATTGCAAGGTAGAGAAAGACTTTTCTACTATGCAAATTGCAAATAATAAGTTGCATTAAGAGATATATAGATGAATGATTGTCAAATGACTTGTATTGAAATGGATGTATTCAATAATGATTTATATTAAAAGATATTTATTCAATAACATAAAAAAATAAGAAGAGAATAATAAAAAATGTAAAAAAAAAATCTACCGTATGATTTTCTTATTACCCATCTAACTTATCCTAACTTCATTTCAAATCCTATTCTCCATGTCAAACAACCAACAATGACATATCATATTTTTCCTCTTACACTAATTATTACATGATGTTTATGCTATTGACCCCCTAAATATATTAATATTCAAGTGTCCATCAAGATTCCCTTATGCATATTGTAACATCCCAAATTTCTAACACTTTTGATAATATTATTTAATAAATAAAACTCTTTTAACATATAATTTAAAACATCATAATATTGGAGCTTTACTAATAATCATAACACAATTGTTCCAAATTAATATAAATATGAGGATATAAAATTCCAATAATATAACTCATGACTCACATAGTACAAGCTCACCAAACAAAAGAGATCGTCTAGTGAGTAATAGGATAACTCGCCCGATGATCACGTCGTCTAGTAGGGATCTTGAATTACACTATTCCAGTGAAATATGCCGCTAGGTGCAAAACTTCATCTAATTTTAAATAAAGAGAAATTTGTGCTAGGCAAGACCTTTTACTGGATATAAATCCAATTAAATTCAAATCCGTAATAACTTTGTGTTGGGCGAAATATCGCGCTAGGTGTAAAGATGAAAGTGTACTTGGCAAAGGTTAACGCTTGTTGGGCGAGATCCATCGCCGAACGATACTTTGCAAATTGTATAACCTTAACTACATTATTTTTTGTAACAAAACCAAACTCAATTAGAAATTCTCAACAAACTAAACTCCAAGTTTATTATAATATTCATATCCTACATAACTACTTCAGTACTATTAATTCAAAGTATAACAATTACAAAACATAATATCATTTAGATCCATATTACATAGGTTTCACTAAGTTAACCATGTATACATTCTATACAATACAAAATAAGTGCTCAATTTCTTGCTGATCATAAATTCCTTCTACCCATCCTCTATTGTCTATTAGGACCCTATCATATGCTCTTGTTCAAAGTACGATCATTACAATCAAACAAGACACATATATAAGCAAGGGTAAGTTCATAGTAACATACAAAACTTAAAGTATGAAAAACAAGTTAAAGTGTCATCAATATTTATTCAACATACAAACATGCTTATTTTCTCATTACATATCAGATTCCATCATTTATATACCATACAACAAGACATTTTCTAGAAAGACTAACTATACTGAATTCGGATACCAACGTAGCGACTCATCTTATCTCCCCCACATTGATATTTGGTATCTATTTGATCCTTCTAATAATCAGTTGAAGCCTAAGCATAATCATTGGATACCTAACTGATATCTAGTCTTCCGGACAGATCTAAAATACAATTATTATCTGAGTATATCTTAGTGCGTATTATTGCCCTACAAGGCCCTAACACCAATGCATTATCACCTTCCAAGGCCTTAGCATTGCATCATCATCCTACAGGATCCTAGCACTAGGATCACTTACCTATCTTGTTGTATCCCTAATTATATGCTCCCCTTTCATGGCTTCGTTACTTCCTTGTAGCAACCCATCTCAGAAATTCATCAATGAATTATTTCATCTATTCATCAATATCTAAAACAAGCCTAACTTCAAGACATCATCATTTATTCATTTCAATCTCTAATCGCCACGTTTTCCTATCAAACTCAACGTCAAGGCATACACAAAGCACAAATACCTCAATACATCAATTTCATCATATATCCAAATTTCACAGAATTTCACATTACAATTTATCCATAAAAGTCACACAACATACTCAACTCAAAACACTTGTCAAAATCACAGTTACTCATATACTAATATGTTTACATTATTAATTCAATGTTCTTTCGAATTAAAACAATATCAAGTTCCCTTACTTTTTTCTCCCTTTTAAAAGCTGACTTTAAAGGGGAAAGGAAATTTGGTCGTTGAAAACACTCAAGACATATCAACAATCCCAAAATAAGGAGGAAACTAAGAAATAGGGATGACAAAACGGGGTGGGCTTGGCTAGCCCGCCCTCATTTTGGTGGGCTGGAATAGTGTTTTTATCCCATCAATCTATTTTGGCTTGCCAACCTGCTAATATTTTATTTTGTTTTAAAAATAATTATAATATTTATATAAATGAATAAAATAATTATAATAATTTAATTATAAAATAAATATTAAGTAGGATTTATAAAAATGACCTTTGTTAAGCAAATAAAATAAACTTTGTTATGGATTTATTTGTGTAAAAGTATAATATTGTCAAAAAAATAAAACCAATTATGCAAGGTTTACTTTTGTGATTTTTATATTTATATTTGTAAAATTGTGACTTTTTCAAAAAAACAAAAATTAATTTTTAAAATAAAATTTTATATTATTTTTTTAAAATGACAAAAAAAAATTCAAAATTTTGGCAAGCTAGCCAGCTGGCCTGCCAATCCGCCTAATGGCAGTGCAGGCTATGACAGGTTAGTCCACCCGACCCATTTTAAGTGGGCCAAAGGCATGGCGGGTCAGCCTTTTTTGTCACCCCTACTAAGAAATTGGAACTTTAAAGAGAATTCCCTTTTCAAAAAGAATGATTGAACAAAAAACGAATGAAAAAGATCCAAAGAATTAGTATCGAACATACCTATAACGACAATTACTCAGAATCAGGGGTTATGAAAGAGACTACGTCTAATTCCGTCAACTATTTGCTGACCATGCATGGAGAGGAAGAATTGGTGAGGGAGAGAGATATCAGTTATGAAGAGAAAGAGAAGAAGAAAAAGGGAGGATAACAAGAAAGGTCATTGGGGTGTAATTAGTAAGTTATGTTTGCTAATTGCACTTCCTCCTAAACCCTAAATCCAAATACATTGAAACAAGGTGTAACAATTATACTCACCTTATTAGACATAATATAATCTAGTCACTTAGCATCTGTACAATCAATTATTTTCCAATTAATTATTAATCAAAACAAAACTTAAATCTAATTTCTCTTTCCATTTATTTCACAATTTTACCACATTATATGTAAAAACACAAGACCTTACACATATCTCCTTCATTCAACCTCCATAAAGGCATGATGATTTCGTCTCCAGATAGTGATGATAAGCAAAAAATGGTAGAAGCTTAGACCATAATAAGTAAAAGAAGGTTTAAAAATGGAAAAAAGGAAAGAGTAAAAGTCGATCATATGGAAATTGCAACACGCATTCTTCGATTTGGTGGTTCATTTTCAAAGTTTGTTTGAAGGTAAATGGAAAACGCAATCAATAAAATGTTGTGAAGAGAAGAGGTTATTGATTTTTTTTTTCTCCAAAAGAAAAGCTAAAATTATGAGCAGTCTTTTATTCTAAAATAAGATACATTTTAATTGAAAAATACAAACATCGTTAATTAATAATGAGTTGATTTATAATCAATAATTATTTTATTTTATAATATAATTTTTTTTATAAATTTAACTACAATTATATAAATTTTTATTTTAATATTACAAAACTACATAAATATTTTGATTCCCCTAAAAAATTGGAGCCAGCATCTAGCCAAGGTTGACCTTAGGCGCTCTTTGAAGAGGGTTCATGACTAAAATGGTCCAATTTTTATTTATATAATTGTGTAAATTTTTATATTATTTTATAAATTAATTAAAATTATTATTCTATTAATGTCTATTTTTTTATCAAACTAAAATATGACATATAGTTTTTTTGGATCAAATAGAACATACAGATACAATTTGATACTTAATTTTTTACATGTCATATTCATTATATATATGTATATATATGGAATAAATTTTCAATTTATTGACTTATCAACCATTAAAGGATTCAGAAAATGATCTTACCAATTTTTATTTTTCTTCCTTAATCTTTTTCCACTGAGGTTCCAAGCATCAAGAAGATGATGATGGAAGGAAGAAGAATGGAGGAGAGATGAAGCCACTCAAGAAAATATAAGCCAAAAAATTATTCAAGTTTGCCATAAAAGAAAGAATCTTTGATAAAAGTCAACTAGGAAAAACTTTCTCTAAAGAGAAAATTCAAGACACTTTTAGAACAAATGCTCTTGAAAATAAGTTTTAGAACAAGTGTGTTGAAACAATGGGGGGTGGGTTCTATATATAGGGCTAAGGAGCGTATTAATTAAGAGAAGTAAACCAAGATTGATTAGCTTAAGAGTCAACTAACACATAATTAACTTTGTCTAACCCCAAACTATCCTACTAAGCATGGATCTTGTCTCCTCAAGTTTGAATTTGGTGCCTAAGAGAGGGGACAAGGGGCCCAATGTATTGCTCATGTTTTGTGAAGTGTTAGGGAAGTGTAGAACTAAAACAAGAGGGCGTGGTAGAAACTATATGTCCAAGTGTTTTAGGCTCACCTACTTGCACACACTTCACATAATAACTAATGATATCCCATGCTTTAAAATAAAAGAAAAATGACCAAAAATTACATGACCCAAAGAAGGATAAATGCATCCAGCTAACTACTAATAGTACAAAATACAAAGTACAATAAATCAAAGACTATGACATATGATTTTCACTTCAAGTAGGAGTTGAAGTCTAACATACTCCATTTTAGCTATGACTTCCTGTATCCTCCTAGTTATGACCCTTGATAGGTAGAATTACATCAGTATTTCATCTTGAACTCATGAGTTTATCACGCTCACGCTTATTATACATTACAGGAATTTTTAAGATTTGTTACAAATTAACTACAAAAATTTAATAGTTATTTAAACTCAATTAATTGTGCATTAACTAAAAATATCATTTTCTTAGTTAAAATTAAATATTATTATAAATAACTAAAAAATAATTATAAGTTTTTTAAATTAACTAGATTATTTTTGTAATTAATTAGTTAATTTATACTACCAACAATGATGTAGTATTTAAATTGTAATTGATTCTTTTTACTTGATTAACTAGAAATTAACTATGTTTTTGTGGTTAATTTAAAATTTTCTTACAATGATATATATAATGTTTTATGTAAAAATCTTTTTTTTTTTAACATGTGCTATGTAAATATCAATACTCTTAATTTTTATTAAATTCCATTTAACACCCTAAAAAAGAAGTTCATGTACCTATGAAATAAAAACTTACTTTTATATTAATCGTGCTGTGTTACATGGTAACTGCTGACTAAGCATCATTGTCCAAAATTTTCTACTAGAAACCGACCCCTTTGGTTCTTTTTTCTTTTTATCTTCTTTGGACATGAATTTCAATAAAATAAAACCATTATTAGGGTCCCCCCATATACATGTCAGCAAACGAAGAAAAAATATTCTGTGATGTATAGTTAGGAGCAAAATTAATTATGGCAATCTCAAATATTTACAAGGGAGAGCCAAACCAAGAGGTGATGTTCACAAGAATATTGAAGATTGAGATTGTTGGAGATAAGACATAAAAAATATAATGGACCACCGCAATAGCAGTGCCCTAATCTTTATGCTGTTAAATAATTGTGTGGTCCATTATTGACTCCATCACAATAACTGGTCCTTTCTCCATTTTGTTGCTTTGCTTAAGTATTCTTTCTTTTTAATAATTTTTTCCTCCTTTTTTATCTCTGTTATTTTCTTCAACATAGTAAATTTATCAGCATTATATAGATTAAAAAATTAAAGAGAGAAATTTTGTTAAAAATAGCTAATTAAGTTTTCTGACAAACATTTAATTACCAACAATTTTATTTCTATCTTTGTTATATTATTGAACATAATAAATTTAGTGATGGAATGAAAAGGAGTTCAAATTTTAATTTTTAATTTAAAACTCAATTTTAATTTTTTGTGGATGGAAAGAATGTACTATTTAAAAGATATCAATTTTTTTGACAGAAATTAGTTATTTACAAAATGGTTTAATACTAATTCGTAATTATAATATGGTAAAAAATAACAAAGTAAATTTAATAATAATAGAAAAGTTTTTTCAAAGCTGGGGATGAATTGCACTTTAGATAAAGTAAATCCGAAGGCAATTAACAAAAAACTGTTTTTTCAGTGGCTCTAGGTAAGGTAAATAACCTGTTAGTTTCAATATCTGGTATGAGACTTACCATTACTACTACTAATGATGGAATTTTAATTTTTTTATTACACAAATGATGAAATTTTTTTATAAATTAATTAATAAGCAAACTCGTCAATGAAATAGAATGTTAGGTATCATGTTAGTGGGGTATTTGTAACGGGGACAACATCCGTTTTTACACGTGACCATAAACCAAAGGGTTTGCTTCATAAATTGGATTAATATTTTCAAGTAGGTACCTTCTTTTTAAGTGAGATAAAGATAATTATAATGATTAGTGATTTATTTTCTAATCAATAATTAAACAGCTTTGGTAACCTTGCACATGAATCAATATTTTGTTTTTCAGCAGCATGTTTTATTATTTTAGTTTAGCTATATGTAATTTTTGTTATCAATTTTTTCAGCTAATTAAGTTATTATATTCTATTTTAAAATTATTTAAGTTTCATTATTCGGTTTTTCTCTTCCACCTAAAAATTTTAAAATTAAAAAGGAAAAAAGAAGCTAATTAAGTTGTTCCTAAGGCATTTTTTGAAAACCAGATAAGTTCTTTTATTTTAAAAATTAAGAAAAATTCAGTTTTATACTACATTTTACTAAAACTTTTGAAATATCGTTTTTTCTACCCATATTGTTTAACAAATTAAATAGATTTTTGCTTTCTTTATTTCTTCTTTTCAAAAGATACAAACCAAAATCATTTCCTAGAAACGTTAAAAAATATCATATTTCATGCTTTACAAATCGTACAAACTCCATCAATTATTTTTGCTGATTAAATTTCTAACTACTATATTCCAAAATTAGTTTACAATCCAAATTTAATCATCACAAATCTGCGAAATAGTTAAATAAATAAAAACAAGAATTTCCAATAGTAGAAAATTGACAAAAGAACTAATTAACTTCCCTGCTTTAAAAAAGTGTACTTAATTAACTAAAACCACACCATAGCTATGGTTGTAAAATTAAAAGCACAAGAAGAAAAAAAAAAAAAAAGATGTGTAGGCTTTTCCACAGTTGTAGGAGCTTTATTGAAAAAGAGTCCATGGCATGCTTGATATAAAAATTTACCCAATCTCTTACAGATGAGGTTAAAAGAGAATGGAAGGCACTAACTAGATATATAGAGCATTCCCTTGTAAAGGACACAAAGCAGAGTACTAATTAAAGAGGGACACTGAGAATCCAATGAAAATGGCTAGCCATGTTGTGACCTAGGCCACACACACACTCCTTTTATGCCCTAAAGCTTTAGATAATTAGCATACCAATTGTGCTAATCTTTTCCTTTTGCCAAAGGTTCCCTGCAAGCACTGTAAGGGTTTATTTTGGGAAACTTGCCAACTCCTCTTAAATAGTGGCACATGGTGCATGTTCTTGTGCAAACCCCAGTTATGGTTCTGTCTTAGTACAAGGTCATAATCTGAACCAAAATTGGGATTTCACTTTGGGAAATTTAGGTTTAGGAGGCAAATGCCACACCATACCCAAGAAAATTGTTTAAACTTTTCTGGTCTTGAGGGTGCATTTTCAACAATGATAACGCCATTTATCTACATAAGTAAATGCATGTGTGTGTATAAAATGAATTGTTGAGTTAGAAACTTCAGATTAGTAATGGCATACATAATTTAGATATAAAATAACTCACTCTAGACAAATTAGTCAAAGCGGGTTTAAGATTAGATCATTTTATTACTGTTATATGGTCTTTAACTGGACAAAATGATGTCGTGCGATTCATATGACTGATCTCACTTAGTGGGATAATAATATGTTTTTAAAATTTAGCAATATAAAAGCAATTTTTGTCACTTAATTTTTTCATTAATTTATTTTTTAACAATCAATGGTTTTCAAAAAATTATCTATCCTGCAAAATTACTCATGCATGTGTCATGAGATTGTTTAATTTATCATATGTCGTCTCCTTCACCTTCCTCATTCCACTTTAACTTCAAATGATGATAAATAATTTTCTATTTTATATGAATGATTACTGTATTTGGCAATATCATCGCATGGTATCAATTTTAATAAAAAAATCATTACAAACATAAATTAATATTTCAATATCTATTTTTACCTTAATTTTATTTATTACTATCATTTTTAAAGGAAAATATTAAGTTAGACAGTGTGTATACATTATATTTTGACACTTCTTCTCCTTTAAACTATTGTTATATTAATAAAATAAATGTTCTTATATATTTATAAGTTTTTATTTATAACCATTATTTATAGAATAGTGATTAATTTTTATCAGTTAACTCTTTAAATTATATATTTTTATCAGATCCTAGAACACACACTACTAACTGTTTGTAAAAAAAAATCACATATAGTTTTTGGCTAAATAAAATCACTAGATGAATGTGATAAAATTTCTCTTTTAGTATTTAACCACCATTAAATACTCAACATTAAGTTGAGACTATTAATTAAGCTATTATAATCCAATTAATGTATTTGGTGAGTTATTCAAATTTATTTATTTTTTACATTTTGAATGAAAGGTTTTTCTACTGCATTTTGAATGAAAGGTTATAATTACATTCTTTTTATTTTCAAATGTTGATCTTAGTTTGGACAAATCTAATTCACATTTTAAACCTTCATAGTTTTTTTTTATACTACAAAACCCTTCATAGTTTTTCGTCCCCTTTTTTTTATTAGGAATCAAATTTGCCGCTGCTATTATAAAAAGAAAAAATTAAAAAAAAATTGCAGCTGCAGAACACATAGATCGATTGCTTAGTTATAATGTATTTTCAAATTCAATTGCATAGGGTTAGTAGTTGGGGAAAGATTTAGCTACAGGCTGTTTCTTTCAGATGAATTAGCTGCAGAGCTTCTCTTTTTAAATTCTCATTGCAACATTAATTACTATTTTCCAATTATTCAATTATTGAAAAAAGAGAAAAAAATAATATATAACATGTCAAAGTAATAAATGAAAAAGATAAAAGTCATAGAAAAGTTACTAAATATAATATAAATATGAATATTAAATAAATACCAGTGTTTATTTAAGAGAAAAAATAAGTACAAAATGTCAAAGCAATGAATGAGATATACAGAAGACATACTAAAAAATAAAAATAATTATAATATGAATTAAATAAGAATATTAAATACCATTCTTCATTTATAGATTATAATCTTTAACCATTGACACGAAAACAATACTATAAAATAATGCCCTTACATCTAATTTGAGAATGCATTAACTCCTTATTTAGAGAGTGTGGAATTTTCAAATACATTGAATGTATGACTAGACTTAATATGCTTTTAAAAGTTCGTATATGTTGAATTAAATTTGTTTTAAAGTTAAATTTTTTCATATTATGAAAAGGAAAAGTTTAAAAGAAATTATAATAAGATGTATGGTTTAATTTTGATATACTAAAGTAAATATTTTTCACTATTGACTAATTAGAAAATTATCTAAAAAAACTAATTAGAAAATAAATCATCTATCATATATAATAATTTATGACAAGGTATTCTAATTAAATTATCTAATTTATTGTAATTTATGATAACATTAACTTGTATGTCTCTCAATTTAAAGTTTTTATCTTACTAATCAATTAGAAAAATTTTTAAATTTAATTTTAAATTAATTATTATAATTAATAAATTTATCTTATATAAGTCTTTTATTAGATTATTGATGGTGTATTTAAATTAAATTTATTTATTATAAAATCAAAGAAGTATTTCGGGATGACACTTGTATGTAGGTTTTATTCGAACTCGTCTCAATCTTGATTAGTAATATCCACTCTAACTATGCATAGATTCAAGTACATGTATCACTCAACAAATCGAGTATAGGTATAAACATGTAACTATGCATCTCATACTTGTATTTGTCTTGTTAAAACTATAACAATTAATTATATGTTTAACTTAAAATTTTATTTTCAATTTTTTATTTATTATTTGTTATACAATCTTTAATTTAAAATATAATTATCACTTAATATAATTTATTTAATGATATATAGGTAAATTAAAATATAAAAAAAATAATATAACAAATTATTTACAAATATACCAAAATTCAAAAATATCCAACAAAATGAAGATAAATATTAAAATTTTATGAACACTTCTTATATTGGTACCAGACCTCGTCTTACATCTTCAAGAATAGGGACAAAAGGAAAAATTCATCCCCAACTTATCCATGCCTAAAAATATCATAAATATTTTTTATAATCTATTGAACAAATAAGATTAAAAAATTATGAAAATCAAAATATTTTTAATATATTTTATGATAATTAAAAATATTAATATTAACAAGAAATATTTAATAAGATGCATTTTCTTTCAATTTTCTCACTCATTAATAAGCATTCAATCTGTAATAAAAATTGATTTAGTTGGTTGAAGAATGAGTATAAATTATTATAATTCTCATATATTTGATTCTTATGAATAAAAAATTACTCACGTCTATACAAATTTTATTATTATATTTTATTTTATATTTCATAATATAATATCATTATGATGATTATTAAACCATTTTGATTTATTAATGATATATAAACAATCATAAAGAAATAATTAAAAAAGAACTTAAGACTACATTATAATAAAATATAATTGACATTTATTATGAAGAGTGGAAAAAAATGTAGATAATCTTGAATCAAGATATATAGCAGTAGTATAGTGTAAGGAAAACTTTACTTTGGTTGAATTTCCTTGCTTTGTGTGCTGAGACTTGGCCTTAATTAAGAGTTGACCTTTGCAACTTAGCTTTCCCCCATACCACACACTAGATGCTCATTAAATATTTTCCCAGTATTGGATCCAAATCACAATAGAATGCCACATTTATTGTATTCTTTGCAATGCAATAACTATGGTCCCTGAACACCCAAAGAGCACAAACAGATATTTTTCTCTTGTTACAACTACTACCGATAGATCATACTATTCTGCACTCACACAGAACCTCATCATTGTTGAAATTGAAATTATTTACTCCTACATGTGACTAGTAGTGTATATTTCCTTATCAAAACATTATATTATGGTCTAACATATTGTGATTAATTGATTATCATAAGATGAATAATTAGAAAATGGAAGCTATAGCTACTTACTAGTTTCTACTATTAGCTAGAGTTGTTGATCTGAATGAAATTTGTACTGAAATTACTTTACCATGTTACATTACATGTGCATCGAATAAAGATACTGACACTATACTTCAATTACCTGTACAGGTGAGCTTTATGCCAATAAACTTCTACGTATAATTTTGTGTGACTTTTTCATTGTTGTTTGTCAGTGCATATATCATCACTACTTCTATGACAAATGTCACCTCTCATATTGGATATGTTAAAAAACACTAAAATTTAAACATTAGTCTTTTTCTCTTTATTATATGAACTGCAGAAGAAAATATGGATACAGATCGCTGAGGAGAAAATCTTCTGTCTGTCTCAAGGATTCTCCAATCAGTCGTTGAAGTTTATATAAACATTATTTGAACTAGTTTTTGTAAGACTCATTTTAATTGTTTGTAGAATTTAAAGTTGAAAAGCTTTATGACCTTTGTATTAGTTCAAGTAAAACTGAATTAAATATTTTGAACAACATTCATCAGATCTTATAAAGAAAAACTAATTTAAAAGAGAAACTTTATTAAAAATAATTACCCATAGAAAAGTGGGTAAATAAATCAATTAAATATGGAGAAGAATTATATTTATCATTGAAAGTGATCTTATAAAGTTTGAACGTACAGAAATGTTTTTTATGAAAGATACTTGTAGTCTAACTTTAAAAAACAAAAAAAAAAAGAAAAAAGAAATGATAAACCAACTTAAATTCTTCTATAAAAATTAGTTAAAAATAAAGTTAATAAATATTTGTTACTTTTTTTATAAAAGAAAAGTTAAAAGACTTTAAGTTACTTAATTTAAATTTACTTATTATTAAAAATAAATTTACTTAAATAGTCTTATGTGGTAATAACACAATGTAAATATTTAAGTATAAGAAAAGTTAGGCCATTCAATATGATCACATGGTTTTAATTTAAAATATGTGAGTAACATAACTCCAATCATATATGATTTTATTCCTGATTTGGGATCTCTAATTCTGCCTAACGATGTGAATTTAGCTAGTAAATGTAGGTGTTTCAAGCTATAAAACAACATTGTCAGGGCACGTGTGGTAATATGTAGCGTGCACGCACGTTAGAACACATCAAGACTGAGAAAGGGGTCTATCATCTACAGAAACAACCATTAGAATTAGTACTGACTAATAATGTGGTTTAAAAAGTTATAACAAACAAGAAAATAAAAAATAAAAAAAGTTAATCCACCTAATCAAGTGATTTAAAGGGTCACATCATATCGTCTTAAGTAATTTTTTTAGGTAGGGACAGAAAGTTGCCTATCACCACCATGACATGTAGGGTGTTAAACTCAGTTTTGTTGACACCCCAAATAAAGTTAACTCCCATATTAAGCAAAATTGCATTATCAAGATAAGTGTACTACACCATATATGTATTATTTTCTTAATCAACAATCATCAATCATAAAGCAATGTGTGCTTTGCTAAAGTGATCAATTATCTTATTATAACCGTGTTTCAGTGTTTCTATATGAGGAATTTGGACACGGGCAATAAAGTTTTTCACAGTTAATTGTTAACTTTTTCTATTTTTTTTTAAAAAAAAAGTATTTGAATTAAGCATAATATTTTACCTAAAATGCAGTTGTATAATTAGACACTCCAGAATGGAGTTGAAATGACAGGCTTTGTGCATTTAATTATGAGAGAATGTTAATTGTTTTATTGAGGCACATGAAAATGCTAAGGTTACTATTGATAAAGACAGGAGAATAGGGAAAGAATCTTTCTGTACTACCAACCTTTATCATTAGTGTTATGGAAGAATTTTGGGTAAAAACCATATTTAATTTACATCTACATCTGATTATCCATCTATAATATATATACTAGTAGTTGTATCGTGTACATATCAAATAGTATATATAATTGAAAGAATATACTTACAACTAATAATTAAATGTCGGTGTATCATAAAAAATAATTAAAAGATATATTATGAACATGTGGATTAATTTTTTTAAAAAAAATATATAATTTTGTAAGAATTTTTCAAAAAGTATATCAACACACTCACAAATTTAGAATTAATGTCATAATTATTTTTTCAAAATGTATTCCGATGCCCTGATATAGTAACCCGAACATTCTTAAGTAATGCTTTAAAAAAATGATTTTCTAATCCAATAATGACAAATTAAGTAAATTTTAATTAAAAAGATAAACTGTACTGCATTCTGGTTTCTTCCATTGTTGATTCTCCCTAAGATTATAGCTTCACATGGAAGCATATCTGGTTATGCAGATTTTTTTTTCTTTTGAATATGATCTATGAAGATTTTGTTTTTTTTTTTTTTAATTTCTTATACAGTTATACCATCAAGTTATGAAAAAGTAAAAGAATAATATTCAACTCCCTTAAATATGTAATTTCAACATTTATGTGTAACAAAAAACATCATGAGAATTAGCTTCCACCCATGATTAAACTGCATTCTATAATTGATATTAATTCATCACCAACTCAAGAAGTTGATAGCCTACGAAATCCCCAACAAAAAAAAAAAGATGGCTGGAATAATATAAAAACGATAAATTCAAAAAATATATAGTATATAATATAATTATAATACAAACTCAAATGCAACTTTGATTCATGTAATCCTTTCGTGTTGATATATAAGTCATATACATACAAATATTAAAGTTTTCATTAACATCCTCTCTTTGCTCAACCTTTAAAATATGAAAAAACAAATAATTTTAATACAAACTCAAATGCAAGTTTGATTCATGTAATCCTTTCTTGTGATAAGTCATATACATACAAATATCAAAGTTTTCACTAACAATCTTCTCTTTCGTCAACCTTTTAAAATATGAAAAAAGAAATAATTATAATACAAACTCAAATGTAACATTGATTCATGTAATCCTTTCTCATTGGTAAGTCATATACATACAAATATTGAAGTTTTCACTAACAATCTTCTCTTTTCTCAACCTTTAAAAATACGAAAAAAGAAATAACGTGTGTATCCATTCTAGTTAGTAATTTATTTGTTGAAATTTCAACAAAACACTTCCCAATAACATTTTTTTTTGTCTACATTTTTTCCCTAGATCCATTAAATAAATGATTCGGCCAAACTAATTACTTTCCTAGTAGAGATTAATCATGAATGAAATGGATGGATAATTTGCAACTATAACGTAGTAATTAAAAAAAAAAAAGAAAGATTCAATGAACCGATATGGTTAGTCTCGAAGTTGAAACAAAGAACCCCACATAGGTAGGCACATGGGAATGCACCTTAATTACGAAGAAATGATGAGCCAAAATTTGCAAGTACCCATTTGCAACAGTACAAGGCAAATTCATTATGCACTCCTAATAAAAACTTTAGTTAAAGTAAACAGAAAAATTGCAGATATGATTCGAATTTGTAACGCGTCCTCGTCCTGTACAATGCATTTGGAATCAAAAGAAAGACCAATTCAAACAGTGGATTACTGTTTCATTTAGTGGGGGAATTGATACAATGATCCTCATAAAAAACTGCACAAAAAATATCCCTGTTTTTAAGGGGCAATTAAGGGCCTAGGACCAGCCCATGCCTCGGTTGTTAGGGGCACCATGGCCACTTCTCCATGGACCCCATCACACCAAAACAAGATTAGTGACTTCATCCATAACCAAAATCCAAAACAAAACTTGTGGACCCAAACAAGTAATAAATTTAATAAGGGGTTACCAAAAACAAAACTCACCCATAATGTGAGGGGTGGTAGACACAACACCCTGTGACCTGTCCCTCTCTTTCTCTCACTCACACACACTAATCTTTATCTTTCCCTTTATTATTTAAAAATTATTTTAGTGAATACCATTATTAATTAATAATAATAATAAAGTGATCTTCATCTACTTGCCTTAAAAGGAAAGAGCCTACAAACATTGTCCAAGATCACATGCACTGGGATTATTGCATAAAATATGGCTACTTAGATTACCTTCTATTAAATAACATTATCTTCATAAAGTAGGATTAAGATTCTCTCAAACCCCAACTCTTACAACGAAACCAGCCTCTCATTTTTTGCATAAAAGAAAAAAGAAAAAGAAGCATATTTGTAGGTTGACTAAACTCTTGATTAAAGAGAATAATTAAAAGGATAACAAGGTTTCTCTTCTTATAATCATTGGCCACGTCATCATCCCTACATTTTCCATTTTCCACCTCTCACATCCGTAACACACTTTGATTACCTAAACCTTACACACCCCTTGATAATATTATATAATTTTGTTCATGCTTCTTTGATTAACATTCTTCATAGAAGAATATATATAGAGTATAATAGCTAGATTGCCAATTAAGAACCACCCTTAACACTTTCTGCCTCTATCTCTCGGACATAAGATATGAAGAAAACAATAATTACTTATTCCCTATATCTGACCGGAGAAAGAGAAAAAGTGCACAATGCATAACCTTCATCATCTTCTTCCCAACCAAAAAGAACACTAAAATAAGTAAATAACACACTCCATGCTTGAGTTTTACTTACAACAAATCCAATTCCAAAGACCAAAAGTGAGAAGTGAGAAGAATAGAACAAAAGCCAAGAGCCAGCCAGCTAGGTACGCCAAAAGGGAGAAAAAGAACAAAGAAACAAAGAATAGAACAACATAGTTACTCACACAAGAACTGAGGTTAATTGGAGTAATTATTAATTAACACTTAACAGTGGACAGTTAACTATAATTAAGCTACTGAATCAAACAAGAAAATTAAACTAAATTCCCAGCGGATTAGAAGATCAATATGGTCAAAATCAAGTCTTTCCCCATGTTAAGAAAAGGTGATTATCTTCATCATTATCTCATTAATTAACAAAAACTAAACAATTAAATGAAAAAGAAAAAAGAAAGAAAGAAAGAAAAACAACTAATTAAGTAATTAACCGATACCACCTCTTAATTACTCTATCATCTAAACATATCATTATTCTTTCTCTCTCTCATTTTTTTTCTCAAGAAGAAGAAGAAGACCCATTAGTACCACCGCCGTTAGTTCCACTATCATTCTCGTACTCGTTCACATCCTGGGAACCGAGGTTGTGGTTGCGGCTGTTGTCGCCGTTGCCGTTGCCGTTGCCGTTGCCGTTGCCGTTACCGTTAATTTCGCCTCGCTCATGTGTGGCGCCGATAAGAGCAGCGCCGTTGGAGGTGATGTTGGCGCTGCCGTTAACGTTAACGACAACGTTGTTGTCTTTTTTACCGAAAGTGTTTTTGTTGTTGTGCATCCAAACTTTGAGAACTCCTCTATCGACACCAACCTCGTTGCAGAACTCCATAACCATGTCTTCATCGCGCTTCTGCATCTTCCACCCCACTTTCTCAGCGAACTCGTGCATCTTCTCTTTCTGCTCCTGGGTGAACTTCGTTCTGAAGCGTTTCCGCGAGTGGTGCGCCGGCGCCGGCGCGGCGGTGTTTTCCGGCGCCACGGACAGGCCGCCGCCGGAGAGGGCGAGGAGAATATGCGGGGCGGAGGGGTACGACGAGATCGGAGGAGGGGAGGCGGAGTTGGGACTCCGGTGCGGAGGCGCCGGGGGCGGAGGGTGGTGGCGGTGGTGGGGCTGGTATTCCAACACATGGTGCGTTGCCGGAGAAATGGGCGGCTCCTCTGGCTCACGGCGGTGGAAGTTCCGGTGGCAGCCGCATGCGGCGCATTTGATGGAGCTGGGGTCGTCGGGGGTGGCGGCCGGCGACGGCATGAACTCGCCACAGCCATCTAAAGCATGACCACCTAAACTCGCCACGTGGTTCTTCAGACATTCTTTGTAAACCACCGTGAGGCGGTGGTTTGCATGGTGGCGCTTCAAGACCCCATTGGAAAAAGACACCGGCTTTGGATTCGGATTCGGGTTTCCGACAGATTGGTGGATCCGGGTCGGAGTCTCTATGTCGGGTTCCGGCGATTTCGCTGCGGTGGTTGGTGTTGGTGTTATAATCTCCATGCTAGTAACAATAACAATAGTAATAATAATAAGAATAAGAATAATTAAGCCAAAACCGTCGCTTTTTGCTTTTGTGACGACTTCATGAAACTGATGCTATAATAGAGAGGAATGGATGATGGATGGGAGAATGAATGGTTAGGTGTTTGATGTTTAGAACTAAATTGAAGAAAGATAAAAGAGCTATGTATGACACTTGTTTAGTTGAGGGAGTGAAACTTTGAAGGAAAGAAGATGAAGAGAAGGGAAGAGGAAAAAAAAAAAGAGATGTTAGATGATGTTTTGAGTGAGGACTGTTGATAATGAAAAATGGGGTTATGTGGTTGTCCCTTCTTAACCACTTGTTTTTTTAACCCTGGTTCTAATCTATGGTTAAGTTATTGACCCTACTTGGGGGTTAGATGTGAGTAATAAATATACCCTTCCTTCTCTTACGCTACTATTTATTACTTCTACTTATTATTATTTCCTCTTGTTAAATAATATAATAATATTAATACATTTAGTTTATTTAATAAAAGGAATAATGAAATGGTCAAAATTTACGTTACAAATATATTCATTAAATTTGCAATATATTTATTATATCTTTTAGTTCAATTGTTAACCAGTATAATCAAATTTGTGCATGCAAAGTAATTTTATATTATAAGTTGTTGTATAAGAAAAATTTATTGAATTTTATAATAATTATAAGTATGAGCATCTGCATTAATTGACATAGGATAGATTTAGCTTGATCAAATATTTCCAATTTAAATTTTACTTCACTTAATATTTTCACAAAGAACACTTATAATCTTATTAAGGTAAAATTTTAATTTGATTGAAAAACAACAGTTTTATTTTCATTATAATACACAAATTTACTAAATGTATAATAGTTTGTCACTAAATGAGACTGAAAAAACTTGTGGTTAATATTTGACATAATTATTATTGGTTGTTAGCTGCTACCATATAATTAGTAATAGTATTATAGAAGAATGGATTAGTGAGAAGGAAGAAGAGATGAAATAATGAATTATGAGTGGAAGAAAGAATGGTGAGTTGACCCTTTGCTAAATCTTGTGCCCACTGGCTGTAACCCATGTTAATTTGTCAAGCTGGCAACAAAGGACAACTTCTGCAGTTAAATCATTATTGTGCTTATTTTAGGGAAGCCAATGCAAATGTTGCAGTTAATGTTAATGTAAATGTAAATGCAAATTTGCAAATGTATTTGCAATAGTACTTTTATTTATTTACTTTTTTTTTTATAATAACTCAACTAATGCGTATGCATTAAAAGTTCAAAACTAAATCTACGTCTAGTTTTAACTTTTTTTTTTTTTCTCACTCTCTTCTATGAAGAGACATAAAAAGGAGAGTGGCATGGTTTGTAATTTCAAGCAAAAAAAGTGGATGCATTGCATAACTTTACTCGAAAAATTGAAAGGTGTCTTTGTCGGCACCGTAGATATTCCGGACACCGTGCAATTTGAAACGGGGTGCGTCCATGAACGTTACGGATTTACAATACCATATTGAACAATAAATGAAACATCATAAAAATAATAGTTATATTAATTTTTGGTATTTAATAAATTCAATAATAGTATCTTCTTTTTAAAATATTGATTCATTAATGTAAGATGTAGTAGTATTAATGAAACCAAATAAAATAATTATAATACTATTTCTTTATTTAACAACGTAAGAAATATTACTATCATTTGAATACATAAAGCTTTAATGAAATAATAATAATATTATTTTATTATCTAATCAAATTGGGTTATTGATGTAAGACGTAGTAGTATTAATGATAGTGAAACCAAGTAATATAATTGTAATACTATTTTTATTTAATAAAGTAATACTATCATTTAAATATTTGAAGCTTTAATATTATATTAATGAAAAAATTAAAATAATAGCGCTCTTATATTCTTATCTAACAAAGTCAAATGAACAAAAAAAATGTGAATCATTAATAAGAGATATTAATGAAAAGAACTAAAATATATTTAAATTAATTAAACTTTATTTTTTTTAATTGTGGTTTCTCATATTTATTTATGATTTATTTTATATGAAGTTGACTCTCTTATCATTTAATTTCAAATATATAATTTAATTTTTTTATTAACTTAAAATTTATCTATTTATAATCTTAAAATTTTTATTTTTATTTTTATTTTAAATTTAAGTTTTAAAAGCCCCTATCATTTTATTCGCATGATAACCCTATATTTAACTTAACATGGTACATTAGAATGCTATGGCAACATAAATATGTTGACATGACAATCTAATAGCTGTATAATATAAAGTCAACATTTTTCTTTTATATATATATATATATATATATATATATATATATATATATATATATATATATATATATCATTTTTTTAAACAGAATATATAAATAATTAATGAATAAAATATGCAATTAAAATAGTAAAAACAAAGCTTATACAATAAAATAGAAAGGATAAATTTGTAATATAGTGATAATAAAAAAATAAAATATGATTCAACTAATATATTTTTTATTTTGAAAGTTACAATTCTTTTATCAAATTATTCATATATAATCTTTTTTTAATTTTATAATATCACTTCAAATTTAAAATATTATATTAATATTTCTTATGTTTAAAATATTGCAATGACATATATCTTAAATCTTACATTCACATCTTCTCAAATAATATTCGAAGAAGTAGTAACTCCATTAATCTTAAGTGTTATTATAACTTTTTATTTTTATTTTAAAAATTGATATATAATATTTCTTTACAGAATAAAAATATTATTTCAAGAAAATAATATTTATTAGAAATAAATTTATAAAAATATTTATATTCTCATAATTTATCTACATTAATACATTATTATCAAGCATTTCAAGATAAAAATTATTAAAGAATAAATTTGAATAACAAAATGAATATTTTATTAAAACTGTAAATTTTAATCACTATACAATATTTTGATATTTAAAGAATTAATAATTTAAAATAAAAGAGTATACTTTTTCTAGTGTCATCATATCTTAAAACATTTATGAAAACAATCAGTGCCATCTTAATTTTATTAGTTTCATTCAATTTTAATGATGCAAGCATAGTATTGTTTTGTGCACTTTATATTGTTTTGGGACAGAAATGCCCTTGAGGGTTGGGTAATATTACTTTTGTGGTAGTGGTGCATGAACCGGCATTGCTAGTCAACTGTAGTTACTTATAATCACAATTAAGGATGTAAGAGGGTCCCTAATCATGTGACACGTGTTAAACGAGAACAATATCGTGACATGTGTGAGTCAGCCATGCAAGAATGAAAGTCAAAGTTACTAAATGGTTTAAATAAAGAATGGAGATGAATTATTACAAACATTAATGGAGTAATTAATTTTGATATAAAGAAATTAATTAAAATTGAGTAAGAAAATAGCAAGAGGAAGAACACGAAGGGCACTGAGTTTATAGCATGGGTAGGTACAAATCAATCACAGATAAACAAAATGAAGTAAAAGTGTAAAACAAATTAAATAGCATATTTTAAACCCTTTGTTTTTCTATTTAAAGTTTTTGAATATAATATTTTTGTTATAAAAGGTAAGAATTTAATTGATATATATTGTCATTCTACATAAATGAAGGATTGTAATTGAATATTAATGTAAAAATTTGTACACTAAAAGTGTATATCAATTAAACTCAATAATAATTATAATATTTTAAATTGTTTGAAAAAAATATAATATTTTATTGTTATAAATTAGAGCTTAATAATTAGTATATAGTTTTACTGAAAAAAAATTATATTAATATTCATTCACAATAATTTATTTATAATAAATTTATTAATTTGATTAATCATGAGTATAAAACTAATTAAAATGTATAAATTATATAAATAAGCTCTAAAGGGTAAAAAAAATACCATAGATAGATTATTAAAAATTATTTGACTGCATTTAATATTACTAAGTTCAATAAAAAAAATACTCCTACTTTTTCTTTTTAAAAAAAGTATATTTTTACTCTTTTTTTCTCAGTTACCTTTCATTGCAACTCATATCAAATATATTAAAATATAAAAAAATATTAATTAAATAAAAAATGTTTTAAAAATGTGATAAGAAAATATAAAATAAAAATGGTTTAAAATTACTTATATTTAACACAAAATTGTGCGACTTTGTTGCTTACAGGCTGAAGTTTATAATTTAATATTATAACGTACCAAAACTCACAATAGAAACTAACGTGTAACAATTTTAATTTCTAAAACTTATTTAATATTTTATAATTTGAATAATTATCACAGTAATGTATAATGAATTCAAAAACTAAAATAAGAATTTATTAATAATATATTAGTTTATTCTTATTAAATATAATTTCAAAATACTTTTTACTCGTAAAAATCAAAATAGACGTCACTCAAACTTTAACTAATTCAAATAGACTTTATTAACATTTTATTTTAAAAAAATTACAATATTATGGTTACATCAGCAGACCAATCATGCAGTATATCATGTTTAAACAATCGAATAACGTGAAAATGCATTGAAACTCACGATTGGAGATTTTATTCAACACACCACAAACATCAATCTACGGATTTTTTTTTATTAATTAAAAAATGAAAATGAAATACTATTATAAAAAATATAAAAATTACAAATATGAATATTGTATTAAAGACTCTAGGGAGCAAAGTTATTCGGGATGGAATCTCTTTTTGGATAATATCTCATTACTCTAAACAGATAAAAGATATATTTAAATTATTTTTAAAATTATTTTTGAGAAGAAAAGAATAAAAAAATTTGTTTAGTAAGTGTTATTTGAAATCTGTTTTGAAAAAATGAAAATAGAAAAACTTATTCATATTTATTAAAAATTTATTAACGAAAAGCAAAAAATAACATATTCTTATTATATTTTGAGTTTTCAAAACAAAAATAGAAAATTGAAAAACAAAACTACTTTCAGCTATTTTAGTTTTTAAAAATGAAAAAACCAGAATTGCTTTAGAAAATTATTTTCAGGAAACACTATCCAAACGAATTCTTTAGTTTTTAAACACTGAAATACTTAGAACAGTTTTACAAAATGGTTGCTAAACAGGCATTAAGTTCTCTACCCTTTATGTGGAACAAATATTCTTTGTTTTATTATATAAAAATGGTTTAATAATGCTTTTTTTCAACCACCATTTTATTTCCAAAATTGAAAAGTATTAGCCTTATGGTTATTGTAAAGTCTTATTTTTAATAATGTGTTAAAAGTATGTGAATTAAATAAAAAATTAATTTAATTTCAACTATAATTAATAACTTAATTAAGAAAATAAATCATGGTGCTAATTATATTAATATTATGTATTGTTTTGAGAATTAATTGTATCAAAAAGTTTAGTGAAATTAATTTGATGTGAGAAGAAATATATGTAATTAGTATATGTATACTTGGATTAGAATAATTTTGCAATTTAAAGCTGTTAGAAACTTAAGGTTAGAAAATCAGAATAAATAAATATAGTTTCGGTCCCTTATTCTTTTTGTTTTTCTTTTCTATTTTCTGTCTCGTATTTTTACTTTTCCTTTGCACTCTTTTTCTCCCTGGTAACTCTTTCCATCTCTCTCTTCCTCCAAATTTTCTCCCTTTGCATGTGGCCTTGGAGTGATGGAATATCTTTCATGTTCCTAATTTCTTTCATGTTCCTAATTTCGAGCGTTGATCATTCTAAGTATGTTTAAACCTAATTTTTCATGCCTTTTTTAGTTCATTTTCAGTTCAATCGTTCTTATTGAAGGAAAATTCTCTTTAAAATTCAATTTTTCTCAAGTTTTTTTTTGGTTCTTGGATTCTTATATGGTTTTGAATAATTCTTACGGTCGTCTTCTCATTCCTCATCAAATTCAACTTTTAAGAAAGAAATAGGTAAAAGGAGCTTTATATTTGTTTAATTTCAAAGAAATTTTGATTTTATGAGGTAGAAATAATTTTATATGATTGATTTGTGTTTTAAATTGTGATTTAACTTGGAATATGTTTGATGATCAAATGTGATTGTGTTCAGTGAAGTTTGTTTGATTTATAATTTGAATGTTCTTGAGATATTGTATGTATTGATCTAGGTAAACGCTAGAAATAATGAGTAATAAATTGTATGGTGGACTATTACAATGAGGTAACAAAGCCTTGTATGTAATGCATTGATTTAGGTTAGGGATACAACTAAGGTCTTTGAGATCTTGATGTCATCAATTAAGGGACGAGAAACTGTGAGATGATGTTCTTAGATAACAACTAAGTGTCAGTATTGAGTCATGTAGACACCAATTGAGAGTCAGTTGTTGTGCGGGTTACAAATGAGTTCGTTGGACACCAGACATCAACTGAAAATACGAGATAAGTATGCTAAACCTAACCGGGTCAAAAAGACACCAGACACCAATTGAAAAAGTGAAGTTAAATAGACCACCTTGCTATCCAAACTCAACATGTGTTTTCCAAAAAATTTCAAGTCATAATATTTTGTTGTAATGATTGCTTATATTAAGAGAGAATGTAAGCATCATTGATGACTAATGTATAATTACTTTATGATTTTGGTGAATTTTATACCATTATAATTATAATATGCCTTTGATCATATTGATTTATTTTAATAAGTTTACCCTTGCATTGTGTGTGTTTTATGTACGATTGTTATGACTATACTTTGCATAAGAGAGTCATAATGATGGTAATGGGGTATTAAGAGGCGAGAGAGTCATGACTGAATGTAAACGAGATCTAGCTTGGAAGCGGAATATGTTTTGCTTTAACCCTTTTTGCTATCCTATGAATATAGTTATATGTATGTATAAGAAAACATGTCATAGGATTTACTATTTGATTATGTAAATAAGTAATGATGTTAGAACTTTGTTAAATATTTTGAAAAGATAAGCATGTATGGCAGTTGTAACGTTATGTATAGCTGACACTTGCCTAAATTATTTTTACGTAGTTAAAATACAACAACTATCCTAAGTCTTTCTCATTTAAGGCTTGTTTTTCCTCCATTTTCACTTAAAATTAGATTTGTCTAGGAAATTAGTCTTAGTTTTTCATTTATGCAATTTTTATTGTTATTTTACTGTTTTTCTTTGTTCCGAGTTAGGTTTTGAAAGGATGGACAAATGAGTTGAAGATCTAGAAGTTTTTGGCCTGAATCTGCTGTGAGTGCCCAACGTTCAAGTAATGACCGCTTAGAGCTTGGGCTGCGTACTGAGGACACTGTTATGGCCCCCATCGGTCACATTTTCCCACCGTTGGGCACCCTATTTTATGCTTGAAACGTCATTTTTGCTAGGGTGAACAAGGGTTACACAAAAGAAAGCACAGAGACACAGGAAAGAGTGGCCCAAACGTGATTCTTCCATCTTTCACCTCTATTTTTGTACTTTCCATCCTTTGATCATGTCTTCCACCTCCATGGTTGGCCAATGAGTTTAAGATGACCAATGAATTTTACTCTCTTTCAAGCAATAAAACTCATCGAGAGCTCTTCTCATTTTACAAGTCAAAATTCTCCCCCGAGCTCATTTAACAAGTAAAACCCACAAATTATATGAAAGTAAAGAGTAAGGTAAAGAAAAGCACCAACATTGGATAATAAACTTAGATTAAAAGTACATAAATATATAAAAGTTCAAGTAAAATTACATCAAATCTCAACTAAATAATCACCTAACTAACCATCGGAATGGATGAACCTAAATGATGACCAAAGATGGGTCTGGAGCATGCCCTAAGCTAGTAAGGTGTGCAACCCTTACTCAGAACGAAACTCAGCCTTTATATTTTTCAAGTCGCAACAACGGCGCCCAACGGTCAAAAGGTGGTCGTTGGGCGCCTTGACTACTTAGGCCCTAAGTTTAACTGAGTGTTGGGTGCTTGGGAGGATGGTTGTTGGGCGCTAGATGTTATACTCAAATAGCTCTTGGGTTGATGGGCGCTCGAGCTTAAACACAACACCAAATTTGTAGATTCTTCTCAATTCTTCGGTCTTCTCAAAACTTGACTCAAAATAGCTAAAAATATGAAAATAAATGTAAAATGCACATAAATGGAAACCTAAGACTAATATCCTAACTAATTCTATTTTTAAACAAAAATAGAGAAAAACAAGGCCTTAAATGAAAAAGAATTATGATAATTATTCTATTTTACCTACATAAAAATAGGTAATTTAGGCAGTTATCAAATTCTCCCAAACTTAAAGTTTTGTTTGTCCTCAAGAAAATGGTCACTTTAGTGGAAACACAAACAATAATGAGACTTTAGTGGAAACACAAACAATAATGAGACAACATTCATGGTAACATAACACTGGCACAAAATGAAACAATGGCAAAATGCAACTAAGACATACTGCACAATGACAAATACATATGAACAACATCACAAAAACATAGTCAAAACTCACATTTTATCCTTTATCAGTAAATGAAAATTGAATGCTCACAAAGTGTTATCAATCTAACGGTGGTGTCCAGAAAGAAAAGAAAGATTACCCTGCAAAAGTCAATTCAAGTGGCAAGCTATGTAGATCACAAAATTCAAACAACCTCACTAGTAAGGTGTTTTTATTTACACAGTTGTATAAGGATAAAACATTACACTCATGCCACACTATGCAATCACACAAATCAACTTTGCATTTCATCTTAGCCAAATCGCAACTAATGCATGCATAAAGAGATCACAAAGGCTTTATTTGGCTTGTTGTTTGGTTGGGCTAGAAGAAAAATTAGTTTTTCTGGAAAGCAAACCAAGAAACATTAAGACAAACATACTCAATGAGATCAATTCATCCCTTACATAATCATCAATCCCAAACCCAAAATTCAACTAACATCATTGACTTTATTCAAACATTTACAATAAGCATAAACCAATGTCCAAGCTTTTTGTTCACATTTTATTTTTTTAATAGAAAAGAAAGTGTGAATACATAACAAAACAAGTAGTATTAACATCTTTTAATAGGTGATGCCAATCAACCGTCAGAGGAGTAGGGTGGTACAAGTCAATATATGAATCCTTAGACTGAAAGAACTTATCCCTATGAATGGAAGAACCATGATAATATCGATTGTAATATCTTGAAGACTTCCCCCATCCTTGTTTCTGGTGATGCTGCTTACGAAAGGAATCCAAAGTGTTTTACTTTGCCTTCTTCTGCAACAAAGTTTCTTCAGATTCAATATGGCAGACAACTTTAAAATGTATCTCCGTCATTGTGCTCAGCTTCCGATGCACCAAGGTTTCTCCAAAAGGACTTGCCCACAATCCCTTAATGAAGGTCGACACAAACATTCTCTCATCGGGATCTACTACTCAAAGAATTATACTATTAAATCGAGTAAGATATTGTTCCAAGGTCTCCTTTCTCGTTTGTCAACAACAAAAAAGATCTTCTACAGTTGGCAGATTCTAAAGATTAGCTGCAAACAATGTAACAAATAATCGAGAGAACTTGTCAAAGTTGACGCGATCTGCAAGGCTATTGAACTAATCAAACATTGAATCGAGAAGCGTACCAATAAAAATCTTGTAGCGTAAAGCATTTTTCCCACCGCTAATCAACATTTGAGATCGGAATGTCCAAATGTAGCAAGTTGGATTTTAAGTCCCATCAAAATTATCAACTTTTGGCACGAGATGGGTTCTAGTTCGATTGTTTCCGAAAATGACTGGAAATCCCTTTGTGGTTTTGCCAAATCCCCAAGGTCAGGCCATCGAAGAGCAACTATCTAGCCAGTTCCTAGCCTTTGCGTCGGTTGCCCTTCGTTTGTCAGTTGCTCTAATGTCGCCCCTCTTGAGGTGGAAGCCTAAACAAGGGGTCCATTTTCAGGTTCTAATCATCTTCTCTTTCAAAAGAAGGTGGGAGTAGTGATCATTTACCGTTCCACTATGGTCGCCAAAATGTTTTAGTGATGAAAAGATGTCTCTACAGTCAGTTTTCTTCCCCTTTATAAGCGATAACTGCCCCTAGTCCATTAACTACCTTAGGGAAGTTACCTCTGCAAGCTTTGTAGTGGGCTCCCCAAAAGAGGTCAGATCTTGATGTTAGGTCAATGTCCTCCTGATCCGAAATTTATTTTTATTTATAGTATTTATTAGGTCTTTGATATGCACTTGTATAAAATACTTAAAGTAATATTTTTACTATGCATGTTGATATAGAGGATAATTATTATCCATCAATGATATTTGTAGTTTAAACTCTAAAAAATAAAACTAATTTAATTTATGAAATTATTGATAAAGGAAATTAAAATTAATTTCATATAAAATGTAGTTGATAAAATAAATTGAAACATTGAGTGATAAGATTTTTTATCTTAGTAGGTAAGTCTGATCATGAATGATCCCACTTTTCCTGTTCGTTTTAGATCCCATTGTCCTTGTTGAAAAAAGAATTCTTTTAGAAATTCTAATTTCTAAGATTTTTTTTGAAACTGAATTCAAGTTTTTCAGGAATTTCTTTATATTGATCTCTCCCTTTTCTGTCTAGTAGATTTTGAAATGGAGAAATAAGTAAAGCAAGCTAAAAATTTGCTTTTAGTTTGAATTATTATTATGAGGTTGAATTAAAATCAATAGGAGGTATTTGATTGAGTCATTGATTCAATTTTGATTGATTTGTGAAATTTATGAGGTGGTGAATTTATTGATTAATGTTGTAATTATAATTGAACAAGATTTTGGGTGTTTTGTTTATTGACTTTTATGATAAGTTATAGTTGCATTGGAATGCATGATTGATGTTATGCATGATGTTGAGGTGTTGTGTTATGTGTATAGTGATGAAATGGTGAATTATATACATGATGATGAGGTAATGAGTTGAAATTTATTATTATGGCGATTACAAGATGTAACTTATCCTTGATTGGGGTGTGTGTGTGTGTGTGTATGTGAGTGAGCTGTGTTAAGTTAGATATACATCTAAGGTCAATGTAATATTAGTAACAAATATGCAAGTGGGAATACCTATAGGATATACTCAGACATAACTGGTTTGTCATATGGGTCAGATTAATGTTAAACATCAGCATATTAGTGGTTAAATAAGTATGCCTAGACTCGATTGGTTGTTAGAGTGGGTCAGGTAGATGCCCAACATAGATTGGATGAAGTCATTAGGCCGACTTGGTATCCAAACTCAATAAAGTCTTTCCATAAAACATCTGTTAGAAGTTTATATATGCTTATGTTTGAGGGAACATAAGGGTGATTGTTTCCGTATCAGTGGATTTGACTTGGTGGAGGCGTTTCTTAGTTTGCATAATTTTGTATATGCTTAAATATGTTTTATGATTTACTTGCTTACCCTTGCTTGTGTGTGTGTTTTATATGATTCTGATGATAGTGCTTGACACAGGAGTATATGACACTAACAGGGATAAAGGTCAAGTTCAGCTGGAACAAAGATGATTTGAGCTGAGAATGACTGGATGTGCTATTTTTTATAACATATGACTTAAGTAGGATGTTTATGTAATGTGTGTGAAGTATGAACATTTTCATCTTTTGGTAATTATGTATGCAAATGAGTTAGAATGTTATATAGTTAGTTGTGTATGAACTGAACTTGTGTTAGTAAGTACAATGGTGAATGATGTTGTGATATATTTAATTGTTACAAGTTTTGAATGAATTTTTGTAGCAAGGGTTTTGCTATTTGTGAGCTTTAACCTCTATTAGACCGATTTTTCATCTTTGTGCCCAACGAGATGTCTCGCCCAATGTAAATTGCCTACTATTTAGAATTAAACAAGTTTTTTGTCTAGCGATGTGTCTCATTTAGCAAGGTCTCTATTAATAGGACAATTTAATATACGATTCTCGCTAGACGATACTTGTCACTGAGCGAGGTAACCTTAGTCTCGCCAAGTGACAGGGTTCATTAGGCGAGTTGAGGTAGAATATACCAAGTTATATCTTGTGTTATATTTTGGAAATACTTGAGATGCATGTTGGTATGTTGAACATGTTATAAAGAGAATTTCATATCTCCATATTTTGGAATATTGAATGTAAGTAAAGTGAATTATTCATAGAAATGATGACGTAAATAGTATAAATAATTTTGGGATGTTACAAGTGGTAGCGAGATTTAGATTCTATTGAGCAAGAGAGTCATAGGAGAGGAAGCTAGTGGTCAGGTAATGTGGAGCATAGAATTAGGGATGGAAGTCAGGTTCTGTTTTAGAAGGACCAGTGATAGGAGAATCAAACGTTAAACACTGCCTTGAGCCGTTTGTATGATATAACAAATAATCAAGTTGTTTATCAAAAAGATATGAGGTTCAGGGGAAGGTGGCAGTGGTCATGGAGACATCGGTTGTTTTCATGGGAGGAAGAATTGGTGGTAAGATTGTTAGAGAGTCTAGAAGGAGTAGTGGTGAGAGAGAGAATAGAGGATAGATAGGTGTGGCTTGTAGATGGTTCTCGCCATTACTGAGTCTCTCTTTAGTGTACAAAGTACTGATAGGAGGTTCTCTACATCAATCTCATCACTTATTCAACATGTTGTGGGAATTCAGTGTTCCCCTGAAGGTTCAGTTTTTAGCTTGGTAATTGGAAACATATCGATTACGTACTAGGTGTAACTTGTTATGGAGAAACATAATTTGCCAAGGTGAAGCAATGTGTGGTTTGTGTGGGGTCATCGAGGAAACTGGGACACATCTTTTTTACAGCTGCAAGGTATTGACCCGGGTTTAGCAATCACTCTATAGCTGGTGGAGGATATCTAGAGTCCTTTCACTAAAGTTCAAACTCCATATTACCAATTTTTGGGTCTGGTGGACGAGTCAACAAAAATTGGCAAAATATGGTCCTTTGTTATAGTTCACAGGAATGTGACATTTACAGAGATTTAGAAA
This sequence comes from Psophocarpus tetragonolobus, assembly GCA_037954015.1. Taxonomy (NCBI): domain Eukaryota; kingdom Viridiplantae; phylum Streptophyta; class Magnoliopsida; order Fabales; family Fabaceae; genus Psophocarpus; species Psophocarpus tetragonolobus. The sequence goes on along the minus strand of CM075696.1, from coordinate 28,236,742 downwards.
TGCAGAAGTATTCAGAACTCAGGTAAATTGTATCCAATAAATTATCCCGGTCTAACTAAGTTTGTGGAAATAAAGTTGTACGGCCACCTTAACCTCTCATTCTTATGTAGAATGGGTCATGAATCTCACTTATTATTCTTTGACGATGAAACAAGTTTTTACATATGTTAAATGATCAAGCAGTAGAAATGCATCAAATGAAACATTTGTTGTGTATAAATTGTTAATGGACAAACTCGATCCAAATAAATGCATGGATTTCACATTTGGTTTTGGTTTTCTTTTTGTTTTCAATTTCTCTATCCGTTTTATATCCAAATTTAGTGGTATCATCAAATTTGATGATTATTATTATTCTTGATTTCTTGCTCTTTTTCTTCAATTTTGAATCAGTTTGACTCTCTTTCATATATGTTTATGGTCGTAAAAAATTACTTGCAACCATGATGGTATTGATAGGTGGTAGGAGATTGAGAAGTCTCATTTCTTTTTCTCCTTTACTTAAAATTTAGTTACATTTAAAATTTTTCATTCTCTCAAGAAACGTAAGTCATGGATATTAAACTCATATTTTTTCTCACACAAATTTAACAGATTTTGTCGATATTATTGCTACATGTACACCCCTTTGACATTTCTTTTAAAATTATTGCCGTGCAAATATTTTACATAATTTCTAATTTAAGCACCTTTATTTATATATGTTATTGAAAAATATTACTAATACGTTTTTTTTAAAATATATTATACGTTATTGGTTAAAAAACTATTAAAAACATGAATTTTAACATACATCACACCTTATTTAACGTTTTTAATTCATACTGTCATATAAAATCAATCACATTCTAATATATAATAACTATTTAAAGAAAGTATAGCTAATTAGGATTGATATTATAACACTCGTTTGCAATTGCAAAATTATATATATTAAATTTGTTCCTAGTTATTGTTACATGTTATGTACGTATCAGGTTATTGTCATAGGTTAGGAAATAATTTAAATTATTTTAATTTTAAATTTTTGTATATTGTTTAAAAATATTATTTATCTTTAGGATTTTTTAAATTCTAAAGATATTATTTGTAAAATATATTTTTTTCCAATTAAAATTAGGATATAGCAAGTCTATAAATAGGATTTTTTATATAAGTGTTAAGACAAAAAACACATAACTAATTAACTTTTCTTTATTTTAAAAAATACATCAACAATACAAAACAACATGTAAGCAAAAAAAAAAAAAAACTAAGTTATTTTGTTTATATAATTTGTACCTGGTGACTATATCACAATTAATTTTTAGGATTATTAAAAAATCTGTAAATTCTTTCAATTTTTTTTTCATGTGATTCATGGTTCATCCCTTCATCTATGAAAATTTTTTTAGACTAATGAAAAACTTGTAAACCCTCCATTACTTAGGTGATGACCTTCTTTTCAGGCTGAATGATTTTTCTTATCTTAAAAACTTTATTTATATACATAACATTTTAATCTTAAATAAGAAAACAAATTTCTATTTTATAAATAATATCTTTAAAATTTAAACAAATCATAAGTATAAAACAATATATTTTTATATATAATATCTAGAGATTTAAAATTAAAATAATTTGAATTGTTTTTTCAACCAGGAAAATTATGAGAAAAGATCACTACTCTAAGTAAGAGAAGAGTTATGATGTAGAGAAATACTTTGCAAATTTTCATTTATCCCAAAAACTTGTTACAAATGTAAGTATAAAATACAAATCACATTAAAAATTTGTCATGAATATAAATATAAATATAAACATATAAACATAAAATGTGAATCATGTAAAAAAAATAATATAAAAAGTTCATAAGTTTTCCGATTATTCTAAAAACTTCTCGTCAAATATCTAGACATGCGATATGAACAATCACTAAACAAAATATAAAGTTATTATCACATCACTAGGGTTTGTACATTATTATACCTTGTATACACCACTCTCTTTTAGTACTCTTTATCTTTCTATTTTATTTTTTTTTTCAAAAGGTTGCATGGTTCCACACCTAATTATTCATAAACGTGGAAAAAATAAAACACACTACAGGTAATTTTATTTGATATTTATAGGGTTTGAATTCGATTGCATGACTACACTGTTCCAATTTTATCGTTTTTCTTTCTCGTTAATTGATGTTATTTGTACACATGAATAGTAATTGTTGTTTATTGATAAGTTATATCTATAAGGAGTAGTTTGTATGCCACTCTGACTATATATAATCACGATTAATTAATTGGTTAATTATTTCTTTGCAATTTTTGGTTCGAGCTATGCGCTTCGTAAAGAATATTAACGGTTGTTTTTAACAATAATCGTGGTCATGGATTACAATTTTTGAATTTGGTTGTAGGTACTATCAAATTACAGAAAATTTGGTCTTTTATACAGAGTGCGACCATATAACATATTTGAAAGATTTGTAATTATTGAGTTTTTAAATCTACTCCACCGGTCATTCATAAAATTGTTGCTTGCAGTTCAATTGAACTCTTCAAAATGAAATAAGACAACAAAATTTATTATTCACAGTTTACCTAAGTGAGTGATGAACCTGTCGCATTATATATAAGAGGTTGATTGAGTTAGACATCAACTTTATATATATTGTTAGTTATGTTTTTTGTTATTCTTATATGACATACTTTGTGCTAGCTTATATCAATTATTAATAAATTTTTCGCTTATAAAAAAATTGTTAATTATTTTTTATGGTTAATAGATAGTTAGTTTTCTAGAATATATGTGAATCATTTTGTTGCTCCATGAACTTCCTTTCTTCACAATTTGAATCAGTTCTATGATTTTGATAATGTATTTTGCATCACAGACACCAATTGGATCCATTTACATTCCTATCTGATGGGTGGTGATGGCATAGTACAGAACAAAAAAAAGTGTCCATTGATAGTATAGCCATGATACCTTGATCTTTCTAATTGGTAGATAGAATAAAACATTTTAAACTATGGGTCCCAAATTCAAGCATTTAAATTAGTACGTGGCTAGCACAAGATCCAGTAGCTAATAAATATACCTCTGCTCATACAGGGACATTCCACCTTCCACTAATTAATTTCCCATTTTTAGAAATAAGGTGGCGCTGAGAAATCTGTGAAAATTACATTTTTGGTGCATTCTATGCCACCTAGCTATTCTTAACTTACAAATTTTTATATTTTCAAGAATAAAATGCTCTCTTTATATAAGTGTTGATGGATGTTCAACAAGCATGTTAATAATTATTTTCATAATTCAATCCATTCATTTGTTATTATTTTTTTAACTCAAAAGTTTAACTTGATTTTATATGCGATTCCTTTACAAATAAATAGAACGAAAATGGGGAAATGATAACTCATAGAAAAACAATATATTTGATTATTTTTTTCAAATTACAGTATAGATATTCCATTGTCTAAAACATTTTAAATATTAATTAATAAATTAAGAGTGGGATGAATTTTATTTTCATATTTAATATAAAATCCCTACATATAGATATTTATTAAGAATTATAGGTAAAAGTATTTTTTTTAAGGGCAAAGAATTTTATTTAATAGCAATGGAAAGATATATCTTAATCATAAAAATTATTAACAAAGGTCATTATAGGAATAAGATAAGTATAAAGCATAGAAAACATAGTAAACTTTTAACCTCACACATATCATATTTACTTTCAAATAATAAATTTTTCGACCTACTACTGTCTGTTACCTGTTGATTAATTTGAAAATACAGTAATGTGGATGTATTAACCAGTCATAGAAAGAGAAAATTGAAGTATTTCATAACTCCCTAAACCATAACCAGAACCTTTGGAGGGTTTCCTGTCGTAGTAATAACTCACAGAATTTTACACCTTTGAACAATAGATGATTTCTTGTAAGCCAAATTGATCATTAATGAGATACCAGGCTAACCAGATAGTTGCCATAACATCCTTCTTTAGCTTCCCATTGGCATTAATGAGATGTCACCACAAATGAAAAAAACAGTCAAAGGTAAGAACCATATCAAAGATCCTAGCCAGTGGTAGCAGCACATCCATAGTTGACATGAAGACTTACAGGAGAACAGTAAATGTGATACAGATTCTGATAAATAGGACAAATATAAGCATCCGTAAATTGAACCCCATTTTTACAAGTTCCCACTTTTTACTGGAACTTGATTATGAGCTATCTTCCAGACAAAGCAGTCTACTTTGAAAGAAACTCTGACTTTTCAGATTACTTTATAGAAATAAGAGTTATTACTTAAACCTAGATTCACCGTTGCTCTGGCTAATAATAATTATATATTATATTAATGGTAAAAAAAAAAATTTCAACAAGCTTTTTCTCTTTAGTGGTTTACTGTCAAAGTTTTTTTTAGCTTCATAAAAGTATAAGTGGTTAGTTAGAAATATTTTAAACTAATACTATTTAATTATAGTAATTTCTTCTAAAAGAATAAAAATGTAATATAAAATTAACTTTTTTAAAAAAAATATATGTAAAAATAGACCTAAAACAGAAATTAAAATGAAAAGAGACAGTAGCCTTTTATAGCCTAAATTACTTCTTTCATTGTTTATCATTATATTTCCTGACTATCTTATTTTAAACTCTATAATCATTCAATCTACTACTTAAGACAATCCTAGAACCTAATGCTTATCTTTCAATCAACAAATATAATTATATATTGGCTATAACCTTAGTTCTCTTTTGTGGAAGGAATAGGGCGTGATCTGATAATAATTACCCTAATTATTATAATATGTTTGCTTTGGTTTCCCATCAAGTAGGTTGATTAAGGTGAAGGGGAAAATTAAACTCTCTAGCTAACATAAGTCGCAATGAATTTAAATAACACAATTTAGTAAATATAAATACACAAAAATATATATTTTACAGTTTGAAAAGGAAATAGCAACATCGAAAAAGATGGCACAATGAAAGTGGCAACTCTACCCTGATTTTTTCAACTAAAAAAAAGACAGAGAGAATGAACCCCACCTCAATTCATTTTCACTTCTCACATCGAATAATAATATCAACGATTCAATCTACCAAATTATTTTCAAACTGTCTTTTTTTTTTCCATTTTATATAAAAATGATTGTTAACTTTTTTTTTTAGTCACAAAAAGAAAATTTATTTATACGTCCTTTTGAATGAAAAAGCCATAGTCTCAATGATTTTATAAATAGTCATCTCGTTCATATCCCAAGAGTAACACACATAGACCCAACAAAATATAATATATATATATATATATATATATATATATATATATATAGATATATTATTTTTTTATAGTTCAAATGATAATTATTAATATGTTAATTTTTGTTAAAAAAATATTTAAATTTACAATTTCTTTTTTATGTTTTTACTTTACAATTAGAATAACTTTATAACTTTATATATATATATATATATATATATATATATATATATATATATATATATATATATATATATATGTATGTATGAACTCAATTACTCCAATAATTGCATGTTAGTTATTAGGATATTTTTTGCTAGCTTTCTTGTAATTAATATATAAGAAATAATTGAAACAAGGCACGGTATAAAAATTGAAACCCATGGTTGTAGGTGAGAAATCATGGGATTGAAACTGATTGCATTATTTTTGGACTCACTTGAAGTTGAAGATGAAGGGAAAGAGGAAAAATATTGTACCATATAGCTAGGGTACGTATAGGAAAATGACATAAGGAAAAGTGGAGAGGAGCCAAATATAACCATGAGTTCAATCACACTATCATGACTCACTGCTCTATGATTTGCCATCACAACTAAACAAGTGAAACAACCAATGGATCACAAAAATCAACCATTGAACCAAACATACCTTCTTTGGATAAAAATAAAGCAAAAACAGAAGAAGGGAGTGAATGTTATGTCACATCTCCTTCAATTCCATCCTTCCAAGTTATTAATATTGACAGATAGAACATGCATATCTAGTTGGATAATAAAAATAAGGGAAGTTGAGAACCTGAAAAATCTAGGACATGTTTAATTATTATTGGGCTAATGAGTTAATTTACTGTATTGTGGATTAATATCTGTTCACTAATGAAATGTTTAATTTAAATTTTAGAATATTGGAAGAATTAAATCACAATATTAGTAAGTTTAGTAGCACACACTTGACTATGATGAGTTTATGGGTTTCTTAATTACTAGTTTTTATAATTAATTTCTTCTAAACAAAAAACTTGTTTTTAGTCCAATTTTATGAATAGTCACTAAATCATTATTCATTATGTATAAGGTCTAGTCTATTGAATTTCTAGTCTTCTTTACTATTTTTTTTAAAAGGCAAAATTTATTTAATAATAGTGAAATTATCTTAGGTCACAAAATATAATTGGAGAATCTAAAAAATAACATTACAGTACAGATCAAAGAAAAAAAAAATCTTCTTTACCACTTGTTAGGTATATGAGTCATAAAAAAAATAAAAATTTATATTAATAAAACATAGAAAACTAAAGATGACAACAAACATGAATAATAGTTATTGGCTATCTATTTTGTTAAATACTTTCTAGAAGTATCACTTTAACCATTATTTATATCTTTTTTTATTTCTTATACTATATAATTAAATATATAAGGTTTGTCATATTTTTAGAAAAAAATATTCAAATTATCTAAAAATAATTTTCCAAAAATATAAATTCAAATAATTAAAAGACAATATATATATATATATATATATATATATATATATATATATATATTGCCTATATGCTTGTGTATATCAATAAAATAAAATGACATTTAAGTAAAGACATATTATAATATAATAAGTATATGAATAATATATACCTTTGAAAAAAAGTATGAATAATATAATATCCACCGGCCTCACTTATAAAAAGATAGAGAAAAAAAAGTGTTTAAATTATTTGTAAGTACTCTTTTTAATATCCATTTCCCAAACGTACGTGACAGATTTTACTCCCAAGTATATGCTGTTTTTTAATTTTGTGATATAGAAACTCAGTACTAGATAGCAGATATGATCTTCTTATTCTACAATTTTTAGCGAATAAAGTGATTATTTAATTCCTCATCACTAGGCCCATTTTCTTATCAATACATGTATGTAAACCAATAAGGTTCATTAATTGTTCACACATTCACACTCAAACAAGTAACACACAGCCACTATTAATATATATACTTTTACATGTTATTAATTAATCAACTAATTCCAATTTGAGAAGAAATATTAAGTGAAGTGAAGCATAAAATTGTCAAGAGTTGAAATTTGGAAATCTCCAAATTTGTTTTACTTGTTTATCATGACCTAATTATTGGGTAATATTTAAATTTGGGTAGTGGCTGAGGTTTGTTTATTTTGGAAAAAGTCCAAAGTGGATAATGATAAGTTAAACAATCTAACTAATCAATCATGTTATGGAGAATAGACTGCTTTGATTCATTTTTCTATCTATCTATATCCTTGTCGGAACGTCGGCAATACACTGCCAAATTATCAGGTTGGTCATTAAGAATATTTCATCTTTTTTTTTTTATATTATTATGATTCAAGAGAATAGAATCCCAAAAACAAAGAACAAGCATGTTCATCATTGGGAACCAATTAAAGAGGAACAAAGAAATGGAAACAAAAGTAAGGAGGAAAAATAGTTCCAACGGTTCAAGTCATACTCTAAGTTTTCGCTTATTTTGTTTTTAGTAATCACCACAACTAAGTCCCCAGTTGGATCCAGGTTGATAAAATTAATAATGAATTTTATAAGATTAATTTTGGAATGATGTGATTTATATTTTGTTATAAAAGTAAGTTAAGAATAAAATTAAATGTGAAATTCTTGATTTAACATAAGAATTACTTTAAGATTCTTTAATTTAGAATCCTATTTAGACTTATAATCAATTCTAAATTGTTTTTTATCATGTATCAAAATTTATCTTAAATCAATTCTAGTTACAAAATCAAATTTAAGATTAAAATGCGAAACCAGAAACTAATTTTTTTAAAAATAATTAATTAGATAACTTAACTACTCATAATTAAACTACATTTGCAGATGGTCAATAAAGATGTAATTGGCAAAATAAGTATTGAAAAAGTTACAGTAATATTTGATAATTTTGAAAAATTGATAGCTAATTTGTAACTAAATTTGAAAAATTTTAGCCATGGTTAATTTGCAACAATATTGAATTTTAATTAGGTAAATAATTATATAGTTAATTCACTTTAAAAATATACTATTAAATTTTTTTAGCTTAAAACTTGTAGTAAACTAACATATCCCCATTCTTTGGTAGAACATTCAGAGTCATTATTGTTTATTCTTAAGTTTATTGAGTAGATCTCCTATTGAGAGACATGTGGTCATTTATCTAGTTTGCAGGACATGACACATTTGAAAAGCAAGTAATGACAAATTATTTATAGATCGTTTATAAGAGATAAATGAAGTAATTCAAAGATGTAAGAATGATGTCACTTTTTGAAGTTATCATCACACTTCTGTGCAGAAGAAGTGTTGAAACCTTTATCTCATATGCTTGTCTATGAGCTTGACTTTCTATCTTGTATTCACGTTAGTCAGACACCTGCTTCTAACTAATAATTTTTATTAATAATATGATTTGGTTTAAAAAAAAATACTTTCAATTGCATCTACCAAAAATTAGTTTACGGGAAATCAAATCATAAAAAACATAAAGTAAAAAATATAAACATTAATAATAAATCATAAACATAGATTAATAAGCTAAAGATATACATAAGGTTTAGCTATTACATTTAACCCAAACAAAAGTGGATTTGGATTCACCTAAACATGTAAAAATGGTGAAGAAATAAAGGCGGGAGATGGAAGAGTCACGGACTCACGGGGAAGCCACAACTATCACAAACAACCCTCTAGAAACACTATTTTAAAGAATGTTGTTGATATATCTTATCAAAAGTACATTATGCATTTTGTCCTTCTTTCATTAACTGATAGTTCATCCTTGTTATGCTTAGCAATGGTGAAGTCTTGTTGTGCAAAACTTTTCGAAATGAACAAAACATATACTTTTGAAAGAATGTCATAGAGTAAGTCGTTTACTAGTTAAATGAGCCTTGAACTGCATTTAGATTAGATTTTTATATTAGAAAATTTTTTACATTATTAGTGTAAAAAAAAATTACTTTGTCATTTAATCATAACTCTTTATATAGGATAAATATGTTTGTTTTATCAATTAATACTTTAAAAGTCATATAAACAAAAAGTTGTGATTAAAGGTTAATCTAAAAATTGTTTACATTGTCGATACACATATATTAAACTCTTTTTATATTACCTTTCCCTTAACCAAAATAAGTTAATAAGGTAACATAATTAAAAAGGTATTCACTCTAATGTTGTCTTAGTAGGAGAAAATTTTAAAAAGATAATTAATTTTGTTAGAAAATTTTAAATAATTTGTGTTGCTTTAGATGAGAAATTTCAAGAAAAATTGAAATTCTAGTCATTTGTTAAATCATTTTACTTAGTTAAAATTATAAAATTTTAAAATTTTCAAAAAAAAGTAAGAATTAGATAATTTTCACGCTTACCTTTTTTGTATTTGTTCCTTCATTTTGATTTCTCAATCTCTACCCTCTTTTCCCTCCTCTTCTTCTTATAAGACCTGTTTATATTATAAGTTATAAGTGTATGAAATAATTAAAAAGGAGAAAATAAATTTAATTTAACGATAATTGATAATATAATTACAGAACAATTGATTGAGATATTATACCGATGTTTTGTTTGTGATTAAAGTGTTTATTCAACTATGAAGGTAATTAAATTTAAGTGAATTATAAATAATGGAATATAAGTGGATGGGATAAGGAAGATGAGAAATGAATATAGTATATATTGTTTTAAATTGAGGTATTCAAATTGGTTTCACGGAAAAATCTATTTGGAAAAGGGAGGTTATGGTTAGCAAAGTAAAATTACTAAGTATAATCTCAATTCTATAAACTTTCTCCTCCTTTTTCTATGGAAAAGGGAAGTAATTGAACCTTGTATGTGGTACATTGAGTTAGGGATATGACTAAGGTCAATTCTAAGGTGTCAGTGCAGGTACCTGAGTGATATACATTGTGATTTTGGTGCTCAGCTTAGTGAGAACGAGAATACACCAAAAGGATATACTCATATAGCAACTAGGTCTCACTATTGGGTCAGGTAAACATCAGACACCAGTTGAGATCAAGTAAGGGTTAGAATTGGGTCCATTGGACATCAAACATGAATTGAAAGTATTATATGAGTATGCCTAGACTTAGTTGGTTATCAGAAATGGGTCAGGTAGACACCAATTGTGGGAAGTCAGATCCAAATTCAATGTAGTGTTCTAGAAAGCATCATGTCTTATGGTTATGTTTGTTTGAATGCTTATGTTTAAGGGGAAACATAAGTATGTTTGACTATTTGATGAGTTGATTGATTGGAAGTTATTGTTAATTGTAAGCTTATCCATACATTGTGTGTTTTATGTATGATTGTGATGATCGTGCTTTGCACGGAAACAGATGACAATGCTGGGGAAGAGAGGCAATGAGCTCAATACTTGAGGGGACTCTAGATGATTGAGAAGTTTTATCTATGTGGGTTTTGATGTTATAAGATTTTATATACCTTGGATTATAAACCTTTAACTATGCTGGAATTATTATGTTTAAAATTATGAGATGAAACAAACATTCTATATGTATAATCTCGTAGAGACATTGTAATGTAAATAGCTGGCCCTATAATATGCTAGTGTATAATTCAGTAGATTGAAAATCTAGGCTTTATTCATATATAGTTGAATGTGACATTTTGCAACTGGTTTTATAGCATTTTGCAGAGTCTCGTTAGGCGGTAACTCTTGCTTAACTACAAGTTGCTTCTGTCAAATAATTTTACGCCTTTGTACCCAGCGACAAGTCTCGTTTAGGGAAAAATTGTCTTTACCAAGTATGTTCGAGGTTATTCGCCCAACCACGCATCTCTCTAACTGACTTTCTTTCAACAAAATGTTTTAACTCAGTCTTCTCACTGGGACGACGTTTGTTGCTGGACAAGATGTTCATAATGTGTTTTTGCTTTAGCTCTATTAAAGTTTTAATATTTTTAGTATAATTTATAATTGAAATAGACTTGATAGAAAGGTAAGTGACAATTTTTTTATTAGATTTTTGGAATTTTACACTTCTCTCCTACATAGCATTTCTTTCTCTCTTTTCTCTCTCCATCCTCTTTTTACCCGATTTTTACAAGAAAATTTCAAATTAACAATACAAAAATTAGTAGTTAATCTCCAGTAAAAAGAATTAACTACAATTTAGTTATAAAAATATTACAACATTGATGGTAGCATGGGATGAGAAGCTAATTAACTAGAAAAAATAAATTCAAATTAATTTGTAGCTAATTTTTTTAAAAAAATTATAGTTATTTCTCTAGTTAATTTGTAGTAATATTAAACTTTAAGTAGAAAATTATATTAATTGGTAACTAATACATAGTTAATAACTTTAAAATTTGTAACAGATCTTGAAAATTATTGTAATGTTATCTTTATTTTCCTCTTCTCTACCTTTCTTTCTCTCTCATCTCTCTTTACCTTCTTGTTCTCTACCTGATCTTTCTCTAGCCCCTTTCTTTGATCTCTTTCATCTATTTGCAAATTGTGATAATTGAATTCTCCCCATCTAAATTAAAAATATTAAATTGATTTATCTAAAAAAATGTTTAGAAAAGTAAGAAATTTTAAATCAAAGAAAACTTTTGTGGCGTAGACAAAATTGATTTGTAGGCAATTAAGGATGTTTCACATCATTGTAATACTTGTGTTTTTACATTCATTTTAATTATAAAAATGTTACCATTAACATAATTTGTAAGAGAGACCTAGTGCTTTTGTAGGTGAATTTGTATTTGTTGTGTAATGTGTGGTCACATACTACTAACCATTATTATGACTAATAATATAATAATATGAATAATAACATTTTTTTTTGTTGTAAATAATATACATATATTATATTATGTCAACATAAATATACATATATTATAATAACAATAATCAATAGGTTGAGTACATTACTGCTAAACTATAACTTATTGCATAATCTTTTTAGAAATGGAATTATCAAAACCAAAAGAAAAATACATTAATAAATTAATTATGTTTTTTAACAATTCTGAAATTATTCGACTTAGAATTTAGTCACATGGCTTTTCATCCTCTTAAAAAGAATTATGTGAGATCAAATTTAGATCTCTTATATAAACTTAGGGTTTGATTGATTTTGTTTTGTTTTTTAGTTTTTAAAAAGAGTTTTCAAAAACTATTTTCGGGAAGAAAAGAAAAAAAAATTATTTGGTAAGTGTTATTTAAAAACTGTTTTCGAAAATAAAAAACTAAAAAGCAAAACTACTTTTCGTTGTTCTTTCTTTTTAATTTTTAAAAACTAAAAAACAAAAACTGTTTTCAAAAACTGTTTTAAAAAAACATGATCTAAACGAATTTTTTAGTTTTTAAAAATTAAAATAGTAAAAATAATTTTATAAAACTGTTGTCAAATAAACACTTAATTAACATGTATTTGAACTGAATTCAACACCCATTAGATAATAGTTAAACACCCTTTAGATAATAAATTAACTATTTACTACATTTGAATTCTTTTTTCTGGTAATTATTGTGTTTTTTAATATATACATTGTAATATTTTAGATGTTTTTTGAAACGAATAATCATTTTAGCATATAGTTCGGGATAGATTTCACTTTAACAAGCTAAAAAATTAATTTTATTGCAGTTAGTCTTATCCAAATTTATTTCTTGGGTGTTAATAGTGCAACTAACTATATTGTTCAATTTATTTATTTATTTGAATTTAACATGAGTGCCTTTACAAGTACTTTTCACTTTCAAAACTGGTCTCACTAATGCTGTGGTACCAAGGGAATATATGAGAAGAGAAGAGAAAGAGAAAGAAATGTATGATGCTTTTTTAAATATTCACTGGAATCCGCCATTGTTACTTTCTTTATTACTGCAATACGCAAAAAGAATATGAAATTATGAAAATGACACTATTTAATTTTACGAAAATAGCTCACAGCTGTTACTTGCTAATTTGTTAATATGTTTTTTTTTATCCTTGTTTCTTATGGCACGAATGGACCACTAGTAGCTCCAAAATCGATTAATCATGTGAGTACTGTGATAATAAATGCTATACATATTGAAACCAATTTCAATTTGTAAAACTGATTTTTTTGGCAATGAAAATTGATTCATTTTGGTGCTAGTGAAAAGTGATTTGTCTTCTACAAAACTGATTTTGGTTTCAATAGAATATATTGATTTTGTGCAAATGCAAATCTTTTTTTTTTTTTGCCCATATAATCAAAAAGAAATTCACCATTCACCAAAAAGTTAAAAAAGAAATCCATGACTAACTGAGCATATCAACATAAATTGTCTATAATTATTCTACTGTAAAGGAAATAACTTTGGTATCATTTTTATTTAGACAATTTATTATTATAAATATTTTTATTTAAACACTTCTATTTTAACTTCTAATTAAGTTTCAACTACTCTAAAAACAACTTCTAACTTTATTTATATTTTTTAAATAAACTGTAATTTTTCTTTTATTTCTTAAAACAAATGTCTTTAATTTTTAATTCCACATAGGTACAAAGTGTCTTTTTTATCCTAATTTAGTGTAAAGGGGAAAGAAAGTAATTGTCATTAGATATTAATTATTTACTGTATTTCCTATTCATCAATTTTACTTTAAATTTTTTTTCTTCATTTTTACTCTATTTTCTTTAACCAAATAAGTGAAACAACATATATTTTCATCTTATTTTTAACCCTTTTTTAGCTTTTTCTCATTTACCTACTTCCTAGCTTTATGTTTAACATAGGGTAAATAACAATTAGTAACTAGAAAGTAATAAATCTTTAAAGGTGAGCACGTATTTGAATCTTATTAGAATTATTATTTCAAGGATATGACTTATAATCATTTCAATTTTCAAGTACAACCATGCCCGGAAGCAAGATACATTAACATGCCCCTCCTAATCTTTTAGTACAAAGAAAAGGTTTAATTCATCCAATAATTTTTAAACCCCTTGAAATTATAGCAATTTTGTTTGGGGACTAATTAAGAAGACGACACCATGAAAAATCTCTTTATTTCATCCCTGGCCCTAATAGAACTAAAGGTAGAAAAGATGTTAAATAAAAATGTACATGGTTGCAAAGGGTCTGTGAGATATATATATATATATATCTATATCTATATATTGACCCAATAAGTAGGACCTGTGGTGTGTGTATTATACCACTTTTTTAGGTTTCCTTGAATTGTAGTCATAAGAGTAATTGTCAAGCACCAACCAACATAATATTATTTGTTCAAAGATTGTCTTATCGTTCTTTGTATGTGGTGGAAGTGGCAGCCAACTCAAGTTGGGTAGGACAATCTAAATCTCAATCCCAGAGAAAAGTGTAGCTCTTCTGTGCAAACTATGTTGTTTTTCAATCCTCCTCACTTATTTGTGGGTATGGCCCAGAAATCCCATGAGAGAGAAAGGCCCTATCATTGACATAATGGGTTATAATATGAGCCCTATTCTTTAATAATTCATCACTCATTACTTGAAAATTCCTGTAAAAAAAAACAATTCAACATTCCAAATAATACTCACTACCAATAATCTAAACAATAAAGAAAAAAAGTTAAATCTCAAGTATAAAAGAAAAGTGTGTTTCACTTAATCGGATTTTGAAATAAGTGTCTTTAACTTCTGTTGCGTCAGCACCACACGCAAATCATTGGTCGGCGCCAATGTCACGGAAGGCTACAATGCGGAAACAGCTTAGCGATCTCATCTGCAGATACACACGTTGGGTGGTGAGTATGGTTAAGAATGATATATGAGAACAGATCAAAATGAGTGAGAGAGACTGATCTGAATTTCCTGTTGCGGCAATAGTAATGGTGATAGTGGTGCAGGAGAGGTGGTCGCAACCTTATAGACGATTTTGCTGATGAAGAAAGAGTGGTGTGTTACGCTTTTAGGGAGATATAGGTGCGTAAGAGAATCACGTACGTAAGCTTGTTTAATGAACAACTCAATGTAAACCGTTTATTGAGAGAAACAATTTTCTTATGTATAGATACAATTATGCTATGAGGTTCCAACCAAATTCCTTTTCTTGAAAGATAATTTCTGCTATAGTTGAGTTGTAAGTTTTAAAAAGGATATGATTATGGTTGCTATATGATCGTGGTTTAGGAGAATGTTTGTGGTAACAATTGCAATTACACTAGTGATTTGATAGGAAATGTAACTATGGTTGTAGTCCAATGATAATGTTATAGATAATAATAGTTTAATGGTAATGTCAATAATCGTGATGATTTAAGAACATATGGACAATGATGTTAGTTTAATGAATGTATTAATGATGTTGGTAATTTGACCATAATACTAGTGATAGAATAGTTTGAGAGTGAAATTAAGAATAATTGTTATGTTAACCGTGGTGTTGCTTTTATCAACTTCTTTTTTGGGTGAATTTTGCTATTATCAACTAAAGTGGTGGTAGCATAGAGAAAATTAAGTTATTGTCAAGTATGGTAACTACATATATATTTTTTTTAAAATTCAATATCAAAATCACAAATCTATTTTCTTTTAAAAATAAATATAAAATTATTTTGAAAATTGAATTATAAAAATCATTTCAACATTATTTTAGTCATATACATTTTGTTTAATTTAACTATTACATTTGAAAACAAAAATAAAAAACATAACTACTACAATCAGCCGGACCCTAAATAATTCCAAATTTTATGAATTTAAAGATTAATTCATCCTAGTACACAAAAAACAAAGTTAAGACAAAAATGTAAATCATAAGTGATATATCAATGTTAATTTAAAGAGGAGTTTGAGTTCCTTAAAGTAACATGTTAGATATATCACAACATTCATACATGTAAAGGGGGAGAAAAAAAAAAGATAAAAAAAACAAAGTCATATTAGAGAAAAGTTTGGTTTAGCAAAACTCTAGAGTTTTTTTCACTTTACATCGAATATACAATATCAGTTCAAAATCGATGTGATTAATTTTATCTCTAAAACTAATGTCATTTCATCTCTAGAACGAAGCTCATTTTTATAGTAATATAGATTGGTTATTAAAATTATAAATTTTTATAACTTTAAAAATTATATGATTTTCTTTTTATTATATAATATCTTGACCACCAACCTAGCCCGTAAAATCTTATTGTAAGTTTTTTTACATATGCAGTGTTTAATATTATTTTTTATTAATAAATATTAATTATTATTTTTTTAGTTTAATTTTTTTAATAAATGGATTTAAATCCAATATCTTCCTCCACTATTTATCATCTTATTAGTCCGGTTGTGTTTAACATTGTTAACTACGTTAAACATGTCAGTAACTTTTTTTATTTTTTCTGTAGGGAGTGTCAATAAAGCTTTGGGTTAGGAATTATTTTTTCTATGCATTTTACTATCATGACTAACATGATTTTTTTTTACCAAAGTGGGGTGTTTTACTTTTAAAATTATCAAAATAGTATATACTTTTCATATAAAAAATCACCATATAGTCTACGTACTTGAATAATATTCTTTTATACCTTTGAGTTAGTAATTAATTAAATACCACGACTAATGTACTAAAAAAATTAAGACTAACACTAAATTTCCTGAGAGTAAAAATCCTCAAATTTGAATTTTTAAACTTCAACTTACATCAAATATGTAATTCTTTTTTATATATACTACGTTAGTAATTAATTGTTAAAACAAATACAGGAAAACACTTCAAATTATTTTGATTTTAAATTTAGAAAAAAATATTATTAAATTTTAAAGAAATTATTTGTAAAATAGAAATTTATTTTTTTATTTAAGATAAAAATGGTAGATATATAAATATAATTTATGTGATAAAAAAGTATCATCCTGTTTAAAGACGGGTCATTATCCTAAGTAAAAAAGAAGTTATAATGTAAAGGTAAAGTCTCTAAATTTTCTAATAATCCCAAAAATTTACCTTATGGATGTAGACATCTAACATGATCAAAATAATTTTATTATTCTTTTTACTTAACTATTGTTTTGTATCATTGATGTGTGTTTTTTTTCAATATAAATAAAAAGAAATAATGGTTTATATCCCCAAAACACCCATGAAAATGGAAGAAATAAAGAAAATATATGAAAAGGAAAAAAAAAAACCTAATTCACAATAGTATCATCAAATAAAAGAGAACAAATAGTTAGTTCCTATATTATACTAAACAAACCTAATAACAATTAATTAGGTACGGCTTAGAGTGGAGGATAGAGGTGGGGATGAAGTGTTTTTCTTTAGGAATCAAATGCTATTATTCTTCTTGTATATGTCTCAACTTTCAACTACTTGGAAAAAATCACACTTAATTAATAATAAATGTTTTTTCTTTTCTCATTTAATAATTAAATAATTTTTACAATATTGATTTCTAACTTTAGATTTGAAAACAATCAGTCTGTGACAGTAAATGAATTAATGAAAGAATGTGTATGGTTAAGCCAACGAGTGAGGCCCTCCTAAACAATTGGGTTACCCTATAGTTTCATGAAAATTAAATAAGCTTTTTTATATAGTATTACGTTTTTTATATATAATTATTTTATATATATATATATATATATATATATATATATATATATATATATATATATAGTATAACTTAAGGATGCTTGCAATAATTATTCATACTATATGTATGCATGGTCGATTGAATTTGTGACCACAACAAGACACAAGATAATGAATGCAAAAGGCTTCATATAGCTATCCATAATTACCCTCTTTAAAATGAGAAAATTTGTAAAATAATTTTTAATTTTATTGTTTACTATTTATTTAAAACTAAAATATTTATAGATTCAACTTAATTTAAAAGTAATAATAAATTATTTTCTTTTACTTTACATATTTATTTACTTTAATTAAAATAGTAATGTCCATGCATTCTCACATATTATTTCTTTTTAGATTTCTTTTTATTTAGATCACTGATATTTTCACAATCCTAATTGAACTAGAAAACCATCACAGTAATAACAAAGTTCACTTTCTAAAAATTTAGCATGACTATAGTTATATATAAATACATATAAAATTTGAACTCGAGACATCTAATTAATTGAAAATAACTTCATGTGAATTGATATACATATTTAGTCCTTGGAAAAAGGTTCATGATAATATATAAATGTTACTAAATTAGAATATTTATGTGTCCTGATGCTATTTATTTGTTATGACACATTAGAGGAAGAAACATGTGCAGAAGAGCATGAGGCACTCAATATTAAGAGGACTACGATCATATCTTGCAATGCCAATTGGCTTTAACATTGCTTTAGCCATGAGAAAAAAATATGCCTTAGAATGATCACCTCTCATGCGTTTGGATAATCAATACCCCAATATAGTCCACGTAGAACTCATTGGTTTTCAACTACAATCAATTTCTCCTACCATGTATAGCATACCAATATAGGACTAAAGTTAATTTAGGACCACGTTTAATGCAAAGATTGAATGATGAATAGTGAATAGTCATTCTCACTTTATTGGTAGATTTAGAGGATTCGTGAAACAATTAGAAAACAGTGTTGGTCAATAAATTGTCAACTGACAACACCAAGCACCTCTGTCTCACTCTACTCAAAATAATTCCAACTTCTCTCATCTTAATTACACTCTCTATCATCATTCATCATCATGTGGAATGTTGCACTCTCCTCTACACTCATTAACAAAGTATTCAACTTCTCTCTCTGCTCAAGTAGTTACTACCAATCCTCTTCTTTGGTGATCACATTTTTATCTTCTTAGGATAGTAACCATTTATAAATTAATAACCTTTCCTAAATAGTATATTTCAAATACCATATATAATCATTTTTTTTAACACTCTTAGATCTTATAAGGTTTTAAGTTGAAGTTGCAGTTTCACCGTGTTTCTTGCAGAAAAATGGTACACAAATGTGACTGATGCGACTAAAATCACGGTTGCAGACACTAAAAACTTTGATAAGTCAATTTTGTGGACCATATTTAAGACTTTGTCCGATAAATCATCTAGCTCATAACTAATCAACAATCTCTTTATTTAAGAAACTCACCTCTATCAACATAAATCTTTTCATATATATATTGATTTTGCAACATAATAAATTCAGTGTGTGTTTAAATGGGCATTGGAAAAATTGATTTTGCAAAGTTAAAATTTATTTTGAGATAAAGTGGTTTATATTTAAATGTTTTATTATAAAAACAAAGTAGGAGTAGAATTCAACGTAAAATTCTTGATCTAACACAAAAAAGCAGAAGATTATGAGTTGATTTGACTCAAAATTAATTCTGAATTTTTCTTAAAACCAATCTAAAATGAATTATGGTCCAGAATCAATTATTAAACATAAAATCAAACAGCTAAAATAGTTTGTTTGAATGAGTAAAAAACACCAAAATAGAAGGTGAGGAAGGTAGTGAAAAATGGTGGCCCATGAGATGAAAGTGGTCTAATTCAAAAAGAGGTCCAGGAACAGGTAGGCTGGGCTCTAGCACATTGCAACAGTTCACATATCCTTATTATGGCATCTGACATATCTACCTACTAGTCCTTATCAACTACACAAGTCTGAGAAAGTTGGAGTTAAGAGCCTCTCAAAATGACAATTGTGCTCCAAAGATCACAACTATTAGTGAGAGGGGAAGCATTGCAATGTGCCCCCTCTTGGCCCTACTTGCCTCACTCAACCACTGCACCCTTTAGTGAAAAACAAATGCCAGATTATAGAGGAAGGTTTTTCATTCTCAATCAACAAAGGAAACTACTCAATTAATTGTCATACATACTCCTAAGCCAGCAAGTGTTTAGTGGAGTAATGTCACTTCCACAACTGGCAATTTTGTTCCTGTGCTTCCAATCTATGATGCATAGATTGCTTATTAAAAGGTGCCACCTATTGGGACTGTGCCTTAACCAATTGTTCTCCCCCCACTTATCAACACTTTTTTAGATTACCAATCAACAATTAAGACAGCACAAAAACCATAATTCATTATTTTCTACTCAATTAAGTATTAGTCCTGAAATCTGTTTAAATCTGCTTTTGATTTGAAAATTGAAAATATTTTTTCCCCTAAATTTAGTTAAATTTAATCCTGTAAAAATATAAATTTGAAATTTCACAAACAAAAAAAATTATTTTCAATTTTTTGGTAAAAAATAAAATATAATCAAATGTTAAGGATTAAAAACTTAATTAAAATTGATTTTTTTGTTGTTATTTGTTAAGAAGAAAATAGTATAGATAACCATACGACTTTGATGAATTGAAATCACGTGTCAAAGGTGAAATTTCTCTTCAAAAGTTGAGTAGAGCATGAATCGTTATAAACTCATTATTTAATTTCAACAGATAAAAAAATGATACAATATAATCATAAATCCATCTTCCAACTAAAATTAAAATATATTTACACATACATGTTCTTTTTCGTATAAAACACAATTATTCTTTACACAATCGTGTTCAACTCTTGTAAATTAATATAAACCGTGAGTTAAAATGAACAATAAAATATGTTTACACCTATAGTACCCTATGGATAGTAATTATTATAATGTTACACTTTTTGTTTAAAATATATCCTTGAGTTGAGTAACTAAATCTCAAAATCAATGGATTGATAATGGATGTCTTTTGGGGATCAAAGCTTTGAGTACTGATTGTGTTCCGTGTGAATGCATTTGTAATTATGCTGCGTAAACAAAATCTGTAATCTAGTCAGCATAGGCCTACATGCAAAGTTTTCTATATTTAGGTATAAAACAATCATAAAAGTACTGAAAACTGAAAAAGGATTAGGTTATTGCTCCTCAACAGGCAACAGTGCATGAGGGAGAACATGATGTTCTATTATTTTGTATAACAATAAGACTATTTTGTATATTTGGTTATTTTGTGGGAGACCAAAATAAAAGCTGAAAAACGTAACTTGATTATTAATCAATTTAGTGTTTGATTGCTTGAGTTGGGAGGTTGAAAAATGTCACACATACTTAAAGCAAGAATAAAGGACTGAAATTGTTATCATTACAAATTTTAAAAAATAAAAATAGTCTTTCAGACATCTTATCTTACATTTGTCTTAAAAATAGATGACAGAAACATGTGACTAAAATATGAATTTAGTTGAACTTATTTATAAAAGAAATCATTTCTTTTTTATGTCAGAATTCAAATGATTTTTGGAGAAGAAAAGGCAGCCATTTTTTCTAGAATTAATCATTCTCAAAAAATGCATTAAGCATAGTTCAAAGAGCTAGACTTGGTCATTTTGGGGGAGGGAAAAAAGCAAAAAAGGAACCCAATTGTTGAAGCCTAAAGGAACATATGGACAATGGCTAAAAAAAAATATATCAAGTAATCAAGTATAGAGAAGTACTTCATGCACCCCCAACAAGTTTTCTCTATATTTTCATAATTTTTTAAAATGACAAAAAAGTTCTTAATGAAAATAGTAAAACTTTAATTACTACATATCTCTTTTTCTTCTCTTTTATCTGCACCTCTCACTTGTTCGCACCTCTCTTGTTTGCTTTTCTCGAATGACTTCGTTTTTTTCTCTACTGAATCATGACTTTCTTTTCTTCTTCTTTGTGTATTGTTATTCATCCCCTCTTTGTTTGTTTTGTTTTTTGTAGTTCAAGTTTACATTTATCAATTTTTTTTACTAGGATTAAACTTATTAATTTACCTAAGGTATTTGAAACTTTTCCTACATTTATAGAAATATAGGGAAAAATTATGGAGGTGCCAATAGAAATTCTCTCAAGTATATATATATATATATATATATATATATATATATATATATATATATATATATATATATATATTATATCTTTTCATAGATTTACATGATTCTCATGTGTTGTTTGTGTCCATGTGCTTGGAAAGTTACCATTTAACATCATCATTAACAAGTTAAATTAAATAAACTTTGTCTCTTACAATATGATTAAGTTTATTACAATTGTGTTAGTTATACACAATGTTATTAAATAACTGTCATGACAGCGCAATAGCGCCATGGCATGGTGGATTTTTTGTCAACCGCTATATAAATTTTTTTTAAAAATATCCGCCATGACAGTGCCATAAGAGGCAATGACTTGTTTTTATGACAGAATTTTAGCCTTCTGCTATGTTATTTTAGCCTTCTGCTATGTTCCGCCATCTGCCATTGATAACATTGGTTATACAACAACACTATATTATTTATAAATAAATTATACAACAACACTTTATGTATTTATCTAATTTATACAATAATATATCCATAAATTATTTTGATTAACTGGCTTGTAAAAAAATACATGAATAATTTATCAACATAACTCTTTTGTATGTGACAAAATTATTTATATTAAAAATTAGTAATTTTCAACAAATTTTATTAGAATTTTTATATATTTTTCTTTTTATAATTAAAAAAGAAGGAGGAATTTACTGGAAGGTTCCCTTGGTTGGGGTTGGCTAGTCAGTTTTTCATGTATTTTGCCTAAACTCAAACCAACTTGACCCAATCACACAATGCTACTGCTATGGGTTGAAGAAGTCTGAATTCTTAATCTTGGTATTATCAATTGCGATATCATATGGCGAATAGCATTGCGGGCATATAGCGAAAGTCATAGAACAGTTTTACACATGTTAGTGTTGTGTCATTTTGTGCTCGCATTAAAGATATGCAAATCAGTGTCCTATTGTTTATGATAATGTGATTTTGATGTCATTGGGAGTAGCACACTGATAGAAATATGTGGGAAATGTGGTACAGTAGTCTGAACTCTGAATGCAAGAAAACATTTTGGTTTGCAAAATCATAACAGTGGTTGCATGGGCAACCATCTTGGTTACTTACTTTTAAGGTAGACATTTTTGAGGAAACTTTATATCTTTTTACAAGGAGGGAGCTGGAGGATTCTCTGCCAAATCAGTACTCTGTTGTAGTTCTGCTAAATACTTGTGCTAGTTTGGAGGAACTAGGACATGATGATCTATTACATGTTCGGGTAGTGAAGTTAGGATTTAAGAATCATGTCATTACTCATTACTAATACTGCTTTGACAAATTGTATTCCAAGATTGGAAGTATTGATTCTTCATACAGTATGTTCTCAAACATGATATATCTTGAGATGTAATAATTTTGGAATTCAATGATATGTCATATGTGGTTGCTCCTAAATGACTACGTAACAAGCTTTATTATTGATGTGATGTCTTCTGGAGAATGCCTAAACTACATGACCTTCATCAGGGTTCTTTTTGCATGTGCAAGATGAGATAGAGTAGTGAAGATGAGAAACATATACATTGTTGTCAAATATATATGCCAAGATGAGATAGAGTAGTGAAGATTCAAAAATGTTTGGGGAAAGAAAAATTAACAAGCTGGGCTAAGAAGGCTAGAAATAAGAAATGATAACCATATCTTTCTTTTAGAAGGAAGCAATCATCCATACACTTGTAAGATTTAGGACAAAGCCCAACAATTATTTACTATGGTCTAGCGGATATGTGCCTTATGTTGTTAGCATCCTTTAATGATATAGTTGTTAAGCATATTTCATAAATCATCTCTTCTTTAGTACTGTAACAATTTTTAGGATAATTATGACTTTGATCTTGGTAATTAAACCTGAAGCAAAATTTCAAGTTCTAGGCATCCAGCAAGTCTCCATTTGTTTTGTATCATTTCTTTGTGCGTTTCCACTTTCTACTCTGATTTGAGAAATTGATTGTTTTTCTAGTGTAGTATAGGGTGTTGACATATTGCTTGCATTGGATTCATGAAAGATTGTAATTATTTGGCTGAGACAAGCAAATCTTTCAACAATGATCTTGATGCTTTAATCTTATTATTTAGAAACTTTATTGTCATAGTAATTCAGCTTGTTGATAAAGCACATGCAGGTCTAGGCTATCTTCTTGGTTGGACTTCACTTTTGGAGAGTTGCGTTTCATGTCTGAATCAGACGCACAGCTTCCTACTGCCTTGGGTATGTTTTGTAACTCTTCCTGATAGGCATTCACAGATTGTTATGTTAGTGATGATATATGCATTGCATTCATTCAAGTGGAGACATAGATGATTGGACATGTGCATACACATATGTGAACTTTCCCCTGCTTGACAGACAGGCTACTCAATCTTCTTTCATAATGTACCTATGGTCATTCAAGCTTGATTTTTTTCCTTTCTTTCTCGGCGTATTCTGTTCTTTTGTGTTGGTCAACACAATCTAATATCAATGGTTTGTATTTGGGATTGAAAACTGTTTAAGTTGAATATATGATTTTTCCATATGAAGATCTTATTCTAACCAGTTAATAACTTCTTTTAATAAATTAAACTCTTTATCTTTATAAATTTGGATAAAATTGCTGAAGGCCATGACACTTCATCCTTGCATAACCTTTTTTGGATTCTATATGGTTATACTAATTCTGGTGTTTGCATTCCTTTGTCTTTGTTGTAGTTACTGATGTTCTATTGTGGAAGAGGTGGCATGTTTCCTTGGGTATCATTGTTGTTGCAACAGTTGCCTGGATTGTATTTGAGTGGACTGGTTTACCGTTTTTAACAATTTGTTCAGATGTATTGCTGATTTTGATCGTAGTATTGTTTCTGTATGCAAAGTATGCTGCCCTAAGAAATAAGTATGCCGAATAGCCATAGCTGTGCTCATTTTATGTTTTTCATAATTCTTAAAGCATTAAAAATGACATTGGTAACTTTTCTTTTCAAGCAGACAACCGCCAACCTTACCTGAGCTAGTTGTGACAGAGGAGATGGTTAATAATGTAGCAGCTTCCTTTCGGGCAAAAATCAATAATATGCTCCTTATAGCTCATGACATCACTCTTGGCAAGGATTTTAGAATTTTTTTCAAGGTTTGTTTTGATTCAGGAGGTCAGCTTGCAACCATCTAGGGATGCGGCTTGGGAAAATGTGATTTAAATAAATAGTATTTCTTTTTGGAAAGATATGTTTTTGTTGTAAAGAAAACTAGGTTGAGTTGAATATTTATGATATTGTATAGAAGAATCTGCTAGTAAAATTAAATTAGGATCACATAGTATTTGGAATTGGGTTTATGAAACACGTGAGCTGATTATTCCCTCCTTGAACCTTCTTCAGTTATGTCATTTGTTTTTCAACAGTATCTGCCAGTATGTTCTGTTAGGTCAGCAATTTTATGGTCGTCTCTTAAGTTTTTAGTATGTAAAAGCAATGCAATTTAGAAATCAGATCATGTAATGCTTATATGAACTGAAGGAAATTAAACAAAGATAATTTAGTTTCCATTGTCTGTTGTCTACTTGACAGGTGGTGGGTTGTCTGTGGCTCTTGTCAGCCATTGGTGGCTTCTTCTCCTTCTTCACACTCGCATATATCGGTATGCTTGCATCATTAGCCTATTTGTTAATTATTATGTCTTTAAGCGAGACCTTCTCTCATTAATTTATAGTAAATTCTCTGCTACATCATTTTAGGTATTCACTTTAACCTCTTGTCTTTCCTTTCACTGCCTTCTTCTATTGATTGGCTTTTGGTGGGTGGTGTTTACAAAATGATGAGAAGTAAAAGTAGAGAGAAAATGGAAAGACTCCATTCTGATTTTTATTTTATTGATGGAAAGAAGGGCTAATATACCCAATGAAAAAGGGAAAAAAAGGAGGCAATTAGAGAGAGAGGAAATTGTTACAATAACAGAAAAGTTGAAACAAAAAAGATGAAACAAAAAAACATAATAGAAAAGCACAATAATCAATAACAAACAACAAGAAGAAAAAGCTAAATTTGGGAATCTTTTTCTGATCTATATGAGCTGTGAGAGGCCCTCTCAAGTTGGGAATGAATGTTGTACATTCCCAGCTTGTCATAAGAAGTTGTGAAAATATGAGGATGGAGACCTTTTGTCAGAATATCCGCAAGTTGCATAGAAAAGGAAATAGGAAGAAGTTTGAGAACATCAAGATTAACCTTCTCCTGAACAATGTGACAATCAATCTTGATATGCTTAGTTCTCTCTTGAAAAACTTGATTAGAAGTTATCTGAATAGCAGAATCATGGTCACAAAATAATAGAGTTGGCTTTTCATAAGGAATGTGGAAGTCACCTAGAAGACAAGTGAGCCACTGAATTTCGCAAATGGTTGATGCAAGAGCACGGTACTCAACTTCAAATGAACTTCTTGAAACTATTGCTTATTTCTTTTATCTCCAAGAGACTAGAGAATCACCCAAATAAATAGAAAAACTAGTAATTGATCATCTTGTTTCTCTACAACATGCCCAGTTTAAGTCACTAAATCTCTTTAATTGCAAAAAGCTGGAGGAATACCAGCTCCAAGGGACTGTTTTAGATATCTTAAAACACAGAAAACAACCCTGTAATGAATGTCAGTATGGGAAGAGACAAACTGGCTTAAATTTTGAACAGCATAGGTGATGTCTGGTCAAGTGGAAGTTAAATAGATGAGTCTGTCAATCAGCCTCCTATAGGGAGAAAGATCTAAAATAGCAGTGCCTGTATTTGAGGTGAGCTTAGTTGTGTAATTCGTTGGAGTCGAGACTGGAGCACAGGCTAACATGCCAACATCTGCTAATATATCAAGGGCATATTTTCGCTGAGAAAGATGAATTCATTTATATGAACGAGCTACTTCAAGGCCAAGAAAGTACTTTAGGTTGCTAAGATTCTTTACTTTAAAATTTTGATCAAGAAGGAGAGTGATATGGGACATCTTAGACAAGTCATTTCCAAAGAGCACAATATCATCCACGTCAATAAGAAGGGTTGTAATGGAGGTACCCGTAAACTTCAAAAATAAGGAATGATCAGCTTGAAAATGGTGGTAACCATGAAGGAGAAGGAAACTAGACAATTTAGCATACCACTGATGACTTGTTTGCTTGAGCCCGTATAGAGAATATCTCAGAAGGCACACTTGGTCATGTTGGGCTGGTAGACCTTGAGGAATCTGCATGTAAACCTCCTCATGGAGCTTCCCATGCAAGAAAGCATTATTCACATCAAGTTGTTTAAGATGCCAATTAAAAATGGATGCTAAAGCTAGCAACATTCGAACTGTAGTTATCTTAGAAACGAGACAAAAAATATCTAGAAAATCTAGCCCTTCAAGTTGACTGTATCCTTTTGCAACCAAATGTGTCTTGTACCTCTCAATGGTCCCATTAGCATTATACTTAATTTTGTAAACCCATCTACATCCAATAGCAATCTTGTTGGAGGGCAACTTGGTTAAGGTCTGAGTCTGGTTCAGCTTAAGAGTAGCAAGTTCTTCCATCATAGCCTTAATCCAACTTTCAAATTTTGAAGCCTCATAATAGGAGGATGATTCAGTGATCATAATTATTGAACAAATGAAATGTCAAAAGGAATGTGAAAGGTGATTATAAGAAAGAAAAGATTGGAGAGGATACCTAACATTTGAAAAAATTGGTATAATTATAGTGATATTGTAATGGAAATCTCTTAAATAACTTAGTGGTAAGCAGGTTCTAAATGAACGCCTGATGTAAGTGGGTTGAGGAGGATGATTGTCATGTGTCTCGGGTGATAGTTCAAGAGATGATGCAGGGATACTAGGAGGCTGACTAGAGCAAGTGATATGAATCCACTGTCAGTTTAGGATTCTGAAAGGACCCTAGGAATTTAGCTGGCCGCGTTAACAAAATTAATCAACGTGGAATGCAAACAATTGCCAAAAATAAATTGATTAGAATTACTGTCAAACTCTTAGACATAGAATGGAAATTAAAAGTTATTGAAATTGAACGAGTAAACGAGTTTTCGAATAGTGTAGGACTTTCCTGTGCAATTGATCATAGAGTTTGCTGGGCAGAATTGAGTATGAATGGAAAAGACAGAAAATGGAATTGGAATTGATAGACTTCACACTTCCAAGGATGGAAGATATGTCTACGAGATTGCACACACAAAGGGGTGAATTACCTTTGATAAATCTCAAAAGATTTTGGATCGTCAAGAATCCAAAGGAGAGAAAACCTCAACTAGTTTTTTATTTCCAAAATATTCTTCCTTACATCTCAGTCTTGCCCAAATTTATATGCCTAATAAACTCAGCTTGTGTAGGTTTAGTGGCTTTCTAAATTCAGCTGAAGTTACAAAATAATAAAAACTAATAATTGGCAGCTTAATAACAAAGTGTAACTGCCAAAGTAAATTAAACACGTATACTAATTATAATTGATAACCTAGGTGACTGCAACTTTAATTAGACAATTCTGGTTGCCCACCATTAACTAAGTAAACTCCAAGAAAATGAGTTTAATTTATTTCAAACTTCTCTTCCATTAAGGTCAAGCATTGCTCTCTTCAGTCCTGAGACAATTAACAATTTTAAACTTTATTTCTTCAATGTTTGGCTCTTTTTGCAAAAGGGCTGTCAATACTTGTTGAATAGCTTTCTTAGCTCTTCTTGTCCTTGCCCTTGTCATAGGTCCACCAAGTCCTTCAAGCTTGATGTCCTCATCACTCCCCCCCTCTTGAAGAGGATTTGTCCCCAAATCAATAGCATCTTCATCTGCATCAAAGAGAGTTAAATCAGACACATTAAAAGTAGCACTAACATTATACTCATCTGGAAGATCAATCTTATAGGCATTGTCATTGATCTTTTCTAGAACTTGGAAAGGACCATCTCCCCTTGGTTGGAGTTTTGACTTTCTTTGTTTAGGGAACCTTTCCTTTCTCATGTGTACCCAAACCCAATCACCAGGTTGGAACACGACCTTCTTCCTACCCTTGTTAGCTTGCCTTGCATAACTCTCATTTTTCTTTTCAATTTGAGCCTTCACTTGCTCATGCAGCTTCTTCACATACTCAGCTTTAGCTTGTGCTTCATTATGCTTAAACATAGAAATGTTAGGCATGGACAACAAATCAAGAGGAGTCAAAGGATTGAACCCATACACAATTTCAAACGGAGAACAATTAGTCGTGCTATGGACAACCCTATTATAAGCAAACTCAACATGAGGAAAACATGCTTCCCAAGACTTAAGATTTTTCTTTAAAACAGTCCTAAGCAATGTGCCTAAAGTCCTATTGACTACCTCAGTTTGACCATCAGTTTGTAGGTGGCAAGTAGTAGAAAACAACAATTTAGTACCAATTTTACCCCACAAGGTCCTCCAAAAGTGACTAAGGAATTTTGCATCCCTATCACTCACAATGCTCCTTGGCAGTCCATGAAGTCTCACTATTTCCTTGAAAAATAAATCAGCCACATGGCTAGCATCATCCACCTTTTTGCAAGGAATGAAATGTGTCATCTTAGAAAACCTATCAACAACAACAAACACAGAATCCTTTCCATTCTTTGTTTTAGGAAACCCCAAAACAAAGTCCATAGAAATGTCAGTCCAAGGATATTCAGGAACAGGCAAAGGAGTATACAATCCATGAGGCTTAACCTTAGATTTGGCCTTTTTACACACAATGCAGTGGTCACAAAACTTATGCATATATCGTTTCATGTGAGGCCAAAAGAAATGCTCTTGCAAAATTTCCAAAGTCTTTTGAACCCCAAAATGACCCATCAAACCCCCCTCATGTGATTCATTTACAAGCAACTCTCTAATGGAACATTTAGGCACACACAATTTATTGGCTTTAAACAAAAATCCATTATGCCTATAATATCCATTTTCAGAAAGCTTTTCACATGCAGCAAATATTTCAGCAAAATCCACATCATGTTTATACATATCTTTCAAAGATTCAAGACCAAACAATTTAGTCTTAAGCATAGAAAGTAATGCATGCCTCCTAGAAAGCGCATCAGCCACCACGTTCCCTTTTCCCTTTTTATGCTTGATAACATATGGAAATTGTTCTAAAAATTCTACCCACTTAGCATGCCTCTTATTAAGCTTACCTTGACCCTTTAAATATTTTAAAGACTCATGGTCGCTATGAATGACAAATTCCTTGGGTAACAGATAATGCTGCCATGTTTTTAAAGCCCTCACCAACGCATATAATTCCTTATCATAAGTAGAATAGTTAAGGGCAGCCCCACTTAACTTTTCACTGAAATAAGCAATTGGATGACCATCTTGCAATAAAACAGCCCCAATACCCACATTTGATGCATCACATTCAATTTCAAATGATTTTGCAAAATTAGGCATGGCAAGAATAGGTGCATTAACAAGCTTATGCTTAAGGGCAGCAAAGGCCTCTTCTTGTTTCTCTCCCCATTTAAAACCCACATTTTTTTTAACAATTTCATTTAGAGGTGCAGCCACAGTACTAAAATCTTTAACAAATCTCCTGTAGAAACTTGCTAAACCATGAAATCCCCTCACCTCACTCATGGTTTTAGGTGTAGGCCATTCTTGGATGGCCTTAACCTTTTCCACATCAACCTGTGCCCCTTTAGCATTAACAACAAAGCCTAGGAATACTACATGATCAGTACAAAAAATGCATTTGTCCAAATTGGCATACAATTGTTCTTTTCTAAGCACATTCATAACAGCCCGCAAATGTTCAACATGCAATTCAAGACTAGTGCTATAGATCAGAATATCATCAAAGTACACCACAACAAATTTTCCAATAAACTCTCTTAAGACATGATTCATTAATCTCATGAAAGTACTAGGTGCATTTTTCAAACCAAAGGGCATAACCAGCCACTCATACAATCCATATTTAGTCTTAAAAGCAGTTTTCCATTCATCTCCTTCTCTAATCCTAATCTGATTATAGCCACTTTTCAGATCAATTTTAGAAAACACACATGCATCATATAGTTCATCAAGAAGATCATCTAACCTGGGAATTGGATGTCTATATTTGATGGTGATGTTGTTTATGGCTCTACAATCAGAACACATCCTCCATGAACCATCCTTCTTGGGTACTAGAATCACAGGTACAGCACATGGACTCATGTTGTCTCTTACCCACCCTTTGCTCATGAGTTCAGTAACTTGCCTTTCGATCTCTTTGGTCTCCTGTGGGTTGCTCCTATAAGCTGGACGATTAGGCAAAGAAGCTCCTGGAATGAGATCAATGTGATGCTCAATTCCCCTCACAGGTGGCAAGCCATCAGGTACATTTGCTGGAAACACATCCTTAAAATCCTGCAAAAGAGACTCAATACAAGAAGGCAATTCAAACTTGTCAAACTGGTTAGCATACAAAATTTGATTTTGACAAATCAATAAGTAGAGGGGCTGTCTTGCGCAAAGCACCCTCCTTACCTCCCTTTCTCTTGCTAAACACAGCTGTTTGCCCTCAAGTGTTTCACTCTTATTCTTTTCTCTCTTTTTTCTTTCAGGTGTTTCACTCTTTTTCCTCTCAGGTGTTTCACTCTTTCTCTCATTTGCTAACTTTTCTCTCATTTTTAATTGATCCTCACATACCTCTTTAGGAGACAAAGGCTTAAGAACCACCTTTTTATCCTGATACATAAAGGAAATTTTATTAGTGAAACCATCATGAATGACTTTGGTATCATACTGCCACGGCCTCCCTAAAAGGATATGGCTGGCCTCCATGGGAACCACATCACATAAAACCTTATCTTGATACTTTCCAATGGAGAAAGGAACCTTTGCTTGCTGTTTCACTTTAACTTCTTCTCCTTCACTAAGCCATTGGAGTTTATATGGTCT
This sequence comes from Psophocarpus tetragonolobus, assembly GCA_037954015.1. Classification (NCBI taxonomy): domain Eukaryota; kingdom Viridiplantae; phylum Streptophyta; class Magnoliopsida; order Fabales; family Fabaceae; genus Psophocarpus; species Psophocarpus tetragonolobus. The sequence goes on along the minus strand of CM075696.1, from coordinate 28,204,760 downwards.
AGGATGCGGTGTAGCGTCCATGTTCATCTTTGACACTAATCTTGAACTCACCACATTGGTACAACTCCCTCCATCAATAATTACCAAACAAACATTACCATTGACTGAACATCTTGTGTGAAAGATGTTCTCCCTTTGAGATGCATCTTCGGCCTTGACTTGACTTCCCAACAGTCTCCTAATCATGTACAACTCTCCTTCATTAGCCGCCAATTCTCCATCACTCTCCTCTTCTTCTCCACCACTAGCTTCTGATTGGCTTGTGTATTCCCCATTATCTTTGAGAAGAACAATCTTCTTTGTGGGACACTCATAGGCATAATGACCCATGCCCAAGCACTTGAAACACTTCACTTCTCTAGTCTTTTTAGGTGGATTATCATCTTTCTTTTGAGGGGCTTTTCCATGGCTAGAAGGTGTTGTATTACTAGATGAGGAAACTCCTTCTTTCCTCCTATCCTTCCAATTGGAATTATTAAAATTGGTAGAACTCCTTCTTGTTGCACTTTTTCTTTTTAACTGTTGTTCTACCTGAATGGCCTTATGCAACAGATCCTCCATTTCTACAAATTCCTGCAACTCAACAACATCTCTAATATCATGATTTAAGCCACTAAGGAAGCGAGTCATAGTTACCTCAGGATCTTCTTCAATTTTTGCTTGGATGATAATCACCTCCATCTCCTTATAGTACTCCTCCACTCCCTTGCTTCCTTGAGACAATTTTTGAAGTTTCAATTTTAAGTCTCTATGGAAGCTAGAAGGTACATACCGCTTCCTCATGAGCCTCTTCATTTCAGTCCAAGTGTCCACCATAGGCTCTTCATCTCTAATCCTCTCCCTTTGCAACTTGTTCCACCAAATCAAAGCATAATCTGAAAATTCAGCAGCTGCAAGTCTCACCTTTTGCTCCTCACTATAATTGTTGCAAGAGAACACATGCTCAATTTTTAACTCCCACTCCAAGTATGCCTCAGGATCACTCCTACCCTTGAAAGGAGGCACATTCAACTTCACTCCTTCTATTCTTCCTTCATTTCTATTTGGCCTTCCTCCTCCTCCTCCTCCTACTGGTGGGGTTCTATTCTCCAACTGATCCAACCTCTCATGGAACTCATCTTGTTGTTGCTTCATCAATCTCTCTAAATGCTGGGATAGTGCAACAATTTGAAGCTGAAGATCATTGTTATTATTTCTTTCCGCCATGATAAATAAACAGGTCAAATGTCACAAGAAAAAGTATGTATGTGGTGTTTGAAAATGTTCTCACCCACTCAAGTGTTTGCGCTAAAAAAAAAATTGGCTTTTACTATAATGAAACTATCTTGCCTTTTTCCTCTTTATTCCTCCTTAAGTTCTTAACAAACCAAAAGAGAAAAACTCAAAGACAAACACCAACTTGTGTGCAGGCAATAAGACACAAGAAAACTAACAAAAATGACTAAAATGAAACCCAACGACAGCAACAAATACTAGGACAACACTGGAATTTTTTTTTTTTTTTTACACCAACAAGACAGAAGAAATTTGTCTCAAAATGAAAACAAAGGAAGTACAAAAAGAAATGGACAAAAACTGGGCACACAAAAACAAAGGTACAAACAGCCACAACCAGAATTTTGAGTAGAAAATTGTGCAGCCAATTTTAACAGGTAAAGACACAAACAGAGGATAAAATTTTGGCTTAAAATGAAACTAACAAGTGCAGCAAAATCCAGCAAGAATATGCAGTATATGTGAAGCCAAAACAGAGTGGAATTGACACAATTTGTAACCAAGAAGTGCAGCCCAAAATTTCAGAAATGTAAACAAACAAGGTGCAGTAATTTTTCTTTCAAATCAAACACAATATTACCTTCAAAATGAAGAATTTCTAGCATGAACCATTCAGCCAATTTTATATATATATATATATTTTAAACACATTTGCATTCTTTGTTTTGCTTCTTTTTTTTTTCTCTATATTTTTTTTTCTTCAGATTTTCAAAATTCCTCTTCCTTTTTTTTTTTTTTTTTTTTTTTTTAGAATCTCAAATTTTTTTAAGGGCTTAACTTTTGCAATGGTTCATCCTAACTGATTGACAATTAAGGTAATATTATTGATGATAAGAATCAAGGAAATAAATTACCCGGAGTGCAGCCTTGCAATTCCTAGAAACCTAAGCTCTGATACCAAATGATATGAATCCACTGTCAGTTTAGGATTCTGAAAGGACCCTAGGAATTTAGCTGGCCGCGTTAACAAAATTAATCAACGTGGAATGCAAACAATTGCCAAAAATAAATTGATTAGAATTACTGTCAAACTCTTAGACATAGAATGGAAATTAAAAGTTATTGAAATTGAACGAGTAAACGAGTTTTCAAATAGTGTAGGACTTTCCTGTGCAATTGATCATAGAGTTTGCTGGGCAGAGTTGAGTATGAATGGAAAAGACAGAAAATGGAATTGGAATTGATAGACTTCACACTTCCAAGGATGGAAGATATGTCTACGAGATTGCACACACAAAGGGGTGAATTACCTTTGATAAATCTCAAAAGATTTTGGATTGTCAAGAACCCAAAGGAGAGAAAACCTCAACTAGTTTTTTATTTCCAAAATATTCTTCCTTACATCTCAGTCTTGCCCAAATTTATATGCCTAATAAACTCAGCTTGTGTAGGTTTAGTGGCTTTCTAAATTCAGCTGAAGTTACAAAATAATAAAAACTAATAATTGGCAGCTTAATAACAAAGTGTAACTGCCAAAGTAAATTAAACACGTATACTAATTATAATTGATAACCTAGGTGACTGCAACTTTAATTAGACAATTCTGGTTGTCCACCATTAACTAAGTAAACTCCAAGAAAATGAGTTTAATTTATTTCAAACTTCTCTTCCATTAAGGTCAAGCATTGCTCTCTTCAGTCCTGAGACAATTAACAATTTTAAACTTTATTTCTTCAATGTTTGGCTCTTTTTGCAAAAGGGCTGCCAATACTTGTTGAATAGCTTCCTTAGCTCTTCTTGTCCTTGCCCTTGTCATAGGTCCTCCAAGTCCTTCAAGCTTGATGTCCTCATCAGCAAGGATGATTGTCATGTGTCTTGGGTGAGCAGGCTGATGCAGAACATGTTAAGTGTTGCTAGGCAAGGTTGTGAATGCACAGGAAAAAGGTCAAAAGGGTTGGCAAGGCTAAAGGGTATAGGTGTGTTGTGTAAAGTTGTTTGTTCTACTGTAGGGAAAAAGTTTGTAAGTTGACTGTGGAAAATGGACCTGGTCATAGGCTAAAAGTTGTGACTATCAGGAAAAGGGATATCACTATCCTCATTTCTGGTTTTTCGGATATAAGGAAAGTGGTTTTCATAAAATATAACATTTCTACTAACATCAATAGAGTTATTTTTCAGATTGTATAATAGGTAGCCTTTTGTGTAATTTTTGAAACCAATGAATACATATGGGTCAGCACAGACATCCAATTTTTTACGGATAGCAGATAAGGTGCTTTCAAAGCACAGACAGCCAAAGACCTTAAGTGAGAAAAAATCATAATTTTTGTTGTGCAGCTTAGTATAGGTGAAACTTTGTGCAGATTAGGAGTAGGAATGCAGTTTATTAGTGTGATAGCATGTTGAATGACAAAACACCAAAATGAAGGAGGCAAACCACTATGAAACAGCAGAGCTCAGGTTACATTTAGAATATGTTGATGTTTCCTTTCCATTGTCCTGTTTTGCTCTGGAGTTTCAACACGACTTATTTGGTGGAAATTCCTTTTTCTATAAAGAAATTATTCATAAAAAATTTAGCCCCATTATTAGTTCTTATAATTTTAACCTTGGTATCAAATTGCCTTTCAACATGAGAAATAAAATTAACTATGTTTTTCCTTGCTTCAGCCTTACTAGTCATCAGATAAATCCAAGTGTATCGTCTAAAATCATCTATTATGGTTAAGAAAAATCGATGCTCGTGCATAGAAGTCACAGAATAGGGTCCCCATATATTAATGTGAATCAATTCAAAAGCCTTTAATGTTTTAGAAATGCTCAAAGGAAAAGGAGGTCTTTTCTGTTTTGAAAAGTGGCATGTACTACAAGTGTAACCTTTACTAACAGTGATGAATTGATGCTGGTTCATAATGGACTCAAGTTGTTTATATGAAAGATGTCCTAAACGAAAGTGTCATAGGTTTATAGGTATAACACTAAAATTGGGGTGAATAACAGCAGAATATGAAGGTTGATTGATGACAGGTCTAGCATTCAGGGTATATAGTCCATTTCTCATTTCCTCAATGTGTTCAAGTCCTGTATAATACAAGAATCAGGAAGAAAAATTAGTTTGCAGTGAAGAGATGAAACAAGTTTGGAAATGGAAATCAAGTTGAAGGTGAAATTTGGTATGTATAGAACATTAGAGAGAAGTGATCACCAAATTTAATCACACCGAATGAGTGGCATGCACGTGTTAACTGTTTGGAAGCTTAACAACAATAGGTTTAATGAGAGTATATGTAAAGAAATAAGAAAGTAAAGAAGTTATATGATCTGTAACACCTGAGTCTAACACGCAAAGTGCTTCTGTGTGATGTGTGTTAGTGTTAAGAAGAACGAAATTACCATTAGGCTTAATAGAAGTGGACATGGAGGAGCTTATTTGGTTAACTTGTGGTGAGTTCGAGGTTCCAGAATGAGACTGCTGCATTAAGGCTATCAGAGAATGATATTGCTGAGCTGCGAGGCGAAACTCCTGTTCCTCACCTTTCTGAACTTGCTCATTTTGATTAGTGACCTTTCTCCCTTCATTAGTCACGGTGCTATTGACATTGGAGCTTCTATTCTTGGCTTGCGATTTGAACCCAAGTGGGAAGCCATGTTTCCTATAGAATAAGTCAACAGTATGGCCAATCCAACCACAATGAGAGCATGACTTGCTTCCTTTCCCACATGTGGACTTACTTCTTTTAGAATCGGGAAAGTCATGTTTCCTAAAGCACGAATTCTCACCATGCTCAACCTTCCCACAAAAGGTGCACGAGGCTCGTCCCTCAACAAAAACATTTCCAGCAAACCTCTTCCACTGCAACTGGCATTCTTGTTGAATTACATAAGAAAAGATCTTAGTGATCTATAAAAGTGGTTCCATGAGAAGGATGTGCGATTGAACATTACTATACTAATCATTTAGGCCCCGAAGAAATTGCATGGTCTGATCCTCAGTCCTTCGTCGAGTAATGCTAGGAAAGACATCACATGAACATTTCGTCAAGCATTTGCATATCAACTCAGGTCTGTAGTTATCAAGCTCATCCCAGATGATACGTAACTTGGTGAAGTACTCAGTTACAAAGAGATATCCTTGCTTGATGGATGATGCCTCATGCTGTAATTCTGAAACACAGAACAAATCGCCTTGCGCATATCAGGATTTCAAGTTGCACCAAATGTCTTCAACTTTGTTCATCCATACGATGCTCTGTCTGATGGGAAGAGAAACAGAATTTACGATCCATAAAGCTACCATGTTGTTGCATTGTTTTTAGGTGCCATAAAACATATCATGAAACAGTGGTTCTAGGGCACTTCCGTCTATGAATTCCAGCTTGTTTTTGGCATTAAGAGTCGTCTCCATGGATTTGCTCCATGTATGTAATTATTTAGCTCAAGAACAGGGGATACAAGAGGTGTAGCAAGGTTTTCACTGAGGTGTAAATAGAGATAGCTACGAATGCTAGCTGGAGAATCCATTCCTTCACTCATATTTGAAGAGATGGAAGACATGAAACGAAAAAAAAGCAAGATAACAATAATCCTTCTTTGATTTATAACAAAAAAACACAACAATCAATAGCAAATAACAGCCAGCAGTAAAAGTTAAAATTAGAAATATTTCTTTAATTTATATGAGCTGTGAGATTCACTTATGTCCAACTCTATGTAATGTAAATGCTTCTTCTCAAACTTCCATTACTCACAAAAACATGATTTGGTGCTTTTGAACTTGGCCGCATGCACATCACAAGTCGTAATTGAAATCTTCACCTATTATGCTTTGTGTTGTGAAGGGTCACTTTTTGACAGCTAATTTGCTTGTAAATCTTTCATGTGTGTGTTGCATGAAACTTCTGACGCTTTCTCAATCTTTATTTGCTTTTGTGTGTGTAAAGCTCCTGACCTTGTTCTCTTTTATTTGTTTATATTTCTTCCTCTTTGGTGACAGGAACCATCATGATGATTACTATCCCTGCATTGTACAGCAAATATGGGAATTATGTGGATAAATGTTGTGGAGTTATACACCATCAATTTTCAAAACATTATAGAATAGTAGATGAAAATGTTTTCAACAGACTGCCTCGTAATATACCAAAGGACAAAGACTCTTGACTGTAAAGGTCTTCCAATTCATGTTCCTTTTTGTGTGAAAATTAAATACTACAGCATTTTTGTTTAGATGGTGCTAGAGTCTATTGCATGGTGGCAACGGTTTTCTTGTTCCAATGACATAGTATGAGGATTTTGAAGCTAGTTTTCTTAATCTTATGTTAAAATATGTTGGTAAAATACAATGTTCTATCGTTATTGTCCGTGAAGTTATTTGGGATGTTGGTAGTTGTAAAATGTTAATACCAAAATTTGTTGATACTTGAGATACTACTCTGCAAAAGAGAAATATTTAGAGTTGTGTTACTCTCTTAGGTCATGTTAGGGGTGTTTCTGAGTTTTTAATTTTTGGTTTTGAAATGTATTTTGAAAATAGAGATGTGTTCAATATGGTTCTGTTTTTATTTTTTACTCATTTTCGAAACAGTTTTACACTCAATTTCAAAAACAATAAAATTTGGTTTTCACATTTCTGTTTCTTTTTTATTAAAGCTCATTACTTGACGTCACTTGTCACCATTGATCATCACCTCTGATCGGTAGTCATCGGCCCTACCACTGACTGGAAGTCATCGGTTGCTACCTTTAACCAGTAGTCACCGACTGCCACATCTGATCAGTAGTCACCAATCGCCACCTCCGTCTGACGGTAGCAAATCGTCACTTCCAACCGGCGGTCACCAGTACCCACCTCCGACCAGTAGTCACCTATCGTCACCTTCGATGATGATCACTAGTCGTCTCCTCTGACCAGCAATCATCGGCCGACACCTCCGACCAACGGTCACTGGCTGCGACCTCCGACTAACGATCACCTCCGACCAGCAATCACTAGTCGCTACCTTTAACCACAATCACTGGTTGCCACCTCCAACCAGCGGTCACTGGCTGCCACCTTGACCGATAATCATCAACCGCCACCTTCGATCACTGGTCACCAACTGCTACCTCCAACCATCAGTCACCAACCACCACCTCTGATCGTCAGTCACCTACCACCACCTTCGATTGTCAATCACTAACCGTCACCTTCAACGATTATCTCAAGCGCTACCTCCAACTAGTGTTTTGGTTAAGATTTGAAAACAATGTTTTAAATTTGAAAAAAAAAACAATGTTGTTTTTAAAATTTTGAAAACTTAAAAACAAAAGTAGTTTTTATTTTTATAAATTTCAAAACTAGAAACCAAAAATCACCCCGAACGATGCGAGTTTCATTCCCTGTAATATCCTTTCCTTTATCCTTTTCATATTCTCTTATTTTTCTTTTCTCGGTCAAATTTGGGCTTAAATATAATTTAGTTTTTTATTTTTAAAATTGTAATTTTTCTCTTTTTATTTTAAAAATAAAGATTTTAGTCTTCTATTTTTTAAAATAGAGACATTTTATAAAATCCATAATTTTGATCTTCCTTTAGAAGTGTAGTGTTGATCAATAAGAAATTAATTTGATGTGATCCAAATATAGTAATATGAATAAAATTATTTATTTAATTCACTTTATAACTAATTAATATGATAATAATCGAAGTTTTTGTTTTGAAGAAAAGACCAAAACTTAGAATGTTAGAAAATTGGAAAATAAAATATATTATTTTAAAACAAAGATTAAAATTGTGAATTTTTATGAAATTAGAAGATTAAGAGGCTATCTATAATGTATTATAGTAATTATAATAAACAATATTGAATACAAAAAATGTCACAATAAAACATAAAAAATATTATAAATCATATTATGTACCTAATATTAAGATATAAAATATAAGTCATGACATATAAAAAAATAGATTAATAATATAATTATAAAATGAAATACACATCATATTGTCTTTTGCATCACCAATTTTTTAGAGGCAAAAAAAGATTAAGCTTTTTTTTTCTAAAATGTAAGCTAACCATGTACATAACACTACATTGGTACACCCCTAAAAATTGAGGATTAAAAAATCTCCGTAAATGTGTGTGAAGAAGTATATTATGTTTTCCATTCTAATGGATATCCAAAAGCCTCATTCTTCTGAAGTATTTTAGAAGACTTAGAATAAATGACAAATGTGAAGGCATTGCTATTGTTTCTTCATCTAAACCCAAAAGGGAAACACTCAAATTAATTTGGTCCTACCAAGTGGGTGTGTCCAATTGGAAAGGCCACATGCTGGAACATGGAGCCCCGTAATTGGTGTGCATTCTAACCTTTCATTTAAATTCTTTCCGTATAATGTACCTTACAAATTTAATACTACCAATGCACCATAACACATTTAATGCTCCTGCTAGAAAATAATTCAGTCCATTTGCCTATATGTACCAAAATAATCAAAATTGCATCAACCATCATCATATAGAACAGTAGAAAAAAACTAACAACTCATTACTAAGTTCATCTTACTAACCACCTTATCTGAATTTGCTACTGAAATTGAAGTATGCAAATGTCCCTTTATCAAAAGAGCAATCTATTCACATTATTTATTATCTGAATGGCTGCATGCATGCATGTTGTTGCAAATTGCACATGGCCTTAGTAATTACTATCACTAATGATTAATGAATCAGGTGAATATGTTGCAACTCAGCATAAAGCTGAAATGTATCCCACTGTGTGACCTCCATGAGTGTCACCGATCCATAGTATGGATTGGAGGCAAGAATCACATTAGCCATCACTTGTGTCTCACTTTTCTTAGCCAATTATAGAATTTTGAAAATATTATAATCAATTTTATTTGCTTCTGGATGTATGTCACATGAACTTTGTTCTGTTCAAATTATAGTCGGTGTTTTTTTTTATTCTTTTCTAGCTGGATAGGTACTACCATACAGGTATAAACAAGTTTCAGACAGCTTTTATATATATAAAAAAAAGTTTCACACAAACTGGTATCCAAAATTAACTACAATAATTTCATTTTGAAAATTATAGTTGTTTTAATATTTTAATTTTAAAATTAAGTTTTTAAAATTATGTCTTTATAATATCTAGTTTTTCTTCAACTTAGCACAGTAGGTTATGTACAAAAACGCTATGTAACTTGTTTGGACATAGAAAACATTACGATGACATTTGTTTTGGTAAAGAATTATATATTAAAAGATATTCATTCTGTATATATCTTTTTTATGTATTGAATTGTATAATGAATTTTGAGTTATTTGTAAGTGATTTAATGATCGATAATAATTGAAAAGTTATTTAGATTTGTATAGGAGATAAATCCTTATGAGTCATGACATACTCTAAGATGGTGTGAAAAATATCACATGGGTAAGGGATATGTGCGTAGGAAAAAGATGGATTAAGGTCTTCCATAAAGTTGAGAGCTATCTCCCATACCACATGAGTGTGGAAAATACACAGAAGGATAAGATGCATAAAAATTCTCCTACAAAGATGTGTGAAATATGACGTTAGTGTGAGAAACACGTAGAAGGAGAACATCTATTAGGGATTCTCTCATAGATGTGTCAAATCTCACATGTATGTGAGAGATGCACAAAAGGAGAAGATGTGTAAAAATTTCTCCCAAAGAGATGTGTTAAATACCACATTGATGTGAAGCGTGCAAAGATGGAGAAAATGTTTTAGAATTCTACCACTATCATTATCATACCGTCCACATAGGTTTGGAATATATCTTGAAAAAGATAGTAACAAAAAAATGTATGTGATATTTAGTGAAATGTAATTGCTTAATTTCTTGAAAAAGATAGTAACAAAAAATTGTATGATATATATATATATATATATATATATATATATATATATATATATATATATATAAATAAGCGGTGTTTAAAACCAAACCGAACTGAATTAAAAATCGAAAATCAAATCGCAAAAATCAGAAACCATAAAAATCGCATTAGTTTGGGATGATTTGGTGTTTATAATTTCCAAATTGCGCAGTTCGGTTCAATTTGTGGTTTAAGATGTTGAAATTACACCAAACCCCTTATCTTAGTTATTTTAGCAAATTTTCAATAAGGCGTATACAGTTATTTATTATTTTCTAAGTTTATATGGTTTTGACTTAATATATAATTAATACTTTTAACTAATATGCATTAGATGATGAATAAATATTTTAGCAAAACTATTTGATTTAATTTCAATAGATATAATCTGATGACAACCACTAAAATATAATGTTTAAATTAATTGTTTATACTTTTCTTTAATGACTGCTACTTTTATATAATTTTGTTGAGAATGAGTAAACTTTTACAAAATTTTTAAAATAAATTTTTTTAATACTTAATAATAAAAATTTTAAATTGCAAAATCAAAGCAAACCAAACCGCAACACACTTATTTTTTTAGTTTGGTTCGGACTAATTTTATATTTAAAATCACACCGCGTACATCCATACATACATTATATATATATATATATATATATATATATTACCATTAATAGAGGAGAGAAAAGAATATTTCATATAAAAATTATATTTTAATGTAGTCCCATAAGGTGAGTTGCTTAAAAATGGACAGACAATAGTTGTTTATACAAGTAACTCTTAACACATTTTTAAACAATTCAACGTGTGAGACTCACGTTAAAATAATAGTTTTTAAATTAAGCAACTCATGTTAAAGATATCCTATTAACCATGGGAAGAAAGAGAATAAGTGTTTGATCTCAACTACTAATTTTTATTTCAATGAGATTTGTTTCTCTCACTCTCGTATGAATTTGGCTTTCTCACTTGATTTGCATATATATATATATATATATATATATATATATATATATATATATATATATATATATATATATATATATATATATATATGATTCAGATTTATTTTTCTTATTCTTATATAAATTTGACTTTCTCACTATATATATGAGCATATACTCTTCTCTCTATCATCTTTTATCAACATTAATTTTTCAAACATTGTTGTCTTCCTCTCACCAATGTAGAATATTAATATAATTATAAATAATAATTATGTATAATAATATTTTGTTAATTATAATATATATTCATATAATTTATATATTGATGTAATTTACATTTTACAAAAAATTAACATAAATTTTTATTTAGTTGAAAATTATTTTTTATTTTAAAATAAAGTAATAATTTTAATTTGACACAAATTATTATTTATATAGTTATATTCTATAAGATATGAGAGAGAAAAAGTGATAATAATAAATTGTAAAAGAGAAAGAATAAGTGAACGATGATAAAAATATTATTGATATAGTTTTAAAATAATTATTATGAAAATAATAAAGTTATTAATTTATCATTAAAAATAATAATATAAGTATATAATTATATTATCATTACATAACACATTTCATTTTTGTAATTTTCTATTAGATGTTATGCATAGCATCATAGTCTATCATACAACCACCAATGTACGCAAGTTAACTAACCCCCACTTTTGTTTTTTTTTTCCCACTTGGTAGTTTTTTAATTTTAATGAAACAAAATTTGCAATTCTGTGAACTGTTGAAAAGTAACTTCATATTTAAGAAGAAGCCATCTAACTCCTAATCCGTATATTGTGGACCGTACGATGGCATCTACTATATCAATATATCATACTATATGCTTTTCATCACCATCTAGATAATAATACCATTAATGCTGACACACATGTGTCAAAGGCTTGCTCTTGGTATCACATAAAACTCTCAGTGAGTGTTCACACTCAATAATAAATCTTACTTCTAATTAAGGTGTGGATTCCAACCCCATCAAGGTCCCTCTATAAATGCCCCCTCATTGAACTCTATGTCACCACACCCTTCTCCTTCTCTTTCATACCCTTTGGTGCTTCAATTTGCTCAAGTTTTGTCACATAGTTGAAGAGGTTCATTATTGCAACAATGGCTGTGGCTAAGTTGCTTTCTGTTTTGATCATTGCCCTCATTGCCATTTCCATGCTTCAAACAATGGTTGGTTGAAACACACACACATATATATATATATTAAATACAATCTCTTAAATGTGTTTGATTTTGTTGAGGTTTGAAGGATTCTTACATTTTTCTTGGTTTGGTTTTGTAGGTTATGGCATCTCATGGACATGGAGGCCACCACTTCAATAACAAGGTATAACATCTTCTCTTGTTTCTTTCTCAATAGATCTCTAAGACCAAAGAATAAAAATGGGATTTTTAATTTGGATCTTTGTTTTGAGAAGAGTGAATGCTACTTTGCTAACTTCTGCTATGCATTATTGTGTGTTTATCAGAGAAAATATGGACCTGGCAGTCTCAGGAGCTACCGTAAGTGAAGTTCTTTCTAACATTCATTCTTTTGCTTCTTCTCTTCTTCTCCTTTTCATTTATGGTAAAACAACTTGGAGATCTCTTTGACTTTGAACAAAATGTTAGCTACACAAAAAACTGAAAAGGAACAATTTCACATGGATAATTTTAATTGTTTGTTTCATTTTTAAGTTTGATATATAACATGCATTAGATATTTAGAGTCTAAATAATTTCAATAGAATTTTCTTTCATAAAAAATACATTTATTACTTTTATATAAAAATTGAAATTTATTAAATTACAGTGACATTTGCATCCGGTTCTTGACTTTTTTTTTTCCTGCATTAATGGTAAGTTTACGACTATTTGGTTAAACAGTGAGACAAGTTCTAACATAGAAAATAATAACTCCTTTTAACAAAGCTTTTTACTTGGAATTCTTTATAACTTTAACTTCACCAATCACTATGTTAGCATATGCCTAATTAATTCCAGTATATTGAAATCAATGTGTGTTTGTTTTCTTCTTAGATCTTAACCCGAATTGGTAATTGGCAACCGTGTAAATGAAAAAAATATTAATAAGCACCTTCTGCTTCTGCCCCTTTTCAACATATTTCCAAACTGTCTTTTTACTTTGACTGTGGTCAAATATGTTACCGTAAAAAGTGCATCTTGCACTTGCTCTTGCTCTTGCTCTTGCTCTTGCTCTTGCCATCTTTTGATTTTAGCCTTTGACTTTAACTTTGTGGAATTAATTTTCTCTTTTGGGGTATGTGAAATGACCAGAATGCCCTTCACAATGCACGAGGAGGTGTAGCAAGACCCAGTACCACAAGCCCTGCATGTTTTTCTGTCAGAAGTGTTGTAGGAAGTGCCTTTGTGTGCCCCCGGGGTATTATGGGAACAAAGCAGTGTGCCCTTGTTACAATAACTGGAAAACCAAAGAAGGAGGCCCCAAATGCCCATAAATCACAATCTTATATGTTCTTCATCAAATTAATTAACAAAGATATAAATGGTTTAATGAAGTTTATTTTCATATCATATAATTTCCTTTGTCTTGATTAACCAAATACATATGATATGTCCACTTTGGTCTTAGAAATACTTTGTTGTATCAAAGATGCCCTTTTGGAGCTAGTGTTTGTGTGGGGCTCCTCTGCATACCACTCCTTATTATGGCATTTTTTGCTTTAAATGAAGTGTGTCTAATGCTGTTGCTGTCATCTATGGAGCTTTTCTGATGCTTTGCTATCATCTTTTCTTTTTTTTTTTTTACTTTATTGTTTGAACAATGGCAAGCATATTATTATCACGTTTACTATATCACATGCATGGCATTGGACTGGGTACACTTTAGCTTTGTCATTCCTTATTGGCAAATATTAACAAGTACAAAAACTAATATAAGAATGCCTTAGGATACTTTAAGAGGACCCTTACTATTGAAGGGATAATTATAAGTTATGTTGGTATGAAGAAAAGTTGTTTTGATATGATATTTTCGACAATGAAGTCAAATATATGTTTGTAGTTTTATCTACGGAGTGGGCTAATGAAGAGATAATTGCCCTATGATTCAATCATCAACAACAAATACTGAATTTTTGGCTGTTTACTTTTGATAAGAAGGGGACCCAGGAACCTACTGTGTGTGGTTATTTTTTAAAATAGAAAGGGACAAAATATCGAAGAACCAATAACAAAGCATGCAAATAATTGAAATAAATCTCATCTGAAGCATGTGAAGCAACTGTCGGTACATGGCTAACAGAAGAAGAAAAAAGGTTGAACTAATCATATTTACGCAGTAAATAATTGAAGCTAATTTCATATAAATTTCATTATATAACTGTTACTTTAAATTTAAGCTAACACCATGCATGTGCTTATGTTAATTACAAGCATGTTATATATTTTACTTTACATAGTGTATGTTATAAAAAGGGTAAATCTGTAAATGACTATTTGGGTCTTGTAAAATTGGTCAAAATTGTTCTCAATTCTTCTATTATCTCTCATTTTCTTAACAGACGGGATTTTAATTCAAGGTAACAATTGTGCATCTTTGGCAATTCTTTTGTTTATTTCTAAAATAAAGTAACCAATCCAAAATCTCAATGAAAATGACTGTTCTTGAACAACGAAACTGCAGCCTATAACCCTCCTTGAATGCTATAGTTTAATTATGATTCCTGATACCAAAACCTCTTAAATCTTCATCTAGAGGAAAATGAAAATAGCAACCACCAGCCTCGTCATAAATTATTGAGTAAATTAGGCAGGTTTACCTTTATTATACCTATCACTCTTTTATTTCTATTACATTACTTTTAGTCTCCTATCTGTTCTATGCTGTTAGTAACTTAGTATATCATTATTACTCAAGAGAGGGTTAATGTAATGAAAATAAAACTTTACAAGTCAGTATAATGAAAGTCAATTGATTAAAGGGTTTCTGTAGCATTAAAAAATGGAGGGGGTTAAATGTGATAAAAACAAACTTTAAGAAAATCTGTAAATTATTTTATGACAGACTAGCAACAACCATAATGTTAATATTATTTAATGTTATAATGTGAACTGATAAATATAAACTTCTCTGTAACCACTAAAAGTGAACAAGGGATATGGCACCATATTGTGGAATGGTGACAATTCGTTCCTAGCTAGGACACACCATATTGTGCATCATATTTTCTTTTGGGTAATTTTGCAATTAAGATTTCAGAGTTTGAACTTTAGTCATACTAAATCTTTGTTAGCAAACCTCTCCAGTTTGTGATAAAAAAAATGTACAGTAATATACAATTTATCTACAATAACCTCTAGTCATACTAATGTTAGTGGAAGTTCCTTTGATATTTCTGCTGAGATAAGAAAAGAAACCGATGTCTTGTATGTAAAACTGTAGACATCTCTTAATCATGTTTTGTGATGTTTGTTTTTTTAAATCAATAATAAGCTTTAGTCCTCGTTGCAGCCGACAACACTGTGATCCTCCTTTGCCACTAAGGACAAATGCATATGAAAACAAATTTGAGCATAGGATTTTCTAAAGGCAACAGGGTTTTCTGTCTAGCATAGTGTTCTGCCATTGAGTATAGGGACTTTATAAATCTTATCTTCAGGGAAAAAACGGGACAAAAGCGAGAACACCACCACTATTTTAATAATCTTCTATTAACCAAAGATTTTTTTTACTGAAAAACATAGTCCTGTTTTCTTTTTATCAACAATCTACATATATCTCTAAGCTTACCAAAAAATAAGATAAATTTCTTGTTCCTGATATGGATAATAGCTAAATTGTTTAATAAACAAGTATTTTCACTCTAGAGTTTAAATTTAACAAGCCATAGGCATGAAAAGCTGATTACGAAATTCAAATTGAATTTAAGAAGAGAGATCAACCAATCTGAATTCATACTGTCAAAGAAACTGGAATTTAGCACATTCATCTACAGCCCTTATAAATCTCAAAACAAGAAGCTATCATACCATCCTAAGAGAATCCTTATCAAGAAAATGAACACATTCACCTAAAAGATATTGGATTTGAGGTAGGAGGCATAGAATAGCACAGGTCTATTCATATGCTACAATTCAAGAGTGAATTTGTACATTGGAAGCTTCTGCTCTACTATAAAAATTTAATTCATACTAAGGAGAATCCTACTTCCTAAAGGCAGCTGATATAGTATTTTGATAATTTAAACGTAAACAATACATTTTTACAAAATTTAACAGGTTTAACCAGCTTGATCATAACACCTAGAAGGTAAAAATTCAACATGCAGAAATGACAAAGTTTGAGCTGAAGTTAACATGTATTGACTGAAATATTTATAGCTCCTTCCCAGAACTATTTGAACTTCAAAGCATATGGCAACAAAAAATAAAATATGCTCACACAACTCCAGATATAACAGTTTCTCATTTCTCCAGTTTTAAATGGGGAAAATGAAATGATGAATAATCCAAACAACCAACTACTATCTCTCTAATGATTTTTTACGCTCTAAAACCCAGTTTTGTATGCACTGAAAATATTTTTGAAAAAAAAAAATTGACTTTTTTTAGTACAAGAGAAAATTGAGTAGAGTGAAGACTGTATTATATAAAAAGAAACAATATAATTAGAGATCTTCAACTCTTGATAAAAAGTCCATTTCAACATAGAATTACCCTTAATCATAACCTAGGGAGAAAAAAATGACACGAGATTCTTTACCTGCATCACTAGTTTATATCTAAACTCCAGTTTCTTATAATTATTATAATCTTTAATCTAAAAAACACTTTAATTTAAAACAGGATTGACAAAACAATTAAGTATCATCACCGTCCAACATTACTAATAGCCATTTTCTGACAGCTTATTGAGATTTTACTAACTGGATATCCTATTTCAAATTATTAAGTCAAAATAATATACTAACATAGTGCATACATAAATCAAAATTTATAATAGTAATTTTTTTACAACTAATTCACAATTTAATAGCATTAAGTTTCGCTAACACAGGCAACTTTATTTTTTGCCACAACTGACTCAATAGCTACATGCTTAGTTCAATAGCTCTGGCCAAGTAGCCATAAAACTTTATGTTAGATGAGAGAAGAGTGAAGTGAATTCATTGAATTGAGTGAATGTTTACAGAGAAAGAGTTTTATATACAATTATACATCAATCACCAACCAACTTCTGACAAACTAAGAATTAATCAACTATAACTCTAATACTATAAATTGCTGCCGTTGCATATATTGTGCTTATGAAACATCCATCTCCACAAACCTGTTTTTTTAGCAACTGATAATCTTGTGATTCCAAACTATCAAGATCATTGTCTAATTTTCTCTTTCTATAAGGATCAGCAAATTGAATATCCTCCATGTCACTCACCTGTTTGAATACATGGATTCCGATTTCTTTAAGGTTTGAGGTTTCTTCCAGACCCACACATATAACCTCTGCATGGTTCCATTCTCTTTCTAAAGGTACTCCATACAAATCATCTTCAAATTTCATCATTTGTAGATAAAAAATATATGTATGATCCATTTCCATCTGGAAATTTTTATTCCCATTGATGATGATCACCTTAGCTCTAAACATTCCAGAATCATCATCAATAGGTCCAATAACAAGACAAAGAACTTTATCAGGAAACTTATTACGAAACCAGAAAGAAATTGAAGGTCCCTTGCTGTGGTGATCAAACCACTCTGGAATCCTTCCTCCTGCCAAATAAAACTGGGTTTTTCCAGCCTCATGCAGTTCCTGTTAGTCAAGAGAATTCATAAGTTTGCCAATATTGATTACAGTATATATTATTAAATAAGTTGAGTACATTAAAAATAAGACAAAACCTGATTTAGGAACATGCTTGTACTTGAGACAGTCAAGGATTTGCAGTTTGTTGCTAAGACATGCTTTATGTTTGGTGGAATCCCTCTAATTTCCTGAAGATGCTTGCAACCACTCACATTAAGCTTCCTTAAAGATAGAAATTCTTTGATACATTCAGGAAGGATTGTGAAATTATTCTTTGATAGGTCTATATCTTTCACATGAGCAAACCGCATGAAACCTATTCAAAAGAAATCATCATAAAGGTTGCAATCAGAGGCCCAAAGACATTCTACCTTGGAAGATACTGATGATGATTCAATTTTTTCTTCACCCTCTTCTTGTTTTAGCCATTGCCACCCTTTCCATTTCTAACCAATAAGATCAGTTAGTTCTGGCATCATGAGAATGCTACTTGGTAACTGAACAATTCCACAGTTAGCCAGTTGTAATTCTTGAAGCTGAGTAAGATTTTTAAATGAAGATGGCAATTCTTTTATGGCAGTATAGTCCAGCTGAAGTCCCCTTATATTTTCCATCTTTCCTAATATTTCTGGAAAACTCTCAAGACTACAGCAATGGAGAGATGAGTTTTTCAAGAGACAACTTGATGGGTGGAAAACTCACAAGCTTGGTGCAACCAAAAGCATTCAATATTTTAAGTTTATGTAGAAATCCAACTGAATTGTGAATTGTAGATAACTTCAGACAATGTTGAAATGAAAGTTTTTCTAAATTTGGAAGATCAGATACATCAGGTATATGTGTTAAACATTTGCACCTGTCCAAATTTAAAATTCTTGTACTCATGAACTTCTGCAGAAAACAAAGGAAAATCAAAGAAACGAGAATGAAATGAATAATCTTCATTAGAATTAATTTAAAAGATTAGGAAAATTAAGTCATTAAACTTGCCTTCAATAAATCAACCAACTCAAGTGATGTAAAGTAACTATGGGGTAACTTGCATATGGCAAGTTTCTTTGAATGAAAATCAGATGGTAAATCATGTGAAGGATATCTCCAGTATTCCAGTACTCTTAAACTATTAGGAAGATATTTAGAACCAGGGGGAAAATGACCATTTTTCATAATGAGTGTTTTGAGGTTTCTCATCGTCTTGAACGCCTTTCTGTTCCATTCTACTATTTCTTCTTTGTCAAGTAGGGAGAAATCCATACATATGATTTCAATTTCACTTGTACTCTATTGATGCAAAAGGCACAAACCAAGATTAAGATTATAGAATATGTAAGATTTTAAAACATTTATTTAGAGAAACTTGCATATTATATAGGAAAAATAAACAATTGTAACATGTATATACAATTGTCAAAAGAGATAAATTAATATAAGAATCCAAAACAATAATGAGTTTCACTCACTGTGTTATCTTCTAAAACTTGAATTATGTCCTCATGGAACCATAATCTATTGTGCTTTCCTGGATCTTTTGGTGACTCTAGTCGTACAATTTCTTTACCCATGTCCTCTATCAAGTCATGCAATGTCACCTCATACCATTCACACTAAACTTTAAGAGAGATTTATCAACCAACACCCCAATATGATATTTCATGCAATCACCATAATGAGCATGAAGTATATCTTGGACCTCTTCCAATTCATATCCCTTAAAGCAACAAGCAATGTCAAGAAAAACACTTTTCACTTCTTCCTCCAAAGCATCAAAGCTTACTTTAAGTATCTCTAGGATCTAGTTATTAGGAATTCTTTCATATTGATTGATAGTAGATTTCCATTCTACTACACTTTTTCCAAATAAGTTGGAACCTATTACTTCCAAAGCCAATGGAAGGCCAGAAGCATAAGTTACGACACGATTCAAGACCTCCACATAACTTGGATCAACTTTGTCGCTTTTAAAAGCTTTCCATGTAAGCAGTTTAAGGGCATTGTTCTTGTCCAATTCCTTCACCTCGTATGTTCATTTAACCTCATGAGATACCAACAATTGTTTGTCTCAAGTTGTAATGATGACTCTGCTGCCTTGACCAAACCAATAAGGTCTTCCAACAATAGCTTGCAATTGCTCAGGCTTATCAACATCATCTACAATCAAGAGAACTTTTTTTCTTTTGAAGCCTATGTTGTATCATTGAAATTCCTTCTTTCACACTTGCTATATTTATTTTCTTTTCTTTAACCAATTCAGAAAGAAGGATGCTTTGGAGATGTTGTAACCCATGTTTGTTTGAATTTTCTCTCACATTTTCAAGAAAACACATCAAAATGGTTAGCAACCAAATTATAAACTGCTAGAGCAAGTGTTGTTTTTCCTATTCCACCAATTCCATGAATCCCTATCATGTGTACACCATCATGATCAACAACTCCAATACCTAAAAATTTTATTACTTCCAGCATTTGTGACTCTAATCCAACCGGATAATCCGCAACATGTAGAGGAGCACGATTAATCTTGCTAGAGACTAGCTCAACAATTTTCCCAATAAACTCATATTTGTATTCATGTGTGTTTCAAACACAAAAGTTTTCAATGAATTAAAACTAAAAGCATTATATACATGTCATGATAGAACTGTGAAGGATAACAAGCACTTATTTTCTCATTAAGTTTTATGCTTAAATATGTTTTGGGTTACTGAATTTTAGGTTGGGTTCTGAGTAAATTTTTGTTTTGCATTAGATTCCTAATAATTTTTTTATTTTATTTGGATCCTAAAACACTTTAAATAACACTTAAAATACTTTAAAAATTGGTTTAATCAGTGTTTTAAGGACTCAATAAAATAAAAATGTATAAGGAACTTAACAGAACAAAAAATTATTGGAACCCATCACGAAATTTACTAATGTATTAAGAACGCAAAACATATTTAGTCTAAGTTTTAACACTAAATCAACAGACTTTAAAACAATGTTCTATACATAGATAAGATTTATAAGTTCTCTCGTTTTCATCTTTTATTCTTGAAAATTTTCACATAATCTGTCAAAGCTGCAAATTTTTATTTGTCACGGTCTGACGATGAGCTAAACAGTAAAAATAAATTTTCCAATTTGAAGGGCTATTCTCGAAGGAGCTAATGAACAATCTCTTTGAATTTGATTAATTCCTTAATACTTTCCATTTTTCCAACGTTGAATGGTTATATTCCAAAAAAAATGATGATAAAACTATAAAAGACAGACCCTTCTCATTTTTATTCAACAACATACGAACTGTTTTTTTATATTGGCAAAGTGACTGTTGAATTTTTTGCCTTCTAATAAAAATAGAAAAAATTGTTGGTCCAATCAAACTCAATATCCAGGACAACTCCTGAATTGGAAGATCGTTCCTTTTCTTATACTAAGTTTTTAAGAACTATCAAATCCAAACCATTTGTAATACTTATACAAAAGAAGCATAAACATCTTTGATAAAAGATTCTTTTTTTGTCTTCATCCCATTTTAAGACTCAACAAATCCAAATTCATTGAATACTTTGAATCATAAATTTTCCTGATTGATTTTTCATTTCCAGAAAGAAGATAATGAATTCTAGATTATCTCTATAGAACATATCTTTGGGAAAGTGTTTTCCTAAATTAAGAGAAACTTAAACAAAAAAACATTATAAAGTAAAGGATTGATAAGATGGGGTACCCTTGTTTGAAGTGATAGCCAGATAAGTTAGCCACTTGATGCAAAGCCATCTTCCATCTCTCCAACCTCTCGATGTTGTGGTTCAACCTCTCTTTCTTAGCTTTGAACCTTTCTTCATGCCTAGCCAAAGCTTCTCCATAACTACCCTTTTGGTGTCTCACATCAGAAGGATCTAAGTTATAGAAAACCGGCAAAACCAACAAACCTTTCCTCTTAGAACAATCCATGATGGTAACAAGTTCATCTAAGCAAAATGATGAAGAAGCATAGTTGTGAGAGAGCACAGTGATGGCTATTCTAGACTCTTCAGTTGCCTTCCCAAGTGCTGGTGTTATTTCCTCTCCTCTTTCAAGCTTCTCATCATCAATGAAAGTGCGGATTCCCTTGTCATCAAGAGCTTTGTAGAGATTGCCAAAAAAACCATGGCGTGTGTCTGATCCTCTAAAGCTTAGGAACACATCATAGATGAATGAATAGGAACATGATATTGCAGCCATGAGAAGAGAAAAAACTAGATAAGATCAAGGATGTTATGATGTGTCTTTGAAACCAAACTTTGAAGATATTAATAAATGTGAAACTTTAGACCAATAATGGGACAATGACTTTTGCTACCAAACATCAAAATACCTCTCTCTTTTCACGGCAATCACAAAGAATCCATGTTAAGTTTTAAGTTTTGTCACTCTCATAATTCATTTTGCGATTTTTTTACTATTTTTTTAATTGTTTATAGACTAGAGTTAACTTTTATGAGAGGTGATCTTACTCAATTTAGTATAGGACATTTATGAGTGATTTTTTTTAATATTTAATATGTTTGTTTATACTTGTATGACTGACACAACCCTCTTATTTAACTTTGATCACATGTTAGGTGTAGTTTTAAATTTTAATTTTACTTCTTATTGTTTCAAAAAAATACCACTTTATATAATATTAGAGGGGTTTATTATCTACGAGATTCTACAATATTAAAAGTCAGCCCTAATCTTTTAGGTGTCACCAGTTCATTCCTTTCATAATCTTTTGTTTTCTTATTTTATCTACTCTAATCAATATTATGTTAACTCATTTTCTTATAAAATATAAAGATAGAAATTATAAATATTTATTTCAAATATAGATAAAAAAATATACTATGTATTTTATAAAATTATTT
The DNA here is from genome assembly GCA_037954015.1 of Psophocarpus tetragonolobus. Classification (NCBI taxonomy): domain Eukaryota; kingdom Viridiplantae; phylum Streptophyta; class Magnoliopsida; order Fabales; family Fabaceae; genus Psophocarpus; species Psophocarpus tetragonolobus. The sequence goes on along the minus strand of CM075696.1, from coordinate 28,181,988 downwards.
TTTATTTATTTTATCAATTTTAACCTTTTCTTTATTTATTTTTTTGGAAAAAAAAACCTTTTCTTTAGTATATTTTTTTGGAAAAATATACTATGTATTTACAAAATAATTTTATTGATAAATTTGTTTTAACCCAATCGATTCAACTTTATTCATTTTTCTTATTTCTATTCATATTATTTATCTTCTATATATCGAATAGAGCATTAACAGAACCATGAGAAAAATTAATTACTAATAATCCAACAAATATTTAATTCAGTAGTATTTCTTAAAAGTATCAAAATGGTTAAAATTAAGTCCCGTATTTAATTAAATTCTCAAACTAGCCTTGTTTCTTTTTAGTAGAAGTAGTTCATGTTATATAAAAGCAAGAGTTAAAAAATACAATAGGGATAGAATCAATAAGAGAGAGACTAGTATAGGAAATGGATAATCTAGCTAAGTTATGAGCTACTTTATTTGTTTCACGTCTAATATAGTTAACATTAATATTAGGTCTAGATTGCAAAAAATTCCTATAAAACTGGACTATAATCCAAATTCAGAAAGATCTCTAGAATTTATTCTTATGCTAGTTGTCACTTGTAGACAATCTGTTCAATAGAAACATTTTTCAAACCTTTAGAATAATCCACTCAATGGCTTTTTTAACCGCTAAAGCTTCACCTTCGACAACTGATAGGAAAAAGCTCTTAGTTAAAGTAGGAGCTTTAAGAAAGGAAGGTAGCCCCATCATCGCGAAGAAAGCAACCAATGCCAAAAGATAAAAGATCCTCAAAGAAATTAGCATCAACATTACATTTGATAGAGTCAAGAAAGGGGGCATCCAATGAGGAATATGATTAAAGGAGGAGGTTTGGGAAGTAACCTGGGCAAAGTTTCTAATTTGGGCATTGTTACATTGCACAAAAATATCTTCGGCTATGTGGAGAATATCGTTTATAGAATTAGTAAAGTTATTCCATAATCGGTCATTCCTATCATGCCAGAGACTCCACAAGATCATGCAAAATCTAGAGACGGTGGATTGTCTAAAGGAGAAAAGCATAAGAAAGATGAAATCCTTAAAGCCTTCAACTTTTGCAGCAATGTTGTAAATGGCAGAGAAAAGATCTATAGAACTCCAGCACTACTCAATTCTCGTACAACCAATAAAAACATGGCAACACTTTTCCAAGTTTGGGTCTCAGTTAACACATGTGATAGGACAAATGACACCTTTTTGCCGCAACCTTGTTCTAGTAGGCAAACAATCTCTATAGGCTTTCCATAAAAATTGTTTGATCTTAGGAGGAAGACCAAGGCTCCATATTGTGTTCCAATTGCATGTGATTATTAGATGTTGCATGTTTAGAAGGTTTAGGGCACCATGATTAGCAATTTTGACAAAATAAGCCCCATCTTTTACTCCAGCGTCAAACTAAAGTATCAATGCCACCATGCAAAACAGGTGGAACACGAAGAACTTCCTTAACTTCCTCAAAAGGGAGGATAGAATCAGGAAGGTCCAAGTTCCAATTACCTTTATCATGACCGATAAGGTCTTTAACTACCATATTTTGTAAACCATCCGGTGGTAAAGTGCAAATGCAAGAATGAGACTCACCCCTAAGCCAAGGGTCACTAAAAACCTTGATTCTTTACCCATTGCCAATTTGCCATTTACACCCCTCTTCAAACAGCAAACAAGCATTCTAAATGCTTCTCCAAGAGAAGTTGGGGTTATGACCAAGATTGGAGTTTAAGAAATCATCCTCGGCAAAGTATCTAGCTTTCATAGTTCTGGCCACCAAAGAATTAGGGTATTGGAGGAACTTCCAACCTTGATTGCCTAAAAGGGCTAGATTAAAATCATGGAGGTCTTGAAAATTCATACCACCATCTTTTTTTGTCAAAGTCAACCTATCTCATCACATCCAATTAATTTCATGACTAGTTCCCCTTTGAGAGCTCCACCAAAAAGAGTTTAACATTTTTTGGATATCATCCAAAAGAGAGGAGGGGAGCAAGTAGGCTTGCATACAATAAGTAGGGACAACTTGCAGGACAAATTTGATCATAATCTTCTTTCCATCACGAGAAAGATGTTTACCAGACCAAGATTGGATCTTCCGCCACACTTTGTCTTTGATGTAGCTAAAAATTCTCTTTTCATTGCTTGGCCCAAACCTTCTTTAACACCTAACTCATTGAACATAAAGTCACGTATGGGAGTGCTAGTGTTACAACTAAATAAGATATCAGACTTTTGAAAATTAATTAATTGACCTAGGGAATTTCCCAAAAGCTCAAGAATATGTTTCATTTCAAAGCATTCATTTTCACATGCTCTAAAGAAAAAAGGACACAGTCATCAGCAAAGAGTAAATGGCTATTGTTAGAGCCTTCTTGCAAATTTTTATACCATGAAATTTTTCTGTCTTTTTGAAAATTTAATAAGAGCTGAGAGACCTTCCATTCCGAGAATGAAGAGATAGGGGGAAAGAGACCTTCCATACCTAAGACCGCGCTCAGGGGAGATAGAGCCTATCTTATCATTATTAATCAGGATAGAGTAGACAAACGATTCAAGGCACATAAGGATCCAATTGACCCATCTAGTAGAAAAACTCATCTTAAGCATAAGAGCTCGAATATACCTCCAACTAACTCTATCAAAAGCCTTACTGAAGTCACTCTTGAGAGCAACCTCATCCACACACCCTCTGGATTTACAATTAAGATAGTGCATAACTTCATTTGCAAGAAGGATATTATCTATCATAGCTCAACTTGTGATAAAGGCACTTTGTTCCTTAGAAATACAAGAAGGAAGCACTTTGTTCCTTAGCAATACAAGAAGGAAGAACTCTTTTAAGCCTATTTGTAAGAATCTTGGACAAGACTTTATAAGCAACATTGCAAAAGGAGATAGGATGAAAAATTGTCATACTTGTTAAAAGTGATGTCATTCAAGTCGCCAATAACACACTAGGGCAAAGAAACATCAACGACCAACGAGCATAAGAGATTCCAAGAATGGCTACAACGAGCTCTATCAGGGATATAGAAACCAATAAGACACCAATCCTCCTCACCATCAACAGAAACAACAACATTTATATAGTTAGGGGACTAGCTAATAATATTGCAAGAAAATAGGTCTTTCCAAAAAAGAGCAAGTCCACTGTTTCTACCTTGTTTGTCAACAACAAAGATCCCATTATACTCGAGTTTGACACAAATGGCTTCATTGGATTGAGAATCACTTATACCTTCACAAAGTAACAAATTTTCCGGTTTATGGAACTAGACTAGGTCTTTAAAGCCAGAACTACTCTCAAGTGACCCAACCTCCGACAGATCTAACTAAGGATACTCATGGTCCTAGGTAGACCTGGTTGCCAGGACCTGCCTCTAAAAAATTCACATCTGATTTATGAGCAAGTAATTTCTCTACTTGTATTTTGTGGCCCACATTAACAATATTGTCACACTCCATGTCTTCCATGATTCCTGTGGTATCTTTCTCACGATGTTGCTTCTTGTCATCCAAGATGAAATCATTTTCACTATTTTTTGTCTCACCATTAGGGTGAAAGGCAACTTGCATGATCAATAATTCACTCATCATTTTCACTATTTTTGTCATCTGCAAAGTTCCTAGCATGACCTGCAAGGCAACTTGCATGATCAATATTTCACAATCATGTAACTATACAATTTGATCACATGATTTGTAATGTCTTACTATACAATTGTGAATTACATAATTGGTAATGTCTTAGTTTAATATGCATGTGCAATATTTATATGCATATGACAAATTTTGACATTTTACACTCAAGGTAGTGTAAAAGTCTTTTACATTGAACAGTGTACACCAATTAAACTCTTAATATTTATAGTTGATTCTAAATCTAAAATTGCTCTGTGCATACAAAATCATGTTTGTTGGTTCCCCTGTGTTACATCAGTATTAAACAATTTTACTCTATTTTTACTCTAACGGGAGAAGTTTCAAACAACTTTAATAACTCACAATTTTATAGTATTTTAATTTCCAACTTCATTAAAATTATGATACCTTAAAATTATTTTTTAGTTTTATTACATATTAAAATATTAAATATTATAAATCATCTAAAATTATTTTTGTTAATTTTGAAAAAAAAAATTAATATTCATAATATTTAATAATATTATAATTTTAAAACAATAACAATTACATAACATATTTAATAACAATTTAATAATATTTAATGATATTTTATTCAAACAACAATTGTTTAAACAAGTTGAAGAACTAAATTATTAGATTAAACAATTTTGCTAGCAAGTATAGTTAGAAATTATCTCTTTTATATTAAATCAATAATTCAATAATATAAAACATTCAAAATATAAATCACATTTCAAAAACAATTTTACAAAAACAAATAGAACCTGTTTGTTTAAAATTATTTCTTAAAAAAATAACTTTTTTTTAAAAGAATCACTTATAAGAATTTTTAAGATATTTATATCTAGTTTTTTTTAAGAAGTAGAATCAGACAATAATCAATTTTTCATTTTTTTTCAAGAAAAACTTAAAGCTGCTTATAAAAAAAGTTACAACAAAAAAAGAAAAGAAAAACTAATAAATATATATTTTTTAAAAAAAGTAATTTTTTATAATTAGAACCAAATAAAAATTCAGTATTGATTATACAAAAATCTTTATAATAAATTAATTTTTTGAAACAATTTTAAAAAGTAGCCACAACCAAACTTGTCCTACTACATTGAAAATAGAATAATACATAACTTGAGGAAGGAGTGACAAGAGTAGATGAGTTGAGTTGAGAGCAAATGCGAATTTGAATAGCGAAGCCATTTAATTTCCCGCCGATTTTCTAAATCCCCATTCGCTTCCTCAGACCTCAACGCTTCCTCCGAGTCGACTCGTCCGAGACATGGACCCGCCCGCCGAGTCCGCACCCGACTCAGCCTCTCGCCACCGCGCCACCCGCCCCAGGCTCTTCATCAAGGAGATGGTCATGCGCAACTTCAAGTCCTACGCCGGCGAACAGCGCGTCGGTCCCTTCCACAAGGTTCCTTTAGGGTTTCTCTCTAACTTCCAATTGCTTTCATTTCGCTTCCCAACTTTTCAATTGATTTTGTTTCACTCGCGCCTTCCCAATGCTTCTGTTTTGCCTGCAAACTTTTAACTTGCTTCGATTTCACTTCCGAATTTTTAACTGCTTTGCTTTCATTTGTGAATTTGTCAACTATTCTGCAAGTTTCAGTCTTTTATTTCACTCTTAGACTTCGAATTTTTCGGTTTCAGAGTTTCTCCGCCGTGGTGGGACCTAACGGGAGCGGGAAGAGCAATGTCATTGACGCGATGCTGTTTGTGTTTGGGAAGCGAGCGAAGCAGGTGCGTTTCTAGAATGTTGTTGAAACCAATGAGTATTGTTGAAGATTTGATCTTCTTCTTGTTTTTTAAACTGTTTTTAAGATGTGAATCGAATTGAATTGTTCTAGAATGCTGTTTGTCATTGAATTGTTGTTCTAGAATTTTTCGAATTTTGGACTGTTTTTTTGTTTTTTAGATTTGATCTTGTTGTTTTTTTAACTGTTTTCTAGCATTTATGAATGCACTATGTTTTTTTTTTCAAATGTTTTGTGCTTTTTAAATTTTTGGAAACCGATTGTGGTTGTTGCAGATGCGGCTGAACAAAGTTTCTGAGCTAATACACAATTCTACCAATCACCAGAATTTGGATAGTGCGGGGGTTTCTGTTCATTTTCAAGAGATTGTGGACTTGGTACTTTCTCTTATCATTATTTTTAACATTGTATGATGTTTAATGCTTGATGCTTGCCGTTTTTTCTGAAGGTTTATGCTTGTTGCTTGAGGATATGCTTATAATAATAATAACAATAATTGTGAAAGTGACATGTATTTTAGCTTGGAAAATTGTATCTATCTAAAAATCTTATATTTAATTGAGTTGAATGTCATTGTGGGATTCATGTAGTTGATTTCATCTAGTAGAAGAAAACTATTGTGGATTGAACTAGTCAATCTGATGTTTGAATATATCTTTGTTTTTTTAAACTGAAAAGTTAAGGATTTGTTTGGGCTTTTAGTAATAATAATAATAGTTTACTAAAATGCTATCTTTTTTCTACTTTGTTGCATGTTTTCAAGAATTTATTACAAAATGAAAACAGCTTTGTTGAAAACACAAACTGAAATGAAAATAAAAAACAAACTAAAGACCCCAGAAAATATACAAAAGAATAACTTATCTGGCTTAGGTCTCAGTTTTATTTTTCTTACTTTCCTAGTTTCCTTAGTTATTTTTTCTGCTATGATCTTGTTTTTAAGGTGATCTTTATGCTTCAGCTAGTTAAGTTTTTCAGCCTTGTGGTTTTATGAAATGAAATGACCTTTTATAATTTCCTCATTTTCATCTTTGCTATTAAAGATAAAGAAGAAAGAACTAAAATCATCAATGAATGCAGGATGGTGGAATCTATGAAGCTGTTCCAGGAAGTGATTTTGTAATTACCAGGGTGGCTTTCCGAGATAACTCCTCTAAGTATTACATTAATGATCGCACAAGTAACTTTACAGAAGTTACCAAGAAACTGAAAGGGAAAGGTGTTGACCTTGACAATAATAGGTTTCTTATCCTTCAGGTTCGGGATTTGTTGTATGACACTTACTGGTTTTTCTGGAAGTGTTTTGTGTTCACCTCTTCTGATGTTTGATCTGTTTCTTATCAGGGTGAGGTTGAGCAGATTTCCCTTATGAAACCAAAAGCTCAAGGACCTCATGATGAAGGTTTCCTAGAATATCTGGAGGATATCATTGGAACCAACAAATATGTGGAAAAGATTGATGAATCACATAAAATGTTAGAACTCTTTGCATTCTTTTCCGAGAGAAAGAGAACATGCAATTTTTTCAATAAACATTATTAACCCATATATACTTGTTGCAGTAGTGGTTTGATTTTTTTTATTTGATTTTGATGAAGTATTTATTCACAATTCAGGGTGTTTTAATGATTTGTTTGTTTTCAAAATAGCTTATAATCAAAACCATATTAAGAAGGCTTTTGTAAAAGACAGCAAGTTTTCGTAGCTTTGGATATTTTATTTTATATTTGTTTAAAACTTTTTTAGGAAGCCTTCATAGTTCATATATGTTGTTTTGGGAATAAGCTAATTTAAATGCTCTCTAATCAAATTCAAACATGCTCAATTAATGTTTCATATATTCTAACCATTCTTTATTGGCGCTGCTGCCTGAAGGATAATTTACATTTTGTTGAGCTCGTCGTTGAGCTTACTAACTTAGTCCTTTGATTTCGATTTTAGAATTTCTAATGCTGAAACAATGTTTTTTATGTTTTAGGTTAGAATCCCTGAATGAGAAAAGATCTGGGGTGGTACAAATGGTTAAGCTATCCGAGAAAGAAAGAGACAGCTTGGAGGCAAGTAAATTTGTGGTTTTATTTAGCATTTGATGTTTGTTAAACACCTTACAATTCTTTTGCCACAGGATGTGAAAAATGAAGCAGAAGCATACATGCTGAAGGAGTTGTCTCTGTTGAAATGGCAAGAGAAAGCTACAAAATTGGCCGTTGATGATACGGGTGGAAAAATGGATGAGTTACAAGGGAATATTACTACTCTAGGAGAAAATCTCAAGGCAGAAAGGTCAGTTTGGATTTCAATGGGTAATTTCTATGTTGAATTTGTATTTTTGTCTCATGAAGAACTTGGTGATATCTTATTCCAGGGATAAAATCCAAGAAAGTAAACAAACTCTCAAAGAGCTTGAAACTAAGCACGACAACTATATGAAACGACAAGAGGTTTGGATGACATGGGCTTTGAAATTGGAACAGTTTTCATGGTTATATTGTTGGGCGTTTTATTCTTAATCTTAAACTTTTGAGGTAGTAATCTACTCATTATTTTTTTCTTTCATTTTCATACAATAGGAATTAGATAATGATATGAGGAAGTGCAAGGAAGAGTTCAAAGAGTTTGAGAGGCAGGATGTTAAGTATCGGGAGGATTTTAAACATGTCAATCAGAAGATAAAAAAGCTAGAGGATAAAGTAGAAAAGGTGAAGGGAGGTCAATGTTTTTTGCAACTGAAAGCATGTGCTAATGAGACATGTTATCCTCATGTTTATACTTTCTATGTCAGGATTCATCAAAAATTGAAGCCCTTACAAAAGAGGGTGAGGAATCAACTGAAATGATACCAAAACTTGAGGACAGTATCCCAAAACTGCAAAAGTTGTTGTTGGATGAGGAGAAGGTCTTAGAAGAAATCACAGAGAGTTCCAAAGGTGGAGTCTTTTCTTTCCTTCTTTTTTTTTTTTCAAATTTATGAGTAGTGCTTTTAATTTTGCTTTGCTGAAGTGGTGATGCATCTCCATGGTTATGCTTAGTCAAAGCCTCTTTAAGACTTTTTCAATTCTTAAGTACGACTCCTTGGAAGTTGCAACATTAGGTAGTGTTTGTTTTGAAAGTTTTCTATTTTCATTTTCAGATAAAACAGTAGCAAAAATATGTTTGGTTACAATTTAGAAAACATTTTAAAACAAAAAAACTGAAAACAGAAACAAAATTGTTTTCAGTGTTTTCAAAAGTTAATACTATGTGAAAACTTGATAACAATATTGTAATTATATAAAAAAATATATAAATGTATTTTAAACTATATATATAATATATAAATAATTTATAAAATTTATGTTAAAATTGATTAAATTTAACTATATTATTTTTTGAATATAGAAAATATCAACTGAAAACAAACATATTTTCTGATGTTGAATACGTAAAAATGAAAATAATTTTTAGAAAATGAAAACAGAAAACATTTTTTCTAACCAAACGCCACCTTATATTTTCCATTCTGTTTTATCATTAAAATGCTTAGTTTAGTTAGGTTCCTTATTCTAATACCCAGCAGTTAGTCATGGCTTCTGCTGCTTCATATTAAAGAAAGTATTACTCTATATACATGTGCATACATGTGTGTGTAATATTATATGTATGTGTAAATTTATATAATTTATCAACATCAGCTATGTTTTATGTAGATTTAGAAATATACTCTGCTATGTCTTTGTTTGAGTCAACTGTATATAATTATCCCTCAATGTGTAAATTGTTTTTCCTTTTTTCACTGTCTGGGATACATCTTGCTATTTTCAGTTTCTTTCTTTTTTCTTAATGGTGGAAAATGGTCTTTATAAGGTTGATTTCTATGTGGAATATAGGATTTTGTCTTTATAGTATTCTTTTTTTCCTTTTGTTAACCCTGTCATTGACTTGTAAGCAGTTGAAACTGAGAAATTCCGCTCTGAGCTTGCTAAAGTTCGTGCTGAGCTTGAACCTTGGGAAAAAGATTTGATTGAGCACAAGGGAAAACTTGAAGTTGCATCTACAGAGAGTAAACTTCTAAATGAAAAGGTGAGAATGACTTGCTCTTTGTCAGATCTAAAGCCAAATGGTAGTAAACCCACATGTTACATTAATTATTTATGGTAATTGTAGAAGGATTCTCTCTAACGAGCTTTCCTTAATTGTTTCTGTTAAATTTTTCTGCTACTTTATAATTTGAAGGGTTTGTTTGATTTAGGTGAAGGACTGGACATCAGAAATATTATTATACTATTGTTTGATTTTGAAAGAGGTCATGGAACAACATGAAAAGGGATGAAGAGTGAGACAAAAATGAATAATTTTATTATTTAGTAAACTAAGGAACAACTTTTTGTATTATGTGCAATATTATTGTAAGAGTTTAATTAGTATATACTGACAGTATAAAAGACTTTTACACTGACGTTTTAATCATAACTCTTCATTTATATGACTTTTAAAGTATTAATTGACAAGGTTGTCAGGAAGGTTATACGGCATATGGCGGCTAGGACCTTTAAGCGCCATACTGCCATGGCGAACAATATATATATATATATATATATATATGTATAAAATATAATGCAAAAACAGCAAAATAACAATCAGATTAATCAAAACCAACAATTTAACAATCTAAAATTCATAGAATTCATAATCTAGTGATATTGCCATCATTAAAACTTAAAAACATAAATTCCTAACCAAAACAAAAGGATTAAACAACCATAAAAAACAGTAAACACAATGACAAGTCCAAAAATTATTTTATTTAATCCTCTTCATCTTCATCAATGTCTGCATAGTTAACTTCAAAGGGCGATGCTGCTCATCCAAGAATCCTTCAGCTTCTTCTCCATTTGAATGTGCCAAATTAGCATTTGACACTAATTTCTACTGCTAGAATCAGAATTAAGAACATTGTCTTAGAAGATGAGTTCACAAAAAAGTTTATGATGCTTCTTTGTTTTCTATCCGTCCAAGCATTTGACATTAACGAATACCCAAAATTTGCCCACTGATCCTCTAGTGGCTGCATTAACTCTTTAGTGTACTCCACCTCTTTCTGAAGAAGTGGTACTCTAATGTCATGGTAGGAAGGAGCTTTCAAATGTCTCCTAAAATTCCCAACTTCGCGAAGCATATCTTGAAAACTTTCTAATTTTATTAAGTTGAAAGGTAAGCCAGCTTGGTACCAAAAGCGGGCTATGTATTGGTACACCCTTTCTAAAGCTTTTTTATCACAAAGCTCTCTTATGCCCGCTTGCACTAGTTTTTCTTTCCTATTCTTTGTAGCTGTAGACTGAGCTTGACTAAAAAGGTCCATAGGTCCCTTCCTTGTATCTTTCAATCTCAAATCACCAACCAGAGGTAGCTTAGATGAAGCATCAGAACTTCCCATTTCCATGAACCCTTCTTCAAAATGTTCTTCAATATCTTGCATTACTTTTTTAAACGTTTCAGTTTGCTTCTGCTTCTTTCCATCCATAGCTGCCCTTATTTCAACCTTTACAGCTTCAGGAGCCATCAAGCAAGCTGTAACATTTTCTACTTTTCCAATCAAATGTTGCTTTCCTCTTGTTATACCTCCTTTCATGACCTTCCGACAATAATTACAATAAATTTCAATTGTATCATTCTCTCTAACGGGTGTACAGTGCTTCCATCTGACATCAGTCCTCTTAGAGCTAATTGAATTTGAGGATACATTTAGGGTGTTTGTTTCTCTCCCGGACATGATTATTAAACTGTAAAAAAAAATTGAAAAATAGCTTTTATAAAAAAAAAATCAGAAACAAAAAAAAAAGAAAAAGAAAACTAATATCTCTTTTATATATAAAAAAAGAGAGATATTAGAGAAAGGAGGAACCTGTGTGCGTGAGGAAGAAGAGAGGAACAATGCTCGACGGCGGCAGCGCGAGGAAGAAGAGGAGCAATGTCGACGGCGGTGGTGCAAGGAAGAAGACCGAAGAGGAACAGTAGTCGCGACGCACTGACGAGGAAGACAGACGCTGTTTCGCGACTCACGAGGAAGAGAAGAGGCGTCTCAAGTGGCTATCGTCGGTGCCGAAGAACTCGTCGGAGACTACACGGCGGTCATTACGAGGTGATTGCGTGAGGTGGGTGAGATGAGTGAGGTGAGCTGGTGGCTAGGACATGCACAAACAGTGTTTGGCATCAACCGGTTTGACCCGACCCTGTCCAAAAACGTAAAAAAAAGAAGAAAAAAACCCAACTAGGCGTTATGTCCGCCATGCCCGCCATGCGCCGCCACCCTGTTTCCGTCATGGCGCCCACCACACAGCAAAAAGCGGACTCACGCCATAGCTAGCCATAACGCCCATCAAGGATTGCGGCCTCTGGTGCCACGGTGTTACAGCGCCACTATAACCGCTAGTTGATAACGCTGTTAATTGGTAAAGTCAACAAATTTATTATAAATAAATGATTGTGATTGAATATCAACGTAAAACTTTTTACATTGACAGTACATACTAATTAAACTCTTATTGTAAAATAATAGTAAAAAAACTTAACGTACTTCATTCATACACATGCTATCACCATGTCAAAACAACAACCACTTCCTCAGCCATCACCATCATGACAACCAATATCGACTGGCACTGCCACCTCTGCGACTGTTGTCATTAGCATCACTGTTACTGTCACTACCATACTACTGCTTTTATTCCTGCCACTGTTTGTCACTGCCAGTGCTGTTTCTGCCATCACTACCATTGTTGTTGCCATTGTATAACACAAGGGGTTTTACACTTTATAGGCGTTTTGCATTATTCTTCTGTCTAGTAGTATTACTACTTAGGCATGCTTAATACAGCACAAAAAATTGTTGGTTTTCTGTACTTATGCATCAACTACCACAACATACTAAACGAAGAGTTGTGTTGGAACTCTGTTATTTGTACTTTTTTGTTCTGCTTTTGCTGCCCTTCAATTTGAATCAAACACACCCTTGATACCATAAGAAACTGAACATGGACACAAGTACCTTAATACTTTGATATATTCAAGAGATATTTTTATGTGAAGCTTATATTTTGATTCTTAATTTCCATAGAATCATAATTGTTGAAAAGCATATGCACAATGGATTGCATCTCACACAAATTGTATTTTTTTTAATAGGCAAATATTAGTTTTAGTGTGTTAGCTTTGTTAGTGAAAGGATTTAAACCCACGACCTCTCCCTCCCTCATCTCTCCATTTTACCACCAGACCAACCTTATAAGTCCTCACACAAATTTGTATTATTCCCCCTTTTTGAGGCAAGTGAATAAAATTGTTGACACTTATATAATTTAGCTTGTTTGGTTCATTTTTTTAGTGTGTACTGTTTTTTTCTGTATGTTCTTAACATTGCATACAAAATGTGTGCTATGATAAAAATATTTTAATCCTGTGTTTCAAAGTAGATAAATTGTTCTTGTTGTTGTACTTATCTAGTTGTGATAGAAAATCAAAATTTGATTTTGTGGAGTCACCACTCTCCATACCGTCAAATTATGAACCCCTTTGCTGTTAGCCTGTTAGATTATAATTCAAAGTTTATCTCTGTTGGCATATTTCCCACTTTTTGTGTATTTGTATATATAATTTACAATTGTTATGCATTTAATAAATATGAACATAGCTGCCTGAAGCTAGGTTAGTCATAGATGGTATGTTAGTTTCTTCCACTATAACAGTTTACCCTGATAAGCAACAAAGCCTGAGAAAAGATTAAACTTATGAAATACGTAGAACTATAACTAGTAAGATAAACCAAAGTTTCTTCTTCACTTTAAATAAAAGGGCATCTTTCTGGCTTGCATGCTGGGGATTCATGAGTGATGTACTTATTTATTTATAGTGAATTGCTGTACACATGTGTAGCTTAATCCCTTTATATTTTTTAGGTGCATGTTTAATAGAACAGTACTCTTGTTTTAATTTTGCAGCATGAAGGTGCTGCTCAAGCTTTTAAAGATGCCCAAATGCAGATGAAAAGCATATCAGAAACAATTAAATCAAAAACTACCAGCATTTCTCAAATCAAGAGTGATATAGAAAAGAGCAAGCGTGAAGCTTCAGGAGCTCACCAAATCGAAGAAGTAAGAAACTTTTCCTTATTTTTAATGGTTGATTCTATTTCTTTAACAATTTATTTTCTGAGGCCTGTGGTGATATGATTGCTCTTTTTCAAGGAATGTATCAAAGAGCAAGATGAACTGATTCCTCTTGAACAAAGTGCTAGACAAAAGGTTGCTGAGCTGAAGTCTGTTCTAGATTCTGAGAAGAGTCTGGGATCAGTTCTTAAAGCAATTCTGAAAGCTAAGGAAACAAAACAAATAGAAGGAATATATGGCCGCATGGGCGATTTAGGTGCTATTGATGGTGAGGTTTTCCAATTGCAATTTTCTGGCTTCATGAAATTCTTTGCTTTTCATATTATACCCTTGAATGCTTCAAAAACTGTTAGAAAATATGATTTACATTTGGATAATGGATGGTCATGATTGTATCTAATTTTCAATATTGATTTTTTTGTTCATATTTAGCACTATAGAATATTCAAAAGCAAATATATCTTATTCTATTTATTGGAAATGAAATAGGTTTATAGGCTTGGCTCAAGTCAAGGCTCAATCCATATATTGTTGAACTTTTGAACTACTGGCTAAAAGCTAAGGCTGTAATTCTGCCTATTCATTATTTAGTTATTGATTGAGACTTTGAGAGTAAGTAAACTTGTGGTGAGGAGCAATCACATCTTGAAAATTTGAATACCTAAAAAATCATATCTATTAAGCATTTTTCTAATATCTAGACATAAGTAATATTAAACCCATAATTTGTCTCATGTTACCAGAAGCATTCTTTCTATTCTTTGGAGTAAGATTATATTCTCAATGGTCTTCATTGTAGAATGAAGCAAGAATTATAATTAACAGCAAATTTAGTGCTTAGTATACATTAGTCATTTATTCTTTATGGAATAAGGAATCTGATTTTTGTGTTTATTAGTAATAGTTAACACAATCCTAATTTTCTTATTACAATACTAGTAATTTATACTTCATAAAAAGGGATCTGCAATTTCTTCCAGGTGTATTATTAGTAGTTAATGCAATCCAAATTTTCTAGTAGTACAAATGTTTTGCTTTAGAATGATATTACATCAGCTTAATACTATTAAATTTTTCTTTATCAATCCAGGAACGGTTAATAATGATCTTTGTGCTACTCTGCTTTGTATGTAATCAATGCATGTTGTTTAATTCACTTATAAATCATTGCAGCAAAATACGATGTTGCTATATCAACAGCATGTCATGGGCTTGATTATATTGTGGTGGAAACAACAAATGCAGCTCAAGCATGTGTTGAGTTACTCCGTAGAGAGAACCTTGGTGTTGCTACTTTCATGATATTGGTATTTTTTATATTACTCATCTTGTTTTTTTTGTCTTTAAATGGCTGTTTAATATTTTGAATGGCATAATTAAATTTGTTCACTTTTACTTTTGGACCCTTGGATTTGTTTATCATGACTGGGTTTGTGCTCATATATGTTAATTTAACGGCATGTTTGGTTACGTTGGAATAAGGGAAAGTTTTCTGTTTCCCTTTTTTTCCCCACTAATAGTTACAGATATGTGATCATAATTTCACTGTTTTTTTGTTTTTAAAGATTTATATGGTAATGGTGATATCACCCATTAACTTCCAACTAACATCGAGTTTTTGGCGTAGTTGGTCTTTTATCAGTTTTAAACTACTTGAATTTAACAACAGACAATGTTAATAGCAATTTTATAATGATTTTGGAGGGAATCTACTCCTATGAGCCTTGAGCCTTATTTGGTCTGTAGTGTTTATGTTGTTCTGATTATACTTGAAACATTTTTTTTGATAAATATAACCAGTATATAATTTCTTTATTCAGGAGAAGCAAGTTGATCTTCTTCCAATGATGAAAAAGAATGTAAACACTCCAGAGGGGGTCCCACGCCTTTTTGATTTAGTGAAAGTTCAAGATGAAAGAATGAAGCTTGCTTTCTTTTCAGCACTCAGAAACACTGTGGTTGCCAAAGATCTTGACCAGGTCAGTCTCACTTTTGTAGTGGATACTCCATTCTGATGATAAATATTATGGATTCATCATAATAGTATTTTTCAGATATGAAATCATTAAGCCCATGGTTTAGAATTGTGTTGATGAGAAAATTTTGTTTTGAACTTTTGATGCTTATGACAATAATGGGTATTATCTGTACTGTTTAAGAAGGCACAATAGTCAAATAGGAGGCTTAACCTGCTTACCATTTGGTTGCAAAGTTGCAATAATATAAAATCTAGACTTGTTGCATTTGCAATTGTTCATAAAGTGAAGTTAAATGGCTAAATAGGCACACTTTCTTACTCGTAAAATTTAGGCAACACGTATAGCATATGGTGGAAACAATGAATTTCTTCGAGTGGTTACTCTTGATGGTGCACTCTTTGAAAAATCTGGAACAATGAGTGGCGGCGGTGGTAAGCCCCGTGGTGGGAAGATGGGGACATCTATTAGAGCTACAAGTGTGTCTGTAGATAGTGTTACAAATGCTGAGAAAGAGTTGTCTAGGTTGACTGATAAATTGAATGAGATTCGTCAAAGAAGTACGGCTGCTGTGCAACGTTATCAGGCCTCAGAAAAAGCTATTGCTACTTTAGAAATGGAGTTAGCTAAAAGTCAGAAGGAGGTAATGGATTAGTTCTCAGTCTGAGAAAGGTAAATTGTTATTTTCTTGAAATTGTTGATGCAGGGCATTGAGACTTTTTCTCCCGTTTCTCTACAGGTTGACAGTTTAAATTCACAATATAATTATATTGAGAAACAACTTGAATCCCTTGAGGCAGCATCAATGCCACAGGAGGATGAGCTTCACAGATTGAAAGAGCTGAAGAAGATTGTTTCTGCAGAAGAAAAGGAGATCAATAGACTTACCAATGGATCTAAACAACTGAAGGAAAAGGTTGGCTTGGAACTTCACTATCTTTTAATTCCTTTACAAATTGAGGGTTGCCTGATAACAGGCCTTGCATTTATTTTTTATTTCTCAAGGTGGATGGATGTTGAAATAAAGTGTTATATTTAATTATTTATATTTAATTTTCGTAGTTTAATCAATGTTTTCCATTCACAGGCTTTGGCGCTCCAGACAAACTTAGAAAATGTTGGGGGTGAAAAATTAAAATCTCAGAAGTTGAAGGTCCAGAAAATTCAGTCTGTAAGCATTTCGTGTATTAAGAACCTTCAATTTTCTTTTGAAAGGCGTATTAAGAATCTTCAATTATATTTGATAATTTATATTGGGAATTGTGTGTGTACTAATGGTTCCACTTTTACTAGGATATTGATAAGAAAAATTCAGAAATAAACCGCCACAATGTCCAAATAGAGACAGGACAAAAGATGGTGAAAAAATTGACTAAAGGAATTGACGATTCAAAGAAGGAGAAAGACCGACTTACTGAGCAAAAGGAGAAGTTATCAGCAGCCTTCAAAGAAATAGAGCAGAAAGCATTTGTAGTTCAAGAGAATTATAAGAAAACCCAAGAGGTTCTTTTTATTGCCTTATTTTGGATTATGTAAAATTTGTGCATACGTAATGAAATACATTAATAATGTATAGTGTAATGCACCTTTTTCAAGTAATGAATACAGTTTGGTTGATATACTGGTATGGTTATGTTTAATTTACTTTTACTGTGCAGATGATTGACAAACATGTAATTGTCTTGGAGGAAGCAAAATCTGAGTACAATAAGATGAAAAAAGTGATGGATGAAATGCGAGCTTCTGAGGTACTAGTTGTTCATTTTTCATCGCCTCAACAAACTTGGATTTTTCTCATTGCAATCATTATTTTGCAGGTTGATGTGGACTTTAAATTAAAAGACATGAAGAAAGCATACAAAGAATTGGAAATGAAAGGGAAAGGTTACAAGAAAAGACTAGATGAGTTGCAAACTGCTATTCAGAAGCATCTTGAGCAGTATGTCATTAGATTACAGTTTTGGAATATAGTGTCTATCATTATGAAGTTCTTATAATATGGTAAATGGTATATAGAATTCAGGCAGATTTAGTGGATCAAGAAAAGCTACAAGCTGCATTGGCTGATGAACATCTTAATGCTGATTGCGAACTTAAAAAGGCCTGTGAAATGGTTGCTCTGCTTGAAGCACAACTAAAGGAGATGAATCCAAATCTGGATTCAATTTCAGAGTATGGGTTTTTCTAATTTGTCACACATGTTATTTTTACTTTTTCTGACGTTGCAGACTTGTAGTAGATTCACAATTTATTATGATTATTAGATATCGAAAGAAGGTAGCTTTATACAATGAGCGAGTTGAAGAACTTAATGCTGTCACTCAGGAGCGGGATGACATAAAGAAGCAGTATGATGAATGGAGAAAGAAAAGGTGTGTATAATATTTTATTTTTTTAATTCTTGCCTTTTGACTAAAACATTAGTTGAATGTGTTATGACAGATTGGACGAGTTTATGGAAGGATTTAATGCCATATCTTTGAAGTTAAAGGAAATGTATCAGGTTTGGGAATCTGATCTGAGTCTCTCCCTTGACACAAACACATGGAATTGTGCTTCACTCTCCTGTATATTTACCGATATTTCAACTTGTTATAGATGCCAAGTTGTCAATAAAATCTTGCATTGCTGGTTATAAAATGGTGCTGAACCAAAATATTTTTATTTTTAAAGGTTTAATCTTGCTGTGGATATTCTACAGTCTGATGCCCTAAAATTTTTAGGGTATAAATTACTATTTTTGTCTAAATTTATTTACATATGAGAGCTAGTTTAAATATTAACCACAAAATAGGTAGCTTGTGGCCGTAAATGTACATTTGCTAGAAATGAAATTAAAAATAAGGTGATGTATTTTTAATTATTTGTGAAAACAGGAAATAAAAACAATGAAGGTGTGTTCCATAGGCTTGTGATCAATAACATATATAAGTATAATCACTTCTTAACGTTCACAGATGATTACTCTTGGAGGCGATGCAGAGCTCGAGCTTGTCGATTCTTTGGATCCTTTCTCTGAAGGTGTTGTGTTCAGTGTCAGACCTCCAAAGAAAAGCTGGAAAAATATTGCTAATTTATCGGGTGGTGAAAAGGTTATAGAAGCTTGCTGTCAGCATTTTCCTTTGTGTTGGCCTCAATTCTTGAATTGTAAATCATTTGTATAAGCAAGAGTTCCATTTCCTGGCTGAAACCTTCATTAGCAATTGAACATGCATCAATTCTTAAACAAGCAAGAATTCATGGACACGGTGATCTTTTTTCAAATTTCAAATTCAGAGATTTTTTTTTTTTAATTTATTTTGCAGACTCTTAGCTCGTTGGCTCTTGTATTCGCTCTTCATCACTACAAGCCTACCCCGCTTTATGTAATGGATGAAATTGATGCTGCTCTAGGTACTTTCGATTAACTTTTACCCAAATTCTTTTCATATAAATTCTACATGGGTTTGCAATAAATTAAACTCCGTTGCTGTATGGTTGGGCCAGACTTCAAGAATGTATCTATTGTTGGACATTATGTGAAAGATAGGACAAAGGACGCCCAATTCATAATCATCAGGTAGGTTTTTTAATTGTTATCCCAAGAGTTTATGTTGTTTACTTGGCTTTTTATCAGTAATGTGTAAAAGAAATACATTTTTAATATTTTAACACATTTTTACTGAAATTTATTGAAATTTAAAAATACTATTAGTCTCACATATTTAATGAGTTTCATTTGTGATCTTATTTTTTTGAATAATTTTAACTAATAAAAGTGCGTTGTTGATACACTTGATGTGCTTAATTAATTTAACACTTGTGGCATGGTATCTTTATTCCTCCTGCAGTCTTAGGAACAATATGTTTGAATTGGCTGATCGACTTGTTGGGATATATAAAACTGATAATTGCACAAAGAGCATTACTATCAATCCTGGGAGTTTTGTGGTATGCGAAAAGGCTGCTTGATGGATTTGTCAACGTTTTGTTGATGCTAATTTGAAGAATGATTCTATAATTATTATTCTCTTGTACCAATTTGATCTTGTAGTCCTAATTGTTATTATTAACTTTGGTGTCTAATATGTTGTATATAAAGTTATGGGGCCTAACCTGACTTTTTTATTGTAGTATGCTCATATGAGAAAAATGAAAAATACATGTAATTAGTTTTATTTGTTCTATGGACTAATCTCTTAGTTTTATTTTATACTGTGACAGGTATATTTAAACAAATGTTTTAATTTGGACTAGTTTCTTTTGGTTTAATTTAGAAAATGATTTTTTTATTTGAAATTGAACCAATTATAAAAAATAAGATTTAAATAGGTTTAAAGTTCTTTTATGGATTTTGTTTAATTATATTATATTAGGTTAAGCATAAAATGGTCAATGTAAATAATTAAATTAACTTTAGAATGAGTTAGTTTTTTTACAAAACTTTGTTAGAATTTGTAGAGTGATTATAATCTTGTGATTTTGATTATAATTTTATCATACATATAATTAATTGTTAAAATATTATAATTTTTTAAACTTTTTAAAACTCTTAAAGTAATGAAATCCACAAGATTTTCAGATTTAATAAATTTTTGTTTAATTCAACTCAATTTTCTCACTAGCATGGATAAAATAGAACTTTCTACCCATTCATATAGGCCTTCACTTATTTAAAAAAACCTTCATAATTTTGGGTAAATAATATTATTTTTAATGAATGTCAATTTATAACTCTACTTTTATTTTAAAATATATACTCAAAAGGCTCATTTTAGTTCTTTTTATATAAGGAGAAAGGAAATTGTAAAAGGCTCATTTAAATGTTACATTGAAGTTTACTCTAATAATAATAAAGTAAATTATATTTCATAAAAATGCTAAATTTTTTTTCAGACATGACTATTCTAAAATAAGAATATAACAATATAAATTTTAGTGTTTTTATGAAACATAATTTACTTTGGAGTATTATATGAGAAAACTTACAAGACAATGTCAAATAAACTTACAAAAGTATTATATGAAACATAATTTACTTTGTTGAATTATCTTTATTAATTTATATTGCAACTTTCTGCAAGATAAAGATATATAAGGAGATAAGCTAGGCAGAGCCCAGTAGTTCGGAACCTTAGACATTATTAGGAGAATTTTTAACCTCCATAATTTCTCCCTACACCTTTATTAAGATAGGAAAAGTTTCAAATACTCTAGGTAAAAAAATAAGTTTAATTCTAGTAAAAAATTTGCAAATTATATCTGGACTTGTGAAAAAAAATTTGCAAATTTTTTACAAGTTTGAACTTAGTTTTGATAGGGATATTCAGACTTGTAAAAAAAATTACAAAATTTTTTACATGTCCGGACAGGAGTTGCAAAATTTTTTGCAAGTCTGGACAGAAATATTCGGACTTGTAAAAATTTTTTACAAGTCCGGATAGGGGTGTCCACAAAGGTGAACCACGAAAAACAAAACAAATGCAAGAGGGGATAAACAACAACGCACGAAGAAGAGAAAACCACTTATTCATTGAGAAGAAAAACCAAGTTGTGTAAGAGAAAGTAACGAGAGATATGCGAAATGAGAGACGTGCGAAACGAGACAAATGTACAGATTAAAGAAAAAAGAAAAAAGTGTGTGGTAATTAAATTTTTAATGTTTTTCTTAAAAGTTTTTTTGTCATTTTGAGAAATTATGGAGGTGTAGGGAAAACTTAGGGAGAAATTATCCATTATTAGATGATAATGCTTCATGAATCCCAAAAAAATAAATTAAAAATAAAGGGATATGCACTTAATTTGGACATGCTTGGTTTTGTTTCTTATATTAAACATAATCTGATCCATCCTAGGGTATAGCTATAAACGAATCCGTATTCTTTTGATAAAAATATTTTAATTTTAAAATCAATTATTCAACTAAGTAAAGGTATTAATTAACAGTTACTAATTTAGTTACACACGATATTTCTCCCCTTTTTACACACTCTTTCTAAATTTATCTCAATTTATCTCAAAATGAAATACTACAAATGTATTCTATTTCTTACATGATAGGAGAAAGTATGAAGTAATTATATTAAACTTTATGAATTATTAATATAATATTGCCATAAAATAATTTGGCTTGAAAAAAAGTGACTTGTCATCTTATTCCTATTATCTTTTCTACAACGTGTTCCATCGCGCGCGTGTATGTGTATATATATATATATATATATATGATAACATGCATTTGTAACAAGTTAAAAGGAAAAAAAAGTATTATACATGTTGGTAGAAACGTTAAATCCACGAAAAAATCGTTGTAATAATCATCAATGGTTCGTGAAAGTGTGTGGAGTATAGGGTGGACTAAAATGCGGGTATTTTTTGCCTTTTTGGGCCTACAGCGTAGTCCACATTTGTGTTGTATTTGTCGCTCATGTGTTGTATTTTTTGCCTTACCTTTATATTATACGGTGATTATGAAAACTGCAAAGATACTAAAGTGGTAGGCCTTTTCTGTAAATATGTGGTTAACTTTTTTTTTTTCTTTTATATTACACACGATGCAGTTTCTTTTCTCATTTACAGTGATTAACTCATTTAAATGGTGAATAAATAATATAATGAGATCATGATTTTTTTTGGTAATTGATAATTAATGAGATAATCATATGTTAATTAATATTTTTGACAGGAATCTGTTACTTATTCATTGACTAAACACATGTGTAATAAATTATAAGTGCATGAAGGAATGATTTGATTTATTTATTGATTTTATTATCTAACCTGACTTCTCTCTCTTTAAACTTGACATATTAGATTAAAGATGACTAATTTAGTTGGTTAAAATAATTTTCATAAATTATTATAAACTCTTCCATACTTAAAAATTACAATAATGCTCATAAATTAACTCCTACAAATCAAATACAAAATTGACATATTGTAAGTACAAAAAACAACTCATGTAAGGTTACAAAATTTTGTAAATGGACAACTTAAGTAGATAAAATTGATTGCACTGTACACTAATCTTCTGTGTGTTCTTCTTGGAAAAAACAATCTCATATCCTTTTACATGCATGTAGTTAGTTAGTTTCACACGTATAATAAAAGGTAAAACTTATATAAACAGTAAAATATGACATTATATTCGCTTATTTTAGTGACGAAATACAAATATAACAAATAAAATAATTTATAATGTAAAATCACTTCTTTTTTTTTATAATAGAGCCCCGACCGAGTAATTACTTTGAAAATAATAAATATTATAGCGTAAAAAGTTTTATTAACATGCAGCTATAGCATGATAATTTTGTTAATTTTATCAATTATATTTTAAAATTCACATAAAAACCTTGGTATAAAACTCTTTCACGAATTCTAATTACATTCATATAAATTTGTAGTAAAAGTACATAAATGTTAAATTCAATTTTTAATGATACTCGTTTAACACGAAGTCAAAGCTACTCCGATACATAATAGAAAGTTGACACAAAGTTAAACAAACATGAAAAGTGGACAACACATAACATTGGTACTCGACAGCAAGATGTTATAAGATGATCATGGACTGGTTCGTAAAATTTCACGTTTTAATTTTTGGATCTCACCACTTAAATTTTAAAAATACATCATCAACGGGACCCTTTTATGCTACCAATTTGTGGTCATCTTAAACTCATCCAAAAAAAAAAAAACATCATTTCATGTTGTTTTTTCCATTTTAAGTTCCAAAATAAAGCCTTCACCTTTAGATCATACTCTCACTCTTTTCTTCACTTGGCTCCCACCCATTTGCACATACTCGTTGATCTCTCGTTTTCTCTATCTGGGTCTCCCCAATTTTCGCAACAGCCCCTGTTCTTCTCGATCAATTGGTGATGGCATCGATGGGTTCGTTGCCGTTTCTCGTGGAAGCCAATGCTGACTCCACTTTGATGATGCTGATGCTTCACAACAGGAATCACAAGTTTTCGGCAAAGTTTAGCACTGTGAATGCTTCGTCATTAGTTAGAGGGTGGGGTCGTGGAAGAGTAAACCATAGGTGTAGTAGGGGTTTGTTGTGTTTGGTGGAGAAGAATAAGCACATAAGAGCTTTAGGGAAGAGTTCTGGAACAAGTGAGGATAATCAGGATGAGACAGATGAAGTGCTTCAGGCCACAATTGAGAAGAGTAAGAAGGTTCTTGCTTTGCAAAGGGAACTGCTTCATCAGGTATTGTGTTGTGGAATGGAATGTGTTTTATTACAAAAGGGTTTAGAATGGTTTATGTTGTCCCAAAAAGGGTTTATGTTGAGACCCACATAAGTGTTGATTTTTTATTTTTTTTTTATAAAAGAAAAATTGATACTTTTTTAGAAGAGAAGTATTCTGCACGGGAGCTAATTCTGCTCATGCCGGGTAAGACTTTTGATCATAAGTTTTTGGTCTTTAATTTTATTGATTTGTTGAGATTGCTAAATTAGGACTTTATTGGAAAAATAAAGGAAATGATTCTCTTTTCCTCTTGGAAAGGTGAGTGTGAGTAGTAAAGCAATGGCTAGTAAGTATGCTTTGTTAAAGCTCCCTGGTCCCAAAGTAATTGATCATGCTGTAGTAATGGCAGCTTTTTGCAAATTCACTTGTTGTGGGTGTTCCCCTTTGGTCTATTTTCAAGATTTTAGAAAACTGAGTGCAAAATTATGTGGTGGAATTCGATTCATGATGAGATCCTTGTGCACATGTGTCATTTGGAGTTACTATTTAACTGTGTCTGGTTGTGAGGTCCTGCCTGAATGACAAAATAGTTGAGAAGATAGCTCACGTCAACTGAATGACAAAATAGAATGAGGTTTTCAAATTTTTTTTTTTTAAGTGAAAATACTCTTAAATGCCGGATGGTCTACTGACTATTAAGTGTAAGATCTTCACTTCTAAAGTTAATTAGTGGAAATTCAATTGGATGCTAAACGAGACTTTGTTATTTGTATTGATTAAGAGTTTAAGACTGTTTGGGTAAACTTTTCCAGAAACAAAAGAAGGGGAAAAAATGAGAAAAAGCTTCTTCACGAGCTAGAATTAGTTTGTGCATTAGTTTTTAACCAACTGGAGAAGCTAACATGAGAGAACTATTATAAATGACCTTATGCATGGGAACTAATTTTAGCTTATGGAGAATTTTTTTTTCCTTATTTCTTCTATATGTGGTTTTGGAAAAATTTACCCAAGCAGGCCATAAGTTTGTTATATATTCTTTTTTAAGATAGAAACATGTGCTTCTATAGTTCTATGTTTCATGTAGCTGCATTGGATTTTCACAAGTTTTTTTTAAAGCTTGAATACTTGATTTCACTGACATATTGGTGATGTATCCGAGTTTATTGGTAAGTATCAGTGCTTTTATAGATTTCTAACAATGTTACGCGTACATTTTCAAACTATATTCATGTTTAAACCTTTGGCATGAACTTACCTATAATTTATAAGATCATAGTTATTAGTCAAGAACTTATGGGTTGGTTTAAGGGATTTGAAGTTCTAAAGTTTCATCACTATAATAGTTGAATTGATTATACAATTACAAGTTATTGTGTGTGTGTGAGAGTGTACTTTGTCTGGTTTCTTTTTATATGCTTTGTTAACCCTACATGTTACATAAAGCATCCGCATGGTGATATTATTTAGCTTTATTTTCTAATGTAGATTTCTCAAAAAAAGAAACTGGTTTCTTCAATAAATAGTGAAAGCATTCCTGAAATAGAAGGAGACAGTATTTCATATGAGCCCAGTGAGGAATCCCTGTTGATGTCAAGTGACTCAAATCCACAGAAAGGTTCTGCCAGAAGAGCAAGTGCTGTTGAGAAACAAAATGGTGGTGTTGTTTCAAGCAATTACATCCAATCTAATGAGAAAGAAACTTCAGATGTCTCGTTTGTAGGCAATGATCTTGGTTTTGACAAAGGTAAATTGGAAGATGATAATGCGTCTCCTCTTGAAAAGGCTAGACCTTGGCCATTTTTTGATGAAAAGTTGAATAGCAAGAGATATGAGACAATAATGCCTGACACACTGCCACTTAGTACTGAAACTTCCAGTCTAAAGATTGAAGTACTGGAAGCTCAGAATGAATCAAGTATAAAGGTGGTTGCTAATGAAGCTGACAATGTTGAGAGTGAAGGTGAGAAACTCCCACCGTTGGCTGGGGCCAATGTCATGAATATTATACTGGCTGCAGCAGAATGTGCTCCCTTCGTCAAAACAGGTAACTAACATTATTTTGATGGAATTCCTTTAATGAATGTATGCTGTTGAGCTCCTTTTGACAAGCCCTAATGGGCACTATCCAATGAAATTTAACAAGTGGCTGATTTTGTCGGCAACCTGTGCATCAGTCTGATGATTC
Source organism: Psophocarpus tetragonolobus (assembly GCA_037954015.1). NCBI lineage: Eukaryota > Viridiplantae > Streptophyta > Magnoliopsida > Fabales > Fabaceae > Psophocarpus > Psophocarpus tetragonolobus. Next base: position 28,156,094 of record CM075696.1, on the reverse strand, counting down.
ACTATTTGAAATAAATTTGCATTGAAAGAAATACCTTAACATGCTTATACCAATTTCGGTGTAACCTGTATCCCTGATACCAAAGGAGGCATGTAAAATAGGGTCCCCTTATTTTAGATGTAATCTGTTTAACCTATCAAAAGTTTAAATAAAAGACAAAAATTGCTGTAAAAATATTGAATCTCATTTTCTACGTATAGGAATTAAGTGAAAAAAAAAATGAATTGAATTTTAGGTAGAAGTGGATGTTTCTCCCAAGGTGGGTTGTTTGAAGCGGGCACAAAAGACCAACTGGGGTCTTTATATATATATATATATATATATATATATATATATATATATATATATTTATTTATCATTGCAAGTCTTGTTCTTGATGTATGTCACTAACAAGTTATCACCGTAACGAGGTATATATTCCCCTTCATAAGCATCCATGTGATGTAACTACTTCATGAAGCAATTACATGGAAGTCTCCTGCTTTTCCAATTTTTCAATCTTTGGTTGTCATTTTCTGTATGCTGCTTTGTTTTGATGTAATTTACAAACTTATACATGAACTAATAGGTGGTCTTGGAGATGTTGCTGGATCATTACCTAAGGCTTTGGCTAGGCGTGGACACAGAGTTATGGTAAGATGCAATTCCCTTAATGACCTGACTTAGTATCACTATCACATATTTGGGAAGAGAACTTGCTCTGTAGATATACTCCTTGCTTGACAAAGATCCACTTAAATTAATCTTGATCATTGTCTCCTTTGTTCTTGTTGCTTACTAACTCTTCTGTCCATAGTGTAAGAGGAATAGTACAATAGATAGATTTTTAGAAAGATAGATGAGAGATACAGAAATAACTGCACTGAAATATAGAGACCAAAGAAAATAATCCTTCTTCCAAGGGTTTCTCCTTTTATAATCAAGTCATTGCTTGGTTTCCCTAATTTGACAACTCTGGATACCCTTAACATATTCACCTCTTTCCTGTTGTTCAATCTAAGTCCCTACTCTTAACAATTTTAATTACCCAATCAATTCTATAGCTACTTTAGCTATTTAATTTTTGGTCCCATCAATGCCGTGCTCATGAAGTTCTAAAGATTGAATTTGGGGAATGAGTTGTCATAGTGGTAGTAGGATCCTTTCCCCTATGCTTATCCGTTCAGGGATTCCATCTTTAACAATCTCCTTGTCCTCATTCTTTTTCATCTTTGCAGAAAATTGTAACCCTCTCTTTTTTTGTACACTTGCCCATCCATCCTAGGAGTAGCACCTTTTTCAAGTTATCCAAATGCTTTGTGATATTTTGAAATTTCAAAACAAAAAAGATCTTTTGAAATCTAAAAATAATGATCCAAGAAACCTGCTCTAAAACATTGTTCTTCTAGTGTGAACCTTGACAAAACCACACCATAGAAGCTAGCTATTGTAGTTCAGTAGTTGAGAGCTTTTAGGGGAGGATTCCCCTGGTGCTTGGGTGCTTATTATCTTCAATCTAGAAAAAGTTTCAAAGAAATAAATAATAGAGAGATATTTTGCAAAGGCATTACAATTTACAGAATACCTTATTATATTTTCTAATCTAATCAATGACTGTACATGTGTATAACTCCTATGTATTAAATAATAGTTTGTCAACTACAGTTAAGTATAGTTGGGTAGCTGTAACTGTCTCAGTCAGACAGTTACAACTGATTCTGTTAGAGTCTCTATATTATGAATACTTGTTATAGAGACTCAGTGTCTTTTTGCAATGCATTTTATCAATACAAAGATATTTTCCTTTCTCTCTAATTCATTTTATTAATACAAAGATGTTTTTCCTTTCTCTCTAAAAGACTGTAAGCTGATCATATATCAGATGACTGAAGTCTGAAGTAGAGAGGCAAACTACTGATTATGTCTAACCAAATTCAGCATATCTTGTAGAGCACATAATCTATCCTGATTCCTGATATTATTTTTAAAGTTGTTTGGTTCTGCTCTTCAAATGTTGTGCTTTGTCTTCTTTTCATAACTTCCCACAGATATGCCTATATTTCATAGCTGTAGGATGTATCTGAACTTCTCTTTAAATAAATTTTTAGTTTTATTTGTCTATTCCATATGTACAATAAAAGTGAATTGAAATAACAGCTCGTTTCATGTCTCATCAGATTATTGCTAGATACTTCAATGAATTTTAACTTTTAAGTTCCATTTTTAATATTCCAAATTCCAATTTCCTTTTTCTTTCTTTTCATTTTCTTTGTAGGTTATAGTACCTCGATATAGTCATTATGCTGATGCACAAGACACAGGAGTACGGAAACAGTACAAAGTAGATGGTCAGGTTTGATGCAGCCACTGAATTCTTAATTAATTATTATCCATTGGATCAATTGATTGCCACTACCTTAGTATTGTAACACACCGATGTTTTTGCTTACAGGACATGGAAGTAACATATTTTCATGCTTATATTGATGGTGTGGACTTCGTTTTTATTGACAGTCCAAACTTTCGCCATTTACATGATAATATATATGGGGGAGGCCGAGAGGTAGTAATCTATTTTTTGTAGAGTTGAAGATTGCCATTAAGTACTTCCATTGTCATAGACTGTAACATTCTCTTTTTGAGGGGGGAAACAGAAGGGAAAAGCGGGGGGGGGGGGGGGGGGGTGGCTGCTAATTTTGTGAACTATTTGTTTCCTCCATTAGCAAAATGATTATGAGTTATTATGAGATGAATGACCTAAATGCTGTGCTGTTTTTTATTTAAGGTATGCTAGAAACTCATCCTGCATCGTATATTCAAGACTGCAGAGTTACATGCAACCATTTCTCTGCTCTTATTATTTTTTGACTTATTTCATGTCCTTTAATGGAACAGGATATTCTAAAACGCATGGTGTTGTTTTGCAAGGCAGCTGCTGAGGTACATGAACAAAATTATTTGGTGTCTAAATCAATTCTGCAGATACTCAGTGATGGCTAAGGATGACAAAACGGATGGATTTAATAATTCTAGTCAGATTATAACAGATTGGATCATTAATCCATTCTTATCTATAAAAATTCCAATCTATCCATTAACAATCTTTTTAAGGATGGGTATCCAATCCTCCCATAAAAATAATATTTTAAAAATTAAATAATTTTATTTTTAAACTGTTCCCTCTTCCAGTCTCTACATTAATTAGCTTATTGCCTTTTAATTTTTAAAAATAATTATAATGGACAATCTTTTCATAAGAGTCAACTTTGAGTCCAATAACTATAGCATGTTCGTCAAGAACTCAAGAAGTAAATCTGTTACAGGGTCAAGGCTTTTGTGCTTCTTAGAATCCCATAGCTCCCCCCTTCATGGCTAATTCACTTACTGTTTTAAAAACTCAGACTAAATTATAAAAGTTAGGAAGAGTTGTATCTCATAAATTTAGTGCCAAACTAGTAAGTAAAAGGAAAAGCAATAAAAACAATTAAACAAGGCTAAGATACATAATGTAAAAATGCCTGATGTTAAAGCAATATAGTTTGATTCTGTAATAATTTGAATTTGAAATCATTGTGGTCTAAATCATCTAATTAAAAATGCAATGACTTCCTTTCTTTTTCCTGATTGATGTCAAACTTTGGTTTGCAAATTGAAGTTCGTACATAAACTTGTTTCACAAAGATGATTTATTTTAATCTGTGATTACTTGAGGAGAGAGGAGAGAGAGAGTATTAACAAAATATGAAAAAAATTATGTTGGATTAATTTTGATCCATATTAATTAGATGATCCATTATATTTGACAACAAAAGAGGGTGAATTGTGTTATCCATTCATTTAATTATATGATTCATCCAATCCCATTCAAGTCTTCTTTATTTTAACAACTAGATGAATTGGATTGGATTTTACATGGATGGATGACGGATCACAGATAATTTTATCACCATCAGTCATGACTTCTACTTGAAAAATATTTTTATCAATCAGAATAGATATGCTATTATCTCTTAGACTATTATTTATGTATGCTTTCATGCATTGCTGTTTAATAGACTGGAATGCCACAGGAAATATGCAAATATACCTTCAGACTTAGTTAACCCTGGGTCCTCAAGAAATTTCTGTGAAGTTTTTACCACAAGGAAATGATAAGGCATGTAAAATAGGATGCGTTGTCATTCACATTTGGTAGGGTTATTAAATATTAAATAACTGAGTAGTTGACATGATTTATCTAAATCATTTTTATGAACAGTCAAAAGTCATTATGCAAGATGTATTCTGTATGAAATCCTTATATTTGTCTACTTTCAATAGATAAATGAAGTTAATGATTTTCAGGTTCCTTGGCATGTTCCATGTGGCGGTGTTTGCTATGGAGATGGAAATTTGGCCTTCATAGCAAATGATTGGCATACTGCATTGCTGCCAGTGTATTTGAAAGCATATTATCGTGACCATGGTTTAATGAAGTACACAAGATCTGTTCTGGTGATTCATAACATAGCCCACCAGGTTCATTCTCTATCTAGATATAGTTAATTTATTGTTTTGTGCAGTGAAGAAAGAAGTTATATATAGAGGGGACATATCTATTGAGAGCATGAAAGGAGTTAATTTTGACTAAACCATATATGAACTGTCATGTCAAGATTGTTTTACCTAAATTTAATCTTAACCATCCATTTTGAATTTTGATTAAATGGTCAAGATTTACTCCTCTCTTGCTCTTATCTCCAGATACACTTTTCTCTCTCTCATATATATACATATATGTATGTATGTATGTATGTATGTATATATATGTATGTATGTATATATGAGAACTATAAATATGGACCCTTAGATGATATTTGAATAGTCAAGATTAAAGAGAAATGCACACAATTTTTTTTAAGTAGTCATGTGACCACCAACTAGTAATTTTATTGCATTTGGTCCAATTGTTTATGGAATAAGAATAAGAAATCGATGCCATTATTGTGATTTTCACTCAACCACATACCCAGATAAAACAACTAATTATTGATATTTCAGCAAAAGTATAGATGGTTTTCCTTCTGTAGAATATATTAGGGAAAATAATGGATAATTAAGCTGAGGCAAACAATTACTGTCTTTGATATATCACTAGCAATGATTATCATTCCTTGATCTCCTTTTATCCCAAGGTTAAATAAAAGGGTTTTTTAATGTCAAAAGGTATGTGTCTGTTACTGTTCTGGATGCTTCATCTAATATCATCTATCTCCTGTATTTGCGCTCCAATCTCAAATTGTTTAAATATGCCGGATAGTAAAGATCCCATCATTGCAATGAGCATGTAAAATGTCTTCATGATTAATTTCATTGCACTAGTTTAAAAACACCATGGTCCCAGCATCTTGCTGGTGATAATAGATTTTGGTAATAAACTAGCATTCTGAAACACCCATAGAAGATGCTTTGCTCATGACTGTGAGTTGTATCTAAATTCTTTTGCCTTTCAACAAGAAAACAACTACTGTAAAAGCAAATCACTGGGGCTGATTTCATTTCCATGATGGTTGGAGTTTTTATATTCCTTTTTTTCTTATATAGAGAAGGAATATTCACATTTACATATTTTACATACAGGGCCGGGGCCCAGTTGATGATTTCCGCTACACAGATTTACCTGAACACTACATAAACCTTTTCAAATTATATGACCCTGTTGGAGGTGAGCACTTCAATATCTTTGCAGCTGGTTTAAAGGCAGCAGACCGGATTGTGACCGTTAGTCATGGATATGCATGGGAGCTTAAAACCTCTGAAGGTGGCTGGGGTTTGCATGGGATCATAAATGAGAGTGACTGGAAATTGAGGGGAATAGTGAATGGAATTGACACCAAAGATTGGAACCCCAAGTTTGATGTTCACTTGACATCTGATGGATACACCAACTACTCCCTTGAGACCCTGCAAAGTGGCAAGCGTCAGTGCAAAGCCGCCTTGCAAAGGGAGCTCGGTTTGCCTGTCCTTGAGGATGTTCCGTTACTCGCATTCATTGGAAGGTTGGATCAACAGAAAGGTATTGATATCATAGCTGAAGCAGTTCCATGGATGATGGGCCAGGATGTGCAACTAATCATGTTGGGAACTGGAAGGCCTGACTTAGAACAACTGCTTAGGCAATTTGAGTCCCAACACCATGACAGAATCAGAGGATGGGTTGGCTTTTCGGTGAAGATGGCTCACCGGATAACAGCAGGTGCAGACATATTGCTCATGCCATCAAGATTTGAGCCATGTGGATTGAACCAACTCTATGCCATGAACTATGGAACAGTTCCGGTTGTACACGCCGTTGGCGGACTGAGGGACACTGTGAAGCCTTTTAATCCGTTCGAAGAGTCCGGCCTCGGCTGGACATTTGACAGTGCAGAAGCTAATAAGCTGATAAATGCATTAGGGAACTGCTTGTTGACCTACAGACAGTATAAGCAGAGCTGGGAAGGGCTTCAAAGGAGAGGGATGACACAGGATCTTAGTTGGGACCATGCTGCTGAGCAGTATGAAGAGGTCCTTGTTGCTGCTAAGTATCAATGGTAAATTCTTGGCTTCACTCTACCTAAGCAGATTGATCAATATAGAGTGCATTCATGCTTTGTGAATGAGGTCATAGTCTATGCAAGGCAAAGGACTTGATAAGTTGTGACAACCTTCATGATGCTGCTTGTCCTGGACGAACATTTTTGGCCCTAAGCTAAGGATTATGTAATAATACACTTGTTATATATGTCAACTATGGCACATACCAATGTAGCTAAAAAATTCAATCCACCATAATATAAAATAAGGTTAGAAACTAGAAAAAGATAGCATTAGCCCTAAAGAAAGCAAAACTGTCAGTACCCCTTTCCCTTTCAATGCTGCAAGGGTGTGTCTACAACTATGTTCCACCATGCATAAGCAGCAGCAAAATAATGGAAACTAGATATGATTAAATATTTTCTTTCTAGTATTATTATTGTTATCGTAAATGCAAATTAAAGTTCCATTCTAGTAACACTTTCAAAACTAATAGAAGATATGTAGCATTTCTAAATGTTTTTTTTTTTTAAAAGAAAAACAAATATTAATTGTTAATGTATTAGTTTTTTCAGTGTCAGGATTCAAATTCATGTTTTCTCCCTCTCCTTTCTCTCTATATGTAAATTTTACTACTAAATAAACATTATATCCCCTAACGAAAATATTACATAAAAAACTAAATTAGCTTAAAATGAAATAAAATAAAATATTTATGCGTCTTAGTTATTTGTTAAAATAAAATAAGATAATCAACATTAAAACACAAATATTATCTTTTATTTGTATTTACTAATTTTTTTCTAAACATAAGGATAAAATGTTATAAGGATAAAATGTTATATGAAAAACTAAACCAACTTGAAATCACACGAAAAAATTTATGAGTATCTTAGTTATTAGCAAAAATAAAATAAATCAACAATATTATTATACATACATTATTCGTTATTATTGATTTTTTTATTATAATCTTTAAATTTAAATACACGCCACTCTCTTTTCTTTGTCTTTTAAAATATAATTAATGTTGGTAATTTTTTTCTTTAGAATGGAAACATACTTTTGAAAGGAAAATTAATAATTATAAAATTTAATATAATTTTTTATCATTAATTTGTTTTTAAAATTATATGTATTCTAGTTATATACAAATGAAAATATATATTTTAAGATGAGTAAGTAGAACACGAGGTGAAATATTAAAACAACTTAATTATAAAGCATTGATAAATAATTTTATAGCTTAGAACTTTATAAGATTAATATAAAAAATATTTTTTATCAGTATATGTTTGTTTTTACACATATTAATAAATGTTAATTGTTAGTATGAGATTTAAATTCATATTCTTTCCTTTCAATCACCAAGTCAATCTTATAAATTTTTAATATAAAAAATGATAATTAACATTAGTTTAAACTTCTTTAACTTTTGTGCTTTAGACCCTAAGTTCCTAGGCACGCCCCTACCTAAGCTTAAACTTCATCTTGTTTAGAGGGTATTTATATTGTTATTGAAGAGGAAACATAATGCCATGTTATTGTGATTGTGATGGTAAAAGAAAAGATGAGTGTTGGCAAGAGTTTGCATCAATCGCTCAGCTATAGGCAGGTTGGTAGTTACATAGGAATATAAATTGTTTGCGTTGAATTTAGGACACACTAATTTTCAGTCTTAATAGTAGGAACTTGGAGAGGATAACAAAATTTTACATAGCTTTGTATTTCATATTATTATATTGTAGTAAGTAAAACTTAATTTTACATTTTCATCTCTATTGTATAATTTTATTTTCTTTAGATTTCAATTGCGTTAATTGAATTTCTTAAACTATGTTTGAATTGATGTTAGAAAGTGAAATAAAATGGATGAAATAATCATTTCATTATTTGGTTTATTTAAATTAGAATGGAAGGAGACATGGTATATACAATGAAATAAAACTTTACAAATTATAAAATATTCTATTTTAACTTTATTTGGTATTACATTAATATATTTGATTATTCAAATAATCTTTTTATAGGTTAAACATATGTTAATGCGTTAGTGGTTAATTATTGGACTCAATTAATAAAATAATTAATTGAATAAAGATAATGTAGAAAATAAAATGTTATAATTCTTTCGTTCAATTCTCGTTTAAAAAAATTATATTTTTAATCAATTCGTTTTCATTTTATTCCACTTTTTTATATTTCTCTCCATATGTTCTATTCTTCATTACCAATCTAAACATTCTTTAACTATCACAAATGTGTAATTTTAATCTCCTATATTTCAATTGTGTTTATTAAATTATCCAATATCATAAATTTGTAAATTTTGTCCAACTATTTTAATAGAAACATTTTGTTCTTTACTTTTAAAAATCAATAATTTATGCCCCACTTGATAAATTGAAAATATTAAAAATTAAAAATAATATTGTCTACTATATATCATATGTCATGTGATTAGAGATCATGGTTAGTTATAATAATCATGACATGTGACAACTAATTGTTAAAAATTGAAAACATTGACCATCATAAGTTAAGGTGATATTTGGTTTGAAAAATATTTTCTGTTATTATTTTCTATTTTTATTTTTTGAAAACAATTTTTATTTTTAACATTAAGAAAATATGATTGTTTTCACTTAATATTTTATATTTTTAAAAAATAATATTGTTAAATTAATTAATTTTATTATATTCATGACAAGACAACTATAGGAATTAAAACTCAAATAGAAATAATATTGGTAGTTTAGACTTACATCTTACTTGATAAAGCCAAGACAGAGTGATAGTCAAATTTAACCGTCATGCTTATTGATGAGCTTAAGAAAAAAGAGTCACTTCATCCTAATAAATATTATAGACCTTGGCAATTTACATAGTGGTAGTGGTAAGTTTTCAATCTTATAAATACCTTGGGGACCAAAACCCAAAAAGTTGAACATAAAAAAATAAGAAAGGGCCAAATCTAAATCAAATGGAAATATAAAGTCTAGTTATATTTTCTATTCTTTTAAAAACTCACGTGCCTAATGTGTGTTTGAAAAAGGACCAAAACCAAAAAGCCATTTTAGTCTAAACTAATTTAAGTTGGGCATTAAAGTTTTTCAATCCTTTATTGCAATTTTTAAAGTGTGTTTGAAAAAGTTTGAAATATTATTTCAATAATTATATGTGTATAGTTAATTATAATCAAAATCAATTTTTATTTAAATAAGTTTGTTGAAAAAATTATTTGAATAATTAATCTTGTTTGGATATAATAACATATACGTTTTTATAGAGTAAAAAACAATTAAAATAAAAAAATAAATTGTTGAGAAATAATCATAAGTTAAAATTTTTCAACTTTTTAAAAACAACTTATTTTTAATTTTTTTCTAAATTTAATTTAGATTCACAAACATCCAGTCTATTTACAAAATAGTTTATAATTTTAAAAATAAATTACAATATTTTCCAAACACACTTAAAGTTACACTCATAAAATCAAGAGAAACCATTAGAATCAGTCTAGTGATGGGATATTGGGTATCATACATAAGATTTTAGATCTAAATATTAGTACCATCAATATATTCCAAATGATAAAAAAAATCACAGGCCAACTAAAACAAAATCCCAAAGATGAATTCAAAATAGAAATGCAAGATTTATGTTAGATTGAAGGCTCAAATTCATTACTATATTTCTCTAGGTAAAAGGATACCGCAGTGTTTCATCTTTAATGTATTTGTGTGAACATGCATCTTGGAACGTTTGTTTTGTCCTACTTTAAGATTCGTGAGTGTAATTGAAAAGAGCTGTTTCTCTGAGTTGTATCTATCTACCCGTCTGTTAGAATTTTTGACAAAAATATTTTTATAGAAATTATGCTTTGATTTCATCGCTAGTGATCATTTGTGACTGTCATACGTGCATAGTGAATTTAAGCACAAAGAAAACAGCTTTGATCTATAGCTTTCTCTTGAGATATAGAGTCAGCAAAGTCAATTATTGAAATGCTCAAATGCTCATGGAGAAGTTTTTTGGAGGGAGTACACCTGCAGAAATTTTTGGTGCCATGTAGCATCATTAGATTTTATAATTAATTTATTCATGTACTTTGAGCATTTTTAAAAAAAGTTCTATTGAAAACTTAATGCAAATACTTCACAACCATAAAATATAAGGAGTACATTATCTTGCCCCCTTAAACTTTATTATACCTGAATGCATTATCAATATCACCTCATTATTAAGATGCATGCATTTGATAGGTACAATGAAAGAGACTGAAATCTTAAAGAAAAGCAATCTGCATGCATTTATTTAACCAAAAAATAGAATATGGCATATTTCTGTAATCTCGTTTCCTTAATAAACCCTTTAAAGTTGTTTGGCTGTTATACTAGGAAAGGGTACCTAATTACACTGTGTAAAGGATTTTTTTCGGCTATATTAGTTTAGATTAGTCACTTAGCATATTATTCCCTCTTTTTGGGGCTCCCAAGGTAAAAGAAAAAGATAGATCCTCCTTAGTTTGTGATATAATGCCCCCAACACATGGAATGGCAGTAGTAGATGATAAATATTATATCGTAAAAGTTTATGTATTCAACTAAACTTTCTAGAACAGTAGATAAAAAGAAAGGATCCTTTGAGGTTACTTAAAAGACAATGGTGTGCTGAATCACGAATCACTAAAGCATTCATTCCATGACCCTATATTACAACCTTGGGCTGTTTCTTTCTAAGGAAAAATGAAAGGTCATAATAACCTTAAGATAGTTGTGTAGGGGAAGCTTTTAGTCTCCAAAGAATTGGATTAGCACTAGGGTAGGAAAGAAGCACACAAATGGTAGGTTAGGTGATACCTAATCAAATTGAGCATTTCATATAAGGTGTGGTCGTGTTCTTGATAACTTCAATCCATCAGTTTCAGCAAACAATACCATGTGGCACAATGTGTTTTCAATATATAAATGGGAATTGTAAGAATGAATGGCACTTAGTTAAGCATCCACGATATTGAGTCATATGATGTAAGGTCCATCTTGACTTTCTCATAATTTTAATGGCCAGAAGTGTATCGGGTTTTTCTTTTAACTAATGCTACCAAACAAGTGTTTGTGCGAAAACAAATGCTGACTGATATGAATACAAAAAAATTAGAAGTTAAGAGGAGGAAATTTTAATATGCTCTGGTGGGATCTAGAGCACCGAGGACACAAAATGTGTAACAATGCAGTACAAAAAAGGATAGGACATTATTGGTGGCTTAAGTTTTTGAAGAAATCATCTGAGCGGGGGTGTAAATTGTGATGAACCAAAAAGTAAAAATTGATCTAAAAGAAGATCTAGCTAGTCAGTTTCTTGATGTTCCAAGTGCTAGGAGTTTAAATAAATATAAGCAACACACTTTCTTACACTTTTTTCATTGTTAGGAAAAATTTACGTGTGACTCAGTAAATAGGGAGTCAGGTTAGTAAGACCTCCACATCATTTAGTGGAGCCCACATGACTCTCACTCAATAGTAAAGGTTACATGGTAAATTTGTAAGCATTCCTCAAGAGTTTATGCTGATGGAGATTATGAATTTAACCTAAGAAATTTGACTAGCGTCTTATTGAAAGAAAGATTGAGAAATCTACTCAAAAGATATATTGTTAGAGCTTACTTACTCTTTGTAATTTTGTCTCAACCACCTAAAATGTCCAAGTTATTTGTAAAGTAACAGAAGAAATATAGACAGTGCTACTGAGAGCTAAAGACTATTACAGAAGGTAGGAGTTTTCAACCAAATTATTAGTAGAAAACTGTGGTCCAGACAATATGTCTGCTTAGCAATCTAATGATTTCTACAAGTGAGAGAGGCGGAAAATATTCAAATTGATAATGAACAATGAAGGGTGTTCAAATTACCATAAAACGTAAGTTCTGATACATCAAGAAAAATGTAGAAATCATCGTTTGCTCAATGTGTTGCAAATTACCATCTTACATTCTTACCAATCACGTTGTTCAAATCTGGTCATTGTCAATTCTGAAACACCAACTGTCTACATAATATTCTTGTTTGAGTCCACACTACATGAGATGAGCCATGGTTTGGTGAATGGAAGCCTTATGTGTAAAAAGGGACTCCCGGTTACTACCTATGATCTAATACTGGTGATCCCTACTGGTTGTTGGAATGACACGAATTCCACGTAGGAACTGTATATTCTCCCTCTAGTTACTCTTCAACAGTACAAAAGATTAATGGCACAATAACCTCGATTAAAGGTTATTTACAAAGGAAAGAATCAATGTCATGCTTCTGACAGTTTAGCACATCTGCATGCAGGAGAACGAATGTGGTCAAAAGGCAACCATGAATATTATTTACCAACAACACCTTGTCTAACTGCATATTAAAAAAATAATAAATTAGATTCAAGCTTACCAAGTGGATAGAAAATTAACCAAGATCAAGTTCCAGAAGTAAAAAATATAAAATAAACAAGGCTATGGTAACAGATAGAAATATAAACCAAATGGATTCCACAGGGAGAAACAAAGGAAACATGAAGGAAAAAATACAAGCTTATATATATCAGGATCAAAACTAGTCTTGTTTTATTTATACAAACAAAAAACAAGTTGAATAATTAGTACAAAACTCTCGATGCAACTAGCTAAATAGAGGTCCAATAATTGTACACATGATCCACAATACAACAAATTACAGAAAGATACAGCGATAAAAAAGGAAGTACTTATCATCAAAATCATTACCCAGCTGTTCTCTCCCTTAGCAAACTGAAATTTCAGACAAAAGAATTCAAACAGAAACGAGACTTTTCATATACCTAATTCTTTTATATAAAAAAGAAGTCATGTGCTTGAACTTGAGCAATCCATTCCATGGTTAACATTTCAGACATCCTATCTCCAAGAAGAGTCTTCCTACAATGACAACAATGAAAATAGGGGAAAGTATTCATCACTGTTTAACAGTAGAATCAAGTAACAAAAATAAGATAACAATTAAGGTTTTATCAATGTTATCTAAGAATGGAACCAAACTTAGACAAAGTTCAGATTATCCGAATATTAAATTTACTGTGTCAAAACCTGCAGATCATAACAAGACTGGTAACTTAAATCCTATACAATAATCATCACAAAGAGACAGTAAAAATTAAAAACCCTGAAGAAGAAATTAAGTGTATATAAATCTTGAATACTTGAAAAGTAAATTAAAATAAAATTGTTTTTATATTTCCAGGTATAAGCAACTAAACTGTGTATGATCCATAGTTCCTTACAAATTATTGCCAAGGGGCTTATTTAAAGACATCCTAGTTTCTACAAGATCAATGAAGCAAGTACAAATTTTCCATTTGATTCAAGTATAATCTCTTCTTAATTTCATCCAATAAATCAAAAGGGTGTCCTCTCGTCTCGTGTGTCCTACTGGTGTCGAACAGGATTGCTACTACTTCTTGATCTTTCGATGCTTCCTAGGTCCGGGAACCTCTAACCTACCAACAGAACATCCACACCGGGCCCTGAGAACAAGCACAGCCCTTCCATTAGGTGGTGCCATTTTCTTGAGCTCAGCCTCCAGCTCCCTATGGTGATCACGAGGCAATTCAAAGAGCCCCTTCTTCACTCCACCAGCACCATCTTTGGCCATATTCGAAGCTGAATTCTTCACACAATCCTCAGTCTCCAACTGAATATCAAACTCAGCAGCCTTCCTCAGACCCTTGCAATTGGGATTCCCACACTTCCTAGTTGTGCAAGCCACCACACTCCACGTGGCCAATGCTGCACACACAACACTCAACCCTATGGAAACATAGATCCATGGAGCCAGAGAAACCTCTTCCTTGATCAAAAACACAATAAACTTAATACCCCCATAGCACTTTGTCACTAAAAACTCTGCATAAGGGAAGAACAAAAAGCCACAGGCACAAACAACAGCAATGAACATCACAACATCAACCATGGCCGATCGAGATCGATCACAGGGTGGAATTTGAAGGGAATTCGACGAAGAAGAAGAACTAGGGGCTCTCCGATTCTTCTGCAGATTATTGATTTGCCTCGATTTCGAACCGAAATCCGCAGAACAAATTGAATTCGCCATGGAAGATGATTGATCAACGGACTTGCAGAGAGAGATTGAGCTATGGAAATAGACCATTTCAAAAAAGGACAGAATCCTGAATCCGAAATAACCCAATTTTCCTTTTTCCAGATCAAACCCACAATTATTCGGATCGACCCACCTCGCCAAAAGTCGAAAGGATTACAACTTTGGCACGGAGAAGATAGAAAATTGTCGGTGGCCAAATGGGTCAAAATCCACAAAAAAGGCACTTTTTTTTTAAAAAATAAAGGGAAATATGAAAGGAGGAGCCAAATTAAATATGTGATGATTGAATAGAGAGTGTTGAAGGAGAGAAAAAAATGAAATTGGGTAATGGGGTTTAGGCAGGCTTGAAGGGGTTGTAGATGTTGTTGCAGAGAGAGTAAGGGAAGAAGAAGAAAATGATAGAGGAGAAGGAAAGAACAGTCATGATTCAGTGCTTTAGAGAAATTGTTCCTCTGCCTCCATATAAGTGTACGAAAAGTCTAAACTGCCCTGAGGTAAAAAAAAAAGTTAACTCCTTTTTATAAAATACCCTAAAACCTCTTCCTACGGACACCCTGCACCTCTTTTGTAAACTAGGCGATTGGCTCTGTTTTCTTGTTCGGCCTTCGCCCTGCACCAGTCCGGTTCGTTCTCGTGCAGCTCCTCTTCTGAAGGTATGGTTCGTTGTCCTTTCATGTTTTGCTTTGTAGATCCTTAATCAATGAGTCCTTGTCCTGCTTTGGTCCCTTTTGGTTGGTGTCACTGTAGATTCAACTTTTTGAGGGATTGTCTTTTTTTTTTTTATGATTAGAATTGTTGAATGATTAGAATTGTTGAATGATTGTTTTAAGTATGCATGCTTGGCAGTCTGGATTTTTAATCTGTCAAGTATTGAGAAATGATTCGGTGTGTTTGTAACTCTCAAGTTATCTTTTTTAAGAAGAAGTTGCTTTTGTCGCTCGGCTCACTGAAGGTTCTAGTCAGTCTGAGTTTTTACTAGTTTGACCCATGAAAAGAGCTGGTTCTAATCAATAAGGACCTTGTCTGTCTGGCTAGATGCTTTTGATTACTTGGTCTAACCAAAAGTGATGTGTCTCTGTTGTATTATTCATATTCATCAAGATTGGAGAACATCTCAAATTTTGAGTCCAGCATCCATGCATGTAACAGAGAGTTGCTTGTCTTTACATAATTTACATGAAAACGGGGATTTATGACACAAACCAAAACATGCTATCAGGGTTAGTGATGATCAAAGGGAATTAAAGAACAACATATATAATGTCCCTTGTCCACATTTTTGACCCATCAGCGACAATTGGAGGGTGTCATGTGTCAATTGTACTGCCACCCTTTAATTTGCTGCAAGTGCAACTCTTGTCATTCATGTCCTTTCAAATAAATTTACTGCAAGTGCAACTCTACTTTCTGATATTGTTAAACTGCAATTACTTTACTGTTTTACTCTCTAAAGTTACAAAACTAAAAGACTAATTATAATGATGACCACCGAGACTGATATTTGGGAAACTATTTTTTTTATATACATTTGGGAAGCTAATTAATTTGGTGTAATACTTCCCAAACTCAACTGAAGACAGCAATCTTATTGGAGCAATAGCACAATATTATGCCACGTTCACAAACACACTTTAGGAATTGAAACTTACGATTCATTTCTTTGAAAACAAGGGTAGCTTTTCTTTTATGCTTTCAGTGAGTGTGTTACCTTTTATATCTCCCATTGCCATCTTTGGCCACAGCAATGTCAGCTTTTTTTCTCAAATCCTCTGTTAGAAGCAGCTTCCTATCTTTTGAATGAAGCCATTCTGGTGCTTCACTCTGATAAGGTATAAACTCAGCAAGCACCGCAAGTTCAATGTGGCTGCAGCCTTGTTAATCCATGTAATGATGGCAAGACTGTTACTAGTGAACTGTGTAGAATTTTTAAGATAGCTTACTACATTTGACCTAATAGCTTCTTTTGCATTTTCAAAGCCTTCAATGCAAGTGTGCTGGTATGTACCTATTTCAGCACACAAGAAAACAAGTTATACAGTTATTATCAAGCAAAAAGGGCACAGTAGTGCACCCTAACTCTAAGTAATCTAATTTGGAGATTTATAATGGAAATCAGATTGTAGTTGTGGCAGCTTGGTTTCTTTTTTAAGCAAACAAATCAACTAGCTAACTTGGCATGCTCCAACTCCAGTTACAAGGGTAAAAAATATTGAACACTCTTAACAAAGATCACAAATGGAACATAATAAATAAATTTATAGCATGGCCAAAAAATCTATTGATTTTTGTTAGATGACTAGGGATGCAAACTACAAAATAACAAAAACTAGTTATAGGCCCTAACAGCACATTAGATTCTTTAAAACTAATTGACATCAAGGAAAGTTGGTCAAGAATTAAGTTAGGCGATGTTTCTAAACCAATTGACGATAACAAAAGTTGGTTAGTAATCAAGTTAGGAGATGTGAAACTTTCCTATATTTCATTGCTCATTTTCTGTAGACTACCCCTCCACTCACTTTTTATAGTAAAAAGAAGGAGAGATAAAACTCAAATAGTCAAATATAAAATTCTCTCTGCCTTTTTACCATGAAAGCAATTAAGCAAAAGGTGTTTCTACATTATAAGATGGGGTATGAAAACATCATAATTAGTTGCCAAAATATAACTAGAATGTATGTCTATAAGTTTTGACTAAAGCATGTATGCCTATAATTAATAGAGTACCTGCAGCACTTAACCATGTTTCAAGATGGTATAATGCTGAATTAATAGTACTGCAGGCTATTTTTGAGTTCCTGGTTTTGGTCTGGATTCGGATGGGTTTATTTTGATCTGATTTTTCTGGTATTATGCTGAAGTAACAGTATTGCTGGTATTATGGAAGCAGAATTACATGTCCTCTATGTTTTTCTTATTCATTTTTCATCTCTATCATGTTTTTATGAATTAGTTAAAATTTTCAGTAGTCTCTGAGCCCCATTTGAACTGTTTCTTGCTTATTAATTAGATTTGTCAAAACCATGTTGCTTATTGTGTATTTTAGGAAGTTTTATATTTTACCTTTGCGGTAATTTTATTCTTTATCACAGGCTACTACCCCGCCATCACTGCCTCCTGCCCTCTGTTTTCTCCTTTTTCTTCAAAATTTTATAGGTTTTGCTTCTATGGACTTAGACGACTTAGATATAGAAGCGCCCTGCAAACCCACTTCTCGAGTTTCCAAGTTCGTGCCAAAATCATCCAAGCTAAAACCTAAACCAAAGTCGGAACCTGCTCCCAAACCCAAACCTGAACCATCCTTCTCCAAACTAGAGCCTGGTCCTGAGGAATTCGTTACAGCTGTAAAAAAGAATGAAGATGCCATGGAAACAATGTCACCAACTCATAAAAAATCCGAACTCTATGCCGCTGTCAAAATGGAAATGGAACCCAAATCCGAGGCTGAAGACGAACCAGAATCACAACCACACGATCCCATGGATGAAGATATCGCCGAGGACACAATTGTGCGCGAAATTGACGTCTTCTTCTCACCTTCTATTGATGCCGAGACTCAGGTCCACGTTTTGCTTATTCCATTCTGCTGTTTTTTTTTTCTTTTTTTATTAATTTGTATTATTTTTCT
This sequence comes from Psophocarpus tetragonolobus, assembly GCA_037954015.1. Lineage (NCBI taxonomy): Eukaryota > Viridiplantae > Streptophyta > Magnoliopsida > Fabales > Fabaceae > Psophocarpus > Psophocarpus tetragonolobus. The sequence goes on along the minus strand of CM075696.1, from coordinate 28,137,794 downwards.
TTGTTGCCTTTAGTTGTACGCTTTCCAGTATCCGCTAAGACCTTGTTGGCGACCGTACGAGTTAGATGACCAATGCGAAGAGGTATGTTTGTGGAATAATTTTGAAGGAAAAAGGAGAATCATATTAAGGGCATGTATGTATAAGCTTCTCTAGAAGCACTTTTACAAGAAGAAAATACAGATAAAAAATAAAAAAAAGTTTTTCAATAAGTTTTTTTAAAAAAGATGTGGGACTTTTTATTGGAAGATACGAGACTTTTTAAAAATTAACTTGTAAAAAGTTTCACATCTTTTAAAAAATCTTATGGAGAAGTTGTTTCACTTTTTCCCCCCTAGAGCTTCTTCTAAAAAGCTCATCCTAACAAGTCTAAGTGTTGTGTTTTTCTTGTGTAGGTAAGGTTGAAACCTAAAAGTTCAGAAGTGGAAGTTGATTTATCCATTGATCTCGAGTCAGATAACATTGATAGAGAGTTTGCTGACAAATATAACATTGCCAAGCAGGTTTTTTTGCTATCTCTTACAATGTTAACCAAATGATGCTCCTAACTTAACACTTAGATTATACCTAATTAAGATCAGAGATCAAAGATTATTCATTCCTGTTGTGTCTTACAAACTACAATAAGTGAAAGTTAAATAAGCAATGTCTTTTATTAAATATGTGATAATGAAGGTTCTGGGGCACTTTGGTTCTGAAATTACCAATGGTACACTTATGCTAATTTTATAGACCTCGAGGCATTGTTTGAACTTTGTTCTATGCAGCTGATGATTCTCAAAGTGCTACAATGCTTGGTTGGTGTTATTGTTGTATTCTTTGTATCTATTTTTTTTTCCTTTTTATTCCTTGATATGCTAACTTTTTTGTTTGTTAAATTGACTGAAACTTTTAACATTCAAGAATATTCAAAATTGATGCATGCAGTTGAGTGCTTTATTTGTGCCCTTGTGATCTGTATTAGTATTAGAAAAACATTATATTGTGTACCTTATAAGTATGTTACAATACTTTTAACTATTCAGACTTTATCAACTTCGTGGAAGCCATCTCGTACAAATGGATGTGCTGTTGGGCTCCTTATGGGTGATAAGGTAATTGTTAAATATATAATTTGATTATATGTAAATAGGGAAATAAAGTAGAGATTTTATTTTATTTCCTTATTCATCTTCTACATATGATTATAAATACAATTTTGTATGTGTGACCTAATAAACACATTTCCTAAATTCCTCTATATTCTATATGGTATCAATAGACTGTGGTTTGATCCCCTATTTTTCCTTTCCTTTGTTTTTTAATTTTTTCCCAATGAGGGTGCTATATATAAGCACACATTGCTCAACCCCATTGCTAGGTTCGTTTTACCCGTTTCCAATGGGAACCAACTTTGAAGTGACCCACTGTTAGACTCGTCTCACTATGGCAACTAGTTTTGTCATCGACCCACCCACCTATGTCTTTCACTTCACGCGTTGCCACTCCTACTATATATGAAACCCATGCGGCAACACCTTTCCAGCGCATGAAGCCTCCTTTTGGTGACCCACTTTACAGTGACCTCCCCGCTTGTTCACCTCACTTTGGTGAACCGCTGTGGGCCTTTCTTGCTTTCTTTTTGCTATGTATTATTGTGGTTGGCTCCTTTTGGTTCTTTTGAGAGTTTGTTCAACCTGTTCTTTTGCTTGTTTCTCATGGGTCATGGCCTCTTCAAATCTTGCCTTTGCCACGACTACCACGACTACCATGACGTGTACTAATGTTTTTCTTATCCCATGTGAGAAACTCACTAGATCGGCTAATTATACAACTTGGGCAGCCACTGTCCCAACTTTGGTTTCAGGGTCAAGGACGCTTTGACCACATGAACAAAAGCTTTTCAGATTCTTGAGAAAGACCGACCCCTTTGATGGCACATTGATGTTTTCCTATGTGGTGCTCTTTGAATTTCAATTGCCCCAATCTTGAACCTTCTTACCAGGGGTTTGACGCATGTTATGATGTATGGGACAAAGCCAAAAAAGTACACTTTAATGATGTCCACTGTCTCTAGAGTGTGATCACTACTATGATGTTTGTTAGATATATAAATTGTATTTATCTTTTGTTTATTTTGCTTATCTAATGTATGCACTCTACTATCTTCTGTATCCTCTCATATATAAAAATGAAGCAAACAACCTCATAGAGTGAGGAATATTAATTTCTCCCCAATCTTAAATCTCTTTTCATTCAAGTTTGTATTAGAGTGGGCTCAGTCCCACTTTGCACACTTCCGGTCTAGTTTGTCGTGCGCTTTCACCTTCGGCCACCGTCTCTGCCATCGGCGACGCCCATACCTCTTGCGAACACCACCATCAGGCGCGTCTCAAAGAGTACGACCAAATCTCAATTTGCATGAAATTAATACTTAATTTAGGTCACCCATTAAAGATTTACGCATTGATAATGCTAGGGAATATTTATCTTCCCAATTTTAGTCTTTTTTGACATCATAAGGAATTCTTTATCAAACTTCCTGCGTTCACACATCTTAACAAAATGGTGTTGCTGAATGCAAAAACTATTGTTTGGTTGAAACAACCCACACTCTTCTCATTTACTATAACATTCCTTTTTCTTCGCTTTTGGGATGATGCGATTTTTACTGTCTGTTATATGATTAATTGCATGCCTTCCTTTGTTCTGAACAATTAGATCCCATACTCTATTTTGGACCTAAAACAGGACCCCTACCCTGTTCCTTCGTGTTTTTGGTTGTACTTGTTTTGTCCTTGATCTTACATAAAAAAAAGATAAATTTTGTGCCAAGTCTCTTAAGTGTATCTTTCTTGTTACTCTAGTTTCCTATAAGGATACCATTGCTTCTGTCTACAACTTCAACGTCATCTTGTTTTTGCAGATGTTACTTTCTTTGAATCAATTCCTTTCTTTTCTAACACTGTTGTTAGTAATGCACCTTTGGTTGACCACCCCCCTGTTCTGACTTTGGCTGTTGTCGTTGATCCACCACAGTTGATAATCTATCAACGAAGGCCTAAACATCTACTAGTGGTTCCACCTATTGATCCCTCAACATCATCTCCTGCTCTAAATGACCAGTCGATCATGTCTCCTATTTGAGAGCTTCCCATTGCCCTACAAAAAGGTATCTAGTCCACTCGCAATACTAGTCCTAAATATGATTGTACTCTTTATTGTCATATAGATTATCTCCTTCCTATAATCTTTTATATCATCTTTAGATCTTGTGTCTATTCCGAAGTCTACTGCTCCCATCTTGTTTGTTGCCTAAGACACTCCCTTTATGGCTTGAATCAATCACCTTGTGCCTGGTATGACTGTTTTGGCTTAGCTTTAATTCAGTTTTGTATGACTCAATGTGAAGTTGACCATTCTTTCTTTTTCCTTCGTTCTCCATCTAGTTTGTACATTTATATGGTGGTTTATGTTGATGCAATCATTATTACTGGTGACAACTTTGAGGGTATCTGTTGACTTAAATCTCATATTTAGAGTCAGTTTCAAGTGATGGAGCTTGGTCCACTCAAATATTTTCTAGAGATTGAGGTTGACCAATCTGCTTCCTATATTGTCATCTTATGGAGAAATATGCTTTAGATATTCTCACTGAGACTAGTATGATTGAGTTTAAGCGTCATTTGAGTGACATTCCCATGGATCCAAATTTCAAGCTTATTTCAAGTCAAGGGGAATCTTTGAAAGACTTGGAAAGATATCGAAGACTACATGATAGAACCAAGCCATGACCTAGGATCCACCTTTTCATAGGTTCAAATTAAAAAGTACAACCCATAAAATGAATAGAGAAAGAAAACAAACTCAGAGTTCAACAATGGAGAAGATGAAGAAGGCCGTTATGCACATCCTTCGTTATATCAAGAAGGCACTGAATGGAAAACTCTTATATAAAGACAAGGTGATTTCAAAATTGTTTTTTCTTAGATGCTGATTGGATTGGATTACCGTCACACAGAAGATCTACTTTTGGCTATTGTGTCCTTGTTGGGGGTAATTTGATCTCACAGAGAAACGAGAAGCAAAATTCAATTGTTAGATCTAGTACTGAAGCTGAATATCATGCTATGGCAGTAGCTGCAAGTGAAATTACATGGCTATGGTAACATCTCCAACAACTCTAGTCGGGAGACCTTCTAGACACCAGACTTATTTGTGATAATCAAGTCACTCTTCAAATTGCATCTAATCTAGTCTTCCATGAACTGACTAAACGCATAGAAATCAATTATCACTTTGTGAGAGAGAAAGTGTTTTTAGGGGAAATCACTACTGATTTTGTCAACTTCGGTGACCAATTGGTAGATATGCTCACAAAATCTCGTAAGTAGTTTGATTATATTTGTAACAAGCTTGGAGCATGAGATATATGGTCCCCCTTGAGAAGGAATGTTAAAGATATGATTTAATTTTTTCTTAATAGGGAAATAGAGTAGGGATTTTCTTCTATTTTCTTTCCTTATTTATCATGTACCTGTGATTATATCAGTGTGTGACCTAATACACACAATTCCTATATTCCTCTATATTCTATAGTAATTATGTCTTCCATCCTATTTTATAATGTCTAATTTAGTAAGGTAATTATGTAGTTAGTCATAGTGGAATATAGCCAACTCTTTAATTTATATTTTGTACAAGTAAAAATCATTGTGAATATTTAACTAATTGATTAGTTTTAATATATTAATTTAAAAATAAATTTTATTTATTTTTTATATGTGGACCCCATAAAAATGGTCTAGCTCTTCCGGTTTAATATGCTTTATATTTAGTTATTGCTGATTATATTAGCATTTTAAAATATTTCATAATTCATATCTATTATGTGTCTATTACCAACAAATGTGTTTATACATATGTGTGTGTGTTTTGTTTCTTCTGATAGCTTGAGGGTTTCATGAATTGTTTCATTGTATTTGTGATATTGAAGTTGATTGTTTAATTTACAAAAAATTGTAAAGTTGCCTGTCTTTTTCTTGTTTACAGTTACACCTGCATCCAATTCATGCAGTTGTGCAGCTCCGGCCAACGTTACAACATCTTAATTCTAGTGGTTCAAAAAGGAAGAACGTTATCTCCAATGGAGCAAATGCTACCGTCAAAGTTGAGGGCTCAAATGGAGAAAGTTCCAATGCTACATCAAAGAAGCAGGTATCATGTATTTCTTTTATTCATGTATATTTCTTTTTTTACAGCAATTTAAAAATGACTGCGTAAGTGGAAGGTGAAGGAATATAATTTCAACAGAATGGAACTGATGTATTAACAATCTTGAAACATTTTTTTGTATACTTTTTTCGATGTTTAGACAGTTTTGTTTTGAGTTGGATCAAAGTTTATGTTGCTTTATGAGAATCTGGATTTTAATAAATCCAAATATGAAAGTGAAAAATGTTTTGCTGCTGTTGCATGCTTATAGGAACATTGACTTTGTTGTTCATACATTGCTAAATTTAATATTTGGTCACTAGGGGTGGCATGGCCTACCAGCCCACCATAATTTTGTGGGGTGGGATAGTGTACACAGCCCACCAGTTGGTTCTGTTTGTGCCAACGATGTTTGAAATTAGACATAGATCTTGTTGTCTCTTCCGATGTTTAGTTTTCTGTCTTGTTGCAGTATCACTACATGTCTACATCTTATACTTTTTTCTGCTGCTTGTATTTTTTCAAGGCTTATTTAGTAATTCATATTAGCTAATTGATTTTTCCTTTCTGTTGCAGAATAAGCAGAAAGAACCTGTTGTTGAGCAAAAGAGTGATGTTGATGAAGTATGCTAGTTGCTAATACTGTAATGTAATTTACTTGTAATGTCTTTTGGTTATAACAAGGGTTATGTTATTCTTAAAAGAACATAGAATTATTAGCCTAATTATTCTTATATTGCATTATGCATTCATTTTTCTATATAATAATTCTATATAAATCCTTAGGTTGAGTGTGTTTTCAGTCAAGCATTTTTACATAAATTTTCACTCCAGCTTCAAATCATAAGTTTAGCATCAGAATAGGTTAATCTAGTGTCTGCTGTGCTTCTGTACTGCCTCTGCAATGTTGAGTTTCAATCACAAGTCCATTGTTCCCTAGACTTGGCCTGTCTAATATTTGCACTGGGAAGTTTTTGCCAGACACTAGTCTTGTTGCTGTGAAAGCGGGCATGTGCCATTACCAGTTTTTTCCCCTTCTCTAGTGCACTATCTTCTCATTGCTAGAAGTCCTTACTGGTGGCTGCATTTTGCTTGAGTTTTTTCAGAGGGTCACCTTCCCCTTTCTCCTAGATCTGCGTTATGGATGGGTCTTAAAACCATAAACTTTTCAAAGCTTTTGTTTCTGTGACTATTCTCTGAATGTGATTTCTATCTATTCCTCCTACAATTCACGGCTTGAAACATTTGCAAACTCTTGGATTTAGATTTCAGTGCTTTCTTCTAAGATTGAGATTAATATATATGGAATAAAATAATTGTATCAAAGGATTAATATTCCCAATACAAAAACTGGAAACCTTAACGAACTTTAGTGAAGTGCTTACCATGTCATATATTAATTATTTTTGCTTGCGATGCATGGATGAAAAACATGTTCTCCTCTGCCCTCTGGAATAAAGTATGAATTAGTTGCATATATTTGCATTTTCTGCCAAAAAAAATTGCTTGTGTGCATGGATAAAAACATGTTCTCCTCTGCCCTCTGGAATAAAGTATGAACTAGGTGCATATATTTGCATTTTCTGCCATAAGAATTTCTTAATGGTGATTTTGTTTCATAACACCATTTTGTTTATTTCCCCGTCTTTTAATAATTTATCTTTTGTTTTTATATCCTGTGCAGTGTTGGGTTCCTCTTAAGTACCATAGCTGCAAAAGTGATATCTCCTCTAGCTATTTGCAGGAAATGGTGGCTCAAGAAAGTTCTCCTATAAACTTCACAATGAGCGCGTAAGAATGTGTTCTATAGTCCTTTTGGACTCTTATGTAACACGTGAATTACTGATTTTGTTAAGTTTGTAAATCTTTGGTTCTAGGCATGATTATGTAACTGCATTGTGTCCTGGAGGGAGCAGCAATAATTTACCAAGGGGTCCTTCTAAAAGGTTTCATCTTCCTTTAATATCAAGTTATTTAATTTTTGGCATTTAGAGATTAAATTTTTTCCATTAGCTGCTGTATGCAAGATTCTCACTGCTTTTCCTTCTGTACCTGCTACATGCTATTTCTGTGTATTTTGTTTTTACTGTTAAATGAGAGAAAAAACAGACGAATAGTGGACTGAAAACATGTGTTTGAAACTTTGAATACATCACTGATAAATGTTTATATAGACTTATTCAATTAATTACACATAAATGGAGGATATGTGGTTTCCTCTAAAATAAAAAAATGATATGGTCACATATTATATTTAACTACAATCAATCAAGGTTATATTATGATTCTCACTAGTTACATGATTACATCCTTTCTGTCCTTGTTTCTACCCACTTCTCAATAATATTTTATTGCTCTTATAATTCTATATTTTGTTTATTGGTTAGTACTATTGCTATTGGCTTATAATTTTTACTATCATATGTGTATGTAATTTTAGGTATCTTCTATCATTGCCTGTGGAAGAACGACTTAAAAAAATGCTTGAGGTATGTAAACTTTCTTTGAGTTTTTATTGCTTTTTATTGATGAGCAAGTGCCTTTGTCACCTAACAACAATCTCTATTTGCAATTCTTTTTTGCTCTTTACATGTGTGTTAACGGTTAGGTTATTAGTCGTCATATTTAGCATGTGAGTTTTGGACCAGACTCTACCCCAAAAACTAGTTCAAAGAGTAAGGGTTGTCCCTTACTTATGTACTATATTGTGGCACTGTCTCTAGCCAATGTGGGGCTTGGGTTTTTCCAAATAGTGATACACACATCACAACAATGTATTTAAAATTAGATTGGTTATTGAACTAATAAAGGCATTGATTCTCACTTATTAACTGTGGTTGCACTGACGATAATTGAATGTATGCATTTTTGTAGGTACTCCTCGTTCCTTATTAACTGTTGTTTAAGGTTAAATTGGAGTAATCAAGGAAGTCATTGAAGTTTCTTATGCTAAGGGTATTTCATAATTAAAATCAGTGTTAATAGGTAATAAATATATCCTTAAAAAATTAATATTACCTTGAACTGTCAGAACACAGTTAAATAAGAACAAAAATATTTCAAAACTCCAACAGTTAAAAAAGAGCAGACGAAGTAATAAGTTAACATAAAATCATGAGAAATTAATGCAAAAATTTGACCTAACATCATAGAACCATATCTTATGTCTTACGAAATTAAATGCTGTGTTCTTTTTTATTCTGAATCATTTTTCTAGGTGCTGCTTTTTATAACTTGTCTAACAGAGCTCTTTATGATAGAGTCGTCCACTTCAACGTTTCAGTGTTATTAAGCACTTTGCTCCAGAATACTCTGAGAAGGAACTTCTAGAATTCTTGCAGCAGCATGCAATATTGGTGTGGGGACTATGGACTGCGAAAAGTTCATTGCTATATCCTGATGGTGGTGTTGAAACTTTGGCTAGAGATTATGCCCTATTATTATTTAGCAAGAATTTGAAAGTTCAGTCTTCTGATGTGAATGTTAAAGGTGAACTTGGTACTCGTGTGAAGAACTGCCTGAAGATATTTGGCTCGGAAAAAAGTGATGATACATCTGATCCTTACTGGAAGTTCAGAGAGCTTCCTGACGAGTCATTCAAAAAACTCTATCCAAATATTGTTGAAAAACAGGAAGAACTTTTCAAAGGTTTAGAAAAACAGTTATCTGGTTTTGCTTCTAATGTGGCAAAACGTAAAATTGGTAAAAATGTTGTAGCAAACCAAGGTGTGGTGAACAATGAGGCTTGTAAATCGGAAAGTTCTAATCAACGGGTAACAAGTTTGGGTGGAGTGCCTCCTGGGAAAATGACCATGTCAAATGAAACCCGACATGCTCTGCCAATTGCCCTGAAGAAACTTTTTCAGACTAACAAAGTTTGCAGGTATTATTATGGTTACAAAGATATTTATTCTTCTGTTGATTTCCTGTCTTCAAATGATCGTTGAGATAATGTTTGGAAGCACAAATTTTGGTAGTTATTCATACCATTTTACTAGGCTTTCACATTTCAACAGTTGTGCTTTATATTTGTCAATACTCAAAACCTATTTTTAAGATATCAATTGTCTCTTTTGATCTAAGATTTATGATTTATGTTAATTTTATGTATGTTAAGATTAGTATTGTTAAAGATATGATTTGATTTCATGTAAATAGGAAAATAGAGTACAAATATGTAGGGATTTTTATTTTGTTTCCTGTATTATCTTGGACATATGATTATAAATACATTATTGTGAGACCTAACACACAATTCCTATGTCTAATTAATTATCTAATAATCTAAATAAATTATAATATACGATATAATAATTAAATGATAGTAATAAAAACTACATTAAACATAATATATAATGAAATATTATTGAACAAGTAGATATATTATATAATAGAATATATATATATATATATATATATATATATATATATATATATATATATATATATTTGTTTGCGCAATCAATGTAAAGCTACCGCTGTCCTGCTATGTTTTATGGGTGTATTTGGGCAAACTTAAAAAAAACAATTATGAAATAAACAATTATTAAAATAAGTGTCTTTTTTATCTTGTTTGTGACTGTTGTCTTATGATCGTTCTATTTATCTTGGCAGCTTCAAATCAATATGCCAGGGATTGCGTGAAATGGCAGTTTCCAAAGCTATGCTTTCAAAGGGAGATTCTAAAATTGCTGTGGATGCAGCTCACAGTCTTGATGGACCACATAATGAGTTGATGGCTGTCATAAGCGAAGTTGCATGCGAGATCCATGGTCATTATGTGTTGAAATCATCACAAAATGATCCGTTCAGGTTGTTTTTCTCTCCCCCACTCCACCTCTTAAAGGAAAAGAGGACATTTTTTCCCTCCATGGAATTTCGAAGAATTTTAAAAGCGAGTAGTGCATTCCATTTGTTATATAATGCTCAGGACTGCATTGTTCCTTGCAGAGATGTTGTAATCGATATGCTACGTGGAAGTGGACCCAATGCAAAGCTGAAGAAGGCAGAGATACTTGAAGCTGCAAGGAGAAAACTCAATAGGGAGGTCACTAACAATGAATATACCAAGGTAATTTGATTTGTTTCATGAAATGGCTATGACATAGTATTTAAGTTTTATCTCAATTTTGCCTTTGTTTCCCCTTATTAAGGTCCATGAAGAGTTCTGCTCAGCCTTTTGATAAAAGTTCACGATGTTGGAAAATTTAGATTGAATATATAATTTCACTCTAGGTCTTATGGTTCAATAGATAATTTCACTATTATGCAGTAATATATTATAAAGGCTTAAATAAAATTGTGGTCCTTGGAAAATAGCGTCCTTTTGGTTTTAGTTCTTTGAAGATTTTCTTTTTGTCTTTTGCCCTTTGAACATTTTTTTTGTTTGCTTTTAGTCCCTGTTGTCAAACAACACTTTTACTTTTAATCACTACTTTCAAACAACACTATTAATTAAACGACTTTTTCAGTCCAATAACTTATCACGACATCTAATGGTCTGCAAGGAATAGTTCTGCATGACTTTTAGGATAAACTTTGTTTAAAATTTTATTTGTTTAAAACAGTTTATAACATCAAATAAGTTTACAAGTTATTAAAAACACAGATTGTCCAAAAAAATTACATAGATGGTCTAGTTCTTCAAATCATTATCGTCATACTAAACCACTAATAATCTGGGGTCAATAGGGCCTGGGGAACAAATTACTTTTGTTCAACTCATTAACATCAGGGAACTAATTTTAATGCAGAGAGAAGTTTAATTCATTTTATAATCGAGTTGACTTCTCCTATGAGTACTTATTGAGAAATTTAAAAGTAAATATGTAACATTGATAGCTTATCATTGCTTCTAATGATGAGTTGATCACCGATAATAATACATTGCATATTTCTACTTAAAGATGTTTTTAGATATTTTTGTTTCAAGATACTTATGTCGGTCATTTGCTCTTGATAGTTTCAGTTTATATCAAGTATCTCTGTGTTGTTTGCATCCAGTATCTATTACTTTCTTTTGATAATTTTACGGTTTACATCAAGTATCATTAGATTACTAATAGCCTATATATAATGACATTCTTGCATTCTCAATGTGTTGGTTATGATGAGCAGTTTATCAGATGAATGCATTTAATGTTTCAGCAACAACCAAAACTACAGAGTTAAACTAAATAACTGATCATTATATTAATAGAGTTTTGATCGATTATTTAAATTTGAGAGAAGTTATTAACTTATTATCATTGAGATGCACATAGATATAGCTAGAAAGTTTTATTTAAATTTATTCCACTATCTCTGTTCACTTGGACTGTTAATGGCCATGATTAGAGATTAAAGGTTTTATTTATTTATTTATTTACCTAGATGTCTAGTTCAATTAATTGAACAATCTTTTGACTATTCTACATCCCTTTATGGTTTTCTTTGATTTTTACATATAAAAAAAGTAAAAAGTTTAATGAACTTTTTAGTCCTTGAAAACTGGTGATTTTTAGTTTTGGTACTTCAAAGTTTGTTTTTTTTTTATCCTTGCTTCAATGTTAACTATGACGATAACCATCTAATGACTTATCATGTCATGAGAGAGTCTGACAGGATAATCCCGTGTAATTTTTTTTTTTGGGATGAATTGTTATTTAAATCACTTGTCAAATTGTTTGAACAAATAAGATATTAAAATCACATTTTGTCTTAAAAATTATACAAGACTAATCTTCGAATCCTCTGATGTTATGATAAGTTACTGGACTATCAAAGTCATTTAGTTAACACTTTGCTTAAAAGTAAGAACTAAAAATAATATTATTGTTTGAAAAGGATTAAAACTAAACAAAAAAAAAAAATCAAATGACCAAACTTAAAAAAAAACCCTTTGAAGGACCAAAACAAAAAAAAAATCAGGAAATAATATGTTATTTAAACCTAAAAATAATAATAATAGAGTATTGGGTACTCGAATATGGAAAGGATATAAATACTTGACTAGAAACAAGGAGAAAACAGAAAAGTTGCAAATAACTAAGTTACAAAAAAGTAAAAAGAACCTCAAGACCTAAAAAGAGCAGAAAGAATGTTGCCTGCGTAACCAAATTAATTGAGAAATCAGATAATGATCTTGACATGGAGAGAAGGCAAATAAATGTTGCAAAATCAGTCATAATTTGATCATGTTTTTCCATTTTGTATATTATTCTAAGAGATAATGCCTATGTAAGTTTTATACTAATATTCAAGGATAACCTTACTTTTCATGGTAAGTTTATTAATTTTATTAAATAATACTTTAAAAATCATGTAAATGAAAAGTTGTGATTAGACGTAAGTATAAAATTTTTGTATATTGCTTGTTTGTGGTTGGTATTAAACTCTTATTCTAATGCTTGTTTGTCTTTGTTTTTTTTTTTTATCAAAACAATTTTCAGGTGATGAGTGAGTTATGTGTCTCAAAAGGTTCTGTTTGGGTCTTGAGAAGTGCTGATTGAAGTAACCAATGATCGATGGTCCAATTGGTTTGAGCAAATGAATTTTTTGGGTTTTATCCTTGTGGTTTGCACAGTTTCTTCTCTTGGTATTTTTTACTTCATTCGCCTCTAGATGCACGTACACAGTTATGGGGCAATGGCATTTGCTCGCCAATGCCCCTACCAGAATTTTTGTCCCCTAAAAAAATTATTGTTGCTTCCATAACACGAGTTTTTTAAATATAGAACTATAAAGTGATATTAATCTTATGTTGCAGTGAATGATTGTTTGGTTCTATACATAAAAGAGCTATTTTTTAGTGTTGACAATAAAATCATCATAAAATTTTTTAGAATATGAAAATATGTAGATGATATATAATTTATAGAATATAGATATTCTGATTTTTATTTTATAAAAAATTTTGCATTTTGTAAAACCTTATAATATTAATCCTTCCTGAAAATTGTAAAGATTACTTCTTTGCCATACTAAGAAAAATATCTGGGTCCGTTATTGGGGAGTAGGAAAAATTTCGCAGCCATGGATTTTGATTCGCAATGAATGAAAATCATACTACTTTCTCGCTTGGCTGAGAGGTTGGTATTGTCATTATTCATAAATATGCGAATTTTTTTCAACTTTTAAGTTTTTGATAAGGAGAAAAGATAGAAGAAAAAATCTAAGAGAAAATATTTTTTATTGTTTGGATCAAAAGAAAAGGATAAAAGTATTAGATAAAAGCAAATAGGAATGGCCAAAGATTGCTCTGGCAATGGATTTTTTTATTTCCTAAAAGGATGGAAGTTGTAAAGGCAACTGCATTCACTTGATATTACGTGACATAAATCAGGCTATATCCTTGACATTATGTGACTTAAATAAAGTTGAATATAAAATGTTTTAGGGGAAAAAGTGAAAACAAAAAATGAAAAAAAAATTACAAGGACAAATATAATTACACCTTTTTTAAATTTAAAATTAGAAAATGAATTTGAACTAATTAGATCAAATAAACAATCTTTTAGTCATAATAACATGTATTTAATTAAAAATAAATAAAAAAATTAGTTGATTGGGTGATAATATAAAACTATTTTATAACGCTATTGAATTAGTATCACTTTTTTTTCTAAAAATAATTACTTTAATTATTGATCTTTGTTAAATGTGAGTTTGTAATAGGTTATTTTGGTTTGACTTCATCTTCTTTTATAATTATGTGTCAGAGGTAGGGTGGCTGAGTCTGTAGCGTAGTTTGCTTCTTGTACACTCTTGTTTAGATATATCTATGAATAACTTTGTTTGAGTTGATTAAATTAAATCATTCAAGCTATTTCCTATATTCAAGTTGGTATTAGAGTGAGAACGATCCCACCCTAGAAGTCTCCTATCACAATAGGTTGTTTTCCATTGTTTGTCGTTGTCCACTGTCAGCGATCATTTGGTCATGCGAGTCTAGGGTTCAGTGCACCTTATCATGCGCAAGCCAACCCAAGCAAGAGATCATTCAAAAGGGTTTGCATGTGCTCCTATGCATAGGTAGATTGTTCACCTTCAAGGAGGCGTGTGAGCACGTTCTGGCAAACAATGTCCTTTTATCATCGTTCCACCGTCATCTAAGTTGTCAAAACCTCTTGAATCCATTACTACGCTTTGTTTGTCCTTTCTGTAAGGTTTCGTAGGTTTATCTTGAAGTATCTCTCTCGAACTCTCGGTCTTCTCCCTCTCACTTTTGCAAACATCGCAATGTCTTCTCTACATCCTTTGGGATAAGTTTAGGTCATGTTCTCCCTATTGCTAGAACTGTTGTCATCATATAATAGAAACTCAATGGTAAAAGTTATTTATTATATGCTAACTTTGTGGACTTTGTTTTCTCTAGCATAGACACCATGAACATTTGGAAAAATGAAATATTGAAGGGTTTATTGAACAGATGGCTCATGGCTCAGTGGAAGAAAGTGGATTTTCATTTGTGGAACCAAAGATATTAAGGAACCTTAGAACTTTCAAAACTTGGTATTCATTTTGGAAGAAAGTACTATATATATATATATTCTAATGGTATTCAACGCTTATTTGATTGTATTTAAAAGATAGCTTCCTTAAAGTGAGATGATTTAAATATGGTTTCATATGTTTTTCATGCTCAAGCTATTGTAGAGGAGTTGAAATTTATCCTAGAGGCTGAGTTATTGGAAGAGATAAGGAAACGGTATGATAACCTATATATGGTTATGATTCTTTGTGGTTTGATTCTTGCATTCAATCATATTTGTGCTTAAGTTTTGATAGGACAAGACATTCCCACTATGAAGAGTTTTAGTACACGACTCCTTCATGTTCTACCATAAATAACGAGGGTAAACCTCTTGAAAATAATGTGGAATCATCTGCTATGATTTCTTCTAAAGGGAGACGAGAATATGGAAACAGAGGACGTGGTGCAAGAGGTAATCATCCTTAATGTATTTACCACAAAAGGATAGGTCATACACATGAAACTTGTTATTCTCTACGTTGTTTCCCTGACAAAGATGCTCATGTATCAAGGTCAAAGAAACTGAAGAGAAAATTATTTGAAGAAGAATACCTAGAGTACTTGAGGTTGAAGTCCAACAATCTTGCTCAACCCTCTTCTATACTAAACATTTCAATTGTCTGCATTTCTCAATCTTTGTTGAGTCAAAATTCATGGATTGTTGACTTTGATACTTCTTACCATATTTTTGTTAATAACTTTTTGTCCTCATCAATGTCATCTCATAAATTTTCTCACCTTGTCACATTAGCTAATGAATCCAATGCTTCATCTTAAGGAATAGGCCAAATCTTTATTTCTTCTCCTTAAATTTAACATTGGTTTTGTACATTCCTATTCGTCCTTACAATTTTGTTTCTTTGAGTTAGTTGACTAAATCTCTAAATTGTTTAGTTATATTTAATTCTAACTCCCTTGTCATACTATTTGTGTCCTTCGACAATGAAATCAAAAACTAGTTTGAGAAGTCAATTAAAATTTTTAGAAGTGATAATATAAAAAAATACTTTTCATATCAACTTTTTTCTCTTTTATCCTCACAAGATATTTTACACTAATCAACATGTACCCATACACCTTAACAAAATAGGATTGCGAAAATGAATATTTGCTCCTTAATGTTTAACGCAAAGGTTCATTCGCATCATTAAGAAGATGTTATTCTTTCTTCTTGTTTTCTTATCAACAAGGTGCCTTCTTTATCTCTTGATAATCAAATTCCTCATTCTATCCTTTTTCCCACAAAACCTCTATATCATGTCTTTCATGTGTGTTTGGTATGATATGTCTCAAAGTATAGATAAATTGTTAGCTAAATCCATCAAGAATGTCTTCCTATAATATTCATATCTTCAAAAAGGGTACAAATATTATTCCCCTAATACCAAACAACATTACATGTCTCGATGTTACCTTCTTTGAGGAAACACTGTTCTTCTCATCCTCCATATTAAACTCAATTTCAATACACGAGGTATTGCCAACTACCTCTTCTAGTCCAATTTTTTTTTTTCATAATAGAGCATGTTATTATACGCATTTTATATTCTTTTTAATCTCTCTAACTCTGTAATTGTTTCTTAATTTTCTAATATAATCCATTTTCATATTTGGGTCATGTTTCAGTATCTCTCATATATTTTCTCTTATTTTGCAGGTTAGTGAACTTTCTTAGATTGGACTTTACATTGAGCTAATTACTTTTTCACTTTTGTAATCTTTCTTTAATTATAATTTTTAGTTTTATTTTGTAGTAGCCTTTGTTGGATTTTCTAGGTTAATTTCATTTTTGGGCAAAACCCAACTTAGAGATAGATTTAGTGACAGATTAAGAGTTCATTTAGAAAGAATATAGATACTCTTGTAACTATTTATAACATCTTTTCCTCATTTTTAAGAATTTAGTTTCAAATTTCCTTTTTCTCTCTTTCTTTCGCTGCAAACCTTTTTCTCCCTTCTTCTTCCTTCCTCTGCAAGCTTCCATGGAGATCTTTATGGAAAGCTAAACTCTGAATCGATTTGAGGTCTCCGATATGATCGCACAGTAGAGTATAAATTATGATTTTGATAATGCAGTTTTCTAAATGTGAAATTACAATTTTATGTTCTTTTATCTCCAATTCAAGCAAAATTTTTATTAGGTTTTGGCATAAATTGGTTTGGGATTGATTCAGATCGATTGAACTGAATTGCAAAAGGTTAGGTGATCAATTGAAGACCTATTTCAACCGATTATATGTCCGTCCAAAAACCCATGAGAATTAGGGATTATAATTGATATCCAATTCAATTGAATTCTCTGTGAGTGTTGATGTAATTTTGCATGATTCTAGAATTATGATTACTCAAGTTCATTGCTAGGAATCTCGAATCAATGTTTTCTTTCTTTGTTTTTAATCTGGATATATTTCTTGATTCAATAATTGCTATTTTTTTTTTGTGTAATTCAAAACCCCCTACTATTGATAGATTTAAACCATATGTTATTTGTATCACTAACAAATGACTCAGGTTGTGTCCTGTATTACAAAATTGGAGAAGTCTAATTTTGTTTGATATTGATCTCAACTCCTAAACACTAAAAATAATCTATCTCGTCATGTTACTCATTAAGGCAAGACACCAGAATCTAGTTCCACCTTACTTAATGACTTTCTTGGTTCATGTCCTTCTCCATCTACACCTTGTACAACAGTTTCTAACTCTTCTTCTTCTATGGTTGATGAGAACTCAAGTTGACCTATTGCTTTCCGAAAAAGTACCTGATTCTCTTGGAACCCTCATCCTATTTACAATTTTTTAAGTTGTCATTGTGTGTCTTTTTCCTATTGTTCCTTTATCACTTCATTTCTTGTATCATTGTTCCCAAAAATGTTTGTGAAACACTTGATCACCCTAGATGGCAACAAACCATGATTGTTGAAATCTAGAACCTTGACAATAATGGTTACATGGGAGTTGGTTCCTCCTCCCCCTAGGAAGAAAGTTGTTGGTTATAGATGGACCTATGCCATTAAAGTTGATCCTTGTGGTGAAACTGATCATCTTAAAGCTCATCTTGTAGCCTCTCAAATCTATGGGTCTTGGTATAGAGATACTTGCTCTCTAATTTCTCACTACCATTTTCCTTCTTCTTTTGACGGTAGTTATCCGTTGCTAGCCCCTATATAAGATGGATGTGAAAAAAAGGCATTTATTCATGGCGAGTTAGATGAAGAGATTTATATGGAACAACCTCTTGGATTTGTTGGTCATGGGAGTCAGGTCTAGTCTGTAAATTTCGTTGATCTCTCTATGACCTTAAATAATCTCCAAGGGCTTGGTTTGAAAAATTTACTTGTGTTGTCCAAAGTTTTGGAATAAAAAGAAGTGAGATCTATCACTTTGTTTTTTATGCAGACATCTTTTAGAAAATGTATTTACTTGATTGTTTATGTTTATGATATTGTCATTATAAGGATTGGTGATGTCAAAATTTCTCAACTAAATTAACATTTATGCAATCATTTTCAAAATAAAAAACTTGGTTATTTGAAATATTTTTTTGGTATAGAAGTAGCTCAAGGAGGCACTACATTTTTTCCCAGAGGAAGTATGCCCTTGGATATTCTAAAGGAATCTAACACGACTAATTATATAGGCCCATCGATAGCTCTATAAACCCTAATAAGAAGTTGATGCTTGATCAAGGAGAATTATACTCTGATCCAAAAAGTTTAGAAGGTTGGTTAGGAGACTCATATATCTCACCATTAAAAGGCCAAATATTTTCTTTGCAATTGGGGTTGTGAATCAGTTCATGAATTCTCCTTGTATTGATCATATGTAGTGAGATGTATTCTCATGTACATTAAAAAGGCTCTAGGACAAGGTCTTCTATATAAGGACAAACGAAACAGTCAGATTATTGGATACTATGATGTTGATTGGCAGGATCACCCATAGACAAGTGCTCTACTGTTGGTTATTGTGTATCTTTTAGAGGTAACATTTTCTCTTTGAAAAGTAGGAAACAAGATGCTATTGCTTGATCTATGCAGAAGTTGAATATAGGTTTATGGCCTTAGTTACGTGTAAGATGGTGTGGATTAAACAACTTGTACACGAGTTGAAGTTCTATGAAATTCCACTAATGGAACTTTATTCTAATAATAAGAAAGTATCCGTATTGCCTCGAATCTAGTGTTTCACAAAAAGACTAAACATATTGAAATTGATTACCACTTTGTGAGAGAGAAATTGTTGACAAGGAAATTAGGATGAGTTTGTTAGCTCATATAATTAGCTTTTAAATATATTAACCAAATTCTTGAGGGTCATCGAATTTAGTACATATATTCCAAGATTGGAGCATATAATTTATATGCTCCATCATGAGGGGTTGTGATATATATGAGTTTGTAATAAGGGTTATTTTGGTCAAACTTTATTTCTTGTATGCTCTTGTTCAGATATATCTATAAATAACATTGTTTGAGTTGAGTAAATTAAGTCACTCAACTTATTTCCTATATTCAAGTCTCTTGTTGAAAAATTAGTAGTAAACTGTTGTGACATGTACTATACACAACATTTGATAAAATGTTGTAAAAGCATGTTACTAACATTTATACATAATTTGACAGCATTTTCAAAATTTTTTATGAGTTTAACTAATATGCATTGACAAGATACAAGCGTTTTACATTGATGTTCAATCATAACTCTTTATTTATATAACTTTTAAAGTATTAACTGGTAAAATCAACAAAGTTACCATAAATAAAGGTTGTGATTGAATGTCAGTGTAAAATTTTTTACACTGACCGTGCATACTCATTAAACTTATTTTTTACTGAGTGTTAGACAAAAACTATTAATAAGTCACCTATTGATCCTAAAAATTACAAATGAAGCCCGAGATTAAACCCCAAAATTAGCTAACCTATTTGTATAAACATTCCCTCCTTTATAGGTATGTGATTACAATAAACACTTGTTGAAGATGGTTTATAGTTTTTATGAAAAGAAAGTTGTAAGGACCTTCTTTTAATAATATGTCATAGTGTATAAAGTACAAAAAGAGAGAAATAAATTTAATTTAAATATAAATAATAAATTAATTATGGAATATTGGGTTGCAATATTATATTTATGTTTTATTGTAATAAATGTGTTTACTTATTTATGAACGTGATTGAATTTAAGTGAATATAAAGAATGGATTATGGGCGAGTGAATTTAGTAAGATGAGAAGTAAGTAATATAGATCTTCTTTTTATTTGAGGTATTCAGATTGGTTTTACAGAATCTAGCTGGAAATGGTGTAATTAGTAAATCAGAATTACTAAATACACCCCTCTGGACGTCTGGCTATGGCGGAAATGAACTAACGAAGTGAAGAGCTAGCGACGCAAAGCAAAACCTAGGTCATGAAAATAAGCAACTCCCACTAAAGATACTCTAAGTGATAAATTTACACATTCCAAAGTCTTCATATGTCTTCTTAATATTGTGCACATCTCTCTAATCAAACCTCCTCCTGTGTACATCTTCTCACAAAGTTGAAATTGTTATGCAATAGCTCCTCTAAGGCTACATCACACACTAATGTCCCTCACATTTCACTAAAAGTTAAAAGCAATAGAGATATCAAACTAAAAACAAGGAATAAACACCATGTAAGATAAGATTTTTTATCCATAAATGTAATGTTCTAAAAAATATCAATAATTAACCAGGTTGAGACATTAAGTCAATAATTAGAAAGATTGATTCATGTTTATTAAAATAGAAAATAATATAGTGAGTTAATACACACTAAAATAAGTTACACAAAGACATTCAAACAACATGAAATAACATATTATTTCTTAATTTTTAATTACTATAATTATGATAATTACAAATAAATAAGAAAATTATAATCTCTTATCTTTTTAGTTGTAATCATAACTAATAAAAAAATTATTGTTATAATTATTATTATATCATTTAAATTGTTTAATTAAAGAAAAATTTTAATAATAATTACTTTAGATACACTTTTAATTTGACTATTACAAAAACTAAAATAACCACTTCAGTATTTTTAATTTGGTTTTTTATAAATCATTGGTTGTTTATTATAATTACTATAATACATTATAGATAGCCTCTTAATCTCCTAATTTCATAAAAATTCACAATTTTAATCTCTATTTTAAAATAATATTTTATTTTCCAATTTTCTAACATTCTAAGTTTTGGTCTTTTCTTTAAAACAAAAACTTTGATTATTATCATACTAATTAGTTATATAGTGAATTAAATAAATAATTTTATTCACATTACTAAATTTGTATCACATCAAGTACACTTCTAATTGAAGGGAAGGATCAAATGGTTAATTTTATAAAATGTCTCTCTTTTAATATACAGATCAAAACTTAGGATTTTAAAAAATAGAAGACTAAATATCTTTGTTTTTTCAAATAAAAAGGGAAAAATTACAATTTTAAAAATAAAAAACTAAATTATATTTAAGCCCAAATTTGACCGAGAAAAGAAAAATAAGAGAATATGAAAAGGATAAAGGAAAGGATATTACAGGCCATGAAACTCGCCTACTAAGCGAGTAACACAACTCTAGATATTTTTCTTTTGCACAGTAGTATCTCAAGTATCAACAAAAATTTTGGTATTAACATTTTACAACTACCAACATCCCAAATAACTTCACTGACAATAACGATAGAACATTGTATTTTACCAACATATTTAAACATAAGATTAAGAAAGCTAGCCTCAAAATCCTCATACTATGTCATCGGAACAAGAAAATCGTTGCCACCATGCAATGGACTCTAGCACCATCTAAACTAAAATGCTGTAGTATTTAATTTTCACACAAAAAGGAACATGAATTGGAAAACCTTTACAGTCAAGAGTCTTTGTCCTTTGGTATATTACGAGGCAGTCTGTTGAAAACATTTTCATCTACTATTCTATAATGTTTTGAAAATTGATGGTGTATAACTCCACAACATTTATCCACATAATTCCCATATTTGCTGTACAATGCAGGGATAGTAATCATCATGATGGTTCCTGTCACCATTAAAGAGGAAGAAATATAAACAAATAAAAGAGAACAAGGTCAGGAGCTTTACACACACAAAAGCAAATAAAGATTGAGAAAGCGTCAGAAGTTTCATGCAACACACACATGAAAGATTTACAAACAAATTAGCTGTCAAAAAATGACCCTTCACAGCACAAAGCATAATAGGTGAAGATTTCAATTACGACTTGTGACGTGCATACGGCCAAGTTCAAAAGCACCTAATCATGTTTTTGTGAGTAATGGAAGTTTGAGAAGAAGCATTACATTACATAGAGTTGGACATAAGTGAATGTAAACACCACCCACCAAAAACCAATCAATAGAAGAAGGCAGTGAAAGGAAAGATAAGAGGTTCAAGTGAATACATAAAATGATGTAGCACAGAATTTACTATACATTAATGAGAGAATGTCTCGCTTAAAGATATAATAATTTGCTTTTAACAAATAGACTAATGATGCAAGCATACCGATATATGCGAGTGTGAAGAAGGAGAAGAAGCCACCAATGGCTGACAAGAGCCACAGACAACCCACCACCTGTCAAGTAGACAACAGACAATGGAAACTAAATTATCTTTGTTTAATTTCCTTCAGTTCATATAAGCATTACATGATCTGATTTCTAAATTGCATTGCTTTTACATACTAAAAACTTAAGAGACGACCATAAAATTGCTGACCTAACAGAACATACTGGCAGATACTGTTGAAAAACAAATGACATAACTGAAGAAGGTTCAAGGAGGGAATAATCAGCTCACGTGTTTCATAAACCCAATTCCAAATACTATGTGATCCTAATTTAATTTTACTAGCAGATTCTTCTATACAATATCATAAATATTCAACTCAACCTAGTTTTCTTTACAACAAAAACATATCTTTCCAAAAAGAAATACTATTTATTTAAATCACATTTTCCCAAGCCGCATCCCTAGATGGTTGCAAGCTGACCTCCTGAATCAAAACAAACCTTGAAAAAAATTCTAAAATCCTTGCCAAGAGTGATGTCATGAGCTATAAGGAGCATATTATTGATTTTTGCCCGAAAGGAAGCTGCTACATTATTAACCATCTCCTCTGTCACAACTAGCTCAGGTAAGGTTGGCGGTTGTCTGCTTGAAAAGAAAAGTTACCAATGTCATTTTTAATGCTTTAAGAATTATGAAAAACATAAAATGAGCACAGCTATGGCTATTCGGCATACTTATTTCTTAGGGCAGCATACTTTGCATACAGAAACAATACTACGATCAAAATCAGCAATACATCTGAACAAATTGTTAAAAACGGTAAACCAGTCCACTCAAATACAATCCAGGCAACTGTTGCAACAACAATGATACCCAAGGAAACATGCCACCTCTTCCACAATAGAACATCAGTAACTACAACAAAGACAAAGGAATGCAAACACCAGAATTAGTATAACCATATAGAATCCAAAAAAGGTTATGCAAGGATGAAGTGTCATGGCCTTCAGCAATTTTATCCAAATTTATAAAGATAAAGAGTTTAATTTATTAAAAGAAGTTATTAACTGGTTAGAATAAGATCTTCATATGGAAAAATCATATATTCAACTTAAACAGTTTTCAATCCCAAATACAAACCATTGATATTAGATTGTGTTGACCAACACAAAAGAACAGAATACGCCGAGAAAGAAAGGAAAAAAATCAAGCTTGAATGACCATAGGTACATTATGAAAGAAGATTGAGTAGCCTGTCTGTCAAGCAGGGGAAAGTTCACATATGTGTATGCACATGTCCAATCATCTATGTCTCCACTTGAATGAATGCAATGCATATATCATCACTAACATAACAATCTGTGAATGCCTATCAGGAAGAGTTACAAAACATACCCAAGGCAGTAGGAAGCTGTGCGTCTGATTCAGACATGAAACGCAACTCTCCAAAAGTGAAGTCCAACCAAGAAGATAGCCTAGACCTGCATGTGCTTTATCAACAAGCTGAATTACTATGACAATAAAGTTTCTAAATAATAAGATTAAAGCATCAAGATCATTGTTGAAAGATTTGCTTGTCTCAGCCAAATAATTACAATCTTTCATGAATCCAATGCAAGCAATATGTCAACACCCTATACTACACTAGAAAAACAATCAATTTCTCAAATCAGAGTAGAAAGTGGAAACGCACAAAGAAATGATACAAAACAAATGGAGACTTGCTGGATGCCTAGAACTTGAAATTTTGCTTCAGGTTTAATTACCAAGATCAAAGTCATAATTATCCTAAAAATTGTTACAGTACTAAAGAAGAGATGATTTATGAAATATGCTTAACAACTATATCATTAAAGGATGCTAACAACATAAGGCACATATCCGCTAGACCATAGTAAATAATTGTTGGGCTTTGTCCTAAATCTTACAAGTGTATGGATGATTGCTTCCTTCTAAAAGAAAGATATGGTTATCATTTCTTATTTCTAGCCTTCTTAGCCCAGCTTGTTAATTTTTCTTTCCCCAAACATTTTTGAATCTTCACTACTCTATCTCATCTTGGCATATATATTTGACAACAATGTATATGTTTCTCATCTTCACTACTCTATCTCATCTTGCACATGCAAAAAGAACCCTGATGAAGGTCATGTAGTTTAGGCATTCTCCAGAAGACATCACATCAATAATAAAGCTTGTTACGTAGTCATTTAGGAGCAACCACATATGACATATCATTGAATTCCAAAATTATTACATCTCAAGATATATCATGTTTGAGAACATACTGTATGAAGAATCAATACTTCCAATCTTGGAATACAATTTGTCAAAGCAGTATTAGTAATGAGTAATGACATGATTCTTAAATCCTAACTTCACTACCCGAACATGTAATAGATCATCATGTCCTAGTTCCTCCAAACTTGCACAAGTATTTAGCAGAACTACAACAGAGTACTGATTTGGCAGAGAATCCTCCAGCTCCCTCCTTGTAAAAAGATATAAAGTTTCCTCAAAAATGTCTACCTTAAAAGTAAGTAACCAAGATGGTTGCCCATGCAACCACTGTTATGATTTTGCAAACCCAAATGTTTTCTTGCATTCAGAGTTCAGACTACTGTACCACATTTCCCACATATTTCTATCAGTGTGCTACTCACAATGACATCAAATATCACATTATCATAAGCAATAGGACACTGATTTGCAAATCTTTAATCTGAGCACAAAATGACAGAACACTAACATGTGTAAAACTGTAAATATCATAAAACTATCCCTGGCTACACACACTTTCATCCACTATCCTTCCTAAAACTTCTGCACCCAGATTCCACAAGTGCATTCATCAAAGAACTATAGGAAAAGATATCACACCCAGGCAATGTATCTAAAATCTGCATAACTAAATCCACTTCAAAGCACCTTGAGTACATTTGAATATGCGCATTAAACATATTCATGAAAAGTGTTGTTAAATATCCACAATAGCAGTGCTATAGAGCTATTGCATAAAGGAATTTCTTAGATCCGCAATTGTGACTCTATCCGCTATCGCAACCACTATCAGTGGTGTGCTTGAAGCATGCATCCTACATCTCTTGTCATCTCTAGCAAATCTCCAACTAACTGAACTTTTAAGTTAATGTTATACCAATTTTTTATGTCTTATTTTTAATTGAGTACAACTTAATATTTTATAGATTTATAGTGGATTTTTAACTGTTCTATGACTTCCGCAATGCTATCTGCCATATGATATCGTAATTGATAACACCAAGATTAAGAATTCAGACTTCTGCAACCCATAGCAATAGCATTGTGTGATTGGGTCAAGTTGGTTTGAGTTTAGGCAAAATACATGAAAAACTGACTAGCCAACCCCAACCAAGGGAACCTTCCAGTCAATTCCTCCTTCTTTCTTAATTATACAAGGAAAAATATATAAAAATTCTAAACAATTAAAAAAATTCTGCAAAAATTAATAACCTTCTAATACATTCATTGGTAATTATGCTCCCCCTTCTTTCTTTCTACCACAACTCAATTCCTCCTCCACGGAAACATGAAACTTTTAGTTCACAGAAAAAGAAGCATCACTTGAGTCAGTAATATTCGTAGTCAACAAGGGACAACAAGGATCATTCATTCACCAACAGCTAAATCCTCTACATAACATGAATTATATAGAAAATCCACACTTCTTCCATATCTATTCGTAACAAACCAAATCAGGTGTGCACAACCCCAATTCAAATTCTAAGACGCGAATAATTCGACATCATCATTGATTAATTAAACAATCACGCAAATGCGATTAATCAAATCAAGTGAATAACGGAACAACATGACAAGTAGCAATAGCAAGAGACAACAGAGGGATCAGAGAATATTATCGATACCTGTGGTGTAAGTAACAGAGGCAATTTTCTAGGGTTTCGAAAGTGATTAATTCTAATTCGGAAAATTGAGTAGAACAGCGTCCATAGTCGGGTCGGGTTTCTGGGCATGGTTCGGGTAACGCGTTCTTTGTCCGATGAAACAAACAAAACAAAGCTTGTTTGTAATCGTTTTGCCAGATTTCAGTACATTGAATAAACTTAAAAAAAAAAAAAAATCACATAAATCATACCATAATTTATGGCAAGTTTATTAATTTTATTAATTAATATTTTAAAAATTATATAAATAAAAAATTATGATTAAATGTTAACCTAAAACTTTTTTGAAGTATATATTAATTAAACTGTTAGTTTATTAAAAGTTATATACCCTCTTATGGCTTAGTATATATTTTATTTTTAAAATATTATCTAAATTATTTTTAAATGTTTTAAAGAGTTATACGATAAATTTGTTAAAAATTATTAAAAATTAATTTACTTATCTTTTAAAAAAAATTTAAATATCAAAACTTATAATTTTTAAAGACTAAAATGATAGTTGATTCTACGAATCAAGTTAATATATCAATTAATGTTTTAGTTAGTAAAGATGACTGTATTATCTCAAATATCTTCTATCAAATTCAAAATCTTACCTTATCCACAATTAGGAATGAGATAAACAATTTTGTTTCCTCTAAAAATAAACTAACTCTAATGATCTTACGAGGATTGTGGTTTGTTTAATATAAGAAGAGTAATAATTAATACCCTCCTTTTGTTTCTTAAATTACTAATCTAGAATTTGCGTATTTATATTGATTATTACATAATTAATTGGATATTTTTAAAAAATATTAGAAAGATTAAAACTAATGTATTTTAAATTAAAAAATAAAAATAATTGAGGAATAAAATCATAAATTTAAAATTTTTATAGAAATTAAAATATTTTACCATAAATAAATTTGTAGACTATAATTAACATAGTTAAAAAAATTAAATCTTAAACCATAAATTCTTAAACCTGTAAAAAAAATTTACAAATCTTTTTACAAGTCCGGACAAGAGTGTCTGAACTTGTAAGAAAACCTAATTTCATAATATACTAAGAAAAGATGAACGTAAACCTGAGCACGAAGAAGAAAACAAACACAGAGAAGATGAACAACAACGCACGAAGAAAAGAAAATCAATAATTTAATGAGAAGAAATATAAAATCAGGATCTTTTTGTTATTTTAAAAAATTATGGAAATATAGAAAAAATTATTGAGATGCAGAGAAGAACTTATTAGGATACATGGAAAAATTGTTTTGTTATGATCAAGAAAATTTAATTTATTGAGATGAGGAAAGGACACGTTTGGTTTAAGCCATAAGGCGGGCTATGAAATGGAATGGGCTTGGATGATAATGATGATAAAAAGGCAGAGAGAATTTTATATTTGACTATTTGAGTTTTATCTCTAATCCTTTTTACTATAAAAAGTGAGAGTGAAGGGTTAATACTTGTTTGACAACACTTTTATAAAATTGTTTTCAGTATTTTAATATTTAAAAACTAAAAAACTCACTTGAGTAGTATTTTCTGAAAACAGTTTTCAAAAACAATTTTGCTTTTTTAGTTTTTAAAAACTAAAAAACAAGAACAGATAAAAGTAGTTATGCTTTTTAGTTTTTAGTTTTTATTTTTGAAACTCAAAATACAATAAGAATATGTTGTTTTATGCTTTTCATTAATGAAATATTAATAAATATGAACAAGTTTTTCTCTTTTTATATCTTCAAAACAGTTTTCAAATAATACTTGCCAAACAAATTTTTATTTTCTTTTCTTTCCAAAAACAGTTTTTGAAAACTATTCTTGAAAACTCTTTTCAAAAACTAAAACAAAATCAAACCAATCAAACCCTTAGTGTACAGAAAATGAATAATGAAATATAGGAAAGTTTCACATCTCCTAACTTGATTACTAACCAACTTTTGTTATCGTCAACTGGTTTAGAAACATTGCCAAACTTAATTCTTGACCAACTTTCCTTGATGTCACTTAGTTTTAAAGAATCTAATGTGCTGTTAGCGCTTATAACTAGTTTTTGTTATTTTGTAGTTTGCATCCCTAGTCATCTAACAAAAAAGAATAGATTTTTTGGCCAGGCTATAAATTTATTTATTATGTTCCATTTGTGATTTTTGTTAAGAGTGTTCAATATTTTTTTACCCTTGTAACTGGAATTGGAGCATGCCAAGTTAGCTAGTTGATTTGTTTGCTTAAAAAAGAAACCAAGCTGCCACAACTACAATCTGATTTCCATTATAAATCTCCAAATTAGATAACTTAGAGTTAGGGTGCACTACTGTGCCCTTTTTGCTTGATAATAACTGTATAACTTGTTTTCTTGTGTGCTGAAATAGGTACATACCAGCACACTTGCATTGAAGGCTTTGAAAATGCAAAAGAAGCTATTAGGTCAAATGTAGTAAGCTATCTTAAAAATTCTACACAGTTCACTAGTAACAGTCTTGCCATCATTACATGGATTAACAAGGCTGCAGCCACATTGAACTTGCGGTGCTTGCTGAGTTTATACCTTATCAGAGTGAAGCACCAGAATGGCTTCATTCAAAAGATAGGAAGCTGCTTCTAACAGAGGATTTGAGAAAAAAAGCTGACATTGCTGTGGCCAAAGATGGCAATGGGAGATATAAAAGGTAACACACTCACTGAAAGCATAAAAGAAAAGCTACCATTGTTTTCAAAGAAATGAATCGTAAGTTTTAATTCCTGAAGTGTGTTTGTGAACGTGGCATAATATTGTGCTATTGCTCCAATAAGATTGTTGTCTTCAGTTGAGTTTGGGAAGTATTACACCAAATTAATTAGCTTCCCAAATGTATATAAAAAAAATAGTTTCCCAAATATCAGTCTCGGTGGTCATCATTATAATTAGTCTTTAGTTTTGCAACTTTAGAGAGTAAAACAGTAAAGTAATTGCAGTTTAACAATATCAGAAAGTAGAGTTGCACTTGCAGTAAATTTATTTGAAAGGACATGAATGACAAGAGTTGCACTTGCAGCAAATTAAAGGGTGGCAGTACAATTGACACATGACACCCTCCAATTGTCGCTGATGGGTAAAAAATGTGGACAAGGGACATTATATATGTTGTTCTTTAATTCCCTTTGATCATCACTAACCCTGATAGCATGTTTTGGTTTGTGTCATAAATCCCCGTTTTCATGTAAATTATGTAAAGACAAGCAACTCTCTGTTACATGCATGGATGCTGGACTCAAAATTTGAGATGTTCTCCAATCTTGATGAATATGAATAATACAACAGAGACACATCACTTTTGGTTAGACCAAGTAATCAAAAGCATCTAGCCAGACAGACAAGGTCCTTATTGATTAGAACCAGCTCTTTTCATGGGTCAAACTAGTAAAAACTCAGACTGACTAGAACCTTCAGTGAGCCGAGCCACAAAAGCAACTTCTTCTTAAAAAAGATAACTTGAGAGTTACAAACACACCGAATCATTTCTCAATACTTGACAGATTAAAAATCTAGACTGCCAAGCATGCATACTTAAAACAATCATTCAACAATTCTAATCATTCAACAATTCTAATCATAAAAAAAAAAGACAATCCCTCAAAAAGTTGAATCTACAGTGACACCAACCAAAAGGGACCAAAGCAGGACAAGGACTAATTGATTAAGGATCTACAAAGCAAAACATGAAAGGACAACGAACCATACCTTCAGAAGAGGAGCTGCACGAGAACGAACCGGACTGGTGCAGGGCGAAGGCCGAACAAGAAAACAGAGCCAATCGCCAAGTTTACAAAAGAGGTGCAGGGTGTCCGTAGGAAGAGGTTTTAGGGTATTTTATAAAAAGGAGTTAACTTTTTTTTTTACCTCAGGGCAGTTTAGACTTTTCGTACACTTATATGGAGGCAGAGGAACAATTTCTCTAAAGCACTGAATCATGACTGTTCTTTCCTTCTCCTCTATCATTTTCTTCTTCTTCCCTTACTCTCTCTGCAACAACATCTACAACCCCTTCAAGCCTGCCTAAACCCCATTACCCAATTTCATTTTTTTCTCTCCTTCAACACTCTCTATTCAATCATCACATATTTAATTTGGCTCCTCCTTTCATATTTCCCTTTATTTTTTAAAAAAAAAGTGCCTTTTTTGTGGATTTTGACCCATTTGGCCACCGACAATTTTCTATCTTCTCCGTGCCAAAGTTGTAATCCTTTCGACTTTTGGCGAGGTGGGTCGATCCGAATAATTGTGGGTTTGATCTGGAAAAAGGAAAATTGGGTTATTTCGGATTCAGGATTCTGTCCTTTTTTGAAATGGTCTATTTCCATAGCTCAATCTCTCTCTGCAAGTCCGTTGATCAATCATCTTCCATGGCGAATTCAATTTGTTCTGCGGATTTCGGTTCGAAATCGAGGCAAATCAATAATCTGCAGAAGAATCGGAGAGCCCCTAGTTCTTCTTCTTCGTCGAATTCCCTTCAAATTCCACCCTGTGATCGATCTCGATCGGCCATGGTTGATGTTGTGATGTTCATTGCTGTTGTTTGTGCCTGTGGCTTTTTGTTCTTCCCTTATGCAGAGTTTTTAGTGACAAAGTGCTATGGGGGTATTAAGTTTATTGTGTTTTTGATCAAGGAAGAGGTTTCTCTGGCTCCATGGATCTATGTTTCCATAGGGTTGAGTGTTGTGTGTGCAGCATTGGCCACGTGGAGTGTGGTGGCTTGCACAACTAGGAAGTGTGGGAATCCCAATTGCAAGGGTCTGAGGAAGGCTGCTGAGTTTGATATTCAGTTGGAGACTGAGGATTGTGTGAAGAATTCAGCTTCGAATATGGCCAAAGATGGTGCTGGTGGAGTGAAGAAGGGGCTCTTTGAATTGCCTCGTGATCACCATAGGGAGCTGGAGGCTGAGCTCAAGAAAATGGCACCACCTAATGGAAGGGCTGTGCTTGTTCTCAGGGCCCGGTGTGGATGTTCTGTTGGTAGGTTAGAGGTTCCCGGACCTAGGAAGCATCGAAAGATCAAGAAGTAGTAGCAATCCTGTTCGACACCAGTAGGACACACGAGACGAGAGGACACCCTTTTGATTTATTGGATGAAATTAAGAAGAGATTATACTTGAATCAAATGGAAAATTTGTACTTGCTTCATTGATCTTGTAGAAACTAGGATGTCTTTAAATAAGCCCCTTGGCAATAATTTGTAAGGAACTATGGATCATACACAGTTTAGTTGCTTATACCTGGAAATATAAAAACAATTTTATTTTAATTTACTTTTCAAGTATTCAAGATTTATATACACTTAATTTCTTCTTCAGGGTTTTTAATTTTTACTGTCTCTTTGTGATGATTATTGTATAGGATTTAAGTTACCAGTCTTGTTATGATCTGCAGGTTTTGACACAGTAAATTTAATATTCGGATAATCTGAACTTTGTCTAAGTTTGGTTCCATTCTTAGATAACATTGATAAAACCTTAATTGTTATCTTATTTTTGTTACTTGATTCTACTGTTAAACAGTGATGAATACTTTCCCCTATTTTCATTGTTGTCATTGTAGGAAGACTCTTCTTGGAGATAGGATGTCTGAAATGTTAACCATGGAATGGATTGCTCAAGTTCAAGCACATGACTTCTTTTTTATATAAAAGAATTAGGTATATGAAAAAGTCTCGTTTCTGTTTGAATTCTTTTGTCTGAAATTTCAAGCACATGGCATAATATTGTGCTGTTGCTCCAATAAGATTGTTGTTTTCAGTTGAGTTTGGGAAGTATTACACCAAATTAATTAGTTTCCCAAATGTATATAAAAAAATTAGTTTCCCAAATATCAGTATCGGTGGTGATCATTATAACAGTAAAGTGATTGCAGTTTAACAATTTCAGAAAGTAGAATTGCACTTGCAATAAATTTACTTGAAAGCACATGCATGACAAGAGTTGCACTTGCAGCAAATTAAAAGGTGGCAGTACAATTGACACATGACACCTCCAATTGTCGCTGATGTGTCAAAAATGTGGACAAGGGACATTATATATGTTGTTCTTTAATTCCCTTTGATCATCACTAACCCTGATAGCATGTTTTGGTTTGTGTCATAAATTCCCGTTTTCATGTAAATTATGTAAAGACAAGCAACTCTCTGTAGCATCTGAGTTGACAGATGCATGGAAGCTGGACTCAAAATTTGAGATATTCTCTAATCTTGATGAATATGAATAATATAACAGAGACATCACTTTTGGTTAGACTCAGTAATCAAAAGCAGCCAGACAGACAACATACAAGGTCCTTATTCATTAGAATCAGCTCTTTTCATGGGTCAAACTAGTAAAAACTCAAACAGACAAGGTCCTTACTGATTAGAACCTTCAGTGAGCCACACAAGCAACTTCTTCTTAAAGAAGATAACTTGAGAGTTTCAAATACACCCAATCATTTCTCAATACTTGACAGATTAAAAATCTAGGCAGTCAAGCACACATACATAAAACAATCATTCAACAGTTCGAATCATAAAAAAAAGACAATCCTTTAAAAAGTTGAATCAGTTATTCCCACAATGACACAAGCCAAAAGGGATCAAAGCTGGACAAGCAAATTCAGACCGAATCCAAATAGCCACTGAGTTCGGGTTGTCTGGATATCACCATCCGGACTCAGTAATTAAAGATCTACAAAGCAAAACAAAAGGACAATGAACCATACCTTCAGAAGAGGAGTTGCGTGAGAACGACCAGTAGCATAGTGGCCACTTATGTCTTTTATATACAAGCGCATTACAATTTCACTTTTTTGAGCATGCAACTGGAATTGAAGTTGTTATGTTATATAATAATAGAATATTTAAGAAAGTCAGTGTTACCAGTAAGGACAAGCTCTTGCTCACAACCATTTGTGTAGGCTTTACTAAAATCATTTTCTTGATCATAGCCTGGACAAAGTTGGGAGAAGACAACTCTTGCTTACAAGCATCGAAGGAATGATTTGAGATTTTTCAGATATTCTTCTCTCATCTCTTTCAATGGCTCAGATTTTCTCTTCTCACTCATATAAATTTGGTTTTCTCACTATATATATCCTTTTATATATATATATATATATATATATATATATATATATATATATATATATATATATATATATCCAATGAGGGGCTCTTGTGGGCTTTGACCATTAGCATAGTGACCACTTATGTCTTTGTTGCATTTTTCAATGTTGGGCTTGGACTTGTCACGTGGGTGTATAGCACTGAGATTTTCCCTTTGAAGTTGAAGGCACAAAGAACAAAAGTATAGGAGTTGTAGTCAATAGACTCATCAATGCTGCTATTTCAATGAGTTTCTATAAAGCAATTACCATAGGCAAGACCTTTTTCATGTTTGTTGGCATATCTATATTGGCTTGGTTGTTCTTCTATATTTTGTCTGCCTGAAACCAAGGGCAGGGCCTTGGAAGAGATGGAGATGCTTTTTAGCAAAAATGGTGGAAGGAATGTAACTACATAAACTGATGGAACGGAGAATGTGCAGTGCGTATTTTTTTTTTTTTTTGCGATGTATTTTATGTAAAGTCATGGAGAGTAGAAAATTTAAAATGTAAGTCATCTATAAATTTTATTTTCATAATTACATTTGAAAGACTATCAACAAATTCAACATATGTTTCTTTGGAAATTTGTTCCTTCCAATTGTGATAATGTTACATTTTATATTTCTAGATCTTGTAGAAGGTCAAGTTCATTCGCCTTTGTTTTTATTTATAGAATTTATTGATGGTATTGCCTTTGCTTTAAGTCCTTTCTACAAGTTTCCAAGGACTACCATTTATAAAATAATTGGTGGCATCACCAGTAAATTATAGAGTCTTGACAAATATATGACCAATAGAAATGTGTTGTCATAGTAACAATGTGTTGTATTCAAATTAAAAATAAAATTATCACACATGCGAAATTGAATTGGTGGTTCGTAATAATGATAGTTTAAAGATGAAAAGGATGACAAGTTTAAATCCCATTAAAAATGCATAATATGATGCAACAACCTTCATAAAAAAATACATGAAATGAGTATTAAGTGAATGCATATTTTATTTTTTAATTTTTTAGTTATATTTGTTTTAAAAGAAATAGCCTTTGGGTAACTGTGATTTTATTTTAAGTCACATGTGTAAAAATATAATTTTATAAAATTTGAGAAAATTTTAAAGTCAAGAAAAATTTAATAGAAATTATTGAGTGACAAATATTCGAATAATTATAAACATGTTATTTTATTTTAATAAGTTAAGAATTTAACCCTCTTGTAATGTTTGAATTCAAAATAAATTTAATCCAATTAAATGTTAAAAACAATATGTATAAACCACACCAGAAATATAATTATATGTATAGAAACTCAAATATTTAATTTCGATGAAAATAAGAAATTGAAGACCAAAGGTCGGCATTCAACTCTTAATTATAATTAAAAATTCAATTGGATCTCTTAATTATTAAAAAAATTAATTAAGTTCTCCAATTATTTAAGACTTTTCAATCAAATTCTTTAATGATAAAAAATTCAATCAGTCCGATCATTTAAAATACTACTACAATCATATTTTTTATTCTCAACTTTATTTGTTTGATGGATGAAAGTTGTATAAATAGATATTTTTACATTAATTGTATTAACTTATGTAAAGAAATGAAGGAAATAATAGGCATAAGAAAAACGAAAAATCTCGGGTATGTTTAATTTACTCTAATAGAATAGACAAAAAAATGGTACTATATATTAATATTTTTAAACGTAAAATTTGAGATTTGATTAAAGAATATTTTAATAATTAACGATTTTATTGGAGTATCTTAAACAGTTAAAAGAGCCAAGTGAAATTTTTAAAGGAAAAATATTGAACTTTTAATAAACTATTAGATTTGCATCATAGTCTCTACAAAAGGATTTGCTTCATAGTTAATTCATGATTTTAAAACGTAATTATTGTCAATAACGTAAAACTTTTAAACAACAATTTTTTAATCACAATAGGCATTACTTAACATTGACTTTTTAAATAGATGGCATCACGTATCACATAGTGCAAAAAAAAAATAAAAAAATTATATAAGTGAATCAAGTCTAAGACTTAATTAATAATATCATTTTAAATCATGTTTAGGCAATCTTTTAAGCTGTGAAACATATCTTCATGATTGTAGTATCAATGGTTCTCACTAAAGAATCACACAACCAAAAGAGTGGTTAGTGATAAAAAGAAAGATAAAGTGAAAAAGGAAGAATAAGAGAAGGGATTCAAAACTCATGCGTTGGCTTCACAATCATCTTCTTATAATAATAGTTTTTTGACATCGAAAGTGATATTATATTCACTATGATATGGCGTACTAAACAAGTATATAAATTAACAAATGCAAACATTTGCATGAAGTGGAAGTGTTTAACAAGTTCAAGTAAGTAACATTCCATTATTTTGGTATATGGTGGGAGTGGTGAGAAGTTGAAAAATATGAAAAGGTCTATCATGCGTTTACGCGTATATGGCATTTATTTTAGAAAACTATGTAGGAATAAGCATCTTTTGATTAAACAGCGTGAAGTTGGGAATTGGAATTTATATGAGAAAAGATAAAGAGACCAAATCTTGCTTCTCCACAAAGCCATAAAGAAAATTCAACTAATTTCCATATATAGAGAGAGAGACGTATACATTTGTCAGTTATACATAAAGTTATGTTCTTAATTAATTAATAATGTTTTAATAAGATTCTATAAAAAATATTTTTAATAAGATAGTTTTCTCTTAAATTAATCTTTTATATTTGATGTTTCGTTTAAGTATATCAAAATTGATTAAAATGTAATACAAAAATAAATATAATTATAATTATTCGCAGTTATATTGAGGAAAACTAGATTCTATATATTTTTTTTATATATAGTTTAAAAATTTGCTTAACCTCTAAGGATATAATTAGATATTAATTTTTGTATTAATTGGTTATTTTTTTTTTATAAATTAAATGTTAGTATTATTAGTAATATTAGTTTTTGTTAACAGCGATGATCAAATTTACAACCTTTCTTCACCAATTTTTTTCTTAAATCTCCTTGATTATTTTATCTTTAATTATGTGGACAAAATATTCATATAAGAATGAAGGATAGAAATATATATTGGGTTTAATAGTTATAGATATTTATTTGATAAAAATAGTTTAAATTATTTAAAAATAAAAAAGAACATGTCTAAAAAGTTTAAATCAATTGGTTGAATAAGACACATAATTATTCTAAATTTTATGATTAATATTTAAAGCGTTGTGATCTTAATTTTATGATAGTTTAAGTATGAAGTATTTATAGATATTTATTTTAAATTTGATATTTAAAAATAGTTATAGATATTTAAAGCGTTGTGATCTTAATAGTTATAGATATTTATTTGATAAAAATAGTTTAAATTATTTAAAAAAAAAAAACATGTCTAAAAAGTTTAAATCAATTGGTTGAATAAGACACATAATTATTCTAAATTTTTATGATTAATATTTAAAGCGTTGTGATCTTAATTTTATGATAGTTTAAGTGTGAAGTATTTATATAATGTATTGATAATTAATATTTGTTAGATAATTTAAAGAGAACCACCTTTAATTAGATTTATTTTTTCATAACCATGTTTTCTTGAATTAGTAAAGGTCAAATGAGTCTAATTCAACAAACTGGATTTCATTTTCGCTGAAATTAATAATAAGTGAATTTTGTTAGTAAATAGAATGTGAGAATTGAAAATGTTACATTTGGCTTATAAAAAACAAAAAAAAAAAGACTATGATGTTACTTGAAGAAAAAAGGGATAGCTAGAAAGTTGCTAGTGTTGAAAAATTAAGACAAAGTTAGTGGCTAACTTGAACTATAATTTAGGCCTTTCAATTCAAGGCAATAGAAATTTTTAGTCAAAACGTTACGAAAGTTAGTCACTATCCTATTTTTAAAAATTCGCAAAAGAGATGAATTATTTCAATATTTTGTTACAAAAAAGATATACCCAACCTATGTATTTTATATAAATGGCAAGTATCAACAAAATAAACTAATTTTTAAATACTATTAACTACATCTCTTAGTTAATTAATTGCATGGTGATCTCTTTGGTTAATTCTTTTATCCTATTCATTTTATCCAACTTTTCGTTCTCCACCACTATCTTTTTCAGTTTTGTTAATAAAAAAAAATTCATTCTCATTAGAATTTTTTATCTTTTTTAAAGGTAAAGTTTTTTATTTTTCATAGATAGTTTCTTTTAATATATAATCCTTCATCTTTTTCCTTAGAATCTTAATAAATAAATAAACACTCAAGTTTAGTTTAATTTATTTTATTTTTAATATTTTTTCTCAATTTAAATTTAGTTTGCATAAAAATTCTGATTTTAATTTTTTTTCATATTGTTTAAAATAATAACATTTGAACGCCTTTTTCTTCACAAAATAAAGTGTATATATATAACTCTAAAATTTATATTTTAATTATATTTTAGATCCCTCTCTTGTTACATATCCATCTAGACGATCAAATTTAAATAAGAAAAATTATTCTAAGGTAATTGATTTTATTTTCAACAATTAACTTAACATAATCACATTTTTATTTTGTTTTTACATATCCATATATCAATCAAATTTGGGTATTAGAAAGTTTATAACCACTTAATTCACACACAACACAACCAACTTAAACTTTCTTAGTAATCACGTTTTTAAGTCTATTTCAAACTTTCACTTTTCATTAATATAAAAATTCCTATTTAAATAATTTAAAGGATAAAAAAATTATATATTTCAATTAGATAGACAAAAATATAAAACTTTTTTAAGATGTATTTAATACTTTGGAAAATTTTCAAGGATCCAAAACATATCATCTATAAAACATTACAAAATATATCACAGTTTTAAGTTTTATATTTATTTTATAATAATATTATAAATAATGCAAAAATTGATATATTATATATTAAAAACAAATACATGGAATGGCTAATAAGACTTTTTCCTTGACTCAAACACTCCCAGCTTTGGCTCAGTGCTTGGGATTGTGAATCATGCAAATGACTCATATATATGTGTGTCACCCCAAGGTCATGTGCTTGGTATAGGTTGAACTAAACATATTTGACCAAAATGCACCATATTCTCCACCACAAAACATTTTAGGTTCAAATACATTATCATACTTTGATTTAAGTCATCTCATGCTTTATAATATTACTACAAGTTAGTACAAGATGCAAACCTTCTTTAGTGACACAACCGTTAGGAAATGTACTATGAATTGACACAACGATGTGAAGACGTAAATTAGAGTATTCGTTAGATCGGGTCGACAGAATGAATTAGATAAAGCGAATCAATTAGATTGATTCGGTTTTTTCAGTTGATCGGGTCTAGACTAAACCCGTCCCAACCCAACCAGAATCGATTATATTTGATTTGATTTGTGATTTTCACCTTTTGAAAACTCTGAACCAATCCAAAAGTATGTATATTATATATTTATTTTATATTTAATAATTTAATTTAACTAATTTAGTATATAAGAACTATGAAGCATTCGAGATTTTGTTATAAAATTATAAATTGAGTAGACTAATGTATTCGAATAGTTTCAAGTATAATATTATTTTTTTACAATTAATGAAAAAAATTGTTTTTTTATTTTACAATTGATTTTCACTAGAACCGACGCAAACATCATCGGTTCAGTTCAAGTCTAAAAAAAAAAAAATCTTAAAATCAAACCAATTCAACTCAATTAATTTTAATTGGTTCGATTTTCATTTCTTCCAAGATCGAATCAACTTAAATCATGAACAACCTTAAAGAAAACCACAATACTAACATCTTAGAGCAAAATACTACTTTTAACACGTTAAAACCCTAGATCAAGCACCTTTTAACGTAAAAATACCAATCTAGTTTTGTGACTTTTGTCATATTTTAACCCTTAATTAAGTTGGATTCAAATTCAAATAAAAAAAAAACCAATGAAAAATTTTAGTGAATAAAACCACATAAACCCATTTCAACACGTTGTTAAACCCTAATTGTGTTTTGCACTACTCTTGTTAGAAGCTCCATTTCAAACTTTATATTATTGGGGAAACCAAAAAGTTGAGTCTTAAGGGGTTAATTAATTATACTGAATTCAATCCAATGAGTCATGAAGCAGACATCAGAAAGTGAGAAAACCCGTAAGCACGCACAAAGCAAAATCGCGTTTGCTTTTCTTTCTTTCATCATTGTTACCCATTTATCATTCATCATAATCAAAACCTATCTCACAATGAATCGTTACCACTTCAAATTGTTTTGCGCGTAAGGTATAATATTTATGCTAATGTTGAGTTTTTTCATCATTAGGCACACTTAGTCAAAACTTATCCATTTTTTAACACTGTTTAATACTATCTTAAATGGAAAATAATTCTGTTAATATATTAAATACTTTTTTTTTACTATCTTAAAAAGTTTTAATAATCAATCCTAGGTTTTTCATTGTTCATGTTGGACTTTTTTCTTTTCTACTTTATTAGTGTTTTTAGTTTATTCCCTTTATTAAATTTAGTTTAGGTCAAACTAAAACAACTTCCCTATAAAATTATATGAATATAGAGGAAGTGGAATGGTATATCTCTTTACTTATTATTTTTAATTTTCTAAATTTAATATTTTTATAATATATTTTAAATAATA
Source organism: Psophocarpus tetragonolobus (assembly GCA_037954015.1). NCBI lineage: Eukaryota > Viridiplantae > Streptophyta > Magnoliopsida > Fabales > Fabaceae > Psophocarpus > Psophocarpus tetragonolobus. Next base: position 28,097,820 of record CM075696.1, on the reverse strand, counting down.
AAAATACTATATTACATTAGGAAAAATAACTGAGTAAACAATTAATTTTTAATTAATGTAAATTTTTTTGTACAATTTATTTATTTATGTTTCATCTTCTTTCTTTAATTCATCTAAATAGGTAGACATAATTTTTTTTTCTTTTTTAATCTGAAGAATAACACATATTTTATATATTTACCTTTTTTTTATTCTTCATTTCACTCCTAATCCAATTAAAATAAACTTTCCTAAAACCAAAATTCTTTCAGATTATTCTTAAACGTGACTGTGACTACCCACCAACCAATACCATGTAGTGTTCAGTCAATCACAACTTTAGTCAAAAGTGATATACATAGCTCACATATACGCAAACATAATTAATGTCTTTAGAAATATAGTTTAAAAAATAATAATAAAAAATTATTAATATACCTCATAATAATATTTTCGAAGTATTTTACGTATCGCATAAAAATATATTTTAGGTATTTTTAATGATTTTTAATTATTATTTATTTAATATCTTTAATTATCATATCCCATTCAAATATAATTATTTTTTATAAAACATACTTGTAATTAAAAAAATATGCATATATGTCAGTTGACTAAAATTCGAACATTAAATTCAGAGAAATGTTTTTTAAAAGCAAAAATCAGAGAAATATTACCAACATGATATTGGTACTAGTTTTAATACACTTTTCATACAATAGACTAACACTCACTTTATTTAATATTAAATTCTACTCATGATTTGTTAAAAATAAATGTGTAGTCATATTCTAAGTTGTTTCATGCAGATTAAAAAAAATTAAAATAAATGTTAGTGAAACCCTTTTAAACACTTTTTCTTTAAAGTTTTTCAATTAAAATTTATTAAAAATTATATTTATATATGCTAATCATGGTTCGATGGTAATTAAGAAAAGTAAAAAGTAGAAAATTAAAAATTAGTGAAAAGTTACACTTTATCTAATTCGAGCAAAGAAAATAATAATAAAAATATTATTAATTTGATAAGTTTCACATTTTTAATATTTTACTCAAAAGAGATATGAAAAAAAAGAAAATATAAAAAAAAATTATTTCAAAATTATTCTTAATTAGAAAGTCATCCTTTTCACGCCATACAACCCAATTACATCAATTTCACTCTATTTCATCTTTCTTTCTTTTTCTTTTCTCACTCATTTTTTCTCTTTGATAAAAAAAACATATTAAAAAAATGTTAATGTATGTTGTTCCTTTATGAGATTTTTTTCCCCCTTTTATTTATATATATATATAATATATATATATATATATATATATAAATTTAAGAAGGAAAGGATCCACTCTAAAAGTAAGTTTAAGAGGCATATTCTTAATCATCACCATCTATTTTCTTAAAATCTAATTTAATCTTAACTATTAGATTTTATAAATATAAAGAAATAATTAAAACTAAGTCTCTTAAATTTATTCTTAAAATAAGTACATCCTTTCTCACATATTTATCCAATTCAATTGTTTAAGTAGATGCATGAATAATAGTAAATTTTCTACTTCTGTATTCAACTCTTATGATTATGATGAGAAAAAAAATGTATAGTGATTGCGAATTAAAGCGTGTAGAAGAAATATAATATGCTTAGGTAATGGGGTCCTGAGTGAATGGTCAAGAAAGAAGATTGAAGATGGATTAGGTCATTCGTGTATAATCAGTACAAAAGCACTCAAAACTATGTTGTTTTGTAGCGTTTGTTTCTTTTCTTTATCTTTGACGTCTAAAAAGCTTTGTTGCATTGTTGTTTTACATAATAAGATTCAGTGTCAACCGTTTTAATTTATTTATAGCTTTTGACTTGTCATGTCTCCTTTTAAGTTGTTGGTACATTATTATAACATAATTACACTATTAATTACTCTTATTTTTCGCCTGATATATTGTAGAATCAAGAATCGCTTAAAAGTGCTACTAGATCCATCTTTTAAGTTTATACAATTTAATTAAGAAGAATAAAAAAAATGGTGTCGAGATATAGCATTCACAAATCCTATTTACTGTATTAAGTGATGATCAGTTGTGGAAAAGTGACTCTTTTTTCCAGTTTGGCCAATAATTAATAATTATCCCAATGCCTCAACTATAACACTATTGCTAGCCCAATCAAGATATGTGTTTATACCAAAAATATCTACAAGGACTAGAGCACTTTCATGAGACTTTTCATCGCAATGAAACTTATATATGAATGTGTGAATTAATATATAGGAGTTTTTGTCCTTATTTTAAGCAAACTTGTTATTAATTATTTTATTTTTGCGCAAGTTGATTTATAAAGTATTATAGGATCAACTTGTAAAACAATATAATGATTAATTCATCTAAAAGTGTTAGTGTTTACAACTTTTAGAAACCAAGATGAGGATTTAATTATCTTGTACTAAAATTTAAACAAATTATACAAAAAAACTAATAGTGAAAATTTCATGAGTTATATTCTATATTTTTAAAACCGGAGCGGTAATCAAAGCAATACAGATATATATTCACAGTTTATTGATTCAACTGTTATTGAATAAGTGGTTGAACCGATCATAATAAAATAATAGTTTTTATTATTAATATACTATAATAATAAAGATTATAAAAAATATATTAAAAATATAATTATAAAAGGGAAAAAAAGTAATTTCACTAAATACACTTTCATATTGCTAAGTTAAACGTATTTTTATTAATTTTTTGATTAAAAATTGATTGATTTAAGAAAATGAACTGTACATTTAACAAAACCTAAAAATATTTTAAAAAGAATTACAAACCAGTTGAACCACATACTAGTTTTATCAGTTCTAAACTAATTTTTCGATTTTAATATCAGTTTTTTGTTTCACTGGTTTCTAAGATTGACCAAACCAGTTATAAGGTGAGAATTCACCGATTTTCTATTCAAACTGGTTGGTCCAGTTTAATTTTTAAAATATAGGTTATATTTGAGTCAATAAATTTTTATTTTAAAAAAAATATTTGAGTTATCAAATATATATATATAATCATAAATTGAATATATATAATCATAATTTGTTATATAATTAAAAAAAATTAATATCTACGCACTATTGAAGGACATGAAAACTTTTACCCGATAAAGTTATTAAAAAATATTACTAATACAATTTTTAAAATAATTATTTTAAAGTTAATGAACTTACCATTCATATTAACATATGATTATATCAAATTTAAAGATTATTTACATGACTTATATTCAACAAAATTAGCTGAAAAATTCAAGTTGATAAATAATAGTTGAAACTTATTAAACTAACTTATTAAAATATAAATATTTATTTTTAATAAAATTATATGTTGAAAATATAAAATGACATAAATACAAAAATATAAAAAAAAATCTAGAAGTTAACATTTTAAAAAAATCTAGAAAATTGCTTTAAAATGTTTGTTTATTAAACCATCAAACAACCTTTTTAGTTAATAAAAAAAGAATATAATTAGTATGAGCTAATAGTGTAAAAATATTCAATTCTAAATTTTTATTTATATAAATTTTAAAGTATTAATAGGTAAAGTCAACAAACTTCTTATCATAAATACCATAAATGAAGAATTGTGATTGAAACTATTTATTTATCCTATTAGTGCATGCTAATTAAATTCTAAAAAATTGAAACTAACTTAAATATGAGTTTAATTAATATGTATAATTAGTGTAAAAAATTTTACACTCACATTCAATCACAAACCCTTAATTTATGGTTAATTTATTAACTTTACAGATTAATATTTTAAAAGTCATATAAATAAAATATGTAATTAAATGTTAATATAATTTACATTATTAGTACATACTAATTAAAATCCTTAAATATCTTTTCAAGTATTGTGTGTCATAAATTATTATTCATTAAAAAAGGTTATTTTTTAATAATCATTTTAAATTAAAATACATATTTAAGATGGTTTCTAATCGATAGTTTATATTTTTTTACCAAGATTGATTGATTAATAATGTTATTTTTTTACATTAGCTATATATCAAAATAAAATTTAATTAATTATATAATTTTTGTTAATTATTTTTCTTAAGAAAAATAGTTTTTCCCTTTATATCATTTAGCATTCAAGAATCACATTCATCTTTGACATTGAAAAAAAAAAGCTAATCACTTTTAATTTAATGCTTGTTTGCCTTTTTTTATATAAAACTGTTTTTTAGTACTTTAATATTTAAAAATTAAAAAATTTATTTAGTAATATTTTCTTAAAATAATTTTAAAGAAAGTTGGTATAATGTGAAAGTTCCCATTAAAAGAGGAAGAAAAAGAAGAAATCACAAATTTAAATTTTTCTACTACCAAATCTAACACATGACAATATAAAAAAACAACTTGAGTCTTAGGATTTGAATATGAATTCAGGCACTTGAAATCAACATAACAATATTGTTCACCAAACATAAGAACGCTTAAAAAATTGAATCAGTCTTTTTTTTTTTACAAAAGCATTGAACATAACTAAATCAGTCTTATAATATATGAGTATAGAATTTATAAAATAATAAAATTGAACAGGTGCAGTCATAGTGGTGAAAAGTTCATTTCCCTTTCCTATTTCCTGGTACAGTCATAGAAGCAAATTTACAAATTAGTGGGGGTGGTGACCTCTTCTACATAACTAAAAATACTTCTTTTAAACTAATTTTAAAAATAATTAAAATTTTAAGTAATTTTTAATTTATATAATTGATAAGATATTTGTAAGATAATTTTGTACACTCTCATATACTAAGTTATTTATTTTATTATTATTCACTAAATATTCCAACCTAGGTTTGAAATTTTTTAAAAAATTAACACTGGGCTCCCAGCCCACGGGTTGAAGTTGGACAATTTTGATTAAAGGGTTAACTTTTGAAAATTGCAACTTCATAAGTTCTTCTGCACCTACATAAATTTTTAAAATGACAAAAAAATCTTGATAAAAATAGTAAAAATTTAATTACCACGTGTTTATTTTTCTTCCTCCTTTGTGCGCACCTCTCTCTCGTTTCATACATCTCTCATTTTTTGCTTCTCTAACACGACTTTTTTTTTTTCCACTTAATCAGTGACTTTATCTTCTTCTTAGTGCATATATGTTCTTCCTGTTTGCGTTTGCTTTGTTCTTCCCAGTTGAGGTTTGCATTTATATTCAAATCAGGTTTTTTGCAAAAACTTTTACAAGTTTAGACAGAGGTGTCCGGACTTTGTACTTGCAAACAGAGGTGGACGGAGACCGCGACCATGAGCGAAGGTGGAGGGAGATCGCAACCGCGAGTGGAGATGGAGGGAGATTGCAACTGCAAACTGAAGTGGAGGGAGATTGCGACCACAAATGGAGGTGTAGGGAGACCGTGACCGTGAACGGAGGTGCAGGGAGACTGCAACCTCAAAGAATGAAGGATTTGCAGAGGACAAAGCTCAGATGAAGATGTATCTGAAGAAAGAAGAAAAAGAATATGAATTAAGTTATTTTTTTATCTAGTAGTATTTTAGACTTTTTTTTTTTTACAATTATAGAGGTACAAGAAAAAATTATTGAAGTACAAGGAGAACTTCTCTCAACTCTCTAAGCATGATGCTTGAAAAGTTGGTTTAGATCAATTTGTCCTCATATTGAATAACTTGTCAAATGGCAAAAAAAAGTATAAAAAATCATAATTTTTATTCAATAATCAATAGATAGACAACTAATCCATTTGATGCATCTTATTGCATAATTTATCTTAAGTAAATTTCAAAAATAATTGTAATTTAAAAAGTTTATTCATCTAAAAACAATTACAGAGTTGTGAATTATACTCTATAAGCAATGTGTATTTAGAAAATGATAATAAATTAAATAAGTTATGAGTTTAATGGTTATGCATGTGTAAGAGATCCATGCATTAATTAGTGAAAATCTTACCGAATATAAAAGGTTATTATTGAGTAATAATAATTTTTTTACACTATGCATAAGTTTTTTTTATGACTTATTATACGTGTACTGGAAAATAATTATGACTTAAATCATGATTAGCAAAAAATATGTTGATGTCAAAAAAGAAATTTAGTTGACATGTAGATCACAATTAAAAAAGAAATCCAATCGAGATCAGCAAAAAGAAAAAACATGAAAGTATAAAAAAAAGAAAAAACATGAATAATTTTAAATTCATAAATTTTAAAATTATACAATTTTAAACTATTTAAAATATTTTTACAAATAAATAAAATTTCAAATTCTCTTAAAATTCATTATATAGCGAAATGTTTTCTTGCATTTACATCTTCATCACATTTCCCATATGCATGTCTATCAGTTTGCTACTAATCCCTTACAAACACATTAAATGACAAATACCAAACCCATTTTCAGCAACTGGGCATGGATCTGCAAACCCAATTGCAAATCTTCAATCTGAGCACAAAGGCCCAAGACACTCACATATGTAACACCATCCCATGACACGCATTCATCCACCATCTTGTTCAAAACTTCTGCAGCTTCTCCTCTGCACACTGATTCCACAATCATGCTCAACATAGAATTATATGAAAATACAACATGGATGACCAAATAATATTCAGCCTTTGCCTTGGAGACTAATAGTTAATTATTTTTCTTTTTCAATTTGAATTTGTTTTTCACTAATGTAACAATTTTTGTTGTCTAATCATGTAGGTTGAAATGATGTCTATATGTGAGTGGTGACATGCATGATAAATCATTCCAAACTGAAAGAGGGTTGAATAAATACAAAGAAACTCATGAGCAGAAATGATCCAATGCTAACACTTTCTTCGCAGATAAATCTAGTTAAAATTGGTTTGGCTTATTACAATTATTAAATTTCAAGGCTTATTACAATTATTAAATTTTAAGATATTAAATTTCAAGAAAATAAATGGATAGATAAAGATTAACTTTTTTTATACTTATTTTTCAGATCACTCGCTTTTAAAAATTACATAAAAAATTTGTCATTGGTGGACAGGATAAGTACATTATCGTTGATCCCATTTTCAAAATACAAAATTTCACGGCTACTTCACATTTGAAGCAATATAAGTATATTATAATATTTTTGTCCCCTTAACATTTTGTAGCTTCCCTGACTGAAAATGGACTTTTCTATTACTTTATTTTCCACCCATATCACTTAAATCCTATCAATTCTTATCACTCGGGTAAAAACTAAAAAACATTGTTACTAAAGGTTATCGATTAAATTGGTATTTTTTTACTAAATATTCAACTAAATAGATACCTTTTAAAATTATTCACTTAAGTAGGTATGTTTTTATTGTAGACTAGGTCAAACTGTGATTAAAAACGACAGGTTTACCTCCACATTAGTTTTCAGACAATGTAGCTCTCACATAAAATGTATAGGTCAAACTTACGATTTTATATGGTGAAAAATGCTTAAATCACATGCGATAAATCCAATGCACCCAATGCCTAAGGACCAAGATTATGTTAGTAACAACCAAGATTATGAAAATGATGATCCATCAAAATGGTTGGTTAATTAGTAGCAGATTGTCTTCCAGTGTAGGTATATCCAAAGGACCAATTTAGTTGTGCAACATTGTGTGAGAGTACACTGTGACAATCACTAGTGGTGACAAAAAATGAAAGACTCTGTGCATTAAGGTAGGAGTTGCTCGGCCAGTTTTAGCCCCAATTCCTTGACATGGCTTGCCATCTAGTTCTTGAACCTTTGATGGCTACAGAATGCACATCACCAGCACCTCCAACATTAGTCACAAGGACTAAATTGAAGTATGAATGACCATTGATGGTGAACCTTATTCCACCTCTTCTTCTTCTGCACCTTACCCTTTAAATAAGAAATCATAAAAGAAAAAATGTTAGCCTCAAGGCCAAAAAAGTGAGTATAAAACTTAAAGTATACTTTCATTGTTTAACTTGTCTAATTACAAATTGTTAAATATAATAAGTTTCTTAAAACTTAAAAACTTAGGCTTATAAAAACTAAACTTAAAAAGTTAGGCCTTAATTAAATTTTTAATTCCTTAAATTTAACTAAATTTTACTTTTAATCCTTGATAATTAAAAATACTTTTTTCATCCTTAAAATTTTTATGTTTATATTATGTTTAGGAGTTAAATTTGACTAAATTTACGGACAAAAAAATTATTTCTCATTTTTAGGGACCAAAAGTAAAATTTAGTTAAATTTCAGATTAAAAGTTAATTAAGCCAAAATTTAATTATAACTTCTCAAATGTTTTGGATGTTCTTTGATTAAAATTAGAGTTAAAACCGGGTAACATGTAGAATAAAGTTAAACATTGAAAGTCACGGTAATTTCTGAAATAAGCTTTAATTATGATTCGACAATAGTAAAAAAACATTCTAAAAACTGTATTAAGTTTGGTTTTAAAAGTAATTATGTTTGTACTAATTAACTAATGACATTAACATATACTTGTTCTACACTTGTATACAATTAATCTGATAACACTATCGGTATATTATAACTATTTTTGAGGTTTGAAGTGTGCACACACCTCACTATATGAATTGCTTTACACAATTTTTGCTTAAGCATAAAGGAAAATGAAATTGATGAATACCTTCTATAAACTACAGGAACAATACCAACTCTATACTCGGTAATTTGCTGAAAACAGGTTAAGAAAGATCAAAATGGTGATTGGGAGGGTTACACCATCCAGCAGGGAGACATAAATTAGTGGCAGTGACTACAATGGTGCTAGAGAGGCACCATTTTGGGTCATTTGCACATTTAATTTGGTAGTACGAACCACAAGTCAAGCCATTGTTGAACAAGGCAGTGCTAAGTGTTGCAGTGTTAGTTCCATATCCTTAACTATACAAGTTTCCATAACCACAAGCCCCACCTACAACATGATGAGATATATAAGCAAAACTTATGCATATACACATAACATTAGTTAGTCTCATTTGTTGATACATGCATATATATATATATATATATATATATATATATATATATGTATGCTTACTCACCCATTGTGCCAGAAGCATCACTTCCACCATAGAATGTGGCATGTGCATTGGTCCAACCCTCATTGCTCACATAATAACCATTACCATATGAGATCATGGAGAGACACCCCAGAAGGAAAAAACTAAGATGAGCCATTTGCCTGCATAAATGCAGTAGAAAAGTGTTCACAGTTGAATCAGCAATGTGATGCACAACTAATAATGCTCCTATAACAAATTGAAAGAAAACATAAGGAAGACATAAAGGGAGATAATTAATTACATGAATGCGAAAATTGAAGGGAGTTGTTTGGGGAAATAAGGGGGGATTGGAGATGGAATAAATAGAGGTCAATCAACGTCAAACCCTGACACACTTGAGCTGTTGAGACCATGCAAGTGCAGATAACTGCAAGGGGGTAAGCAGCATTTAGACCCAATTTTGTTGAAATTGTGCTTTTCAATGCAGATCAAAGCATTTACCATACTAATTAGCCACCACCAACAGTCTTATCCTTTACATAAATCACTAAACACCATTTAACTCGATTAAAAACCAAATAAGTCAAATGAAAATCACTGTTAGGCTTTCCGTAATCATGTATAAATCAATTAAATATGTGTATATATATATATATATATATATATATATATATATATATATATATATATTAATTAAAGTTCTTTGTTTAAATGTTCCTTTCGAAATTCACCTGAGTACTATTGGTGACAAATTGTTGAAGATGTCTTTTGACAACAATGGGAAAGAACTTGCAAAAGAGGATTCCAACGCTCAACTAAGAAAGTATACAAATTATAGGAAATAGTGAGTAGAGATATCTCAATCAATTGATGATGGGCACATACCTCATAGCCAACTATTTATAGCAAAAGTATGGGTTTATCTCAATCAATTGATGATGGGCACATACCTCATAGTCAGCTATTTAGAGCAAAAATATGGGTTTTTAGCTGATAGGTATTATCTGTTTAAAGTCAGATATTACCTTCATTTGTTGTGCTATATCTTTATCCAACGAGTATTATGTTTAGTTGATTCAGTTTTATTGGTAATGATGTTAATCTGTAAATATGCTAATCAATATGTGATTAATTTGGTTAATTGGCTTGTTATAACCACATGATCTTTGGCAAAGCTGAATTCCCCTGTATTACGACCTTCTTTTATGTTATCTTTGCATTTTAGATTTCGATTATGCTGAAGTTTGAAGCCTCTGTGACCCTTTTCATTTGGTGTTTTCAGGTTAATACTAATTCCTAATTTCGGTATGACCAAAATCCCTTTATCTTTGATACCCTGAGGGTGCTTTGGTGTTGTTTCGGTACCGAAATCCGAAGTCCTCTATGCCCCCTATTCTAAGGGTATTTAGGTCATTTTATTATCCTTTATTCCTTATACCTATATACTTAACAAACTGTTCATATAAATTTGTTTCTCTAACTCTCATATAAATTTAACTTTCTCACTAGATATGTTCTTATATATATCCCATATATATTCTTCTATTAATACTATCAATCATTTTGAAAAACAAAATAAAAAATCAAATGTTCACATACCTCGTCACAATGAGCTGGATTCATCGAATATGGGTAGCTTCACCTACATATAGTAAGTTAAAAGAAACAAAGTTTCAACCAGGTTTTACACATTTTTAATAGGTTATGTTTTGCAAGTCAGCTACATATGGTTTTTTATTGGTATTTAAATACCAATTTGGTACTTTAATTAATTATTTAAAATAATTCAATTTGATAATTAAACTTTTAATTGATTTAATTTGATACCTAATTATTAAAAAAATGTCTTAATATAATATTTTTTTATCGGTTAAAATACCAATAACAAATGAAAACAACCATAAACAAGTTCTCTTTACTATGCCAGAAGATTTTAGAGATAGCAAACTACTTGTTGTTCACATATAAGTATTCATATTACATTTGTCAAAATTCTTACCTCTATATTTGAAAATAACAATTAAACTCTTCCTCACAAAAGTATTGAACATTCGTAGCAATACCTTAAGAGCAAGCTATTTGGTTGGATAGGAATAAAGTTATCTTTAATGAATCTCAATTTTGTATATAAATGATTTGGATTGGTGTTGTTTGTAGGTATTTGAGTTAGATTAAGGACCATTATAATTTTTTTTTCATTCTCTTCTTACTATTGACAAATGCAACCTTTGGTAAATTTTTGTTTGTTTTGTTGGATATCTAGATGGGTGAATATAGTGTAAGATGTTTGTTTGTATGATTTTTTTACTATCTATAGTTGGTTGTATTACCTAGGAAATGATATATGTTTAGTCGTGAACACTATTTATTCTTGTTGCTAGACTTGTCACATCTTGCAATAGATTCTGCATGTTGCCGAATAAATTTACTCTAAAAAAAAGTTTAGTATAGTAAGAAAAAAAAAGAAAGGAAGATTGATAACAATTTAAGAATCCAAAGAAGAAAGATGCCACCTCCTTTTAGACTATTGATGGTGTTCAAGAGAAGGGTATTAAATTAAAGCATTTTAAATAATTAAGTACCAAATTGAATGAATTAAAAATTTGGGTACTAAATTAAAATATTTTAAATAATTAAAGTACCATATTAATATTTAAGTCTTTTTTATTAGTTAAAGGTTTGTTTTGCTAGATAAAAATACCTTTTTTTAGTAGTTTTGCACAGTGATTTATACTGGTTTGGTTAACTTAATCGACATCCAGCTTTTAGACTTAGTTTCCTTCTAATTTGTTTTCCACTAAAATTTCAGTACATACATACTACACATACAAATTTTAAACTCGGAAAGATTCAAATCACACACAAAAAAAGGTTTCTTCTTGAACCCCACAAGAGTTTGCTACATTGTGATACCCCGTTACTCACAACGCCTCACTCAAAACTCTCTGTTACAAGATTTCACAACAATCTCAAGAGAACCTTAAGAGATTGTCAAAGGTTGTAAAAAAACACATATAAGAGTATAGAACAATATCACCTGTAGTGATAAATACTCAACAAGATAGATCAAACCTCAATGTAGTCTCTTCCTTGAATCTTGAATTTTTTGTACCTTAAAATCATAAAAAATGGGTATAGTTCTTGGAGAGAATTTGGGTGAAATAGTTAAGAGTAACAAACATTTAATGGACCTTTCGAAAGTTGTTAAAATCAGTTTTGAAAATGCTTTTATTTGAGTTTTGAAGTAGGGTAATCAATTACCTACTTGATTACCTGATATGCTGTTCAAAATTAGTCCAGAATATATGGTCTATGGAATAATCGATTACTATTTTCAGGTAATCGATTACTCCAGAGAATAGTAATCTCAATACCCAAAATTTCTCGAAGGGTAATCGATTACCATAATAAGGTAATCAATTATCTTACCAAAATTTTAACTTTTGAAGATTTTTCAGTACTTCACAACCTATGTAATCTATTTCTAAACTCCCCAAACACATTCTCATGTCTATCTAAACACACAATACAAGTACCACACCTATCAAACGTGTTTGGTACCATAAAATTGATTAGAGCAAAACTAAGAAGTAAAACTCAAAAGCAAAAGATAAGAAAAGATACTTCATGCTTTCCAAGGCCTTTAGTTCCAACACCTTGAGCCCATAACCAAGATCGTTGCACAAACCTAGTAAAACAATATTCATGTTGAACATACTAATCATAGAAGGAGACAAATGCAATTTTACAATACCTTTTAGCCCATAACCAAGGTCATTGCAGAGAAGTTTGCCAAACTTTTTCTACACAGAAAGGCTCAGCTTTAAATACCAATGAATTTCTAGCCAACCCAATACTCTATAGCGTAGCCAACTAAATTATGCACATGATATCTTTAGATTCTTTTCCTTTTGCTTTAGTAATACCTAGATGTTTCCATAAGTTGGACTAACACTCAGAGGTCAAAACACTCAGGTATCCTAGCCATTTATAACAACTCATTCATACTAAGTAAACAAGTTTATAGAAAAATAACAAATGTGACACTGATTTTGGTGCATTATGATAGACAGGACATATATTACCTTGTACTGATAGAATAATATTCTATTTTGCAAGTTCAACCTTTGTAGGATCCTGTTGTGAGTTACTTTCCAAGAAAAGACGAATACCTTGAGTGACACATTTAATTTCCATATAAATTGGGAATCATAGCCATGAGTTACCCCACAAATTAATCTATATGCTTATTTTACAAAGTACCTTGCATTGTTCCTTGAGCTGTCACTCCACTTCTAACTTTGTTTCAAATCACGCTTCAACTTGATCCCTTTCAAAGCTCTGTCTAACTCTCTCACCCACTCTTTTTCCCAACTTAATAATTCTCCCCTCCATTGAAATTGTCATTCTCATCTTTGATCACACCAATCCCTAACCTCAGATAAAAGAGTCTCTTTTTTATTGGATAATGTGTATAATCTAGAAAATAAAGATTTAGGGCTTGATTTGTTTAATTTTATTTTTTAGATTTCGAAAAGAGTTTTCAAAAACTGTTTTCGGGAAGAAAAAAAAAACTTGTTTGACAAGTTTTATTTGAGAACTGTTTTGAAGATGTAAAAGTCGAAAAATTAGAATTTCATTAATAAAAAGCAAAAAACAACATATTCTGATTGTATTTTAAGTTTTCAAAACAAAAATAGAAAACTGAAAAGTAAAACTACTTTCAGCTGTTTTTATTTTTTAGTTTTTAAAAATTAAAAAACCAGAACTGTTTTAAAAAATTATTTTCAAAAAACACTACCCTTTTTTTAGTTTTAAAAATTAAAATACTGAAAACAGTTTTATAAAACTGTTGGCAACAAGCACTTATGTTTCTCCAACTCCCCCAATTTCCTTTTCCAAAATTTAGACATTAATACATAACGGCCATTTAAACTTTGTAATTGTTTGTTAAATATGTGTAATTAAAGATTAATTCAATATTTATTACTATTGTGGTGAATATCAATATATCATATCACTAATCAAGATTTTCAAGAATCATACAGAAATTATTACATTATCTGATATCTCAACCAATCTTCACATATATAATATACGTACTTGAGCTTCATGATTATTTTTTTTTTATAAATTAAAAAGTTAATTACAAGTTATTAGAAAATAGTGTAGAATTATATATAGACACATGTTAGTTGTACAGCATGTAATAATTTGTGAACAGTTATGTCTACGTCTCTTCAATACTTAACAGAGCAAAAGAGTTCCTGCAAAGACGTGTTTGGCTGGCTCGCATGCAAAAGTGCTTTTTTATTAATTTCAAACATGTGGTATTTATTCACTTCTGCAGACACAATACCCACTTGTCACTTTTATTATACTATGCTCATCATATATATTGGTTCAGCATACATTATATTGAACAAATTAATTAATAAAAACTGTGCCAATGGATTGATTTAATTAATTATTTTTAAAAATGATCGGGTATTTGTAATTTTTTAAAGATAGTTTAACACCTAAAACTTATATTAAATTTAATTAATCTCAGAGTCATATACATCAAGTCGAATTAATTTGTTTGAAGGGGTAATTTTTGTTTATTGTCTATTCTTTTCATCAATTTTGATAAGATTGAGTTTGAATATTTAAAAGTAAAAGAAATTATTAGGAAAAGAAAATATTTACTGTGATAAAAATGCAAAAGTATAATAAATATATTTTAATAAAAAATTTCCAGTTTTGTTTTATAAAATCAACTTTTAAATTATCTAGTAGGTGTTCTTAATGAGTAAGAACTGTCTCGATGGAGGATACCCTTAGGTAATAAAAAAAAAAAAAAACCTTCAAATGCTAACACAATTATTTTTTAATCCATAAAATTTAAGTCTAGTTTTTTTTAACGAAAATCAAGTTTGTTGCTACTTAAAATTGTTCACAATTTTGATAAAAGTGTTTGAAACAATCATTTCCTTAAAAATTTGTTGAAAGTAAATATCTGTGTTTTGGATAAACAACTTAGTCAAGCATTGAATAAACACTCATTATTATGTTACTACTTATGTATATAAGTACGTTTTTTCTATAGTTGAAGAAGAATTATAAGTTTAAATTGTTTTTGTATAAACTGTAAACTGGTCTAAGAAGTTATCTAAAAAAACTTATTAAAAAATAAGCTGAAAAAAATTCTAAATATAACTTATTTCTATAAGTTTTTTCAAACATAATAAGATATGATTAAATAAGTTGTAAGTAAATTATGTCATCATATGTATTCACAAATGCTTGTTTAATTACGTAGTGTAAATGGTTGGTTAGTTAAATTCATAAATGGATCGATCCATTTTATTTTTTGCATATAAAATGGAAGAGAAGTTTCATCAGTTGCTTCGGCAGAGTGGTATGAGGTTTCTCAAGTTCTGGTTTTGTAGGGTCAGCAAAGACAAGTCAAAGTACTTCTTCACATGGAAATGATAAGGATCTTTAACCCTACTACCAAACCCATCACTTTCCAAGATCTTTTTCGATGTTTCTAACTTGCATTTTTGGAATAGATAAAAAAAAAAAAAGTACACTTATATACATGACCAAACAGGCATCCTTATTATAATCAAATTACACGTCATGTCCCTTCATCTTTTTACCTCTCACATCAACATTATTAAGGAGTTATAGGACTTAGGATAAGTTGCATATGCGGGTCACACTTGAGAAATAAGAAAACGATATTTATCTCTAAAAGACCCACATTTCAATATTGCATACACAAAAATAACCACTCCATTATTATATGGGTTAGTTAAATATATGTTTTCTCCTAAAAAAATTATCCAATTTAGTTTTAGTACTTTATTTTTTTATGATTTTGGCACTCAAAGTTTAAAAAATAGGTAAAATTTGTTTCTCACTTTAACTCCTTGATATTTTGTGCTAACATTAGGAGTCCTAGTGACTTTATGATCAAAGTTTTTGATAATGTTCCTCCTTCAAGAACAATATGTTTGAGGTGAGGTCCAATGTGATTGTTGTAAATTCAAGGTGCATCTATCTCCTTAAGTAATGATGTGAATAAAGGGGATGATCTATAGAGATGACTCTGACGATCAAGTCAACATTAAGTAGAGATAAAATCAGAGTAAGTACATGTGTAATAAATGTAGAATCAACAACAATTCTTACTTGTGCACTTACCTTAAGATTTATAGGCATTGATATGCGTTTGATTAGCAAAAACTCAATGACGCATTAATGATGACGCATTAAATGTATTTTCATAAGATTTGACTCTTCTATATATATATAGGATCATCTGGTTGCCATCTTATATGATGAGATCTTTTTGTCTCCACAGGGCAATGTAATAACGACTCAATAACTTTCCGTGGGGCATGGTATGTGTCTATGTGTCTTGTCAATGAGAAATTTCAAGGGATGGTAAGTTTGATTTTTTTTGTTACCAATTAGTAAGGCTTAATTCATGGAAGTCAAGGGTCCTTTTGATGAAGCAATGTTTACCATAAATGGGGAACATATATCTTTGGACTAGATTACGTGGGGCTCGGTGTCTATGTTTGCATGGTCATATGTATCACCATTCACCAACGTGCATGTGACATCTCTTACATAAGAAGAATTAATATCCAAGTACACGTAAAACAACCCTAAGAATGGTAATTTTTGTGGAGTTTTAGGAATCTGTGTTGATGAATAATAAACGAACGTACATATATAAATCTTATTCCATCCAGTTACTTCCACTACATACAATATATATATGTTTTCGTAGTTATTAAGATTTTTGCACGCATTTGTAACATGCTAAGGTACATGCATGTTTTTTAAGTCTTATGTACTAAGATGAAATATATAATTAAGTGGTAGTCTATGCAAAGAACGGTATATTTATAATATAAAAATAAAATAAAATTTTGAAATAAATAAAAAAACATGAAATTACTATTCAATGGGTAATGGAAAATCTGATAAATGAGATATAAAATCTGATAATTAAAATTTCAAGTAATTGTTAATAATCTTCTTTTGTTTGAAGAAATTATTAATAAAAATAAAAATAAAAATAAAAAGTTATTATTGATATATATGGGCACATGTGAGGTTGCTAAGGAGTTTCTCTCATTCATATACATTTTTTTTTTTGTTTCTCGACTACATAGTGAGTTGCAGGTTAAATCTTTTATGGTTTTCCATCATAGCTAACTATGATTGGACATGTTTTATTGATTAGTTTAAGTAATTATCTTATGGTTTTGAGTTTTTTTTTTATGAAAGTATAAAAATTATTAAGATGAAAAAAAGTAACAAGATCACAAGATATGTCTGCAAATCCGATAAAAATGCTTATAGAATAATACTCCGGAAAATCTAAGCATAATATATTGGATTTATTACTCATTCAACAAATCAGTGTGAAATTACTGCATAAAAACGTTTTAATTTGAGTTTGTGTCATGCATAATGTGAAAGTGTAAAAGACGTTTATGGAAGGATACCCATTCCACTAGCTAGTTTATATTTATAATTGCATTAATACAATAATTAGCAAGGACAAAACCAAATGGCCAGCGTTATGACTTAGGACCAAACACCAAACCAACATGGGGTTGTGCCGCCAATGGGAATCGACCGAAGGGGGAAAGGCGCAGGCAACCGGGAAGGATGGCAGGGTCAGAAATTGTGCAAAAATGGTGAAAGAGAAAAGTGGCTCAGAGAAAGCGGATGCTGAAAGTGTTTCATGGGAGGAAAATGGGGAAGATGAAGAGGTTAAGCGGATGAGGCGTGGGAAACAGGTACTGATGGCGTGGAGCACGAGACCTGACAGCACGTCACCTCCAACAGTGCAGCGGGACGCGTGGCAACATCAGGACCGTTCAGGAGGGTACGGTCCCGGAAACCGAGACACGCGTCTCGAGATTCCCGTGCAGCAGGCACGCGGCGCCTCGGGAGATCCGCTGTCCGTTGACCGAGACACGCGTCTCGTCACTCAGACGCGGCAGCTGCAGCTGGCAGGCGGCGCCTCAGGACACGCGCCATCCGTTGACCGAGGTGCGCCTCTCGTCACTCAGGCGCGGCAGGAGCAGCCGGCAGGCCCAACGCAGGTGCAGCAGCCAGGTGCAGCAGGCGCAGCTGCCAGCCTCGGGAGTCGCGCAGGAGCAGCAGGCGCAGCCGGCAGCCTCGGGAGCCGCGCAGTCGCAGCTGGCAGCCTCGGGTGTCGTGCAGGCGCAGCAGGAGCAGCTGGCAGCCTCGGGAGTCGCGCCGACCGTGGAAGACGGGCTTGACCGCGCGGAGGCCCAACGCGCGCTCTCCTCCGGGCCGAGCTTCATCCGCAGGAGCCCTGTTTGGGCCGGGGCCAGGAATAGTGCGCCTGAAATTTCGGATGCAGTCACCATTTTCACTACTGGACACCGCAGGAAAGTTTCCGGAATACAATTTCGTAACGAACATAAGGAGGCAACCACGGTGAATAATGCTTATCAGGAAAATGACTCTATTTCTACACTACCATATGATTACAAGAAATGGGTTTTAGTAGGTGGAGAAGAGGTGTCCGGAGGAGGGGAGGGGCAAAGGAGAATGGTATCAATATGGAAACAACTAAAGAGGAATAGTACGGAGGAGGCGAAAGTAACGAGCCCAACGCAACCAAATGAGCCTAAGCCAGGTGAACGAATTATGGAGGATGCAGAGGAGAAAATATGGAGGGCCATGACGGGAATCGGAATATCGGGCCAACAACCAGACATAGTATATATTCAGGAACTACGAAATATGGAAAGGAGGGACAAACAGGAGCACGAAAGAAGGGAGACGAGGAGTAATCAGTATAATTAAATGAAGATTCTGTCTTTAAATGTGAGGGGATTCCGGGATCGGATTAAGCGAAGAAGAATAAGGAGACTGCTAAAAAATAATGACATTGATATTTGTCTACTTCAGGAGACAAAATGCAGGGAGTTAAAGGAGTGGGAGGTGCAGGAGGTTTGGGGGTCGATGGGGTGCGAGTGGAAAAGTTTACCGTCTACAGGACTTAGCGGAGGTTGCCTGACAATCTGGAAGAAACAATTGCTCGAAGTCGTCTGGGATATACAAGGGCAAGGTTTTTTGGGGATCGGCTTCAGAGGAAAGAACTCCCCCGCAACAATTTGTGTGGTTAATGTATATGCACCATGCACGCTTCAAGGCAAGAGAAAGGTATGGGATGATCTAATGATGACAAAGCGAGGCTTTCCGGAGGTCAAGTGGGCGTTGGGTGGAGATTTTAACGCTGTGTTGGACAGGAGCGAGTTTACAGGGAGATCAGACTATCATTCAGTCATTGAGATGTCTGATTTCAAATTCTTTGTTCACTCTATGGGGCTCCTCGACATCCCAGTCATCAGAAAAGGACCAACGTGGATTAGTCCGAATGGAGAGTCATCGAGTAGGTTGAACCGGTTTCTATTTTCCACGGATCTGATGGAGGAGTGGGGAATCATAGCACAAAGAGTGGGTTCTAGAGAGTTCTCTGATCACAGTTGGATAATCACAGAAGTGAAGTCTCAGAATTGGGGTCCTAAACCGTTCAAGTTCTTTGATCATTGGTTACAGGAGCCGGGATTCAGGGACCTAGTGAAAAACTTCTGGGCAGATCACCATGGGCAAGGTTGGCGGCTGTACCAGCTAGCGTGCAAGCTGCAAGGTTTGAAGAAGATGATTAAGACATGGAAACAAGGCGACGGGAGTAAAGACGAGAAGTTCTTGGCTGAGAAAGTTCTGGAATTTGAGACTGCGGATATCCACCTAGGCCTAGGAGTCACTGGGAGTGACAGCCAGAGACAAGAAATCTTATCGGAGTATTGGGGAAAGGCAAGGCGTATGGAACAGTCCATTTTCCAGAAATCTCGGGTAAAATGGGCTCGTCAGGGGGACAGGAATACAAGCCACTTCCACAGATGTTTTAAGGAGAGATGTTATGCTAACTCTTTGCTGTCACTTAAATCTGATGAGGGGTGGTTGGAGGGAGTTTAGGATATCCGGCAACACGTGTTCAACCATTTCTCAAGGCTCTTCAATGAGGATAGACAACCGAGAACAAACTTGGACGGGGTGTCTTTTAATCAGTTGAATGATCATCAGAGGCAGAGCCTAGAGGAGCCTTTTTCAGTGGAGGAGATAAAGGAGGCAGTTTGGGCTTGTGAGGGTGGTAAAAGTCCGGGTCCCGATGGTTTTAGCTTTCATTTCTATCAATCATGTTGGGATATAATAGGGGAAGACGTGGTAAAGGCAGTTCAAGAATTTCATCAGTCAGGCGCTCTCCCAAGAGCAGCGTCATCGTCATTTCTTACGCTTATCCCCAAGGTGGCAAAGCCGGTCAGGTTAGAACAGTATAGGCCAATCTCCTTAATTTCAAGTATTCACAAGATTATATCTAAATTGCTGGCATTGAGAATGAAGAAAGTCATGGGGCACTTAATTTCAAAGTGTCAGTCAGCTTTTTTGCAAGGCAGATCAATCCTGGATGGAGTATTGGTAGCAAATGAAATTGTGGATTGGGCAAAACGGAAAAAGAAACCATGTTTTCTGTTTAAGGTGGATTTCCAGAAGGCGTTCGACTCGGTAAATTGGGATTTTTTAGATTACATGTTGGCAAGGATGGGGTTTGGGTGCACATGGAGAAAGTGGATGTTCAGCATCGTGAGGAATAACCAGGTTTCAATTCTAGTTAATGGAAGCCCGACAGAGGAGTTTAAGCCGGGGAGAGGATTGAAGCAGGGAGATCCACTATCCCCTTTCTTGTTCCTTTTGGTTGCTGAAGGTCTAGCTGGTTTGTTCAGGTCAGCGGTAGGGAAGGGGTGTTTAAAGAGCTCAATATTGGGCCAGCGGCAAAGCTCTCTATCATGCAATACGCAGATGATGTCTTGATGATGGGGGGAAGCTGATCTGAAATTAGTGTGGTATTTGAAGGCCATACTCCGGGGGTTTGAGCTGTCATCGGGGCTAAAGGTGAACTTCAGCAAGAGTCAATTTTTTGGCTTAAATGTTGGAGCCTCATTTACATCAGCAGCAAAAAATCTTTTGAATTGTTCAACCTGTTCACCGCCATTTAAGTTTTTGGGGGTTCCGGTGGGAGCGAATCCAATGAGGGTACAAATGTGGGAACCCATTATTCAACAATTTCAGAGGAAATTGGCATCGTGGAGGGCGAAACAAATGTCGTTCGCAGGAAGGTTAGTGATGATAAATTCAGTACTATCAAGTCTTCCGTTATACCTATTCTCCTTTTACAAGGTGCCTAAGAAAGTCCTAAAAGTCATCACTTGTCTACAACGGTCCTTTCTGTGGGGTGGGACTAGCCAGGAGAACAAAATTGCGTGGGTTAGCTGGAATCAGGTGTGTCGTCCCAAGGAAGAAGGGGGTCTGGGAGTGAAGTGCCTGTGGAACTTTAATCTGAGTCTGTTAGCAAAGTGGAGGTGGAGGCTATTAACAGAGCCAAATGCAATATGGGTCAGCTTGCTGGAGACTAAATATGGATCCACATACAACTCTAACCAAAGGCAACACAATTTAGCCTCAGCTTCGCAGTGGTGGCGGGACTTATGGGACATTGATGGGCCTAAAGCAGAGAAGCCAGACTGGTTTGTGGATAACGTCAGGAGAAAAGTGGGGAACGGAAACGATACGTTGTTTTGGGAACAGAATTGGATTGGTGACGGTCCTCTCAGTTTAAAGTTCCCCAGGCTTTATGGGTTAGCGGCTGATAAAGGCACCAGTATTAACCAGAAAAAGCTACCAGCCGACGGGTGGTGTTGGGTATGGAGGCGGGTGTTATTTGTCTGGGAGGAAGACCAGCTTAGTCAATTACTTACTACGCTACAGCCAGTAGTAATTGCAGTCGACAAGTTGGATAGATGGACCTGGAGGACTAGCAGTGATGGAGGGTTCTCAGTAGCCGAGGCTTATGCAGTACTGAGCTCGCATCAGAACTCAATGATTTTCTCCGAGGTGGAACCCAATCAATGGAGACGCATGTGGAAAGACAGACTCCCATCAAAGGTAATTGCATTCTCTTGGAGATTATTGATAGATAGACTTCCCACCATTGATAACTTGCTGAAGAGAGGCGTTGAGATTCCAGAAGAAGGGGTTCTCTGTGTACTCTGCAGAAGCAATATGGAAAGCAGGACTCATCTGTTCTTAACGTGTGCCAAAGCTCAATCAGTGTGGAGTAATATAATGAGCTGGCTGGGAATCCACGGACCTATCCCGGGGGATCTGCATCAATTGTTTTCATCATCATCAGCATGGGTGGTTGGAAAGAGGAAAAAGAAGTGCAGGTATGTTTTCTGGCTGGCTGCTTGTTGGGGAATCTGGATGACTAGGAACCAGATTGTCTTTGATAGAATTCAGGTGGACTCAGTAGACATTATGATGACTATTAAGATCATCTCCTGGAAATGGCTGTCATACTCTTTTGGGTTTAATAGGGGGTGCGCTTTCTCGGACTGGTATGCTAATCCGAGAGAGTGCTTATTAAATATGTCTTAGGCGGTGAAAGGTTATTACCGCGTTCTAATTGGACATCAAGTAGTATGGTGTCTGCATCCTTGTATTTTCAAGAAACTCTTGGTTTCTCTTCCAATTATATAAATAAATATTTGCTTTTCAAAAAAAAAAAAAAATCATAAATTTAACTCCAATGTGAGAATAACATGTTATTTAATTAGTAGAAAATCAATGGTTAATTTTCATAACTAAACACTTTGATCTGGCAAATCATGATGTAGATTTCATAGTTGAGCTTATTGATTACTCGTGAGACTGGACCTGTTTAGAGGTGTCACGGTACGGGACTCACGGATAAGAGGTAAAAATTTTCCAAGATTTTATATTATTATATTATAATTTTTCTATATTATTTATATGTTTCTATATTGTTTAATTTCCTCTAATAGTGAATTTTAATTCATTATGAGAGATAAAACTTTTTTTTTTTAATATGGGATATCAACTTGTTATGATAAACTTAAGTATTTTCTTTTCAATAAGATAAGAAACAAAAATTATAGAGAAATAAACATTAAAAGTTAGTATATTAATAAAGAATGAAAATATATTTAAACCAATAAAAAATAATGATATTTTATCAATAATAAACAATTAATTAATAGAGACAATGCTAGACAACTTTATTGGAACCATGCACAACATATGGGAAAGATAATCTCCCCCTTTAAAACTGCAATTTGTAATTACAATTTAAGGGTGTTGTCCCCCGACCTCAGTACACTTAGCTTCTAGCTTATAAAATATTTTTGGGATACATAAACCAAAGATACGATTGCAATTTATGTGAAGATATTTCTTTTTTCTCCTAGAAAAGCATATCTAATGTGTAGTGCATGGTGTATTGTCCAATAATGCTAAAATTGCACCTAGTATCTATGATTTTAGTGTCCAATGGTGTGTTGTTCTTCTATGTTATATGTTTAATGTATAATATTCCTAAAACAAAATTGCCAACCATTCATAACAAATAAAGCGTGTAACCTATGTTTACTCAACACCAAAAAAGTAAAAAATCATATTTTAGAAAATCATAAGCAGGAAAGTCACATCATTTAAGGTATATATATTATAACAATTGGACAAATCTCACTAAAATCACTGTCACGAGTTACAATTTTAGTATCATTGAACAATACACCACACATTTTGTATCATCAGTTTATATCGGGTAGTATCTCATAGGTAGGAATGAAAATGATTTCATACCAGGTATTGTTCAAACAGTTTTCGATTTTGATAAGTATTATCTAATATAATTGAATACATATAGCAACATGATTATTGTTTCTATATATCCGGTTAAAATTATCATAATTAATTATATATTTAATTCTTAAAATTTTATTTTTAATTCCTTTTTATTTATTATGTTATTATATTATTTAAATAAAATATAATTAATTACTAAATATATAAGTTATTTAATGATATATAAACAAATTAAAATATAAAATAATATAATATGTTATTTAAAAATATACTTGAACCTAAAAATGCTGAAAAATATATAAATAAATATTAAAATTTTATACTATTTTTTGTATAAACCAATCTCACATTTCTAGGAATAGAAATGAAGAGAGTCAAACTAATACAGACATGCTTATATTCTTAGGTAAATCGTGGAATGACTATGGAATAATTTTAACACTATTTTTACATGCCTTAAACTTTTCCTGTCGTGAGCATTAATTTGTTCAAGTTTCTCTTTTACATTTATGTACTGCTGGAAGTATCCATAAAAACAAGTATACACACAGTTT
This sequence comes from Psophocarpus tetragonolobus, assembly GCA_037954015.1. NCBI lineage: Eukaryota > Viridiplantae > Streptophyta > Magnoliopsida > Fabales > Fabaceae > Psophocarpus > Psophocarpus tetragonolobus. The sequence continues at coordinate 28,073,493 of CM075696.1, read as the reverse complement.
TTCTTTATTAAAAAGCATATTTTTTGCGTAAATCAGATGGAGGCAAGTTAAGACAAATTAAAGAATCTCAATCCTATCAATTAAGATGGAAAATAATCAATAGTTTTAACCATGGAAAAGAAAATAGAAAAAAGTGAGAATTATTTATTAGAAAATAATTTGAACTGAGTTCAACATGGATAGTGGGAACTTAAATAAATTGTCAAGTCTGCTTGGCAAATTTGCTTGCCCAATAAAAGACACATTCAGGGTTTGTTCAGTAACATGTTAACAGAAAAAGCTAGATCCTGAAGTATTGAAATCAAATAGCTTTTTCTTTCTATAATGGTACTATAATCATATAACAAGAACATTAAAAAGCAAAAATGTGAGTATATATAAAAATGGATTAATCAAATTTCAACCATTTTTTTTTGCCCAAATTATTTTCCACAGGGCCAAGTTGTGAATACTGAGCAAAATGGGACGTGATGCAGAGTTTGAAATTATACCCAAAAATATCAACAACATTGAACTCCAAAAACACCATATTAAGCTTAATTTTTCACATGTATTGACAAATTGTGGTTTTTGCCTTCAAACAAATGAGTTACTCCATAGCTCTAGCATGATGAGATTGTACATTGGATCCACTGAATTGTCATGATGAAGCTCCACCTGCAGCATTCTCAAGGAGTTCAACAACATGAACTTCACCATCTGACAATCCTACAACAACTTCATTTGGTTCTTTTTGGTGTGCAGCAATTACAATTTACAAAATGGTTGTATTTTGGAACTGTTGCATACAAGAAATATTACAAGTCAATGTCACATTTATGCTTGGATGCTTTTATATAAAAGTTAAAAGTAAAATTCAATGTAAAGTTCTTAATTTAACTTATAAGAAATTCTAAATTGCTTTAACTCAAAATTAATTCTGAATTCTTCTACGAGACAAAAAGACTAAACCGAATGTATGAATACATGTGAAATTGAACTTGCATTAAATACACAGATTGCTGCTGCATCTAAGAACCTGGCATATAGTTATACCACCAAGGTGTCACACTGTCACGTGAGAAAGTTGCATGGTACATATGAGTCTTGCGGGAACCATTACAATTGTAGCCATTAGCATCAGACAAATGACATTATTTACACATTTACTAAACTTCTAGTTTTGTTGCTTCATAAATGGCGAGCTGAGTTTCATCTTTCATGTACAACCAAGAAACTGCATTTGATCTTGATGAAACTGTACACAGGTATTAAATATCACTTTGGACATGCCTTTTCATTGGGCTTATGAAACCTGCCACATACTATATTCATGTTATGGATATTATTATGATATTTAATATGAATGCATGTTGCTTTTTTTTAATATAATTGCTTGACTAATAAAAAAAATATGAATGCATATTACATATCAAATATATTATATTTATGTTTTTTTATATGTTAAATATTAATTGTTAATATGTTAATTTTTATTAGTGAAGAGATTCGAATCCATATCGCTCTCTCCATCTCTCAATTTTACTATACTAATCTTGTAATTCCATATACTATATTCATGTTACAGATATTATTATGATCTTTAATATAAATGCATGTTACATGATATCTAATATTAAAAATCAAGCCTATACTCACAAAGGAGATGAGCGTATAGACTGGTGATCATTGCGAAAATATTCATCCATTGATCTGTAGATCGAGGGAGGCAGGAGTTGGATGGTTAGTCTTTTAAAAGAACAAGTATTTTAAAGTTTTGGGGGTGCAAAAAGTAAAGTTGGCATAAAAAAAAGAAAAGCCTGCAAAGTACCATACACTCGTTCAACATGGAAACCCAAAATTTAGGAAAAGCCGGGCATTCCAAAAGAATGTTTTCTTGATCCTTACCAAAAGAAGGTTTTCTAGTATCCAAAGATGCCATATGTTATCAAAATCATATATTGATTCCTTTTTGCTAAAATGTAATGATTTTCTTTTTCATTTGTAAAACATATTATTATTATTTTATTTAATTATAGTAATATTTAGTAATATAATAATTAAAGTGAGTATAATAAGTATGTATTTTGATTACATTAATAAATTAATCCATTAAATATTAAATAAATTTGATGATAAATGTGTTTTATAATAATTATAGTAATTCTTTTACTATCGTAGTTTTAAATAATAATTAATACTATTATTGAAAAGAATATTAATCAATATCTATCTATTATCTATTATATTATATAAAAATATTTTCAATATCTATATATTATCTATTATTATTGATATTACTATTGAAAAAATATTTTTTAATATCTATCTATTATCTATTATCACAGATAATACTATTGAAAAAAATATTTTTCAATATCTATCTATTATCTATTATCATTGATAAATACTATCGAAAAAGTATTTTTTATATCCATTTATTATCTATTATCATTGATATTTTTAAAATTTGGGACACCTGATAAGTTTTAAAATTAAAAATTAAAATTACAGAATAGGAATAATAACTACTTTGATTCATACGGAACAAAATTACAATTTAGTTGAATAAAATTAATAAAATGATGGTTCGATAATTTGAAAAAATGTATCTTTTTGTTTTGATTTTTTCTGATTCCAGTAACTAAAAAAAATTTAAAAAAAAATTCAGATTGTAGTCAAATAATTTTTTTTTCCCGAAAACAAAAAGGTTATTAAGCAAAAAGATAAAAAACAAATAAATAAGATGAAACGAAAGCCAACCCTAAGGTAACCTCTCCTTAAGCGACGACTTTGCTCTGTTTCTTCTTTCTTTCAGCGTTTCTTCCAAATTCCAAACCCAACATTGTAAGCATCGCATCTTCTCAGATCTCATAACCTTCTTTCCTTTTAACAAATTTAATTTAATTTAATTTAGTGTAATTTAATTTAATCTCATTCTGTAAAACTTTTCCTTTTTCTTTTTCATCTTTCCCAATTCAATTGCCCTTTGATGATTATGGAATTTATTCAAAATCATAATTGGTGGGTTGTGCTGAAAGTTCGAACCCTAGACGTGATTTATTTTGCCTAATTTCTATTTGTAGTTCGTAGTCATAGGATGGATCTGAATTTTCTGTTACATATGTGAGTTTATGATAACATATCATGCAAAAATAGTTAATTTTTTCTTCATAATTCGCCTTTTAAATTAGATTCTTTGAGCATGTTATTAAGTTCATAACTTGTGTCTTTTTTAATCTCTGGAATATTATCGTTGTTTAAAATCACGAGTTTGTGCCTTTGCAGAATATCTAACTTCCTGTGAAAGCTGTTTGTTTGATTTAGAAGTTGGTATCGATAATTTGCTGTGATGGGTGGCCAAAGGAGTGGACATGGTAAGCGTCCCCACTCTCAATCTGACTATGATAATGGGCCAAATAAAAGGAGGAATCATGGTGGTGATGACAGAGAGCAGTTCGTGATTGACCCTGAAGATACTGTGTATAGATATGTGTGCCCGGGTAGAAAGATTGGCAGTGTTATTGGTAGGGGAGGTGAGATTGTTAAGCAACTGAGGGTGGAGACTAAGTCCAAGATTAGGATTGGTGAGACTGTGCCCGGGTGTGAAGAGCGTGTTATTACTATTTATAGTCTTAGTGATGAGACTAATGCTGTTGAAGGTGGTGGGAATTACGTGTCGCCGGCTCAGGATGCTCTGTTTAAGGTGCATGACAGAGTGGTTGCTGAGGACTTGCATGGTGATCGGGATGATGATGGAGGTCATCAAGTGACTGCTAAGCTGCTGGTTCCATCTGATCAGATTGGTTGTGTTATTGGAAAAGGCGGACAGATAGTTCAGAACATCCGTAGTGAAACAGGGGCCCAGATTCGGATACTTAAGGATGAACACTTACCTTTGTGTGCCTTGAGCTCCGATGAACTTGTGCAGGTAAAATGGATTAGTGTTTGTTTTAGCATTACACCCAATGAACCTTTTCAGTTTTTGTTTATTCATTAATGCAATTATTAATTTGGGTGGTAAATGAATTGCTATATATGTCTGACTTGGTTTTTCCCGAACATTGTAAATGCAGAATTTTTTGTACTTGGATTTTCGTGTATGAATGTTTGGAAACTTTTGAATCTGGTTGGAAATTGTTATTAACATCTGCTTATAATGTGTATTCTATTGCTTTTTGAAACTCCAGATTACTGGGGATCCTTCAGTTGTGAAAAAAGCTCTATTTCTAATTGCATCTCGACTCCATGATAACCCTTCACGATGTCAGCATCTTCTTACATCTGCTGTTCCTGGTGTATATCCTGCGGGTGGTTCACTCATTGGTCCAGGTGCAGGAGCTCCAATTGTGGGGATAGCTCCTCTTGTTGGTGCTTATGGGGGATATAAAGGTGACACTGGTGACTGGCCACCTCGGTCCATGTACTCAGCTCCAAGGGATGATGCATCTTCAAAGGAATTTTCTGTTCGTTTAGTTTGTCCAACAGGAAACATTGGAGGTGTGATAGGAAAAGGTGGTATGGTAATAAACCAAATTAGGCAGGAGTCTGGGGCAACTATCAAAGTTGGTAGTTCAACAACAGAAGCAGATGAATGCTTAATAACCATCGCGACAAAAGAGGTGAAATTTTGATGACCCCGCAGACCATTTTTCTTCTGTTTCATTAATTTAATTTTGTGTTAGGATTTGTTCTATATATTAGGCTAGTAACTAGTAACCATTTCAACAATAGAGGGGAAGTATTGAGAACATAGTGGGCTATTTTCCCACTTGTCCTATAAATGTATTTTTGTGCTATACATGTTTTGATATCTATAAATTGTGTTAATGCAGTTCTTTGAAGAGACTTTTTCTCCAACAATAGAAGCATCTGTGCGTTTGCAACCTCGATGCAGTGAGAAGGTTGAAAGAGATTCAGGAATTATCTCTTTCACTACCCGTCTGCTGGTATCAACTTCACGAATTGGTTGCCTTATTGGTAAAGGGGGATCAATCATAACTGAGATGAGGAGGCTTACAAAAGCTAACATTCGCATTATTTCAAAGGAAAATCTTCCTAAAATTGCGTCTGAGGATGATGAAATGGTGCAGGTAAGGGTACTTTCATACTTGGGTCTAGTAATGTTGTCTTTGATAAAAGTACCAACATTCTGTCTTACAACATTTGCTCCCCAACCTCCTTGTGATTAGATTTCAGGAGACTTTGATGTGGCCAAGGATGCTCTAGTGCATGTGCTTACACGGTTGAGGGCAAATCTTTTTGATAGGGAAGGTGCTCTCTCTGCATTCCTTCCAGTTCTGCCATATCTCCCTGTTTCAGCAGATGGTTCAGATGGCCTAAACTATGAAGGTAGAGATAGTAAAAGGCATGGACGTGGTGGACATTCATATTCAAGTGGGTATGGAGGATCAAGTGATTTAGGAGCTGGTGACATTTATGGAAGCTATGGTGGTTCGCAGGTACTTTTATCCAGTCGAAGTTTAGGATAATATTTACATGTGTCTGAATTCTTCAAATTTTAAACTGTTTTTCCTTGTTCTGCGTTTCTGATATTGTTTCATAATTCTATAGCTTGGAAGCAGCAGTGCTTATGGTGCTTATGGAAGTTATTCTATGGGACGATCTAGTACTGCTGGGTAATCAGTCTTCTTGATGTCCAACTTCTTGCTTGAGTTTCCTTTCTTTTACTTTTCCCTGGAAATTTCATAGTAGAAATATATATTATTATGTTATCAGCTTTGCAGATGAACCTAATAATTTTTATACATATTAAATAAAACAATTACTAGTATATATATATATGCACACAAAGAAAAAAGAAAATGGGTAGTGAAAGAGGATGGGGATACCATGGAACGAAAACAAAAACAATTTCATTAGAAGTGGAAGATGTGGAATTACAAGACGAATCCATTTTTTAAAATATGGAATTACAACACAAATCTGATGGCTGGTGGTATTAAGTGAGCAGGAAATACATACGTTAGGAGAATGAAGATCCAATGTTAAGCAACAAGAGCCAGAGTGGCTGTGTGGGTTGGGGGCTTTCAAGCTCCTTCCTTAATAGGGGTAGAGGGGTGGGGCTAGGCCATTAAAGTGGGTCAGATGGATTAGCTCATGGGCTTAGGGTCAAATTGTCAGCTCTACAAATTGCAACCCATAAAGGGGTAATGTTATAAGGTGTACCAGTATTTTAAATTAATATTTTTAACATAAATATCTTCTTGAAAAATATCCCTACTTTGAAATGTTTGGCATAATTCCATTTTCCAAAATCACAAGTAACCTTACCTTGAATTCCTAGTGCTTTATTCTGTACTGTACATGTTGTGAAGAGGCTACTCTTACTGGTTGTTTATGAGTATTCCTGAATTCTTCAATCTAATATTTAGTACCTATTTCCAGGTTGTCGAGTCAGAGTGGTGTTTCTAGGAGGAGAAACCATGCTTACTAAACTTAATGAGTCTCTGCAGGTAGAATGCAATTTTCATAAATGCATTTATGTTTTATTTGGCAACTTCCTATAATTTAGAACAGTGCCATTACTCATTAGTATATAAGAGATTGATATCTTAACCTGACCAGTGCCCGTTTAGAATTCTGATGCTCTTTTCCCTTTGTTCCCTTTCCCTTACCACCCAAACAGCTGAGATCTATGAAGCCCGCATCCTGCCTACTGCCTAAACCAGAAGACCTGATGAACCAGGGTTTGACAAACTTTTGGCCCACCCTGACGCTTCTACTTAGAGGACCAAACTTATGTGGAGACTATTGAAATTGGCCATGTCCATTGTACCTTTATTCCCAAGCTTGATAACTTGTGCTCCCAAGAACCTATAAAGCTGGCTTGCCTTTGCTTCTGTCTTTATTATTGTGGTTCATTTATCTTCAGAACTGAAAAACACCTTGTAGCTTTCATCGTCTAGCAGTTGTATACTATTTATGGTTTTTGGGTTTTATTTTCCCATAATTCACTGTCACATGCAGTATTAACTTTTATGGTTATTTGAATTTCATGTTTATTCCTCCTAAGTTGACCTTATATACATAAAAATTTGGTGGAGTTTTGGTCTCATGTATTGCAGGTGCCACTATTTGCCTATAATATATATCATAAGCAGGTAAAAGCGTGTTGCATTATTTGATTCTTAAAATTCATACTTGTGGATATTGTTGAATACCTTACACGATTACACCTTTCAGTTAAAAATTATGAAAGCTGTTCTTGGTATGTGTTTTTTATAAATCAAATGTTAGTGTTGTTAGTAATGTTAGTTTTTGTTAGCAGTGAGGTTCGAACTCACAATTTTCCTTCACCTTCCTCCTTAACCAAGTTCTTGGTGTGTTATTAACTGAACTACTGTAGTGACATACTTAAAAATAAGTTGTTTGAGGAAGAACTGTATGTTCTTTGGTGATTCAAAAATCAGAAATAGAAGATCTGTCTTACGAATTCTTTCATGTGGTAAGTTGTGACAGCTTGAAGGTACGCCAGCAGCAGCAGGTAGCGACTGGTGATGGGAGAGTGGCTTTGATTATTAGAAGTGAAAATAGAAAATTTATTTAAACAAGTGAAAAAAAACAAAAGCAACTAAAACGTGTTTTCAATTTTCAGCTCTAAAATCAGATTAATTTAAAGTCTTCAAAACAATTTGAAAAAACAAAAAAAAGCCACCTGAACAATTTTTTTGTCTACATTTAGAAATTAAAAACTTTTCTGAAATAGTATTCAAACACTCCATCTTATGTTGCATGTTTCTTTTCTCTTGCCAATATGGAACATGCTTGGATATTTCAATAGTCAATGCTGTCCATGGTTTTTGTTTGAGTTTGATTAGCATTCTGTGCATTGAATCATTATTACTTTTGTTTTAAATTCTGCTTGCTTGGTTGTAATTGCATTGGAGTACCGTTGATCACACAAAAGTTGTAAGGCGATTGGGTCACCTGCAGTCTTTGGGTCTTCTGATATGCAAAGGTGTGCCTAGTGTTACTCTTATACTGTTCCTCAAGTACTTGTCTGAAACAATGGCCTAGGGATGCAGCGATCTGAATTTCTTATGGAGGTTTGATGTCTTTCACTTTTCCAGGTAGTTGGATAAGACAACATTGTGATTTCAGTACTTTGATGATGCTTCGAGAGATATTTTGAATGAATTGGAATTCGGTGGTTAATGTGGTTATTGTCCATAACACATTGTTTTCACTTATTTGTGATTTGTAATTATAACCGAAATGCGAATTGATTTGTTCTATTCAACTCCTTTGGTATGATGATATCCTTCTGGTTGGTGCAAAAACATCACGACTAAATTTGCTTTTTTGATTTTGTTCTTAATAGTTTTACTATTTCCTTGACTGGAAAGCTTGGTATATTAAATCGATGACTATGAGCAAAAGTAGGGTATAAAGTAAATTTGCAGGCTGCAGGGGGATTGAGTTTCAGTGTTTCACTATATATTTTGAATTGACACAGGTTGTGACTATTCCTCTAAGGGGCTTGTTGGGCTCCATTTAAAATTAACTTGATTTCCTTTGGTGAGTGTTGTTCAGTATAATTACTTCCTTCTTCTGGAAGGTGAATAAAAATCTTGATTAAGTATTTGGAACAAAATATGCTCTCGACTTGCATGTTGAAATTACGGATTTGGATTATTTAAATGCTATGGTCTTGATTTAAATTGAAATTCTAACAGTAAAATGTTTTCCCCCTTCACTTTAGAAGTGTCAAATCATGAAATAACTCGTTTTTCTGCCAAACACTGTCCTTGATAACTAGTTATTTAAGTCATTCAATCTTCGAACGGTCCTAACAACAACAGTAAGTAGTGGTACCCGCAATAACGAGGTCGGGGATGTAACAAGCTTCTAGTGAATCAGTCTACTTTAATCCAATCAACCCTAGTATACTTTTTAGGGTTGGGTTGAATTTTTTTAGGACATCTAATTATATAAAAATATATAATCCAATCCAATTAAAATTTAACTAGTTGACTTTGAAACTCAATTAAATTTAATCCAATTCAATTATATAAAAATATATAATAAATATTAGCTTCAATTTTTTATGAGTAAAGGTAAGGTTAAAGATAAAACCTAAATGCTTAAGACATCTCTGATAGAAGTTGGTTAATATGAGGTGTTTGATTTAAAAATTATTTTAATATAGGTATCACAAGTTGAATTGCTTAAAAATATGTTAAAATTGTTTGTATAAGTAACTTTTATCCATTTATAAGCAATTCATTTTGCGACCTATATTAAAATAATAACTTTTATATTAAGCAATACTTACAAAAGATGTTTTTACTTACAAAACTCGTCCTCATATAGTAATAGTTTATTAGCAATATTGCCCTCATATGTAGCAATAATTTATTAGCAATATTGTTTTTTTAAAAAATTTGAATAGTGACAATGTTTTTTTCTTTAATTACTTAACTACTCAATTTAATTCAATCCAGTTAAGGTGGGGTTTGGTTATAGAAATAAAAAGAACTAACTCAATAAAGTTTAATTAAGTTAGATTTAAAATTAGACTAAATTTAACTAAATTCAGAATACTTACCTGGATGAGGCTGTGTTAAGACATAAGAATGAATCTCACGTTATTTGAAAGTATTTCTTTGGATTTTCTAGTGTCACAAGATTAAAATATTTTTATAAATTTTTATGGTAAAGATAGAATTGGTTTGTTCTTAGTTTGTTTTTAATTCTTATAATATTTTTTTACCTATTTTACAATTTAATTCTTATAATTATATTTTTTTTTCATTTGTTCTACTAAAAAAATCTATCTGAGTCATTTCAAATCTCTTTAATGCGTATTTAATTGATTTCTCCAAATAAAAAACTCTTTCACTTTTTATTCATACTTCTCTCTATCTTTTCTCACATTTAGACTGATCTTATTTTTTCATTTTTTTCTTTTCTCTTCATTAAATATTAAATAAAAATATTATAAAAGAAATAAAATATGACGGTTTTTTCGCTAATAATAATAATAATGAATAATTAAATAACAGTAATACTAAAAGTGGTAAAACATGGGTGCTTTTTTTCCGATAATAATGATAATGCCAATAGTAATGTTTTACTTAAACGTGAATAGAGTAATATCTGTGGGTAAAGCGGTTTTGTGTTAATTAGTGTTCTACTTTTTTTTAAAAAAATTAATCTCATAACTTTGGACTATACTATTTTTCAAGAAAAAAAAAAGAAATGGATTTTAATTAAATTACAATTGCCCTTATGAAGATAAAAACAAAGGAAGCAAAATATCTTCCAACCAAACTATACTTTATACTCCCATGCAATTGTGAGATTGGATATTTTTAGTTCGTATAAATTTGTACGGTAAAGGTAGTACCTGTTATCAATTTATCAAAATTTATTTTGTTTTTAATCCGTAGAAATAGGCTTAAATAGCTTGTTCTCTCCTAAAGGTAGAATTGGTTTTTTAATTTTTTTAATTTGATATATGAAGTTTTTTTTTTGTTTAATTTTAGTTTTGCTTTCAAAAAACATTAACTGACACTTAACAACAGTAACATTGAGTATTAAATATAATTTAATATAGTATTTTTGGATAAATTATAATTTATAAACTTGTATTGATGTAATAAATCATTTTAAACAAATAAGAGATTAAAAATTTAATTTGTTTTAAAAGTTTATATAGAACTTCTATCGCTTCAAATTTTCTATAACGTGATAAGTTACTTCATGCTTAATTAACATTATTGTTTGACAACAGGGTCTAAAATTAAATAACTTTTTTTTTTCAAATGACCAACTAAAAAAATCTTTAAAAGATGAAAGCAAAAAAATGTTATTTTAAGAGACTACAAATTTATTTGCCATAAAAATAATATAAATATAAGAAAAAATATAATACTCGTTTAGTCAAGAGTTTAATTAATAATTAATATGCAAAGTTTTACACTGACATTCAATTATAACTCTTAATAGATAAAGTCAACAAAATCACCATAAACAAAGAATGTGAACCTTCTTACTCTCATATTAATTAAACTCTTTAATCATCCATCAACTAAAATCTTTGTATTTATCATAGTTTCGTGTTAAATTGTCATTTTTTGATATTTTTAACTCAGAAAGTGGTTTCTTAGTATGTGTTTAAAAAAGGCTTGACAAAATATAGAAATGATTTTGCATAATTGATTATAATTAAAAATTGATTTTGAGATTATGTGATTTATGTTTGAATGTTTTTATTATAAAGACAAATTCAAAGTAAAATTTAATATAAAATTTTTTATCTAATGCAAAAACTATTCCAAGTTGTTTCGAGTCAAAGTCATTACAAAATTCAAAATCAATTTTAAATTTTTCTCCAAACACTAAACTGAACATGTCAAAAAATTTAAAATTAATTTTAAATTTAAAATCAATTTTTAAGCATAAAACAAACCCACACTAAACAAAATCTAACTAATATAAATTGCTAGAGCTTGGTATCATATACCAACACATAGTAACTCGTGTTTTGAAATGAGCACAGGGATTCTATACCTTGGGGAGATTAAATTCACTCATTTGTGGATTTGCCAGAACCCTTAAGCCGTACATCTATGTCATCAAATATAGTAAATAGATTCACCTAACACAATGCCCAATGCTCGTTTTTCAACTTAATGAATAGTACTAGTTCAAGTAGATGCTGTTCATTTTTACAAAGTCTGTATTCATCTCTATCAATAAGTTATCACATTCACAAACAGGTAACCATATATCTTCATTCTTAAATAAGTGATCTGATATTTGATTTTTAGATCTATATGTTTCAAAAAACACACCAATTAGAAAAATCATCTTCTTAAGTGAGTGTTTGTATCCTAAGAAATTAGTGTGTTTGGTTTTTTGTAATTAATTAATACAATTTCCAAAGTAGTTTAACTGATAAGTTTGTGGCCAGGTGAATTGAATTATTAAACTTTCCTTATCCAATATGAATGTTGAAAAAACATGGTGATTATTTAAATAGTTTTATAAAATTGTTTTTAGTATTTTAAAAATTAAAAATTTCGTTTAGGTAGTGTTTTTTGAAAAAATAGTTTTCGAAACAGTTTTGATTCTTTAGTTTTTAAAAACTAAAAAATAGAAATAATTGAAAGTAGTTTTTCTTTTCAGTTTTCAATTTTTATTTTGAAAACTCAAAATACAATTAAAATATGCTGTTTTTGCTTTTCATTAATGAAATTTTAATAAATATGAACAAGTTTTTTCATTTTTACATCTTCAAAACAGTTTTCAAATAACACTTACCAAATATGTTTTTTTTTTCTTTTGGAAAATAGTTTTTAAAACTATTCTTAGAAACTCTTTTTAAAAACTAAAAAACAAAACCAAACCAATTAAACACTATGCTTATTTGGCAACAATTTTATAAAACTGTTTTTAGTATTTTAGTATTTAAAAACTAAAAAACTCGTTTGGGTAGTGTTTTCTGAAAACAGTTTTGGTTTTTTAGTTTTGTTTTTCAGTTTTCTATTTTTGTTTTGAAAACTCAAAATACAATAAAAATATGTTGTTTTTTGGTTTTCATTAATGAAATTTTAATAAATATGAACAAATTTTTTCATTTTTACATCTTCAAAATAGTTTTCAAATGACACTTACCAAACAAGTTTTTTTTTTCTTCCTTAAAACAGTTTTTGAAAACTATTCTTAAAAACTCTTTTCAAAAGCTAAAAAACAAAACCAAACTAATCAAGTCCTTACAAGTTGTTTGGAAACAGTTTTATAAAACTGTTTTCAATATTTTAATATTGAAAAACTAAAAAACTTGTTTGGGTAGTGTTTTTCAAAAATAATTTTTGAAAAACAGTTCTAGTTTTTTAGGGTTTGATTTGTTTGGTTTTTTTTTTTAGTTTTTGAAAAGAGTTTTCAAAAATAGTTTTCAAAAACTGTTTTCGGGAAGAAAAGAAAAAAAAACTTGTTTGGCAAGTGATATTTAAAAATTGTTTTGAAGATGTAAAAATGGAAAAACTTGTTCATGTTTATTAGAATTTCATTCATGAAAAACAACAAACAACATATCCTGATTGTATTTTGAGTTTTCAAAACAAAAAACAGAAAACTGAAAAGCAAAACTACTTTCAGCTGTTCCAGTTTTTTAGTTTTTAAAAACTAAAAAACCAGAACTGTTTTCAAAAACTATTTTCAGAAAACACTATTCAAACAAGTTTTTTAGTTTTTAAAAACTAAAATACTGAAAATAGTTTTATAAAACTGTTGCCAAACAAACACTTAGTTTTTAAAAACTAAAAAACAGGAACAACTGAATGTAGTTTTGCTTTTTAGTTTTCTATTTTTGTTTTGAAACTCAAAATACAGTCAAAATATGTTATTTTTTGCTTTTCATTAATGAAATTTTAATAAATATGAACAAATTTTTCCATTTTTACATCTTTAAAACAGTTTTCAAATAACACTTGCCAAACAATTTTTTTTTCTTTTCTTCCTTAAAACAGTTTTTGACAATTATTCTTGAAAACTCTTTTCAAAAACTAAAACAAAACCCAACCAAGCCCTTAGTGCTTGTTTGAAAACAATTTTATAAAACTATTTTTAGTATTTTAGTATTTAAAAACTAAAAAACTCGTTTAGGTAATGTTTTCTGAAAACAATTTTCAAAAACAGGTCTAGTTATTACTTAAAGAACAGGAACAAATGAAAGTGATTTTGTTTTTCAGTTTTTTATTTTTGTTTTGAAAACTCAAAATACAATAAAAAAATATTTTTTTTGTTTTTCATTAATGAAATTTTAATAAATATGAACAAATTTTCCCTTTTTTTAATCTTCAAAACAATTTTCAAATAACACTTGGCAAATAATTTTTTTTTCTTCCGAAAACTATTTTTAAAAACTCTTTTCAAAAATTAAAAAATAAAACCAAATGAAGTTTTTTAATCTGTCTTTTAATTGAAAGTTTTTCTGTGTTGAAATAAAAAGAGTTTAGTTTGTTCTCTTAAATGACTTAGAGAGTAAGAGGCATAATGTGGTATAGTTGATAGATAATTTTATTTTTTAAATACATAATTAGCAATTTGATCCTAATCAGTCTATATTAAAAACTTTTCTGAAAATGTGAATCAATTTAATTGGATTCAATTCAATTATCTGTGAATTAAGCCTACCTATTTAATTAATTTTAGTATTTTATTTCATATATTTAATTATTAGATCGTAAATAGAAAGAAACTCAACCTTGAGTTTATAAATTTACTTTTAATTTAACAATTTTAAGTTTTAGATGGTAAACAAGTTTTAATATTTAATTTCTTTTAATATATTATTTACAGACAAAAATACATGAAGTCATAAAGACAACATTTTGAGATTTTTTTTTATCTTTTATGTTAATTTACTTTTGTTTGTTAATTTAAAAAATCCAGCATATTGAATATTTTATTTATATTAATATTTTATAGAAAAATATATATGAATTTTTTCTCTTTACAATATACTAATTCTATGAAAAGAACATTTAGATCAAATTTATTTGACTAAAATCCGAATGGTGAACACCTAAGTGAGATGGTTTGAGAAGCTACATAAATCTAGGGTGGTGGGGGTGGGGATGCATCTATAACAATAAAGTTCTCATATTCATTGGTTTCTTCACCCATGCAAAGTCACATCCAGCAATAAGAATCCTCCAGAATACTCATCTTTTTCTCATTTTCCTTTAGATAAAGGACATCAATAGTACAGTTATAGAGTTTCCCCTCCTGCAGGAATGCTAGCACTATTAATGCTTTGGGCTGGCATGCCATGTCATCTAGCATAAGCATTTTCTTTATATTCTCATCACATCCTTTCTATGCTTCAAACCCCCCATTGGACTGTTTTCTGCCAACAAAGCTTTCAAGTCCAATCTCTTGGTCTTCTCTACCAGTTATCACAGACACCCTATTAGATTCCATGCTTGTTTGTTTCTTTTCTCAAATAGAGGCCTCTTTTCTCCTCACTCTATAAGGGAATGTTGTCTTCCTCATTTGGGAAAAAAATGTTGTAATAGTTATGGCAATGATGGGTTAATTTTATTTGATTGGTTATACTAATTTGATATGATTGTGTACCTTGTTTTCTGTAGGAATGGTTCATTCTTGAGCCTATTTCATTGGTCACACCAACTTCAAATAATTCGTCTAATGTCTTGCCTGTGGGAATGAGGTCATGTAATGCAGCCAAGGATGACTTGCCGGCAAGCTTCTTTAGACATTATGAATCAAGGTTTTAAGTTGAGGTTATGATTATGGTTTTATGGTGATATTTGATATTGTGAAAAATTGCAGCAAATGTAGTAAATGTGTTTATATAACCCCACAAACGTTGATCTTGTGGTGGAAATCAAGGTTGTGAAGCTTTTTAAAACCTTGATTTGTGAAGACCTAGTGTGTGTTTGTTTCAATATTTTCACACCTATAAAGATTATGTTATTATGATCCAATGCATATTATGCTGCCTCAGAAGTGAAGTATAACTAGTTGTCCGGCAAGTCGTCTCTGGCTATGTTAAGGCCTCCTTCTCTCATGCTAGATTTTTTGATGATATAGTGGATCATGCACATTATTGGATATGATCAATGGTAAGATGCAGAATGCTAGGTGAAAACAGTATAACATGACACTGAGAAATGCTTATTAACTGGTGCAGCTAGGAACTCATTTAATCAAGGTTGATTTTTGACTCGTTTTCTTTGATTTAACTTGATGGATTTTGCAGGTATCATGATTCAGTTGGTGTTAAATTTACCTCATCAGTTTATGCATTATTGCCTCAATGCTTCAAGAATTAAGCTAGTAGTTACTAGTTGCTTGAAATCTTAAAAGATCAGCTTAATTTATGAGTGTAATATTATACAGACATTTCTTTTTTCTTTACACCAACTTTGAGGATTTCTGATTTTGCTCTTGAAGAAACACTAGTTTACTTTTATATATATTTTACTTTGGATTATCATGTTGGGACTAAGTATTATGA
The DNA here is from genome assembly GCA_037954015.1 of Psophocarpus tetragonolobus. Taxonomy (NCBI): domain Eukaryota; kingdom Viridiplantae; phylum Streptophyta; class Magnoliopsida; order Fabales; family Fabaceae; genus Psophocarpus; species Psophocarpus tetragonolobus. Next base: position 28,057,499 of record CM075696.1, on the reverse strand, counting down.
ATATTGTACATACATAAAGAGGAAAACAAACCTATCTTTTTAATTAATTCCCTCTTCAATGCTTTGTTCTGGTTAATTTGGCTAACTAAATGTAGAGCTTTTCTTCAAAAGTAGGACTTGTTTTTTCCCTTCCATTAATTGATAACATTAACTTATATGCAACATCTTGGAAATAGAACCTATTCTTGTGAAGTGTTCATAACGTTCCAATCCATCAATTTTCCTTGTTTCGTGCGTTACAATATCATTAAGCACTTCATCTTCAAGACACAATCAAGCTCTGAATTCCATAGCAAAAAGCAACATCTATTGGTCATATGCATGCCACAAGCACAGGGTGGTTTTTATAGAAAGTTGAATTGGTTTACAATTATATATTCACTTACCAAATAATGTTTAAATAGCATCAGTTATACCATACATAATTTGAGTTCGAGGGTGGAGTTTATATGTTGAATAGAGATAACATTCCGTCAAAATCGTTGAGGAAAACAGGTTCTATTTTTAGAAACAAAGCATGCTTTACAACCATCCACTTTATACAGTTATGACCCAACATAAATTAAATGTTAACTGTTTGGAACATGGCTTTCCAGAGTAACAATCAATGCTATCACATGAAGAAGTTAAGGTTAAAACTAATTTTTATTCGGACTTCATATGCTCAGAAACCAATTTTCACTTCTTTCCAATTTTTTCTTGCAAAATGAAACGGTAAGTAGTAAAAGTGAAAGAATAATTTTTCACTTTTTAACTGTGCCAAAAAAGTGAAAGAATATTTTTTTCATGAATAAGCAATCAAATACAATACTTTTTCATTGAAAATCACAGTGAGATTGCAATTGAAATCATGGTGACTATGAGTAACACTAGAAAAATTTTCTTCCTTTAATTCCTTTGTGAGGCCTTAAGATGTTCACAAATTTTAAAAATTTCTCCAAATTAATCTTACTTGGGTTTGGTGTTGGTAGCCACAACAAAGAGAAAATGGTATCTTTTCCGAATTCTAATAATGGCTATTAGAAGTGTTTGACCAGTTGCAGCACTCATAATTTCTAGTAAAATATATAACATAACTCTCATTATACATATTTGAGGCCAATATATATATAGTTTCTCATAAATTACATTATCTTTACTCCAACCCTTCAAAGACAGAGATTTAACTTGCAATCAAAATATGGATAAAATTAAAAGACTAGAAAAAGTTCTTGAATAGAAGACTCATTATTCGACCTACACAAGGGATGATATAGATGAAGGAGAGATTGAAAGAGAAAAGGAAAACAAATTAAAAAGAAATCAGACCTTCTCCTACAAGCAAGCCAAACATGAGGACAATAAGGCCAAGTGTGATGCATTGATTTGGTGATATGAAGGTTTGTGAGTAAGCAAATAAGGTGAGTGCTGCACCAATTAACCCAATCAAAAGAGCCATAATGTTCTGCTTCATTTTCTTTTGGTCAATTCTTCCTCCTTTTGATGGGGATCTGAACTGGAAAATGCTACCCTTTGTCAAGTTCTGATGGTTGTTGCTGTTTTGCTAGCTAGCACCAATCTTGGGACCTTACATATTTTTCTTTCTTGCAAGTCAACGCTTAAATTTGGTGATGGTAGTTAATAAAGTATAGTTAATAAATTGATCATTGATCCATTGGGGAATAAAATATACCCTAAACAAAATCAAGTATATAAAATGGTGACCTGAATATATTAGAGTAACTTGCAAATTAAGATATTGCAGACGGGAAGGGGAGTTTCTCACAAAACCAATTAAATAATCAGAAATTAACACAGTACACATGCGATAAAAGAAAATTCAACATATGTATGCTAAATTATTTGTTTTTACGGTTTTATGCAATTCATAAAGGTCAAATTAAAAACAGAAAAGGTACATTTATTATTTTTCAACCTAAGTGATTTTTTCCCCTTAACATGGGATCTCATAAAATCATTTTTTTTTCTTAAGAGTGTGATTAAAAGTGTATTTTCTGAAAGGGAGAAAAGAAAAAATTAATTTTTATTTTTAAATTAAAAAAACTATTTAACATTTCAAAGTAATTAATAAAATATTAAGACATTTAAGTCATTTACCTAAAATATAAATACCTAATTAACCAATACAAATAAAATAGTTAAATTAGTTAGTTTTAATTAATAATTTCATATTTGGTAGAAAAAATTAATCATTTCATGAATTCAATTTTTTCCCCAAAATATCCATAATTAAATCATTTAATAAGTAATATTTATATTCGATGATACTAGGGGTGTTCGTGGTACTGTTTGCTACAATTTTAAGTCTAAAATTAGTCCGAACCAAACTATAAAAATAAGTGCGGTGCAGTTTGATTTGATTTAGATTAATTGTAAAATGCGAACTAAACCAAATCAATCTTTTGTAGTTTGATTTGATTTGATTTTGTGGTTTAAAATTTCAATTATTAAGTATTAAAAAATACATTGAAAAAATTTACTTCCAAAATTGTATAAAAGTTTAGTTACTTTCAACAAAATTATATAAAGGTAATAACCATTAAAGTTCAAGTAGAAATAATCAATTCATTTAAACATTAGTATCGTCAAATTGTATCTAATGAAATTAAATCAAATAGTTTTGCTAAAATATTTATTCATCAACTAATTCATATTAATTAAAAATCTTAATTAAAGATGAACTCAAAATCTTATAAACTTAGAAAATAATTAGTAATTGTATATGTCTTTTTGGGGATTTACTAAAATAATTAAGGATGAGCGGTTTGATTAGGTTTGGTGCAATTTCAATATCCAAAACCACAAAACAAACGGAATCGTGTGTTTTGGAAATTATAAAAACCAAATCACCCCAAATTAAAATGGTTTTTTGCGATTTTTCGTTTTTGCGATTCGATTTTCAGTTTTCAATTCGATTTTGAACACTCCTAAATGATACTAGTTATTATTGAAGAAATAATATTTTTTTTCAAGCAATAAAAATAACTTATATTATTAATAGTTCAATAAAGTAACTATGGACTAAAAGTTCAAATATAGAATCTAAATGACCAATTGTGATTACTATCATATGAATTCTACCCTAATCCAAAAAAAATATTAAGATTTGGTTTTGTGATAGAGTAAACAATTAAAGTAAAATAAAAGTTGGGATGGTAAATATTTAAGAAAACTTATGGATTAGGAAGATTAAGATTGTAATTTTGCCAGACTTGTACATTTCCCCCAATTCCTAGTTTCAGTTAAACTCTATTATAATGATTACCAACTTCTCTATAGGTTACTAAGCATGATTGACACTCAATAATTAGTAGTCCCTTATTCAATTAACCCTTCATTGATTTTCAAAAGTTATAGCAAAAAAGAGGTTTAAGTTCAAAGATATAAGTTAGAGAGTTCTAATTACAAACAATTTGATCATGGAATGTGTATAAAACCTAAATTATTAATGAGTTTTGTCGAGAGAAAGAGATTAAGAGCTTGATTGGTTTAGTTTTGTTTTTTAGTTTTTGAAAAAAGTTTTTAAGAATAATTTTCAAAAACTGTTTTTGGGAAGAAAAGAAAAAAAAAACTTGTTTGACAAGTTTTATTTTAAGTCTGTTTTGAAAATATAAAAATGGAAAAATTTGTTCATCTTTATTAGAATTTCATTAATAAAAAGTAAAAAACAACATATTCTGATTGTATTTTGAGTTTTCAAAACAAAAACAGAAAACTGAAAAGTAAAACTACTTTCAATTGTTCCTGTTTTTTAGTTTTTTAAAAACTAAAAAATTAGAACTGTTTTCGAAAACTGTTTTAAGAAAACACTACCCAAACAAGTATTTTAGTTTTAAAAACTAAAAAACTTGTTTTGGTAGTGTTTTCTGAAAAATAGTTTTAGAGAACAGTTTTGATTTTTTAGTTTTTAAAAAATAGGAACAATTGAAAGTAGTTTTACTTTTCAGTTTTCTGTTTTTGTTTTGAAAACTCAAAATACAATCAGAATATGTTGTTTTTTACTTTTTATTAATGAAATTCTAATAAATATGAACAAATTTTTCTATTTTTATATTTTCAAAACAGTCTTAAAATAAAACTTGTCAAACAAGTTTTTTTTTTTCTTCCCAAAAACAGTTTTTGAAAACTATTTTTGAAAACTCTTTTCAAAAACTAAAAAACAAAACTAAACCAATCAAACCCTTAATTACTCATCATGGCTCTTGGGTTCTTTTGTATCTTTTTCAAATTTCAAACTTTCAATTGACTTACAATCCTCCTAAAAAATTAATATAAATATAAGAGTAAAATATAACAAAATTTACTTTAATTAAAAAATAATTTGATTTATATTTATAACTTTGGATTAGAGTCCTGTTGTGCCTGACTATGCTTAAATATGCATGAGTCTCTTAAATTGGTTTGCACAAACTCTGTATGATTAAGTATGATAATTTTTTTTAAAAAAAATTTGGGATAATATTTTTTTACTTTTTTTATCATTATTTTCTTCAAAACTTCTTATCTAAAAATAATCAATAATTAATTTAAAACTTAATAAAACAAAACAAGAATACGCCGGATTATCGTAGTTAAAGTATAAATGCTGGGATAAAATACAAGCAAAAAAGGTTTATCAATGTGTGAAACTTAATTAATCAATAATTGAGTGTTGATTATCGTTATTGTACTTGTGTCTTTGTTCAATCAGGAACTCAAATGTGTTAAAAAACAAAAGAAACCAATCAAGGGATTCCACATTCAGTTGTGATTGGAATGCAGAAATCAATATTTATTTATAATTATAATAGAGAAATTTTAGAATCATGATACTATCGTTTTGTATTACCAAAATAGCTTGATTGGTCCTAGCTATAATAGTTCTCTACTAGTTTTATATAACAACAACCTCGTGCAGAGTTTTTGGTATACAATACCTTAATTTGTTATGTATTAAAAACACCATGATGCTTAATTAAATGTCTATGTGCGTGCAAGAGAAATGTATTATTTAGAATGAACATATGTCTTAGTCAAGTTACTTTCACTCCCCAAGATCGATGATTGTTGAGTTGTTTCATGATTATCCTTTGCAAACATTTAGGGTGGTTGCTTCATATATCGTTATTCAACTAGCTACTATAATTAGAAATAATGCTCAATAGAGCTAAAGAAAGAAGAAAAAACACTCATTTGATGTGGAGAAAATCCATGAAAGGAAAAAAAAAAACCCTTATATAGAGGAAAAACAAAACATTACTTTGAAAATTGCTACAATTTTACGAGTATGGATGATAAAAATTCTTGTATATGTAAATATTATCTTATTTATTACTTGTTTTAACTAAGTACAACTACTAGTACAAATATAATTTGATGTAGTGAATCAAACACATATATGAGTATAAATATGAGTATATAACTATATGTTCGTACGTAAATCTGTACTCGTTCCATTATAATTAGGTTATCAAACTCGAGAGTCTACGTAAACTCGTGAAGTTCGATAAACTCGACTCATAAAAATTTACTTTATATAAAAATAATAAAAAAATGTCTATAAAAAACATACAAGTAAACATTTCAACAACATAACAAGTCAAAATAAAAAATTATACATTCCACAATATTTAAATAAGTAAGTCTAACAATGCATCATTATCAAATAGTAAATTTCAAATGTGATAATAATGATAGAACATTTTCATTGATACTTGATATCGTTAAAAAAAATGAAGTTTTGATGTTCTTAGATGCGTTTGTTCTTCGATTTTAAGAATGTCATACTAAATAAAAGTATATTGAACTCTAAACGTATACAAAACAAACTGATTTGTTAACTCGAAGACTCGGTAGTAAATTTGAGAGTTTACAAAGTTTATAGAATCTACCTAATTTACTCAAAATTTATTAAAAAAAAAATTTGCATACGAGTTAACTTGTAGAGAGTAAGTGCACTTGTAAACTTGTAAGAGTTTAACCATGTTATAATAATTATATAATAAGTTATTTAAAGCTATATATGTATTTAAAAATTTTAATTCTTAAACTTTAATTTATAATTTTTTATTTTTATTATTTTTTACACAATATACTTAAATTAAAATATAATTAATAACTTAATATATAATTAATTTAATAATAAATAAACAATATAAAATTATAAAAAATGATATAACGAGTTATTTGCATGTACACCTAAATCTAAAAATATCTAATAAAAAATTTATTTCTTTTATATCAAACTAAATCCAAACCTACCTCGCATTTTCCAAAAATAAAAAAAAAAAAATCAAACACACACTTGTTTTATCCTGTTCATTCCCTATGTACAAGAGATAAAACCATAGAAATATAACAACATTGTTATATTAATGCATATATAATATCTTATCTTGAAAGTATAAAGGTATATATCACTAAGGCTCCAAAAGTTGATTATGTTTGGATGATCTGCTTTAGGGTTCCGTCTTCAAGTTGTTATCTTTAACAACAATATGTCCAATAATCTCTAATTAATTTGATTGATACATTTTACAAGTGAAAACATTATTTAAAATATTCTCTAAAATATTGTTAAAAGATAAATTTTTATATATTTTTGTCATAAGCATAACTTTGTACATATAAAAAGATCCTGTTCATAAATTTTAAATATCTGATCATGTTTCCAGTCTTATTATGAGACAGTTTTTTTTTAAGTAATAAGAATGGTTACCAAATATTACTCCTAATATAAGATAATCACAATGCTACAACCAAAGCAAATAAAACAACATCTCCTGCTAATACAGAGACCAACAACACAAGAACCAACCTACAACTGAGAGCCACAACTAACAGTAAAAATAAAAGCAAATAATCTGTAGCAGCAGTCTAATGACACATAACAGCTGAAACAGTCAACGAAAATCATAACAACATTCTAAAATAGCCAGTGAAAACCAAGTAAGCCAGTAGCAGCACCAGTAACACAACGGCTGCAAACATTAGCTGATCACAGTTCAGAGCACCACCAAAGTAGCAGCAATGCACCAATATCATCCAGCAGCAACTAGCCATTTGTATCAGCCCGTGTGAAGTGCATAATGATTGGTCCCAACCATTTGATCATTTATACTGTATTTGGAGTATCTCTGCATAAATCATGAGTAGCCACATGTAGAAGAAACAGACCTAATAGTTGTAACAGTTCAGACTGAAAATCCAGGATGAGGTGAAACTACTTGTGTGTGCTCTTCTCCAGAATACATAAACCATACCAGTAAGTCCACAAGCTCCACTTAATCAATAATCAGACCGAGACAAGCTCGTGTATTGGCTGCCCACAAATCAAACGTGGCCGAGAATTCAATACTTCCGCTCTTTATCCAGGTCCAGGAGAGAAATATTGACTCTCTTTCTATAGAGTCAGAGTCAAAATCTATATTTTTTGAATATGTAATTATTTCTACTTTTCTAAATACTTCAAATCAATACCAGCTAAATGACCATCTACCAAGGTTTTGTTTTGCTGTTTCCAATCCAAGCCTAATGCTGCATTATGTGTTGCCTTACTGATGGAGGCCTAACCGTAGATATTCCTGCACGCCCTATACCAAGAGTCTCAAATTGTTTGTTCCATTTCGCATTGGAAGAACATGTGGTCTGCGAATTCCACTGCCTTTTGGCAAAAAAATGCATAGTGATTCAACTTGTTAGATCTGGACTCCTCTTTGGACTTGGTTAATTTTTGTTGGTAACCTATCTTTTAGTACCTCCAATCAAAAAATAGAAATCTAAGAGGCGTCTTAATGTCTCACAACATTTTGTAAATTTGTTGGAATTGCTTATTTGAAGATTTGTCCTACAAATGTGCATAAGAAGAAGAAATAGTGTAAGTGCTGGATGGGTCTGAACTCCAAATCTAGGAATCCTTTCCTTCCTGTGCTACTCTCATTCTATCAATGTATGATTTGAACTCACTAACAAATCTCTCCGTGCAACTAAACCCTTGTCTACACTACTCAAAATCCCAAACCCATACACCCTCTTCCCACCGAAATTAATTATTAATAATATTAATTATTTTTTAAAATTATTTTAAAATTATTTTTAAATAATATCATAAATTAAATTATTTTTAACTTGTTTTATGACAAACACTACAAGTATTATCTACAGAAGAGTGGGAGACAATAAAAAAAGTTGCATATCAAAGATTTAAAAATATTTATTTATATTGTGAAATCTAGAAAATTTATTTTAATTTTTTAATAAAAATAAGTTTTAATTTGGAAGCATATAATATATATATGTATATATATTTAAATAATATTGAATTGTATGATTAGAATTAGAATATTTATAGTACAATATTAATTTAAATATAATTAAATAGCATGCTTATTACAAAATAATTTTTGACTTTGTATTTAAAAATAATTATACTAAAATTTATTTGTTAATATTTATATAACAATATGAATCTTTTGTATATAAGTAACTCTGATAAATAGTATATAAATTAAATTATTTTAATTTTTTTATAACAGATAGTACAACTATTATTTATAGAAACACTTTTATTTAGACATCACGTAAGAAAAACCATTATAAATATAAAATATTTTTAAAATAATAGAGAATACAAATATAATTCATATGAAACAATTTTACTCAATTTCAGATTAAATTTTTTAATTAATTTAAATATATTATAAAATTATTTAAGATAAAATATGTTTTTAATCTTTGTAAAATTTATATAATGTAATTTTAGTACTTAGTTTTATTTTATTTTTAAAATACACAAATTTTTATATACTACATAATTTTCAATGAAAAATTTAACTTAGTTAAGTAATTTATGCGTATGAATGAATTTTATGATAGTAATTCAATTAAAACTTAGTGTCTACTGCAAATCAAACAATAAAAGTTTCTACTAAGTACTCCATAAAATAATATTTCATGAAAATTAGTAAGATTAGTAATTAATAATTATACTATATTAAAATTTGAGAAAGACTCAATGTTGTATTAATATAAAAGAATTTTATATTATCATAATTCTTTATATATATATAAAATAAACTTATTGATTTTGTCAATTAATAATGTAAAATTAACGTGTTAACATTAAACTCTTAAAGTTTTATTATTTTATCTTCTCTGAAACATATAAACTTTGAAAAGTAATTTTGGAGCATAAATACATCAAAAGCCAATAACCATATGCTGATATGCATGATAAATGACTAATTTTCTTGTGTTATTAGTGATGTAATTAGCCAATGAAAAATGTGAACACTATTTAATACTTCATTTCTAACATTTTCTCTTGATTTACATGTTTGGAGAAATAATTCCATTCAACTGTAAAATTACACATTACAAAACAAATTTTCAAAGTTCAATGGAAAAAGTTACACTTTTCCATACATAATATCCAAGTACCAGTTAGGAATGCCCTCCCAAATACACATTTTAGCAATGCGACTTACTAAAATTTGTTATTTCTAATAATTTTCAAGAAACTAATGTTAAAGAAAATTTGATTAATATATCTTAATATACATCAATTCCAATTAATTAGAAAATGCACACAGTAGTTAGAGAAAATGACTTATTACATTAGTCAAACTTCCAAACTCTTTATTGCATTCGATGAGCAAATTTCAAACCAAAGCATCCCATTAATGCATGGAATCTGATGTTTGGAAGATTTTAACGGTTCCAAGCTAGTTTGAATTTGATCAATTAAGTGAAATTTGAATTCCACCAAGGTTTAAAACAAAAAAAAAAATAAAAGCTAATCTCATTCATTTTAAACACCACTTTCTCCATCAACTATCATTTCTCTTCAAGAGGCTAGCCTTTCTTCCTTCCCAAAATCAAACAAAAATCGTTTTAATCAGCACAGGTATACAAAGGGTACAAAAGGTATAATAGAAGAAAAAAAAAAAAACCAAAGTTGTTTACTGAACAATAAATTCAGTCTTCATTCCAATTTGCAGGGATTGTTTAAATGTAACGCAAACTTTATTCACATGGCTCAAAATCGAAGTCCAAAGAAAAACCATAAATGGGCTAGAAAATAAGTTTACCAAAATTCTCAATTTTAATACTTAAATAAAGACAACCCAATCTTTTACTATTAACTTTCCTTCATACATATAACATTTACTCTGAATAGTTTGCAAAAGGTGCTCAGAATTTTTCAGGCAGAAGGATGCATCATGCATGAGTATATATACAAATTTTCAGACTTTATCTACACTTTAAATATATACAAGAATGTTTAATGTTGTTCTGCAGCTAACTAATATCTTTGTCAGAGGCATTAATTTGTAGTAGGTACCTTACTTAGAAGACTAAAAGAGAGAGGACAATGTAGCAGAATAAATTGCATTTAACTATAGTTAACTGCTAAAGCTTCTTATTTTCCACTGATGGCTACCACTTTCGAAAATTTCTTCCCTCTTTAAAGTTCTAGTACACTCAAAATTCATATTATTTAAAAATCAAAGTCAATAATCATTTATAAATACATTTCTTTCTCAATCAAAATACTTTTTCAAAACAAATCATAACAAAATCACCTAAGCAAACAATACCTAAATATGTCTAACTATGTTTCGAAACTAAAGGTAATAACATTTAATTTTACTAGCATGGCAGAAGCCAAAAACAAGGTCGTATTCAAATGTAATTAAAACACTTAGCAGCTACGTAGCTAGCAACTTGCAAAATGCAAAAAGGGTACTATCCCCATCTAAAAGGACACTAGATGAGATAAAAAGGCAATACCATTAAACTGAAAGTTTATTAAATTTTCTGCTCCCTGCAATTCATAATGGAGATACCTAACACTTTTGTGAATGATTAGGTTGTAAATGTCAAAGTGATCACCACAAAAGAGAGCACTTTTACTCTTTTAGCCAGAGACTGATGTGCTTTCCTTTATTTAGCAGTAGTCAAGGTTAACTTTACCTTCCTAAGCATCTTATCCATTATCCACACCCCATCATCAATAATATACATCAAGCATATATATAATGTTTCTCATAATGTTGACTCAAAACAATTTTAAATTATAAAATCAATCCACTATAGTTTGGTTCCTATTTACCTCACTAGCTCGCATGCAAATTTATCTTCTTTTCCTTTGTCTCTTCAAATTTATCAGACAACATTAGGAATTAAAATTAGAGTTTAACTGTCAGGTCATGTATTGGTGTTAATTTAATAAAACAGTTTTATACTATAAATCAATTAGGAAATAATTAAAGTTTATATGGAGTTTAAGATAATTATTATGATCTGATTCGCCTATTAAATATTCTTTCATACCACGATTAATGCATATGAATATATGATATATTGAAAAATGATATGTCAGCTAGTCTGCAATTGAACTGGGGTTATGCCAATTAATTGTATAAACAAGTCAAATCAAACGTTTAAGTTAATTTATTTAAACATGACTTTATAATTCCGGACACTGTCTCAGACGAAAAAAGATGACTAACATTAAAAGTTAATTTCATCTTGAATTAATTGTTAAAATAAAATTTATTCTTATTTTTGGAAGACATTTATAGAATTTTATTATAACTTAGTTATTTGCTTTTAATTTTCCTTAAATTGTTTTTAAAATTTGTCAATTTAATATTTAATAAAATTTTAGTATTATATAACTATGTAATTAATTTATATATATAGCTAGGTAGGTATGTATATATGTATGGAGAGAGAGTAAAGGGATAAGACCGAATACACGCTTTGGCTAGCTTTTCCCTTCTAATTTTGATCAAACATAGGAGATGAGATAATAAAGTGACTTCAAACTTTGTTTTGGAATATTATCACTTTGATAGGACATATCGTTTGAATTGTTTTTCAGCTAGCTAGCACTTGTCCAATGAAATAACTTTTACTATCATTTAACAAAAAAAATTCTAATAAATCTTTTACAATATTTTTTAAAAAAAGTTCAAAACTTATATACAAATATTACTATGGTTTTAGAATGTTTTATGATTGATTCATATAATCATAGGTAAGTATTAATAGCTATTTTTCTTTTACAACATCTATAAAAAGTTTATATTTAAAGTTTTAAAGTTTTATATAAATTAACTGTCTAAAATTTTACCAATAAATTAACCTTAAAATATATTATAAATATCACTGGTTACATGACAACTATAAGTAACCTAACAAATACTACTATTTTCGTCACCTCATCCTTTCATTCTTTTATTTTGTTTTTTTCTTTTAAAATGGGTATTGATCATTACATTCAGAGGAACAACTTTAATATGATAATGAGATCAGTCTCATACTGGACTTGGATATATATATATATATATATATATATATATATATATAGATAAGGACACAAAATGGCCCTTTGCAATGAACTTTTACGTTACATACTTGCCCATTCTATATAAAAATTCAAATTGTGGCCATAAAATAATTTAAAGACCTAGTTGTCTCCGATATTAAAAATACATTTTATGAACATATTTGAGACAACTTAATTACATTGCTGCAGCTGTTTTATATAAAAAAATTGTACATTATTATGAGTTCAAAGGTGTAATGCAGACCATATAAAATAATTTTATATAATCTTTCGATCACTATTTATTATATATAATAGTTTATTAACTTCTATAATGGTTAGTTTAATAGTCATATAATAGTAATATGTGATTTAACGGAAATGTAAAACAATTTTATATTGTTAATTTTTGCTAAAAAAATTTTTAAAAAATGTTATTTTCATGCAGCTGTATACGTTAGATGAAAAATATTATGGTTATGTATACCTTTCTTTCTCACTTTTTGTCTGCACTTCCTTTGTTTTACACGGAAAATTATTTTAAATAACTAAAAGAAATTAATAGTTAATTATATCTTTAATAAAAGTTAATTACCATTTAGCTATAAAAATACTGATAACATAAAATGAATAACTAATTAACTATGTAAATAATCTTAGCTAATTTGTAGCTAATTTTAAAAGAATTATATATAGCTTATACGTACACATATAAGAAATGAAAAATAAAATTGGTTGATTTTTTTTTTAATTACAAAATTATCCGAGAGTCTCCTATTATATATTATAACTCTTGATTTTATAATAATTTAATAAAATTTAACTAATAAAAATAATGCATTGGAAACTTTTCTATCACTCCTTTAATTTTATTAGCTAAATAAATCATGACCTTGCTGGGGTCATGCAACAGTACTCATAACCCTTTCCATATTGGTTCCAAGTCTTTCCATTATAAAATCTTTTGATATTTTTGGTATCACGTACAGACAAATATCAGTGGAGTGCATGCGTCTGAACTTAAGTTATATGTTTCCGAAAGAGAAAGAAATTAGCATTGTACGATATGATATGGTTAATAAGTAATTTTGTCTCTTATAAGATAGGGTTTTCAGGTTCAATTCTTGAATATATATATGTATATTGATTTATTTATTGATAAAAATTTTCTTACTTATTTACTTTTAATAAATATAAAAATTCGGCCGCAAATTAAAAGAGAAATAAGAGAAAAAACAACGACAAATTAATACCCTTTTATTAACTGATCGATTGAGAGATCTATGGTTTAATAATTTAAAAGACTAAATTACATGAATTTTTTGAGATTTGTTTATATTATATTTGTTAAGAAAATATTTTTTTAGCCAAAAAAAAGGTTAGTATAATGAAAGTAAAAAACATGGGGAAAATGATATAATAAAATAAAAAAAAAATTAAGAAATTTTTTATAGAATTAAAAAATAAAGGAGCACTAGATATAATAGAGATCAAGATGAAGAAATTTCTATAATTCGCTCTTAATATATAACTATAATAGATATGTAAATTACCCTCTCTAAACTACACCCTCGCCTATATGTTTTAATATTTTATAAACTAAAATAAACTTTTTGGCATAAACATATATAGTTCTATCTCAATATTTTTCTGCATCACCATTAATTTGAATAACAAAATATACCATTATCTTAAAATTGATTTTCAATATTATATCATAGTCTAATCGATCATTTGACCAATTTTACATTCATTCCATATCTGATAAGCTCGTCTCTTTTCTTCAAACATTGCCTCAATTTGTTGTATATTGCACTATTGGAAACCTTTTTCTAATTTGATTGCCTTTGTGAAATATATACTTCGCCGAAAGTAAGTAATATTGGTCTCCAGTTCATTAGCTGGAGGTGCATGAATGCACAACTTTGAACTAACTTATTATATAATTAGGTGGCCTAACTTAATTTTTTGGGCACATTATAATAGAAACTGCACCTTTGAAGTTTCAAAAACCCTTTCTGCTTTTTTAGACTCAAATAATTTCTCATAATTTTTTGTTAAATTCATTTATGAAAGGATTGTAGTCTAAAATACGAATTATAATAGGAATGAAAACTGACATTCTATTTTTTTTAGATCACAAGTTTCTTTCATTGGATATAGAGATAATCCTATTCAATGAGATAAAAAGAACTCTATGTATATCGAGTTTTATATACTATAAAAAAAAAAACAAACAAACTCTATCTATATATAGATGACAAATCTTTTACTAGAATATTATTTAAGACAATTAATTGTATGTTTAAGACTCGTATTTTAAGCCAATAATTAAAATGGAATTTCACATCTTTATGTTGATCAATTTTATGATAACATTGAATAATTATTAAACACTACTTAATTACTTTTTTTAAACTCATATTTACTTCTTAAAAACATGTTTTTAAAAATATTTTTTAAGATTAGACAAATTGACGCACAAGATTGAATATGTTGGAACATCACTAGATCATGTTGTTAATAAAGATTGAATATGTTAGAAGGGCTTTTTGGATACAACATCTCTTCTCATTAATTTCCATTTAACTCTTATCTCTATTCATTTTTATTTTATTTTCTTTTAGTTGTTTTTCAATATAAAATATATACACCCATCATCATGAGTTTTAATAAGGATAATTGAAATTCTATATTATCTTTTAAGTTCTTGAAGAGACGACTTGATATATTTATTATATATTACATACTAGTGGTGCACTTGAAGGAACAGTGTAGAAAACACTCAACAAAAAACTCATATAAGAATAGGTTCAATAAAAATGGCAAGGGATGTGGGAACACCCAAGTATTGACTATATCCAAGTAGAGTCCTACACAAGAGGAAGCACATTTTCTGTTCTTACTTAAGAGGACTTTCTAGATTACTTGAATGAGTCCTACACCAGGATCTACTTAAGCATGACCAGCACTACAAACCAAGTCACTCTTTAATCTCATTTAAGTGGATATCTCAAATGCTTGAGAAAACCTTGTATATGGTTAGAACTGACCCAACATATTCTTAAACATAAATGAAATATTGAAATAAGGCCTTTTTTTAAAGATAAAATGAGGTATTTTAAACTAATAACAATATTTTATTGAATTAATTTGAGTCTGAAAATATAATTAAATTGACCTTTGATATAGTCAATTAAGAGATATTTTTATTAATTAAAACTAATAATAATTTTTTTAAGAAATAATAACAAAAAATATGAGAACTACAATATTAAAAATATTAATATTAAATATTATTTTAGGAGACCTAATTAATGTAAGGACTTTATTTTATTTTTTCATAGTGTCGACTGTATATATGGTCTAGAGATACATTTTGTGCTCACTTAAGTGAGAGTTTTAGGCGCTTAAGTGATTGTAAACATTTAGCCTATGCAACCACTCAAGCGAATATTTATGACGCTTGAGCATACCCTATGTACCTTAACTTGTCATTTTACTTTTTAAATAGGTTACAAAATTATAAAGTAGAACATTCTATTTTTTTCCTTACTTTGTAATTTTTTGAATATTTGAGTGACTAAAATGTTATATTTTGGAAACTGTGCATCTTTAATGAGTTTAGATGTTCCTTCATGGCATATGTGAGGAACTAACCTTCTAGGTTCTACAATATGACATAGTCAACTACCATTTATGTAATGAAATTTTTCCTCTTAATTTTATTAATTGTTGTTGTTTCTTTCTATTTCTAATTAAATTATCTCTTTAGGATTGACAAACATATTATAAAATATATGTTAATTTGATTGTGGATTGAAAAATACTTTAAAATTTTTCAATGTTAGGATCAATTGATAGATTGTATACCTTGGAGTATTGATGTAATCCTACCTACCAAAGGTGTTATCAAGGTCATGATTAGGAGGATAGAGAAAGACATCATGGCTAGGAAGGAGCATGCTAGATTTCAATTCTTGCTTGAAGTGAATATCATAAGTCATAGTCTTGAATTAATTCACTGTAAATATTAGTTTGCTTATATTCTTCTCTTGGCCATGTATTTCGACCATTTTCACCTAGTTTAGATCATGTAGGTGCCTTTAGCTAGTTTGAGGAGTGTATTTAGTGAGTGAGCTTCTAACTTAGGTGTGTTGGGCTCCTTTCTTCACCCCTAGGTTAGGTTTGACACCCTTCTCCTTGATTAGATTAGGCATGAGTCATTAGGGAGTGTAAGACTTCATTAATTAGCCTTAAGAGCTAATTAAGCCAAGTCTTATATTGCTTAGGGAATCGCACCCAAGCCCATTCTTCCCCTATACATATACACCTTACTCTCATGTATTAACACACTCGAATGAATGAAGTAAGACTCCTTAGTATAATCTAGTAAAGCATATTTGAGAAACCTCTCTTGAGGAGTCTTTTCCCAGTAGTTTTTATCAAGAGTTCTCTCCCTTATAACAAACACCATAATTTTGACTCATATTCTTCTCTAAGAAGAAGTGGTGTCTCCATTACCCATTTTCTTACCTTCAATTTTTCACCTTCTTGAAGTGGAGAGCCTTGGATGAAGTTGATCATGGGAAGTGCAAAAACTTTTACACCAAGTATGATATGATTTATTAATTATTTTTGAATATATATGAGCTTGTGACTAAAACAATCTTTCTTTCCAATTTTATGAGTTAAGAAATTGAAAGTAAAATTAAAAAATTGGACTTGCTAACTAGGTACAGATTCTAGGACAAAAAATAATTCTTATGATAAAATTAATAAATTTATTGATTTAAGATCTATATTATATTGTATTGA
This sequence comes from Psophocarpus tetragonolobus, assembly GCA_037954015.1. Taxonomy (NCBI): domain Eukaryota; kingdom Viridiplantae; phylum Streptophyta; class Magnoliopsida; order Fabales; family Fabaceae; genus Psophocarpus; species Psophocarpus tetragonolobus. Next base: position 28,040,368 of record CM075696.1, on the reverse strand, counting down.
AAATTGGTGAAGTTAATTAACACTTTCATCTATTCAATAAACTTTATTTTGCATACTAAAATATTCAATAAATTGCTCTTAAATTTATTATTTAATTTTCTACAAAGTTTTTCAAAACTAATAGTTAAAAAATTCACTTTATCATATTATTGCATAATTTTTTATAAAGACAACTTGATTGTACTTCAAGTCAATCGACAATAATTTTTGTTTTTTTAATTTTCATTCAACATTCAAGTACATGCAATATTTTCTCTTTCCGAATATTTTTTTTTTCTGTTTCAATTAATTCTGACGGCTAAAAACCGTTTATTAAAATTACAAATTAATTTTTAAATAAATAGTAGCAACTTTAAAAGCCTCATTGTTTTATTATAAAGTATTTAACAGAAGACTATTAAAAAACCAAAGGTCTTGTTAACCCTCCCTGTTTTCAATTAATATTTTATTTTACGTACAAAAACTTAAAACTTAAAAATTAAAACTAAAATAAATTTTATTTTATTTTATTTTAACGCTGTTAAAAATTAAAAAATAAATGAAAAAAATAATTTTAACATTTTTACTTTGTATTAATTAAAAATAAAATGATTTTAATGTTTTAAATTTATATCATTAATATTTTGATATTTTATTTTTAATTTATTTTTTTATTTTCAGGAGCGAAAAAAAGTAAATAACGTGAAAATTATTTTATTTTTAATTTTTTAAGTTTTTTTCTACATAAAATAAAATACCAATTAAAAATATTAATAAATATTTTTGTCATTTAAATAAACTGATAATGCATTAATAACTATTCAAATCATAACTCATTTAATAGGACAATTAATTATAAACTTTTGTACAATTCAATGTTTATTAATTACACTTAACTAGTGTTGTGGTTAACATTTTCCAAGACTAAAATCTCAAAATTGTGACCTTTTTATGCTTGAGAAAAACCTCTAATTATTTAGTTAGATACTAATATCTGAATTCGTATATGTAAGAAAAATACTTAAATTCATATATATTAACAAAATTAGTAAATATCATTTAATTTCACTGATTCAAGTATAAAATAAAAATATTTCTAAAATACTTTTCCTTAAAACTTGATGTTATAAATAAAAAAATCATAATTGTGATTAAATGAAAAATATTTTAAAAATAATAATACTAAATAATATAAAAGTAGGAAGACTTATTTATATTTGAGTTCAAAATAAAAATATTTTTTTATTTATATGAAAATCGCAAAGAGTAATTGTTAAGAAATATTTAATATTTGTAAGAAAATGTTTTGATTACTTATTACGCAAACAAATCATTGATCAAACATTTTTTTCTCATCCCAATTAATATGTATTGTATTTTCTTCATGATAAAACACCATTAGGGTACTCTTAACAAGTCTCCATATGCATATGCTGATTCTTTTGCCCTAACATGCCCTAATATATACACTTATTTTATTACCACAGAACTCCACGGTTGAAGTGAAGTCCCCAGCCGTTGACTCATGTCGGAACAGAGGAAGCAAATTCACACCGAATAAAACAAGTTTAGTGGCAAATTCACTTTTTTCTTTCCCAATCAAACCTTAGCACGTGTCAAATAATATTAGGTTTAACACCTATATCTGTCGGTCTTGTCTAATCTAACCCTAACCTAGTTCTTAGACGACATAGGTGTGTTGATTTTGATTAATCAGTGATTCAATTTCCATTGATCAAAACAAGGTTGTTTAGTCCTACTAAATTTTCTCACAAATAGTCCTTGCTGACATGCGTAGTTTTACTGCTTCAATAATCACTTTCTATAAACAGAAATATTTTGTTAGTATCCAAATGATATTATTAGGCTGATAAGATATTTGGGGTCTGTTTTTTTCTTTTTTCAACTAATCTTTCACATCATTCAGCACTAATTAATAAGATTTGTGGTTCACAAGCACATACCTTTAATTTGGACATTTAGTAAGATATTTTTAAGAGCAAAGCGTGACAGATTTTTAAGTGTAAAGTAGAGGCTAAAATTATTGATTAAAAAATAAATAATTGAAATTTAAAAAGTAAATTTTTTACTATAAAGTCTCATAATAAGCGTGGTATCTTAAATGTACAAGCTAGACAAGGAATTACTAAATAAAATATAGTTATTTTAAGAAATATGAGGTGCATATTGATAATAGTATTAATTAAATAAGGAAAATTAAACTATTCTTTCTTTTTATAATGTCTTAATTTGTTTAGCAATCCATAAACTTTTTCCAAGCAATGGCATCTAAAATGAAAGGAGAAAGTTGGTGAATTTAACAAAAAAATATACCTAATATCTTTTCCTTTTCTAGTGCTATGTTGACCTTCCCTGATTCATATAGCTAGAGTAATTAATATCAAAGGAGAGGTGTATGCTAATATGTAGTAAGAATATATGTACGTACTGACAGATTAGAGTAGGGATAAAGATGAAAAAAAATATCTGGTGAAATTTTATCAAATCTTAAGGACATGGCTGTAATTTGAGTCTATAAATATTATACTTAGTTTCCCACAGAAATTTCTTAACAAATATTCCACTCTATCTATCTGCATATGTAAGAAAAAGAATTTTCAATATTTTACAACTGTTGGATCTAAATTTTTACTTTAAAATATATATAATTATATTATATTTAATAAATAATTTATATTTTTAGTTTAATATAAATTTTGATAATTTTAATATGAATACAATTTTATTTATTGTAAAAAAAATATTTTAAATTAATAATTAATTATAGAAATTAATAAATAAATTATTATATACCAATATATTTTACTTTTTAATTTAATTTTATTAAAATATTAAATACTATTATACATGATATAATAATCATAATAATAATAATAATTAATGATAATAACAATAGTATATTAGTTTTTCCTTACTAATAATTAATTTTTAAAGAAAAAATTTCTAATGTTTATTGATGTATTTTATTCAAATATTAAATATTTTATACATATAAATGTAGTAATAAAGAATATTATATTAACAGTTCTTTTCATGTTTTTAAAAAAATAGTTACTTTAAAATAAATTTTATGTTAAATAATAATTAAAAGTAATTATTTTATAAATATGCTGTTAAATTTAAAATAATTCATAACTTTTTACTTTTAATAGTAACTAACGATATAAATAAGAAATAAATTATTAAGTATTTTTATATACATAGTTAGAAACTATGTACACCATGTGCAAAAGATAATCTTCAATAATTTTTATGCAATGTAAATTTTATAAATCTAATAATTGAATATTATATTTTTATTAATTAGATCAAATATATAAAAGTTTATATATTTTATCTAATTAACAGGATATAATAGGAATTGGTAAAATTTATATTCAAAAGTTATTGAATGTGTAAATCGACTAATTCTTTATATGATTTTTTTTATAAGCAAATTTTAGTTGTGTTAATGAAGAGATTTAAACCTGTCATTTCTCTCTTCCCATTTTTCATATGTGTACTTTGTCATCGTATAATCTTATGATCCTACTCTTTTACATGGTTTAAATGAATCCTGACCCTATATTATATATATGAAGAGGAATCAATCTAATGATGTCAATGTAATTTAAACCAAGTAAGTTGTACCACTCAATAATTTTTAATTGGATAATTTTATGTCAAAACTTTATTTTGCATTGAAATTTCATTAATATATATATATATATATATATATATATATATATATATGAAAAAATTTATATTAATCTAAAACTATTTTGCCATCTCATGTAGATAAAAATGAGATATATACTTTTTAAAATAAGGACTGAAATATGGTCGCTTGTTTACCTTCTTGTTTGTGTTCTATTTAGTAAAATTTGATAGATATGATCTGTTTAAAATTTATATATATATATATATATATATATATATATATATATATATATATATATCAAAGTCCCGTTAATTTATATTTTTAATAACTTTTTAATGAAATACAAATTTTATTCTCATTTCTCGAATTTTATATTTTTATTAATTAGATTAAATATATAAAATTTTATACAAATTCAACATTAATAAATAATTCATCATATCACTTGACAAATATCTACCATCAACTAACTAATTAAATGTTTAAGATAGAATAGTCCACATCATATCAACTATTAGTTATTGATGTCCAGTTTAAGTAAACTACTATTTTTTCCTTAAATTTAGAGAGACCAACACTTAGATTCTTGAATTAAATATGTAAGCAAATTAGTTCTAGTAATTATATTGTTATAAAATTGGTCCTTAGATAATTTTAGATAGAACTTTTAATCATTTTTAAAGAATTATCTAAAACGTTTTAAGGACTAATATGTATATTTAATACTAGAATATATGTTTGAAAGAAAATTCTTGCAAGCACATTTAGGTGTTATATATAATTATTAATAAAGATAATTATACTATTTGTTACATTGTTTTTCTTAGTTAATTTACCCTTTTATTACTTTAGAAACCACTCCAATTATTTTTTTAGAGAAATCACCCCCACAATATTAATCACAAGTATATTTAAGATAGGAAGTACATATTTTTCAACTGGTGTCGTTGATTAATTGACTCAGTCACTGGGAATTGATTCTTCAAAAATAATTGTGTCCTAAGATATTATATTGTTTTTGCATGCAGGCAAGCACAATATATAACACCTTTGGTGGGTCACCTAAAAAGTCGTTTTGCCATATTCTTTTTCCCCGACAACCAAGGTTGTGTTCAATAAATTTGAAGTTAATTTTATATTTATTTTATCATTTAAGATAAAAATTTAAAATTATTTAATGTAATATTAATTATTAAATATTTATCTTTTATAAAGTAATATTGTTATTAATAAATACTAATATTAAAAGTAAAAACGTTTGACTAATTTAGGTTATTTTTTAGCTTATAGTTGTGATTTAGAAGTTATATTTCTTGTGATAATATAAGAAACTTAAATGCATATTAAAAAGTTTTGGTAACTTTATTTGTTGGAGTCTGACTTGATGTTAATTTTAGTTTCTGATTCTTTGAGTTTTTAAATTAATTAATTATATATATATATATATATATATATATATATTATAATTACTATTTTATTAAGTAAGACAATGATCTAAATTATTTTATTGTAAACACAACGTTGTTGACAGATATGTTTGGATCGAAGTTGAAAATGTTGTGTGCGTGTTTATGATGTAAATTTAAAAGATAAAAATAAACTGAAATAAGTAAAATTAAGGATTCTAATATTTTTGTAAAATTAATTTTATTTGAAACATAATTTTCTATCACATTTCCAAACCTGCACATAGTTCAGTTACTGTCCTCCCTTGGTTTGATAATCAAATTCATTGTTGTTGCTAGGAAAATCAATTTCATTGGTTGTAAAATTAGTTTTAGCACTTTGATACATGCAAACATTGATGATCAAGTTAGAGGCTTAAAGTTGGTTAAAATTTTGAGGTTTAAAATAATTATTTCTTCCTGTGCTATTTGGTTTAAGTTGTTATATGTGTTAATGAAGTTAACTAAAGTTTCCACAGAAGACAACAATATATGCATTGATGTAGTTATATATGTAGAATTATTAAAAGGTTTGATTATGTAATTTGAAAAATATGCAGCATATGGATTTGCAATTTTATTCTTAATGGTAAAAAAATTAGAAATAAAATGGAGATTGAGTTTGTTTATTCCAGAAAGCTAAATTTGTTAAAAAAAATACAGAATCAAAATTCGTTTGAATGCATACAATTTTGAGTTGAGGAATCTTTTAGGATCTTTTATTTAATTAATACTAGTATATATATTGTATATCAAACAATTGATTCACTTAAATAAAATGTCCGAGTAGTATAATACATATTAAAAGATTTTTTAATTTTTGTAGTGTTGAAAGATTTACATTATTCTCTAAATTATGTTGCAAACTTCTTAAAATATATTTCGAATATGATAATTTTATGATCTTGATAATGAAATTTTATTTGAATTAGAAAAGTTTCATAAATTAAATCATCTATTTGAGATAAGTTTATTTTTTCTAATATCTAATTCGTCAAAATCTTAATAATTTGCAATCTAATATGTATGTCACACCATAGATTAAAAACTATTTTTTTTTATTTTTATTAAAAATGAAAAGCCTAGATTTGACTATTTGAGCCAATTATTTATTATTTTTTGAAAAAAAAAATCAATACAAGGAAAATATACAGATGCTTTTAAAAACATAATTTTTCCCCTTCTAGGTTGTCACGACAATCAAAGTTGAATCGTTAGATATGTATGTGACTTTATCTTGACTTAAATAAAAAACCTCACTTCCATAAGAGGTAGGGTGGATTGAAGTTTTCCACAACTTGAGAAAGTAGATTTGGGTTTGGTTATGTGTTTTGGTTCATTCTCAACCTACTATATATATATTTATAATTATGGAATTATACATTTTATATATAACTTAATTATTATATATATTATATATAATATTAACTATATAATTATAACTATTTTCACACTTTATATTTTATAATTATTAAAATACAAACTAATTATTTTAATAATGAAATAAATAACATAATAATTAAATAGCTAAATTAAGATTATATATTTAACTAAATTATCATTTTAATTTATTTATCCTTTATTAAATTACATATATATGACTTAAATTAAAATGTATAATTAATAGTTTTTTCTATAATTTATTTAAAATATAAAAATGAAACAAATTTTTAAAAATTTATAATATGGCCCCACATATTTTCCTAAATCCAATAAACTCTATCAAATATGGATTTGAATTTGAATTATTTTTTGGTCCACATTCTTTAAAAATATAAATCAAAACTCACCCTATAAAAGACAATATCTAAGATAAAGAGAGTTAGGGTTTTATTGATTTAGTTTTTTTTTAGTTTTAAAAAATAATTTTTAAAATTGTATTTTGAAAGAAAAGAAAAAAAACTTGTTTAATAACTATTGTTTGAAGACTCCTTTAGAAATGTAAAAATAAAAATTAAACTTGTAAATCCGTCTTTTTGTCATCCTAATTTCATCATTGAAAAATCTTAAGCACGTTTATATTGTGTGGCAGGAAGTAGCCCAAGACATGCATATAGAATATCTGAACCTCTAAACAGAAAAGGAGCATATATATATAAAACACATGCATGTTATTTGGTGGGGGTCACCTAGAAGACCAGATTATCTTGTGCTGTTAACAGACATAGTTCAGTTACAAACCTCCTTTTGTTTGCACGATCAGAGTCAATTGTTGTTTGTTGGAAAATGAGCATTTGCCACTTGATACATGCATTGTCATATTCCTCCCGATTGATGGGAATGAAACTTAGTTTGATATGTTTCCATTTTGTAGCAACATAGACATTCCTCTACACCTTAAAATCTATTGTTGGGTAATTGTGTTCTTTCTTCGTAGTTATGATGTTTAATTAATGCCTAATTGCAAGAAAACATAATTGTGAATCAGAAAAAAAAAAGAAGAGACATTCAACTTAATTTTCTTTTTTTTACAAAGACATTTCCCTATAAAAAAAATTTTTTTTAGGCTCATTTTTATTATATCAAATTAAAAGGTGAGAAATTGATATAATAATTGGAATATATTCTTTTCATATTGAGAGGTGAACATTTTAAAAATAAAGTATATTGAAATAAATAAGATATTCAAGTGATTCACAGGAAATGATAAGATTGTTCATGGATTGAATTGACGGATTTTTTTTTTCTTGATCCAATTGAATCCTAAATGAGTTGAATTAGGTAAAGTTATTAAGGTCAAAACATTTATTTTAGGGTTTTTCAATAGGCACCTACTCAAATTTTATTTCCACCTACTTTGTTTAATTTTTTTAAAATACCATGTTTATCCCTATGGAACCCTAAACTTAACTTTAAATTCAACATTTTATTCTCTTTGTTTTTCCCTCTTTCTTCTCTCACTCAGCCATCAATTCATTTCCCTCTGCTTCCAATTCCATTGTCTTCTTAAAGTAAATTAACCATGAACCAAAGATTAAACAAAATAAGCCGACATTTAATTTCATCCATCGTTTTGTTTTGCTTTTGCTTCAAAATTGGAATCGAAACACTTGTATATATATATATATATTAAATATCGGCAATGACATCTAAAATATTAGTGGTTTTAGAATATTCCCTTTGCTTCCAATTGTAGAACGTGAACATTGCCCTAATTTTCATCCATCATTTTTTTTTTCGTCTCCAACAGTCACCGTTGGAGAAATAAAAATTTTGTAATTTTTTTCAAAATTTCAAAATTTTTTACACTCTGGCAGTGCATCGCAACTCATTAAAAACTAACATCTGCCTTAAAAAAAAAGTAGCATTTGATGTTTCACTTATAACTTAAAAAAGTGTTAAAAAACAAAATAAAATAAAGGGTTTTTCAATTCGCACCTACTCAAACTTCCATTCGCACCTACTGGTAGGAAAAATACCTATATACCCTCTCTTTTTTATCCTCTTATAGTGCATGGTCGAAGAGTAAAAAATTTACAAATTTTTTTACTTTCCGAAGATGCACTATAAAAGGATAAAAAAGAGAGGGTATATAAGTATTTTTCCTACCAGTAGGTGCGAATGGAAGTTTGAGTAGGTGCGAATTGAAAAACCCTTTATTTTATTTTGCTTTTTAACACTTTTTTAAGTTATAAGTGAAACATCAAATGTTACTTTTTTTATGGGCAAATGTTAGTTTTTAATGTGTTAGTAAAATGATTCGAACCTAAGATTCTCTCCTTTTCCATTCCCTCACATATAAACTTTTCCATTAAACCAACCTTATAACTCGTAAAAAAATATCAAATGCTATTACATAGTTTTAAACATGAAATGTTAAACATTAAATCAAATAGTCAAATATCGATGCAAAATACAACTTAATATAGTAAGTTAAATAGTTGTACAAAATAATTCAACATTAACTTAATTTTCAAGATAAACATTAAGTCATACACAAAATAAAATTATCTCTTGGATGTTGGAGAGTTAATTGTCTTCAAGGATAGTTGTTCAAATTACGTGCAAATGCACACATACTCCCATATAGTTTGAGTCAGGTTGAGTCGTCACCGTTGGGTTAAACCTACATAACTTGCTACCTAACTTGAATAATATCAAGCCAATTAAGTTTGGTTAAGTTAAGTTAATCTGTTGATTGGTTAGAAAATGTACCATGTCAACTTTTAACATCGTGAAAAGTAGGGTTGTCGTATCTATAAGGACTTGTATTCTAAGTTTTATAATTTCAAATATCTTAATTAAAATTTGTAATACAATCATTTATAATTGATGATGGATTTGTATTCTAAGAATGAATAGTAACTAACAAGCAATTTAAAATATAAAGTGCAAAACTAAAATTTGATTAGAAAGCAATATTGAGAACAAATGTTGAGATAGAATTTCATTTATCCTATTCTCCTCAATCTTTTGATTCTCTACACATGATTTTTATTAGTCATTGTTGAATTCATTAAGTCTTTCCTAACTAAACACATACACATACAAAAAGTAGAACTCCAACTTTAAACCCCAGAGGTCTTGAAACTTTTCCTCCTTCATTATATCCATCCCCTTTTTTTTCCTCATTTCCTCCTTTTATATGTTGCAAAAATTCAAAACAAGATATGGTCCAAGTTATTATTTTGCTTAGCCAAATGAAAATCCTTGAGCAAAATATGAATTCTTTATGCTAAAGAAAACTAACCGTTGAGTATATTTAAATTCTACTCAACGATTTTCTAACAAACAATAATGCTTCTCTTTTTTCTTGTTACGCTTGACTATTTGTTTTAGATCTTGAGGTTCTTGATCAACTTTTCTCATCTACACTCATAGTTAAAAATATATAATAATAATATTTTACTCTTCATAAATTAAAATATTTACGCTTTATGTATGTGTGTGCTTGCGTGCATGTGTGTGCACATGCATGTGCGTGCATGCGTGTCTATGTGTATGTTTGTGGATTTATATGGGTGTGTGTGTCTCAATGCGTGCGTGCATGTGTGTGGGTGAGTGTGTGTGTGTAGGGGGTGCGGATGTGCACGTGCATGCGTGTTGTATGTGTGTGATAAATATAGAAATAAGCAATATATATATATATATAGGGAGATGACAACTCAAGTGAAAAAATTGTTATGTTTATGTATGTGTAGAAGAATTCACTTACTCTAATAATAAATATAAAAATAAGTCTTATATATATTATATATAGAGAGGACAACTCAAGTGAAAAAATGGTTATATTGATAAATGAGAAATAATAAATATAGAATTTCAATAAATGGTTTGTATTGAATTATTAATTAAACAAGTTCATATGCTTTGCTCACACATAGTTGTTAATTTTAAGATTTTTAATTTACAAAGTTCAAAGATAAAAATACATATTAAACGAGTAGATCAAATAATTACTTATTATGTATTGTCATTGTTATTGAGTAGATATTACAAAAGTCATGTCTAAAAATTACTAGGACTTATAAAAGAACTTAACATGTGGAATCTTCTACAAGGTCTCCTCCACACCATCACTACCACTGTCGACACTACCACTACCACCATCGATACTACTACCACTGTCGCTACCACCACTTTCACTGCCATCATCACCACTGTCAACATCGTTGATATTGTCGTCATTACTGCCACTATTGTCGGTAGTGATGAGATGGGAGTGATGGTGACCTTGCAGAGGATTTTGCAGGAATGACGAGAAAAAGTCGCGTGTTAACTTTTTTTTATGTCTTAATAATTTACTATATGTGATTTTTTAATATGTCAATAACAATTACAATACATAATAAGTAATTGTTGCTCTGCAAGAGAAATACTTGAGTTTATTAATCAATTAACAATTCAATCTGAACCATTTATTAAAATTCTAAATTATTATTATATTTTATATTTTCTTTTTTTTTATCGTACAACATTCGGGTCCATTAGAACCTAGTTTTCTCAAATAATATTTTACACATGCCATGAACCTGGATTGTTTCAAGAGAGACAAATTTCTGGGTCGTTCTGATAGTAATCTCTCCAAGGAAAATATCAAAAGAAATGTAATAGAGAAAATATATGCAGAGCATTCATTTATTATGATATAATAAAACAATGACGGAATTTCTTGCATATAACTTACTAAAATAAGAATTTAACCTCACTTATTTAAGAGGAATGATAAAATTGAAGAAACTAAGAAGGAGCAAAAATCAATTTCAATTTAGTTTCCATTCATTAATTGTTTTAAAATGAGGAATTTGATAATAAAGGTGCTGATCAATTAAGTATCAGAATGTGTATAAGCATGAGGATTCCCTTACTCCAGAAATTTATTTTCCATTCTAACTATTCATGTTTTTAAAATTTAATAATTAAAATTAATTATTTATTGTAACCATCAGTAAATTTTAAAAAAATTAATAATAAAATAAAAATAACTCCTTTAAATTTATTTTTAGGTTGAGTTAATCTCTTTTATATATAAGCATATTAAGTGAAAAAAATGTTTATTATAAGAGATGAGAGAATAAGCAACAAGCGTAAGATTAAAAATAACGGTTCACATTAAAATAACTCATTGAAAGATATTATATACCTCATACACCTTAACTTACCCCCACTTTCAATATCACTCCTACCTACCACCATCGTTGGTGTTGTCACCATCGTCGCGGTCACCACCACAACCGCCACCCAACTGCCACTGGTAGTCACCATGGCGTCTACCATTTCCACTGTGGTTATCAACGATATTACCACTATCACTGTCACAGTCATAGTGATGATGATGACGATGGTGTTAATGGTAGTGATGATGACGACGATGAGGTGGTAGTAGTGATGGTGATTGTGATAGTAGTAGTGGTGACAACAATGATGGTGGTAGGGTGGTAGTAGTGGTCACCGGTGGTGGCTATATTAACGGTGTAGGGGATAGGGGTGATGTTGAAGGTAGGAGATGAAGGTGTGAATAAGTTACAGTAAAATAGATACGTGATATTTTTAAGTGAATTATTTTATTTTGAATCATTATTTTTAATCTTATGTTTATTATTTTTTTTGTAAAACTTATATTTATTATTTATTCCTCTAATATTTCATAATAAACTTTTTTTTCATTTAATATGTCTATTTATATTTATATATATATATATATATATATATATATATATATATATAAACAAAAATTCACTTATTCCTAAAGTATAAAAATTTATTTTTTGTTCTATCCATATAATTCCAATCATTAAAATTAGTTATATATTCCAACTATTAAATTATTTGATAAAGATAGGACCGTTACTTTCTTAACCTTAGAGATAGAGAGAGACTAATTAACTGTTAACATTAGACATGCCTGCTGCAACATGATAAGAACCATTATCAATTTTAATTTCACCAGTTTAAGATTGTACGTACATTTCTAAATGAACAAAGATTTTGATTAATTTTATTATCTTTCTTAAGCTCATTTATTAATATAAGCAAGAAGATCAAGGAGATTAAACAATTGGAGTGCTGAAAAATAAGTTATATATTAATCTACGCAACTAGTAATATACATCTAAGAATAGAACTGAAACTTCCCCGTAATTTAACATACCTTCCCTTGATTTTATTTTTATGATTCTGTAACATTATCTTTTAATTATAGTACTGCGGAAAAATGTCATTTTTCAGATAACAATATGATTAATGCTAATTAAATTTATTTAACACAGTTCATCAGCTAATCAGATTTGTGCAAGTACATTAATAAATTTGGCAAGGATCGAGATCGATTATTGGTTAAGTAGGATCTGTCCCAGTTAAATTTAAAACAGTGCAATTAATTAAAATGGCTAATTTATGAATCCATATATTGTTTTAGTACGTAACATATTGTGGGCACCCAAAAGAAACAAAAAATTTAACATCTTTCCGATATTACACCTACCATTAATTTGCACAACTTAAGCCATATTGTTAAAAAATACAAACATCTTTATAAATGATTCTTTATTAAGAAAAAAGAGAGAAAAGAAATAAAGAGAAGGGATGATGCGATTGGTGTAATGAGGAAATTCGATTTTATTAATTTAAGCTACACTAATTAATATAATTTCCCTTTATTTAACAATTTATAAGCTTTTATTAAAAATAAAAGTTGGTGGTAGTAGTGGACGTATATCTCCTTTGAATGATATATATGGTTGAGATAAACATGAAGATAGAAATATCTTAAGGCCTAAGCTAAGCAAATTCGGCTGCATAAACGGTCATAGCTGTAATTTCTTGGTATGCAAATATGGCAGATTTTTTTTTTTAATTTATCATATTATTAATTAGTCTGTTGACAGCTTCTTATGCTTAAAACTCATAAGTAATTAAGTTCAGCATTTATATATAATTGTTCCAAAACTAATAGCTCTTTTCTTTTGTTTTTGGTTTCACTTAATTTATCTGCTTTTGAGTGGATCACATTTCTGGGATAAGGTAGAGTTGGTGATCATACAAGTTACTCAATGTTAATTTATTCTATTATTTCAAACGAAAAGATTGTGTACTTTTTGGATAAATATCCAATCTCACAATTACATTAGAGTGTAAAGTATAGTTTGGTTTGAAGATATTTTCCTTCCTTTATTTTTATCTTCACAAGGATAATTGTAATTTAATTTAATTAAAACCCATTTTATTTTAATTTTTTTACTTGAAAACTAAGATATTTTGATAGTGGAAAGTTATAATATTATTATTTTTTAAATATAAAGGACAGACTCCAAACCGCTTTACCCACAGATATTGTTCTATTCACATTTAATTTAAAGTTAAAAAAAATATTATAAATATATAAGTGAAAGTTTTTAAAAAAATACGTTACGATCATCATTATTATTATCAGTAAAAAAGCAGCCCTATTTTACGGCTTTTATTATTATGGTTATTTAATTCATTATTATTTTTACTAGCAAAAAAACAGTCATATTGTATTTCTTTATAATATTTTTATTTAATTCAATATTTATTATTATTTAATAAATAAAAAAGATAAAAAAAGTAAGATAAAATAATCTAAATGTGAGAAAAGGTAAAAAGAAGTATGAATAAAAAGTGAAAAATTTGATTTTTATTCATATAAAACAATTAAACATATATATATATATAAAAGTTTACAATAACTCATACACAGTACTCAACCAGTTAACGTAAACTTAAATGGTATAATAGGTAAAATAAAAAACCCTACATTATTAAAAGACTTATATAATTTAATCCTTTAATGATTCAAGTATATATGATTGGTATAAATTAATTTTTTTTAAATAATACTAACAAGACTCATCACTATTCAATAATAAATTATTATATAAATTGATTTTTAATATTTATTTTAAAATTCATATTAAAAATATATCTTATTGGCAAAAATAATGTAAAATTTTTACAATAATACATGTTAAATTTTTTTTTTTAATTTTTAGATAGATATATTTGTGAATGAAAAGATCTTCTAGAAGGGAAAAACTACTAAAGGTGGTCGGTTAAATTTTTTGATAAATATTAATTATCAATAAAATTTATAAATACTTTACAATTTCAAAAAGTATAACATGCAAAATCAGTTAAAGGTAAAGTTTAAAGTGATTCCCAATATCTCAGGTTTTAATTTTTATATGTTATTGTTGTTTAATATATATATATATATATATATATATATATATATATATATATATATATATTTATTGTGGGGAAAAAAATTATAAATAGGTGCATCGTATGTTATGATATTTCACTATTACTAAGGCATGTATTTTCATGGTGATTAGGCAGTTGCCACAGCCATGGTATGGTAAGAGAACATTGTGACATCAAATAGTTGCGTGCAGGGTCAGTTGGTGAGGTGTTCCTGGTCAAATCGAGGAGGAAAATAACCTCAAAAAAGTGTGAAACGACACAGCCAAAGCACGAAATCAGCCCCACAAGTTGTTCTTCAAGCCACGGTTCTCTGAATCCTCAAAACACACCACTATTTAAGTAGTTATGTTTCTCACAACATAGTTTTTTCTAAACAACATCCTCACACACACCTCAACACTTATCTTCTCTCTTCATTCACTTCATAGTTCATACCCTCTATCCCCCCTTATACTCTTTTCAGTTACACACATTCTCAGTAAAACTTTGTGATTTTGTTTTGTGTCTTATCCCTATCTTGTGCCAGGTTGGTTCCTTTGTTTTTAGTTACTATAAGGATCATAAAAAACGTTTCTGATCTTTCATGTGTTTGTGTGTCTGAGATTCTGAGTGTTTTTAACTGACTCCCTTGTTTGGAAAGTGATTGTTTTGTTCAAATTGAAATTGATGGGTTTGTTTTTCATGTGGTTTTTGGTGAAACATAGGACTTGAAAGTTTGTCAAGGAAGCAATGGAGAACAATCATCTGAGAGATACAATGGAAGAAGAGCCAAAGATTCATTTGCCACCAGGATTCAGGTTTCATCCAACTGATGAAGAACTCATCACTTACTACCTCTCACAGAAGGTTCTTGACAGCTGCTTCTGTGCAAGAGCCATTGGGGAGGCTGATTTTAACAAATGTGAACCATGGGATTTGCCTTGTGAGTCTTTTTGTTACCATGATTCTGTTTTGGTGTTCATTGTCATTTGTGGTGCTTTTATATTGGAATTGTGCTTATGTGTGTGTTTTTTTATGGTTTTTGAATGAAGGGATGGCCAAAATGGGTGAAAAGGAGTGGTATTTTTTCTGTGTGAGAGACAGAAAATACCCAACTGGTCAAAGGACAAATAGGGCCACTTGTGCTGGCTACTGGAAGGCCACAGGCAAAGACAGAGAAATTTACAAGGCAGAGGCACTGATTGGAATGAAGAAAACTCTGGTTTTCTACAAAGGAAGAGCCCCACATGGTGAAAAAACAAACTGGGTCATGCATGAATACAGATTAGAAAATGACCATTCTATGCTCAATCCACCCAAAGTAGTCATGGTAGAGTTTGTTTTTTGCTTCTTGTTTTCGGTTCCTGTTCTATTATTCATACATGGTCTTTCTCATTTCTCTCTATTTTCACTTAATTTTTATCTTTTTCCATACACACATCTCAAAAATATTTCACAAATATCAAAGGGACAACAAATGTTTGTCCAAAAGTTGTTGTATAGAAAACATTAATCTTTCTGCTTTTGCATGTTTTATGTAACTATTTCACTTATGTTTGTTCATATGGCTGTTTGTGTTGGTTTCCTTTCAGAATGATTGGGCCATCTGCAGGATTTTTCAGAAGAGTAATAGTGGGAAGAAAATGCACATTTCTGGGCTGGAGAGGTTCAGCACCTTTGGAAAGGACATGCCTTCATTGATGGGTTCTTCTCCACAAAACAACAGTGAAACCAAACCAGTTATGGGGGAGTCATCACAGGTCACCTCTTTCTCTGATCCAAACCAAAGTGAGGACCAAAGGGCAAAAGATGAAAACATAGTTGAAAGCTTTCAATCTCTCTTGGCACCTTCATATTCTTCAAACCCCTCTGATATTTCCCCTGCCTCATGGACTTTTCCCAAATCTGCCCCTACTATGTCCCACCAATCACTCCAAATTGGGAACTCTCACTGCTCAAATTATTTCATGCCTCAGGAACAGTCCATGTTGGGGATGTTGATTGAAAACCATGGATCAGGTGCTAGCCAAAGAACTCAGAAAGCTCAGGATAAAGACTTTGATGCTGACATGTCCTCTGTGATGTACAACAATGAAATGTTTCTAAGATCGTTTGTGAATCAGGAATATTCATCACCTTCTGTGGGACAAGTGTATTCTAGTGGCCTTTGGGGATTTTAAAGAAGGGCGAGGATGCTATATGCAGTTCGAAATCAGAGAAACTTTAGGGATTAATAATATCATACATGTAAAAATATTGCATGTTGCATATTGCATTTAAGTTAATATTATCCTACAAAGTACAGTAAATGGATGTTATAGTTTTCCAAAGTTGTATGGTCGACAGTTTTATATTATAATAGTAATTTTTTGAGTAATACTTTGTAGAAGTAATTTTATTTTATTTTATATTAATACTATATAGTACTATTTTATGTTTCTCAACCTCCAATTTTTAAAAGATAATTATTTTCTTTAGGGTAAGTGTAAACTATATTCTGTTTTTCTGTCTCGGAAAACCAAATTATTCTCTTGAAAGAGGTATTAACGTTAAGTCAAACATACTTTTAGTGTCTGATTGTTTAACAATTAACAGTTACATTAAATCTAACTCATGTTCATCCCAAGGCAACACCCTAGTTAAATGCCTTTCACTTTTTGCATTGGAAAGTTGCCTTTTCCATATTCAACTTGATTCTTTTGAGGGTATCCAAACACACTATTAATAGTTAGGACCAAGGGCCAGAATTAAATTTCATTTCAAATTCAATTAGTTGAGGATTGAAAGTTATTGTGACAGGAAATCTAGGAAGCTCTGCTGGTAATAGGAATAAATTGGAATATTGACTTGTTTGATAGATTAGAAAATGATGGTTTAGAAATGTATTCGTACCAGGCCCTGATTGGTATTGTCATTGATGATAAATAAAAACAAATGAAAGCAACAGGAAGTGCTGAACTCTTTGCTTTGACAGAAGCAAAACTCAAAAAAGTCAGATCCACCAAATTATCAGAAAAAATACCAACTAGTCAAGTCAAATTTATATCAATACGTGCTTCTGTAAATTGAACCAAGTACCTTAGTCTAGTACAGTAGTACTTGATTCATTCAACAATAAATTTGCTCAGTTTCTTCATTTCTCCATGTGATTATACTGCATTCAATCTTAGTAGGATATTTCATCAAGAACAAAAAAGTATTTAAATTAGTTTTATCATAAATTCAAATTTTATTTCAAAAGTATTATTTAATTTAAGTTATTGTTATATCATAAATGTTAGTTTTTATATCTTATTAATGAATGTCTAAGCAAAAAGTTAACAATAAAAGATATAAAAATGTAATTTTGAGTAATGAATAGATACTTATATCTAATATATAACATGTTTGGAAGAAAGTTGATCGGTAAAAAATACACTTTTCAAGGTATAAATTCACGTTTTTTGTAAAGTAACAAGAGTACGTGTTGCTAGTAATTTAACATATATTACGTTATAGTTAACGTTTTCCTAAACATAGTAGTAGTGTTCGTCAAATAGTATGGGTGTAGAAAGAGTGCATCATGATCTCTTGCTTTTCTACTATCTATGATCCATACGGTTTATAAAAGTTGTCTTCTTTTTTTTTTAAGGCAAAATACTATTTTTTATATATTCATGAAATAAAGTGTTTCAGCTTATACACCTATAAAAAAAATTATTCCTTTCCTCTATGTCCTACTTCAATTTACACGAAGTCCTATTTTATATTTAGCATACACAATTTAGGGTTTAAATTTCAATAAAAAAAACACACTCTTTATTAAATATAAAGGAATACACTAATCATTTTCACGATATTATCATAATGGACATCACCATATCAAAGGAATCCACCCTTGCCCTATCAAATATAGTGGAATTCTTGTATATCCAGATGCTTCAACGTCTAACTAGTCAAAACACATACTTACATTGCTTCTTATACTTGCTCACTACCCATGCACTGAATGAAGAAAAAAACTATGTCAAATTTCCCAGAAGTAGTTTTTGTATTCCTAGTCAACTCAGCACTTTGTGTCACATTATAAAAGTTGTCTTGAAATTTAGAGTGGGTGAATTAATGTGATGTGTGGAGAAGGAAAAAATAATGATTCTAATTATAAAGACTCCTATGTTTGTAGCAAAATGAATTAGTTTTAATTAATTTTATCATAAATTCAATCTTAGTAGTGTGTTTGGAAAAAAGTTCAACGGTAAAAAACACATTTTTTTAAGGTATAAATTCACGTTTTTTGTAAAGTAAGAAGAGTGTTGCTTCAATTTAACGTGTGTTATGTTAAAGTTAACGCTTTTAATTTCAAACATAGTAAATACTAACCATCAAATAGTATGGGTTTAGAAAGAGTGCATCATGCTCTCATACTTTCCTGCTATCTATGATTCATTCGGTTTGTAGAAAGTTGTCTTGAAGTTAAGAGTAAATGAATGTGAAGTGTGGAGATGCGGAAAATAATGATTTGAATTATAAAGACTCCAATGTTTGTCTCAACATTGTTAAAATTTGAGAGATTACTGAAGTGATTAGACTTTCATAATATGGTAAGAATATTGGTATTATTTAAAATTTACCCATTTAATTTTTATTTTTATTTTCTTTTTCTCTATTACATTATTTATTACATTTTCTTACTTCTCTTCTCTCTTTCTTTTCTAGGTTTCTCCCCTATCCTTTTTTTTTTTTTACCTTTCACTCCTACGTTGAATTACAACAAGATAATTACTTATATGACAATTAGTAAATAATTTTAGAGTTATAAGTTTGTCCAATTGATAAAAAAAGAAGGAGCTGAAAAAATAAAGAAAGTTCACACTTTGATTTTCATTATTAACAAAAACTAATATTAGTAACATAAAAAAACAAATTAGTAAACATTCTATTTTTACCGATGTTTAAACATCAATCACAATCTAAAAATAGATACACTAAAAAGATAGAGTAAAAGTTATATATTTGACACGTGGAAAAGGGAGTCACATATTAAAACTACAAAACTTTAAAATGTAATTAAGAAAAAAAAAAGGTGTTCTTGAATAATTCTGCCTAAAATAATATAAATTTTTCTTTGATATTACTAAAATTGCACACTAATCTTTAAAAATTATAAATTCTAGTTACATTATTCCTTAAAAATAATCACATAGTTTTACACACAAAAAAGGTACACTTAGATCAATATTGACATTTTTAATATAATTGTAAAAATTAATTCGGACTGACTAGTTCAATAAAAAATTGGTTCAAATTGTTTATAAGATTGGTTGTACAACCAATCTTAGCTTTGCCCAAATCAGTTGACATGTTTTGATGGAAATAAAAGGAAACCTTAAATCAATAAATACAAAATTATAGTATGTATAGAGAATTAAATACATAAGGAGATAGAGGAAAGAGAATTTGTGTATCTCAAATATATTGAATTGAAGTTCTTGATTTTCAAGAACAAAAACCCTAGGAATGATTATTGTAGAGATATGAGTTCAATAATACCTACTTTCTAGGAGATTATTTTATAGAGAATGTGTATTGTTGTTATAATTTGCTTAATGGGATGACAAATTTATAATCCCCAGGGTAGGCAGAGACCCCTCGAATAGACTTTTCATGATTGACTCAACCCATCACAGAGTCAATCTTACTATAATCTCATTCAAATAATTATAAAGATATTATAAGATATGATTATCACCATATCTTAAATTGCCAGATAATGATAAAATATAATTGATTAATACCAATCCACTATTATTTCCAACAGGTTTGACTCAATATTTTTTAAAAATGTAAATTTTAATAATACGACAAAAATCACACATATAAGAATCAAATCTAAAATTTAAAAATTATTCAATATATTAACTTATCACTAAATCATAATAATTAATTAATATTTATTGGTAAAAATAAAAAGTCTATTTTAATTAAATAAAGTTCTAATACTCAATTTATCTTTTATATGTTAGATATAACTGTAGATTGATATTAATAAATTATTTTTTATCATTATTTGATAATTTAATATATGTTGATTATCACATCTTATTATATTTTTATGATTATTCAAATGAAATTTAGTAAAATTGACTCTATGATGGATTAAGTCAAGTATAAAAAACTCATTCGAGAAATCTCTATCTACCCTGGAGATTATAAATTTGATATCTCATTAAGCAAATTGATACACATATTCTCTACAATAATCCCCTAAAAGATATGTAGAAAAATCTTTAAAAGAATTCTTATTAAACTTATATTTGTACAATAATCATATAGAGATATTGTTTGTGAAGAGTAAAGTACTCCAATTCAATATTTACAAGGTTATTTATTAATTAATACTGTAATCTTGTATATATTAATAAAGGATGAGTTTGTATTTCATCATTATAAGTTTTCATACCTAATTATTAGAATTTATAAGTTAAGTAGTAGTTTTATGATAATTTTTTTTAATTATTAATTTATATAATTGGACTTGAAAATGTTATTGGATGAACCTAAAGTCCATGACAATGATTTTAAATTAGAAGTATGATTGGATGTTATTGGATCAACAAATTGTTGTTACTAGACAAGCAAACTTTTGGGAATGCTGTAGAGCAATACTTTTAACATCTCATACTCTAACAGAGTGAATTATGAATTTGTTTAGTTGTATTGAGTGACAAGATTGTTTAGCTAAGTAGGAAGGGTTATCTAATACACTTTGACTGGTTTTGACGTTGTTTTGTTTGTTTTAGGGAGATGCTACTTGTGTTTTCCCCTTCATTTATAAATTTTTTTGGCTTAAAAAAATTATATCTTATATAATTTTTAATATATATACCATATCAGCTTATTCAATCGCTTATTCTTAATTCTAGTGTCTAGCCAATATTTATAACATTTATTTTTAGAGATTAAAGTAGATTTTTCAACCTAAGAACTCATATAATAATTAAAATATATAATAGGATATATAGAAGAAGATACGTTAATTCTATCCTATCTTTTATTTTATATATAGTGTAATTATTATTTTAGAAGGTGAGCTGAATTACCAAACGTTAAAGATAGGATAAGTACTCATTTCTTTCGTTCTCTTCTTATATATTACTAGCAAAACACATGCGTTATCGCATCTATGTATTTTTATTTTGATTTTTATACGTTATAAATAATTTATTATTTTGCGTATAATAATTTTAATTTAGAATGTTTTGAAATATATTTTGTTATATATTTCTTTGTTTATACTAACATGATAAAAATATATATATCAAATTATTAATGAATGTGTTATATTTGAAATGAATTTAAGAAAAATTGAGAGAGAAATTTGAGAAAATGGAGAGAAGAGAGAGGGTAAATAGAACTCAAAATATACAATTACTTAGGGGGAAGTTACATTTTTTTTTTTAAAAGTGAGAGGAGTTACTTATTTTAAAAATGAGAGAAGTTTCATTTTTGGGAAGGATAAAATAGTCATAAAAAATTTGACAACCAAAATGTCTTATTTTCTTTATATAATATTAGCGAAAACAGAGGTGTTGTCATACCTGTATATTTATATTTTTATTATGATATATTATAAAAATTTTATAATTTTAATTTAATATGTTTTCGTAATAACATGATAAAATATAAATAATTATTCACTATGTCATTTTGTATATAATAATTTTAGTTTAGTATTTTTAAAATATATTTTGTTAATTTTTATATTTCTTTTATTATGATAACATGATGGAAACACGATAGATCATCAACGAATATAACAAATTTGTAATGAATTTGAGAAAATTGAGAGAAGAGAGATTTTGAATAGAATTCAAAATTTCATTGTGTCTGTATATTTGTATTTTTATTTTTAATATTTATGATCAAAGATATACATATATTAACGGTGTTTAAGGAAGATTGATTTGTGATGATGTTGAACTTGTGAAGATGTGCATTTATTAATATGAGAGAAACTATATTTGTGAGAGTGAGAGAAGTCATAAAATGCTTAGAAGAGTAAAGTAATAACAAAATGTAGACATCAAAGGATCTTATTCCCATTATGTTATAGATGATATATGTGTCTATATATATATATATATATATATATATATATATATATATATAATATTATAGATTATAGACATAGATCATAGATAGGAGACAATTAAGTATCTTGAATATAAAATAGTTTTTTTCTTAAGGTTATAACTTATAAGGTTGATCTACTGACAAAGTCCATATATAGGAAAATGAGGGAGCGAGAGGTCATGAGTTTGAATCACTCTTTTAACAAAATATTTTTTTTTTCTTTTTAATTCAAATAGTATAAGGGAAAATTGGAAATAAAATATGGACACAAAAATGATGAATTTTTTTTATATATGTTATAGATTATATATATATATATATATATATAGATAGATAGATAGATAGATAGATATAAATTGTAGATAGTAGGGCAATTATATATGTTAGATATAAATTCTTTCTTAAGGTTATAAAATTAATCTAGTGACAAAATCAATATATGTGAAAATAGGAAAGTAGAGGTCGTGAGTTTGAGTTTCTCTATTGACAAAGTAGTTTCTTGTTTTTGTTTTTTATTTTTCAAATAGATGTGTTGGTTATCAGTTTAATCTACTAACAAAATCCATATATGAAAAAATGAGGGAGCGAGTGGAAGGAGCGAGTGGTTGTGGATTCAAATCACTCTTTTAATAAAATAGGTTTTTCTTTTTTATTTTTAATTTTAAAATAGTATGAGGGTAAAATTGGAAATGGGGGACTAAGAAGTCATGAATTCGAGTCTCTCTTTTAACAAAGTAATTTTTTTCTTTTTGTTTTTTAATTTTTAAATAAATAAAAGGGTAAAATTAAAAATGAAATATAGATATAAAAAGTATAAATTATCTTTATAATATATATATATATATATATATATATATATATATATATATATATATGGGGCGTATCACATAGGAATAATGTTCTTATGTGAAAATGAAAATGGTAAGAATATTTTGTAGCTATCCAGATTTAAATAAAAAGTTCAGATTGAAACAATTTACTTAAAAATATTTTGTTGGTAAATATATATTATATATAATATATTATAATTTTTTACAAATATAATTGTTTTTTATAACTTGCATTATTTGTATAAAACATAAATTTAAAGTTCAACTTTGAAAAATTATATATAACTTAAATGAAAGAGTAATTTTTCATTTAAACATTTATATTATATCTTACTATTATCTATTTATATCAAACATTGGATAGTATTATAGTTTATTTGATTTTTATCTTATCTTATTATTGTCTTTTACCTATCATATAATGTTTATAAAATAAAATACCAGTTATTTCATTTAGGAGTAAATGAAATTAAGTGGTATACAACAATTAGTTCAATCTATTTAAGTCCGTTTTTTTTTTAATTACGAATTTAATTCCAGTTTTTATTATCTTTAAACTTTAACTGACAAAGTTAATTAAGCTAGCTAGTCTTTAATGGCAACACGCGTCTTTTTTTTTAACTTGCAAAGTGTTTAGTTTTTAGATTAAAGATAAAAATATAAATTGACTACTTTTTTAAAAAAATTAAAAATATTATATTTTTTATTTAATTTCCTTTTATAAATTTTTTTATTTAATAATAAGATAAATATACTAATTAATAAAATACAAAATAAACAATTAAGAAAAAGAAAAGGGATCCAGGATTACAGTACTAGCTAGTCCCATTGACATGCAAATAGAATTGAAAATACATTAAATAGTACTAGGTTTTTTTTTTAAGCTTAAGTTTTGTATTTGATTAAAAATATGTGATGTGAGTTATATTTATCTATTATATTTTTTTTAAAGGTCTTATGTGACCTACATAGAAAATTTTGACCTGATTTACAAGCTTGTTCGAGAACGTATTTTATAATAATTTAAAATTAAAATAGATATATGAAAATGGATATACTATGATATTTACGATGTAAACTTGGCTAAAACCTTTATAAATAAACTAACCTATTTTCACCCATACATGCAAATCACACTTTTTAAACATATTGCTTAGACAAATTAAATTAGAAAGACCCATATTTGAACCGTTACATATTCAGGTAACACAACTCATTCAAAAGATTTAACGGGTCATTTATTATTTATGGCCCATTTAAGGATTAATTTGAATGTTTATTCTATAACATATACAGCAAAAAACTAGAATACATCTTATTAATGTATAAAAAAATATATCTTATTAACTAGAAAAATAAGAATAAAACATATATATTAATAACGGAATGATTTAAACTTAGTAGAATTAAGTTATAAATAGATAGATAAATAAATAGAAAGAAAGAAGAATGGGAAAAGATTGGAAAAAACTTATAAAGTACATAATATAAGTAAGAGAAATTAATGCTTGCATATGTCTTTCCAACACTCATCTAGTGATTTGAAGACATTTATTATAAATAATCAATTTTTGTGAAATTAACGTACTTCTAAATTAATTAAGGAGAATAAGTGAGACCTATTAAAATTGTGTTTGAGAGAACATGCTAATATTCCTTTCTATAAATGCCTTTATTTATCCTTTTTCTAAAATGTATTTCTCCCAGCTGTGTTTGCATTTTTAAATCTCAATTATGAATTACGGCTGAGTCTTTTTGCATTTTTTTAGACAAAAATATGTTAATGATTTAGTGTGTTAATTTTGTTAGTAAAAAAAAAATGAATATGTAATCCCTCTTGCAGGAGTGTGACTTGAAAATCCAATTCAATCCAAACATATAAAGTTATGTTTTTTTGTGATTAAGTTAAATTCGACTCCATTTAATCAAACTCAATTCATTCCTAGTTGGGTGATTGGTTATATAAGTTGGATCAAAAACTCAATTTAACTCAATCTGAATATAATATTAAATTATTATTTATTATTATTATTTGAAATAACATGTTTTGTTATTATGTTTTTTTTATATATGTGTCTCGTTAGTTTGAATAAATTGTGTAGTTTGTGTTTATTTTTATGACTTGGCAATTAGCTTGACCAAAGTGTATTTATTTTTAATTTGAAAAAATATTTCTTTAGTTATTATTGCTTCACAATTTAGTTAAATATTAATTTTAATTTATTTTAGTTTTTGATATATAATTTGTAACTATAGTTTATTGTTTATTTTTATGTTACAACAATGATATGTAGTCTATTTAAAAAAATATCCTAAAAAAACTAACAAAAAATGTTCTAAATATTCAATTTTTTTTAAAAAATATTTTTTAAAATTGTAACTCAATTCACTAAACTCAATACAACTCATTAAAAGGACGTCTTGAGTTGAATTAAGTTCAATGAAAAAAAAAAGTGAAAACTCAACTCATCCCTACCCTTTGGTTTCTCTTTTTATGTTCACTTTGCAACTAGATAATGAACAACCACATAACTATTGAGCCTTTTTCTATTTAGAAACAATTGATGAATGTTTTTGTAGCAACTGTATATGAGGATGACCCTTTATTAAGAGCATCTCCAATGGCAAATCTTTAGAGAGTTTCTTAGTCCAAGTATCAGATCCTTGAAGAAACTTGTCATTGAAGGAGTTCTAGGTGTCATCAAAGTTGCTTAAAAAATTTTTGGGTTGTTTTTATAAGCAACAGTTGCTTAAATATAATAATAATAATATTTTTTAACTGAAAAAAAAGGGAAATGGAAGAGAAAAGAAGGGGAGAAGGGAAGAGAAGAAGGGTGCAATTGACGAAGTAGACAGGCGGATTGGCGAAGAAGCAACAGTCTGACGCGGTACAGGAAGAAGAGAAAAAAAAGAAGTGAAGAGAAGGAGAAGAAGAGGAGAAGAAGAAAAAGAGCGGCAGGTAGGCAGTCCGGCGCGACGTAAGAAGAAGAGTAGAAGAAAGAGAAAGTTGAAGAAGAAAAAAAGAAGAAAGAGAAAGTGAAAAGAGAGGTTGGAGAATAATAGAAAGTAAACAAAAAATTATAAAATAAAAGTGAAAAAATAAAGAAAAAATAAAAAATAGTAATTTTTTTAGTTGAATGTTACAATTGTAACATTGGAAAAATTTAACGTTGGGAAAATTGAATGTTACAACCGTAACGTAGTGTTTTTTTTTTTTAAAGAATAATAATTTTATTTAAGTATAAATAGCATTATAAGAAGACCAAAATTTTTGCTCAAATCTTCTATATCTTGAATTCTATTTCTCTCATTTTCAATTATATTTTGTGCCCAAATTTATTGTGTTATGGATCCTAACCAATATAATTATCATTATTAGTATTATTACCATCTTTTGCAAAACCAACCACTTTGTAGTTGAATGTTTTAAAGGATCCGATCAGTCGTTAAATCAATACTGGGAGCAAATAAAAGATGCATACAACAATGAAGACGATCACAACCGATTCACAACCAAAACTATCACCTAATTAAAGTCTAGATGAAACAAAATTCACCCTGTAGTTCAAAAGTTCATCGGTTGTTACAAATAAGCAGTAACTTAGAGGAAAATTGGATGGGCAGAGAAGGATGTTATGACTTTTGCATATAGAATTTTCATGGAAGATTTAAAAGGTTAAAATTTTGAATTTGAGCATGCTTGGATGTTGTTGATGGATGAACCAAAATGACATTTAAAATTTATGGAAAACTCTTAAAAAAGGAGCAAGGTATCTGCATCAGGTGCATACTCATTATCGTCTAACCCAGAGACGCCCGTTGAAGTTGAAGAATGTGAGAGAACTTTGCCAGAGTGTTGACCTATAGAACAAAAAATAGCAAAGAGGAAGATAAAATGAAAAGGACATGCAACTGCTTCAACCAACGTTGATCTAGCTAGAATAGAAAGTCAATTGAAAGTTAGAAATGACCATCAATCAAAACTTCTTGACTTAAAGGAGCAATAGGATAGACATTTGCAAGACCAAGAGAGGCGTTTGGAGAATGAAATCATAATGAAGGACACAACTGGCATGTTTGAAGAGCCATTTTTGTCATGAAAAGTATTGTGCCTACCTTAAGAAAAAAACATGGATTTTAAAAATTGTGCCTAAGGAAGAAGTGATAAGGTTGGTTCTCAAATAATAAAGACATAGAATGACTTCTACAAATGGGAGCTACGCATGACCTTCCAAGTATGTTAGCCTCAATTGCGTAATATTCAGGGATGAGTACCTAAGGAGGCCCAATAATAAAGACATAGAATGACTTCTACAAATGGGAGCTACGCATGACCTTCCAAGTATGTTAGCCTCAATTGACTATATACACTAGGAATTGAAAAATTGCCTGTTGCGTGGAAAGGTCAATTTTGTCGAGGTGATTATGCAAACCTGACAATCATTCTTGAAGTAGTTGCATCATAGGATTTGTGGACTTGGCATGCATTTTTTGGTACTATAGGGCCAAACAATGATGTTACTATATTAAATGTATCTAATGTGTTTAACGGAGTTATATCAGGTCATGCACCTGCGGTGAATTTTACTGTCAACAAAACCTAATATGATATGAGATACTATCTAGTGGATGACATTTATCTAGAATTTGCTACATTTTTTAAGACCGTTTTCAATGCCACAAGGGGAGAAGATAAAATTATTTGCAAAACAACAAAAGTCGACCAGAAAGGATGTAGAACATGCATTTGGAGTGTTTCAATCGTGAGTCACAATTATTCATGGTCTGTTACGTTTTTGGGATGCTTATATAATGAAGAATATAATTTATGCATGTATCATATTGCATAATATGATCGTCGAGGACGAATAACACACTTATCAGAATCATATTGATTATATATCGACATTGGACGTATCTTTGGGTGCCCATTCCAGTTTTAAATCTACATATTTTGAGAGGAGAGCAGCAATTCAAAATAGAGATAGACACCGACAACTTTAAGTGGATTTGGTCGAACATATTTGGAAACGATTTGAAGTAGAAAATAACAAAAATTAATTTAATATAGAATATTGTATTTTTCACTGGCATGTCTTTTTTTCAACGTTATTATTTTTAATTTTTATATTAGTATGCATTTCAATTGTTACATTTTTATTTATATCTTATGTAATTTTCATTGTTTTTAAATTAAAAAATTATTAAATATTTTGAATATTAATTTTTTTTTTTGCAAAATTAAAAAAAAAATGTTACTTGATATACAATAACTAAAAATAAATTTTTAATTTTAAGGTACCATAATTTTAATGAAATTCAAGATTAAAAAATTAAAAAATATTGAGTTCTTTAGAATTGTCTAAAGAAACTTATCATTGGAGTAAAACTAGAATAAAATTATTTAACACAAATATGATACTGTAGAAACCACCAAGACATAATCATGCACCAAATCACTCTTTAAAATTTTTCACATTGGAGATGTTCTATTGCTGTCTTTTTCTTCTCTTTTCCTTTCTTTCATGGCAGTCATTCGAACTCCCATTTTTGGATTACATTGTCGGTGTGTGGGAGAGACACTAAGCCTAAACAAATTCAGATACATGCATATGCACTCAGTAGCCTCGTCGACAATAATTCGTATATGGATAAAGTGAATTCAAGCTTATCTTTGATTATCCCCAAGCCACTTCTTAAAAAGCAAAGAAGCCAATAAGTTTCCTTATATAGTAATATGTGAAATTGGCCTTCTGTTTCCTTTTCATATACCGTCAAATTATGAAAGATACACCGTATTCAACTATGTTATTTCTCTTCATTCTCTTTGTCTAATTCATGTCTTAAATCAGTGTGACACCTTTTCTGTCTTCACACAATACTTGTTATGGTTTCTCTTACACGCTCTCTCACTACACCTTACGCTTGGGGGCCATCCTTTTATACTTTTTGAGCAAGTATTTGAAATGAAGTCACGCATGCATGGTGACACGCGCGAAATATATATATATATATGATCATAACAACGAAATACATGATGGAGCCCGGAAAGGCAAATAAGAACATTGCATTATTCTAGAAATGCTATCTCACATGATGAAGTGATATATATTGTTTACTAGCATGGTTTCCATTAAAATGCGAAGGTAATATGTTTTTTTAGGAATGAGGTGTTTAGTTTGGTTCTCTCGTATTATTCTCTCGATGAACAAAGTATTAACATGTTTTATTAGAGTGTCTTATAATAAAATTTTAAAGAAGGAATAATTACATTTTAGGATTTTATTTTTGTTCGGTGTAATTAAGAGGAGTTGTTTTTATTGTTTGTGCTTCTCGTCCGAAGATCACTCAGTAGTTAATTTAACAACATTTCTTTCAGGAATAGTTACACGCTTTTCCTACGAACATTTAATCTGGCAAGTGGACTGATTCTCCATACTACCATGGTCGCTTGGAGGATCCATCATATCCTCTCTTGAGGTCTTAAAAAAACCATGAAAAATAAGCATGTGTAGTTGACAAAGATAACTCCATACAACTTACTGTCCAACCTGAGAGTAGATAGCTAATGCATTCTATTTTTTGAATAGGGTTAAATGATCAGTCTGCGACCCGTAGATGTCGAAGATGTCCTTAGGATGATCTCATAGTTCCTACAAGGTGAAGATAATGGGGTCGATCCATGGATTGGAAAAGAAGAATTTGTTTGATGGTAAGGTGTTTTAGTTATAGATTTTAATTGAAAATTTTGTTTGATTATTGGTTTAGTACTTGTAAAATTGTCCATTTTGATTTAGTACATACCTAAATTTTTAA
This sequence comes from Psophocarpus tetragonolobus, assembly GCA_037954015.1. Classification (NCBI taxonomy): domain Eukaryota; kingdom Viridiplantae; phylum Streptophyta; class Magnoliopsida; order Fabales; family Fabaceae; genus Psophocarpus; species Psophocarpus tetragonolobus. The sequence goes on along the minus strand of CM075696.1, from coordinate 28,009,880 downwards.
TTTCTTTATTTTAGTACTCAATAAATTTTAACAATTAGTACCCGTTGTTAAGTACGTGTTTTCAATTAATGAGTGATGTCGTTAATGGAAGTATCACATAATCATGTCCATGTCATTTAAAGTTGTCAAGTCAATATATACATAATTTTTATGGTAGGTACCCTTCTTCAAAAATAAAATTTTTTAGATACCAAAATCAAAATATAGATAAAAGGTTATGTATCAAAACCAAGATGGTTTTATTTTATAGGTATAAAAAAATTATTTAAGACTAGAAAAAATTAACTATCATTATCGTTGCATCACACATTCTTTGTCGTACGAAATACACTTCAACTGATCTACTTAGCTTGAAAATCTTTTAATTGCTATGAGTAAATACAACATCAATAATAAAGTCATAAGAGGAACTTTGTTGGATCATGAAAACTTTTTATATTGTTAGTATATATTAATTAAACTCATTTTTTAAAGGTAAATGTTAATCATTAATGTATTAGTTTTTTTATTGGAAGATTTCAATTGACAACTTCTCCCTCCCCTTCTCCCTTCATACAGACTTTGCCACTAAACAACCTATCTTATAACCCCATTTAATATATTTGTAGGTCAGTAGCAAAGACTGGAGCTCCAAGCTATTCGAATTATTTAACTTTTGGATGAAAATACATTTTAATCTTGTAATCTCATACAGATGGAACAATCTCACACTTCTTCATGGAGGTTGATTTCACATCAAAACTAGATTGAAAGAATGGAGCTAAAAAAACATTAACTTGATTGATTCAAAACATTAGCAAAATCTAAAGGAATTGGATGCTCTAGATAAAAATATTAAAGAAAAAGATGTTAATAACATGCAACATCGAGCAACTTTATTATAACAATTGTTTACCTTTTGTAGGCAGAGAAAGAATAATTTGGTAGCATTATCAAGATTGTATCCAAAATTCTAGTAAATAGGTTCAAATAGGTTTTACCCTTATTTGATGGAGTCGTTGTATGGAATAAATTGTTGACCTAGATAAAGAAAACCAAATACAAAACAATATGTGTGAAGTAATATTATTTTAATAACATATCTCTTTAGCAATTTTGAGATACTTGAGACCATTGTAGTATCATTTTATTAAACTACATTATTCTGTATACTTTATGAGAAATATTTGTTAACACGCATGATATATATCCCTATCGAATATTGTTTTGTAACTTATACTTCTCATATTATTGTCTAATATAAGATTTGTTTGTAATTGCTATTCTAGTTTAATGATTTGTCTATAGATTATTGATTAATACCATCCAAGTGGAGAATGTTAAAAGTAATTGTGGATTTGTGTTAATTAATTATCTTTTATCAACAATTTAAGATATGATGATAATAATATCTTGTAACATCTTCATGATTATTTTAATGTGATTAGAGTAAGATTGACTCTGTGATAAGTTGGATCAATCATAAAAAACTCATTTAAGGGGTACCAATGCCTACTATGAGGAATTATAAATTTGTCATCTCATTAAACAATTTAACACACACACATTCTATACTATTAATCCTCTAAAAAGTAGGTAGTAAAACCCTCAAGAGTTCTTATTGAACTTAAATCTCTACAATAATCATTCATAGAGTTTCTATTTATAAAGAGCAAGAACTCCAATTCAACATATATGAATACACAAATTCTCTTTCTCTTTCCTCTATGTTCTATATTTATTCTCTATACGTATTATAATCTTGTATCTATTAATTCAAGGGTTTTTTTATTTCATCATAAGTAACATGACTTGGTAATGTTTTTAATTTCCTAGCCCTTCAATAGATCAATATTTGGGCTTAAATTGGATTATCTCCTAGTTCTTATAATTACTTCATTATTTGTTGAAAGTTCAAAATCACATATTCATGTATATACATCACTTATCACATTGTCGTCAAGAATTTGCAAGATTTAATGTAAATGTCCATCCATTAATTAACTGGAGCCTGCTTCATCTCTTCAAGACTTCAATAATATCTCAAACTCAGGTCTAAAATTGACTAAGCTTTTGTGGATAATATTATAATATCTTATAAAAGTATTTTATTAATGGTTTTTAATTACTGATTTCACTTAAGTCATATCCTTCATACAAGCTACTTGACCACGTCTTTGCAACTTTTGTAAAATTTGGATTTGCATCCACATTACGATTTCAAACAAATAAATCATTTTCTAACACACATCATAGAACCTTAATTTATTTTTTTATGTTTATTAATTTTAATAATTAATACTTTAAAAGTAATGTAACTGACAGTTTAAAACTTTTTCACATATATTTATCTATTACTTTCTTATGTTATGTTGTTGCTCAATCTTTCACAACAGCTTTTAGCAAGGACGTTGATAACTCAATTTCACATAATAAACTGTCATCGCAAGCACAAAATGCACCCGAAAAGAGAGATTTAATACATATAACACAACTTCTGTATTTTTAAAAAATGATTGGATACACTGTTTTAATGAGGTCTTTTTAGTTTTTTTTATACACACAGTCAACTAATTAACAGTTATGAACTATATATTTATAGCAACTAACATTCAAACTGAACTACAACCAAAGATATAATGTCCATACTGACTTCTATTTTCATAAAAAATGTAAATATTAATCAAATTTAGACGTAGACTTATTTGATAAATAAAAATCCTACGAGTGTACATTGATTCTAGGTTATATATATGATCTTCTATTATGAGTTACGATTCAATTATCAGGTATATATATATATATAGCAAGTGTTAGAGGTAAAATAATAATCTTAGAAGAATAATCTCTTTAATAGAAATATTTCAGTATTAGCTTTTGAAAAACAAATTCGAAGGAGATATATCAACCATGGCTCTGTTGATTTGGTCTAATATCAACTATGATTTAAACCATACAAATATTACTATCTAGTTCTGGCCAATTTTTGGGCCCCTGTTGGTCTTGTATGATTTTTTTTTGGCATGGACTTGTCAAACTGCATATATGGATCGTATAGGTCTTCTTTGAAGCGGGTTTTTCTTCCTGCACCAGTGCTTTCAAAGTCTGTCATATTGTTCCGATACAACTATATAGGAATCAAGACTAAGGAATCAAGGTGTCCTTTTAAGAAAAAATTGTAAATAAAATCAGAGTCACACATTGTTTAGGAATCAAGACTAAGAAATCAAGGTGTCTTTTTAAGAAAAAATTGTAATGGAGCCACTAAGCTTTAAAGTATACAATATCCCAAATGCAATGATCTCAACAATGTCTCAGGACTGACAGTAAAAATACTAACGCTAGAAGGAGGGCCTAGATTACTCTCTTGTCTCAAGATGCTTTTTTAGGATAAAACAGTGACAAAGTATGTTTAGTTGGGAGTGCATAGGAAAGATGTTAGGTCATAGGGTGGAAAGGGTTTGGGGTATTTTTGTCCAATTTTCTTTTTGAGGTGCAGAGAGAAAAATTTCAAAGAAGGCTTTGCTCTTCTCAGCCCATAAAATTTGTTTGCTTTTTTTATTTTAAACAAATGCCCGATGGAAAAGAAATTGCATGCACAAAAATACACATTGGAAATACATTTTCATTTTGTAGATCACGAAAAGCAATTTCACTGTTTATAAGCTAGCAATTTCATCGTATATCTAAGTTTAGATACATAGCAAAATCTGATTTTACATAATCATATAATTTTTGTTCAAAAGTTATAAAGAAAAGAAATTATATTCATATTCTCATCTCTCTTCAAATTCAAACACATTATACTAACACCATTTAAAAAATAGTATGCTCAGACCCTTTAAACGTCATACTTGCACCTCTTAATAGGAGGCAATAGCAATGTTTAAAAAAGCTTATATGAAAATAATTTTTTTATAAGAAGATATATTGGAAAACAAAATTATGAGAAAAAATTAAAATATTTTTTTATAAATTAAAATTAACTTTATATATATATGTATAAAACTTTCTACAATTTTTTTTTTGAAAGACCAAAAAAATTTATTCACCATAATAGATATATACAACAAGCCAAAAGCTGAAATTCAAGCTCCATTCAAGTTAAAAGGTCATATATAAATTATTGTTTATTTTAACTAAAAAAAACTCATCTTATTTTTATCTTCTTATTTTCTTGTTTTAAAAATATTTAGGAATAAATTTATCCAAAGAAGTCAAAAGCTGAAAGCTCAATTCAAAATCTCAAAACTATGAACCCCGAATCACCCTCTATATCGTCAAATATCACTAAACGAGGGTACGTACGTACGTCTAAGGAGCAATTGAAGTTAAAGTTAGCTCCATGTAAAATTGAAGTATTGAACCGCCAAAACAAAAATAAATAAATAAATATCAAGTTAATTTGATCTATAGTCTAGATGAAAATCTTCTGTCGGTATCTATATCTCCTATGAATTGGAGACAGAAAAGGACATGTATTTAGAAAAGAAAATTTTTATCATGTGATCTAACCTTATACCAAAAGCATGAAATAGCTAGATACAAAATCGAAGTTGAAGATATTAGATATATTGAGGTAGCTCTTAATGCAATGTATCTGCTTTTGGGCCCATTTTTTATTTTAATTAATTTATCATTTTTAATAATAACAATTAACATTTACATGTAAAAAAATTATTGTTCAGGAGACAGTGATGTTGAAGATTTTTTTTTATTGGTGAAATCTGGCAGTAAAATATTTATAAGGAATGTGTAATGATATGAGGTTGGTTGAATGATTTTTTTTTTTTTTGGAGAGGGTGGTTGAATTAATTATTTACTCAGCAATAAGATGAAATTGGAATATACTAACTAAAAAATATACAAAAAATGCTATACTTTTTGTATATGGGTAATATATATATGATTACATATCATTGGAATGAAAATCACAAGATCCTGATTTTGTTGATTAATATTCAACCATAAATGAGTAATCATTTGGTGAAAGAATACCATGCTAATTATTCTGATACCTTTCTCTTGTGGTGACTTTGTTTTCATTTATAACTTATGTTGTAGTTGAATGGTCTATGTTGTTTTGAAACTATGAGGTCAATGAAAACTAACACACTCTATTAGTTCTCCTGATTAAGTACTAAGGGAAGTGGGTTAGGGTTATACTAGCTAGCCTATTTTTCCAGCTAGCTATAGATGAAATTGATGTGATCTATACCTTGCATTTTTCCTAGATGACTTCTAATACTGGATTTGACCTAAGCAAGGAGCTTCTCCGAGGTGCTTGGAAATTTACCTAATCTTTCACATGCATAGGATCTTGCCTCACTTTGGTAGGAAAACAGATGTTTAATCTAAAAGGTTTTAAGTCATGACTACCTTTCTATTAACATAAAGCTAGGCTTAACAAAATGTACTAGTACCCAGATGAGTTTCACCGATTTTTTTTTCCTTTCTAAGCTAAAACAATTTAATTAAAGAAAAGTTATGTTGGAATCATCCTATCACTAAAACACAATTTTGCAGTTGACAATGAAAAAGTTGCTCCCATATTAGGATGGACATATTTCAGGGACACCTATGAGGTGTATAATAATTCAACCCTAGCTATGTATACGCCAATTTTTTCAAGAATGTGAGATCATCTTGCATATAATGAGTGCATGTGTTCAACGCATGTGTTCTTAATCTAGAAACATAATAAGTGGGTAATCATGCTCATGATGGTGAAATTAGCAACAACTCAAACCTACTCATGGTTAAGCTTTAAAACCCTCAAAAGTCGGTGTCACCAGATGATGATTATGACATTGTTGGAAGAAATTTCTCTTTTCAAAAAGATATCTTTGCTAATGACTTCTGTGCTATATATGATAGAGTTATGGCCAATAATAATACGCATGCATACACTAACAACCTTGCAAAAGAAATAATTAAGACCTAGCTTATTTACTTTTTAAAGAGTCATTCAATGAATTTGTGACCCACCTAAGCTATTTTTTCCTGCCTAATTCACGATCCTTCAGTGTTTCGAGACTTAATTAATTTTTCCTTTTGCGTTGCGATCATATTCATAAATGATTGAAATCGATAGCTTGTTTTTTCCAGTACTTGTACAACGAATACTGTTCGATCGTTGATCACTGGTTTCTTTATCTGGTTAAAAGTACGGACTTTAAGATTTAAAGCCATACTTCCATTTAGGTTTTATTTTCATGAAAAAGATAGGCCCTAGGAAAAATTTGGTTACAACAAAAGTATTAAACTTTCATTCATGTTTATCCCCCACAAGAATTTAAGAAAGATTGTGAACTATTTGTTCTTGATTGGTACCATAATTTTCTAATCTTTAACACTATTCATGTTTAAGATTAATAGGATTTGTCTGGTGAACAAAATATAATATACGAGATGAACAAGATATGATATAGGATAAAATAATAGCTAGATAATTTATAATCTAATCTAATGTTTGATGTACACAAAGGAACACACTAAATTATAAAAATATATAATTAATATAAATTACATTCAAATGAAAATTGTCATTTCATTAAAATTACATATAATTTTTTAAATTAGATTTTAATTTATATATTTTTCAAATTAACAAATAATAAAAAATTATAATCTTAATTAAATTATACAATTATATTTTCTTAGCTACTTTTCTTTGAATCCTGAAAAAAGTTATATAAGATTTTAAACTTATAATTAACATTTAAAAAATTTTGAATAATAATCATTTAATTGTTCATTTTAATAATTTATATCGTTTATATTTAGGCGTCAAAATTATTACAACTATATATATATATATATGTATATATATATATATATATATATATATATATATACACATTTAAAAGATAATATGTTGGATAAACAATATAATATATGTTATTATATAAATTAATATAAAATATTATTTGTATAATAATTACAGACGAGTTTGAATCTTAGATATAAAATTGTCTTAAATATTCTAATTGAGAGTTATTATCTATATTGATCCTACAAGACACGAGAAAAATTGTTATGTAAAACAGAAAATAAATAAATAAAATAGTTCCATTTTTATTTTTCAAACTAGTTATATTTTTACTTTTTGTCCTTATTAGAATTGTTGTCCTCAAGGATATATTGACTAGTTAAAAAATTATAGACTAAAACTAATTTTTTTTAAAAATATTTAGAGATTTAAAAGGTGTCAAATCTTTTTAATTTATATTTTTCTATTAGCTGAGAACCATCTTCAATATGATTTATATCCTAGGATTTATATATATAAGGATCATATATAATGAAACAATTTTTCGACATCAAATGAAATATGTTAATGTTGGTGTGTAATTAGTATGGGAAGAATGAATGTAGGTATCAAATTGACATTGATAGCAACTTGGTAAGTATACCCGTCCATAAGTAATAAATAATAAAAAAATTGTATCACCCCACGTCATAGTTAATATCCATTTTGCTCCCCTTAAAAATATGTAAGCATGACAAATAAATTTTCAAGAAGTTTTTATATTAATTAGTCTCCTAATGATCATTAAGCCATGGTGCAAGTTGATGTTTAAAATATTTTAGATAAAAATTTATTAATTAAATATCAAATATTTCTTTCTTTTAAAGATAAATGAATATTTTAGTCATTAAAATAAGAACGGGGTGAGGCGGGTATGGGAACGGGTACAGGTGGGTATGTGTATCTCCATCCTTGTCCCTATCCCTAACTTAATAAATCGGATATTTCCCATACCCGTACCCATACCTGGTCAAACCGGGGATTCCCCATCAAGGTAGAAATATAAATCAAGGGCAGAAAAATTGTAGTAGATATTACAACCCTAGGTCTTAATCCATTGAACTCCAAACTTATACCTTTCTCCTGTTTAAATTCTATTACTATGAGTCAGAGCCACCAACTTACATCACTCTCTTATCTTCTAAATTGAATTATTTGACAACTAAATTTGGTTATTTGGATATGATATATGAACTTATGTCTACTGTAACTACTGTGTAGGGTACGTTTGTTCTTAAGCAGTCATGTTTTATGCATCAAGTTTCTGGCATCCTTAGCAAGGATTAGATTGTGTCAAGTTCTCAAATAAATTAATTTAGAATAAGTGAACAATTCTTCTATATACTTTGATAATATTTTATTTTCTTGCTTCTGTTTATTGTACCTTTACCTCGTTATTGACTCTTTTCTATCTTTTTTTTCTATACATATGCTTTATTAATATTTTCTTCTCTTGTTTCTTATTTCTATCAATCTATATATTATTGGTTTCTTTTTTTCATTTATTATTTTTATTTTTTTATCATATTTTATTTTTCATTTTATTTTTATTTTATGTTATTGAGTCGTTATAGTTTAATCTTTTTTCTCTGTGTGAACAGTTTATGTACACTTATCTTAGAGGTTTGCCCTAGAGCATAAGCTTGAGATTGAAAGCACTGCTCGTAGGAATGTGTTGAGAACGATCACGGGGATAAAAAGATGTTGTTTTCAAACAAACCTTAAAGATATTTTGACCTTTATGGTAGGGGTAGCCAACAACATCCTACTCCATAACTTTGGACAGAACATGTTTGAACTAAAACCAACACTATTGAAGATAATCGAGAATAAGCAGTTCAGTGGTTTGCCATTAGAAGATATAGTTACTCATATAAAGCGTTTCCTAAGAATAACAGATATTGTTTGCTACTAGAGGGTGACGCAAGGCATAGTGAGACTTGCAACTTTCTTATTCTCATGAAATGAGTGTTGAGAGTTTTAATGACTACTTTACTTCTGGCAAGTGCATAAGTCGTATTGTAGTATAAAGCTGATTAGATCAGGTCGTTTCCTCAGGGACTTGGAAGATCATTTAGAATTTCAGTCATTCCTTTATACAAACCTTTTTTGCAAGAATTGAAATAAAGACAACTAAATAACTAATTTGGAAAATAAATTATATTTTTGTGATTTTTTATAAATATTGATAATAATGCAAAATGATCAAGGGTTTGATTTACTTCACAATACGTCTAGTTACTAATTCTTACCTAAGTTCAATAATCTATTTTTGAATTATTAGAGGTTTCTCTATCCTAATTGCTCAACAATAGATAACTAAATTATTGGAGTTTCCCCTAATTCCTTAGCAAGAATGATTCCAATAATTTGATTAGTACAAAACAATTATTAAACCAAACATATAGATCTTATCTTATTCTTAAGCGTAGTCATTATATGACAAACTTCCTAGTTTTATAATTTGATGAATATCTTTCGATAACAAAAATTAAATAGATTACGTTATAAGTTGATTAGACAGATAATGAGCATTAATCATAAGAAAAATTCAAAATGGATAAATGAAACTTAAATAACGTAAAAGTAAATTACAAAGTATTGATCAGTGCTTCAACCTCTAACAATATTGCTTAGCTAGATCCCACCATAGACTATTTACAAGGGTAAGAGAGAAGGGAGAAAAAGAAGAGAAAAGGAAATTATAAAAATGAAATTAGATGTTTTTAAGTGATGCTTTCTCCCTTTCCTTTGCCACCTATTTATAGCTTTTTTCAACCAAATTCGCTCAGCGAATGGCTACTCGCTCAGCGAATTACCAGCCAACATGGTTTTGTTGAGCGAAAGGAATTTTGCTTAGCAAATTTCAATGAATACTAGTTTTTCTTAGAGACTTCGCTTAGCCAAAATTTGTTCGCTAAGTGACCTCTGAAGTCTAATTCTCTCTTTGGCTTAGCGAATTTAAGCTTGGGTCAGTGACTTATTTTGGTCCTTAAGCTTTGTTGGTCAAGCTTTGGCCTTTTACCCTGCAAATCAAATGAACCAATGGTTGAACTTTGTCATTAGCATTACATTGTTTACTTCTATTCCTTGTTTCATGTTTATCTTAAGGTGAGTTTTAATCAACAATTCAAGGTTTTAATTTCACAATTTCAATACTCTTGTTCAACACAAAAAATATTTTTGGATTTAGTAAAAAAACTGGGTTACATAAAGCATTTTCTTTAAATTCCTTGTCAGATAAGTGTCATAAAGATATAGATTTTGCATAAAATGGACACTTATAAATGATGGAGCTTTGGATTGGTTGGGATAATTGCCGGAGCATAGCATCCACACCTAGGAGGAGTCCTCTTATAAATTCTTAAGGAAATATTTCTCTTCCACCAAATATGATCAGCTACAGAAAGATATTGCAAATTTCGCCTAATATGAACAAAAATCGCTCGCTGAAATGTGGGATAAATTTCAAGAAATATTGAGCAGTTTCCTTCACCATGGGTTGCCATTGAGAAGAATAATTTAGATCTTCTACAGTGGATTATTAAACTCAAACAAAGCATGTATCGATGCTGCCAACAGAGGGACCATAATGAAAAAATTACGAGCTACAACCTGAGAAATAACGATAAACATAACCTCATTAGCCTACCACAACCCGAATGATAGAAGAATTTTGAAGAGGCCAATTGAAGTTCATCATACAGAAGTTGCAGAAATTAGTTCAAGGATTGATGAAAAGTTCGACACCCTAACAAAGCAAATAAACACTCTAATAAAGACACACATACAACTACTGTAATCCACACTACCTCCCACTAGCAATGACTGTGGAGAAAAGGGCCACAGAGCAGAAAATTGTCAAAATGGCCAACATATTTGCCAAAAAAGATGTAAATTATGTCAGGGGAAAAAAGCCTACAATATGATTCCTATTCAAAAACATACAGTCTAAGGTGGAGAGATAATCTCAATTTAGCACGGAGAGGCCAGAGAGAATTGCCCAAATAAAACACATAGAAACCCCTTATATTCAGGATCAAAGACCAAGGAAAGAGGAGAAAACACCAACATTACAAGATAGTATGATGTAATACATGGCCCATAATGATGAGAAAATGAAGACATTAGAGAAGAAATGTCCACCTTGGTGAATCTCATGTCTCAAAGGGCATAGGGTGCTCTACCCTCTCAAAAAGAACGAAACCCCAAGGAAGAGGTAAAGACAATTACCATAAGGAGTGTTACAAAACTGGAAAACCCACAACCACAATTAATAGGCATCCCACAACCATTAACAAAGGCCTTCAGTGAAGGGGATCAAAATGTAAAAAAGAATAAGAGTAAGGAGGTAGAAACACCTCTTTAGGTAAGATTTCCATTCCCTTAAAGGTTAAAAAGTCAGCAGCAGGATAAGCAGTTTCTTAAATTCTTAGATATGTTTAAGAAATTGCATATCAACATTAATTTTGCAGAAGTCATAGCTCAAATGCCATATATGAAAATTCTTAAAAGAGATTTTCTCTAATAAGAAGAAATTAAATAATTTTTAAACTATAGCCTTACTGAGGAATGTTCTGGTATAATTTCAAAAAAATTGCTCACTAAACTGAAGGATCTTAGAAGTTTTACACTTCGTTGCACTATAGGAATCTTATTTTTTGAAAAATGCTTATGTGATTTAGGGGCAAGCATATATTTAATGTCATACTCTATTTTTAAAAAAAAAGTAGGCATAAGGCAATCTTAACCCAAAAAACATCACCCTACAGCTCGTTGATAGATATCTAACCCATCTTGAGGTGTTCCCTAATGAGGGATTTTAGGGGATTAGGGTTCTCCTTTATCTCATTCACCCATCCGCAGGGGGTTTTAATAGATCTCTCTGCAGATACTTCTAGATCGCGAGGCATAATGTTCTCTGGGACACTGGAATAGATTTCTTTCATTTTTGGAAAGTGAAAGAAAAGTTGCCCTTTCCCCTTCTCACAATAGTACCATTACCGAACTTGCTCCAGAATGAATGGCACTTCGAAGTGCCTCACGTTGGGGGATCGATGTGGGGAACTTCCTCCGGTTTTGGACTGGGCATAATAGAGGATGTTTTGGTTAAAGTTTTAATTTTATCTTTCTAGATGATTTTGTGGTAATGGATATTGAAGGGATAAGGATGTCCCATTGTACTAGGACATCCTTTCCTCAGTACTTGTGATGCTATTATTAAAGTGAGCTGGAGTAAACTTACCCTTAGTTTGGGGGAAGAGAAAGCCACTTTTACAATATTCAATTTTAAAAAAAATTCTATCCTCTTTACAGCTTGCAATTTCAAACAGGCTAAAAATGACAATATTGGTAACTTAATTAAATTTGAAGAGTTTATCAGTTGTACATCAAAACTCAAACCCTCAATGAAGGAACCTCCTATTACAAAGTTGAAACCTCTTTTATCCAAGTTAAATTTTGTTAATCTTAACTCTCATTTGTCAATTTTAAGTTCCACGGGATATTTAGACTAACATCTTCTCAAATTTTACACTAATATTCTTGTAAGATAAACAAAAATAAATAGGTTAAAATATAGGAAACACTTGTGTAATTACATGTAACTTTAATGAATATTTCTTGTTCTTATGTTTGATTATAAATATTTATTCTTCTCACTCCTATATAAAAACATTTTCTTATTAAAATTTTTTTTCTCCATACACACACATATAAATTGTATCATATAATTAAAAAAATAAAAAATAAATTTTAACTATATAATTGAAAAATGTTGACTATTATACTACTCTATTCTAAATGAATTGATTTTACCATTAAAAAAATTCCATATTAAGTTGATATTGTGATCTATAAATCATATGCATGACTATATTTTTCTATATTGTTTGTCTGGCCTGAATGCATGGGAAAGTAAGAAACCCAAAACACTAGATGGGTAAAAGTAAGGAAGATTAGAAGTGACATTTGATGAATGGATTGACACTCTAGTATGGAAATTTGTTTTTCTAATTTTTGTGAGAAATAATGGGGCATGTGGAACTTGTATCACTTTGACAAGTGTAATAGTTACACATTAAATGGGATCATTAAGGCAGTGCTGGACCATTACGATGCTTAGAGCTGGCATGGATGAAAGACAATTTAAGGAGGGTGTCCCCATTGTCCTTGGTTGCAGCCAATATGAGTCTGAGATCCAAGAGACTTTTTCTTCCCACACACAACACGTACGAACACGCACATTTAAGTTTTCTATCTTAGCCCTTTTTCTCATCACGGGACCCTTCTTTTGTCTTTTCATGCACCAAATCATTCAAGATACCCCTCCGCAACCCTATTGCCCCACCCTCATAAATTCCTCCCTCACCCCCAAAATTACCAAAATGCCCCTAAGCCTTCTTCCATGGATTCACCCTTCCTATCCCATTCACACCCTCCTCTATTAAGTGCCAACCTTTTTTGGCAGCTCAATTTTTTCCTTCTCATTGGGTAATTGGTAACTTCATTTAGAGTTAATTTCAACCCATTTTTGTAGTGGATGCCGACTTGGTTTACTATTTAGCTTTGCCATCTGTTTTTTCCCTTAATAGTATATGGCTAAGTAGTACTGCTTTCAATGAATTTCAAGGAAATTACAGTACAAAATTTTATTTTGGCTTCACCGATGTCTTTTCTCTAGAGAAAATCTTGATTGAGTTACTCTTGAACACTGAGAATGTTTGATAAGGTATTTAAGTCTTTTATAAATTATTTTGAATAGTTTATAAGCAAATTTGACTATTGTGAAGACTTTTTTCAAACAAAAATCAAACGTTTATTGTTTGTTATATTATTATGAACACTTTTGATTTTGGCTTTAGCATGTCAGAGACAATTTGGATTTAGTTATTACTGAATACAAAATATGAAAATTGGTTTCTTTCTGCAAAATTCAACTTGTGTTAGTAATTACAGTCCAAAAAATGAAGTTAATTAAATTATTGGGTGTGAATTGGATAATTCCAAATCCTCCAATGCCTTTTAATACTTTTTAGATACTAAATAAAAATATTAAGAAAATACTCTTTTCACTTCAAATACTACCTCTGTAGCTAATAATAATAAGGTGTGGATCAAATGACACTGAAAATAAGTAATTTTAAGTATTAATATTAAACTTAAAATATATTTTTAAATTTACTTTCACAATATTAAAAAGAGAAAATATTCATTAATAATTACAGAGAACATATTTTATAAAAAAATAATAAAAGTATTTTAGAAAAAACAATTAATACAAAAAAATTATAAAAAGAAAAAACAAATCTTAAAATGTCCTCTTATATTTAAAGAATAGTCGTAGTCCGTAAGAAATTAATTAATCATACTATTCATTATAAGAAAATAGTCTTTTTAGACTTAAAATAGTCTTATTTAATTAAAGAGTTGGAGTGTATTAAATATTTATAGATGAAAAACCAAAAGACATAGATATTATTAGATCATCTTCCAACTAGTCAGATATTATTAGGAAAATAAATTAATGATTGGTACTCCTGGAGCCTGTAGTCATATAAATATTTTTTTTTCTGACAAAAGAGAAATTTAAGCCCTCGTAACAAATATTTCAAACGAAAGCAAAATTCTCAAGTAATAGGTGTAATTTAAAATGAAGAATGTTTCTAAGGTACACTCAGGTATAATAAGTTCAATAGCAGATGACTAACACTCTTGTACATTTTTCAGTGCATATTCTCTGTTAGTATTTTATTATTATTATTATTATTATTATTATATTATTATTATTATTATTATTTTAATTTAATTTAACTAATAATCATGACATATATGAATCATTAATTTAATAGAGAGTAAGATTCAAATGATTTTGTGTTTCTCAATAAATATAGTAACAAAGGAGAATGTATTTAAAAATGCCTTAGGAATAATATATGAACAAGTGTTTTTTTATATAAACTTCTATACAGGTTTTTTTTTTCTAGATCAATATTTTTATTAGAGATGCTTTTGGATTGGAACTGTATATGTACCATTAGATAAGGATTCTGTAAGCATTATCTAGACAAATCAGAAACTGAAGTAACTACTCTTGTAGGTTTTATAGCCGACCTCCAATGAACATCTCCAATTTCTAGCAGGAATTCTTGATTGCCATGATGAAGACACTATTGTTCAAACACCGCTTAGGACTGACTGACAACACTATGGTTTCAACTTTTTGGTCAAACCTACATAAAAGCACAAAAACTGAAGTTTTAGGGCAAGAACAAAGGTATTAATGAAAGGACACTCTAAATGAGTAGCTTCAATTCATAATCCATTTCTCATTCAATTTGTTAATAATTCAATAAGAAAGGCTTAAGAACTATTTAATTCAATAATCTATTTCTCTTTTAATTGGTTAATAATTTGATAAGGAAGGCCTAAGAGTTAATTAAAATTTAATTCAACCTTACCTCACACTTATAGAAAGATCCCACAAGAATTATCATATTATTCATTACTTAATCTATTAATGCAGTATGTAGGTTGTTCATACTATTCATAAAAAGATAATTAAATGAGATTTTTGCTAGTTAACTCATACCTAAGACTTTAGAAAGGTTTCTTGCGGTACTCACAAGTCATAGAATTATACTCTTTTAAATGTTAGAGCATTTTAAGCAAGTCAAATTGTCCAATAGTTAGCTAAATATTTGTTAAAGCATCTTTGTTAATCTTCTCATTGACATATATGAGACATTGTCATAAGTGAGAAAAATATTACAAGAAAAGAACATTTAAATAATCAAATTAGTGATAACATCTAAACTTTATAAGCAAACTTACAAGAGAACAACAAATAAGATACTTAGCATGACAAATTGGACAAATGTCTCTATTCAGTAGTGGGATTTTCCTTTGTGCAAGTTCTACCTTTATTGAAATTTAATCATAGGTTACTTTTCGAACGAAAACAATCACTTTAAAAAATGGTTAGTTGTTATTCTAGTCGTTACACACTTACATTGAATCCTTTGATAAACATCTAGCCAACATCATTTCTATAATTGCTTTCTTCACCCACTATATTTTCATACATGATTATGTATAAGTATTTGATTTTTTATATAATTTTATTATGACCTTTTGCAATTAAAATATATAAATTAAAGAAACATGTATTGAGCCTAATCCATTGAATTCCATAATCTTGAACCACAATAAGAAAGTCTGAACTAAGAAAACAACTTCGTCACTTTCTTAACGACTTGAGCATATTTTTATCAAGTAATTATATCTAAAATAATAATACTCAACTTAGTTCACTTCTAGTTAAATTTTTTATGGTGTATAAATGTTTTTTACCTCCTCGAAACAAAATGAAGAAATGTCAATTGTACAATTTACATCATATTGTGCACAATTTATGTCAAACCTTATTTATTACAAGAAAATAAGACATTGTGAATAGTTAAAATTATTGCTTAAGGGAAGGCTTTTGTTAAATTGAAAATCTATTAATAACAGGTCGAGTAATGGAGAATTAAAGAATTATTACTGAGAGAAATACGGCGAATATTATTTTTTATATAAATACATCAAATAATAATAAATATAAACTTAAAATCAAACAAACTATTTTTTTAAATTAATAAATCTATAAAATAATTTTATATATAAATTTATTATACACCCATTAGAGATCCTCAAGATAAATTTGTGTTAACTTTCTCCTTTTTATGTAGAATTTTTTGTATTAAATATTAACTACTTATATTCTCAAAAATAATTTTTCATTTGGATACGCTGCTTATATTTTTATTCATTTATTGAAATTAATTAGTTAATTTTATTTTATAATTTTGATTAATTTTCTTTTAATATATTTATTAATTTAATTTTTTTAAAGGTAAAAGAGATAATTCTATTAAAATCATACAACTTATAATCTTTAATTAGTTGAAGTGTAACAATTGCTTTTATTAGTATAATTTTTATTTGTTTTATTATCCCCAAACCAAACGCATCTTATCTTGATTCACACTTATAATTGTCCTTGCCATTACATGAGAGCTTCCCGACAACAAGCAAATGATGTTTTTGTTAATTATTAGGGGAAAATAGCGTGAATAATTTGTTTATCCTACACTCATTAACATGGGTTGGTTTTCTTGGTAATTAATTTCCCTCATAAGTCACAAATCCGTCATTTTCTTGTAATGTCTATTCAGAATATGTTTTTATATTATTGTTGTTACACTTTTTTTTTTCATTACGAAATTCAAGAAAATGGATATATATTTCAGTTAAATTCCTTTCAACTTTTATGAGCTAGATTAGAGGTGGCCTTGGAGTGGGCCAGATGGGTTACCTTGATCAGGGTTCAACTTTAGAGCAACACCAAATGTTTTTATGTCATTTTATAATTAAAATCAAATTATATTTATAAAATTATATAAAATAAAAAATAATTTATTAGATAATTCATTATTAATAAATGGTGATATTTTGAAGCATTTCTCAGATAAAATTCTTATTTTAGAATAACAAATTACTAATAATTTTAGTAAAATGATATGTGATTATGCACGGTAAACACTTTCAACCTTCCTTTTACTTTTTTTTTTCTCTTATCTTTTTAATCTCTTTAATGTTCTGGTCTCTACTCTAACCATAATAAAAAAATAAAAACTCTTAAGGATAACATGTTTTAAATGATAAGAAATATTTTTACGGTTATCTAAGTTTTTTTATATTTAACTAAATGTATCTATCTTAGGATAAAGATTGTAACTTGTTAGCACCTTTTCTACGGTCCTTTATCCTCTCCTGTGTGTGGGTGTGCACGTGTGTACATGCATGAGTGTGTGTATGTGTTGGTATTCATGTGTGTTTTTGTATACATGTGTGTAACCTTCGTTCTACAATCTAGGAAGAAACCATTCAATTAATTGTGTCTGCGTGCTTGGGAGTGTTTATGTCTTTCTTTGTACGTGTGTGTCTATGTTTTTTGATGTTTGAATTTTTCACTTGATCAGATTTTGACTCGAATTGAACCCAACAAAACCGACCGTGTTTAGTTCGGTTTGATTCGTGGTTTTGACACTTTCAAACTCTGACCCAACCCGACCAAACTGAATGTATATATATTATTAAATTTATTTTATATTTTAACTTAGTAATTTATGTTTTATAACTTTAAATATGTTGAACTTGCTTGTATTATGTTGTTAACTTTACTTGTAATGGTTGTTAATTTTTCTTGTATTGAGTTGCTTTAAATATATACAATTTGTTGTTTTTATTGTATTGAGTTGTTTTAATAATTTAATTTGACTAATTTGGTATATATGAATGATACGTGTCCATTTTATATAAAAGTCTATATCTTTTATTGACTTATTTGACTAGAAATTAAAGGAAACATTTTGTATAAACCAACTTTATTATAAAAATTCAAAAATATTTTATAAATAATTTGTCTTCATAAGAGTGATAATTTGTACATTTAACCCTTGATTTGATGTGTAGATGAAGAAATTAGATCTTTTTGGACCAAGCATGAAACAACGGAAAGGAAATTCTTGATAAGCAAAGATATACATTCTCTTTACTAGGAATATGCTCAGTTGATTTGCCCCAAACTCAATTGCATTATTGAAGAAGAATTTTGTTGAGCGAAATTTTATTCACTCAGTGAAATGAGCTTCCTTTACCATTAAGAATGGATGTTTTGCTCAGTGAAACCATCTAGATCTAGAATTCACTTAGCGAAATTTCTCTCGCTAAGCGAAGTGCAAAAAATAGGCTAAATCACGTTGATCTTTGTAGAGCAAGCCAATCATCACTCATTGAATTTAAATTGGCAACCAAATTCGCTTAGTGAAAGAATCTTCTCTCAATGATGATATCAGACTCAAGCTATCAAAATGGGAGCAAAGTTCAAAAGAAAAACAGTTGGGTATAGGTTGGAGAAGAGACCAATAGGAGAGTGCAGAGAGGGAGAGAAGGAGGAAGTTCAACTCCTAGAAAGGAAGAGGTTGATCCATTCTTCATCTTTTATCTATAAGAGGTGATTGTTCTCATTGACATGGGTAGCTAATCTTTTTCTTGTTGGGATTGAATGTAATTTATTAAACTCTTTGTAATCCTTTTGATTATATATATATATATATATATATATATATATATATATATATATATATATATATATATATATATATATATATATATATGTGTGTGTGTGTGTGTGTGTGTGTTCTCTATTATCTCATGTTAGTGATTTAATTTTCTTCTTAATGCTTTTGGTGAACTGGCCACTTGTCTGATGATTTAAGATTTAGGATTTGGTTGGAAAATATTTTCTAAATCTACGATAAATCAATACACCTAATGATTACAAATACTAGAAATAACTTTGGATTACTTAGTTGGTTAAATTTCCAATTTTAATGCAAGATTTCTAGTATTAGTAGTCAAAGACTTGATGCTGAACTAGGATCCTTAAGATTTTCTTGTTTGAGGAATCAACTCAAAATGACTTATTGAATCCATTAACATTGAATAATTGAAGACATGTATTGAAAATCTTAAGATTGCATGGAAGTAAGATAGGTGAAATTCGAACGCAACATCTCTTTTCATTAATCTTTATTTAACTTTTACATTTGCTAATTTTTATCTTATTTTCTTTTAGTTGTTTTTTTAACATAATATTCATACAATCGTTTTCACAAGTTTTAATAAGGATGGTTGAAATTCTATTTTATCTTTCAAGCTCCTGAGGAGACGCATGATATATTTATCAAATATTACATACGAATGATGTACTTAACAAGAGTAGTGTAGAAAACACTCAACAATAAAGAACTTGATATTTTTTTATAAAAAAAAACATGAATTTAGTAGATTAATGGATTTGACTAGTTTGAGATATAAAATTATTTTTTATGATTTAATGAAAAGACATTGGATTTTTTAATTTTTTATGGGTTTTCCTGGATCCAAACCAAACAACCCGATTATCATTGATTCAGTTTTGTTTGAATTATGAGAAAAAATTTTAACAATCTAAATCAATCCGAACCAATTAAAATTAATTAGTTCAATTTCTTTTTTCTCTAAAATCAAACCAAATCGAACCATGAACACATCTAATAACGAGGTGGACTAGAGACAAATATAACATTCTCATGTACGCTCCCCTAATTCATCCCCATTCTTATCCTTGACTGAATAGGATGAGATTTATGTCTCACTCATTAATGGGGTTGGTTAATAAGTGTTTATAGCCATTTCAAAATTTTAATTGGGTTAATTTTGTGAAATCGAACTTAACCTAGTCAAGATCTAATAATATTTAAAACTAGAGTAGGTCATGAACCCACTTGTTGGTATAGTAGGATTAATCTTCAGATTATATATAGTTAAATATTATAACTAATTAAAATATAAAGCTAGTTGAGATATTTTAGAATATACATTTTAAAATAAATATAGTGCTATTATTTCAAATAAAAAATTATTTATTAAGTTAAGAAATTATATTATTAATATATATTTATTAACAATTACACCTTTTAAAATTATATATATATATATATATATATATATATGTAACATTAAAACAAGTTAGGATGACTTAGAGTATAACTTAAATATGTTCTTAAAATGCATTAATTTTTTAAACCTAAACCCGTTAAAAGTCTCTTCAAACTGGCCGGATTGGTGTGACAAAACGGATCATGAGCATTCCCTATAACAACCTATTCTTACTTATAATCTTTAAAATTGTGTTAATATTCTCACTTAAGTCACATAACTTTTTGAATGTTGAAGTGAGTAAATAATTTCACTCCTAGGGATTAAATTGATAATGTCTCACACTTTCAAGTACCACACTGATTATCCCTTACATATACACGTACTTGTGTGTGTTGAAAAATATTTATAATTAATATTTGTTAACACAGACAAACTTATATTTTAAAAATAAGTATGCGTATGAGTTAACAAATATTATATGTATACAGTATACATAAGTACAAAATAAGTATGCGTATGAGTTAACAAATATTATATGTATAAAGTATACATAAGTACAAAATAAGTATCTGAATGGTGATATTGATTGATAGAGAAAAAGAAAAACCGAAAAGCAGCCATATGATGTATAATCAAAAACCGGCCTTAGCCATGCCATAAATACAGCTAGATGACGTATCACTTAGAAATTATGGCTATAACTTGATATATAGCTCATTGCTGTGGATGGGTTCAAAACTCTACCCAAAGTTAATAATATGAAAAGACAATGTACTCCCTGGCTTTTCATATCGATCTTTTCATCAATCTATCATTGAATAATATATATAATATATTCACCATACAATAGAGAATTCAGTTGGTAGAGAAGGGTAGTCTTGTAATGATATAGTCCACACACATGTACGTTTGCTGTTAATTTAGTTTTGTTTATTATCCCATTTATGCCGCTGACCTTTCTTCCATGCCCATCTCTTCATTTATAATTAAGTCCATGTCCCTCTCTCTCTCCCTCTATCTCTCTCCCCATAGTTTTCTTCTCTTCATTGTGCTATATAAATAAGAGGAAAAGCTACTGCAGTCTTTAGTGTTAGTGTTTGTTTTCCCTTGCAAATGGGACGATCACCATGCTGCGACAAGGTTGGTTTAAAGAAAGGACCATGGACTCCAGAGGAAGATCAGAAGCTCTTAGCTTACATTGAAGAACATGGCCATGGAAGCTGGCGTGCCTTGCCAGCAAAAGCTGGTATTTGTGTATATACTTTTTTGGTTTTTGTTTGGTGTATATTGTTTATGTGGTGAATAAGATATGTAAGTACACATGTATGGAATGTTGCAATGTAGTTCGTGTTGTAAAGTGGAATTGCTTGTGCTGTTGTGTATATATAGGACTTCAGAGGTGTGGCAAGAGCTGCAGACTGAGATGGACCAATTATCTTAGGCCTGATATTAAGAGGGGAAAGTTCAGTTTGCAAGAAGAACAAACCATCATTCAACTCCATGCCCTCTTAGGAAACAGGTTTGGTAGATATCTTTGTAGAACAGTATAAGATCATGTGTTTTTATTTAACACTTTGAAATCAAGTCTTTTCATTTTTTTCCCCTTTAGCTAGTCATTTGCTTATTATTAGTCCTGAAATTTAATTGATCTATATTTCTTAGTTTTTCCTTTGAGTAAAGGTACCGGACATTTCTTTAATTGTTATTTTTTGACAATGTGAAAGTGATATATTTTTCCTTCCACAAATATTTTCCAAATTTATTACAAAAGAAATAAAAATAATGATAGTTATGTCACTGCATTTCACATCTCAGCTTGATATTTTATTCCCAAATACTTACTCCTGACTAACTATATGGATCATTCATTTTCCGTGTGGGAGCTATAATTTCTTTTCTGTTCCTGTGCCCTTGCTGTGCAGCAGAATGTCTTAAATGCAATGACCTCTCAATTTCTTCACCCAACTATTCCAACCATTCCCCAACAAAAATTTTTAGAAACTGTGTTCTGTGCCATTCCCTTAAATTTTTTCTCTGACATAAAAGTTTATTCGAGGTGAATCTTAACTGTAAAATGATAGATATATCATATATCTTCTGCCACATTAATCAAAAGCAATAATGCAGTGCCATATATGCATGTGATCATCTAATGACATACATATATACTCACATTTCTCATTCTCTCTCATAAATTAAGTCACATTTTTTTTTTTTTGCAGAAAGTAATACTACTAATACTAAACTACTAATTAAAAACAAATCTGTTTGATTAGTTGATGGATTACTCTATGGTTTAGTTTAATTTAACATTTGCTTTTGTGGTGTTTCTGCTCTATGCTTGTGTTGTATTTGTTCTCAGGTGGTCTGCAATAGCCACACACTTGCCAAAGAGAACGGACAATGAGATCAAGAACTATTGGAACACGCATCTTAAGAAAAGGTTAACCAAAATGGGAATTGACCCTGTGACACACAAGCCAAAAAATGATGCACTTCTCTCTAGTGATGGCCAATCCAAAACTGCTGCAAACCTCAGCCATATGGCTCAGTGGGAGAGTGCACGCCTTGAAGCTGAAGCAAGACTAGTAAGAGAGTCAAAACTACGTTCACATTCACTTCAGCAACATGGAAGTTCTTCAACATTTGCATCTTCATCTTCTGCATCAACTTCAGCTTCAGTTCTCAATAATAGCAATAACAACAATAAACAAGGAGCACAACCATCGCCGCCGCCGCCGCCGCCGCCACCTTCACGATCTTCCCTTGATGTGCTCAAGGCTTGGAATAATGGAGGGTGGTTAAAACACAATGAAGGAAACGGTGGCATTGCAAGCAATGTTGGGGTAAGTGGGGACCTTGAGTCTCCTACTTCTACACTATCTTTCTCTGAGAATGCACCACAAATTATGAATGGAATTGGAGGAGAAAACAACAACAACAATGATAATGCAATGCCTATGATTGAGTTTGTGGGAAGTTCAGGTAATTCTTCCTCCCTTGTGAAAGAAGAGGGTGAGCAAGAGTGGAAAGGTTATGATCATGGTTCTATCACCACATTTAGTTCTGGTCTGCATGAGTTCACAATGAATATAGAAGGCACGTGGGCCTCTGAGTCCCTTAGGACTAGTGGCTCGCATGATGATGACATTGTTGAAGAAGGGTTCACCAATCTTCTGCTTAAAACAAACTCTGACGACCCAAGTTTGTCATCAGAAGGTGGAGGAGACTCTAACAATGGTGATGGTGGTGGTAGTAATAGTGATTTCTACGAAGATAACAATAATTATTGGAACAGCATTCTCAATTTAGTGAATTCATCCCCTTCTCATTCTCCTATGTTCTAGTTTTAGTTGGGGATGTATCATCTCAGATTGAATTTTTACCTAATTTTGTTACATGAAAATTTTGTGTTTATCTCTAGCTTCATAAGGGTTTACAAAAATTTTACAGGGCTAAATTTATTTAATGCTTATGAAGAAAGAGATAAATGCAATGTCATGTGACAAGGTAAAGTGAAAATTCAAATACAAGAGGACTTATTTGCGTGTTGGAAAGGGTATGTGTAAGTCACATATAGGCAGCATATTCCACAAACTCAAACCTAAGTCAGCAGTGGTTGATTTTCTCCCCATCATCACCTTAAAGAGAACATGCTCAGAGAAAAATGTGGATTTCCAAAGAGTGGTTTTTGTTGATGCTTTAACAGAGACTATTTTCTATTTATTTTTTTCTTCCCTTGGAAGTGTGTTATTGTAATTCTCTGATAGCTTGTTTTGGAAAACAGCTTACTTGGTTGGTCGTTTCCACCATCAAAATGTTCATACCAATTTGTTTGGATTTGGCTTGATTTGATAAGTTTCTATGGTTTTTGGATTTCTATGAGTGGAGGATATGCTTGGATCGATAGTCAAACTTATACTAGACAAGGGTGTGTGCGAATTAAATGACTTTTACACCAAGTAATTAATTTTCCGGTGTTCAAACTGTATACAAAAAAATTCAATAAAGGAAACATTTAGTATGGACTTTATTGCTGTTGGTTCCATGTCGCATTCTTGCTTTTTAATGTTTATATTTTTTACAGATTAATTTTCTAATTCAATTCACCTTTATCTTGAAATTAAATTTATACAACTCTACAATTATCATACTTTCCTATTATCATGAATTCTAGTTTCTCTCTCTTTCTCTTTAAAAATTTAGAACATGCATGTATTTGTATTCTCTTTCTCTTCTTTATTCACTTGCTTGGTTGTCACGTACTTCATCAAGGTGGTACCAAATACTTTTTTTTTTGGTATTTTGGAACAAACGGAAAAAAAAAATTTCTTCTGCCCTTACTATTTTTTTTATATACTAGTTGATATCTTTATATATTTTGCAAAAAGGGTTTTGCATGCAGTTGAGTTCTCTATCAGAAATAGGTGTACCTAGCTTAAAATTACGCAAATGAAGCCTAATATATATATTGAAGGAAAAAAGTAATCATGCCACGAAAAATATTTTTTGTTGCAAACATAATTGTTAAGAAATTGAAGTCTGAGAGAGATATAAAGAAAATGAGGTGTTTTAAAAATTAAAAATGGATATTGTCCAAATTCATTACTTCTTGTGGTATAGTGTAACTTATTTATTTATAGCTATTAGGTTTCTAGTAGGTTACCTAGCTAAAATATTGTGACCAAAAAATAAAACTAGTTAACATATAATTAATATCTGAATTATATAATTAAAGGGATTCTAACATATATTAATGAGCATTTAATATATTCACGGATCCTAAGCACAATAATTTCTCATTTTAATAATGGCGATAACATAAATTATTCAGGTTTTTTATTTTCTGCTAAACGAACTTATATTTAATATAACAGTTTATAATATAATGAATGGTTTAGGATAAGAATTTTCCATTACCAAACATTTTTTTAATAAATGGATACACAAAGGTATCACTACAAGAAACAAGGATTCCAATAACGACATTGATATCCAAGGAAATGCTAATCGTCTACAGCATATAAAAATTTACTAAAATATATACGGAAAGATTAATTGTAACATATCCATTCAAATAAACAAAGAGGAATTAAATTATTTGAAGATAAGAACTCTTAAAAGAAATTGTCTTTAATTTGTAATTTCATTTCTTTTCCCATATGTTATTCCTTTTTTATTTTTTATAATTTGTATTGTTAAAATTTTCTTCGTCATCAAGACTGATTTTTCACAACATGTAAAATTTTTATGGTATCAGAAAAATTTAATTTGATGCTGAGAAGTTTACTGTAAAAAAAAGAGTATAATTTCAATTTGTAGGAAGTGAAGCATATATATAACTGGAGGAAGCATCCCATGTGCCCTGTTCCCCCAATTTAATGACGCTTGTATTGTCAAATCCCTGAACTCAGCTTATCGAAATATTGACAAAAGTATGTTTTACTACCAATTAGCAATTATGAAAGCGGCAGTTGTAGCAGAATTCTGAAAATGGTGCATTTTTGCAACAACGTAGAAAAATTGTGTTTTAAATTGACAATTCCACTAAGGAGGATGCTAACTTGTGTTAGAAATTACAATATGTTGATTTGCACAAGATTTTGAAATATTCTCTCTACTTTTTTCCCACTAAATATATTTAATGCTACACAAATGTTATATATATATATATATATATATTTACTAGAAAAGAAAAGTAAAAATATTATGTGTATAATTTAGTTTATTATACTACGAGATATCTCACGTATAATACTCTAACATATAAAGCATCTTAGTTTAGTGAAATAAAGATTTGACAAGTTACCATACAAAAATCGAAACTTTAGGTTAAAGGCTACTACTTTTTTTCATGAATGGTACGTATATGCAAACTTGCTGCTGTATAGTAATCAAAACACTTTGTTTCTTGAAATGAATATACATATATGCTTTTAAAAAAAACGCAAACTTGCATGCTGTTTTTCTATCATAGAGAGAAGTAGTGTGAGGGGGGAAAACTCTCTCCATGGAGAGGATCCAAATTCTGAGGGGAGCTAGGTGATATATTATATATAATGTAATGACCATGGTTCTAGTGTGGGATTTTCTATGTTCAAAAGTGCTATGTATTATATTTGTACTTCGCAAGGTATCCTGCTCTTGTTAATAAAATTTTTGCCTTTAAAAATCTTATTAATCTTTATAATAAACAGTTTTCTAAGGTGAAGTTTCAATTCTAATTCAAAAATAGCACAATATTGTCTATTAAAATTTTGTGCTTAATCATGGGTCCAATTAATTCTAGTTATGTAGGGCACTTTTGGAAAAGAGAAAAAAACATTGTGCCCTAAGGACATATGCACCTAAAAGAAATCTTCAACTTACATCATGATGATACTAGATCCAAACATACATGGCTAGCTTCTCAGTTCACACCATTAAATTCAAAGATGCTCTAATTTGTGTCCTTTCATGCATAGAAAGAAAGCACTAGAGCAGTTTGAGAGGTTCGTCAATGAATGATGTGAATAGTGAACTTGTTCCATTCAAAGGTTGGCATGCTCTTACGCCATGAGTATAATGTGTGTGTTATTTGGCTAAGACCGCACACAAATTTATTACTCAGAGCAAGTTCAAATTATGTGTACCAACCTATTCAATCCTTTTAAATGTCCAAGTCAAAGTACATAACGGTTAATTTTCCAAAAGAAAAAAAAAATCAGAGATTTCTGCATGTTACTTATGAGTCATGAACACGTACGTACAATCAGATTGACAAATTTGATTTGCGCAAGAGCAATTCATTAACATGACTTTTTTGCCTTAATTAATTTATATTACCTTATTAAGTTTGATTAAACAAAACCATAGTATTTGTAAGGAGAAATTGTACAAACCTCATTTGAGTCTTCTCATAACTTGAGACACATTCACTTCTATAAACTTTTTTAATAAGTGATATATACATACACTCGCTCCAAGATAATAAATGTTATGTTTTGGTAAAACTGGTGTATTAGAATAGAAAAGGCCAACATGGACTGGGAGAGGTATTTGAGAATAACATATATTAAAACTTATAAAATTAGACTTTATACTAGTTATATAGAAAGAAGTTTTACGTTCATAGCATTGAGTTTCATGGATTTGTTGTACTGCAAATTAAGCGATTTGTCCCCTATCCATGCAATTAATGGGCCCAGAAACATTTGGCGAAAATTATTTCAAACTTTTTTAAAAATTCTCTTTAAGAAGCTTACTTGGAACTTGAAGTTTTAAGATCATCTCAAAAAATCGGTCACTGTCTTTCTGAATAGCAGTATTTTAAACAACATGTTATCATGAAGTAGTTACACGGCTTCTTACAACATAGTCACAATTCTTAAGAACGCAAGAGTAGGTATCAATTGCAGAAACAAAGTTATATTTTGTGCCCTCTTATATTTTCAATAGTTCTAACACTTATTACTATATATTGAAGTGTTAGTTCTTCCCTCATACTCCTAATTTCTCTTTCCATTCTGTTTTTATGTTCTTTACGAAATAAATTATATTAATTTAGGCCATGTATAGATCTAAAGAGTTTTTTTTAAGGCTATCTCAAGAGAGATAGTGTTTTTCTTTAAAGAAAAAAAAATTGAGGAAATGTGAGTGTCATTTAAGAAGTTCTGAATAGAGATCAATGCATAATTTTCTTAATTTTCTGTAACTGTAACTTCTTTATATTATGAAAAGATTAAACATGATTAATTTTGGCACTAAGAAAATGCTAAGAAGATGGAGGCACGTTTTGATAGTAGCATTAAAATAAAGTCGCAGAAGGAAGGGTCTGCTATTAAGTTTGCCATAAAGAGAAATACGCCCAACATAGTAATTGCAAATATGGTCCCCCATCTTCAGTTTGATCCCTTTGTCTGTTCAGTGTTGTGAACCTTCATTTCTGGGAAATGGCATATATATATATATATATATAAAAGAAAAAAAATATGAAAGACATAGACATGTATTTTGATGGATGGTAGAGAAATAAATAAAATTCAATGAACATATGAATGCAACATATATTTTTCTTTGGAGTATATAAGTGGTTAACATGATTAGAATTACTTTTAATTTATTTTTATTATAAAAATATTAATAAATATAAATAATGTTATCTTAAAATCAATTTTAGTGTACTATGCATAAATGTTAGTAAAATTGGTTTTGAATATAATTAATTTTTTAGAATTAAATTTGATTAAAATTGATTTTGAAATAATATGATTTATATTTAAATGTTTTATTATAAACATGAATTAGAAGTAAAATTCTTGATTAAACTAAGAGTTACTCAAAATTGTTTTAATTCATAATTAGTTCTGAATTTTTTTTAATAAAAAATCAAACATATTAAAACTTATCTTAAATAAATCATAAGTCTGAAATATATATCTAATATGAAACCAAAGAGCACTTAATCAAATTCAATTTTATAAAATTCATCCATATACTCAATTAAACACATGTACTAGCCTTGCAACTTGTTACTGAGTAGACCGTTGTACAAAAAAGTAACCATTTTAAATTGGCTCTTATTTTAATACATTTAAAGTTTTTGGAATATTTAATTTTTAGCCACCTAAAATTTGAAAACCCTACACTTCCATAAAAGTTTTAATTATATACACCTAGTGTAACGAATGCTAGCAGTTAGCAATTTTCTCTCCTATTATTTATGGGTTAATTAACAAGTAAATTACACATAAACTAATTGTATATATATTATCTGTTTAGTATATTCAACCATGTTTCAAAGCTTTTATTGTGTATTTCCCTCTGGAGACAACATAGATGTCAAGGATTGTTTTCACAATTAATAAACATTGTTGCTGTGGTAGATGATGACAGAAATTATTAAGTTAAATTTAAAAAATTAATCATAATAAAAAGCCATGTTTTTCTTTCAAATTTTTTTTCTTTCACATATTCACGGAACCGTCCATATATTAGGACTTCGATAGATAAGAATAATGCGTGATTTTGCTGGAAAATAATTTTTAGTATTACAAAGATTGTATTGGAGAATCTGAAAAATCAATATAAAATTGAGAATATCACTACCAAATCCACATTTTTCGTATTGCCTCGTGTCACGTTCCATCTAAAACAAACTTCCACATGATTTTCCAATCAACCCAGGATTTCATTGCTTCATTCAATCAATGCGACGAGGTGGCTGGATTTTTCAATACAAAAAATCAAGTTTAACTATATAAGAGATAACGTGACTCATTTATTATATTCTTTAATGATTGTGGACCAATATGAGAATAATTTCCCTTCTACATTATTTTCAATTTATATTTTCTTAATTAATATATTTATTATAGTTATAAATTATATAAAATTTAATTTATGTTAAATTATTTTTAATTTAACCACGAATACAGAGAGGATGCTGTTAACCATTCCGATAGACAAAATAAAAGAATAGCCATCGAAATTATTATTTTCATTTACAGCACAATTAAAACTATTATTATCGATATATTTTACCTTTGTTTTATAAAAATATATTTATTCATTCTTTAGCTTGTCCTTATAGGAACTCCATTGACCTTCTGATTCATAAAAACAAAAATATCAATTGCCCATAGAATAATTATTAACATTTGATATAGAAGGTCTATAGTTTCAATCGTTTAAGTTAAAGTTTAGATCGATATTTATAATGTTTACAGTTCAATTGTTTAAATTAAATTAAATTTATTAAATAAAAATTATTTTTATACAATTTTTTATTTTTATTTTTATCCATGTAAATAAGCATATAAAAGTTATATTATTTTCTTTATTATTTCTATCAATTCAAGCAAATAATATGTTTATCTATTTTTATTATACTTATTTATTTATTTCGACTATATTTCTCTCTTAATTGAAACAAGCTATAAAAGTAACCATATTAAATTTTTAGAAAGTTAACAATGCAAATAATGTATATTTATTGCAGTCCATTAACCATTGAAAAGTTGGACTTGCCACTTAATTTCTAGTGGGGGGAATGAAGCACGGGTGAAGATAAAGCTTAGTTTAAGAGCATGATTGAGACCAAAGCATTTCAACTATTTTGTAGGAATTTTAGCTTTTCTTTCGGAAGATATCACGTTAGCTATTTAAGACAAATTTATTAAAAAATAGAACGTTGCATACAACTCAAGTCTTTATAAAAAATATCAATAAGAGGGATATGGGAATAATTTAGATATAGAAGTATCCTAATTAGTCTTTAATCTTAATTTTGTAAACCCATCAGACAATTTGATTATGCAAAAAATGAAATGTACATTTAAATTTAGAAAGTATATCTTTTTAAATCAATAAGCTATTTTTATGAAGTTTAAAATTTTATAATTTAATAAGATAACAAACATTTATGTTTTGTGCTTTGATCTCCTATTTTTATATTCAATTATTTGAGATTAATTAAAAATATAAACAATTATTTAGGGACAAAAACTTTTAAAAGTTAAATATAAGCTTCGATCTCTTATTTTTATGATGTACAAAAAACTTTATTAAGCTATAACTAAATAAAAACTATCAACGTGCATTTATTTAACGTAATACTACTCAATGTTAGTTCACAAATTTTATCTATTTGAAGTTAAACCGATATCTATAGAAACTTTTAAAATTTAGCAGTCCATGCCACTTGATAAAAAACACTTATGTTTTGTGCTTCGATCTCCTATTTTTATATTCAATTATTTGAGATTAATTAAAATTATAGGCAGTAACTTTTCTTCAAATCAAAAGAATAAAAAATTGCAAATGTGGTTAAATTTTAGCCACGATACAACAGAAATATATGTACATGTACATGGAGCCACTTTCCTTTTTTAATTTCTTTCTATCTCTTAGGATTTTCAATCTTCATTTATTTTAGGGTATAATGTACGCACATGCATGACTACGACAAACCATGCAAGCTTATTTATTGAAAAGCAATATTTGATGATATATATTGAATGTAGCTTACACAACAAAAGGAAAACTATATAACTACTCTGTTTGACTTTGTTGATTTATATGTTGAAATTGGAGGTTCCTCACTATCATATCTAGCTATGAAATCTGAATCTTATCTCTTTGGCTTCATATGCAATGGCAAGCTTAAAGGGGTTTGTTCTCCTCCTAAGTTATATTTTTGCTTTTCTTATGTTTCACATCTACTTATAAGGAAGCATGCTTCTATATTTATACTCACATGAGTAAAGTTGAGTATATATATATATATATATATATATATATATATATATATATATATATATATAATTTCTTATATAAATAAGTGCCTATTAACTGGTCATACGTTCTCCCCTTATCTTCCCTTTCCATAAGACAATGTTAAGTAATTTATGTTGATTAATATAATTATTATTTACAATTATAATTGTTTTTTTTTTTCATATTTAGTCTTAATGTTTCTTAATTTTTGTTGTGGATTGATGGTCATCTATATAGTTTGTTTTTATGATTTGAACGTGATTAAACAATGTTTTTACTGTCTTGAACTAAAGTAAAACACTCAATTAAACTTGTGTGAATTGGAATAGTACTTGGTTTGTTGATAATTGAGCCATAAAACATAAAGCAAGTTCATTTGTTGAGTGATTAAGGATTAAAGCTTAATATAGGAACTTAGACTCTTTTCTCATAGATTTAGCTTAGAATATTTTAATGTTGAATTCAAAATGAGTGTATCGAGTTTAACATTTATAAATACATAGGTTTATATTTAATCATAATCATTTATTTATATAACTTTTAAAGTATTAACTTGTAAAGTTAATAAATTTATTATATATAAAAAGTTATGATTGAATATAGTGTAAAAACTTTTATAATAATAAAGTATAAATGTTTTTTCAATTTTTATAAGACTAAAGTTTGGCCATGTTTAAATACCTATCATCTATCATTTGAAACCCATTTTCACTTTTGCATTGTTTTAATTATATAACCCCAAAATCAGTATTAATTCAATTCCAACAACCATCTTGCTTTAATGTAGTTTCCTTTAAAAAAATCATTCAATCCTTTTACGTACGTAACTGTGTTGACAGATTCTTTAGCATAGATTGTAATTTTGTGAAAAATTATTGAGTATAACACGAGTCCCCGAGGGAACGATACTCAATGCATGTGTTATACTGTAATAAAATTATAATATTCTTAATGTAAGTTAGGTTGGGTATGGTTCAATGTTCAAAACTCATGAATCGGTAACTAAGCTCAATTATAATTCAATCATCTAATTTAAACTCAACCCAACTTGATAGTACAATTCAACATATGTGTTTCAATTTTATTTTTTTATCAAATGTTAATATTATTAGTAACGTTTAATTTTTATTAACAATAAAAATCTAACTCAATTTTTTTTTCTTAACCAATTAAACCACTTTATTATCTTCTAATAGTATGTTTCAATTGAAGTTGAATTTAACTCGAACCACTTTTTATTCCAAAGTTACAACCTTATTGTCTTTTATCTGTGCATTGGAAAGTCAAATTAATTTGTTAATCATACTATTGGTATAAAAAAGCATTTGCTAATTTTGTCAATTACTAGCTATTTCATTTGAAGAGCTTATTAGTTGATCACTTACAATGAGATATTTTTTTCCAATAATATTTTTTTCATCTTCGATATTCATTCTGAAACCTTATTTAAAGAAATCGGACTTGATACCACTGGGATAAACGACTTATATATATTGATCCATCTAATTTCTTGTAAACATTGATTTGAACATAAATATTCTTATACGTGCGTAGCTGCACTGGAACAAGAAAAATTCCACAAGAGAGTTTTGGTACCTTACCAAATATTCCTCTTTTTTATAAAGAAAGGAGAAACATTATAAACAACTCTTAAACAAGTTAAATAAGAAAAAAAAAATCAATCTAAAGCTTCCTATTAACATGAAGTCTTTATAAAGTTAAATGGTTTAGCAAATTGTCTATAACTACTGAAACCAGTCTAAGTCTTAAATCGAGATTGGTGGTATATGGCATGTGTTTGTTTAGGGAAATGAGATAAAGACAGAGATAGTTAATAAGGGTTTCTAGCTCCTTACAGGTAGAGTAAGACTTGTCAAATTAAAGTTAATGCTAAGAGACTATACCAAACTCTGACTTTACTAATTGGTTAAAATAAGCTTGATAGTGCTAGCTCCTTCACAGAAGTTTTGTGGCCTACAACAATCTGTCCACAATGGAAGGTCACAAGATAGTAAATGATGCTCAGTGAAATTTATGACCTAGGTCATAATTCGGTTTTAAAAGTGCAGCAATAGTACTCTTTTTTTTATTAGACTAATAAAATTATTTGAATGGATCAACTAACAAGAAGGAAAAGCATTGTTGCCGATGAAAGTTAATGATCAATGACAAGGGTGACTCATAAAGAACAATATTTTACTTACTCATATTCAATATGTGCATATAATTGAACTCCACAGTACCATGATTATGACCTTCAGATCAGTAAGTTATAAAGGTTTCTCCTTCTTCTAATGTGAAATGGAATATAACAAAACTAATATACAACATTATAAATATCAATTTCATTTTCATACATGATTAATCAATTAAACATTATCTTCAATATTATTTTAAAATAATTATTATAAAAATTTAATAATATTACTACACATGTAACAATCTATAATAAAAAAATATTGTAAAAAATATTATAATCCTTTTTTCATTTGTAGTTAAATTGTACGAGTTTATAAGTCTTTCATGAGTTAAATTACACGTAGAATTAGAAGAGTAATAAATCCAGTAAACTCAGTCAAATTATAACAAACTCAATAAAATCAAAGTAAACTTGTAAATAAACTTGTAAGCAAAATTTTTTTGTGGTGTTTTCCTGTGCTAACTCTAGTTTTGAGTGTTTTGAATCTAATTTTTTCTTCTGTCTTAAAAAGGTTTTAAAATTTTGAGTGTTCTAACTCTGATTTGCATTTATTTGAAGTAATTTGGAATTATTATATAAATTTAAACTTATTATGATAAAAAAAATTTTAATTTTTATGTTATTTATAGGTATATTGTTAATAAAGTAAACTCTTCTTATCTTACGAGTCAAGTTTACTAATTCTTACACGTTTACATAAACTCTTGTAAGCTATATCAATATTGTAAGTATTATTTTCTAAATAAAATTGATACTTCATCTAAATAATCATTATTTTGTTAGTTTTAATAAATTAAAAATAAAAATATGCTATATTAGTTTTATCATAAAAAAATTAGCTTAATTAAATTTTCAAACTGAACTTGAATGACATTATTTTGCGAGTGTCCTATCCAATTAAATGTTTGTCTTGAAGAAAAAGGCAGCACTTGCATTCTGACAGATGTATAAGACATTAAGTGAAATACAGAAAATCAGTTAATGAGCATTGAAGGACATTATATGGTCATCGTGGAATCTGTGAGCTTCAAATTTATGATAGCTGGACTTCCTTAAAATCCCAAAAATATGGGTATGTACATCATAGAGTCTTCAAGTATATACATTATGTAGCAAAACTTAGATTGGAAAACAGTGATCGATAAATCCTCCTATGTTTGGTTTAAAAATAAAAATAAAATAATAAGAGAGAAATAAAAAAATAAAAAGGAATTAAAATAGAGTGTAGAAGATGTGAGCAAAGGGCAAAATTTTTCTCCTCTCTTATTTTTGCCTATTGAAACAAAAATTAAAGTTGAAAGTATGTGTTTAATTTAAAATAGAAAATGTGAAGTTAATAATCCTGAAGTTGATCCTGAAGTTTATTTAAAGTTAAGTTGGGAGCGAGATAATTTACAAGGTGGGGAACCTTAAGAACCTTTTCCCTCCACCAAAATATGAAAAGAGAAAAGAAAAATAGTTTAGATTATGGTTTGAGAAATGTGATTTTTTTATTTTTTGAAAATAGTTTTTATTTTTAATTTTTTAATATTTAGAAAATATGTTTGTTTTTATTTGATATTTCCTATTTTTAAAAAAATAATATTTCAAAATTTAATAAATTTTAGTAAAAATATTACAAATAATTATATATAATTTAAAATATATTTATATATAGTTTTTATATAATTACAATACTGTTATTAAGTCTTTATATATTTTAATTTTTGAAAACATCAAAACAACTTGTGTTTTTTCTTTTCTATTTTCAATTATTTTTTTAAAATATTTCTAGAATTTTTTTTTTCCAAATTGTAATAAAATATATTTTTACTATTATTTTTTATAAAAATAAAACAAAAAACACCGAAACA
Source organism: Psophocarpus tetragonolobus (assembly GCA_037954015.1). Classification (NCBI taxonomy): domain Eukaryota; kingdom Viridiplantae; phylum Streptophyta; class Magnoliopsida; order Fabales; family Fabaceae; genus Psophocarpus; species Psophocarpus tetragonolobus. Next base: position 27,974,251 of record CM075696.1, on the reverse strand, counting down.
AACATCACTTTAATTTTTATATATTTTTTATTAGTCAAATATTAGTATAAAATAAAAACAAAAAACACGGAAACAAACATCACTTTAATTTTTATATATTTTTTTATTAATTAAATATTAGTATTATTAGTAATCTTAATTTTTGTTAATAATAAAAATCAAACTCACTACCTTTTTTAATATTTATTTTTTCTTAATTAACTAAATTACCTTATATCTTCTTATTTTTATATACGGTCAGTAGAAAAAGAATTTATGCTACCAAATTGTCAAAGAATAAGAAATTATGATATACAGTAAGAATAAATTTATTATATATGATATTTTATGATTACATGGCTAGTATGTTTTTTTATAGTCAGTATCATTACTATCTACTATCTACGTACTAAAACGACAGTCGTTTTTAATTATTTTAAGTGATGTTTTACCAAAAATTATGTTTGGTTTTTAAATTTTAAAAATATTTTTTTCTTTACTCATAAATTATTTTACTCCTCAACTCTAACTTTTTCAATCTTCAATCTCATATCTAACACAATCAAATACACCGGAACTTATAAATGAACAACGTTAATAAAAAAAAAATCAGAACTAAAAAAAATTGAATTTTAACAATAAAAAATTATATTTGGTGAAACTTTTGGAGACAAAAAATTTATTTAAACTTAAAAATTAATAAATAAATAAAAATTAGTAAAAAGTCAAAGTAACATTATTATTTGTATTAATAAAAAAAGAACTAATATTATGTTAAAAAGTTTTAACGCTTATATTTGGAATGTTTTTTTTAAATGTGACACTAAGAAGAGAGACTGGAGAGATTACTTTTATTCAATATCATAATTCGACATCCACGTTAATTCCATATCTATCAAGTTTTTGAGGATATAAGTAACTAGCTAGATTTTTTTTTATTTTTTTTTTATTTAACACCTACATGAAAATCTCTTTATTTTTTGCCAATTAGTGTTCTGTGGGCTGATGAATTTCAGTAGTTATAGTGGGCCGGATCCAAATGGGTAGCCCAATAGAAAGGTTTGGTTAGATTATGAGCAGTTGCTATTGGAAGATATGATTGTAGGTAAATGAAAGAGATGAAGGGTAGTGTACGTATTGAGGTTAAAGGGGGTAAATTTAGAAGAAAAAAAAAAAAAGAAGGATGGTGTATAAGAAATCAATTGCAATGCAAATAGTAACTTCCTATATTGTAAAATGTTAACCCAAAACTATTTATTTCAGCCCAAACTGAGCACCAATGGACCAAGCCTACCTATGTACTCAAAAGATTTGGTACTTAGGAAAGCCGATATCAAAATTAAACTATGATTCATCACATTTAGTTTTAACTTTTTCTTTTAAAATGAAAAAAAATAAATTTATTTAGAAATAACAAGATAATTCTCAATCACAAAGAAATAATTAAAACTATCTACATGAATGTAAAGAACAAGATACAATTTGCATCAAACATGTTAAAACAATGAACACTTTAAGTCACATAAAGAACTCAACATTTAGTTTTAATGTTTATAGTACATTTGAATTACAACAATCTTACCCTCATAATGATCAAATTACAACAAATTACTTGCCTTGTTATTATTGAACAAGTTATGATAGGCTAACAATCTTAACCTCTTAAACTTTGGAATTAATTCAATACTTCTCAACGAGTTTATAAATTTACTTACATCTATAGGATTTGACTTGTTTACACCAACTCCCTTATTTTGATGTTCATTACCCATTTCCTAGTTATACACATACATCAATTAAAAATGAATCTTAGAATTAAGAAGTTTGTAACACAACAGCCTCCGAATGCTTTTATGTAATGGAATATTCAAATTATCATAATAATCCTTGCTCCACGGTTACACCAATTTTTTGGGCTTGTTCCTCTTGAACGAGCTATGATCTGCTAGTAATCTAACAACATAGCCTTTATTGGCATCCTCCACATAATTTCTGAGAACCTGTGACATTGCATCGCAAATTAGTCTATAATCAATCATATTGAGGTGAAGGCACAGATTTACTAAATAGTGTGACACTATGACATATAATTAGGAGTGTAACTCTAACCGATTGGAAAATGTTTTGTAGCACTTCTTCAAGAACCCAAGCAAGTAATGGAGAAAAAGCAAGGTTTACATTAATGTCCAACTGATTCTTCATCCATTTATGTCTTCCTTGCCTTTCCATATATAAGGCTCCTCTTTCATTGATGTTGAAATCTTGTGGGATGTAATCAACATTCATATCAGGAAACTCAACCCTTGTCTACCAAAGAGAAATAGTCATTTTAGGTTTGAAACTCATCAAATTAATGATATATATATATAGAGAGGACAATTTAGGTGAGAAAAATTATTACAGTAAGAAAAGAGAAAGCATAATAATCATGAGATATTAATAAACCGTTCAAATTGAATTGTTAATTAAATAAGCTCGTGTTGTTTTCTCACATAGAAACCTTTCTACAAGCTCTTAACAAGGAAAATTGGTTGGGAGAGTAGCCAAGGGAAATACTAGGAATGGACCGAGGTTGTAGTTTGTTTATGGTGTAGGAAGCCATGGGAATTAGAGGCACCCAAAGGAGTGTAGGTGTTTCGAGTTGGGATTTATTTGGTGTAGTGTATAATATGGTGAAAACATGTCAAGTATGGGTGTAGGTAGATAATTTATAAGATAAGTGGTTGTTTGGAAGGTAAAGGATCAAAACTGTGTAGGTAGTTGTGCATGGTGGAGAAGGGCACAACCAGTTTCAACAATATGAAGGTGACATCTCTCTGTTGTTGCATTCAATTCAGGTGTGTATGGGGGGTTATGAAATGGGATATCCCATTAGTCAATAGATAATGTTTAAGAGTAAGAAATTCACCACCATTGTAAGAGTATAAGGCAACGACAAGGAGATGAAAATATTTTTCAACAATAGTTTTGAATTGGGAAAAATAATTGAAACACCAGACTTATGTTTTAACGGGTACAACCAAGTGTATTTGGAAAAATGATCAATTAATATTATGTAGTAAAGTCAATTATCTAATGATCCAGTAGGAATGGGTCATCATACATCAGCATAGAGTTGTAATGGTTTAGTGGTGGAGATGCTTGAGGTTGTGAACGGTTGTTTGTGACTTTTGGCAGTGCTACAGGAAATGCAAGGATGATCTGTACACGTCTTTATTTTATGAAAAGCAATGAGATGACGAAAAATTTTATTAGATGGATGGCCAAAGATATGGTGACATGGAGGGTGTGGTGATGATGTAGTGTGATGTGCGTATGGGCGAAGGTCTAGCATATAGTAAAGGCCCTTCTTATGTTCCCCTTTGACTAGAGGCACCTTTGTCTTCAACTCCTTCGCCAAAAAAATTCAACAGAGATGGGGTTAGTTTGACATAAGGCATAACCAAAGAGAAGATTTTTTGATATAGTTGAGACATGGAGTACTTTTGGAAGAGAAATTGTATGAGAGGGTGTCTGAATAGATGTTTTACTGGTGTGGTTAATAGGGAGTGGTATGCCCTCACCTATAATGAATTGGTTTGTTTCGTGGTACGGTTGGGTGAGGTGCAGACGATCCAGATCATTAGTGATGTGATATGTGGCACCTAAGTCCATAATCCAGTCTGTCTTGTCCTATATGGTGGAGGTATGGCTAACATGATGAGTAGAGGGTCCAGATTGGCATCTGGGTGTTTTAGGGTATCAATGGATCTTGTAACAGACTTTTGCAGTATACTTAGTTTTGTCACAATACTGACAGATAATCTTGTTATTGATGCCTAGAGTTGTGGAGTGAACATCAGATGATGAGGAATTGTAAGTTGCTTTGGAACCATGAGGTTTATGTTGAGATGATCCTTTATAGGCAGCATGGGTAGTGGTGATAGATATAGGCTCCTGGTCAGGTGCAGTACGATTAAGAAATCTCTCAAGATCTGTGAGAATGTCATGGAGTTCAGCAAATCCAATAAGACGTTCATGTGTGTAAAGCGCAACAGTAACTTCTTGATACTCGGGGCTAAGGTCATTGAGAGTAGGAATGACAAAATCATCATCATCAACAAGAGAGGTGATGAGTCAACAATGGATTTGGTGCTTTGGAAGTACATCATAACAAATTGGGTACCTTTGGTGTAGCGCAATAAACACTCCTTGAGATAGAGTGTGTGTGCTCTAGTTTTGCTTGCATACAAATTTTGGAGTATATCCCATGCTTGTTTAGAAGTGGTGATGTTGCCAACCATGATGACCACGTGGGAGTCCACAGAGGAGATGATGGTGTGCAGGAGTAGTTGATCCTGTCGGCACCAATAATGATAATCTTCATGACTTGCAGCAGGGTACTTAGTGGTGCCATTAACAAAGCCTAGCAAGTCATTGCCAATAAGAAAGGCATTCAGTTGAACCTTCCATGTAGGGTAATTAGAATCATTGAGTTTGATTAACACCTGTGCGTTCAGAACAATCACATATTGACATGATGAATCTATGGATCAAGGCATTAAGCAAAGACCTTTGCTACCATATAAAGAATGAATAAGTTTGAATTTTATTCATTCCAAAATCTGAGCACTACTATCCATTATATACAAGAAAGGTGTATGGATTATGGGATCTTTATTTCCTAATATATTGAAGAGAATAATGATAAATCAAATATGAAATTATAAAGGAAGTGTATATTGAAATTGATTCGAAAATGCAACTATCATGCACTAAATAAAATATATATATATATATATATATATATATATATATATATATATAAATAAATAAAACAAGAGTATTAATTAGTAAAAAAATTTATGGTATGTAAAAAGTTGTAATTAATTATAATATAAAACTTTTTTGCCATACTCGTCAATATATCTTTTTCTCATAATATAGTTACAATTATGTAATAAAAATGTGTTTTTGTGTCTAAAAAAATATTCAAAAGTCAAGTTAAATCTTTTGTTATAATTTTTTTATCAGCAAGAAATCAATTATTATTAAAAAAAAAAGTGAAAGCATAAGGAATATGTTAGGATTTAAATAGCAAATATTGGATCATCAAGGTTTAGATGTGGTTTACCAATTCCCTTGCAGTTAATTAGGTGCAGGTTAGAAATAATTTTTTTTATTTGATTAATTGGAATAATACAATTATACGAATTGATATAAACATTATGTGAGCACTTTTTATTTGTCAATTTAAGTATTTTGTTTGGTTCGACTTCCACATTACTTGTATTGAAAGCTAAAACATCTGTATTTTCTAATAAATCAGTTAAAAATATAAAAATTGACTGTTTATTCAAATCATGAACATGTAAGTTTTCTAAAAAATAGAAATATGATTACATAATTGGTTTAATGCTTTTCAAAATTTATTTGCATTTAGCAAATAGCAATCGTATAGCTCTTTCATTGAATGTAACCTTAATTTCGTCCAGAATATATATATATATATATATATATATATATATATATATATATATATATATATATATATATATATATGAGAGGTGCATACAATGAAAAACAACTTTAGTACGAAAGATGAGAGAAATAAATAATAAGCGTAAGATTAAAAAGAACAATTTAGATTAAAATATCTCACTTAAAGATATCATGCACTTCCTATACCATAACTTATTCTCATCCCCACCATCATTAGCACTACTATTACCCTTGCAGTTACCACCACAACCACTACCTCCACCACCCGTCATCAGTGAAGCTACTAATACCACCACCATCAACGATCACTGTTACTACCACTACTGGCGCATACCACCACCACTACTACCATCGTTATTGGTACTGCCACCACCATCACGATCGTCACTACAACACGCCACCTACACCACCTACTGTCGATGGTGCTGCCACCACCACTACCATCTTACCCATTGCTGCCGATGGTCACAGCCGCCACCACTTGTGGTGGTGGGAGGTAGGAGTAATATTGAAAGTGGGGCGGAAATGAGGGTACTTGTAAGTTACAGTAAAAAAGATACGTTATACTTTTAAGTGGATTATTTTAATTTAAGTTGTTATTTTTAATTTTTATACTTAATATTTATTCCTCTTATTTTTTATAATAAATTTTTTTCTCAGTCGATATACCCTATATTATATATATATATATATATATATATATATATATATATATATATATATATTCTCCCAAACATCAACTTGACCAAAGATTATAATATATTAGTTTAGAATCGTGCATTTTATAACTTTATTAATCTCTATAATTATAAGTCAATAAAAGTGAGCTATATATCAAGAAAAGATTGATTAAAATCATGAATATATACATCAATTATTTAGAACTATGTAATGATTTTTCTTCATTAATTTTTTAATTATTTCATATGACTTGTGACCTATGCACTTAGGTCAGTTTTGATATTCCTGTGTCTGTTCTGGGCTTGTAGCTGTCTATTGTCATAACTTTCAATCACAATTTTCGTAACTAAGTACGTACTAGGAAACTTTAGGGTATTGGTTTTCCTCAACCCAAGTTGATTGAAAAAAGAATTATAATTTGAACCAATAAAAAATTGAAAAAAAAAAACATTAATGAACATCATCAATATGTGCGAAATGGGACGAAACTTAAGTACCTGGTTGAGTTGCAGGCTTGTTGATTTTTCTGGAAATATAGATTGGATTACTCTTCCCTTTCCATCTATATATTCATCAAAGGAAGCCTAACAAAAACAAATTATAATTAAGACTAACCTTAATTAATCACACACACGTACACAACATATGAACATATATTTAGAGGAAGCATATGATGAATTGAAGAAAGTGGGACGACACATATGACATATGTAGTATACCCAAGGAACCTCATGAAGGGGAACACAAGCACTACTTCTGTAATTAAAAGAGGAAGAAGTTATATTCATGTTCTTGCATTCCAAATGATTCATAGAACCAAATGCACGACCATGAATGTGATGATGCAACTTGTTCTTCTTCGATTGTGCAACAGTACTCGTGCGGGACAAGAAGGCTTGGCATGGATTTTGGAGAATTATGTTTGCCATATTCTCTCCGTATGGGTCACAACCTACTTATTTCAATATAATTAAGCACCACTAAATTAGATTTTTTTTTTTTATAAAATATTCACCTTTGTTTTAAAAATATGTACGTAGGTTGGATTTGAACATTAACTAGAATTTCAGTTTTACTTTTGCGTAAGATATTTTGTCACACATTGGACTATTAGAGCAACAACTTTTAGTACACTAAAAAACCATATTAGCCCCTGTGGTTTTATTTGCATTAAAAGTTATAGCCATATAGATGTTGCATGATAAAAATTCTTACATTGAAGGTTAAACGGTAGTTTTGAATTACGGTTTAAATGAGTCAATAATTAAAACAAATTCGATTAGGTAAATATTTTTAAAAGAAATTAATCATTTAGATAAATATTTTATAAAAAGGACTCAATTTGATAGGTCACCCATATAATCACACCCATATTTATAATGACACTTTTAAATTTTTATTAAATTACATGTAATTATGTCTCATTTTAATTTTTTACACAAATTTTTATGTTAAAAATATTACACTAATATATGCTTTGAAAACATTAAATCCACATTAATAAAATCTTATAGTAACATTATCTAAAAAATATGTAAATAGTATAATTTATTCTAATTTAATTTATTGTTATTCAGAGAGTGGGTAATGCCAAAAACAAAAACAGCTACAAGACTCAAACGGATTTAGGAGAAGCAAGCTCCCGAGTAAAGAGGAAAAAACAACAACCCAACTAGATTACCCAAAGGAAAATTATGAGAAAATTGGAATCTCTATAAACATGAGAAAATTCAATCTACCAAGGCCATATTCGTGAAAGTACGAAAAAAATCTAACAGTAGTGTTGATATATATTTGCCTGTAGTTTTCCAACTCTTACTGATCTAAGAAAAACGTTCCGTGAAACGGTGAAAGATATTTCCTATCAATAATAGAGGTTTGCCATATGAAGCGTATTTCACTTTCACCTACATTAAAAACCTAGTTAGTTATTAATTCATCTATAGTCTTATATAGCCATTTAGTCTTTATTTTCCCCCAACTAACAGTTCGACTACGTCCCACACATCCAATTTTCCCCTCAGCCAAAATATGTTTCATGCCTTTTTTGTTTTACTTACTCCTTCTCCACCATGTCTACTTCAACTTTTCCCATATTCGAATTGGTATTCCCTTTCCACTCCACCCCTACCACCTAGTTTAACCATTCCCATATAACCTCCCAAATTACAACTTAACCCTTTTCATGGAAATGACCTTTTAGATTAGTTATTTCAAGTTGAGCATTTTTTTATCTATTATCAAATCTCACTCCCTCAGTGTCTTCTTATGGTTGCTTTTTACATGTAAAGAGATGCCCTAGGCTGATTCAAGTGGATGTCTCAAAACCTTCGGTTTTCATATTAGGTTTCCTTCACACACTAAGTAGGACTACATTTTTGCCTATCCTCTTATGTCAACCATTAGGTAGAGTTGTTAAAGCTCCAATCATCTAGTACTATTTCAGAATATCAACCAACATTTAAGAAATTGTGTAATGAGGTTTCCTATTTAACCCATGATGCCTTGCTTAGTTGTTTTTTTTTTTTTTTTGGGTTAAATACTAATATTCAACAATAACTTGGTTTCTTATGCTCACACTCAATTTCCTAGGTCATTGGTGTGGCCAAATTAGTAGAGCAAAAGTTGTGTGACTCAAAATTCCACAATTCTTGTCCCATCCCTTCTTCCACCCCTACCCTACTCGTCCTAACCCACCCGTCTCTTCTTCCACCCTATATCTTACTCGCCCTAACTGACATTCTCCATCATTGCCTTCCTTTTAGCTACCAATCAAGTTCATGTCCTCCTTCCAAATGTAGGAAAGAAGAGCTCATGACCTTTTTCATTACTATGATGAGAAATTTTCACCAAAAGTGCACAACCGAAAAATTTTTATTACTCTTAAATGATGACTCTGAAGAGGAGCAACCTTCACCAGATTTATCATTGCTTAAACCACCTGACCCTATCCATTTCAACTGTCCACACAAGCATTGTCTGGCTATCCTTCTCCCAAAGCTTTCAAGTTCACATAATTATAGTGTTATTAGACATTGGTAGTACCCACAATATTTTACAATCATGCATAGCTGCCCATCTAAATTTTCCAACACAACCCACCCCAAAATTTTTAGTCATGGTTGGAAATTATGCCAACACAACTCAAGTTTTTGCCCTTAATTCTTTAATATCACCATTTTGACATTCCAACACATCTCTTCCACATTGAAGGTGCCGACATTGTCCTAGATTAGAATAGCTATCCACTTTGGGCCAAGTTTCAACAGACTTCATTATTCCCAACTTTACATTTCAACACTTAACTCTTTGGTCAATCTTCCATTAACCCTACCAACACTTCATACCATCAATTGTCTTATTCACTCCATGCAAATTTAATTTCTTCTTTTTACCTTTTGCATGTTGAACCTCACCATATAGAATCATTTACACCTTTTACCTCTTTCACAAAAAAACCCTAACTTTCAACAACTACCCCTTGACCTTCAAACCTTACTCATATGCTACCACTCCATTTTCTATAAACCAAATAGCTTATCCCTTTCTTACCCTCATTATCACCACATCCATCTCCTTTCAAACACTTCTCCAATTAATGTGAAGCCTTACCATTGCCCACATTCTCAAAAGGAAATCATGGCTTCCATCATCAATGAGATGCTTAAGGAGGGCATCATTACACTTAGCCACAACCCTTACTTCATCAGTGTTACTGGTTAAAAAAATTGGTCTTGAAGATTTTGTATAGATTTCTTATCCCAACTATAGATGAAATTTTGGATGAACTTGAACCAGCAACCATTTTTACTAAATTGGACTTAAGGTCAAGCTATCACCCAATTCGTGTTACCTATTCTAATACTCACAAGACTACCTTCAGAGTTTTTGGCCTTGCCTATTGAGCTTACCAATGTTCCCTTCACCTTCCAATATACCATCAGTGATTTACTAAGACTACACCTACGAAAGCTTGTTCTTGTTTTTCTTGATAAAATTTTGATTACAACAATTGTTTCTCATCTTATTCAGTTCACTTGTGTATTATTTTATAGTTGCTTAAAACTAATCTATTTTTTTAAAACCTAACTAAATGCATGTTCATTGTTAAATTTGTGTCTAATTTGGGTCACATTATTGGAGTTGGTGTTGTTTTTCCTTACCCTAAAAAAATACAAGTAATCTTTCATTATCCAAAGCTACGATCACTCACAACTCTCAGAGGTTTTCTTGGCCTCACTAATTTTTACCGCATGTTCGTTTATCAGCACACCACGCTTGTCATTCCCTTCACTAGTGCTTTCTAATATTCTAGTTTACATGGAATACACAAGCCACAAAGGCATTTCAAGAATTAAAACAAAGAATCCCTCCAGGTCAAACCTTGCATTTACTAGATTTTGTTAAGCAATTGTGCCTAGAGACTAAGGCATCTACCTTTATTGTAGGAGTTGTCCTCTCTCAAGATGGTCATCCCCTTTCCTTTTCCAACAAATGCATGGGTCCCCGCTTGTAGGCTTATTCTACCTATGTTCACATGCGAGCTCTTTGCCATAACTGAACCAATTAAGAATTGGTAACAATACCTTATTATACACCATTTTAAGATTTTCATAGATCAACAGAGTTTCAAGAAATTTGTTTCTTGAGTGATTCAGGCCCCAAAATAGCAAAAATGTACATATAAATTGTAGGATGTAACTTTGATAGAATATACAAACTTAGAAAACAAAATGTGGTTGTTGATGTTTTATCTAAGCAGGAGCTTCCTAATTCTATCTTGATGATGGTTTCATCCTCTACAGTGCCTTCTATTCTAAATCAATTGAAGCTCTATTTCACATCCGGGCAAACTCGAATCAGTCATTCATTACAGATCTGCAAACTGTTGTCGCCTCCCTTCTACAAGGTGGCATCTTAATTGTCTAGAGTATAATATCTGTCTCTCTGACTAGGATTTTTGTTAACTCCTTATGTAGGAACCCTAGTTAACCATTAATTCATCTATAGTCTTACATTTTTACAACTGTATAGGTATGTTGAGTGTTTATCACTGCCTAAATTATCTATTTTTTACATAGGTAAAATAGAGCAGTTATCTTAATTCCTTCTCATTTAAAGTCTTGTTTCCCTCCATTTTCATATAAAAATAGACTTACTTAGGAAGTTAGTTTAGGTTTTACATTTGTGCATAATTTACTTTTATTTTCTTGTTTTCTATTCTCGGAGAAAGTTTTTGAGAAGGATATGGAAAATGTTAGAAGATTCTAAGCCTAACTAGTGTTGTAGCAGTGCACAATTGCTAAAATAGGAAGCCATATTTGTTTCTTCGTCATCACATGGACACCCAATACTCAGTTTGCGAACATAGGGTTTCTTTTAAAAACAAAGTTGCGTCTTTTGTTAGAGTATGAGAGATAACACCCAAGTGACCTAAGGCACTCAAGCTCGTCTTCCTTCCTTCATTTACCTCATTTACACCATATTTTGTTAATTTCCTTCCATTGATCATGCTCCCCATATATGGTTGGGTAGGCTCTTCTTTGGTTAGGATTTTGATGTAACTATGCCTGAACTCCCTTGTATATTTTAATTTATTAATCAAAAGTTTATTGCTCATTATTAGAGTTCTTCTTTGACTTACGCTTTATTTTCATATATTTTGTGGATTTTACTTATTGAATGAGCTTGAGAGAGGATTTTGACTTGTAAAATTATAAGAGTTCCCCAACGAGTTTATTTGACTTTAGATTATGCAAGAAATCGATAGTATATACTCAAATAGCTTAGTCCCTTATTTGCAAGAGATTGAAGTTAAGGGTATTTTTATGGGTGATGGGAATGTGAGTGATAAATGATGATTTATAGTTCATGTATGCATTAGAGAGATTGTATAGTTAAATCGAAATCCTACCAAGCTTCTTTCGTCAGTAATCCTTAGTTTACTAGTGTATGTGCCATTTACTTCTTGTTCATTAGTTGTTAGTTAAAATTATTCCTTTATTTATTATAAGCAATTAATATTAAGGTTCGTAGAACATCATCCTAGTCTCTGTAAGATCGACCTGATATTTAATGATTAGTACATATTACTGGTACATTTGGAATAGAGTAGAAAATTTTCATCAAATATGTTGTGGAAGAAGCTTACAAAATATTTTTTTCACATCAACCATACTGTGTATTGATTATTGTTTCTGTCCTATCTACATTCTGTTAGATCATCCATAACTACGTGAAAAAAGTAAGTGTAATATGCACTTTTGTGTGAGGTGTTCTGCCATGTCATATACATGTATGTGAAAGTAGGAATGGTAAAGGTTCAACTGGATTTTTTTAGGCAAGGAAATCCCAAACTCGGCCCCGCTCAACATTATTTTTTTCCATCAAGGCCATATGTGATTGACATCCCTAAGCAGGTATGCATGTGGGTAATAAATACTTTATACGCATGGATTTGGCACGTATGCATGGAAAAAATCATAGTTACATATTATTCATATTTTTTACCCAAGGAATTGAGTGGTTATTTTTTAAATAATATATATAAAAGAGTTATTAATTCTAATTATTTTTATAAACAAATAAAGGTCATGTATTGCGAGTGTAGATCAAAGAAATTCTTGATATGTTAGGTTTTGGCTTGAAGAAAAACTTATAACTAATTCTAGATTCAATGTGGTGTAGTTTATACACACTTCTGCAACGACTGCATTTTACAAATGAGTGTGGCCCAAACCATAGGTTGATGGAGTTTAGAATTAATATATGTTAAAACTGCGGGGTTTATTTAATTTCATTTCATATGAATTTAAAATTTTTAAAATTGATTTTTGTTTTCATTATTTATGCTATAATAAGTTGAACTAAAATTTACATATAGATCGGGCCAAATATATAAACAAAAGTACATAAAACTAACACTTTAAACCACTAGTATGGACATAATAAAAAACAATTTGAATAGTTTATATCAATTCCTAGATTTAAACATCATTACTGCTATTGTATAAGTTATTTTTTAGGCATAAAACTAATTATTTTTATATGTAATGATACCAAAACTCTCAATTGTGGGATTACATATGAAGACTCAAACTCAAGACTTTTGGTTAACGTGAAAACTCCTACTAGTTAACCGAGTAAGAGCATCTCTAACCATAAATGTTAGCAAAATTGCTTAACCCAAGCGTTAGTTCTTTAAGGAACTTATCTTTGGAGCAATGCTACGTGGCATTGAAAGTTGCTTTAAAAAACTGCATTTTCTCTATGCTTAAATAAAATAATAGTATTTAACAACTGAAAAAAGAGGGAAGGGGAAGAAGAGAAGGAAAAGATGTAGCGGCAGTGTGGCGAATGGGGCGGCGGAAAGGGAAGAAGAAGGGGGGAGAAGAAAGAAAAGGTGGGTGCAGGAAAATGAAAGAGGGAGAAAAGAATAGGGGGCATGACGGAAGGGGAAGAACAAGGGGAGAAGGAAGAAAGGGTGGTTAGGGGAAAATAAAATAAAGAGAAGAGAAGAGAAGAGGGGACGTAGCAGGGCAGAGGGCAAGAGAAGAGATGGAAGGGAAAAAAGAAAGAGTGGGTGACTATTGGAGGAAGAAGAGAAGGGGAGAAGGAAGAAAGAGAAAATAGAGGAAAAAGGAAGGGGAGAAGGAAGAAAGAGAAGAGAAAGGTGATTGTTGGAGGAAGAAGAGAAGAAAGAAAGAGCAAAGTAGAGGAATAAGGAAGGGGGAAGGAAGAAAAAGAAAGTGAAGGAAAAGGAAAAATTAAAAAATAATTCATGTTACCATTGGAGGCAATTGTGATCGTTGGGAAAGGAAAAATTACAAAAAGAAAATGAGCTCCTTCATCCAAGTATCAATATTAGAATAATGAGACCAATTTTTTTACCCACGTCTTCTTAATCTTCAATTTTGTTTCTCCCATTTTCAGTCAAATTTTGTTTTGATTAATGTGTTATGGATCTCAACTAGTATAATTATCACTATCAATATTTTACAATCTTTTGCAAAACTAATCACCTCATACTGGTGATGATTCTAAAAAATCCCCAAAGTTTTATGTATCCATTACCATGTCCTACCGGCAAAAATTCTCATAACCCACAATTCCTTATGTTTTCCCACGACCCCCAACCATCCTAAACATGAGTACTATGGCTCTTTTATCCTACCTAGACCTAACTAATAGTGTATCGGAATCACCTATCAGACTCGATAGTATTCAACTCGATGGGAGCGGTGAAAATACATCGCAAGAAAAAATCTTATATGTCATTCATAGTCCCAAAGGATATAATTTTAATTCAATCGCGGTTGAATGTTTCGAAGGATCCAATTATTGGAGTTGATTATTCTTGACAACAATGGGGAGCACGAATGATTCACAACCAGAACTATCACTCAATTAAAGTATTGATGGAGCAAAATTCACCCTTCAATTCAAAAGTTTATTACTTGTTACAAACAAGTAGTGAATTAAAGGAAAAACGGATTGGAAGAGAAGGACATTATGGCTTTTGCAAATAGGATTTTCACAGAAGATTAAAAAATTAAAAAAATTGAATTTGAGCATGTTTAGATGTTGTTGAGGGATGAACCAAAATGGCATGTAGAATTTATGGAAAATTATTCAAAAAGGAGTAAGATATCTTCTTCAAGTGCATACTCATCATCGTCTAACTCGGAGATGCCTATTGAAGTTTAAGAATGTAACAGCACTTCGTCAATGTATCGACCAATAGGATAAAAAGTATCAAAGAGGAAGATAAAAGGAATAGGACATGCAATTGCTTCGACCAATGTTGATCTGTCTAGAATAGAAGCTCAAATGAAAGTTAAAAATGAGAATCATGAAAAACTTATTAACTTAAAGGAGGCATAGGAAAGGCATTTAAAGAACAAGAAAGGCATTTAGAGTAATCATAATGAAAGACATAACCAGCTTGTTTGAGGAGCAAGTTTGGTGTCAAAAAATATTGTGTCTATCTTAAGCAAAAACATAGATTTTAAAGGTTGTATTAGTTATTTAAGTTTAGTTGTTTTTTTAGCCATTAGAAACTAGGTGTTATAAAAGTAGAAATTGGAAAAGTAGTCATTGGAAATTATTTGTTGTAAAAGTAGCCATTGGAAACTAGTTGTTATGAATCATGCTACATATTTGTGTAATATTTTATCATTCTCACATCTTCTTTTAATATTATGCAATATTGTTCTCTCACTCAAACACTTCAGTTATCCATAGAATAGAGTTTAACATTGACTTGGACACACTATTGGACTAAGTCATAGATGAGGAACTTGAAGACAACACCGATAAAGAAGTGATTAGGTTGATACTTTAATCACAAGGAGGCGACAACACTTGTGAAGTTTATAATCGCTTGTCAAATGATTATTTCTCTAATGATCTGGTGTATACAGAGAGTCAGTTTTGAATAAGGTTTTGTAACACCACTTTTTTTGTTGTTTTTATAAAGTAACCTTCTTAATAGTTATCCTAAAATAGTATTCCAAGAAAGTAACAGATTAATATATATATATATATATATATATATATATTCTTATATTCTAAATTTAAAATAAAATATCATAAAGTACAATTAACATGTTGTAGCCAATAATACTGCACGTAACATTATCATACCTTTATCATACATGTTACTTTAATGTATAAGTTAAAAAAGGTTTGATCCTACCCTTCCCATCTATAATATAGCCAAAAAGGAGAAGTCTCGAATAGAGCAATCTGTTTATGTAATTATATATATATATATATATATATATATATATATATATATATATATATATATATATAAAATATACTTTCTACTGTGATCCCTCAAATAAATCACTCCCTATGACTTTGTTATCAACCTCATAATCATTATCTCTTAATCCAACATGTGCTTCAGAAGGTCCAATTGTAGTTCCAAGTGTCCAGCCAGTAATAAAAAAACTAAATTGAGTACTAGGTGAATATAGTGGTAAAAGATAACTGAGGAATACACTAGTGGACAATGATGACTCAAAGTACTGATCTGCAGATGGTAGCAGTACATAAGTCATAGCACCATCAGAAGGGGGAGGCATCCACATGTAGCCAGGAGCAAAAGGAGTAGTCAATATCACATGTAAATCTATAGAGGAAGGTGAAACCATACTAGTAAGGCCCATAGGCATAAAGTAAATAGTAACTATTCCTGTGAAAGTATCTAAACCAGAATTTATATCATGAATCTAGAATCCCTCATTACTATAACTTAGGAACATTCTCAACATAGTTGCGAATCCCAAGAGGGTCATCTACCACTACTCATATAAAATTTTACCATACAAAGGAAATAAAACAAAATAAAGGAGTGAGATTTATGATTTTTAACATTTGAAATTACAAAGTGTAGTGTTAGAGCTTCAAACAAACAAACAGTCCTTATTTAAGATCACTTATATTATGAAATGAAATGAAGTAGAATCTATGATCTTTTTGTAATTGTATACATGCATGCAGTGCCCATTATTAATCTCATATATTTAGGGGAGATAATTGAGAGCTTATCATTTCATCTCATGATATCATTCTCTATATTTTTAACTAGGATTCTTATACTTTATTAGCTGTTCGTAAGAATAATGCTCAACCAATTTATCAATTTGAAACAATCCTCATACTAACAAACATGTACTAATAATCTCGTAATAGTATATACTCATAAATATGATGCAAATATATATTTATAAGTTGCACATGATGCATGTAACTAAAAAAACTATTTTAATATAAGTTTTATTTTATTTTTTAAAAATGCAATAAAATTTCTTAACCCATAATATATTTTATTTTATATGTACCCTTTTTCTAAGGGTACAAAACTTATCATAATAAAACTTATTCACAATTCACATCATAATATAAATTTTAATATTCACAATTTCCTTATCATAGTCTCTCAGATAATTATAAATAAATTTTAAATTTATGTTCTATTAATTATTTATTTTTGTTAAGAATAATAATTCAAAACTTTTATAAAAAAAATACTTATCAATCATTTTAAATTTTATTCTATTATTATTTAAATTCTATAAAAGATTTATTCATTATTATTTTCACTTATTTCATTATTATTATTGTTATTATTTATTAATGAATTTGACACTTTCAACTGATTAAACTATATTCATAATATTCATTAACGTAAAAAGTTAATTATTATTTAGTTTATTAATTTATCATATATAATTAATTTTTTTAATTAATATTCAGTTATAGTCTTTTCTTTTTAAGGTTCATTCACCTAACAATTTATCATATATAAACATTTATTTTAACAATTGAAAGATACACACCACATCCCATATAGTGATTACTAACAAAAATAGACATTATACAAGACTGAGAACAATCTCTAAGTGACTAAATGGAATTGATTTCTTTTTTTATAATTATTTTTAATAAATTAAAATAAATTAATTTTATATATAAAAAATGTAAAACAAATTCCTATTATTAATAATAAGCAAGAACGATTATTATGTTAAAATCAAATACCCTTCAATTAAAATTTCAATTATCATATTAAAGAGAGATTAAATAGTATTTCTCTACTCTTAACACACTTTGATAACTTATTAGTTAAAAATCAGTCTCCTCCCCTCACGTGAAATCTACAAAGAAGAAAGAAAGTTGTGGTACACTTGAAATCTTCTCCTACCCTTACTTAAAAAGAAGTGTAACTTTACATCTTAAATTTGTGATGAGTGAATCAAAAAGTTGAAGAAAGAAAAACTAAAGTGAGTGATGAGTGATAAATGGGGTAAGAAGAAACGTAAATGTATGTGAAGGGAGAGAAGAAACATAAAAGTGGGTGAAGGAAGTGTTAATGATGAGTGTGGTAAATGAGGTGAGAGAATAAGAGAGTTGTTATAGATGCTTGGTTTGAGTTTTTATTTTATCATCATAATCTCTAACCAACAAATTTCATATATGAGTAAAAGAGAATGTACTGCTTCATTTCCATAAAGACCTTCTCATTCCTTTGGTTCCATGTTTTTTTTTTTAATAATTATCCTTCTTCTTCTTTTAACTTCTTCTCTTTCTCATTATTTTTTTTAATAACTAACCTTATCGGTCAGTTACCAAGCTTCTCTCTTTTTATTATTATTGTTGTTGTTGTTGTTGTTGTTGTTGTTGTTGTTGTTGTTGTTGTTGTTGTTGTTGTTGTTGTTGTTGTTGTTGTTGTTGTTGTTGTTGTTGTTGTTGTTGTTGTTGTTGTTGTTGTTGTTGTTGTTGTTGTTGTTGTTATTATTATTATTATTATTATTATCTAGAATATTTTATTACACTTTAAAAAAATTGAAAGTATTGCAACTCTATCCTTTTTTATTTTTAATAAAAAAACATATATTTTAGGTTTCAAAATCATTTCATAATTTGTTGCATTTTTAAATGATTTTTTTAAAATTTATGTTTTACATTTTTAAATTTTATCACAAAGTTAAATTTAAATAATAAATAATATATAAATTTGAGGATGTTACATAACGGATATCACCAATCACGATGAATACTTCCGAATGAGGGTAGATATATCACATAGAAGAGGCTCAATATTATAGATGAATATATTCAAATTCGTGAAAACACTGTTGTGGAATGCTTGAAGCAATTTGTATTCGGTATTTGTGCAATTCTTGGCGATGAGTATCTAAGGAGGCCCAATAACAAAGATATAGAATGACTTCTGCAAATGGGAGTAGCACATGGCTTTCTAAGTATGCTAAGCTCAATTGATTATATGCACTAGGAATGAAAAAATTGTCGTGTTACGTGGAAAGGTCAATTTTGTCAAGGTAATCATGCTAACCCAACAATCATTCTTGAAGCAGTTGGATCATAAGATTTGTGAATTTGGCATGGATTTTTTTGTACTACAAGGTCAAACAATGACATTACCATGTTAAATGTATCTAATGTGTTTAATGAAGTTATGTTGGGCCATGCACCTCTTGTGCACTTTACCATCAACGGAATCCAATATGATATGAGAGACTATCTAGCGGATAGTATTTATCCAAAATTTGCAACATTTCTGAAAGTCATTTCAATGCCACTAGGAGAACACAGAAAACTATTTGCACAATTACATAACGACAATGTTTATGGTGCATTTCCTAATTTGAGGGGTATTGATACTTCTCTTTTTTTAATAAATCAAATTGTAGATTTTATCCAAGTTATTTTTCATAAATTAAAATAATTTTTATTTATTTATTTATAAAGAAGTAAATATGTCTAGCATTTAAAATAAAATAAATTTATAAAATTATTTAAAAAAATTTATAAATAATTCTTTAAAATAAAATTATTTTACTATAAATCCTAGACATATTTACTTATTTATAAATAAATAAATAAATTATTTTAATTTATTACAAAATAAATTGAATAAAATCTACAATTTGAATGGTTATAAAAAAGAGAAGTATCAATACCTCTTAAGTTAAGAAATATACCATAGACTCTCTCGTATATAACACAGTGTGGGATCACCAGATACATTTTTTTATGTATGAAGCAACTCATGAGAGTTATTCTCATTGGATATGCTCGAAATTATTCTTTAATTTCAACTGAATACCTATCATTTTTACTTTATTATTTCATCTATTTTCGCCCTTATATTTTTTTCCCGTCTGTTTTATTTCTCAACTATCTGCCAAAACATAACCTAAAAAATAGTTTTTGACCATCATCATTATTCAACCCAAATTTAGTAGTAGACGAGGAAAATAAGTAAATACCAGATATATTTTATGTGTTGATCGATCTTTGGAAATTTTTGTGGTTACAATCAATATTTTGACAAATTAATGACGACCGTGACTTGCAGCGTACAACAAAAAAAAAATTAAGTAAACAATTCTGAAAATTTGTAGTACGAAACCTTTGATATAGTTCAATGTCTTTCCATTGAAGTATTGACTAATAGAGAAGGGAAGCATATCACGTAACATGCATGCTTGAATTTTGTACCCTAACTCCATAATGTAGAATGACACAAATAAGGTTTTTCATAAAAGCACCATCAACTTGCACATACACAATTTGCACACGAGTAGAGAGTCAAAATTTCGAGGCAAGAAAAAAAAATACTCAATAAAACAAATTTAAACTTGTACAAATATAACATGAATAAAATATTTAATACAAAATTAATATTTTTATGAATAAAATATAATTATAATTAATAAATACAACGATACTATGTGAGTAAAGAAATATATTGTAATTTTTATGGTTTAAAAACTCATACTAATTTGACTGGTTTATTGGATTGAAGATCGAATTGTTCATGTCAACTTGGATTGATTCGGCCTTAACCAATGATTTGGTGTGGTTGAAATGATAATCCAATGACTTGATATGAGTCATTTTGTCAACACATGGGTCTCAACGGGTAGTAAAAAAATATATTAGATGAGTCGTCACCAATATTTTATTTATAAAAACATTAAAAGAAACTTTAAAGAAAATGTTCTGTGAAACCAAATTTTGAGTTTGGACTCAATAATGTAGAAAATGTCTTATCATCCTTCAATGTCTGTCCTAATTCAGTTACTTTTAATTAAATGTGCAAAATTAAATAACTTTAAAAATATTTATTTAAAACATACATACTATTTTTTAATAAATTTAATATTAAAATTTTTATTATTGAAAATAAATTTATTATTTAAAAAGAATTGCTGTTGTTGTATTTTACCATTTCTAAATATATACATTTTTATCATGTGTAGTAGAGAATAATAGTTTACTTAGTTCTTTGTTAAAAATATTTGTGTATTGAGTTTTTATTTTGTTATTATTATTATTTTTTTTACATTCAAATTAATGTTATAATATTGTACTAATATCTTTTACTTTTGTTTGAAAATAATTTTACATTTTTATGTGCCTTTTTAGAGAGAATTTTTAAAACATAAAGCTATCATAGACTATATATCAGAACTTCATAATTAAAAAGATGTCACATCTTATTAACCGATTCTCTAATAAAAATTTTGTTATTAATAACTAATTTTGATTAAATTATAAACTAATTAATTATATAACTATTTTTGGGATTGTATTATAATATATAATACTTTGGATTTTATGATGATAAATTTTAATTTAACATATTATTTTGTAGTAATTTAATTTTAATTAAAGTGCTAATTAGAGAGAGAAATTAAAACTTCAAGCCATCACGACATACATTATAAAATTTCAGGATTAAAAAGACGTTACATCACGACTTACATTATTTTGTTACTTAAAAACTTATAATAATTCTTGTATTTAAATGTAATATTATAATTATTAAGACATGTAATTTTAATATTTTACTTTGCAAATTTTTAATTTGATATTTTGATTTGTGTGTTAAGTCATTTTGATTTAATAGTGCCTTAAAGAGAAGTTCTAAAACATCAAACTGACACGGTCTGTGTAATAAAACTTTAGAATTAAAATATATGTCATATCTAATTAATTATTTTTCTAATAAAAATTTAGATTTTCTTCATATTTAAGGATAAAATATTTTAATAATTATTATAAATCTTATAATTTATGTAAAGATTTATATCATAATTTTAGAAAAGGAATGTTATTAATTGTGGTTGAAACTAATTAAGGAAAAAATCTAAGTACACTGAATTGTCAAATTGTCACCATCCTTAAAATTTCAAGAGGTAAAAAACATCACATCAATACAAGTAAATAAATTTAAATATTTTCATGAGATAAAATTTATTATTTTTTTTATAAAATAGATATATAAATAAAATATTATTATTATTATTATTTTACTGCGAACTAGATTTAATATTTTTTCATACACAAAAGAAATATATTGTATTAAGAAGTCAAAAACACTAGATATGTCTTTCAAAATTAAGTTACACAATTTGCAAAGTGATCTTAATGCAGGTTATAAAAAGTTAAAACATCCTTTCCTTCTCAAACATAATGATGAGGATACAATAACCATTCAACAAAGTTTATAAAAGGAGAAAAAGAAGAGGGAGAGATAACTTATTTGAATCAGTCAACCAGCAAAACTTACATAATAATTAATATTTATCTATCTAAAATTAAAGAAAATGTTATTTTACTAGCATGTTTGAAAAGTATCTTGACCAACCACTGATACAATTTCATGCCGGTTGGTTATGCTAGTATGGTATAAGATAGGTGGAGAACTGTGACGGTCTTGCAGAATTAATGTAGGAATCATAGTATCAAGTGTAGAGTCTAGTAAGTGGTTCTAATGGAATATGACAATTGTGGAAGGATAGTAATGACATTATTTTTAAAGGTGAAAATATGGAACTAAATAATATAATTCAAACAGTTTACCTTAATGTTTGGACATGATGTTACACAACAAGATTAACGTCTTATTTATTTACAGAATTAATCTCGAACCCTTCATTTTGTACATAATCTAGTTATCTGTATTTTTGGTTTTATTCTTATACTCTTCATGTACCTTAAAAGTGGATACATTTTGTGCTCGCTTGCTTTTTTATTTCATTTCAATAAAAATTCTTAGTTTATAAAAAAAAACCCTCAATACAGTAACTTCTACATCCGACCTGAGTTTATCCTCTCGATCCCGTGAGTGTTTAAACAACATACAATTCTTTCTTACATAACGCCATATTTGGTCGTACATAGTGTTTTTTTTTTCTCCTTGTATAACACTTTTTAGGTGCTTTTTTTAAAAGACACCGCATAAATTAAGTGCGTCAAAATTTCTTTCACAATATTGTGAAAAATATCACAGAAGTGTGGAAGACTTGCTGATACATTTTTTTTCCCAACACGTTATCAAAATTGAGGATGAAAATCTTCTGTTTTAGATTCATGTTTTATTCTTTATCTCAACCAATTAATAAACGTTATATCATTTAATGAAATTTTTTTATATCTTATATAACTTATTAAATGACATAAAATATATTGATTGATTGAGATAGGGAATGAGACAAGAATTTGGGATAGAAGATTTTCGTCCCATATGTTTAATTTTCCACTCAAAAGAGATATGAAAAAAAATACAACAAAAATTGACACTTCCAAAATTATCTTTATTTATAAAAGAAAAGTCATAAATATATAGATAATTTTGTAATTATAATAGTTTTAATTTATAACTTTCTATCTTTTCACCTCATTTTCCGCACAACCAAAATAACATCAATTTTCACTATATTTCATCTTTCTTTATTTTCATTTTTTTTCCTCACACTTTCTTTCGTTTTCTTTCCTCACAACCAATGGAGCTTAAGAGAAAAAGGCTTATGAACTGTCAGTGTATAAGTATTAAAATTTTTTCTACTACCCATGGATAATTATTAAACTATTTCTTTAATATAACATACTTATGCATGTGAAAGACATAATTTTATGAAAATTATCTCAAGTCTCTTTATCCTAAATTATCTTTTCTAGAGCTAGCAATTCTGACAATCTAACATAGTCTGTCGGGCTTATATAACAAAACCAGTTGGGCTGACTCAATTCATCTTTCTTTCCGACAGTAGATTTCTAAGTCTAATTTTATCCTATATTAGGCCACCAACCAAAATGGACCTACTTTTAAAAAATCAAATCTAAAATTTATTAAAAAATTATTTTATAATACAAGCTCAAAACAACACATTAAATCAATCTAAAACAACATCATAAATAAGTTTAAAAGAACATAAAAATATATTTATATGTATATTTCAATTTAATATACATTTTATAAGAACATAACTTTCATTTATTAAAATATATTACTAAATAACATCAAACTTATTTTTATATTTATATTTTTATTTATTATACATTTTAAATATATATATATATATTATTAATACGTATTTTTATAATTTATATATTTATATTTGTATTTAGACCAACCTATGGTCCACCGGCTCATCCGGTCCCAAGTCCGTTTATATAATCAAACCAAATTGGTTGGACAAAAAATGGTAGCTTTTATTTGGACCTCCTATTTTGGAGTCCAAATTGACCCATTTTGTAGGTTCTCGGGACAATCCAACGGGCTAGTTAGACTCATTTTGACAACTGTAATATTTTCTATTAGATAATTTTAGAGTTAAATATATTTTTGGTCCTATAAAATTAGCAAATTTTGTTTTTCATCCCCGTAATTTTTTAATAAAAGATCCCTATAATTTTTTTTGTTTGTTTTACATCCTTTTGTGTAATTAGTATGCTTAATTAGTTGGCATGTCCCCTTTATCTCCTAGTTAGTACCATCCTACATGGATTTAAATTTTCAAACATGGAATTAATATTTTAATTTTAAACCTCTACCTCCTCTCTCACATGATAATCTTTCCTTACATCGTCATCTTCTTTACTGTCTTAGAATTCATATTTGATGAAACTGAAGTAAACCTTAAAACCATAATTTTGCCGAATGGTCATGAAAGGGAAATAGATTGATTATATTCAAGACAAGCGAAGCGTTTTGTGCAAGTTTTCTTCTTCATCCTCCATCATGCAAAGGATACTCTAGTTATTCATGTTGTGAACTTGTGTCTTATTGTTGATAATTTTTTCCAAAAATATTAAAATTGATCATTATTTTACCAAGTTATATCAATTTGATCAATTTATCATTTTTCCTTACAGGTTTCTAGATAAAGTAGCATTAGGTCTTCCAAAGATCTAGAAGACAAGAAATGAGGTCTTTGTAACCCCTTACATATATGCCCTATAACTTAAGTTGAAGAAGTGAAGTGCATGCTATGACTTCTTCCAATTTGGTTCTGCAACATCATATACTTTGTGGTTTTCATATAAATGCTTTTATGGTTTACATCAATTTCATCAAATATAAATCTCAAGGTACAGGAGAAGAAGATAATGATAATGATGATGATGACGATGATATATATATATATATATATATATATATATATATATATATATATATATATATATATATGATGAGGACATGCAGCTTGAAGGACTTGGAGGACCTATCACAAGGGACTGAAGAGAACAATACTTGACCTTAATGGAGGAGAAGTTTGAAATAAATTAAACTCATTTTCTTGGAGTTTACTTAGTTAATGGTGGGCAACCAGAATTGTCTAATTAAAGTTGCAGCCACCTAGGTTATCAATTATAATTAGTATACGTGTTTAATTTACTTTGGCAGTTACACTTTGTTATTAAGTTGCCCATTATTAGTTTTATTATTTTGTAACTTCAGCTGAATTTAGAAAGCCACTAAACCTACACAAGCTGAGTTTATTAGGCATATAAATTTGGGCAAGACTGAGATGTAAGGAGAATATTTTGGAAATAAAAAAACTAGTTGAGTTTTCTCTCCTTTGGGTTCTTGGCAATCCAAAATCTTTTTAAGATTTATCAAAGGTAATTCACCCCTTTGTGTGTGCAATCTCGTAGACATATCTTCCATCCTTGGAAGTGTGGAGTCTATCAATTCCAATTCCATTTTCTGTCTTTTCCATTCATACTCAATTCTGCCCATTAAATTCTATGACAGGAAAGTCCTACACTATCGAAAACTCGTTTAATCGTTGAATTTCAATAACTTTTAATTTCCATTCTGTGTCTAAAAGTTTGATAGTAATTCTATTTAGTTTATTTTTTTGCAATTGTTTGCATTTCACGTTGATTAATTTTGTTAACGCGGCAAGCTAAATTCCTAGGGTCCTTTCAGAATCCTAAACTGACAGCGGATCCATATCATTTGGTATCAGAGCTTTGGTTTCTAGGAATTGCAAGGCTGCACTTCGGGTAATTTCTTTCCTTGATTCTTATCATCAATAATATTACCTTAATTGTCAATCAGTTAGGCTGAACCATTGCAAAAGTTAAGCCCTTAAAAAAATCTGAGATTCTAAAAAAAAAAACAAAGGAAGAGGAATTTTGAAAATCTGAAGAAAAAAAAATATAGAGAAAAAAAAAGAAGCAAAACAAAGAATGCAAATGTGTTTAAAATATATATATATATATATATATAAAATTGGCTGAATGGTTCATGCTAGAAATTCTTCATTTTGAAGGTAATATTGTGTTTGATTTGAAAGAAAAATTACTGCACCTTGTTTGTTTACATTTCTGAAATTTTGGGCTGCACTTCTTGGTTACAAATTGTGTCAATTCCACTCTGTTTTGGCTTCACATATACTGCACATTCTTGCTGGATTTTGCTGCACTTGTTAGTTTCATTTTAAGCCAAAATTTTATCCTCTGTTTGTGTCTTTACCTGTTAAAATTGGCTGCACAATTTTCTACTCAAAATTCTGGTTGTGGCTGTTTGTACCTTTGTTTTTGTGTGCCCAGTTTTTGTCCATTTCTTTTCGTACTTCCTTTGTTTTCATTTTGAGACAAATTTCTTCTGTCTTGTTGGTGTAAAAAAAATTAAATTCCAGTGTTGTCCTAGTATTTGTTGCTTTCGTTGGGTTTCATTTTAGTCATTTTTGTTAGTTTTCTTGTGTCTTCTTTGCCTGCACACAAGTTGGTGTTTGTCTTTGAGTTTTTCTTTTTTGGTTTGTTAAGAACTTAAGGAGGAATAAAGAGGAAAAAGGCAAGAGAGTTTCATTATAGTAAAAGCCAATTTTTTTTAGCGCAAACACTTGAGTGGGTGAGAACATTTTGAAACACCACATACATACTTTTTCTTGTGACATTTGACCTGTTTATTTATCATGGCGGAAAGAAATAATAACAATGATCTTCAGCTTCAAATTGCTGCATTATCTCAGCATTTAGAGAGATTGATGAAGCAACAACAAGATGAATTCCATGAGAGGTTGGACCAATTGGAGAATAGAACCCAACAAGGAGGAGGAGGAAGGCCAAATAGAAATGAAGGAAGAATAGAAGGAGTGAAGTTAAATGTGCCTCCTTTCAAGGGTAGGAGTGATCCTGAGGCATACTTGGAGTGGGAGTTAAAAATTGAGCATGTGTTTTCTTGCAACAATTATAATGAGGAGCAAAAGGTGAGACTTGCAGCTGCTGAATTTTCTGATTATGCACTCATTTGGTGGAATAAGTTGCAAAGGGAGAGGATTAGAAATGAGGAGCCTAGGGTGGACACTTGGGCTGAAATGAAGAAGATCATGCGAAGGCGGTATATACCTTCTAGCTTCCATAGGGATATAAAATTAAAACTTCAGAAATTGTCTCAAGGAAGCAAGGGAGTGGAGGAGTATTATAAGGAGATGGAGATGTTAATCATCCAAGTCCAAATTGAAGAAGATTCTGAGCTAACTATGGCTCGCTTCCTTAGTGGTTTAAATCATGACATTAGAGATGTTGTTGAGTTGCAGGAGTTTGTGGAGATGGAGGACCTTTTACATAAGGCTATTCAAGTTGAACAGCAAATAAAACGAAAGAGTACAACAAGAAGTTCTACCGGGTATAATGCTTCAAATTGGAAGGATAGAGTTAAGAAAGAGGGTGTTGCCTCCTCAAGCAATGCATCACTTTCTAACCATGGAAAAACACCTCAAAAGCAACCTGAACATCCTCCTAAAAAGACTAGAGAAGTGAAGTGTTTCAAGTGCTTGGGCATGGGTCATTATGCCTATGAGTGTCCCACAAAGAAAATTGTTCTTCTCAAAGATAATGGGAAATACACAAGCCAATCAGAAGCTAGTGGTGGAGAAGAAGAGGAGAGTGATGGAGAATTGGCGGCTAATGAAGGAGAGTTGTACATGATTAGGAGACTGTTGGGAAGTCAAGTCAAAGCCGAAGATGCATCTCAAAGGGAGAACATCTTTCACACAAGATGTTCAGTCAATGGTAATGTTTGTTTGGTAATTATTGATGGAGGGAGTTGTACCAATGTGGTGAGTTCAAGATTAGTGTCAAAGATGAACATGGACACTACACCGCATCCTAGACCATATAAACTTTAATGACTTAGTGAAGGAGAAGAAGTTAAAGTGAAACAGCAAGCAGAGGTTCCTTTCTCCATTGGGAAGTATCAAGATAAGGTTTTATGTGATGTGGTTCCCATGGAGGCCAGCCATATCCTTTTAGGGAGGCCGTGGCAGTATGATACCAAAGCCATTCATGATGGTTTCACTAATAAAATTTCCTTTATGTATCAGGATAAAAAGGTGGTTCTTAAGCCTTTGTCTCCTAAAGAGGTATGTGAGGATCAATTAAAAATGAGAGAAAAGTTAGCAAATGAGAGAAAGAGTGAAACACCTGAGAGGAAAAAGAGTGAAACACCTGAAAGAAAAAAGAGAGAAAAGAATAAGAGTGAAACACTTGAGGGCAAGCAGCTGTGTTTAGCAAGAGAAAGGGAGGATTTTGAGGATGTGTTTCCAGCAAATGTACCTGATGGCTTGCCACCTGTGAGGGGAATTGAGCATCACATTGATCTCATTCCAGGAGCTTCTTTGCCCAATCGTCCAGCTTATAGGAGCAACCCACAGGAGACCAAAGAGATCGAAAGGCAAGTTACTGAGCTCATGAGCAAAGGGTGGGTAAGAGACAGCATGAGTCCATGTGCTGTACCTGTGATTCTAGTACCCAAGAAGGATGGCTCATGGAGGATGTGTTCTGATTGTAGAGCCATAAACAACATCACCATCAAATATAGACATCCAATTCTCAGATGAAGATGCTATTGATTTGGGGACAAATCCTCTTCAAGAGGGGGGGAATGATGAGGACATGCAGCTTGAAGGACTTGGAGGACCTATCACAAGGGACTGAAGAGAGCAATACTTGACCTTAATAGAGGAGAAGTTTGAAATAAATTAAACTCATTTTCTTGGAGTTTACTTAGTGAATGGTGAGCAACCAGAATTGTCTAATTAAAGTTGCAGCCACCTAGGTTATCAATTATAATTAGTATACGTGTTTAATTTACTTTGGCAGTTACACTTTGTTATTAAGCTGCCCATTATTAGTTTTTATTATTTTATAACTTCAGCTGAATTTAGAAAGCCACTAAACCTACACAAGCTGAGTTTATTAGGCATATAAATTTGGGCAAGACTGAGATGTAAGGAGAATATTTTGGAAATAAAAAAACTAGTTGAGTTTTCTCTCCTTTGGGTTCTTGGCAATCCAAAATCTTTTTGAGATTTATCAAAGGTAATTCACCCCTTTGTGTGTGCAATCTCGTAGACATATCTTCCATCCTTGGAAGTGTGGAGTCTATCAATTCCAATTCCATTTTCTGTCTTTTCCATTCATACTCAATTCTGCCCATTAAACTCTATGACAGGAAAGTCCTACACTATCGAAAACTCGTTTAATCGTTGAATTTCAATAACTTTTAATTTTCATTCTGTGTCTAAAAGTTTGATAGTAATTCTATTTATTTTATTTTTTTGCAATTGTTTGCATTCCACGTTGATTAATTTTGTTAACGCGGCAAGCTAAATTCCTAAGGTTCTTTCAGAATCCTAAACTGACAGCGGATCCATATCAAAACATATATATATATATATATATATATATATATATATATATATATAAATAAGAAAATTATCATGTGAGTGAGGAGGTGGAAATTTAAAACTTAAATTCGTTAATTTTACAGTCTGAAAATTTAATTTCATACTAGTTACACAAAGGAACGGAAAACAAAAACAAATAAATTACTAGAACGTTTTAATTAAAAAAAGTTTACAGGAAAAATAAAAATTCCTAATTTTATAAGGACCAAAAATGTATTTAATCATAATTTTGTTATATCTAGATGATCGAAAGAGAAGTACAACAAAAACCATTACGACCCTCAAGTCATATCTGTATAAAGTAACAGTGAACCTAATAAGCTTATAGAAAAATATAATGAACGTAATAAATGCTTTTAGAGATTACCAAGGAGCTAATGATGTGCTTATTACGTGTTTAATGTTATTTAATCATATAAATATGGACTGACTTTTAGTTGATGGTGAAGTATTCAGGTATTCGACTAGGCAAAACATTCTTAATTAGACTATGGTGAATACCCGAATGTTTAATAAAAATGGACTGACTTTTAGTTAATAATAATCGAGAGAATACACAATAGATATTAATAGTGTGCTTCATCAAGATTGAGAATTAATATCTTGATATACACTTTTATCGATAAAATAAGTTTTATATAAAAACATCATATAAATATGTCTATTTGTATTATTTTATATATTTTAATTACTTTGAAAGATGATTTTACTATGTTCTAACAAGGATTAAAATCTTCTCTTTCAACCCATAAATAAATGTTATATCATCAATATTTTTATACAACTAAAACAATATAAATTTTCACTATATTTCACTATCAAATTATTAACACATTCTTTACTCCTTTCTTACCGAACAACTAAACAAAATGTAACTTTTCACTTTTTTTCCTGGACATTCAACTTTCTATTCTCTACTTCCCTTACAAGGGGTTAATAAAAAAAAATAGAACCGAATAGTACCTTTCTCCAATGGAAGATTCAAATTAATTCACATCTTTGTATCATACAAGTCTTGCTCCTAGGAACTTTATCAACAACGGATCTAACAACATTACACCAATTTTTTGTGCTTGTTCCTCTTGAACGAATTATAATCCGCTAGTAATCTAACAGCAAATCCTTTATTGACATCCTCCACATAATTTTTGAGAATCTGTACATTGCATCACAAATTATTATTCTATAATCAATCATATAAATTGAGGTCTGAAGGAATCCATCTTAAAATAGTGTGACATATAATTAGGAGTGTGATTAATTCTAACCGATTGTAAAATGTTGTGCAACCCTTCTTCAGGAACCCATGCGAGTAATGGAGGAAAAGCAAGGTTTACATTAATGTCCAACTGATTCTTCATCCATTTATGTCTTCCTCGCCTTTCCAAATATAGGGCTCCTTTGGCATTGATGTTGAAATCTTGTGGGATGTAACCAGCATTCAGATCAGGAAACTCAACCCTTGTCTATCAAAGAGGAATAGTGATTAATTTTAATTAGGTTTGAACCTTATCAAATTAATTAAACTATATATAGATTCTTTAAAATATATATCATGGATTAATTCGTAATACTTACAATATGAACATGGAGAAATTTGGTGATATGGCTAGGAATCTCATGTGGGTAATCATTTGCTTCAGATATGCATTTAACTGTAATGTGTATTACTGGTTCACATTTTAAGAACAAGGCTTGGATAGGAGTCATCTTAACTCTCCACTCTTCCTATACATTATAATTGACAGAGCATTTTCAGTTGAATGATTATGTTAGTACAAAATTTTAGATACTTAATCAATACAATATGATATGCAATTAAAATAACATTAATATATACAGTGTTATATCAACATGACAGCAACACAAAACGAAAGATAGTACTAAATAACTACTCACAATTCACAACAACATCAAAACTATCGAAAGAGTTTAATTAATATATATTATAGATATAATAAAATTTTATACTAATATTTAATTATAATTTTTATTTATATAATTTTTAAAATATTAATAAATAAAGTAAACAAACTTATCATAAATAAAATATTATGATTAACAATGGATACGAATTTACCTCGTTAAAATGACAGACAAAGTTATAAACAATGTCCGATATATGTATTTAGCTCTCAGATGGTTTAATAGAGTATATGATTAATTGTAAATTCGATGACACATGCTCCCATTTACCAGAAGGAAACTAGGAGATTACCACTCTTAGGCCACCAAAGAGTTTGGTAACATATGGCAATGTTCTTTCATTGTCATTTTGTCAGCAAGTGAAAATTTAATTAATATAGCTACAACGTGGTGTAAATTATATGCTCTTTCGTTGAATATATATATTTTCACAAACATCATGTTGACCAGAAATTAGTATATAGTTTTAATTTTTATAATTATGATTAATCTCAATATGACACATATGGTTAAAATTTAATTTTAAATTTATAAAAAAAGAATTTTAAAACTGGGCTCCATATGAAATAATGAACAAATAATTATGATTAATCTCAAACTGCTTATAATAATTTCCTTTTATTTCTTATTTTTATCATATCACTTATTAGTTATTATATATGCTCTTTTGTCTCTTCTTTTCTCTGAAATTCTACCGGCACAACTTTCCATCACATTTTTAATCTGTGTAGCGTGCTGGTTTTAAACTACCTACCTTTGATTGAAAAAAAAAATAAATTATCATCAGAAGACTATGACAATGAAAATTAAATATTTGTTTTCAAAGTCAAGATCGAAGACTATTAAAAAACAAAAGAGATTATACAGCAGAATCATCATCAGAGAAATGGAATAATTAAGTACCTGGTTGAGTTGCAGGCTTGCTGAATTTTCTGGGAATATAGATCGGATTACTCTTCCCTTGTCCTCTATATATTCATCAAAAGAAGCCTAACACAGACACACATAAATTATTAATTATTATTTATTAATTAAGACTAATATATATAACCGTAAGCACAAACCAGATCAAGAACTAATTAAGGGCACATATATAATATATAATATACCCAAGGCAACTCATGAAGGGGAACACCAGCACTGCTTCTGTAGTTAAAAGAGGAAGTTCTATGCATATTCTTGCATTCCAAACGGTTCTTTGAACCAAATGCACGACGACCATGATGTTGGAACTTGCGCTTCTTTGATGGTGCAAATCTGATGTGGGACAAGAAGGGTTGCCATGGATTTAAGCTTGCTAATGGTGCCTTATATTCTCTTCCTGAATGATGATATAGTATTGATCTAGGGAAAGCAATAAGCTCCAACATATCCTCAAGAGGTAGAAAACAACAATCCAATAACAAGATTAGTACCCAAAGGGAAGTTATATAGAATATAGAATTTTTTTTTAGAGAAGTTAGATTTATATGGAAAATTTGTTAGTGTAATATAGCAAGAAAGACTTTAAAAAAACTAAATTTTTCTTTTAACGAAATAGTTGGGTATTATTAGGATATTTCTAACAGTATATTTGATCTTTTTTCAACATGCATGTAATTTTACTGGTGAATGTGATTACGTGCATCTAAAGCTTTACTTTTATATATTTTATATTTGAATTAAGTCAGTTTAGTTGCCAGAAGTGGATCATCTCTATAAATAGACATTAGAAAATTCAACCTAAAATTAGGAATGAGATCTGACAATATTAATAGTAATAATATATAAGTGCATGTGGTTTAATATAGAAGTGTGGATTTTCAATAAGCTTAAAAAAAATGTTTTTTTCTTCAAAAAACTACTCTAGATAGCTTATTTAAATAAGTTTAAAACAACTTATGAACCCTATATAAACACTTATATAAATTTATCCAAACATTTTTTTAAGTGCTTATATGATAAGACAAGCTTAAATAAGTTGTAATTAAGCTTTTTCAAATAGGCTTTATGGTTATTATTATGTTTTCTCATTTCTCACTATAACTTTTTTTCTCACATGAGTTGTCCTCTCTATATATATATATATATATATATATATATATATATATATATATATATATATATATATAAAGAGAGAGGGAGGGAGAGGGAGACAAAGATGGGGGGAAGGAGAGAGAGAGGGAAAGAGAGGGAGAGAAGGGGGGAAAAGAGAGGGAGAAAGAGAGAAATTCGGTAATAATTTTTAATCATGAGAGAGACAAAAAAAGGTGAAAGATGAAAGTCGAAAAAAGTGTGGATTTTCAATCAACTTAAAACAATTAAAATCTAGATAGCTTATTCAAATAAGTTTAAAATAAATTATGAACCCTATGTAAGCGCTTATATAAATTTTATCCAAAAACTTGTATAAGTACATATATGATAAGACAAACTCAAATAAGTTGTAATTAAGTTCTTCCAAATGGGGTCTTTGTTTAACAAAGGCATAAGCTAATACTTTCACCTCACGAGGCACATAAGCAAAGCTAGATGCAGTTGAGTATCTTTCTATTGACCTGAATATTGCAGTGAACAATGATAAAGTATACATGATTTATAGTACACCCTCTTCTAAGTTTTACTACATTGAGAGAATCAAATTCAATCATCAGATTACAGAAGTTATATTCATAAATCATTGTTAAAGATTGAGTTATAGTCATTAGCTCGGCCTTATCCACTTCACAAAAAGGGAATCGAACTCTGAATTTCTCCATCTCCTTTTTCCTACATGTGACCTTTACTACTAGACCAACAATCCCTAAAATCCAATGTACTATATTAATTTGTTAAAGATGCATTTATTACCTACTTTTATTAAAATATTAGATTAATGATTTTAACTATGTCATTTAATGAATTAAGTGAAAATAGATAATTAAAAGAGATATGAAATAGGAAATAGATTTATTATTGGTCGCTTTGTTAGTGTCACTCTTTCCAAGATATTGTTTACATTGAAGCTTAGTGACTCATCTTTCAGTTTTTTCCTTAAAAAATATTTCAAAGGTTAAGAATGAAAGATGTTTATAAATAACTCCTAACTTCAATTTCTAAGCAATCGAGTGTGTACCAAAATAGAATTCTTTTATATATATATATATATATATATTATTCAAAATACAATAATAATATATATCAAAATTTGAAATTAAGAATATCCATGTTATTTTAAACTCGCCATTACACAACGGTTAAATAAACATATTTCATGTGGATGTGACGCAAAGGATATGTGAACACTTCTCATCTTTATATATAATCCTCAAATAGTTTATTATTTATATCTCTTTTTCTATTTCGATGTTTACGAATCGTTCATCTAATGAATAATAATATATTCATCGATCTTCAGAGTTCATTATCCGCATGCTTAATTATTATTTAGTTTGGATCACAGGGCCATAAATGTGCGTCTACGTTAAGTAACGCACTGCAAGTTTTGAAAATTGATTTTGTATTTAAAATTTATTTTAAATAAATTTTTATATATTTAATTAAAAAATTAAAATTAATCTTGAGTTGAAAAAACTTAAAATAACTTTTTGAATTGGATAAAAAAATTTACGTTAAAATTTATTTCAATGTTGATTTTATAGTAAAAACATTCAAACATAAATTATCTAATATTAAAATTAATTTTAATCATAATTAATTATATAAAATTAATTTTATTTAAAATTAAATTTATTCAAAATCAATTTCGTTCAAAATCGCTTTCAAACACGGATTTGGGTCCTCTAACGCCTGATTTTTCACGTGAAGTTGCTAGCTAACGTACAGACACAATATTTGTATACGGTAGAATTCAGATGATGAATTAAAATACGATACAAGCAAACTCTATCATGTAAACAATTTTTAAAAATTATAAAATTAGGAGAAGGGATAATATATAACAAGTTAAATTTATATATATTTATATTTATGATAAATTTTAACCAATAATAAATTATAATAATGTGTTTAAAAGAGTGTATAAAATTATGTGTTGTTAGTATTTTTCTTAGAAGATTTTAGGGAATTTAAAATATTTTAAATTTGAATTGTTTTAATTTTTTATTTTTAAAGTTTAAGATATGTTTTTCGCTGTTTATTTTTTTATCTTTTAGAAAAACATTTTTGTCTTTTAACTTTCAAATTTAGATAGATGTCTCTTGAAATAATATTCATTTTCAATAAATATACCTCAAACTTGGTTGCAAAGGGTATTGGTGTTGTTAAATTACAGGGTGAGTGACTTTCCTTTTCGATATTTGGGATTGTCAAATGTGGCGACCTATGGTGGATGTTGTTTGTAAGCACTTATCTCATTGGGAACTTAATTGTCTCTCTATGATAGGGAGAGTGATACTCATTATATTTGTGTTATCAATATTGTCATTCTACTATTTTTTGTTTTTTAGACTTCAAAAAGGTATTATTTCCAAACTCTGAAACTCTCTTTTAAGAATATTTTAAGGGGGGAAGAGGCGAAGGAGGATACTAGAAAGGTTCATTAGGTGTCCTAGGATAGAGTGTGTAGGACAAAAAAAGAAGAGGAATTGGGTTTGAGGGACTTACATAAGTTCAATATTGCATTACTTTGTAAACGAAGATGGAGATTACTACAAAAATCGATATGTGGATTTGCATTTTGAGTTCAAGGTATCAGCATCAAGACAGGTAGTAAGAGTAAAAAACGTAGAACTTGCTCTAGGTGGTGGACTAATTTACATTCCGTGAAGCGCAAGGGTAGTAGTAGGAAAGTTGGAGGACTCAGAATGTTAGACGTTAGTTAGGAGAAGGTAGTGAAGTTAACTTATTGGAGGATAAATGGCTTGAGGGTCGATAAATAGCTTGAGGGTCAAAGTCTTAGAGGGATGTTTTTCCCCAATTATTTGATGATTATTATTTGCATGGGAGAAGGAGAAGGTAAAGGAGTTAGGCCAATTGTTGAATTTAATACAACTAAATGGGGGGTCCATGAAGGTTGGCTTTGAATGGGTAATGGATCAGGTTTGTACACAGTACGATCGGATTACGTGTTATTGGCTTCGAATGAGGCACACCATAGAGATGAGTTTTATAATACGGATCCCTGCTAAGGTTCAATGTTTAGCCTAGAAATTGGATGCAGACATTGCCCACAAATCATACCTTACTAAAGTATTAAATGAGGATGCTATAGTGTGTGCTCTGTGTGATGTGAATATTGAAACACATCAACACTTATTCTTCAATTGTGTAATGTTAAACAGGAATGGGTAAAACTATGTGCTTGGTGGGGAATCACAACAACTCTGCATAATTTGTTTCATGGTCATGGTTATCAGTTTATAGGCTTAGTTAGTGGAACATAAGAGTTGAGGCGAGCATGATCTTTTGTATGATTCGCAGGGTTCTGACATATTTGAAAGGCTAGAAATGATAAAATATTCAATGAAAATTCACAATAGGTTGATAATATCATGCACACAATTCAATTGTCAACATGAGAGTGGTGTTGAGCAACAAAATTGTTATATTGTACTTATGTTAAACGGGTTATGAATCATATTATGAATCATATGTTATGTATGTCATAATTGGTGAATGGTTTTGGACTTTATTTTTTAAAAATCTTATCAAACCTCGATCTTGTACAATGCTAGCTAAGCAAGACTATCTTTGTGTTTTTTACTTAATTAATACTCATTTGGTAATAATATTAATTAGCTTACCAAAAACAAAAAAATCCTTTTCAATTTTTTAGCCAAAATTTTGAACTCTCTAAAGAAGTGGAACTTGTTTTATTAAATTCACTTAAAAACTATGAATTATTTTATGTGAAAAAGAAAATTAAATACCATAAATAAAGTGAAATTTTCACTTAAAAATGTATGTTACAACTACAGTGGTCATTGCCTATTAGTACAATGTAATATAGTGGATTACTTATAATAGATTAACCATCCAATAGAAGGTTTTATAGTGGACTTGGAAAACCTAATAGAAGGTTACAATGAGATATTTGGTCAACTATAAATGCGTATTACAGTGAACTTTTGACTATTATAGTAAACTTTTGATAACTGTAATAACAGATTTTCTTGTCGTGTTAATTTCTCTCCATGCATTATTATTTTGGAATATCTTCTTATCTCATAAATATATTTCAAATGTATATTGAAATAAAATCCACTGAATCACTAGCTTAATATTAGAAATAGATATGTTTACGATTTTTTAAATTTTAAATTTAATATTTCACTGTATTATTATCTGATTATGTTAATTGCATAGTTACTAGTGTTGCTTGTACATATATGTCTACTTTTTTTTTTTAAGAGGAAAAATTAATCTATTTCACTGATTACCAGGCATTTTTTAATCTCAAAACATGTTTAACTAAGTCATGAATAATTTTTACTTTTTAATAATCAAAATTGAAATACTATAAAGCTAATGACTATTAGTTGTTAATATGAATGACATTAAACTTAATCATTTTAAATAAGATTTTATATTCAAGTATGATGAATAAAAATGTGATTAGAAAGAAGAGATTTCACTAAAAATAATAAGTTGATTGAATCAATCAAATTTTTTAACCAAAATTAAGTATTAGAAAAGTTGATGAACATTTGGTAATTAAAAAAGATGATGACCACTTTTGTTAAAGGAACGATTTTGGCCTGAATACCACGATTTGTAGTGATCAATAATTATAATAATTATTCTGGAGTTTGATCAAGCACCCTGTTTTATTAGTATTTTGTCAGTAATTAAACGAATGAAAAGTCTGTTCCACCTTTATTGGATCTGAATCTGATGCACAACATGTATGCAGTATGCCTATTCTTATATCTAATTAGTGGATTTTCCTCAATAATTTTACACTGAATTTATTTTTATAATAAAAACATTTCAATATATGTCAAAATCAATTTTAACTTTTAATCAAAATTTATTTTTCAAAATCAATTTTAATTAAAAATTAATTTTACTAACCTTCTTACAAATACACTATCAAATTGTTTGCTTTACATGCCATTTTTCTTGTCTTATATTCCCTTACCTATATAAATAAAAATAACTAACATAATGTAGTTTGGTTGGTAGATAGTATTGTTCCTTAAACATGTAATTAGGGGTTTGAACCTTAATCGGTATATATGAAGAAACACTCATTGGAAAGGGATTAACCCCTTAATTGGATCTCAGTACCTTGAGGGATTCGTCTCGTCTTGGACTTTCAGCTTATATGGTGTGTATTGAATACCATTGTCTCAATATCTCATCAATGCTTAATGGTTTGGGATCCTAAGATAAAAATTTAACAAGTGACATCATGTGTGAGAAGTTAATTAGGAACACTATCATGTGGAGGACATTTATAATCAAAGAGTAGGCTCATTGCATCAGTAAGACTCACTTATAAGACATGTTTAAGTTCATTATCTGACCAATTAGTATTAATTTCTTGTACTTTAATGTGTAAACCAACCAAATAAAAGTACTATTTTAAAACTTGTAAAATAGTGACCAAATCAACTGGCTCAAACTAAATTATAAATTATACTTTATTCATACATGTAACATCCTGAATAGCATTATTGCTAATTCATGAGTTATAATGACAGACGAAAGGAGATTAGCCAAAAATGAGAGAATATTTTGAGATAAAGTGATTGATGTCTATGAAACAATACAAATAGTTCAGCTAAATATATAGGAATAGTTTCAAACTTGTAAAATTGTGTCACACTCTTACAAAGTGGGTGAGTTATTAAAGGGGGTATGCATGAGTGGTATCAAACTTGTAAAATTACACCAAACCCTTACCCACAATGGGTTATATAAGGGGTGAATAAATATTGGTAACTTTATAAAAAAAAAACACTCTTATATCACATTTCAAGTACTTGAGTTCAGGTTTTTAATAAAATCTTTAGCTTATAAAAAAAAAAAAAAAAAACACTCCACCCATATATTGGGCTAACCCAGTGTTCCGTTGGTCACAAGCTTTGTGTGGAAGGACCCATTTAAAATAGCTGCTCGTGTCAACATATTTTGCCTTAGCTATTTAGATATTAAAAAAAATTACTTGCAAACAAATTTTAATTTAATTAATTAAGAAGATTTTAGATATTGTTTATAATTTTATCTAGCTAATTCCAGTGCAATATTAAGCTGAAATGTAATTTCTCTGTGTAAATATATACATTATAAATTAATATCGAGTAAGGTAATTTTTATCTCTTATGATTAGCTTCGCTCTAGTTCTCTCTATTTTCCCAAATGTTTAAAGTTTATATTTATCTCCATTTTATTATTTATTTTTTTAAATTGTACTCAATAAAATTGATTATTCACGTAAAAAAATAAATTTTCATTGTGTATCTTGACACAATGAAAACAAGTTTATACGAAATAATTGAACATGAAAAAAAATGAAATGAAATGCTATCATAGAAGAAGTAATAAAGGTTCAAAAGCTCATGAAGAAGACAATGGAAGCAAAGTAGAACAATACTTGCATGAGAAAAAAGTGAGAAAATGTTTGAAGAAAACTAGGAGGTGATGAAAATGAGAGTATATCAAAACTATCTTTTTAAATTTAATTTAATTGATTAATAGTGTCACTCCCACCTAAAATGAGAGTATACAAAAAATTAGAAAATGATGACAAAATTTAACTTAAAATATTGTCTCCATCAGGCTATTTGAGTCCATCTAAAAATTAATAATAATTTTGCTCATTACAAATAAAGAGTAATAATTCAAAATTACAAAAATAATATCATCAAATAAAATTAAAAAAATGAAAAAATACATATTGACTTTTTACTTCCTATTATCTTGCTTTTTGGTACTTATATATCTATCTTTATAGTATATACATTTTTATCAAACTAGCTTCCAACAAGTTTCCCAAATCTTTCTTTACAAAATTTGTTTTCTAAAAGACAAACTTACATAAAGCATCACTCATCCTTTTTACACCCATACTTCTATGTAATATATACACTTTATTTTCTACTTTAAAGGGAAAGACAAATTCACTCATTTTTATTAAATTACACATAACTTCATTGTTTTTTATTTTCTTACATTAACTTCTATTTAAATTTAAGAATATTTACATGTTTAAAAATATTACACTAACCGTCTCTTAAACTTTACCATCTTACAAGATGCAAAAACAATAATTTAAAAAAAAAAAATATATATATATATATATATATATAATTATGCTAAACTTTAAAAAATATTACTATAATTTGATATTTTTATTTATACACTCACCCCCATTCCATGCATGACGAGAACACTCGACGTTCTCCTTCCTTTTCTTTTTCCTTTTTTACCTTCTTCTCTCATCAACACCTTACACAACAACCTCAATGCCATTAAAGAGTCTCTTCATACACGCTCACAACAATCACCACACATTTTCTCCATTTTTTCCCATCACAGCAACCAACCACCAAAGAATAAATTTCTCTCACTTTAACATTGAAACGCAAAAGCATTCAACCAATACATAATAAGTTGCACTCGTGATCGTTGCATGTTTTTATATACCCCTTTTTTAATTTTTTAGTTATTTTACTTTATCTATAATTGTTGTTCCATGGTAACTCATTCAAGTTTCAATAGTCATGTCTCTGGTAAACTAGTCTCCTGTTCCTAATTTATTTTTTATATATGTTTCTACACACATTGAACGGATCTTCCTCCTTGATGTCCCAAGCTTTTAATCCAAGAGTTTCTCCACACTAATACAGGTGAGGTACCTGCGAAAGCACTTCGACATTCAAGTCATAGGAGAGTTGACTAATGTACTGGAAGATATAGTATGTCAACAAGAAAGTTGTATTATAATTCAGCTATCAAACCTATACATTCGTTGTGTTATTTATAGTGTTTTACCTCTATGGGTTTGGGCCTGTAAAGGATGATTTAGATCTATCTTATCTATAAAAGATAAGTAGGGTTTATCTTTTACTAATAAGGGATAATTTAGACTTTTCCTTGTATTGGGTCCCACACTTCGATAACAAGTCGGGTTGTGCAGAGAGTAGACTCGACTTTGAGCTATCATCCATTCTCAAGGTAGATCTAATTTAGGGCAGGTTCGGCCTAGGGTAGGTCTGGGTTGGGGGGTCTTTCCAGTACACAACCCCATCAGCATCATGGAGTGAAGTGATGAAGATGTTTGAAGTGTTACTAAGGTTCATTCCATTAGGGGAAGGCCCGCCATAGGTCCGATTTAGATAGCCTAGAATGAGGTCTAGCGGATCCTAGGGTTGCTGATTTTTCCTGCAATTCACTATTGAGTACTGTTCATGTTAGATTTGGTACGTTCATTAGAGGGTTTAATAGCATGTGAGAAGATGGCAATCTTGGGCCTATATGTTGATTGATCTAATAGTGCTCCTCAATCCGCCTCTTAGACCTCCTTGGGCTTTTGCCTAATAAATAAGGGACGGTTGTTCATTAATTCCATACTATTTTCTCTTCGCTCCAAAAGTTCCAAGTCGTCCTTTCTAGCTTCCTTTAAGGTATTTTTCGTCTATTTTTCTTTGTTTCTTCGTTTCATATGGCTTTCGAGTCTAGCTCTTCAATAAGGAAGGTGTCTCCTCCCTCATTTGCCAGCTCTATCACACAAGTGTGGGCTAGCACCCCTGACCAGGTAGAGGAGGGATTTACTGCCTTTGCACCAGGGGGCTCCGTCGAAGGGTCCCTGTCTCATGATGAACACTCTTCTTCTGAGAGGGCCCAAAAATATCCTCCATGCTCCATTGCTAGGGATGATCATATATCTTTTTATGATACCTTTCCCTTCTACCCCCTTGATAACCCGATGTTGGCACTTTTTATAATGAGGGGTTGTCGAGGCAACGAGACTCTCGATTCTTACTTAGTTTTTAGGAATACTCCCCTTTCGGACAACTAGGACATCTTTTATGTGTACACCTATCTTTTTAAAGACCTAGACGTAGAAATTCCCTTTGACAACTTCACAATGATGTGTTGCGCGTGATGAATTGTGTGCTACCAAGATCCATCCTAATGTATGGGCTATCCTAAAGGCCTTTAGGACCTTTTACCGTTTTTCTTACGTTAAAGCCACCATGAGTCTTTTCTTTCACTTCTATCGGACCTCTCCGGTTAGTTCGGTTAGATGGTCTTCTATGAGTCTCGTTGTCGGGTGCCCTTTGTTTGAGGGTTTTACCACCTCTTAAAAAGAGTTTAAGTCCAAATTTATGAAGACTGTGTTAAAGCTGGATCATGCAGGTAATTACTTTTATGACCGGGAGGGGAAACCCTTGTTTCCCTTTAGTTGGTAGTAGGATCCTCTCCATTTGTTTGCACTGGCCTTTAAGATGTTCATTGAGCAAGAGAAGATGGACACAACGTTCCAAATGTCACTACCCAAGTGTTTTCCTACTTCCTGAGTGTTTCGCTTGTGGCGCTTACCCAACCCAGTTTGGGATTTGGAGGTAAAAGATGACTTTGTTAGGTCAAGTCTACTCTCCTTATCTATGACTTATGTTTGTGCTAACATTTGTGTGTTTAATGTTGTAGGAATCATCAAAAGCATGTCAAGTGATGATGAGACCATCCTCCTCCAATTCCTCTCTGAGATTGAACTATGATCTCCCTCGAAAGTCAATTTTAGAACTCCTCTACCGCTTTGAATGGATCCCGACCCCTTGCTGAAGGAGCCTTCCACGGATGTCATACCTTCGATCACTGTCATCGTCCGCCACCTTTGACCGCCGGTCGTTGGTCGTTACCTCTGATCTCAGGTCATTGGTCGCCACCTCCAATTCCCAATTATAGGTCGCCACCTCCGACCGCCAATCACCAACTATCACTTTTGACTACCAATCATTAACCACCACCTACAACTGCTGGGCACCGGCCATCACCTCTAACTTCTACCTCTAAAACCAACCACCCGTCATTGACCGTCAATTTTTTATATCTAAGGAGAAAATTTTGTATTTTGTTAAGATTTGAAAAAATATTTTAAATTTAAAAATCAAAATAATATTATTTTTAAAAATTTAAAAACATAAAACCAAAATTATTTTTTTTATATAAATTTCAAAACTTAAAAACCAAAAATACTCTCAACTTTACCTAAATTTTTGAAGTTCTCTAAAAAACAAACACTATTGCTAAACTTTTTTCTTTCTTTACAATGACATGAAACAAACACACAGTAAATTAGCTTGATGTTATTGATAATGAATAACATAATATATTTGTGAATTATTTATTTTTGTAGTCAAAATTCATTACGGAGTAAAAACTTTTAATTTTCTGTGTAAGAATAAATGTTTAAGGCACTCATGAATAGAAAACCGAATCATGCATGATGTATATAGCACTAATATTAATATTATATATATATATATATATATATATATATATATATATATATATATATATATATATCATCTGTCAAAAAAACAAAAAAAATAGCACTATATATTGTAGAAGTTGACAAAAGGCAAGACAATTGATTATATATATAGAAAAACCCTAAAATGGCAATTCCATATATAAGTGATCGCCGGAGGTATATGGAATCAACCAAAGGTATCTAAATCAAAATATAGAATTATAGATTCTTGCAGACAAAAATTGTCAATCAAAAACCGACACCAAGATAAAAGACAAAGACAAACATTTTTATTTTAAATTTAATGAACAGATGATTGTACAATAAATAATTTATTTATATATTGTTTAATTGTTTAAGTTTAGATAACATTTGATGATCTCATCCTCTAGAGTTTAAATAACAATTTATTTAAGATCAAAATTCAGATGGATATATAATAATACAGAGTATATCCCTCTAATTTTTTTAAGTCCTTAATTGTTATATTTTAAAAACTTAAATTATAAAATTAATTGATATCTTAATAATTGAATAGAAAACTATAAGGACTACAGTTTAGACTTTAATTTCTTTTTTTTTTAACAGACTTTAATCTCTATATAACATATAGATCGAGTTCATATTAAGCGTAAGTCTGAAAACTGGAAAAAAAAAAGATAACATGCACTAATCATTATAATATTTTTTTGGCACAATAATGATAATAAGG
Organism: Psophocarpus tetragonolobus; assembly: GCA_037954015.1. Lineage (NCBI taxonomy): Eukaryota > Viridiplantae > Streptophyta > Magnoliopsida > Fabales > Fabaceae > Psophocarpus > Psophocarpus tetragonolobus. Next base: position 27,929,544 of record CM075696.1, on the reverse strand, counting down.
AATTTTATTATTTTTAATAAATTATTATTTCATACTTATAAATTATTCTTCATAATTATTTAATAAAACTTTTAATAAAATCATTTTCATATTTTTTTAAGAGTGAAGGAAATTTTGGTTCCAAAAAGATTATAGTGGTGCAGCTAGGTTTTGAAAGATTTTTTTTACACGTTCATTCTCAATTTTTCATTCAATTAGCAAGTTCATTCCCCTGTTAAGCTAATGAATATATAATTATGTTTACCATCATATATACTTAGTGGTGGCTAAAAACAGCCACAATCTTTTTAAAAATTTTCTTTATTATCCTAATCTTTAAAATAATTGTAATGGTTAAAATTTTAGCAGCAATTCTTTTACAACAGTTTTATAAAATTGTTTTCAGTATTATTTTAGTATTTAAAAATAAAAAAACTTGTTTGATTAGTATTTTCTTAAATAGATTTAAAAACCAGTTTTGATTTTTTAATTTTTAAAAATTAAAGGGGAATAACTTTAAGTAGTTTTGTTTTTCAGTTTCGTGTTTTTGCTTTGAAAACTCAAAATACAAGGAGAATATAAGTTGTGTTTGTTTTTCATTAATGACATTTCTATAAATATAAACAAGTTTTTTCATTTTCAAATAGTTTTCAAATAACACTTACTAAACTAGTATTTTTTTTCTCTTCTTTTGAAAACAGTTCTTGAAAACTGTTTTTAAAACTCTTTTAAAAAACAAAAAAATAAAACTAAATCAATTAAGTCATAGTGTTTATTTGATAATAATTTTAGTATTTTAGTATTTAAAAACTAAAAAACTAGTTTGATTACTATTTTTTTAAAACAGTTTTCGGAAACAGTTTTGGTCTTTTAATTTTTTAAAACTAAAAAACAAGAGTAACTATAAGTAATTTTTCTTTTCAGTTTTCTATTTTTGTTTTGAAAACTCAAAATACAATGAGAAATATATTGTCTTTTACTTTTCATTAATGAAATTTCAGTAAATATAAGCAAGTTTCTTCATTTTCACATCTTCCAAAAAATCTTCAAATAACATTTATCAAATAAGTTTTTCTTTTCTTTTATTTAAAAAACAATCTTTTGAAAATTATTCTTAAAAATTTTTGTTTTAAAATTTAAAAAATTAGCAAACCAATCAGTCTCCTAATCTTTAGTGGGAGGTGGGAGGGATTGTTAGTGGGGTTGTCTTGTGGTGATTGTGGTGGAAAGGAGTTATGGGTGACTTGTAGTGGTTTGGGATGATTTTGATGGTATTTTTTCTGTGTGATTTTTCTGGTTTGTATAATTTAGTGAAATCTATTTTTTAGTGATTAAAAGCTGTTAAAAAATTTTTAAATGATTAATATAAGTGTGACTTTTTAAATGATTTTACTATTTTTTAGTGAAATCTATATAATATAAGAGGACTTTTTTTCAAAAAAAGTCTTTGGGGCTTTAAGCCACTATTAATCTTACCACATATGCAGTACTATTTACTCTTTTCTAAAACTATGTTATTATTAATATTATGCATACAAAAAACAAATTCTTTCTAATAATGTAATTAAAACATTTTTCTTTCATGTAACAGTAAGTGACCAATTTAATATTTGAAATTGTGATTCAATATTTCAATGTCACTTTAATATTAGATGTAAGAAAAATCTTTCTTATATTATGACGAGTCAAAGTCTAATATAACTATAAAAAAAATGTGTATATTTAAAGTTGTGAACAAAACTTGATAAAGAGCTAACTAAATTGTGAATAAAACTTGATAAAAAGGTTAATAAGAGAGGAAAATCTTGTACACATAAACTCATAAGTTTATTGTAGTGTAACTCGGTTGATTTGTTTTAATCTTGTGTGTTTTTTTTAATTATTTAAATTCTCTCTTAGCGAGGTTACTAGGATGTATGGTTTTTAACTACATCAAAATTGTTTATAATCATTGTTCTGTTTTAGTCAAACTAAACATTATAATTATATGTATTTAATATATGTTGTTGTTAATTATTAGTGTTTCTTTTTATTAATTACCCAATATATATATACTAAGTCTACTAAAGAGACATGTAACTTTAGTTTTCACTGCCAAAGATATTTTGAGCAATTCCTATTTTTCTTTTTCTTTTCTCTCTTTCTCTTTGCTCTTTTAATGTTCTCATTTTTTTAAGTTTATAGTCTCGAAGAAGAAGTTTCTATTGTATCTTATGAGACTTGTTGAATATTCTCATATAAGTCTTTTAAGACAGTAATCAAAATGCCTCAGAGAGTTTAATTTATTCTTCTAATTGAGGATTGACAACACTAACAAGTCTAAAAAATATCTCCAAACTTGCACTTCATTACTTATTTTAGTCTAAAGTTATATAGAGCATAACATACTATTTATGTGATAATATTAATATATGCTCATGTGGTAAAAATAACATAATAAAGGTTTTAGATGTTTCTTTTGTAGAGTGATTATCACACCTGATCTTATGCATGAAGAAGATCAAATCAATCATGTCTTAGTTTTCTTGTTTTAACTTTTGTTACAGGAAAGTTTTCATTTGTATTAAAGGTGGGGAGTTTCTTTAAAATGCCTTATCTCTATAGTTGTATATGTAACTTTTATGAGTTGTGAGTTGTGATTGAGCTGCTAATAAAAATATTTGCTTATTTAAAAGAAAAAACTAAATTTAGGGACTTAAATGAAACATATTATAATTTTAATTTTTTAAAATTTCACAAATTTAAAGAATTAAATGACAATCAATTTCAAAAACTAAAAGTGTATATTTTCTTTCTAAATCTTATTTTTACTAAATATTTTAATCCTATAACACCAATTGTGTAGTGAGTGTTAATAGTCACCGCTCAACTAGTGTGTGTATGGGACAATATTGTTAAAATTGATTTTAGTTAAAAATAATTTTCAAATAATGTGATTTATATTTGGGTGTTTTTTCTATAAATGTGGATTAAGAGTAAAATTTAATATAAAATTATTAATTTAATGAAAAACCTACTTCAAGTTGCTTCAACTTATAATTAATTCTAATCTTTTTTACCTGAAATTTGTCTAAAATCAATTATAACTTTAAAATGAATCAATTTTGTAACGTGTTGCCAAACATACATTATTGCTGTAAAAAAATCATACAATATCACGAAAGAGATATGTTTTATTCTTGAATAAAAGAAAATCATACATTATTGGCATAAAAAGATACATACATTTTTTTAAGGAAAATTCACACTTGTTCAATAACATTCTATAATTAATAAATACATTAAAATCATATAGCTAACAAAGTTATAATTATACAAGTTTACCTATCGCTACTTAGTTCTTATGGATTTAGAATGAAATTATAAATAAAGTATTCTTTATATTTAAGTATTTTAAAAATATAAATATATATTACTTTAAAATAAACTATTACTTTTATCATATTAAATGAATAATAAAATCTAACAATTTTTTTAAAAAAATATATTATATTTTTATTCAATCCACTCATATGATATTATCTATTATTCGTTTTATAGATATTTGAATATAAGATCAGTTAGCACCCAACCTTAAAAAGTATACTTGTATTCTTAAAAAAGAATCCTTTATTTCATTTTTAAAAAACAAAAAATTCCCATGATCTTAAAAAACAGATATTAAGGTATACAATATGTATATAATTTTTTAATAGTATAATTTTATCTCTTATATAAGTCTTTTATTTTTTTTTTTACTCTACTTTGTTATTTCTCTCACCAAGATGAATTCATATATAAAAAAAACATAAAATCATAATTTCTAATAATTTTTAAGGTAACAATATTATTAGTGTATTTTATCTTATTAGTATATTCTACTCATTGGGTAGAGTTCAATTGATAACACACCTGAATGTGTGGACAAAATCTGAATTCGAATAACACATAAGACACTCTTAAAAAATAGCAAGAACTATTAAGTATGATTAAATCTCACGTGAAAATCAACTAAATATCATATTTGAGGCAGCTTTAAATTTGAACTCGAAATGGTTAGCCTATCATCAAGACTGAGTGCCGCCCTACAAGTACTGCCAAAAGCCAAAGCTGGCGTCAAAGGTTGAAACCTGCGTGACACAATAACCAAACATAGCGTCTAGGTCTAGGTTACCCTGTTGTCTATGTCGCACTTTGTGTCTTGTTACTTGTTTTAAGTGTCACATTCATTCTCACTACAATATCATCATTCCACGGTCACTTTCCATTCATCATTCACATTAAAAAAAAAAACATTCTCTCATTAGATTCCTTGGCACTCACAATTAGTACTTTCCAATTCCAACTATGCAACTTCTCACCCAAATCCAACAATTGTGCAATTCTCAACTGTGATCATCGGAATCACAAGAAATGAAGTTTGGGAAAGAGTTCAAGACCCATTTGGAAGACACCATACCTGAGTGGAGGGACAAGTTCCTTTGCTACAAACCTCTTAAGAAGCTTCTCAAACACCACCTTCCTTCCACCAATAACACTGCTTCTCACACTATCATCGATCTCCCTCTTCACCTTCTGCAACAACCCTCTTCACCACAGCTTCTCCAGGCTTGGTTCGTTAGGATCCTCAATGAAGAGCTTGAAAAGTTCAATGATTTCTATGTCGATAAAGAAGAAGAGTTTGTTATCCGCTTCCAGGTTCTTTCAACCACCCCTTTTTTGTTTCTTCTCATTGGTTTCTTGCAAAATTGATAGTTGGTAAATTGTGAAGGTTTTACATTGCGGTCGTTGTTTCATTCGGAATCTTCATGTCTAGGAAAATTGTGGCAGATGTGGCCGGAGTTGGGGTTGGGGAAAACCTAAAGATTGTCTTTTTAAAACCTGGAAATTGTGTTTGCTCAATTGGGCATTTGAGAAGGCCGGGGTTGTGCTTGTGAAAAATCCAAAGATTGGATTTTTAAATCCTTGAAATTATATTTGCACAATTGGGTGATTGAGAAAGCTCTTGGCTTGTTCAAAACCCTTTTTTTTTTTTGGTATATGTGTAAGCATGTGTTGTGGTGGCTACGTGGTATGTTTTGCCCCGAAGTCCGAAAAAAATAATTTTTAACACCGTAGATTTTATCATGGGGGTGTCTGCAGTGTGGAAAATTGTATTTTTATGTAAAAGAAACTGACCCCAATCCACTCTTATCTATTTTGATCAAACTGGGCAGTTGATAATTAGAAAACTGTATTTTTATGGGAAACAAACTGACCCCAATCCACTGTCATTAATTTCGATCAAACTGGGCACTTGATAATTAGGAAATTGTGTTTGCATAGTTGGGTGTTTAAAAAGGTATTGGCACGATAAGTTTAGACAGATACACAGCAAAAATGCTGAAGTTTTTATTAAATTATTATGAATACCTAAAATTTGTTGGGTTGTGTGTTCTGCCCAGCAATATGCCTGCAGATGTCCGATTATGATACTATATGAATTATTTGATTTTTATAAGAAATATTCAATTTAATATAGTATACAAATTCTATACAATATTTTTCAGTTGACTTGAAAAGTTCAATAGAATCAATACCTTCCATTCCATCCGTTTGTTTATAATCCTACTACACATTAATACCATAGTCTGTCTGTTTTTAGGTTTTATTATCCTAGTCATCCAATATGTTCGTACAGTATACTCAGTTGCTGAATCAATCTATTAGTAAATTGAGTTTGTCAGACTTGAGTGTAATTCACATTTCAAATTGCTGGGAGTTGCAGATAAAAATAGTTATGATTTTGTGTCTTGGACTTAAGAGAAGACACTCTTGTAACATTGTCACCCTGTCAACTTTCATCCACAATCTGCAAAATGAATTAAGATCAGAACTGGAATTTTCTAACTTCCAAATGGTATACTTATACGAGTAGTTGCCTGATGTATGAGCTCAAGCACATGTATAATGAATTTTTAGTAATCTAAAGATTTATGAAACTTATAGCTGTGCAAGAAGGGTCCACGCTCCTAGGTTTCTAGCTAGCTAACTAACTAATTAACTGGACTCCAAACTACATCAAGTAATGTAATCAGGCTTCTTTGTTTTGCATATGGCGCAAGGTGCAACACTCATCATATTCCTGGTGATTAATTTATGACATTGGTAAATGGTATGTATGTGCCTTCATGGATGGCTTAGGATTCAGATTCATTGTCTCTGTTTTTCTCTCTGATGGGGCTTATGCAGCTCCTATGAGACCCTACAAATTAGAGTGATTTTCCTTTTCCCCAAACAGTTTGATTCTCAAGTTTTAATCAATACGATGAAAAATAAAATGGCATATCATAAATAACAAATAGTAATTAACATGCGATAAATACATATATTATTCTTCTAGTATGCAGCTGATCTATATGTACTCAATTCAATTAGTTATAAGGTTATAAATACTAGATTTCTCAATGTTTTCTTTCTGCAAGCTGGATAAAATCTCTTTTCCAGTGCAAAATTCATCCAATTCTGTATGTGAAACATGAAATTAGCAATGTTGTATCTCACCAAACCCAATTTGATTGGTGATGTTCAAGAGCGGATCTAGCTAATCTCATGTATATTTTAGTTATGAATTGTGTACTGAATCCAACTATTCAAGTGCTTGACCAACATAAAAATATTGGTCCATAACTGGAGAATATCTTTCTATTATAATACCATTTATTCATTATTGACAAGATACAGCTCTGTTTCTTCCCTGATTTTTGCCTGAAACTTTGAATAGGAGCTGAAAGAGAGAATTGAATGTCTTAAAGAAAAAAGCAGCCAGAGTGAAATGTACACTTCTGACTGTGAATTCAGTGAAGAAATGATGGACATCAGGAAGGACTTGGTAACCATCCATGGAGAGATGGTGCTACTCAAAAACTACAGTTCCTTAAACTTTGCAGGTACATCATCTGATTAAATCTAGTATGTATCCTTTTTTATCTATGTCTGTACTCTGTTGTGGAAGTTGGATTTCTGTAAGGTTTCCTGATATTGCCTAAATAGATATTAGGATTCATATAATCTCATAATGTCTCTCTGCCTTATTTATTGTAAAGGCAGGTAAGTGTTGTTTTCAGGAGGTGTGCATAAGTGTAGGTAGGGTCAGGGTATATGCCTTTTTGTTTTCTCTGTTTGGTGGGTGATGTTTCCTTTTCATGTAGGCTTTTTGCTTTTGTCTTCGAGTCAATAGCATTGTGGTTACTTAATATTAGTCATTAATATCTTGTAACTACTCTTATGCTTGGCTCTTTTTTGGCTGTAGTTATCTGTTGTTCTGCATCTCTGATGCTGTTAAATATTAATAAATCTCTCTTGCTTACAAAAAAAAAAAAAATTATAGGATTCATATATTTGAAGAATATATATTATATTGTAATTTGTATGTCTGACGGGTTTCAGTTAGGTGATTGTTAAATCTCAGGATATTAACCTATTTCCATTTCAACAGGACTAGTTAAAATTTTGAAGAAGTATGATAAAAGAACTGGTGGGTTATTACGTTTGCCTTTTACGCAACTTGTTCTTCGACAACCTTTTTTCACTACTGAGCCTCTCACAAGGTTAGTTCATGAATGTGAGGAAAATCTAGAACTACTCTTTCCCCTACAATCAGAAGTAGTCCAATCTACTCCCTCACCAGAAAATCAGTCTAGACCACCTGTAGATAGCACTACAAATGTCTTACCCGAGGCATCCTCAACTCTTGGCGATGAAACCGTGTACATATATCGTAGCACTCTTGCTGCTATGAGAGCCATAAAGGGTCTTCAGAAAGCAAGCTCCACCTGCAATCCATTTTCCTTTTCTTCCCTCTTTAGCAACCAAGATGGTGATGGTACTGGTGCTGTAACAACTGAAAACTCAGCAGCAAATTCTCCAGCTACCTTACAGAATGAAGAAAGCATCGGCAAAGAGGAAGCAGACTCTGACTCTGTGTAGGAAAAATTTTCATTTATGATTGCTTACTGTATCTTCTTTTGGCTTTTGCTGTTTCAGCCTTGGTTGAAGTTGAAACTAAATGAAATGGTTCGTGTTGTTCGTATAAACAATAAATCACATGCTAACTAGTGATATGTACTTTCTTTAGCATTTAACTTGGAAAATAATACCTGCATTTTGTTTTCTTACATTTCACTTTTATACCACTCTATATGCTTCCTTGTAACACTTGCTGTTTTATTTTTAAATTGTGACGGTATGTGGTAACATTGATATACAATAACATTCAACTCAAAGTGATAAGCTTATCCAATGTTTGTTTACTTTCCACTTTTACACGGAACCTCTCTATATGCTTTATTGTAACTCTTTGTATTTTATGTTCAATAGTTTTAAATTGTAATGGCAAGAAGCATGCCTTAATATCTAGGGTTTGTAGGTTGTATCAGTATCTGTCAGAACATTAAAATTGGATGTGCAAACCATTTCTAAATGGTGCCTCTGGATCATGTTGTTAACATTATAGGAGATTTGAACTGTAGTATAATTGTAACGGTATGTATGAGATACATGAATAAAAAGTAAATATTGAATGACAGTTTACAAGTAACAACCAAAATTTTCCTCACTAAATGATAACAAAGTAATATGTGTATAGACATGATTTTGCTTTATGGATGTCTCTTACAATTGAAAGAAATAGAAAGCTTATGTCCCTTGTGAAAATTTTCTATTCCTTGATTTTGCATGGCCATGGGGTATACTCTTTCCTTCAGCATATTTTTTATCTGGCCCTTCTCTCTTCATCTTCATCATCATCATCATCATCATATTTAAATGGAAGGGGAACTGATTTAAATGCCAGGTACTTGCCCACATTGTTCAAGTGTTCATTTCTAACCTGATCAAGGACAATCATTTAGCCTTATTAATCACTTAGAGCCAATTCCATCTAAGCACTATAGAATCAGGGTGTTTAGGTAAACAGCTTAATTTGACTCTTGTTAAGTTGTTATTCTAACTAAAGACGAAATAGAGCCAAACTGTTTTCATATAACATGTGAATTATTTTCATAAACTTTCAAGTACTTATTCAAATAACTTCTCTAAATATTTAAATAAGTAGATGAGTGATAACTGATAGGATACCACAATAAACTGAGTTTAAAAGGGGAAATATGTTTACCATATATCTAAAACGATCTGCTCTATTTGCTCTTAGAAGATTTCTTGCATATATGAGTACCAGAAGGGTCACAATGAGAGCAAGGGAGCAGCCAGTCAACAGTCCTAGCATATGAAACAGTTAATGCTCAAGAGAGAAAGTAAACAGAATATTGTTTTCTTCTTTATATACAAGTAGTACAGTTACACAGACTAAGTTAAGTAGATGATAGTACAATTTCATTTAAAAGATAACCACTAATTGGAGCTCAATTCATACCCAACAAGAATGTTACTCTGTGTCGTTCCCGTTTAGCACTTGGTCTCAATGTTTCCTTTCCTTTTCTGCGATTTCCATTTGCAAAGTGCTTAATGAAGACTGATTCCACCTTATCCATAAGTCTATTAACCTGTTCAAAACAAGATGTAGCAGGCAGCACTGTAGTGTTGGAAAACAACTTTTTTGATGAATTGAAAGATGAGAGCAAATGTTTTGAAGGTAGAACCTCATCTGTATTGCCAAAGTATGAATTATCAACCACTTTTAAGTACTCCTTTGATGCATTCCTTTCAGTGATCTACAGTAGTAATAGTTCAACAGAACTAAATTAAAAAAACTGCTGCCAAATATAATCTTGACCAGATCACACTAATATTCTCCAAAACTAGAACAGGATGAATGAAGATTAATTATAAAAAATAATTTTTAATTATATCACAATATATGGATGAATGAAGATTAATTTCTTCTAATTAAATTGTTGTATAATTAAATATTACAATGGAAGAAATTCAAACAAACTAGTACAGGAAATGAAGAGTGTTATAGGTTTGATTGATTTTGAAGAAAAAAATTATCTAAGCTAGTCATTTTGATTTTTTTACAACAACACCCTTTAAGTTTTTATAAATAAAATTTCACTTTTTTTTTTAAATTTTTTTATATCAATCCGTTATGATTAAAAACATTATACAAATACTTTTATATTTAAAAATATTAAATTAACTTTTCTTTCAAATCTTATATTGACACCTTAGAATAAAATAAGAATAATAATACAGAAGTATTTGTATATTTACACAAAACTTCAAAGGGCCTTAATAACTCAAAATTAAAATAAGATTACTTGACTTAAAAGTATTAAATACAGAAGTATTTGATATTTTATTTTTTATTTTGGAGAGAGTATTAAATAAATTAATGGTAAGATATATAATAAATATAATAAAAGATAATTTAAACTATTAAATATTTTCATTATAAGTCAATAACAACTAATAATAACACTACTATTCAAATTAATATATACCTTTAAAAGTAAATTCCGCTACTTAATTATTGTAATTATGTAAATTTAACCAAATAGTTACTTAAAAAACACCTTCAATTAAATATAATCTTATAAATAAATATAACTATGTCATAATTTTATAAACATATAAAAATAACAATATAACACGAGTAATATCATAAAGAGTTTAATTAGTATGCACTGACAGTGTAAAAGAGTTTTACACTGACGTGCAATCATAATTCTTTATTTATGACTTTTAAAATATTAATTGGTAAAGTCAACAAACTTACCATAAATGAAAGATTGTGCTTAAATGTCAATATAAAAAGTTTTATATCAATAGTGTATACTAATTAAACTCTATCATAAATTTATAAATAATTATATATATATATATATATATATATATATATATATATATAACTTTGATTTGGATGGAATTCAAAATCAAATTTGAATTCATCCAATCTAATAGAATAAAAATATTTGACTTTTGATCTATTTGATTTTTAACTTTTTAGATTATCTTTTTAGTTTTTGGTTGATTGAACGCGCACTAAAAAACATGAAATATGTCTACAATAATTTTTATCTACAAACTAAGCGTAGTAAAACTTCAAAAACTTAAAAAATCATATACATATGCATGTTTAGTGTACATAAAAAATTTATAATATTATGATAGATATGGTAAGTGTAAGTAAAATTAAAAAAAAAAAAACCCTAAAAATTATATTTAGGAAACATAAATAATCTTCTAAAAACACACACTGAATCAATGGTTTAGACACACTTCACCAAGAAATTGTTGTGTGGTTGGACAAAGACAAAGAGAGAGAAATTTAATTTATAAAATGTTGACAATTCATGTGGTTGATTGATGGTTCTAGTGCAAAAAGGTCGTCATGTTCATTTATGTGGTTTGCAAGTTTCAGACATATTTGGAAGACTAGAAATAATTCGATCTTTAATGGCAAGGTACTTGAGGTGCAAGAAATTGTTCTAGCTATATAGTTGAGCTACTGGGAGTGGAGCAGGACAACAAAGTTAACAGAACACTCCTTTACAAAATGGATTATGAATCCATACTACTATTTTTTATTATGTGTTATTTCTTTGGTTGGTGGGCTTATTGTTGATGGTTGACATTTTGTGTTGATCTTTTGGTTGGTTGGCTTGTTGTTGAGGGCTAACCTATTATATGTAAAACTTTATATTACACCAAGAAGGCATGTCTTGCGCTTCTCTTGGGTTTTTTATAAAATTCATTTGGTTTAAAAAAATGTATGAAATATTGAGAGTGGTAGGTTAATATACACATCTCATTATACTTACGAGGCTTGGCATCATTTATATGATGGTCCATGGAAGCTGAATTTCTACTAGAATATGGATCATTGGTGATAGAACTTTTGAACCCTACCACCTTATCCACTTTTGCTCTGAGAGTAATCAAAGCATTCATTTGCTTACTCAAATCACCAGCCTCCTCCATCACTTCATTCACCTTCTTTTTGAAGAATCCGTTGACTTTGTTAAACTCATTATCAAGCTTCCTAAAGAACTCAATCTCTTGTTGTTCTCCTCTTTCTTCAATTGCCTTGAGGAACAAGGTTTGGTAACACTCTTCTAAACCCTCTTTTTCTTGCTGTTTACTAATGAGTGTAACTTCATCATTATTATTTGTAGGTAACCCTCTATTTCAAACTCTAAGCCCACTAAAGGCTTTGTAGAGGGACACCCTTCTCTTCAGTGACCCTTTGGGGTAGATGTTACTAGTGCTGCTGATGATGATGTCTTTCCTTGTTTGCACCTTAACATTTCTTTGAGAATTGCTTTGAGTTTGTTGTAGTCCATGTATGCTTCTTACCATTCTTGCACCATTTCTAAAGCAAATGATTTCCCAACCTTCATCTTTGCTCTGAAAATATTGGTTTCTATTAACTTTCTTGTTTCCTTCTCACTCAATAATTTGCATGTTGTCTATGGTTTAGATTGAGAAACTTTATAGATAGAGGGGTTGTTTGGAGATTTTAAAAGAGTGTGCTCTACTTTGTATGTGTTGTTTTAAGGACATATATTGATGGACGTAGTCTTATAACTTACATATGAATATTCTTCCAACTAATTAATTGCATTGAACTATTCATGTTATCCATTTAAGCACTGAAATGTACATCTACTAATGTACACCAACCACTAAAATTCAAGTGGTCTAGTGGTAGAAACTAAATTAATGGATTTAAAAGATTTTTTAGACTGCTTTCCCTTTTGACATGCATTTCAAAGGCCATCTATAGAGAACTTTAAGTTAGGTAGGCCTACTACAAGATTTTTAGATTCAAGACTATTCAATTGACCTACATTAATGTGTGCAATGCGTCTATGCCAAAGTGATGATAAATCATCTCTAGAAGATAAGCATGTTATGTTTGATGTAGAATGATCATTGTCAAGCACATAGATGTTATTCACTTTCATTTCAACAAACAAAACATGATTTGATGCATCACTAATAGTGCAACACTCATTATCAAACTTGATTTTAAAATTCTTGTCACATAATTAACTTATACTAAGCAGATTGAATTTGAGATTATCAACAAGTAAAACATCATCAATCTGAATGGAGTCTTTGTTAGCAATGCTTCCAATACCAAGGGTTTGACCTTTATTGTTGTCTCCATAAGTGACAAAACCACGTGATTTTGGTTGTAAGGATATGAACTTGCTTCTATTTCCCGTCACGTGCCTTGAGCATCCACTGTCCAGGTACCATAGGGACTTCTTTGTTTTAAAGCACACCTGCAAAACAAGTTAATTGCTTATTTTGGTACCCAAATGGAGTTGGGTCCATTTGGATTAGTAAAAAGTTTGGATCCTTTGGGAATCCATACATATTTCCCACTTGGAACTCCAATCCTTCTGATAAGACAATTATAGGTAATATGTCCTTTGTGAAAACAATAATGACATGAAACATAAGGTCTATAAGATTTCCTAGAATTGAAAGTCTTTTTAAAGGCCTTTTTCTTAGTGGTATTATGATATCCAAGACCAACTTTTGAAGATATGCCATGTTGCTTTCTCAAAAGAGCATCAAGGTTAGCACTCCCCATGTTGAACTTAGAAAATGCTTTTGTAAGATATTCCACTTTACCTTCAAGCACTTTATAGTCAGCACAATTGGAGGAAGAAACATGATTACAATTAGAAATGGTTTTTAATTTCAAATTTTCATCTTTTAAAACTTCCATTTCTTTTTGAAAGTCTTTATACTAGCTTCATAATCCTTGATATGCTTTTTGAAACCAATATTGAGGCAACTTAATCTTTTAGCCTCACCATGCAATTCAACAAAAGCTTCTTGGATTTGGTCATAACCACACTCACAAGAAGAGTTAGAGTCAGAATCACTTGCCTCTTTTTCTATTTTGCCTTTAGTCATCAAGCAGAGGTTAGCTTCTTGGTCACTTTCACTTTCACTTGAGGATGTGGTGGAGGCATTATCTTCCCAAGCAATGTAAGCCTTCTTATTCTTATTTTTTGTGAATTTTGATCTAGGCTTTTCACTATTCTGCTTTCTGGAAGGACAATAAGCTTTTATGTGGCCTGTCTTACCACATTCAAAACAAGTGAACTTTGGAGCAGTTGTATTCCCCTTCTTTGATTGCTTTCTTCCACTTAAGAATGTTTCTTTGTTTTTCTTCTTCTTTATGAATCTTTTAAATTTCCTTACCATGAGACTCATGTCCTCAGATTCTAAAGATTCACTCTTAGTTTCTTCATCATCACTTGATTGATCATGAACTTTGAGTGCTAAGCCTTTGCCTTTCTTTTCCTTTTGTTTTTCTTCTACCATTCTAGCTATATCCATCTCATACTCCCTGAGTTTTCCAAAGAGTTCAACATTTGTCATGGTAGACAGGTTCTTTGACTTAGTGATCGCTGTCATGGTGGGTTGCTATTTGTGATTGAGAGATTTGAGTATCTTTACATTCAGCTCTTCTCCCTCAAATAGCTTTCCAAGTCCCTTTAGATGATTGATTATATGTGTAAATCTTTTCTGTACATCCACGATTATTTCACCTTGATTTATGCCAAACATCTTATATTCTTGGATCAAGGAATTCTTTTTAGCCCGTCTTACTTCAGGTGTACCTTCATGGGTGACTTGGATTAGATCCTACACTTCCTTAGCTGTATTGCATAATGATACCCTGAAAAACTCATCACTCTTCAAGACATAATGTATAATATTTAAGGCTTTTGAATCATTCTCAACACGTTTTATTTCATTAGTAGTCCACAAATCATATGGTTTTTCAACTATTTGATTTTCAATCATATATATAGGAATTTTATAATCGGTTAATACAGCTTGTCAAATGCCTCTATTTATAGAATCCATAAAAATTCTCATTCTAAATTTCCAAAAAGCATAGTTTTCACGAATGAAAAATGGTGGTCTGTTAATGGAGGCATCCTCACTGAAAGGTAGTTGATTCCTTGACATTTTAAAAAAATGGATTGATATAATCTTGAATATTTCTCAAGATACCTCTCTTGATGCCAATTGTTGGTCCCAGAGAGAATCTAGAAGGGGGGTTGAATAGATTCACTAATTTTTTTTTCAAAGATTTCTATTCAATAGTATAAGAGTATTTTCAAAAACAACCATTTTTTGAAAATTTCAAAATCTACCTTCTTTTACAAAAATAGGTTTTTAAGAATTTAACCCTTAAGGCAAAACACCAATTAATTCAATTTCTCCAATGATGATTTCAAATAAAATAGAAGAGAAACTTAACAAAAATTATATTTAAATTAATTCTGGATCAAAAGAAAAGAGTAGAGAGAACAAAAATCAAACCCACAAAATATGGGTCAAAAGCCAAATTCAATAACAAGCAAATGAATGTAAAGAATTTGATCCGTAACAAGAAATCCTAATAAATGAAACACAGCTACAAAAACTAGTTGTTAGTGCTCCGAGAATTCAATAAAGACTGAAATTAAAAAGTATAAGAAAGAGATAATTTGCATAGTGATTTATAATGGTTCGGTCCAACTAACCTACATCCAATTTACAGACTTAGCCTTCCGCTAATCTGCTTTCCACTAAAATCTCAGTACATACACATCACACATATAGATTTTACTCCCAGAAGGATTTAAATCACAAAAGAAGAGGCTTCCTCTTTCACCCCGCAAGAGTTTGCTAAACCGTAACACCCAGCCACTTACAATGCCTCACTTGCAATACCCCACTACAAGATTTTCCTACAATCTCGAGAACACCTCAAGAGATTGGTAACCTTGTGCAAAAACACAAATAAGGGTATAGAATAATATCACTTAATGTGAAGAATACCCAAACGGAAAGATTAAAACTCAATAGTCTTTTCATTGAATCTTGAAGTTGAAGCACTTTCAAACCATAAAAAATGAGTATGAATCTTGGAGAGAATTCTTAGAAATCGTATAAGAGAAGCAAGCACTTGATTGAACTGATCAAAAGTTGTTAAATCTGTTTTTAAAAATGCTTTTATATCAGTTTTGATGCAGGGTAATCGATTACCCCTTAACTACCTGATATCCTGCACAAAACTGGTCCAAAGTGTTTGTTCTCGAGAGTAATCGATTGCTGAAATCAGGTAACCGATTACCACAAAGAGCATCAATTCCTGTTCACAAAATTCTCACAAGGTAATCGATTACCATTTTTAAGTAATTGATTACCTTACTTAAAAATCCATTTTTAAAGTTTTTCCAGCACAACCCAACCTATGAAATCTATCTAAAACCATCCCAAACACATTCTCAAGCCTATTTAAGACACAAAAAATACAAGTACCACACTTATAAACATGTTTGGCACCATAAATTTGATTTAAGAGAAAAAACAAAGAGAGAAAAGCAAAACCAAAACTTCATCAAACTTCAATGTTGTTCCTTTGGTTCCAACACTTTTACCCTGTAAATCACATGAAACAAAACTGAAACTTTGTCGTTAGTATTACATCGTTCACTTCTATTCCTTATTTCATGCTTATCTTTAGTGAGATTCAACAACAATTCAAGAGTTAAATGCATAATTTCAACACTTTGGTTGAGAACAAAATATTTTTTGGATTTTTAGAAAAAAACTGGGTTGCACAAAGCATTTTCTTTAATTTCTTGTTCAGTAAATGTCATAAAAATATAGAATTTTGCATAAAATAGACACTTATCACAACCCCCAACTTATACTTTGTTTGTCCCCAAACAAAATCTAAAACTAAAACAAACTATCTAAACATTTGGTGGAAGAAAACAGATTTATGGTTCAAACATGGTTTTTGGAAAAATCATTTTTGAGTCTTTATCCTTATGCACATCAAAGGCTCAAAGAAAATTTATACAAATGGTGTTTCATAATTCAAGCAAGCTCATGAACATAAAGTATCTTCTCAAGAAATTTCAATCACAATTCATCATTTTTCAATCAAAATCATTCACATTTAACTGTTCAAGGGTGAGCGTTTCTCTCAATCTAAAACTGAATCACACAAAATCAATTTTGTTACCCATCTCCATTCAAGTCTCATTTATATAATTAGCATGGATCTCTAAGGACTTTAAGGGTTGTAATGAGGCTGGGCATTGAAGGAAGTATGGTTTTTCAAGAAAGTAAAGACCCACCTAAGGAAGAGAGTACTTTTATTTCTACTTTCTACTAATCTCTCTTGCTTTTTACCTTTTTTGTTCGCAATTGTATTCCTCTTTGGTTGAAAGATATATTTCATATAAATTGAATCTTTTCTTTAATTTTCCAGCAGCCACTTCATTTTCTTTATTTCAGCTGCCACACCATATTCATTGATATTTCACAAACCCCCAACTTGTATGAAACCGTATGAGAGGATTTTCATTGTTTTTCTTTTCTAATTCAAGGTTTATTTTTGTCATCAGAAGGAATTCCATTAAGGCTCAAAGAGGTTGACAAGGGAATAATTGTAGGTTGGCTTTATTGGGCTATTGGCTTAATTTTTTTTAAAAAATTACCTTGATCCTTTCCATGTGTCATATAATGACTTTTTAGAGACTCAAACAAAATCAACCAATGTGATCACTGACAGCTCTCAGCTAATCCAACTGTTTAAGGTTCACTCACTCATATGGCTTAGGTTGATGCTCTTGATTTCAAACAATTTCATGTTCATGTTATTCCTATTGAATTTACAAAGTGTTCAAAATTTAATTTTATGACAACAGCCATTTATGTGTTTTTAGAGTTAGTGATATTCACAATTTTTATGATTTTTTTCCAAAACCAAAATTTTCAGATTTTTCCACCAATTAAAAAAAAAAACACAAGCACACTCAAAAAGCATTTAAAACTAAACTACTGCACATACAAAAATAGAAAATAACTAAAAGCATAAAGTAAAAACTGAAGTTAAAAATGTTAAAAATTAAAAAGGTTTGTACTGATTAAGCAGGAAGTCAGTCATTTCTTTGTTCTTTTTCTTCCTTTGACTTCAACATTTGGTTCACAAAATCTCCTGTTCATTTTCCTAAGTTGCTTCTTATTGCACCATTTCTCCCACAAAATAGGATTGTTCCTAAGCCAAAGAGTTATTGAAGAATTTTGCTTTGAAGAGGGCATGGGAACATGTAAATTTGGCTTTTTGAGAAGGCATTGGAAAATAGGGAAAATGATTCATGAGATTTTGATAAACTTGTTTTGAAGAAAAGGGGAAAAGTTTTGAGGAAAGGAGTAAGAGAGATTCTTAAAATTGGCTCTGTTTCGTAAGAATTTTACTGAGCTAAATTGGATTTGCTCAGCAAATTTCTGCCAGAGACCACTTATCAAAATTGTGCCAAATTCACTGAGCAAATTTCTTCCAGAAGCACCCTGTAAAATTTTCCAAGTTTCGCTAAGCAAGTTCAGTCTCGTTGAGAGAATTTGTGGCAGTGATGATTCATCATTTTCTCATTTCTTTGATTTTTTTCTTGCAAAAACAAACTACAAGCTACACAAAATTAAGTTTAAAACAAACATAAAAAAATGTTGGGTTGCCTCTCAGTAAGTGTTATGTTTTACATCACAAGCTTGGCGTACCATAGAATTTATGGTTCCTTCAAATGATTTGACCAAATGAGACCTTGCCTCCTAGGAGATCTTTTGGATCTCCATCTGGGTTTGAGAGAGTCAAGCCAAGATTCTTTGAAATGAATTAAATGTTTTAGCCTTCTTGACTTGATTCTAGGCCTCCTTTACACATGTGATGTTATCTCCAAAGAATTCTTCTTTGTGGAATTTGACCATTCAACAAGAGTTAGATAAAAATTCATTAAAAGTATCTTATCTTCATGTAACTCCACTTTGTTTTCTTCACCTTCTTTCTCCAAAATTTCTTCATTGTGTCCAATGTCTCTTGGCAGATGAATTTCTTGAAACACTTAGGAGATGAATATTGAATTTTCAATATTTTGCAATTTTGGTGAACCAACCTCAACAACCATCATATTGCATTCTTTTCCTTTTTCAATCTCTTCAATTGGTTCACCTTCACTTTCTTTCTCTTCTTTTATTTTCTTATTTTCTTTCTCTTCAATCACCTTATTTTTCTCACACAAACTTTTACTCGAGTTATTTTCTTTTTCCCCACTATTTTCTTCTTTTTTTTCTCAGACTCTTATACTTTTCATTTTCTTCACAGAGTGGTTCATATGTATATGATCAAAATGTAGTTCGAGATATATAACAAAACGAGAACCGTTAGAAAAACTTTCTCAAAAACTTTCTAAAGCCTTCTATGTAATCTTGTTGTAATTTATTGTAAATCACCAATTTTGGTGTGTTCCACTTGTTATTATAAATGACTTTCTCTCCAAAAATTGGTGATGTCCAATAAATTTTAACTAATCACAGATTTTAAAAGAGAGTTTCTAAGTAAGTTTCTTAATAGATTGATGTCATAACAAAATACTTGAATACATTAAATGTATAAAAACAATAACATACACTTTTTTGATAAAAAAGATTCTTTTTCATAATTAACCACTTAGCCTTACGCATGAAAATTCAAATTAAAAATATAAAGTAAGAATCATTTACCTCACTAGGAAGAGCATGAAATTTAGGATATCAAGCGTGAAAACTAAACAAGTTGTTCGTAAATTCTATAATATTTTCATGAGAACTTCCACCTTTACTAACCACCTTTAAAGCCAAAGTCTTCAATCGAATGGAATTATTCTTCATCATTTTTCCTTCTTCACTCTCCAACATTCGCCTTATACAATATTTTATTGATTCTCGTTGTACAACTTTAGTCTCACCAATTGGAGCTCTAATTCCAATTTTCCTAACATCTATCATAAGTTTTGCGTTTGTGGGTTGCTTGGACGACCATGGTATGTCGATTGTTGGTACACCTAAGCACAAAGTTTCTAATGCAGAGTTCCAACCACAATGTGTCACAAAACATCCTATAGCCTTATGTGCTAAAACTCTTAGTTGTGAGCACCATGTCACAACCAAACCCTTATCTGCTTCCTTTTTAAAATCTTTAGGGAGCTTAATCTCTTAAAAGGATCTAACAACCCATAAGAAGTAACTTGAACACTCTTTCAAACCATAAGCTAACTCCTCCATTTGCTCCTCATTAAGCATGACTAAACTTCCAAATGATACATAAACTACAGACCCTTTTGGTTTATCATTCAACCATTGTATACATTCTTCACTCTTAAATTGTGTAACAGTATAATCCTGATCATCTTCATATTGCTTGTCCAAAAACATAGATGGTATGTTTGATCCAATGTTCCTAAAATTTGGCCAAATCCCAATGGTCCAATTTGAAACCTAAAGTAATGATCACAAAACAATTAAAGCTCAAATGAACCATTATATAATATGCTTTTCATTCATATAATTTAATGCTACACAGGTTCCTATATATAAAAAAATAAATATTTAATCATAAGACCAATAAAAAGTTAAATGGGTAAATTTTCATTAACAACATCATAAATTTAAATTTTATTCCACAAATATCTACAAAATTAAATGGTTAAGTATAGCTATATTTAATGATGTTTATTCATATTTTAAAATTTAATGTTTTCAACCTTGACTTGTATTGTCATTAGTTCACTGAATACTTATATTTTCACTATAAGTAAATATTATATTAATAGACTTTAAATAATTTAAGAATAGAAAATTAAATTAACAATTGATACGTTTAAAAACATTTTTTAAAAATCGGACCAGATGATTCAACCGATTAAATAAAAAATTGGTTTCTTGTCTGGTCCCTAAGGATTATAAAACTCACCATGAATTGAAATAGTGTAAAACTAGATAAACTGAGCTCAAACAATAGAATGGTTTGACTAATTTAATTTTATCTAACTTTTTTTTCAAATTTTGTTAATTAAGTACACTTTTTTTTCTAAGTCAATCCTTTTAATTCTAAAATTAATGAAAAAAGAGATTAATCCAACTAAACGAGGTATATTTAGTAAAATTTATTTTTTATTTTTTAATAATTACTTTTTCAAACCATATTTTTTTATTATATGTGATGAATTATGATTTATTAAGTATATATAATTGTTGAATATCATGATATTTTTTGTTTGCTATTATTTAGTAGTGTTATTATAATATATTAACAATAGAAAATATTACTCTATTAAAATCAACAATAGTTGAACTAGTTACTTTTGATCCAATTAATTTCTTCACCATTCAATTTTAAAAATATAGTTAAAAAAGGATAATAAGTTTTTTAATATATTTAAAGAAAAAATCACTTATTTGTTTTTTTACATATAGGAAGGAAGATAATATCATTTATTTTTTAATATCTAGGTATACTTTTCAGTAATTTTTAGCCTATATATTTTCCTCAAAAGCTTTAAGATATTTTTTCATATCGACAACAAAGAATAAGCTTATGTTTTTTTTAAGTTATTTAATTTGAATATTATGTCTTTTTTTATTTTTTTGGAAAAATATTTTAGATTGGGGTGTTTATGGATCATATCGAATTAGATTTCGGATAAAATAAAATTTGATCAATCAAATTTAATCAGATGAGATTTGCAAAAAAAAAAAAATAGTGGTTTGATATGATTCAATCCAATTAAGAATGGATCGGATTGGATATGCGGATTACAAAAAATAGGTATTTTTTGTTTTCTATAAAACATAGGAAATAAAATAGTAAACATAAAAAATTGTAAATAAAATTAAAAACATAGGTTTTTTCTTCAAAATGCATAAAAATAAAAATACATATAAAAGTAGTCTATAAATGATACAATGTAAATCCTAAAAATTAAAAACAATAAAATTTAATAAATTATAATCTCCACCACTACAATACTTAATACATTCTTTTATCAATTTATCTTCAACCTCTAAATAATATTTAAACTTTAAATTATATTGTCAATTTCCTATTTACACTCCTTTAAAATATATACATACATATATTTATAATAAATATATTAAATCTCAAATTAAACGAATCAGATCATAGATTTACGAATTTTTAATTTTTAAATTTAAATCGAAGATCTGATCTGTCAAATGATAAGATTTAATAAGATTGGAACAAATATAATCCAATTACGTCTAGATAGGTTCTCAAGTCTACCTGGATGGTTTTACATTGAGGGATTGATTTGGATTAATTAACACCCTCAATTTTTTATATGCTTTTTAAAAAGTTAAAAGGACACTTAAGACTTTGAGAGATAAAAAATAGATCTCATGGCAATTTAATCAGTAACTTTCATTACCTTTTCATCCAGCTCGTAGAATGTATTGCACAGGATCCAATCTGCTTTGTTGATATTAGAGAACTGACCCACAGCCAAATCACGAACAAATGAATGTTCTACATATGTAGAGCTCAAGAAAGAAGGCATGTCCTCAAGTTGGAGTTTGGGCAAAGCAGGAAGAGAAATCTCATTCTCTTTGAGTGGAAGTTGCAACTTTCCCAAGTGAACATGATAGTATATACTATTCACAGTCATATTTTGAGTGAGATAAGCAGCACCAACTATCCCAAATCTCTTAGCAACATCTAGTGCCCAAGGAAAGAACGCATCATAAACAACACAATCAACATGGTCATTTGATTTGCCAAGTTTCTCAAGAATCTCAGCAAAAGTCTCTGGCCCAACTTGCCAAAAACGATCAAAATAGGCCTTGAAGCCCTCAGCCTCGAAGATCCCACCTTTGTCAAATCCATCAGAAATTGTTTCAATTGCAATGGAAGGAGGCACACTATGCAAGTTGTTGTAGTAGAAATGGGTTGTAACAAGTGTTTATTCTCACCCCTTGACGCTCCAATAGCTTGGAGAATTGAAGCATGGGATTCATATGACCTTGAGACTGAAATGGTAGCACCAAACAATGTGGTTTTCTTGCTATGCTTTTCTTCTCCATTTCTGTATTATGGGTAGAGTGAAGAGAGGATTTGTTCTTACACCATAAGTTCAAAAGCCTATAGCGATTAATTGATTGTACTGTTGTTAAAGCATTTTAAGTGGGGTTATGTTTTCTTGCTATGTTTGTCATTTTTTCAACCCAAACATCATTCATTTATTAATGGATTGCATTTGGATTTATGTGTATTGATAAGTACGTTGTCTCGAATGGTGGCCAAACAAAAACATTGGAGATCATTCATTGCGATATTGAATCTTCCATTACGTAAAAGTAAATGCACTTTCAAATTAATGTATTAGACTGTTTTAGAAGACATCTGCACAGATGCGTCCAATCGTTTCAATTCTGCAGCAAAAATTTCAATTTAACCACTGCAAAGATTTAGGCCAGTGATTATACAAATATTTATGAACAATTTTTTTTGTAAGCCAATAAAATTTTTTTAAATTAAATATTTAAGCAAAAGCACAGGATATGTCTCTCAAACAAATTATATCATTATAAATATTTATAAAAGATATCATCGAAAGTTTTGAGAATATTAGCTAAGATATACTTCTGACTAGACTGGTACGTAAAAAAAATAATCTAAATTAACAAAAATATTTTTTATTAAAATTTAATATAATATGAAAAAATCATACTTGTAATTTATTGAAAGATATTTTAGAAATAATAATATTAAAACAAATATAATTAAAACTATATCTAAAAAGTATAAAATATTTTTTTATTAGAAAGTATAATAATTTTACCTTCCATGAGTATATTATAAATTTCTTACACTATTTCTGAATCTCATGATAAAAAAAAAGTCACCCACATAATCGAACAAAATATCTCACCCCATTTTACTTTGTGCACCTTAATGCTTCCTGACATGTATACCTTGAAAAATAATCCTTTGTTGCTGCATGTAATTGTATAACACTGAACTACACCCCAACGAACGAAAACATATACCAAACCAACACCACTTTTCACAATAAAAAAATTAATAAGTGATTCACACATTTTACATATCCTCTGTTTCTTTTAGGCGGGATTCAGTTCGATACGTAGGATGGTGGGATAATATTATTTATATTTTAAAAGATTATTTTATTGGTTTATTTAATTATAATGGAAACAAGTATATTTATTTTATTTGTTTTATTTTATTTATTTTAGTTATAACAAAAGTATTTGTGGCAAGTTATGAGTAACATGAGTTTTGGAGCAATTTGGATCGTTTGGGTAAAGGAATGTGAGTTCGGCAAAGATCTCAGTGTTTCTGAATGGAAGTCCCAGATAAGAGTTTGGTATTAGAAGAGGACTTAGACAAGGTGACTCTTTGTATCCTTTTCTATTCTTTATTGCAACTGAGGGTTTAAGTCAAATGGTGCAGTTAGCCGTGGTGAAAGGTCTATAGAAGGGTTATGGTGTGGGGAGAGATAAGATTGGTGTATCACATCTTCAGTTTGCCGACGACATGCTTTTAATAGCTTAGTCGGATAGGGAGTCGCTTGAGGTAATAAAAGCGGTCTTATTCAATTTTGAATTAATATTTCGGCTTAATGTCAACTTTCATAAGAGTCAAGTCTTTAGAGTGAATGTGCATGGGTCCACTTTGGCCACAATTTCAAAACTCTTAAATTGTAAGGAGAGAGTCTTCCCTTTTAAGTATCTAGACATGCCGGTGAGGGCTAATCCATCTAGGATGGCGATGTGGTAGCCAATGGTGGAAGGGGGTAAAAAAAAGCTATTAGGGTGGGAGAATAAATATGTGTCATTGGCTAAGAGGGTGGTACTTATCAAGGTTGTATTGTTTGCAATACCTATCTATTACCTCTCACTCTTCAAGGATCCTAAAGGTATCATTTTTCAACTTCACTCATTGTTTTGAAAATTCTTCTGGCCAGGGAATGCGGAAGGGCGAAAGGTTAGTTGGATCTCTTGGGAGTCAATATGTCAGCCAAAGGAAGAAGAGGGTTTGGGGCTAAGAGATGTGCGGAAATTTAATATAGCTTTTCTAGGAAAGTGAAGGTTGGTGAAAATATTTAGATCCAAATACGAGGGGGTAGGGGGGTATAGGAGGGGAAGGGTGGTCAGTGTTCTCAATGGTGGTTAGATTTGGCTTATATTGAATTAGAGGGAGGGGATCAAACAAGGTGGTGGTTAGGTCAAGTTAGTAGGCATATTTGTGACGGCAGAGACACTGCGTTTTCGAAGGATAGGTGGTCAGGAAGGTATAGTCTACAACATGACTATAGGAGATTGTTTAAAATAGCCTTGAATATAGAGATATCTGTGAGGGATATGTGGGATGAGGGAGATCAGAGGTGGAAATGGTTATGGAGGAGAGAGCTATTTGAATGGGAGATAGAGTTGTTGGAGGATTTGAGCAGTAGATTGGCAATCGTAATACGTAGTAGTAGATGATGAGGTCCAAGACAAGTAGATTGGGAAACTAGAGAAATCAGAGGTGTATATTTTCTCTTCTGCTTACAGGGTTTTAGCAAATACGCAACAACAATAAGAGGATTTCTTTTCGACAATATGGATGTTAGGTGTACCCTCAAAGGTTCAGGTACTGATGTGGAGACTAGATGCAGACAGATTACCTACAAAAGTTAACTTGGCAAAAAGATGAATTTTGAGTGGTTATGATGTCGTTTGTAGAATGTGTGGTGCAGGGTGTGAAACAATCTTACACTTGTTTGTCTCTTGCCCAGTGGCTGTTAGAGTCTGGGCTGAGATATGTGCATGGTGGGAAATTTCTATAGCTTTTAATATCAGTAATTTCTATACACATGGGCTTCAATTTCTAGGTCTAGTAAACAACAACATAAGAGTGCGAAAAGCTTGGTCTTTTATGTGGTTTACAATCATGTGGCAATTGTGGAAGACACGACATGCATAAGTTTTCAAGTGAAAACCACCTGAGGTTTAAAATAAAATATCTTTCTGGCAACTAAATTGTGCTTGTGGGAATGCATAAGTTTTCAAGTCAAAACCTTCTCAGGTTCAAAATATCGTTCTAGCAACTAAATTGTGCTCATGAAAATGGAGTAAGGTGACAAAATTAACCTCACATAGTTTTCTGAAATGGATTATGAATCCATACATTTGTATTGAGAGATGAATTTTATATTGCTTTACTTGTTGGTGAGCATTTGGACTCACAAACTTTGTAAAGAGTTAGGGTGACATCTTATGCTATTCCTATTTTGATTTTAATATAATGCAATTGACTTATAAAAAAAATATTTAGTTATAATAAAACTATCAAATCTTATTTGTTTTACGGTTAGTTATAACAACTTATGGTGCAATCATATCTTAATTATACTTTTGAAAACAGTATGTAGAGTAATTACATGTTATTTAACAAATTTGAGAAATTTATCGTAATTGCTAGTCTTTTTTTTATGACCATTGTGTGTGAAGTGAATGTGCAGTAATTACGCATAATTGTAATGTTATTTTTTTCTCTTTTAATAAGAGAAGATTTGATTTTTATTTGTGTGTGACTATCATCTGGGTATGTACACAAAATCTATTCTTAATTTCCATTATTCTACTATCTTAGTTTTTGGTTGAGAAGGGTTTATTAAATTCTGAAGGATTTTAGTGCCACATAAATAAATCTTAAGGATTCTGAAGGACTGTTTATTTATTTTGGGAGCATTATAGCTCAAACTTTTCCAACATTTCACATATTCTCTATTTCCTTTAAACTGGATTTTGTTCAATAAGTTTTCCAAGTATAAAAACAGCTAATTACTTGAGAGGCACTATTTTATTCCACAAATATTGCATCCTTCAAGCGTATCATTCTTCCGTTGATTTAATTAAGTTAAATAAAAATAACACAATATAATGAATTTTATATTATTAAATTGATTGAAAATTACACTCACAAGTACACACACCTACAACGGTGGAGCTTGACTAAAAAAATACGGGGAGCAAAAATAAAATTTAATATATAAATTAAGAGTTTAATTATGATGCATTACACTGTAAAAGAGTTTTAACTAAACAATTAATCACAATCTTCCGCAAATTTGTTGATTTTACTAATTAATATTTTAAAAGTCACATAAATCAAGATTTTTGATTGACTGTCAGTGTAAAACTCTTTTACACAATCATTGCATACTAATCAAACTCATAAATTAAATATAATTTTATATTATATAAAGTTTAAATTGTTGTGTAAACATAAAAAAACCTTATAAGATATCAAAACAAAATGCATAATGTTTACACAAACCTTACCTAACAAAATACAATATATATTAGTAATTAGTGGATGATTTGTGTCATACCTCTTTAAGCTTCAATCAAAAGTTATTGTAAATCATCATGTGCATCTTTAAATATACCAACATGCACTCACCACATTAGTATAAATGGAGAGTATAAAAGCCTTTCAAGGATGTTTGGATAAAAAAAGATTGCAAGAATAGAGTATAAAACCATGAAAATGAAAACAGAGTGTGGAAAAGAGTACAAAAGTGAGTGCAGTGTGCGCCTAGCCTCTTATTATCTTAGTAAAGTAAAACTTTTTATGTAAGTTTAAAAAGCAAAATGTGTCCAACAAGTTTTTAATATAATAATTATAAGCTTTTATTAATATTTTATTATATTAATATAGATATAAGTTATTTTAAAAAACTTGGGGGATCACGACTTTCCCCTGTCCACTCATAGTTCTACCCTTGCAAACCTATATATTGTACCCTCCCTCATCGGAAACCAAACAAGTGGTTTAGTTCACTTAGTTTTAGCTCATCACACTACTCAAAAAAATTATTGTATAAATAACAAAATTTAAAATTGATGTAATGACTGGATTTTATTTACTGATTAACTATCTTTTATTTATTGATTTTTTTTTCATTTTAAAGAAACTAGAACTTAAATTTGCTATTTTTTTTTTTAAAAATAGATTTAAGGAGTGACTATCCCCGAATCAAGGTAGTGGGTGAAGATACTTTTAAAACTACATTTCACATTTTGACGAATATTATGAATTGTTAGTGATACCTTTTGACTTAACTAATGTTCCAACAACTTTCCAAGCTGCAACAAATGATCTATTAAGATCCTAACTTTGTTGGTTTGTGTTTTTTTTTTATGATATTCTAATTTATAACCCTACTTTATCAGATCATTTAGCACATCTTAGATTAATTTAAGCTCTTCTTGTTGACAATCAATTTTACGCTAAGTTATTTAAGTATTTTTTTTGGGGTAACTTCAGTTAACTACTTAGGACGCATCATATCGAATGGTCGTGTTGCTCCAGATTTAGAAAAAATTCAAGCAATTGTTGATTGGCCTAGACAACGTTCTCTCACAACTTAAAATGCTTTCTTTGGCTCACTAGTTGCTACAAAAAATTCATAAAGTCCTATGTAACACACGTTGTTCCTTCACCGACTTAACTCAACACACAACATCACAATGGTCTGATACAACTGAGGGAACTTTTACAAAATTAAAAAATAAATTAACTACTACTCCAATGCTCAATCTTCTTGATTTCAGACACCCATTCAACATTGAAACTGACTCATCTCAAGTCGTCGTCAGCATTGTTCAACTTCAGAACCATCAACCCATTACTTTCTCTGCCTATGCTAGTGAATCGTTCGCTATCACAAAAGTCTTTAAGAAGTAACATCAATATTTAGTAGGAAGAAAATTCACTATCTATATAGATAAAAATAGTCTCAAGGCTTTACTCTCACAGAAAATTCAAACATCAGAATAGGAAAAATGGGCATACAAGTTGCAAGGGTACAATTTTGAGATCTTTTACAAACCTGACAAACTTAATGTTCAGGCTAACACCTTCTCCAGAGATGATGTGACCAAAAAGTTACTCTACTGCTATTATTCACTTTTTCTGCCACTTCAACATTGTTGGAGAATCCCTATGCCAATATTATTCTACTAATCAGCAAGGATATGAAATTTTCAAGAAACTATCAATAGTGGAGTCTCATGAATCTTTGTTATAGATAGGCTCCTTTGGTCATAGGATCGAATTTTCATTCAAGATTGGCAAGATTTTCGCTCTCACCTAGTAGTTGAGTTTCATGTTTCCCTTTCCTCAAGCCATTCGGGGTTGGAACTCACATTGACTAGTTTGGTCACCTCCTTCACTTGGCCTGCCAATTATGCTAACACAAAAAAGTTCATTACAGATTGCACCATTTGTCAACAGAATAAACATTTACCCAAAAAGAGTGTTACTGTAACCTTTATCTATACCACATAGGGTGTGGGACAATATCACCATGAACTTCATCACCCCTCTGCCAGCAACGTTTTGTCATACCACTATCTGGGTCATTAGTGACTGTCTAAGTAAATTCATTCACTTGGTTTCTTTACCATCCAAATTCACGACCCAAGATTTGTCTTCCCAATTTTCTGAGGAAATTTTTTGTTTGCATGGCCTTCCTAAAACAATCACTTCTGAATGAGATCCAATCTTCATGAGTAATTTCCGACACAACATATTCAATTAGCAAGACATAAAACTTCTTTTTAGTACCTCTTAGCACCCAGAAACGGATGGTCAAACGAGTATCTAAGTCGGTGTATTGAAGCTTAGCTCTGTTGTTTTGTTGATGAACATCCACATTCATGGTTCTGTTTTCCCTTCAATTTCTTGGATTATTTTCTTCACAAATACTTATAAAAAATAGACTGTGATAAATTAAGCTTAACGTGTTCTCATCGAACTTCTCTTAAATTTAAAATTCATATGTTCACTTTTAATTTAATTATGAGAATTATTTTACATTTTATTTTTTTTATATACATATATTTATGTATATTTAGTGTTGTCCAAACAAAGTGTTTGTAAGCTATGTATATTTAATTAATGCAAAGGCTTTTTTTATTACAGCGGTGTTCACCCTTCAGGTTAATTTAGTTTTGGAAAAAAAAAAACCGAACAATTTAAATTCGGGTGATTCAAATGGTTAAATTTTTTCCTAATTCGAACCAATTGTAATCGCATTGCTTCAATTCAGATTTGAGAAAAAATCGATTAAAAAATTTAAAAACAAATTTCTTTTTCATTAAATTATAAAAATTAATTTTACACTTCAAACTAGGAAGATCCATTAATTTAAATTCATAATAATAAAATATCAAGTGTTTCATATATACTAAATTAGTCAAATTAAACTATTAAAGCAACTCAATACAATACAAACAACAACTTGCATATATTTAAAGCATCTCATTACAAGCAAAGTTATTAATGTAATACAAGTAAAGTCTAACATATTTAAAGTTATATAACATAAATTACTAAGTTAAAATATAAAATAAGTTTATTAATATATATACTTTCAAATTGGTTTGGGTTGGATCAGGGTTTTAAGGACTGAAATTGCAAACTAAACCAAATATTGTCGGTTCTGCAGAGTTTGGTTCGGGTCAGATCCGATCAAGTGAGAAATTTAAACCAAATTAATTAGTTCTATTCGAATTGTCGAGTTCGTCAGATTGACCCAGATCGATGAACACCGACATAAGAGGACTTTTTATAACATCTCCAATACGAATTGTTTAAATTATTTATTTTAAAAATAAAAATTTTATTTTAATGTGTATGCTATAATGTAAATTTCCTATTTCTATCTAGTGATTGATCATTGCATGACCACATGTGTCTCCGCTTTCCTTTATCATGATTTTATCTGACCCTTCTCCCTTCATCATCATCATCTTATTTAAATAGAAGGCTAGAGAATTAAATACTATTGTCTCAACAAGGGCATATTGAGAATCAAATTTGAGACATCACATACCCAGAGTAAGAAGCATATCACTAGACCAAATGCCCACTTTATTTTTTTTTTTTGTCTTTCACTTTATTTTATTTTGATTTCTGGTATATTTTTGTTGTAGATTGAAAGAGAGAATGGACCAAATGCTTACTAGATCAAAAGGTATATTTCGTCTTTCACTTTCAAATTTTTATTTTATATTTTAGTTTGTATTTTTTAATTTTTTTATTTAAGTTTTAGTTTTATCTTTTACTTTAACTTATAATTTTCAACTTTTAATTTAAATTTTAATTCTTAATTTTAATTTCTATCTTTATTTTTTAATTTTAAATTTAGTTTAGTTTTTAGTTTTATTTTTTCATTTAATTTTAATTTATATTTTTATTTATTAATTTATATTTTTTAATTAATTTTAGTTTATAATTTATAATCTATAGGAATTTATTTAAAATTAAATTTGAAAATATTAATAAGTATATAAATTAAATTTATAATTTTAAATTTCTGTTTTAATTTTAAATTTTAAATTTATAGTTTAAATTTTAGATTTTATTTTAAATTTTTAGTTTTTAATTTTAGTTTTTTGGATAATAATAAAATGGAAAGAATGTTTGCAATTGTAAATAAAGTGGATGACATTCACAAGAAGCCTTCGATGGGTTTCAATCATGGCATGTTGATGTTAGGAAGGTATTTCTTTTGTTTTATGTGCAGATTTTTTTTTATATGAAGCATAATTAACCTTTGTAATTATGAAAATCCAAGCTAAGTAATTTTTAGAATTTAAAAGATCTCTCCATTTAAAAAATTCAAGTATATCATCCCACGCACCACCATGTTTCACCATTCTCTCTTCGATCTACAACAAAAATATGCCAGAAAATCAAAACAAAACAAAGTGCAAGATAAAATAAAAACAAGGGAATTTTATTTCCCACCTACTACTTTTTCGTTTTCCACCTACTAATGAAAAAATATCAATATACCCTCAATTTTTTACTCTCCAGTAGTGCATCGCTGGAGAGTAAAAAATTTACAAATTTTTATACTGTCCAGCAGTGCACCACAGTAGAAGCAAACAAATTTGCAAAATTTTTTACTTCTCCAACAGTGTACCGCCAGAGAAGAAAATTTTTTTAAATTTTTATACTTCTCCGACAATGCACTACTGGAGAAGTTAAAAAATTTGCAAGTTAAATGCATAATTTTCTCTTATCATGTTTCAATCTTAATTATGATGATTTATAGTTTATATTGATGGATGTTTTCTTTATTAATATATATTTTATTATATATTTAATTTAAAATAAATTTTAAATTTTTATATAAATGCATTTAAAACTATTAATTACAAATAGGTCAAGCAAATGCTTACATAATATATACAATAATAAGAATAAAAAAAAATTAATATCATTAAACTGTGAGTTAAAGACATGATTTTCTCTTGTCTTGTTTCAATCTAAATTATTATGATCATTTATATTTTATAGTGATTGATTTTTTCTTTATTAATATATGTTTTATTGTATATTTAATTTAAAATAAATTTTAATTTTATATAAATGCATTTAAAACTATTGATTACAAATACATAAAGTCAAACAAAATGTTTACATAATATACACAATAATAAGAATAACAAAAATAATAATATTTTATTTATTAATATACGTTTTATTTTACATTTAATTTAAAATAAATTTTATTTTTTATATAAATGAATTTAAAACTATTAATTACAAATACGTAAAAGTCAAGCAAATATATAGATAATATACACAATGATAAAAATAATAAAAAATTATAATAATATAATTAATATCATTAAATTGCGAGTTAAAGACATAATTTTATCTTATCATATTTCAATCTTAATTATGATAATTTATATTTTATAGTGAATGAATGTTTTCTTTATTAATATATGTTTTATTATATATTTATTTTAAAATAAATTTTAATTTTTATATAAATGCATTTAAAACTATTAATTACAAATACATAAAGGTCAAGAAGCATAATAACACAATAATAAGAATAACAAATAAAATAATAATAATAATAATAATAATAATAATAATAATAATAATAATAATAATAATAATAGTAGTAGTAGAAGAACAAAGAAAAAAGAAGAAAGAGAGGTTGATGTTAAGGGAGGAGAAAGAATACATTATAAGAAGAGAAAGTGTTTAAAGTTACTGTTAGAAGGGGTAAAGTTGGTATTTAAAAAAAAAATTAAATGTAGTATCTGTTAAATGATTTTGGTAGGTGTTAATTTAAAAACCCAAAACAAAGTGGTCATTTGGTCTAGTGTCTTGCTTTGAATAGGTCCTAAGTTTGATTCTTGGTATGTCCTTATTGTTGTACTTTTATCTTTGTTTTAAATAAGGAAAAAATATACAAGTTTCTCAAGTATCACTCACATCCATGTGAATACAACCTTTTTCTTAATAAAATAAACTACATGCCAAATTGGTACATGTAAATTTTTCATTTAATACTAATTACATTTCTTATATTAATCAATTCTAATATGTTATAAATTATATTAATAATTTCTAAATATTCACATCTTATTCTTAGTGGTCTCTTTTAGTATGTTTTAACTAAATTCTAATTTATATATCTCTATTTTTAAAAACTTATAATTTTACTACTTTTAGTTTTTTTCACTTGTAATCCTTCTATTTAATCTTCTACTTTTAAAAATTTGTAATTTTAGTCACACTAATGTTTTGTAAAGTGGTGAAAATTTAAAAATAGAGCAACTAAAGTTACAAAATGTTAAAATTTTGAAAATAGAAGGATAGAAAATCAAATTTAGGAGACTAAAATTGTCTCTTTTAAAAGACATGGGACTAAATAGTAAAATACAACATAAAGGATTAAAATCACTAATTCTCTTTGAAACTTTCTAAAACTTTTACTGTGATTTGTTAGAATTTATTGAAAATCACTAATTTTTATGGGTTTCATTTGTCATTAATGATCCTTCCTCCTAAAATTGGTGATATCCAATAAATTTTAACTCACACTTAGAATTTCAAAAGAGAATTTATAAGTGAGTTTCCTGAGAAATGTCATAACAAAATACAACAATACATTATTAAATGTATAAAAATAATAGCATATACTTTTGTGATAAAAAAAGAGTCTTGTTCACAATTAACCACCTAGTCTCATGCAAATTCAAATTGAAAATATAAAGTAAGAATCATTTACTCACTAGGAAGGAGTATCAAATTTAGGATATCAAACTTGAAAACTAAACAAATTATTTGTAAATTCTATAATATTTTTATAAGAACTTCCACCTTTACTAACCGCCCTTAAAGCCAAAGTCTTCAATCTAATGGAATTACTCTTCATCATTTTTCCTTCTTCACTGTCCAACATTTTCCTTATACAATATTTAATCGTTTGTCGTTGTACAACTTTATTCTCATCAATTGGAGCTCTAATTCCAATTTTCCAAACATCTGTCATAAGTTTTGCATTTGTGGATTGGTCAGACCACCATGGTATGGCAATTATTGGTACACCTAAGCACAAAGTTTCTAATGTGGAGTTCCAACCACAATGTGTCACAAAACATCCTATAGCTTTATGTGCTAAAACTCTTAGTTGGGAGCACCATGTCACAACCAAACCCTTATCTGATTCTTTTTTAAAATCTTTGGGGAGCTTAATCTCTTCAGAGGCTCTAACAACCCACAAAAAGTAACTTGAACACTCTTTCAAACCATAGGCTAACTCCTTCATTTGCTCCTCATTAAACATGGCTAAACTACCAAATGATAAATAAACAACAGACCCTTCTAGTTTATCATCTAGCCATTGTATACATTCTTCACTCTTAAATTGTGTAACACTATAATCTTGGTCATCTTCATATTGCTTGTCCAAGAACATAGATGGTATGTTTGGTCCAATGTTCCTAAAATTTGGCCAAATCCCAATGGTCCAATTTGCAACCTAAAGTAATGATCACAAAACATTTAAAACTCAAAGCAACCATTATATAACTCGTTTTTCATTCATATAGTTTAATACTACATAGGTTCATATATATATATATATATATATATATATATATATATATATATATATATATATATATATATAATAAAATGAAGAAATACCTAAATCATCAAGATAAAAAAAAGTTAAGTGGGTAAATTATAATTAATAAATCATAAATTTAAATTTTATTCCAAAAATGTCTACAAAATTAAAGGGTTAAGTATAGTTATATTTTATGATATTATTCATATTTTAAAAAAATAATATTTTTTACCCTTGAATACGACTTATATTATTAATGGTTCACTAAATACATATATTTTCATTAGAAGTTAATATTATAGTAATAGACTTTAAATAATTTAAGAATAGAAAATTAAATTAACAATTAATGCGTTAAAAAAATTTGAAAACTAGACTAGACACAGCTCGACCAGTTAAACCGAGAATAAGTTTTTTGTCCAGTTCATAAGACCATAAAACTAACTATGAATCGGTTTGACCGATTCAATTTTTTTAACTTTTTGAAACTTACTATGTACATTTTTTTCTAAGGAAACCCTTTTAAGATTTAATAAAATAAAGGGATTAATTCAAGCAGAATGAAGTATATTTTAAAAAATCAAATATAGGTTCAATAATTGAACTAGTGGGTCATGAACCAATTAATGTCTTCACCGTACAATTTTAAAAATATAGCTAAAAAGTGATCATGTGTGTTTTGACATATCTAGACAAAAAATTTTACATATAAGAAGAAGATACTATTGTGTTTTTTTTTAATTTCTAAGTAAACTTTTCATTAGTTTTTAGTCTATATATTTTCCACAAAGCAGTGTTTGATATATTTTTTCGTATCTACAACTAAGAATAACCTATATGTGCTTTTTTACGTTATGTAATTTGAAAATTATGGTTTTATTTTATTGGAAAAATATTTATTACTCACTTAAAAACCGGTGTCGTTTTGTGATGTACATGTTATTGTTAAAAAAATCTTAAGAACTACTATTTTAGATATGCTTTTAACAGCAATAAAAAGGAAAATTCTGAATATGGGAATTTAATCAGCATCTTTCATTACCTCTTCATCCAGTTCGTAGAATGTATTGCACAGGATCCAATCTGCTTTGTCGATATTGGAGAACTGATCCACAACAAAATCAAGAAAAAATGAATCTTCATCATATGTAGAGAAGAAAGAAGGCATGTCTTCAGGTTGGAGTTTAGGCAAAGCAGGAAGAGAAATCTCATTCTCTTTGAGTGGAACTTGCAATTTTCCCAAGAGAACATGATAGTATATACTACTCACAGTCATATTTTGAGTGAGATAAGCAGCTCCCACTATCCCAAATCTCTTAGCAACATCAAGTGCCCAAGGAAAAAATGTATCATAAATAACACAATCAACATAGTCTCCTATTTTACCAAGTTTCTCAATAAGCTCAGCAAAAGTTTGTGGCCCAACTTGCCAAAACGTATCTGTATAGGCCTTGAAGCTCTCAGCCTCTGAGATCCCACCTTTGTCAAATCCATCAGAAATTGTTTCAACTGCAATGGAAGGAGGCACTTTTTGCAAATTGTGGTAGTAAGAACGAGTTGTAACAAGTGTTATTTTCACCCCATGATGCTCCAATAGCTTGGAGAATTGAAGCATTGGATTGATATGACTTTGACTTGGAAATGCTATCACCAAACAATGTGGTTTTCTTGCTACGCTTTTCTTCTCCATTTTTGTGTGATGAGTAGAGAGAAGAGAGGTTGGTTCTTACAAGATAAGATCAAAAGCATATGGCTATTAATTGACTGTACTCTTGTTAAAGTGTTGTTAATGTGTACAAACCCTACCTTACAATTAGGTTTTGTGAGGTTATATTATAATAAAATAACAATTTTAAAATTTTTTAGAATTTTTTACCGATGAATTTATGTGGCAGTTGATGAATGCTACGTAGTAGTTGGTTTTAAAGAATTCATTTTGTTCATTTGGATTTGTGTCTTGACAAGTACGTTGTCTCGAATGGTGTCCACACAAAAACATTGGATGCGAGATCATTCAGAAAAACATTGAATGCGAAATCATTCATTGCCATATTGAATCTTCTATGTAAAATTACTGAAGTTTCAAATTAATGTATTAGACTTTGTGATAGAAGAAATACTACTCTGGACTAGACCCACATGTAAGCAAAAAACTTTAAATTTACGCTGATAAGGAAAATTAGTAATCATCATCTAATTTTACTAATATTAAATATTAACTAAAATTATTTTTAAAATATCTTTCCTTAAAGTTTAATATTATAAATTAAAAATTAAAATATTTTAATAATAATAATAATATTAAAGTAAAAATAATTAAATTTGTTTTTATTTAAACTTATCGCACAACTCATCATTTTTTTGTTTATATATGAATTCTGAAAAGGAATATAAAACTATTTTCTATTAGAAAGAATAATAATATTACATTTCATGAGTTACTATAAATTTATCAACCTATTTTTTATTCTCGTGATAAAAAAAAAAGAAAAAAAAGAAGAAGAGAGAAATCAAAGTATTCAATCTAAGAGAGTATGTGTGGATGAAGCTCATACTGTATCGTCAGCAAATTATGGCACATCCTCCTTCTCACAAGTTGTCTCCTCGTTTCTTTAGACCGTTTCAAGTTCTTCGTTTGATTCGTGTAATTGCGTATGAGCTAGCATTACTTGAAAGCTCTCAATATTCACAACATGGTCCATATCTTCCTCTTGCACCGTTTCAAGTTCTTTGTCCTATTTATCTTGTATTTGGCTATTGTAGCCACAATCAATAAATCAAGATCACATTTCTTCTCATTTCTTCTTTATTTTTAATTTAGATGGTGTTTGTTTTTTATTTTTCTTTTTTCATTTTTACAAAAAACAGTACTAAAAATATACTTCTTACAATTTAGAAAATATTTTCTCTTGAAATATTTTCAAAAAAATAACTAAAAATAAAAATAAAAAAAATTGTTTTAAGTGTTTTTAAAAATTAAAATTATATAAAATTTAATAAAAATATTGTAATTATAACTAAAAATATATATAAATATATTTTAAATTATACATGTAAATATTTTATATAATATTTTTACTAAAATTAATTAAATTTAATAATATTATTTTTTAAAAATAAAAAATATCAAATAAAAATAAACATATTTCTGCATATTATAAACCTGAAAATAAAAAATATTTTTTAAAAATAAAAATAAAAAAATTTTCTCAAATCAAACATAATCTTAATTTTTTAATCAATATTATCTTTAAGTAGCACCTTAATATTATTATTGTAGTAGAAATGGTAGGTAAGCAGTGTTATTCTCACCCCTTGATGTTCCAATAGTTTGGAGAACTGAAGCATGGGATTGATGTGACCTTGAAGTGAATATGCTAAGACCTCTTTTCCATGTTTCTCTTCTCCATTTCTATCCTCAGGGTGTGTGTGTGATCAATTTTTTTCCATGCCAATAATATAGAATTTTCCTATTGACTTTCATTGAAAACAATCTAAAGAATCTTTTAAACTTCTTGGTCTTGGATTAATTTCTTCATAAATTATAAGACTGGTATAAATTAAATTTAGATTCCTTTTTTACATTTAATTTACGCGCTTAACGTGTCCCATTGAACTTCTCTTAAATTAATTTAAAATTCATATGTTGACTTTTAATTTAATTACGAGAAAATTTTAATTTATTCTACTTTTTATTTTTCTTTTATAAACACTAGCGAAAACATAGTGCCTGCGTGTTCGCATTTTTATTTTCATTTAACATATTTAATTATGTAATTTATAAATAATTATTATTTAATGTATAATTTATATACTATTTTAATTTGGATTTAGTAATATATAAAATAATACCATAAAAATAACAACAAAATGTTTCTGCTTAATATGTGTTATTATCATGGCTTTGGAGTAATAAAATATTCTTTAATTAAAAGACCAAATAATGATTGTTGTTCTTGACAATCTTGAGCTTTCCTGTAAAATTCAGTATAAAATATATGTAGTTATTAACCTAAAAAAGAAAGAAATACTAAATGATAACAAAAAAATTAAAGTTGATGATATTACCTTTCAAGAATTCTCCTTAATTCTTTGTAGAAGACATTGCCTATATTTTGTTGAGTTTTGAAAAACTACAATATAAATAATTATATATCATATATAATATGATATATTTTACTATGTCTAAATTTAGTAAGTAATAATTATTATATTAATAAATTTTTATAACCTCAAGCATGTAGATATTTTTGCACTTAAGTCATCTGTTAATATAGTCATACGCACTGACATCTTCGAACATCCTATGAACAGGAAGATGAATTAAAATTTACTTAAATATAATAATGTAAGCTTTGAGTAATCTATGATGGATGAGTAGTATTTTTGCACTTATCAATTTAGAACACATACATTTTAGAACAATTGTATTGTTGGCTATTTAAAATAGAAAAGAGCAATTAACTATAAAAGTAATCATATTATTTTGTCCATACATTACCAAATAAAAATTTATTTTACCTATTTATCTTATGCAATAATAACTCTTTTTTAATCATTCTCTAAAGCTGGGTTTTATCTACTATTACTGTGCAACCGCATCCAATAAAATAAATTTGTAAACGGTTATCTTGACTAAAGAATTATAAAATTTAATTGATTGACAATGACTTCATAAGAAGAAGATAAAATCATAGGATGCTTGAGGAAATGTATAATTAATATGTAGTAAAAATTAGCTAGAATGAATTAGGTGTAAATATCATTAACATGGAGATGATAAAATATTTAATAAATTATTGAATAAAGTATTATGTACCTTAATTTTAATTGAAAATAGACATATTAGTTACATTTTATAATATATCAAATTCAAAAAATATATTAATTAACTATTTTTTGGTATATATAACCAAAAGGTAATGTAAAAAATAGATAGAATGAATTAGATATAATCATAAGGAAATGGAACGAAACAATAAATATACCCTATCTTTTAAAACTCAAAACTCATCCTATAGTCTTTTTTTACTAACAAAAACACATTTTCCAAATCTTGACATAAATTTACCCATAAAATCAGAAAACTAACGATTTGAACTACTAAACTACCCCATAGGTAACATTTTTAAGATACCAACCCCCCACAGATTTCGATAAACTCGAAATCGGGTAGGAGGGACTGGCTAGAGCTAACGAGGCCACAATTTCCGAAGGAAATTGAGTAGGCCCCTACACTACATACGACATTTCACTACTATTTCCGTACACATATACCTACGCATGCGCCCTTATACGCCTATATACGGGCGGAACAAGGCCCCCTCCACCCCCCACAGATTTCAAGATAAATAAATAAATAAAGTAATAATAATAAAATATAAAAACTAATTAATATATTTTTTAATTTCATCGATTATAATATACTAACATTAATATTTCATACATTATTTATATTTTTTATAACCTATAAATTCCTAATACGAATTATAAATATGACAATTAATGTAAATTTTATAATGTATGAAATTAAAAAAATATATTAATTAATAATTTGTTGTTGTATATTACAATACCAAGGTTTTTTTTTCTATTCTACCTTAATGAAAAATTAGGTAATAATAATTTTAATGGAAATAGATATAATATTTTTATATTTTAATTTATAGGATAATTTACGTATTGTACCCATTTTCAAATTTAAAATAATCTTTCTTGATACCATTTTGATAAATAGTTTCTTTATGTCATACCTTTTATTGAATTTTTCAAATTTGTTAGTTATAATAACGTTGTTTTAGTTTTGATAAATATTTTCTTTATTACCTCTAATTGTATTATTAAAAAAAATTATAATTCATTAGAGAAAAAAGGTGAAAAGAAAATTATATTGTAAAAGGCATAACGGGAAGTTAAATATCCATAATTACCTAATTAAAAGTTAAAGGAAAGTTAATATTTCTAATTACATGATATATAACCATTTTAGAAAAAAGTGAAAAACTCATGTTTCTATTCATAAAATAAAAAGTTAAATATCATTCATTATGTGTCTATAAATAAAAAAGACATTATTGAGAAGATGAAAGAGCAAGGAAGTTATGAGAGTAATGAAGGGAAGTTACCATTAATTACGTTGTAACAATAAAATAGATTATGTTATAGTGACATAGGTGTGGGTAGTTGGTAGTTTTTTTTTTTAAGAAACAGGGTATTTTTTTATTTTTATAAAATAAAATGAAGTTAATAACACATGCAACATGCAAGGCAACAATTCTTCTTACTCTTTATCCATAATAGAAATGTGAATGAATTAATTGTACTTGAAGAGTTATTTAACAAACAATAAAATTATATTTTCTTCATCAACAAATAATAACAATATATTTTCTTTAACAAACATATCTATTTGAAAAACTTGTGAAATAATTGATAAATATTCAGTAGCATATTCTCTATGCTCTTTCTTTAAAGAATATATCTATTATGTCCTATTCTTCTCTTCTAGATTCATAACTCTTAAAAGTTGGATTACATATGTATTATGTGATTATTGTATTTTTAAATACTAATAAAAGTCTTTTTTAAAATTAAAATACTGTTAAATAATTATAAAATTGATAAATGCTACCAGAACTCCACAAAAATCTTAAAGAGTTTCTTATGGCGAACGTGATCGAGTAGGAGATTTCCAAAGTGACTTCCTCATTCATCTTCAACCTCTATTAATAATCACAAATTATATCTGCTTAATTAAACACATAAATAATGAACAAATTGTGTTTTAAATCAAAAGCATTAATTCATTAAACAAATAGTTACAGAAAAAAAAACTCAAATCATTGAAAAAAAATAAAAACAAATAGTTATATAAGACTGTAATATAAAGGACATTGTTTCTATGTGTTGTAATATAAAAACGAAAATGTATTCATATGCAATTAAGGATAGAAAAAATTATGCAATTATGTATGTTTTTTTCTTAAAAATGATGGAAGACGCGTGAAAATTGTGAAGAGAGAGAATGTTGCAGTTAAAGGGAAAATGTTGCATACCTTGTGCAGACCATTGAAAAGAGCAACCAAAAGTGGTAGAGGAAACAAAGATAAACACAAAATAAAGTGATAGATGAACACAGAATTACGTATATATAAGAATTACATTATTAATTTGAAGCAATCGTAAACGAAGATGAACACAAAGTTACATATATAAGAATTACATTATTAATTTGAAGCAATCGCAAATGAAGATGAATACAACCAAAATGAAATATGAAAGCAATTGCAAAGAGAAGAAACAAAGATGAAGAAGAAGAATAAATAAATAAAACGGAAAAAGAAGAGAAAAAAAAAAGAAAAACAAAAATAGGAGAAGTGTGGAAAACAAAGACAAAATATTACCAAGATTATTTGGGTGGTTTTTATCTTGATTGATAGTTTTTATTTAAATAGTTTTTCTATTAAAATTGACAGTTTTTATAAAGTCATATTGAAACGGAGTTATTCCCTTTATATATAAGTATAGATATATTTATATACAATTAATTTTATCAAAAAAGCGATGGTAAACTAGGTATATTTATGTCTCATTTTCCTTCATCATATTTTTATCTTGCCCTTCTCTCTTCTTCATGGTTAGATTGAATTAGAAGAAGTACTGATATAAATACTATGTTTCTATTACTTTTTATAGATGTTAACCAATATTTATATTATTTATTAAACAAGTAAAAAATACAAATTTTTCAAATACTAATCAACTTCATATACAATCTTATTCCTAATATAAAAAAAATAAAAATATATGATTTGGTACGCTTGCCAAATTGATAACGTAAATTTCTCATTTAATACTAATTACATTTCTTATATTAGTCAATTCTACTATCTTATATATTATACTAATAATTTCTAAAAATATTCATATTTTATTCTTATTTGTCTCTTTTTAGTATGTTTTGGCTAAATTCAGACTATATCTATCTATTTTCAAAAAATTATTTTATTATTTTTCTTTTGCTATTATAATCCCCTTATTTTCAAAAGTTGTTGATTTTAATCTCTAATTTTAAAAACTTGCAATCTTAGTCACACTTATGTTTTGTAAAGTGGTAAAAATTGAAAAATAGAGCAAGCTTAAAAATATAAAGTAAGAATCATTTACTTTACAAAGGAAGGTGTATGGAATTTAAAATAGCAAGCTTGTAAACTAGAGATGTCAAAATATGTCAGTCCGATTTACACGAGTTAACCCACTGTGAGTTGCAAAATAAATGAGTTAGGCTAGGCCAACCCACTAGGATAAAGAAATATAAATTTCCAGTTTGACCTAACCCACAATAGGTTGGTGGGTTAGATGGGCTGACCCACCAGACTTGTAAAAAAAATTAATTATTAAATTTAGTTTTTGATTTTTAAGTGAAACTTTTTTTATAAAAAATGTGCAAATTATAAATATTAAAACAACATGCAAATTATAAATATTAAAACAACATGCACATTAGGGGCTTCACTTTCAAATTTCAAGGAAACTTTGGCTTTCACTTTGGTAGTATTAGGATTTCACATTTGGAGGAAAACCCGAAAAAGAAAAAGAAATTAGAAAAAATTTGCACATGTTGATACTGTATAAGTGAAAAAAAAACGCTAATTTTTTTGTGGTGAGCCGATGCGCCAGCCCAACCTAGCCTAATCTCAGCCCACCAAACTTGCGGGTTAGGTAATCAAATTACATAAGTGAGGTCGTTTTGTGAAACATGTTTTTTTTTTCAGCCCAAACCCTTGATGGGTTAGGCTGGCCCACCAGACCAGACCTATTTATTGTTAGGAAAATTCTCTGAGTAAATTTCTTAACAGACACCATAACAAATACTACAAATACTACAATGTATAAAAACAATAGCATACGCTTTTGTGATAAAAAAAAAAGAGAGTCTTATACACAATTAACCACCTAGTCTCATGCAAATTCAAATTGAAAATATAAAGTAGGAATCAATTACTTCACTAGGGAAGGAGTATGGAATTTAGGATATCAACCTTAAAAACTAAACAAGTTATTTGTAAATTCTATAATATTTTCATAAGAACTTCCACCTTTACTAATTGCCTTTAAAGCCAAAGTCTTCAATTGAATGGAGTTATTCTTCATCATTTTTCCTTCCTCACTCTCCAACATTCTCCTTATACAATATTTTATTGTTTCTCGTTGTACAAATTTAGTCTCACCTATTGGAGCTCTAATTCCAATTTTCCAAACATCTGTCATAAGTTTTGCATTTATGGGTTGGTCTGACCACCATGGTATGGCGATTATTGGTACACCTAAGCACATAGTTTCTAATGTGGAATTCCAACCACAATGTGTCACAAAACATCCTATAGCCTTATGTGCTAAAACTCTTAGTTGGGAGCACCATGTCACAACCAAACCCTTATCTGATTCCTTTTCAAAATCTTTAGGGAGCTTAATCTGTTCAGAAGCTCTAACAACCCACAAGAAGTAACTTGAACACTCCTTCAGACCGTAAGCTAACTCTTCCATTTGCTTCTCATTAAGCATGGCCAAACTACCAAATGATACATAAACAACAGACCCTTCTGGTTTATCATTCAGCCATTGTATGCAGTCTTCACTCTTAAATTGTGTAACACTATAATCTTGATCATCTTCATATTGCTTGTCCAAGAACATGGATGGTATGTTTGGTCCAATGTTCCTAAAATTTGGCCAGATCCCAATGGTCCAATTTGCAACCTAAAGTAAAATCACCAAACACTCAAATGAAACATCATATAATATATTTTTTATTCATATAATTTAATACTTCACAAATTCCTACAAGTTCTCGTATATAATCTTATTCATCAAGACCAATAAAAAAAGTTATGCTAGTAAATTTTAATTAACAATATCATAAATGTAAATTTTATTCAAAAGATGTTTACAAAATTAAAGGATTGAGTATAGTTATATTTAATAACATTATTCATAGTTTAAGAAATTATGTTTTTAATCATGACTTATATTATTAATAGT
Source organism: Psophocarpus tetragonolobus (assembly GCA_037954015.1). Lineage (NCBI taxonomy): Eukaryota > Viridiplantae > Streptophyta > Magnoliopsida > Fabales > Fabaceae > Psophocarpus > Psophocarpus tetragonolobus. Next base: position 27,884,782 of record CM075696.1, on the reverse strand, counting down.
CCTCTAAATACATATATTTTCATTAGAAGTTAATGTTACATTAATAGACTTTAAAAAATTTAAGAATAGAATATTTAACAAACAATTAATGCATTAAACAATTGTTTTGAAAATAGCACAACAGTAAGAGATAAAAAATAGAGTTTAATTGATATATATTGTCAGTGTAAAAATTTTTACACAGTCAATCACAACTCCTTATTAATGGTAAGTTTATTAACTTTTCTAATTAAAACTTAAAAGTTATATAAATAAAACGTTATGATTGACTGTGAATATAAAATATTTTTATACTGACAGTGTACACTAATTAAACTCTAAAAAATATATTACAGGAATACAAGAATATTTAATCGGTATCTTTCATTACCTCTTCATCCAACTCGTAGAATGTATTGCACAGGATCCAATCTGCTTTGTCGATATTGGAGAACTGATCTACAACAAAATCAAGAACAAATGGATCTTCTATATATGTAGAGAAGAAAGAAGGCATGTCCTCAGGTTGGAGTTTAGGCAAAGCAGGAAGAGAAATCTCACTTTCTTTGAGTGGAACTTGCAACTTTCCCAGGTGAGCATGATAGTATATACTATTCACACTCATATTTTGAGTGAGATAAGCAACACCAACTATCCCAAATCTCTTAGCAACATCTAGTGCCCAAGGGAAGAATGAATCATAAATAACACAATCAACATAGTCTCCTATTTTACCAAGTTTCTCAATAAGCTCAGCAAAAGTTTGTGGCCCAACTTGCCAAAACGTATCTGTATAGGCCTTGAAGCTCTCAGCCTCTGAGATCCCACCTTTGTCAAATCCATCAGAAATTGTTTCAACTGCAATGGAAGGAGGCACTTTTTGCAAATTGTGGTAGTAAGAACGAGTTGTAACAAGTGTTATTTTCACCCCATGATGCTCCAATAGCTTGGAGAATTGAAGCATTGGATTGATATGACTTTGACTTGGAAATGCTATCACCAAACAATGTGGTTTTCTTGCTACGCTTTTCTTCTCCATTTGTGTGTGATGGGTAGAGTGAAGAGAGATTGGTTCTTGCAGGATAAGATCAAAAGCCTGTGGCTATGACTAATAATATTGACATTTCAAAGAATTTAAATTTGCTTTTCAATTCGATTTATGTCTTGATAAATACGTTGCCTTGAAGGGTGTCCACACAAAAACATTGATTTCGAGATCATTCACTGAATATTGAATCTTCAATTCTAAACTAGGTAAAGGTAATTAACTTTCAAATCCATGCAGCAAAAATTTCAATTTAACCACTACAAGATTTAGGTCCAACGATTATACAAATATTTATGAAATATATTAACCACTGTTATGAGAATAAAGCATTTTCAAAAAATTAATAAGTGATTCACATTTCACAATATCTCCATTTCCTTTTCACTGTAGGTATTCAGTTCAATAAAGCTTTACAAATATAAAAACAGTTAATTACTTAAGAGGCAATATTTTGTTCCAGATGCATATGTTGCATCCTTCAAGCATATCATGCGCTAATTGATTTAATTAAGTTAAATAAAAATAACACAATATAATAATAAATTTTTTATAATATTAAATTGATATTGAAAACTACAAACACACCCATGAGAAACTGAACCAGTTAGAACATATTTAATGGGTATTATTTAACCTGAGTTGTTTAATTTTAAAATTATTATTTTAATATGAGTTTTAGAAATTAAATTGCTTAAAAACATATTATAATTGCTTATAAAAGCAAATACAAACAACTTTAACTTATTTTTAAAGCAAATCGGTTCACGTTAAAATAATAATAATTATAATTCTTGTTAAAGTTTTTCTTCATATCACATTACTAAAAAAGAATTATTGTAAAAATAATGACATTTAAGATTGATTTGACTGGTGGATTTTTATTTGATTGAATTTTTTTACCCATTTTAAAGAGACAAGAATAAAAAAGATTTATTTATTGATGATAGTGACTAAATTTAGAGATTGATTGTCTTGAGTATTTTTTTTTTTTTAAAAACTGGCCATTACTCCGTGAGTCGGAAAAATAGCATTTAACACATATTGAAGTGAAATTTTTATTTTTTATTTTTTTTTAAAATCTGTTTTTATTTTCAATATTTAGAAAATATGTTTTTTTTTGCTTGATATTATCTATTTTCAAAAAATAATATTGTTAAATTTAATTAATTTTATAAAAAATATTGTAAATTATTATATATATACTTTAAAATACATTTATGTATTGTTTTTTTATAATTACAATATTGTTAGAGTTTTTATATAATCTTAACTTTTAAAAACACTAAAAATAATTTTTTCTATTTTCAATTGTGTTTTGAAAATGTTTTGCGCGAAAATATTTTTTAAATTGTAAACAACCATATTATTATTTTTTATATAATTACAATATTATTATTAAGTTTTTAGATATTATTAACTTTTGAAAACATTAAAAATAATTTTTTCCGTTTTCTATTTTTAGTCGTCTTTTGAAAATGTTTTCAAGAAAAATGTTTTCTAAATTTTAACCAAACATATTTTCACTATTATTTTTTGTTTTTTCTAAAAATAAAAATAGAAAATATGAAAAATAATGGTCACCTAAATTTCTATTGAACAGGATAGAACTCGGTCAAAGTCGAAGACTTCGGTCTTGATACTAAACATGGACCTCGGTCACAGTCGAAGACCTCGGCTCCGACACCGAAGACCACATAAACTCGGCCAACGACCAAGTCAGGATTAGTCAGTACAAATCCCAATTACTAGTCATTAACTTGATTAAGGTCACATTACCTAATTTTTGGGTACCTAAACAAGGCCCAATAGACAGAGGCTCAGTCCATCCCTATAAATAGGTAAACAGTACCCAAGGTAAAGAACAGAGATAAATATATATTCACTATCTGGCACTTAAACCGAACACCCCTCTAACCTGAGCATCGGAGTGTCTTTTGCAGTTACCCACCTGTTCAGCCACTGTGTGGGGAACTCAAGTTCAAGGAATAACGAAGGAGACATCTGAAAAGTTCTATCTAGGAACATTTTGGCGCCCACCGTAGGGGCTGAAGTAAAACATCAGACCCCACTAATTGCTACTAACTGATCATGGCGAGGACAAGAAGTAATGGAGCAGGACATAGGAATCAAGCTAATGAGGGAGCAGGGATCAGAACCACAGCGGGTAATCCCGAGGTGGTGAATGAGTCCAGTCTGGCAGAAGTCATTAGGCAACTGAGAGAAGAAGTAGCGGAGCTAGGCCAAGAAACAGCCGAGATCAGAGGGAGACACCAGATGAAAGATGAAGATTCAGATCAGTTAAAAGATGAATCACATGAGGGAGAATCAGCAGCGCCCACGAGAAGTCGACACCCTCACAGCTTATCAACAACCCTTGTCAAATCCCAACCTCGCCACAGGCGTAGACCGATGGATAGTGCCCTGCTGGGGTCTTCAAGCCATGTACCCCGGTAAGCCGAACCAGCGCCTTTCATAGTTAGGCCTCACCACCTGTTCACACTCGAAATAATGGAAACTCCCCTGCCTGAAAGCTGGAAGCATGTTTCCCTTGAGAAATATGATGGGACCACGAACCCCGACAGTCACTTGGTGGCTTTCATGACCCAGGTGGGAATGTACACAAAAGATCAAACCACCTTGTGCAAGATATTTCCGATGTCCCTCCAAGGACCAGCTCTGAATTGGTTTACTTAGCTTCCCCCAACTCGGTCGAGAGCTTCCAGACTCTAGTCGCCAAGTTGGAAAATCAGTTCGCCACATTCCGGCTCCATCGGTTCACTTCTCAAGCACTGATAACCGTGAGACAGGAAAAAGGGAAACCCCTCAGGTCGTTCATAGACCGTTTCGGAAAGGCTACATTGAGCATTAAAAACTTACAACCAGAAGTTTCCCTTCACACATTCCTGACTAACCTACAGCCAGGAGACTTCGCCAAAAGCATGATTCATGTTCCCTCAAAGAGTACGGAGGAAATGAGGAGTCGAGCTGTATCCTTCATTGAGATTGAAGAATTGCAGGCGTTCCAAAAAAGGGAACATGAGCTCATTCCCAGTTTACGGCCTAAGGAAGGGGACCGAGGAGACAAAGGAAAAAGAAAGGAACAATTCAATGAGAGGCCGCCCAAGGGACCGAGACATCACCAATACACCCCCCTCAACACCTCGAGATCGAAAGTGCTGGAACAGGCGTTGTTGGTTGACCTTTTAGTCATGCCAAGAAAGGCCAACACTCCTCCGGGTGCCGATGCCTCTAAACATTGTTGGTACCACCAGAACAAAGGACACTTTACCGAAGAGTGTTCGGCGTTAAGAGACAAGATTGAGGACCTCATCCAGCAGGGCCTCTTGAAAAATTATGTTTACCAGCCAAGCTACCGCTTTGATATCCCTACCACCAGAACCTATCCAAGGAGACAAGGCCAGGAACGTCAAGAGGATCCACGTGAACGCTATCGCCACAGGGGATACGAGAATAGAAGCAGAGACCGGAGTAGATCTCGTGAAAGAAGGGTGGCATACCAACCAAGCCCCTCAAAGAAGGTGATCAATACCATTGCAAGAGGGTTCACCGGAGGCAGGGCCACCTCATCCTCGAGGAAAAGGCACATGCGAACCTTGTGATTTGTTAACTCCATAACTCCTCACCTCAGACCCAGAATGCCATCTATCACTTTTACAAATGAGGATTTTCTGGCCGTAGACCCCACATAAGATGACCCTATGGTTATTAGCATCAAAATATCCAACTATATTGTTAAGAAAACCTTGATAGACCAAGGGAGCTCAGCCGATATGCTTTACTGGAAGACATTCTAAGAACTCGGCCTATCGCCTGAACAGTTGATGCCTTTTAACGAACCACTTATTGGTTTCACTGGAGAAAGGGTGGCGACCAAAGGTTGTGTTGACCTATATACCTGTTTTGGGGCCGAAAATGGGCAGAGTCATACCATAAAAATTAGGTACATTGTGGTCAAAGCAAACACTTTCTACAATGTACTCCTTTGTAGACTCTCCCTTAACAAGCTGGGAGTCGTAGTGTCCACACTTCATCTGGCGATGAAATTTCCTTTCGAAGGAAGAAAGATTATCACAATTCATGCTGACCAAAGGACAGCCAAAGAGTGTTCTTGGCCACCCTCAAGATTCAACCCTGGGAAGAAAAACAACAGATTCGTGCCGTCAACATGCTGGCACATCACCACCCTACGAATCTAGACCTAGACCCCAGGCCCAATGAGACAGAGAAGGATGAACCTACAGGGGAAATTCAACCCATCCAAATTGGAAAAACAAACACCCAGGTCACCTATCTCGACTCCTCCCTTCCCGAAAAAGACCGAAAAGAGATTATGGCAGTGATACGAGAAAATGCTGACCTGTTCGCTTGGACACCCGCAGATATGCCTGGAATCAATCCCGACTTCTTATCCCATAAATTGGCGATGTGCCCTCTAGCCAAGTCAATGGCCCAAAGGAGACGGAAGATGGGGGCCAAAAGATCGAAAGCTGTGAAGGAAGAGGTCAACAAGCTCAGGGCAGCCAAATTCATAAGGGAGGTTAAGTACACCACATGGCTGGAAAATATGGTCATGGTAAAGAAGCATAATGGAAAGTGGAGGATGTATACTGACTACACGGATCTTAACAAAGCATGTCCCAAGGATGCATATCCTTTGCCTAACATTGACAAATTAGTAGATGGGGTCTCAGGACACGCTGCCCTTAGCTTTTTGGACGCTTTCTCTGGGTATAATCAAATACAAATGCACCCTCTAGATGAGGAAAAGACAGTGTTCATAATGGAAGAGGCTACATACTGCTATAGGGTCATTCCTTTCGGCCTAAAAAGCGTCAGGGCCACTTATCAGAGGCTTATGGACAAAGTCTTTCACTAACAGATAGGAAGGAACATGGAAGTATACGTTTATGACATGGTAGTTAAGTCCAAAAAGGTTGCAGGGCATGTGTAAGACCTAGAAGAAGTCTTCCAAACCCTAAAGAGGCATTCAATGAGATTAAATCCAAAAAAATGTGTCTTTATGGTGCAAGGAGGTAAATTTCTCGGATTCCTAATCATGAGACGAGGGATAGAGGCCAATCCGGACAAATGCTCAACTGTTCTCGAAATGAGGAGCCCGGCTAACAAGAAAGAAGTACAGCGCCTAATGGGCAGGTTGACAGCCTTATCTCGTTTCTTGCCTTGCATAGCCGAGAAGACCAAGCCCATTATAATGTTACTTCGGAAGGTGTAGCCGTTCAAATGGACTGAAGAATGTGAGGAGGCATTTTCTACCCTCAAAAGAACCTTGGCTTCCCCTCCAGTATTGGTCAAGCCAACTTCAACAACGTTGATAGTGTATCTCTGTGTCTCCTCCTCAGCTATAAGCACCATTATAGTTCAGGAAGCTAAAGGGAGCCAAAGCCCCGTGTACTTTACCAGCCGCATTCTGCGTGATGCCGAAGTCAGGTACCAGGCCGTGGAGAAAACGACCTTAGCCCTGATAAGCACAGCCAGGAGCTCGAGACTATACTTTCAAAGCCACCGAATCATTGTCCAGACAAACTGCCCCATCGCGAAGGTCTCAAGAAAGCCAGAGCTGGCAGGAAGGATGGTAGCATGGTCCATAGAACTGGTCCGAATTTGACGTCCAATACGAACCCAGAGGCCCCATAAAGTCTCAATTCTAGGATGATTTTGTCAACGAGCTTCATCCCCTGACTGAGGCAGAAGGTAACCCACCTGCCTCATGGACTATACACTTAGATGAGTCGACGAGAAGTAGTGGAAGTAGGGATGGGGTAATCGTAGAAGGACCGAATGGGCTTATTGTTGAACAATAACTACGTTTAGGCTTCAAGGCCTCTAACAACCAAGCAGAATACGAAGCCTTGTTAGCTGGACTGAAGCTAGCCAAAGAGTTGGGAGCGAAAACAGTAAGGTGTTTAACAAATTCCAAGATAGTGGCCAAACAGGTCAATGATACTTTTCAGGTCAATGAGCCTAGGCTGGTACAATACTACCATGCTTGCAAGGAAATGTTGTCCAAATTTGATAAAGTCGAAGTAGCTCACATACCACGAGAACAGAATGAAAGGGTGAATCAGCTGGCCAGATTGGCTAGTACCAAGAAACCAGGGCAGTTGAAAATGATCATTCAGCAAGAGCTTATATCGCCGAGCATAGGAGTGCATGTTGTCTCAATTACTAATGATTAGCAACAAGAAATCACAAGCTACGTAACGCAAGGGAAGCTACCTGCAGACCTAGACGAGGCCAAGGCCATCAGAATGAAAATGACCCAATTTACCATGATAGCCAACGACGTGTACAAAAGAGGATTCTCAAGTCTTTTGCTAAAATGCATCGCCACTGATGAGGTTGACTATGTTCTCAGAGAGATACATCTCAACATCAGTGGTACGCACACCAGGGGAAGAACTTTAGCTGCTAAGGTACTAAGGGCTGAATACTACAGGCCCACCCTCCAACAAGATTATTCGGCTTTTGTCAAAAAATGTGTACAATGTTAGAGACACGACAACCTTATCCATCAACCAGCAGATGACCCCATACCAATAACTGCCCCATGGCCATTCTGCATATGGGGCATAGACATTCTTGGACCATTCCCTATGGCGAAAGGACAGGTGAAATTCCTACTTGTGGCTGTCAACTACTTTACAAAGTAGATCGAGGTTGAGTCTTTGGCCACCATCTCGACTCAGAACGTCCAGAAGTTTTTATGGAAAAACATAATCACCAGGTTTGGGATCCCCCAGGCTGTCGTCACCGACAATGGACTGCAATTGACGGACAAAAAACTGAACTCCTTTTAGAGGCCTGCATATCAAACACAGGGTGACATCGGTAGAGCATCCACAGTCGAATGGACAGGCCAAGGCTGCCAACAATGTAATCTTTGGAGAGTTGAAGAAAAGGATGATGGGGGCAAAGGGAGAATGGGCCGAAATGATCCCCGAAATCCTATGGGCATATTGATGCACTCCTCAGTCTTCTACAAAAGAAACACCCTTCAGGCTTGTATATGGAACAAATGCCATGATCCCCATCGAGATAGGAGAATAATCATTTCGAAGAGCCCACTTTGATGAGCAAGGTAACCAAGAAGCCTTGTTAGCCACGTTGGATTGCATCGACGAAGAGTTGGACAGAGCAACAATAGTTGTGGAAGCATGTGAGCAAAGGATGGCCAGAAGGTTCAACAGCAAAGGTGCGAGAGTTCGCGCAAGGTGTCTTAGTGTGGAGAGCGACTGGGGATGCCCGGAGAGACCAGAGGGAAGGAAAACTCGCTCCTAATTGGGATGGACCATTTCGGATCCATCAAAGTCTCGACAATGACGCTTACAAGCTAGAAGAACTATCTACGAAACTCATTCCGAGGACCTGGAACTCCACTCACTTGAAAAATTACTACAGCTAGTATAATGTACTGCAAGCACTCTTTTCCTCACCTGGTTTTTTATCCCTAAGGAGGGTTTTGGCCAGGGAGCTTTTTAACGAGGCTTGACTTCAATTTAATAACATGATCATTTGTCCCACCACTTCCATTATCTTTTTCGTCTAAGAAGAACCTTGCACGATTTAAAGTGCCCTACCAACTTGACACAGAGTTTAGTCAAGGCAACACTCACAATTTAAAGTTCCCTACCAACTCGACACAAAGTTCGGTCAAGGCAGCACTCACGATTATAAGTGCTTACCAACTTGACACAGAGTTCGGTCAAGGTAGCACTCACGATTTAAAGCGCCCTACCAACTCGACACAGAGTTTGGTCCAAGCAGCACTCACAACTTAAAAGTGCCCTACCAACTCGACACAGAGTTCGGTCTAGGCTGCACTCGCGATTAAAGCGTTGTACCAACTCGGCACGAGGATCGGTCAAGAAAAACACTTAAAGGCTAAAATTTCTATTAATTACACGCAGACTACGGTAATTCTCCAAACATGCAAAGACGTGCGAATATTATCTAGAAAAATCCGAAACGTTGAAGTATATAAAAAGATAGCATAGAAAAAGGAAAAGTTTCATTGACTTGAGATCTATTACAAAAGGTGCCTGTAAATACAAAATACTTTCACTAAAAATCATAATTGACAGGCCTGTACCACAAAAGTCAGAAGGCCCATGTCTCAGCCTATAAAAAATACACAAGTCCCCCATAAAAACCCCCCAGCCTAAGAGCCTGCATTTTTCCCATCCACTTCCTCGGCATCTTCGGGGCCCTCGTCTTCTATGTCAACCCATTTAGTACGATCGGGCGCAACCGTCATACAAGGGGCATGGGTGTTTGGGGGAAAATTATCTGACACCTCATCAAAGTGTTTGAACTCTCCGCTGAAGAATTCCCAGTTCGATTCGAACTTGAAGTCTCGAGGGAAGGAGCCAAACTAGTAGGCCTGATGGACAGCATGGCAGAACCCGGCCTCGTGCTTCGCACATATGTCCTTCATCGCCAGCTTCTTATACTTGAAGAGCCTAGTTTTGGCGCCTTGATATCACAGTTCAGTAACTCACAGACCTTTTCACTTTCTTCACGAGCGGCGTTGACTTCCCTGTACATGTCCAATGCCTCCTCGACCCTCATGTCCTTTTCCTTCAGGGCCGCCTCATGCTCCTCGATCGAGACCATGGACTTCTTTTTTTCTTTCAGCCCATAGACTTCGGCATTCAGAGAGTTTACAGCCTTAGTGGCTGCTTCCAATGATTCCTCTGAACGCTTCAGCGGTTGTTGAAGTTTCATGGTCTCGGTGGAAAATAGATGGCGACCCAAAGCTTGCATCCAAGACAAGAGCTCGCAATAATGAACCTAGTGAAGGGTGGGATCCGTGGCGCTCATATAATCTTGCCTCGCCTCAGACAAACTCTCCCCAACCTGGCACATGATGACGAGAGGATCAAAGTCCTTATGGAAGAAGGATGAGGAGACCATAACGGCAGGGATGACGAAGCTAGGGGAGGGATCTTCGATCCTTGCTTTCTTGGACTTATTGGAGGAGGATTTCTTCCGCTCCCTACTTTTTCTCTTCCCTTTCTCCCTCTCCTTTTCAGCGTTCTTGCCCTTCGACTTAGACTTTTCCCTTGATCCTTCTGGGGCGGGAGGAAGAATGTCGGTAGGAAGGTCTTTTGGCTCTGGATCTAGCTCGAAAATCTCTTGGGGGACCTCTTCCTCATCGTCCGAAGAGAGATCGGCCATCACGCGCCAGCTCTTTCGGAAATCCATCATGTTTCCGTCGCCGTCCATAATTATACCTGCATAAAACAACACATCCATTAAATTGAAATACACACAAAAAATAACAGACAAGACATTAACTTTGACTACTCACTCTCTAAGTTCCCGAGAGGTGTAGGAGACTGGAACACCTTTATCAATTTTCCGACGGGGAGGCGCCGAGGAAGTGAATCCAGAAAGGCAGCTGCTGTCACTTCCTCGGCCGTGAGCAACTCCGCAGGATAGGAATCATACCTCTTCGACACTCGTTGCCAGTAAAAAGGGAACAACCACTCCCCGTCTCGGTCACCAAAATGCTTCGGACCAGTCTCGGGGTCAACCAAGAGTTTAAAAAAACTGGTTTTGAAATTTTTATAAGAGGTTATATATAGTTAGAGAAGAGGATTTTTAGAGTTTTGGTATAAGGACACCCACTTACACTCCTCATATGGACAAGTAGTGAAGTGAAGCAAGAACAAACCGGGACTGGCCTTGGCATGCATAAATAAACACAAGGCCTTAAATGCCTGGAGGTAGGCCCAGGCATTCAGATGCAGTTGCGTGGGAACGGTATTGAGAATACAAAGAACCCCCATAGTGAAGTCATCAAAGGGACTTTGGACGTGAAGGTCTCGAAACATACAATCATGGACATAGAAGAAATCGAACTTATCCTCGACACTCTTATGGTGATAAACAAAATCAGGCGCGTCAAAACTGCCATTTCGGCAACGACGGATGAAGAAAGGAAAATCTAAAGCGTTTTTGAAAGGACATAACTCTACGGTCCTTACGAAGGCTAATAAAACTTCCTTCTTATTGTAACGGGAGTAGTAGACAGCAACCTCGTCGTTGACCCAGTCATATTCAGGGTCTTTAATAGGGGGAAACTCCCTTTTAGGATTTCCCACGGCCTTGCGAGTAAGGGCCTCCTCCTTCGGCGACCCCTCAGGAGGAGCAACCCCAACCTCAGCTTCAATGGATTCAGATGCAGTTGCGTGGGAACGGTATTGAGAATACGAAGAATCCCCATAGTGAAGTCGTCAAAGGGACTTTGGACGCCAAGGTCTCGAAACATATAATCATGGACATAGAATAAATCGAACTTATCCTCGACAATCTTATGGCGATAAACAAAATCAGGTGCGTCAAAATTGCCATTTCGACAACGACAGATGAAGAAAGGAAAATCTAAAGCGTTTTTGAAAGGACATAACTCCATGGTCCTTACGAAGGCTAATAAAACTTCCTTCTTATTGTAATGGGAGTAGTAGGCAGCAATCTCGCCGTTGACCCAGTCGTATTCAGGGTCTTTAATACGGGGAAACTCTTGTGAGTAAAGGCCTCCTCCTTCGGCGACCCCTCGGGAGGAGCAACGCTAACCTCGACTTCAATGGCAGCGGCAGGGACAAAAAGGGGACGAGTAGCAGAACAAATATTGCTACCCTCTCGGGAAGGGGTGACTTCGGTTAAGTCCAAGGCGTCACCCCATGAAGAGGAAGAAGAAAAGGGAGCAGAACTAGTAAAGGAAGACAAAGACATTTTTTTTGGAACAACATACCTTGTCGAATTTCTTTGGTAATATGAGTTAACAAGTCGGGATTCAGAGATCTCGGCTCAGAGGGTAGAAAATCTGGTGAAGACTGGTTGAGGAACAACCTCTATATATAGTACCAAAAACCTAGGCAGGACGATGGATCATGCCCGTCCAAGCCTCTCTATATCAACAGTCCAAATTTGGCGACCCTTCAGATCCTCACCTCCATGATGACATTAACGACCCAGATCTTTCACCCCCGGGTTTCCTGCCTTTTTACATCAGCCATCACAAGGACTCCCTTCTTAGTCGAGACCTTTCACATTCCATTTTTCTTTTTAACTTCGGTCCTTACTGCACTACGACCAAAGCTGGGGCAAGTGATCAGGATAGACCTCTGTCAAGGTCGAAGACTTCGGTCTTGACACTAAACATGGACCTCGGTCACAACCAAAGACCTCGGCTCTGACACCGAAGACCATGCACATTCGGCCAACGATCAAGTCAGGATTAGTCAGTACAAATCTCAATTACTAGTCGTTAACTTGATTAAGGTCACATTACCTAATTTCTGGGTACCTAAACAAGGCCCAATAGACAAAGGCCTAGTTCATCCCTATAAATAGGTAAACAATATCCAAGGTAAAAGAACAGAGATAAATATATATTCACTGTCTAGCACTTAAACCGAACACCCCTCTAACTTGAGTGTCGGATTGTCTTTTGCAGGTACCCACCTGTTAGGCCACTGTGTGAGGAACTCAAGTTCAAGGAATAACGAAGGAGACATCTGAAGAGTTCTATCCAGGAACATCTATGTTTTCAATTTATGTCTATATACGAAATACATGCCATATAACAAAATAAATTAAAGTAAAATGTTATTACCAGCATTCAATACATGAATAAATTAATATGTTAATTACAAAAAATACTTATTATTAATTAGATTCATTAAATAAGATGTATAGTCTTGTTTACCAGTTATTTTGTTGATAGGAAATAATTTGGAATTGAGTTAATTAAGTTTTTATTCATTAAAATTTTAATAAATCTCACTTTTGGTCCTTGGAGAATAAAAGTAAATTTTTTGTTCTTGAAATTTTAAGTTTACACAATTTTTTTTAATTAAATTTGACTAAATTTAGGACGGAAAAATATATTTTTCTTTTTAAGAGCTAAAAGTGGAATTCAAATTTCAAGACTAAAAATTTAATTAAACTTTTGGAATTTATGACATCAAGTCTGATAAATCAAAATAAGCTATTTATAAATTCTATAATATTTTTGTAAGAATTTCCACCTTCTGAAACAGCCTTTGAAGCCAAAATCTTCCATTCAGTGGCATTGCTCTTCATTTCTTGGTATTTGTTGCTCTCCATTACACTTCTTATACATTGTTTTAGTGTTTCTCGTTGCACAATCTTTTTCTCATCTATTGGAGCTCTAATTCCAATTTTCCAAACATCTGTCATAAGCTTTGCGTTTGTAGTTTGATCTGACCAATGTGGTATTGCAATTGTTGGAACTCCTAAACACAAAGTTTCTAATGTAGAGTTCCAACCACAATGTGTCACAAAGCATCCTATAGCTTCATGAGCTAAAACTTTTAATTGTGAACACCATGTCACTATTAGGCCTTTTTCTGATTTCTTTTTAAAATCTTTGGGGAGTTTAATTTCTTCAGAGGCTCGAACTATCCATAAGAAGTAATTTGAACACTCTCTCAAACCATAAGCTAGTTCTTCCATTTGCTCATCGACAAGCATAGCTAAACTACCAAATGAAACATACACAACAGAACCTTTTGGCTTGTCATTAAGCCATTTTGAACATTCTTCACTATCAAAGTCTTCAACAATATAATTTTGATCATCTTCATATTGTTTGTCCAAGAATATAGATGGTATGTTTGGTCCAATATTCCTAAATTTTGGCCAAATCTTCGTAATCCAATCTGCTACCTAAAGTCAATTTCTTATCATCAATCATTATACATTAAAATAAACTAGAATTAGACTTAAATAACAAATTGATTCTTGAAATTTTAGGATGTTTTTCTATTTTGATATTCTAAAGTTTTTTTTTATCATTCATAGATTTAATTTTTTTGTTTTATTCTCTTTTGTCAAATAATAATTTTGGTTCTATCCTTATTGTGAAATAACAACGTTAATTAAGTAATGATAATAATCCAATATCTTACCACTTCAGAGGGAGTGAATGTAATTTTATAAATCATATTTTTAATTTATTTATTTATAAGTTAAAAAAGTTTATGACACAGTACAAGTTTATGTAAATGGTAAAATTCAGTTTATAAATAGAAACTATCTCTTTAGACTCCCTAATAACATGAGAAATTACTCAACAATTATTATAGAAAGTATCTTTTTTAGTGTTATATTTAAAACATCTTTAACACAAATTATTGAAAGTATCTTTAGCACAAAAAAAAAATTTAAAGATCAATAGAACTTCTTATTTTTCAAAAACCATATAGTTATTTAAGTTTATATATATCACACTTTTAATTATATATGTCACAAGAAATTTAAGTGTTAACTTAAAAATCTTTCACAAGAATATGTATAATATATATATTATAGCTAATTAATCAGTTTTTTAGTTAATTATAAAATTAGTCAAGTAACAAAATTTTGCAGAAATGATGAGAGGATATAAAAGACAAAATCAGTTTCTTCTTACCTCTTTATCTAGCTCGTAGAATGTATTGCATAGAACCCAATCAGCTTTGTCTATGTTGGAGAATTGATCCAGAAAAAAATCAAGGGTATAGGGGTGTTCTGCATATGTAAGGAGGAAAGAGGGCAAGTCCTGAAGCTGGAGTTTAGGCAAAGCAGGAAGAGAAAACTCATGTGCTGTGAGGGGAAGTTGCAAGTTTCCCAAGTGAACATGATAATATATACTATTCACAGTCATATTTTGTGTGAGATAAACAGCACCAACTATTTTGAATCTCTTAACCACATCTAGTGTCCAAGGGAAGAATGCATCATAAACAACACAATCAACATGGTCTTCTGATTTTCCAAGTTTCTCAAGAAGTTGAGCCAAAGATTGTGACCCTACTTCACGAGACCGATCTATGTAGACCTTATGATCTTCAGCATGTAATGGTCCACCTTGGTCAAACCCATCAGAGATGGTTTCAAGGGCAAAAGAAGGAGGTAGTACTTTTTGCAAGTTATTGTAGTAGAAATGATAGGTAACAAATGTTATTCTCACCCCTTGATGATCCAATAGTTTGGAGAACTGAAGCATGGGATTGATGTGACCTTGAAGTGGATATGCTAAGACCAAACAGTGTGCTCTCTTTGCTATGTTTCTCTTCTCCATTTCGTTCCTGAGGGTGTGTGTGATCAATTAGAGCAGAGGTAGACTTTATATACATGAATAAATAACAATTTTTGGACGGCAAATAACCTCATGACAATAATATAGAATTTGCCTCTTGACTTTCATCGAAAACAATCTAAATAATCTTTTAAATTCATCTACTAAAAAACATTAAAATATTAACAAGTAATATTCGAACTATTAGAAAAAGAAATCTTTTTAATTTTTTGGTCTTTATTTCTTTACAAATATTTATAAAAAATCCAAAAATATGTTATTAAAATACATTCTTAAAAGTGGTGTTGTGCACGTAAATTATTTTCAATTCCTATACTAAATGTGGGTCATGTTTATTATATTACGAAAACACATTTTATGTTTTCATGTGGTTCTTAATAATATCTTTTAACTTATAGAAAAAGAGAAAAATATTTGTACATTTTTAGAATATAATGTTTGATATTGGTATTTAATTACGATCTTTTATATATAATATGTTTGTTAATTTTATTTATTAATATTTTAAAACTTATTTAAATAAAGGATTGTGATTGAATGTTAGTATAAAACTCATTTAGAATGATAAACTCGTAAAAAAATACTTATAAAAAAAAAGTAAAGGCGGGAACAAATTAAGTTTAGATTTTTTAAAAAAAAAATAATTTACGCGCTTAACGTGTTCTCGTTGAACTTTTTCTTAAATTTAAAATTCATTAGTTCAATTTTATTTAATTATGGGAAAATTTTAATTTATTTTACTTTTTATTTGTCTTTTATATATACATATATTTATCTACAACTACTTTTATCCGATTAAAGCGTTTGTAAAACATGTATATTTTTAATTAATGCAAAGGCCTGTTTTGCAACGGCATAGTTCGATTTTTATAACACATCTCCAATAGAAATTGTCTAAATGTGATGTTTAAAAAATAAAAATTATTTTAATATAAACAAATTTGTTATTTTTTTATATGATAAAGTATATAAAATAAAGAAGTATATATATATATATATATATGTATGTATGTATCATTACCATTTTCTTTATACCGTTTTCTTTATGGATCTTTGCATGATTACAATTGTCTCCACTTTTCCTTCAGCATATTTTTATATGTCCTTCTCTCTTCTTCATCATCATATTTAAATAAAGGGGTACTTATTAAATACCCGACATTTTCCTATATTGTTCAAGTGCACATTTTCTAACCTATTCAAGGACAATAATTTAGCTTTTTTAACCCTTAGTTTTTTTATTTGTCCTTCTCTCTTTTTCATCATCATATTTAAATAAAAGACAAGTAATGGGAGGAAGCTCGGGATGAGGTGCAAAGGTTCTTACGTTAAGGTTTTGATCTTGACTTTTTTTAGATTTGCTTAAATAAGACTTCTTGTCTCTTTTTCTTTTCTTCTCTTGCCCCTTTTTTCCTCAGCCACCTTTTCCTTCCCGTTTTGTTTTTATTTCTTCTTTTAGAATTCCGACATAAGGGGGAGGGTGTCAATTGGGGGTTTCAGCGAGGGGTGCTACTCGGTTTGGATTTTTGGGATTGTGGCTTTGGCATTCAAATCTCGGCCTTTGCGAAGCCTATGGAAACCTATTGTCTTGCCAACAGCTTTGGTCATGATCTTTGCAAAACAACAAGCAATACAAATCAACCTTATTTCGAAAAAACATGATCAAAATTATTTCATAAAAAATTAATGTTCACCTTCAAGATTAGTAAAAGGAGTGGTTGATGCATAAAGTTACAACAACGCTGCCACAGGAAAGAGGCGGAGAAGAGAATCTAGGAAAGCGGTCTCAGCCTTCTCCTCATCTGTGAGCAACTCATCAATGAAATCTGAATACTCCTATGCACAGGCTCCCAATAAAATGGAAATAAACGACCCCCTTGTTGGTCATAGAAATGATTTTGGCCAGCCTCAAGATTTATCATAACTTTGAAGTACACGGACTTAAACCCTTTTAAAGAAGTTGTGTATGACACAAACAAAGGGTTGTCGGCCTTATGAAAGAGAGAAACTCATTTGCATTTCTCATGAGGCCGAGTAGTAAAATGGCATAGGAAAAGGCTAGGTGTAGCCTAGGTGTGAGTAAACAAACACAGAGTTTGAAACGCCTGGATATAGCCCTAAGCATTCAGATGTAGTTGACTGGGGGAACAGTTCAACACTCTAAGTATCATCGTGATATAGTCATCAAAGGGGAGCCTCACATGAAAAACCAAAAACATACAATCATATACATAGAAAAAATCACTTTTATCCACTAGGGACTGACCCAAGAAGACAAAATCTGGGTTTGGCACAAAAAAATCCTTACAACATCGAACAAGAAAGGGAAACTCTTCACAATCTTCGAAATAACAAACTTGGACTTTATTTACAAAGTCACTTAGAATCTACCTATTGCAGTATCGAGATGAGAATGCCCCTACTTCCCCATCTACCCAATGGTAGGAAGGAATCAGAATGGGGGGTAATCATTTTTCAAATTGCCCTTGAATTTGCATTTCATAGGCACTTTGGCTAGGACACTAGCCTTCTAGTGGGGAAGAGATTTCAGCCCTGAAAGGCCAGCATCATATACTTATACATCTAGGTACGTTGCAGACTCGTCGTTGCTGCTTGAGGCAAAGGGAGAGACTTCGACGGACCCAGAAGGACCCCTTTTGACATAAGGGATTTTGGAATCAGAAGAATCGGACATTTTGACCAAAACATATAAAAAATGTGGGGCATACCTAACTTTGAGGAAGGGAGGATGAAGAAGGAACAACTTGAATGAGATTTTGGCACAAGAGGGAAACAGAAATGACAAAGTGTATTTGAACTTGTCACCTCCTCCTCCCTTATATAGTAGTACGACTCCTAAAATTCCCGCTCTCATCATCATTGTTGATCTAGCCTAGATCAGCGATCCATGACTGTTCATTTTCCTCTTCCACTATAGTACCCGAGGCTAGAGAATTCATTTTCGTGCCCTCGGTATCACTTGGCGGGAAAACAAATCTGCTAACCCTAATTTCATTTGTTCATACCTAGGGATTTCAGCCTAGGATGCAAATCCAAAATCTTCAGCATCTTCCTTAAAAGACTTCACCCTTGTGCTTCACACTTCGGCTGAAACCTTGAGGCAAGTGTATAATCATAACATAGAAGGACCTAAATCCCCTCAAGACAGGGTAGCAAAAAAGACTTCGGATTTCGACATGGCTGAAAACTGAAAAATAGAATTAAACATAAAAGAATAACCCAAAAAGATGGAAAGGATTTCGAATCAATATAAATTAAAGGCACCCAACAGAAAGGAAGAGACTTTGGATTTCACCATGGCCGAAACCCGAAATATAGCATGACACCTCCCAGAGTAAGAAGTAGGAAGTAGTGTCAGTAAAGGATTGCGCCCTGCCGAAATCCAAACTCCTGCAATAAATCAATTAATTAATCAAATTAATTAAGGGACAAATTAGCATAATCACTAATTAGTGTTACTCCCAATAAAGTTGAGCAAAGTCAACAAAATACCTACTGGATAAAAGCTAAGACACTAGATAAAAGAAATATATCAAGATGAGTAGGTAATAATCATCAGGTAACAAGCACATTTTTACTATAAATACTAGTTAAGAGGTACGTGTTATTTATTCATTTAGAAAAATTTATTACTCTTCACCTTCTTTATCTCACTCATTTATTGACTTGAGTGTTGGAATCATTTTCTACAAGTTCTTCCCCCTTTATTCCTCAAGACGCAAAGATATTTCGAAAAACTCATCAAGGAGATTTTGGAGAGTTCGTAGCGAATCATACTAAGTATTTTTTGATAAGAACACATAATTTATCCTAATATAATTTATTATCAGTCACACAGAAAAACAAACATGAAAGTAATTTCCAATATATTTTTCAATAAGACATCAGTAATATTTTTTATTTTATATTTAATAAAAATTTTGTTAAAATTTTTTAACAGCATTTAAAAAATATTATTAAATTATAAATAAATATTAATTATTGATAAAATTTTGTAGCATATAGTCTATTAGTGGATAAAGTTTATTAGTATCATTTTAAATTTTAGTGGTATGCACTATACACAATATTTAATAAGAATGTTACAAAAATATAGAAAAAAGTTATATAATTTAATAAAAAATATAAAATGATAGAAAAAATATACACAATAAAGTTTATTAGTATCATTTATTAAATGATAGAAAAAAAAAGTTACTAAAAGATACCGTGATATTTCTAGCTACTAGTTCAATAAGATAGGTTCCCCCTGCAAACAAATTTAATTTGTTTATAAATGAATTCTATAAACTAATAATACTCTGTCTGTTGTTTTTAACAAGAAATAAATGGTAGTGTTATAATTTATTTCTTTAAAAAGGACTGAAAATAGTATTTGTTTTGTAAATTTTGTTGAATAAAACAACCTACTGTGGCAACCAAAATCCATTCATACATTGCTAGACTTTAACTTCGTTATCCAAAATCGTTAATTGTAAAATTAAAAAAAAAAATTACAAAATCAAGAAACTGAAATTTTGACCTCAAGAAAATAATTGTGTTTAGCATCTTCTCATTTCCTATTTACACTTCTTCAATATTTATTATTTTTATAAAACTCCAAAACACTCTCACTGTTTTTTATCTTAAGTTTTTTTTACATAATATCACTAAGTTTCATGATTGCACGTACACCTTTACCTATTTCTTTAAAATATTACATTGGTTTCTCCATTTCGGTCTTTCACTCTCTTCGAACATATATATTTGTTCACATATACTTTTAAGAACTTCCTTTGTCATGTCTGTTCGAAGAGGGTGAGTATGCTCTTTCAATGAGGTGGGTAGAGCTGTATGTGCAGCCGTGAAGTTTGGAGATACCTTTTCAAGAAATTTAGGATAAAAAAGGGTTAGAGTGTTTTAGGGTTTTGTAGAAAATTTTAAACATTGAAAGAGTGTGAATAACAAATAAGGGAGTGCTAAAAGAAATTGTCCTTCAAGAAATATATAGAAACCTAAATCACAAAAACAAAGGTGGGCTTACTTGGGCATTTTCTGTTTTTATTTTCAGAAAAAATAAAAAACAGTAGTAAAAATATATTTGGTTACAAATTAAAAAATATTAAAAACAGAAAAAAATTATTTTCAGTATTTTCAAAAGTTAATATTATGTGAAAACTTAATAACAATATTGTAATTATATAAAAAATAATATATAAATATATTTTAAACTATATATAAATAAGTTATAATATTTTTGCTAAAAGTATTGTTCTTACCAAAGTTTGGCAGAACTTGTGTCTCTTGACCCTTTGGGTTTGAGGGCTCCAGGAGACAGAGGTGTGTACTTGCAAAACAGACTCTGACACTCAAGTCAGTGAGAGAGTGAGATGATAGAGAAAAAAAAAAGTATGAGAG
This sequence comes from Psophocarpus tetragonolobus, assembly GCA_037954015.1. Classification (NCBI taxonomy): domain Eukaryota; kingdom Viridiplantae; phylum Streptophyta; class Magnoliopsida; order Fabales; family Fabaceae; genus Psophocarpus; species Psophocarpus tetragonolobus. Next base: position 27,864,185 of record CM075696.1, on the reverse strand, counting down.
TTAAGTACCTGAGGGGGTCTAGTACCCCCTTTAAGAAAGTTTCGAGGTGTAGTTCCAAGTTACCTTATTTATGGAGATAGATCATTGGTTTGAGCCTTGTATGGAGATGGATGGCCCCTGGTTTAGGCATTTGCCGAGGTCTGAGGTGCCAAGATGCAGGATGTTGAGACCGAGGTGTCGGGGGACCTCAACGACTGAGGTGGTTATGCAGAAGTTGGGGTCTAGTACCCTTTAAGGAAGTTTCGAATGTGGTTCCAAATTACCTTATTTATGGAGATGGGTTGTTAGTTTGGGTCTTTTGTAGAGATGGATGACCCTTGGTTTGGGCATTTGCCGAGGTCCAAGGTGTCAAGATGCGAGACGTTGAAGTCGAAGTAGTTATGTTGAAATTGGGGTGATTAATGAACAGAGAAGGACACCGAGAGAGTACAATTATTAAATTTAACAATATTATCTTTTGAAAATAAAAAAATATTAAGTTTCAACAAACATATTTTAAAATTTAAAAACTTAAAAATTAAAAACATTTTTTAAAAAATAAAAATAAAAATATTTTCTAAAATCAAACGTAAGTTTTTTCTTCTCGATGCAAAATAACTCAAACTAGTTTTTCCATGCTTTTAACCTATACTCTCATACACTCAATATCTTCTTCACATTTGATTATTTTTCATTATACCTAAAGATTGTTAAAAACTTTGGCAGCATACACATGCTAGCCTCCGTCACAAAACATATGATAAAATATAAAACATTCAATGGAAAGATGTGTAACTCAAAACTTTAATATGAAGTGGGATTTCGTTTTGCTCCTTCTCCGCTTTAAAAAAGTCCATGGAAATGTGTGAGATCCTTTTTCGGTGCCTTAATTTGCGCGTCTCATTATGAAGTATTTATTTAAGTTTAATTAATATAGTAATAATATAAAAAAAGTAGTTTATATTATCATTAAATTATAATTATTTATTTGTAAAAAATTTCGTTCATTTTATCTATCATTATTTTTAAAATTATATAAAAAAATTATAATTAAACAGCAGTATAAAATATTAGTGTATATTAATTAAATTCTTTCCATTTTTATACTAAAATACTTTAAGAAAGATATTGTTAAAATGATAAAATAAAAAATACTTTAAATGTGTAAAATATATTTTCTTATATTTTTAAATATTTTATTTTCTTATGCTTTTAATTAAATATCCATTAAATTTTCTGGACTCATTGATAAAAAGAGAAAAAAGCATCTTCCGGACTATTATTAACATGATAATCTGTCAATTTTCTGCATCTCTCATTTGTTGTCACGTAATACTGTTTATGAAAATAAATATCAATATAACTTGATATAATGACACTATATAGTTATTATTATATATACATTTCAAAGAAATTTAAAAATATATGTTAGAAATAAATTTTATCAAGGTGGTGCGTATGTTAGGAAGTGTATATTATGTTACATCGTCCGATCACATCTATAGAAAATGACACAGAAGTGTGGTGAAAGCTATTTTAGATTTGTCCTCTTCTTGTTAAGTCATGCACAACTGTGTGAGAAAATTCACAATGCCGTTGCAGGACATGTTTACTTTTTGTTGAATTGTACACACTCAAAAATGACAGAGGTATGATAAGCTAAAAAGAACACAGAGGTGTGGTTAAAGATATATGAGGTCTGTCCAGTTCCTGCCCAATCATCCACAGTTGTGTGGATTTTGTCACAAAGGTATAGTGCACACTCCTCACATACTTATAAATCTTCTTAGGTTGTGGCCACTGGATGGCCTGTAAAAGACTAGGTATATTTCAATCGCACTCCTACATACTTTTTATAAATATTCTTAGGTTGTGACTTGGAAAAAGACTATGTATATTTCAATTCATATTTCATAGGTAATGATGGTTACTTAGCTAGTTTGGTGAATTAACTAGACTTGTTTTCTTCCTTTGTACCTGTATTCTTTTTTTATACTTTTGGTACTCTCTCTTCCCTCCCTCCCTCTACCTCTATTTTATTTTGCCAAAAAATAAAATATTGTCTTTGTTGTCATATATACTCAAAGAAGGTAATATGATGTATAAGGTATGCAATGCATTCAAAATTTATTGTAAATGAATAGAAAAACAATACAAAAAAGGGTTATTCTTTGTGGAAATGAGGACCTAGATTCATAAAAATATGAAATGGGAATCGTTTAATTCATAACATGAAAGTAATTTGTAATTCAGGACATATGAAGCTTATGAATGACACAAGCTATTTGCAAATTCTAGAATATTTCTATGAGAACTTCCACCTTGAGTAGTAGCCTTTACAGCCAAAGTCTTCCATTGAGTGGCATTGCTTTTAATCTCTTTGCCTTTCTCACTCTCCATTACTTCCCTTATGCAGTCCCTTAGTGCTCCTCTTTGCACAATCTTGTCATCATCAATTGGAGCTCTAATTCCCATTTTCCAAACATCAGTTAAAAGCTTTGCATTTGTGAGCTGATCTGAATAAAATGGCATTGCAATTATGGGAACTCCTAAGCATAAAGTTTCTAAAGTAGAATTCCAACCACAATGTGTTACAAAACATCCTATAGCTTCATGAGCTAAAACATTTAGCTGGGAACACCATGTTACTACCAAGCCTTTTTCTGTTTTCTTCTCAAAATCTTTAGGGAGCCTATTATCTTCAGAAGCTTTAACCACCCATAAGAAATAACTTGAACACTCTCTCAAACAAGAAGCTACTTCTTCCATTTGTGTCTCACCAAGTGCAAACATAGTCCCAAATGATACATAAACAACAGACCCTTTTGGTTTAGTGTTTAGCCATTCCATACAGTCTTCACCCTTGAATTGTGTGAACTCATAATCCTGATCATCTTGACCTGACTTATCTAAAAAAACAGATGGTATGTTTGGTCCTATGCTCCTAAATCTTGGCCAAATCTTCGTTACCCAATCTACTACCTAAAATTAATTTCAGGACACAACATTTTGGAGGAAATTAAAAAATTAATAATGAACATTGAACTTGTTTGTGTCTGGGATGCATCATGCATGTAACAATTCATAACACATACATATAATGAATGTAAATTGAATTACTTGGTATATTCATCATCAATTACCTCTTTCTCCAGCTCATGGAAGATATTGCAGAGGATCCAATCAGCTTTGTCGATATTGGAGAACTGAGCCACCACAAGATCAAACATAAATTGATTTCGTCCATAAGTAAAGAAGAAAGAAGGCATGTCCTTATGTTGAAGTTTAGGCATGGCAGGAAGGGAAATCTCATCTTCTGTGAGTGGAGGTTGCAACTTTCCCAAGTGAACATGATAGTATATATTACTAACAGTCATATTCTGAGTGAAATAAGCAGCACCAACTATCCCAAATCTCTTGGAAACATCAAGTGCCCATGGGAGAAATGAATCATAAATAACACAATCAACAGTGTCCCCTGATTGACCAAGTTTCTCAAGAAGCTCACCAAGAGTTTGTGGCCCAACTTGCAGAAAACTTTGCATATAGACAGTGAGGCTTCCAGCTTCTGAGACACCACCTTTGTCAAATCCATCAGAAATGGTTTCAATTGAAATGGAAGGAGGCACTTTTTGCAAATTGTTGTAGTAGGAACGAGTTGTGACAAGTGTTATTCTCACCCCTTGATGCTCCAATAGCTTTGAGAATTGAAGCATAGGATTGATGTGACCTTGTGCTGGATGTGGTAACACCAAACAGTGTGGTCTTCTTGCTATGATTTTCTTCTCCATTTCACTATGGTGATGGGTTGAGATCAGTGAGTTTGGTTAAGATTTCTTCACCACAAAACCACTCTTTCACTCACAAATTAAACTTCTGATGTGTCAAGTGTGAAAGCTGTTGTCAGGAACAACTTTGTCAAACATTAACAACAGACAACAATATTGGAGAGTGTGGTGACAGTAATTAACATCTTTCACACAGAAGTTAATGGACAGAAGAAGGTCAATTGGACAAACGAGAACCTCGAGGCTTTATTTTTAATTACAAGAAAATTATATTGGTTTTCTATGAGTGGTCATTGATTTTGGCAAGGGAAGTCTGTTTTAAAAGAAACTATAACAATATTCAACTATTATTTTAAAGTGAGTGTACTTTAGACAAAATTTTACTGTTATAATATATGAAATAATTTTTCATAAATTAATTTAACAATATAAAGAATAATTGGAATAGCTTATTCTTACTTATATTTAGCTGTAAAAAAAATCATATTTTTATTTATCTTATGATATAAATGTTTGTTAGCATTAATAGAAGTATTTGAGATGTGTATGAGAAAGGTAGGTGAAAAACTAGTAAAAAATTAGTTATAATGTTTAGTAAAATTAGAAAAAATTATAGAAGAATAAATAAAAACATAATTAATTATTAGATTATATATTTTAATAAGGACATAACATGTTTGTAATGCAAATGTTACAATTTTAAATGTTTAATGGTTAATTATTAAAAAAAGTGTTATATTATACATAAAAAGGAAATTCAATTCAATGAAATACGCAATGAATAAATAATGTTATTAATTAAATTGTAAGGGCTAAAGTCATCACGAACACAAAGTTAAAGTATTAACATAACATTGTCTATAATTTTTTTTAGGTTCTTTCAGCGACTAAAATTTTACGATTTAAAATTCTTTATATACTTTTAATGATTTAAAATTAAAATTATTAGTAATTGAGAAATAAATAAATTTGAAGAATAGTTAAGAATATAATAAAAATATAAATCCTAGCAACATATCATTTTCCACACATTCTTTATTATTATTGATTAAAAGTAATTAAATAATCTTTTGTGAGTATAAACACAACTCAAAAATTATAAGAATTTATATATGATTAAGGAGAAAGATTTTGATAAAAATGATATCGGTTAATTAAATTAATTAAGAAAAATTAAATAATGAAATCATCAATTGTCACATTTAAACAATTATGCAGAATAGATCTTTAAAATAGAGCAATCAATAATAATAATAATAATAATAATAATAATAATAATAATAATAATAATAATAAGCCCTGCCCGTAGCGAGTAAACGTCTAGCACAGTATTCTTGTACATTATACACATTTCTCTCTCAACATATATTAACCTGTTCAACCCTTTGAATGCAGTAAAGGACCCACAAACCAATTAACACAGCTCCAAATATTTTAGAAGTGAAAAGGTTTTTAAAGAAGAGAGAAAATTGTTTTTTGGATGATTTTATGTGTGTTTAGCAACAGTTTTATAAAACTGTTTTCAATATTTTAATATTTAAAAACTCATTTGGGTGCTGTTTTCTTAAAATAGTTTTCGAAAATAATTCTGATTTTTTAGTTTTTAAAAGCTAAAAAACAAGAACAACTTTAAGTAGTTTTGCTTTTCAGTTTTTTGTTTTTGTTTGAAAACTCAAAATACAATTAGAATATGTTATTTTTTGCTTTTCATCAATAACATTTTCATAAATATAAACATTTTTTTTATTTTTACATCATTTAAAATATTTTTCAAATAACACTTACAAACAAGTTTTTGTTTGCTCTCTTCTAGAAAATTATTTTTGAAAACTATTTTTTAGAATTCTTTTCAAAAACTAAAAAATAAAATAGTTTTTAGAATTCTTTTCAAAAACTAAAAAATAAAATAAAATCAATTAAGTCTTTTATAATGCACCCATATTTATAGTGATTACGAAGGGTATTTCTCAGCTGGAACAATTCAAAAAATCTTCACGGTTTGCACATCATATTTACGTTGAACAGAAAAAAAAAAACAAAAAGATGTGGATAGAATTTTGGTTGCTGCTACCCGTTACCTTTTGAAATCTGTTTTTAAAGTAAATCCAATATAATATAATATATATGCAAAGCTGAGTATAAGAAGTGTACACCAAATCTTCCAAGATCTCGCGCAAATATATATGCAAAGTTTTCGCAATGCAACCATCACAATTAATTGAATGTTAACTTTTAAATTTAATTATTAAGAATTATAATAAAGATATATATATATATATATAGAAATTTTAAATCTTAAAATTAATCAGCAATTTCTAGCATTCCCCTACTAATTTTAAAATTTTTAAGAGAGAAAAAAAATGACAAAATACAAAACTTAAAATTTGAAGCATGGTATATTATATTTTCAGTATAAGGCACCTTCTGGTTTGAGCCTTATACCTAGCATACATGATCATCTACCTGAGAAAATGCAAAGACTTAATAGTCTTGAGTTATATCTCTTTTAACCAGTGGTGCGTGTTATGACCTTACATGAATATTTTGTTTCATGAGTGTTACTTAGAGATTTGCTCATATCTCACAGTGGCGGTCCTACCGCCATACTCACTAGGTGAACCATTCCAAGGGTGGTTTGTGACACCCACCCCTACAACTAATTGTCATTGGGTCCATTAAGAGATATTTTAAATTTTATCACGAATAAAAAAAATATTAAATACCTCAACCTAATTATTATCACAACTTAAATAAAGTACATCATGGCATAGGAACGAGACATGTATAATGCATAATTATAACAGTGTACTTTAGTTAACAAGTAATTTCATATTACCTGTTGAACTTCATTCGTGGGATCGCCATTTATTTGGAGATGAGTGTTCATTGTTGCAACTAATTTATGGGCTTTAGTCTCATTTCCCTCGACGACTCAAGTACTTGTCGGCATGTCAATCCTTTTATGAGTGAATCCACGAAATTATATTCAGCTTCAATAGTAGAGTGAGAAATAATAGTTTATTTAACAAATTTTCAAGCTATAGCACCTCCAGCTAAGGTAAAGACATAACCACTGGTTGATAACAAATATAGTGAATTTCATAGTTAATAGTTCCTTTAAAATATGTAAATATCCTTTCATAGTTAATATTGATTCATGGTCAATGTGAATTATCAATATTATAAGTATATCTTCTCAATCTACTCACGGCATATGCAATATCTGATCTAGAATAATTTAACAAATGCCAAAATAACCAATAATTTGAGAGTATTTAAGAGGAGAAACACTTTCACCCCTATTTTTCTTTAATTTTGTATTCGAGTCAAAAGGTGTAGAAATAGACTTTTCATCAAAATAATTAAACTTCTTTAGCAATTTTTCAATATGATGTGATTGTGTTAAAATAGTGCCATCATGAGTTTTTATTAATTTAATACCTAATATAACATCAATTGACCCAAGATCCTTCATTTCAAAATTATTAGATAAGAAAGACTTCATATTATTTATTGCATACAAGTTACTACCAAAAATTAAAATATCATCAACATACAAACATAGAATGACATAAGAATTATCGTTAAATTGTTTCAAATAAACACAATATGATAAGATAACTTGATCAAATTTATCATGTCAGTGTTTAGGAGCCAGCATACAAAGATTTAACAAGCTTTCATACTTCATTTTCCATTCCAGGTTGTATAAAACCTTCAGATTGATTCATATAAATTGGTTCTTCCAAGTCACCATTTAAAAATACAATTTTTACATCCATTTGATGAACTTCTAAATTAAAAATACACACGAGCAATTAAAACTCTAATAGTGGAGATTTTAGAAAAAGATAATATGTATCAAAGAAATTCACACCTTCTACTTGTTTATAACCAATTACAACAAGTCTTACTTTAGACTTTTCTATAGAATCATCAGTTCTTAATTCTTTTCGAAAACCCATTTACAACCTATACTTTTACAACCAGAGGAGGAAGGTCAGTTAAAACCCAAGTGTTATGCACTTTAAGAGAATCCAATTAATCATTAATGGCTTTTTTCAAAAAGATGCATCAACAGATCTCATGGCCTCACTATAAGTTTTATGATCATCTTCAAGCAAGAAGGAACAAAATTTAGGACCAAATGCTTCAACTTTCTTAGGCCTTTTACTTTTTCTAGGTTCAACATCTTTATAAGTATTACCATTAGAGGGCATAACCAAAAGCTTCAACTTTCTTAGGCCTTTTACTTTTTCTAGGTTCAACATCTTTATAAGTATTACCATTAGAGGGCATAATAGGACTAGCATCATAAATACGTTTAGATATTTTAATCTTTAAGGGAAAAACATTTTCAAAGAAAATAGCATCTCCAGATTTCATAATTATGTTATTAGAAATATGAGAGACTTCAGAATTAATAACTAAAAATCTATACTATGTAGAGAATATCCAAGAAAAAACACAATTGATGGTCTTAAGACCAATTTTCCTTTTCTTATCAATAGAAATATTCACCTTTGCAAAACGGTCTCACACTTTGAGATATTTCACATTTGGTTTTCTATTTTTCCAAAATTCATAAGAGGTTTTATCTAAATTTTTATAAGGAATTCTATTTAAAATATGGCATGCAGTAAAAAGAGTTTCCCCCATAAGTTATCAAGTAAACCAGAACTTATATTATCATATAATAACAAAGTACGATTTTTCCTTTCAGCAATACCATTGGATTGAGTAGCATAGGGTGGAGTGACTTTATGAATAATACCATGTGACTAAAAAAAATTCACTCATTTCATTATAGGCATATTCTCCACCTTTATGAGAATGAATAGTTTTAATCTTCTTTTCTAATTGATTTTCAACCTACTCTTTATAGACTTTGAGTTTATCAAATCATACTTTTGTGAGTTATTAAATGCACATAGCAATATTTTGAAAAGTCATCAATAAAGGTAATGAAATATTTCTTTTCACCATAAGTTAACACACCATTGCTATCACATATATCACTATGAATGAGTTCAAGCAAACAAGTTTCCTTTTGCATAGAATTTTGAAATAATTTTCTATGTTGTTTAGCTTGAACACAAACTTCACATTTTTTTAACTTAGTAAAAGATTTGGGAATAAGATCAAGAGTCATCATCCTTCTAATAGAGTTTAAATTAGCATGCCCCAAGTCTACCATGCCAAGTATTACAGCATTCAACATTTGAAATAAAAGATGAAAACATGTTGGAATGTTATTGGTAAAAGACAATGAGAGATTATGTTTAAATAAACCATCACAAATATAACCTTTGCCAATAAATGAACCATTTTGTGAAATTAACTCTATTAGATTCAAAAACCATTTTAAATCCTTGTTGAACAAGGAAAGCGCTATCCTAATATCATATAAGGAAACACTTCATTCAAAACAAGATAATTTTCAAAGGATAATTCTAGTTTCACTCAACCTAGACCAATAACATGTGTTAGGCTCTCATTCCCATGGTCACAGTTCGTGTGCCACAATGCCACATTCTTGATATGAAGAAAATAATTCTTGCAAATTCAACAATCACTAGAAGAACTATCTTTAATTAAAAGAGCATCAGAATTATTTTTTTGTTTTGTTTTTTCATTTGAAATGATAGAAAATAAACCCAACTTAGTAAGTCAAAATTTTATTTGTTGTTGCCACTATAAAAAAATTTCACCATTAAATTTTTTAGATTTACTAGATAAGGATTTTTAATATATTCATTGCAGACATATTGAAACAAACAAAAGAATGCTTACTCTCTAAGATTGTTAATTAAATCAACTAAGAAAAATCAAATAAAGTAATTATCAATTGTCACGTTTCACCAACTATCCTTAGAGAATAAATATATCCTTAGAGAGTAAATGTCCCCGTTGCACTTATATTCTTGTACTTTACAAGTATTTCTCTCTCTCAAGAGAGATCAATCCGTTAGACCCTTTGAGTGTAGTAAAGGACCCTCAAACAAATTAACACAACTCCAAATATTGTAGAAGTGAAAGAGTCTTTAAAAAAGAGAGAAAATTACTTTTTGAATGATTTTATCTTTTGTCAATGCACTCATATTTATGATGGTTATGAAAGATATTTCTTCACGGGAACAATTCAAAAAATGTTGACAGCTGGCACATGATATTTAAGTTAAATAAAAAAAAACAAAAGATGTTTGGTTGTTGCTGCATGTTACCTTTTGAAATCTGTTTTAAAGCAAATCCAATATAATATAATATATATGCAAAACTTAATATAAAGAGCGTACACCAAATCTTCCAAGATCTCCCATAAAATTTTCGCAATGTAACTAACCATCACAATTAATTGAATGTTAACTTTTAAATTTAATTATTAAGAATTATAATAAAAATGTTATAGTATATATATATATATATATATATATATATATATATTAAAATTAATTGGCAATTTCTAGCATAAACACAAATCAAAAGTATAGGGCAATCCAAGTCTCAAACTTATTCATTTTACCAAATAACATAGTCAAAGATTTCCAATAATTCGATCAAATTTTTGTCGTATTTTATTCTTTTTTTTTTATATTATATTATATTATATTATATTATATTATATATATATATATATATATATATATATATATATATATATATATATCAAGACATCAATAGAAGAAAGATATAAGTATATAAAAAAAGAAAATTATACTTAAAATGAATTAGGTGTGATTTTCATCTCATTTATATACTCAAACACAATATATGGTATGCAATTTTAAAATCCATTCTAGATGAATTGAAAAATGTATTATTTGATGAAAAAAACTATTCTTAATACAATTGACCACATATAGATTAGTGAAAATATAAACTAGAAATCATTTTATATATAGAAGTAATTTTTAATACAAGGCATCACTTATGAATGAAACAAGCTATTTCTAAATTCAAGAATATTGTTATGAGAACTTCCACCATTACTAATAGCCTTCAATATTGAAGTCTTCCATTGAATAGCATTGCTTTTCATCTCTTTGCCTTTCTCATTCTCCATTATTTCTTTTATGCAATGTTTTAGGTCTTCTCGTCGCACAATCTTATTGTCATCAATTGGAGCCTTAAGTCCTATTTTCCAAACATTTGTCATAAGTTTTGCGTTTGTACTTTGATCTGACCAATATGGTATTCCAATCGTTGGGACTCCTAAACATAAAGTTTCTAATGTTGAATTCCAACCATAATGTGTCACAAAGCATCCTATGGCCTCATGAGCTAGAACTTTTAGTTGGAAACACCATGTCACTACCAAGCCATTTTCTATTCTTTTTTTAAAATCTTTAGGAAGTTTAGTTTCTTCATTGCCTCTAACCACCCATAAGAAGTGATATGTGCACTCTGTTAAACAACAAGCTAGTTCATGCATTTGCTCTTCACTAAAGGAAGCTATACTCCCAAATGATACATAAATAACAGAGCCTTTTGGTTTATCATCTAGCCATTCTATGCATTTATCTCTCTTGAAATTTGTGATCCCATAATCTTGATCATCTTCATATTGTTTATCTAAGAAAAAAAATGGTATGCTTGGTCCCACGGACCTAAATTTTGGCCAAATCTCCATGAACCAATCTACAATCTAAAAGTACAATTTGCAGTTAAAAACATTACATATTAAAATTAATAATACCTTAAACTATTCACCTGATTCTTACTATTATCTCCATTTCAAGTTTTATTCCTATACAAGAAAATCTTTAGTATGTGTTTGTATTCCGATTTAGTTGAATTGAACATATATGGAACCGAATACTCTTCCCCATTATTGGTTTGTTCCTTGAAAAGTGGAAATTTTCTATTCAACTGAGTTGTAATAAATTTTCAACTGTTAACACTGTTACAGATATAATTGTAAGTGCTATTAAACCTGATAAAAGAGCTTATAAAAAAAAAAAAGCTGATAAAAGAAATTCTAAGGATTTAAATTTAATAAAAAAATTGACGATGAAAAATGGTTATAAAGAAAAATCTCTGTCCCCATTTTCTAATGATTAACACTTGCCAAAAATGTTTTTAGTATATTTAATTTGGCAAGATTATAATAGTGTTATAATAGTATTAACAATAATTAATTAGCCATGTCACTTAAAATGTGTTTGGATATGGAATTTCAAGAGGATAACTTATTTCATCTTGGAATTTGAAATGTTTTGAAATACCTTAGGTATTTTGAAAACCATTTTGATTAATTTAAATCATAAAATTTCCAATTCTTTCAAAAAAAAAATTTGGATGAGAAATTTTTAAAAAATTTGAAATTTTAAGGACATGTCACTAAGATTTTTTGCTAACATTGATATACAAAACTTCACAATATTAATTACAACACTTTTTGTCTTATTCTACAGTACTATATTAAATATATTGATTACTAAATTTAGATACACACTCTTGTGATCAAGTTAAATATCAATTTTATTAGCTACAATAATTTAATCATTTTTTTAATTATTAAATATTGTTTAATAAAATAAATGTTATTTTAGTGGAAATTAAAATACTTTATCCAAACAAAAAAAAATTAAAATTCAATAAATTTGAATTACCACATGTAAACAAAATATTTAAAAAATAAAATTATTTGAATTAAAATAATCTCAAATTTAATATATTTCAAATGTCTTGTATTTGTAAAATTCTGTATCAAAACATAAGATTAAGATATTGACCATAAGGACGATAACTTATCATTTTATACAAGCAATTAAAACCTAAAATTTTATTGTATTAGAAGTAAAACTTAAAAAAAAAATCATCCATATGTTAAATGAAATAGTATGAGTATATATTTAACAATTTTTACATATGAAGTACTGCATTTAAATGAAGAAAAAAACGAATGTTGCACTCTTAAATATAAAATAATTGTATTTAATCACAAATTAACATGTATTAAATTTGTTGATTTTTTGAAATAAAAGTTATAAAAAGAGTTATTTTGTAATAAATTATGTAAAACTATTTTATACTAGACCTTAAATTCTTAAATGAAATGCAAATATATATATATATATATATATATGTGTGTATGCAAATTTGATTAGCATCTTCTCATGGTTACCTCTTTATCGAGCTCATAGAATATATTGCATAGGATCCAATCTGCTTTGTCGATATTGGAGAACTGTGCCACAAAAAAATCAAACAACGATGGATCTTCTTTATAAGTAAAGAAGAAAGAAGGCATGTCCTCATGTTGAAGTGTAGGCAAATTGGGAAGAGAAATCTCACTCTCTTTGAGTGGAACTTGCAACTTTCCCAAGTGAACATGATAGTATATACTATTCACAGTCATATTTTGAGTGAGATAAGCAACACCAACTATCCCAAATCTCTTAGCAACATCTAGTGCCCAAGGGAAGAATGAATCATAAATAACACAATCAACATGGTCTCCTAATTTATCAAGTTTCTCAATAAGATCAGCTAAAGTTTGTGACCCAACTTGCCACAGCTTATCTGAATAGGCCTTGAAGCTCTCACCCTCTGATATCCAACCTTTATCAAATCCATCAGAAATTGATTCAGTTGCAATGGAAGGAGGCACGTTTTGCAAATTGTGGTAGTAGGAACGAGTTGTAACAAGTGTTATTTTCACCCCATGACGGTCCAATAGCTTGGAGAATTGAAGCATGGGATTGACATGACCTTGAGACTGAAATGGTAGCACCAAACAATGAGGTTTTCTTGCTATGCTTTTCTTCTCCATTTGTGTGCATGATGAGTTTGTGGAGATAAGGGTTGGCTTATATCCAAAAAAATAAGGTTAAAGCCATATTAGACCGTGTTAAGTGACGACAAATCGTTAATAGCTAGTATAGAAGACAAGTCATGCAGAATATTCCCCCACAAGTTGAAGACAAGGCTATATGGTAAAGAAAGTCTGATCGTGTAGAAGTTACTCAGAGGTGGTTTTTTGTCTTTTGTGTGTATGTATATAGTATATATGTTTATGTCTATTCATGTTTATGTCTCATCTATATCTATGCACTAACAACTCAATTGTAACTACTGTTTATATGATTTTTACAATATTATTAAGATAAAATCAATAAATTTATTATGTGTAAAAAATATTATAATTAAATATTATTATAATTGTGCATGTGTGTTGAAATACTATACTCATATAGAGATAGAATCCGTTCGACATCAAATGTTAAACTTAGTTATAAATAAAAGAAATTTATATTGTTACGGATTATCTTGTTTTTACCTAGCTTTAAAATTATAAATAAAAGATATTCTTTTTAAAATTATAAATTTATCCAGTAATTATTAAATTTTATTAGTAATGATTAGAAGATATTTTAATTAAATAATTACTTGTATTTATTTTAGATCTCATTCTTTTATATAATTTTTAAATGAATTTTTAATTATTTATTTAGTTTTCATAGTTATAAAAACTTTTCTTTTTTAGATTTTGTATTAAAAATATCACATATTAATTTCTTTTGATTCCTATATTTTTTATTTTTGTCTCTATAACTAAGACTAAAAGAGATTAAATATAGTAAGTATAATGAATAAAATATATAAAATATTTTCAAATATATAACTATAAACACTATACAAGCAATTACAAAATATATATATATAGCTAACTTGGATTTTTGTTTTTGAAGAAGTATAATTATAAGAAAAAAGTGAGTTCTGAACTTGCGGATTTTAGGGCTTAAGTTTGGAGCTAAAAGGTTTGGCTCATAACTTAGAGATAATTGTCATTTAAATTATTAATTTTTGTTAATGTTATGACTTTTTTGTTGTAAATTGTAATATTTTAAACTTAGTATTGAAAATATTTAGTGTTTTAGATTATTATAAGTTATGATATATTTTTTATTATGATATAATATAGTTTATTAGATAATTTGAAAATATTAAAGTTTTTTAATTATTTTAAAAACGCATGTGCATATTATTAATCCGTTAAGTCCATAAACTTTGCGAGTTGAATACGAACTTTAAAAAAAAAAATCTATTTATTTTAATAGACCATACTTATCTAACCCATTTAAAATATGGGTTTTACACATTAAGGGTGTGTTTGAAAAAATTAACTAAAAAGCTAGTTACAGTTAAAAAGCTAGTCAAAAGCTAAAAGTTAACTGAAAGCTGAAAAGCTAATTTTAAATATTGGTAAAATTAGTTTATTAACTAGCTGAAAATTGTAAAATGACAAATAAGAATATCATTAATCATTAAATGAACAATAAAGTATTTAAAATAATAAGGTTTAATTAGTATGCACTGTAAAACCTTTTACACTAACATTCAATCACAATTTTCTGTTTATAGTAAATTTGTTAATTTTACCAATTAATACTTTAGAAATCATATAAATAAAAAGTTATAATTACACATTAACGTAAAACTCTTTTATACTGTGAATTTATATAAATTAAACTCTTAAAATAATTATCATATTTTGATAATATAAAATAAAAAACACACGCCGTGGGGACGAGAAATTTGCCTTATCTTTATCTATATGATGAGACTTTTGTTGCCTTCTCATATACTTTTGATACAAAATTTACTGTTATTAAATTATTGATTGATACAGTTGGTGTACAAATACCAACATAAACAGATCAGCCAGAGAAACCAAAGCAATCAAAAGCATCCCAAAGATAAATACACCAGAAGAAAATGTCCCCGATTTAACATTAAACCTATAATTAGCAAGTAAGAGCTTAATGTTAATTGGAAACAAAGTCAATATCCTGCAGACTATAATTAGCAAAATTTAATATTATTTATGAAAAAATAAAATGGTTCTGTTGGTAAAAAAAAACAAAAAGTGAAAAAAAACTAATATTACTGATAAAAATAACACTGAATGTATAAGAAAAAAAGAAGTATTGTTTGTTGACAATATAGAAAGTGGTGTTGGCGAATGGTACTTGCAGCTAAGAGAAAATAGAGTTCCAAACATCCATATATATCGGGCAAGAATAAAATGTGGGATATCTTCATGTGCACTACGCATGACAGAAAACGCATAAACCAGAAACATTCTTTCTACTCCATCCTTATATTAAAAAGTCATTTCTTTTATACATCCTTATATTAAAAAGTCATCTCTTTTAATTTCTGTATAAGCACTTTTATATTTTGGATGAGGAATTTTAAAAGAATTTAAAACTTTAGGCATTTTAGAAAGTATTTTGTTTAGTTAAAATTGTAGAATTTCAAATTTTTTATAAAAAAGTAAGAATTTGAAATTCTTCAAACCTAGTTTTCTTTTATTAAAATCAATTTAGGTTATTTTTTACTTGATATCGGTTAGGGGTGACAAAACAGGGTGGGTCAAGCGAACTGACCTGACAACTGACCCTCATTTTAGTTTGTCTTGTCTAACTTGTCAATTTAGTGGGCTAAAAGGCGGGGTGGGTTGGTTCGCCAACCCATCAATATTATATTTTATATTTTAAAAATTATAATACTTATATAAATTAATAAAATAATTATAATATAAAATAAACTATTAAGTAGAATTTATAAAATGGATTTGCTAAGAAAATGAAATAAATTTTGTCATAAATTTATTTGTCATTTATCTATGTAAAAACATAATATTGTCAAAAAAATAAAACCAATTATGCGAGGTTTACTTTTGTGATTTTATTATTTATTTATTATAAAAGCATTATTTTTTTGAGAAACTAAAAATTTATTTTCAAATAAAATTTTATATTATTTTTTAAAAACAACAATTTTTTTTCAAAATATTGTTTAGTAAAATAAATTTTTATTTTTAGTAAGAATTAAAATATTCTATCCAAATAAGAAAATTAAAATTCAATAAATTGAATTATCTTATTAAAACAAAACATTTAAAAAATGAATTCATAATCATTAAAGTCTATTGGATACTGTCATAACATAGGCGTCCTTTCCATGATAAAGCTACTCGCTTTAGTCAATATATGACCAGATCTTTTTGTTTTATTTTAATAATTGTCTTTTCTCTCTCTTTTTCTAGTGAAAACTTACCAAGTTTCTAAATGTTTAGGGTGCTTGTAACTGAGTTTTTGAAAAAAAATTTCATGATCTAATGTTTAAAAATGCTTAGAGTGAAGTGAAGTCTTTATGTCCATAGGGTCGTTAATGTTTAGCCCAATTAGTCTTTAAATATCATGCTGATAGATTCATATACTTTAATTGAATGTTCAAGTTAGTTCTTCGTCACAAGATAAAAATGCAAGTCAAATGAACTATTATGTGGCAGTTTTATGAATGTTTCTTTGCAGTGGTTTTTAGTCGCTAAAAATCATAAAATTAAAATTAAAAATAATATCTCTAATTAAAAACGTAAAAAACTATATTCTAATTAAATTATTTTTTCATTAAAAACCATGATTTTTTTCTAATTGAAAAAATAGACTGATTCCATAATTTTTTTCATTCCACAGCAACAATATACATTAAAAAAAGTAACAAAATTATTCTAATTAAATTATTTTTCATTAAAAACCATAATTTTTCATTATTTTTCTAATTAAAAAGGTAACAAAAACATTATAATTAAAAAGTAACAAAAACAAATATATTGATTCGAGGATTTTTTCTCATTCCACAACAGTAATATACATTAAAAAACGTAACAAAATACATTCTAATTAAATTAATTTTTATTAAAAACCATGATTGTTTTTCTAATTAAAAATAAATATACTCATTCCATGATTTTTTTCCATTCTATAACAGCAATATACATTAAAAAAGTAACAAAATACACTCTAATCAAATTAAATTTTTATTAAAGACCAATATATTACATGAAAAAAATCTACAAAATATAGAAGCAAATTGACAAAACAAATTCATCACCTGAGCTAATTAAATTATAGAATCATACAAAAAAACACAACCAAACTTTCATACTCATTAACTTTGCATCAAAACTTAACCACCCACCAAACTAGCAAATCAATTCCAAAAAGAAAACCCTAGCTAACAGTAAAGTAAAACTCAATGTATGTACATAAATTCTTCTTTGTTTTAATAAAGAAAGACACTTTAAGGTATAGATCTTAAACCAAGAACTTCATCAACACAAAAAGAACAACCTGATTTCTCAAAATTGACAACAACATAAGCAGAACAAATTGGGGGGAAAAGATCAAATAGAGAGAGGAAGACTTAAGGTTTTGGAAACAAAATTGAAAACAAATTAGGGAAGGGTTATGATGAAGAAATTGTAGAGAATGAATGGTTGTTGCGGAGTCGGAGTTTGGGGGAGAAGTTTGGTTTGTGTGAGGAAATAGGGAAAGAGAGTTTGAAGTGGATGTTGTTGTGGTCATGGTGGAACTGGAATTAGATGGTATGTCCCAATTTGTATTTTAGAGGAACTCAAATAGTAGAACATAACCAATTGTATTTTGGATTGACTCATCCAAAACTTTAGTATTATATTTATGTTCTGAATCAACTGATGTGGAACATTAATTATTTTCTGTTCTAGATTGGTTAATCTAGAATACAATTGGTCATATTCTGCTATTGCATTCGGATCACCCTGATTCAAAATTAACATAATGTATTTCATATAAACTAATCCATTATATATATTTTAAGGCGTTTTAGATTAACTGACTCAAAATACCTTAAAATTTATATTTCAGATTAGTTGATTTGATAGGTTAAAACAATATGAAGGTATATTAGGGATTGACGAATTATTTTAAAAATATGAAGTGTGAATAACAAATGTATGGTATTAAAAGCAATTTTCTTTTTGTCTAAATAGAACTAATCCAATATATAGATGGGTCAATAGTTAGCCCAACAAATAATCAGGATAGGTAAGTCATAAAAAATATAACTTGTAAAAAATATGAATTGAGTTGGACAAAGTCATTTTTATGTCTGACCTAACAACCAGACCAACCTGACTCGTTATCTCATAGAGCAAGCCCAATTTTTTTTATTAAAATAGAACTAAGAATTGCAACGGGTTGGGATGGGTAAGAATAGTGGTTACCCACTACACAACCTGTCAAAGGAAGCTCATACCTCCCACCTGCAATCCATTACCCATTGCATACCTTTTATAAAAATATCCACAAGTATCCATTTATATTCACGAATATTCCTAAAACATATTTTTTAAAAAAAAAACTTTATATGAAGTTTTATCAAACAAATCCTTTATTTGATGTAAATCTAGAAATAAAATTATATTATTTTCTACCATACTAATTGAATTTAAAAATAAATTAATATATATATACACACAAAAAAAAATATTTAAACAAGTAGAATCTACATTTTAAATTACTAATATTTTTATAAAAAATAATTCTATTAATTGTATACTTTTCATAAAAATATAACATTGATAACAATAAAATTTGACAACTAATATTTTAGGTTTTCAAAAAAATATTATATTCTTTAAATTAAATGTGTGTAGTATTTTAATTTAGTAGGTAAAGGTACCCGTAGATATAGATATTATGATACTCATACATGTCATTGTTAAGAAGCAAGTATAAAAAAAAGATACGCATTTATAAGTGGACGATACCTATTCAAATTGTTTCTGTATGTATTTTTACAGGTTTTATCCATGAGTATCTGTTGACGTAGAGTTTTTATCAACCCTAAACAGAACCAAATCAATATAGCCCAACCCAATAGACTCAATAGATTACGTTTAAATGAGTTTATGTATAATTAGCTATTGAGTTAAGCTGACCCTAAATTTCTCTTATCTCAATAAAAAGTAAACCTAAATTTCTCATGCAAAAAATTATAGACTCAAAGTAAATAAGCTCTATTTTAGCTTAATATTTTTTTTTAAATTGAATTTAAAAAAATAAAATAGGTCAATTTGACCCAACTTTACAGGAGATCGGACTAGACCTAGTTACAACAAATGTAACTCATAAACAATATGGGTCTGGTTGTTGAGTGTATCCATTTTTTTCACAATATTAGGTAAAAAAATTATTTAATAATATATGTTAATAAAAAATATTTTTGTAAAAAAATCTTATATAGCCAAAAAAATTCTACTATAATCAAATGGGATATTATCAAGAAACATATTAGTAATAACCAAACACTTGTTACGCATTCCTAACAATAATAATTTCAGGATTTGTAATTACCATGAATCATTATAAAAAAGCATCCTCCATACCAAATGGCCCCTTAAGATACGAATGTAATTATTATTATAAATTATTTAAGTACAATTTCATTATTTATCTCAAAAAGTTATAAATTTAGTACGTAATTACATCTATTTAGTTCTATCTCTCATTTCTCTAAAATGGCTATTGAATTAGTATGTAGTTTAAATTTAATTAAGGAGTCTATAATCTATATATAAAAAAATATATTTGTACTAATTATTTTGTATACATGTTAGAAAAATCCTTTTATTTAGAGAAATAAAATTCAGGAGGCATTAAGAAATTCAGGTGATTGTCGGTGCCAATTGGTTGAAGGTAAAAATAACTATCGATCAGAAGTAGTAATTGATGACTGTCAATCAAAGGTTATGGTCATGATCAACAGTCAAAGATGACGGTCAAAGGTTTCGGCTAGGTGACCACTTATCTGAAGTTGAGGTAAGTGATCGTCGGTCAAAGATGGTGGTTAGTGGTTGCAGGTCAAAGATAATGGTCGGTGGCCTCCAGTCAAAGGTGGTGGTCAATCACTGTTAGTCAAAGTTGACAGTCGGTGACGAGTGTCGAAGGTAGCAATAAGTGACTGTCAACGGTGATCATCAGTTGGAGCTGGCAGGCAATGACCGCTGGTCAAAGATGGTGGTTAATGGCAACGAGTGACATCAAGCTATGAACTTAAATAAAAATAGAAATAGAAATTTGAAAACCAAATTTTATTGTTTTTGAAATTGAGTGAAAATTATTTTAAAAATAACTAAAAACCCAAACCAGAACCATTTTTGTCGAATACATTTTTGTTTTCAAAATATATTTCAAAACAAGAAACTAGAAACTCAAACCAGCTCGAAAGGGACCTTAATCTAGATTTCTTTTTAAACATAAAATATACCAAAAAGATATACAAAAGAAATTCATACTCAACTAAAAAAATTACATTAAATCAAAAGATTATAGATTTTTAAAATATGTGTTGTTTCTAAAATAATACACACAACATGTAATACTATTGTTATTTAAGAAATTTGTAATTAAAAGAATTAAATTTTTATCTAAATTACCTATGTCTCAAAATAGATGGGATGTGGTTGTCATTTTATTTATTAAGAGTGAAAAATTATAAATTGTGTGTGTCTAAATTGTATGCGTGTGTATGGGCATCCGACCATATGTGGTTGTGTGTGCATGTGTGATGTGATAGAATACTTATGCACTATGGGCATCCGACCATATGTGGTTGTGTGTGCATGTGTGATGTGATGGAATACTTATGCACTATTTTACACTAATATTCATTGTAAAACTCTTTTATATTATTCATGCATCACCCTTTCTCTCTTATAGTAATATGTTCATATGCAAACATTAGATCATTAAAAAGAAAAGCATAAATAATTAATGGGTTTTAATTATGATGACCACCATATATGATTAAGCATAATCGCAACATTAAAAGTCAAGCAAATGAGTTTTAAAAAGGACAATAACTATGAATGATTTCGAGTGAAGTTAAAAAACACAAGTCTTAATTAGATGATTTTTGGGTATGTCTTTGTGGGAAAAATATTATTTTGAAATATTTTAAAATATTTTTTTGCAAAAAGTTTACAAGCTCTATTAATCACATGTAAATGGAGGTAAAATTGATAAATTTGTACTACAAATAACCCATGAGACTCAAGCTCATGACCATGGTACTTTTTTTCTTTTTCTAGCCTTTTTAGAACGTGGTAACTTCTTAGCATAACTTCATCTTTGAAGTAGTTATTTTAGATCATGTAGGACTTGCCTTATATAATCCTCTTCATAGGCTCTCAAAACACAACATAAAGTTTATGAATGCTATAAATTATTCATCATCCTCCCATATGAAAATACATAGAATGAATTGTTTGTCTAGAAGTAATTTCTAATTTCAAACATAACAATTACGAATGTAATAAACTATTTGTGAATTCTATAATATTTTCATTTGAACTTCCACCTTCACTAACAGCTTTAATAGCTAAAGTTCTCCATTGAATGGAATTGATCTTTATCTCGCTGCCTTTATCCATTATTTCCTCTATACAATCTATCAGAGCTTCTCGTTGTACAATCTTTTTCTCATCAGGAGCTCTAATTCCTATTTTCCAAACATCTGTAATAAGCTTTGCATTTGTGTTTTGATCTGACCAACACGGTATTGCAACTGTTGCAACTCCCAAGCATAATGTTTCTAACGTGGAACTCCAACCACAATGTGTCACAAAGCATCCTACAGCCTCATGACTAAGAACTTTTACTTGGGAACACCATGTTACTACCAAACCCTTTTCTGTTTTTTTCTCAAATTGTTTAGGAAGTTTAACTTGTTCAGAAGCTCTAACCACCCATAAGTAATAACTTGAACATTCTCTCAAACAAAAAGCTAGTTCTTCCATTTGGTCCTCACTCAAGGTAATCAAACTCCCAAAAGATACATATACAACAGACTTTTTTGGCTTATCATCTAGCCATTGCATGCATTCTTCAGTCTTGAATGATGTAACTGCATAATCTTGGTCATCTTCATATTTTTTATCTAAGATGAAAGATGGAATGTTAGGTCCAATGGTCTTAAATTTTGGCCAAATCTTCATAATCCAATCTACAATCTAGAAGATAATTTATAGTCAATAAACATTATTTGCTAAATTGAAAGAAATTTAGAATACAAACAAACAAATAAACACACAAAACACAACACGACCATACACATGCATGCATACAAAGACAAATATCAATTCAGAATTATAAATTTTTATAAAAAATAAAACTATTAATCTAGGTAATATAATCATGTATAAGAGAAAATAAGTTGTGTTGACTTTTACCATAATTCTTATTATTATTTGAGGAAAAAGATTTTACTTTTTTGGCAGTCATAATTTGGGAATCTTAGATTCCCTATGTTGGTATTTGGTGTTTGTTTTTCTATAATAAAAAAAAAAATTCAAGGAGAGAATATTTCCTATAAAATTCTTTAGATATATTTCCTTCAAAATAATTCACATAATTAAAAAAAGGCTAGGATCTAACTTTTTTTTATTAAAAAAATTTTTTATTATGTAAAAATATAATGCTACTCTTGTTAAATTGTTTAATATTATAAATTAATTAAAATTTTCAAAAAATTATATAAATATTCGTAATAAGCCAAACATATTTTATTCCTTGTGAGAATCATGATTTTCAATATTCATAATTCCTAAAAATCATGATTCTAGACGTAAAACATTTTTACACCAAATGACACTAAAAAAAATCGTATCAATGCTTATTTCTGATATAATAACAATATAAAAAGATTTCTATCCTAATCTTTAAAAAGTTAAGTATATTTTTATTTTAGTCTTCACTAATTAAAAATAATATAATAGCTTATATTTATATTCTCACTTACAACGGTAGAAGATTTCTACCAATGCTGCTTGAATATGTCAAAAGCCAAAACAAATTTATGTATATGTAAAAAACGACTTAAATAAGTTTTTTTGTTTTCTTTAAATCATTTATAAATTATTTTCTCATTAATTTATAGAAAAAGAAATTGTTGGGTTAAAGTCTCTTCTATCAAAAAACAATGTTAATTGAGTAATTTTGATAGTTCAATAACTCATTATGTTATTGAGAGTCTAACCATAACCTAATGTAAATTTTTAGGACAAATTATATTTAATCACTTATTAACTTAGAGTTTAAAGGTCATAAATAATTTTATACTATTATTCCATCAAAATTTACCTTTTTTATTACTTTGAGACATTTATTAATAAAATTGATATATGATATCATATATGTAATATTCTTATCAAATGATTATGTAAAACTGTTTACGGTATCCATGCAAAGCCATTTTTGCCATAAACTTATCTGATGATGTAAATTATTTTGAATAAATAAGATTAAAAACAAGTTTGCTCTAAAAAAATACATCAACGTTGTTTCTTAAAATTAAAACTTTAACAAAATAATATATATATATATATATATATATATATATATATATATATATATATATATATATGTGTGTATGAGGAGAGATCCATTTAGTAAGTTTATGAAACTTAGAACTTCATTGGTTTGGTTTTATTTTTTAGTTTTTTAAAAGAGTTTTCAAAAATAGTTTTCAAAAACTATTTTCGGAAAGAAAAGAAAAAAAAAACTTGTTTGATAAGTATTATTTGAAAACTGTTTTGAAGATGTGAAAATGGAAAAACTTGTTATATTTATCAAAATTTCATTAATGAAAAGAAAAATACAACATATTCTAATTGTATTTTGAGTTTTCAAAACAAAAATAGAAAACTGAAAATCAAAATTACATTCAACTGTTTCTATTTTTTAGTTTTTAAATACTAAAATATTGAAAACAAATTTATAAAATTGTTGCCAAACAAGCATTTACTCTTCATCTCAACTCTTTCTTTTCTTAAAATCTAACAATTAAGATTAGTCACTTGTTACAACCATTAGATTTTAAGAAAATGGATGGTTAGATGAAAAGTAAGGACTTGATTGGTTTGATTTTGTTTTTTAGTTTTTGAAAAGAGTTTTCAAGAATAGTTTTCAAAAACTGTTTTCGGAAAGAAAAAAAAAACTTGTTTAGCAAGTTTTATTTGAAAACTGTTTTGAAAATGTAAAAATGAAAAATTTTGTACTCAAAATAAAAATAGAAAACTGAAAAGCAAAACTACTTTCAGTTGTTTCTGTTTTCTATTTTTTAAAAACTAAAAAACCAAAACTGTTTTAAAAAACTATTTTTAGACAACACTATCCAACCAAGTTTTTTAATTACTCTTTCTCTCTCTCTCTCTCTCTCTATATATATATATATATATATATATATATATATATATATATATTACATAAACTTAAAAAAAAATTAAGACCCTAACCCAAACAAGCATATGTATCTATTATATTTGTTTTATTCTTACCTCTTTATCGAGCTCATAGAAGGTGTTGCATAGGATCCAATCAGCTTTGTGAATATTGGAGAACTGAGCCACTAACAAATGAAGCAAAGTCAAATCTTCATTAAAGAGGAAAGAAGGCATGTCTTTGTGTTGAAGTTTGGGCAAGGCAGGAAGAGAAATTTCATGTTGTGTGAGTGGAACTTGCAGCTTTCCCAAATGAATATGGTAATATATACTATTCACAGTCATATTTTGAGTGAGATAAGCAGCACCAACTATCCCAAATCTCTTAGCAACATCTAGTGCCCAAGGAAAGAATGCATCATAAACAACACAATCAACATGGTCATTTGATTTGCCAAGTTTCTCAAGAAGCCCAGCAAAAGTCTCTGACCCAACTTGCCAAAAACGATCAAAATAGGCCTTGGACCCTCCAGCCTCTTTGGGCCTACCCATGTCAAACCCATCAGAGATGGTTTCAATTGCAATTGAAGGAGGCACACTTTGCAAGTTACTGTAGAAGAAACGAGTGGTAACAAATGTTATTCTCACCCCTTCATGTTCCAACAGCTTGGAGAACTGAAGCATGGGATTGATGTGACCTTGAACTGGAAATGCTAAGACCAAACAGTGTGCTCTCTTACTAGCCATGCTTTTCTTCTCCAATTTTTGTGATGAACATCAACTTCTTGTTTGTGATGTTGGAAAGGAAAGGGTTTGATTTAATCAGTGTTAGATCCAAGAAAAGGACAAGTTATGGACGGCATGTCAGATGAGTGTACGTAGGTACCAACAAAGTGTTTGAATTTAAATAACTGACATGACATAGGTAACAACAAAGTATTAATTTGTGCATTGGATGGAGTGAAGGTGTTTCACCACAACGTTAACTGCAAAGAAGATTCATAGTTTTCTCCATTTGCATTTTTTTTTCAAATAACTAGTGACACAAGGGTACTTGTTTAGGTTCCTAGTTAAAGAGTTATAAGAAATTTATTTTTTTTAATATAACTCATATGTAAATATAAACTCAAAATTACAGGTGAACCTAATTTTGTTTTTAAAAAAATATTTTTTTTCTTAAACTCATTAAACAGTATCATGATATATAAAGGTTTATAATTTTTTTTAAAAAATACAGTTTTTAATATGTAAACAATATATTGATTGATCAAGGTTTTTAAAAATTTAATTTTTAGTTTTAAAATCATCTTTTACCACTGAAATCTCATTTATTAAATAAAAATAATGAGATTCAAACTTTTGTTGAGGACTAAAAAGCATATTTTTAAAGGTATAAAAACTTTATCCGGTCAAACTTTTGTTTAAAAGACTAAAAATTGTTTTTTTGTTTAGGTTAGTAACTTTATTTGAGGTCAATGTAATTCAGAATATCAGATATCCAAGGAGATATTTTGTGATTTACATTGTGGTCCTAGTACCAGATATGCAAGGGGATGCCTAAAGGACATACTCAAACAACAACTGTGTTACAGAGTGTCAGGTATACACTAGACATCAATTTGTGATTATTAGATGAGTATTGCTTAGACTTAAATTGGTGGTAACACAGGCAGATTGGACGCCTGTCGCCAATTGGAAGGGGTCTTAAGCCGCCTTGGTGTCCGAACTCAATGTAGATATTCCAGAATATGTCGCGTCTGAACATGCTGTTGTGTGAAAAACTTGTATTCATGGGAATATAAGCGTGTTTGATTTGATTGATTATGATATTTAATGAATATTTTATTGATTGGTTGTGAGTGTTTATGTTCAGGTCGAACATAAGAATGATTGCTTGGTTATTTACTATTAGTGAATGTGTATTGACGGTACTAAATATAAATGTTGTGCAACTTTCATGCTTTATGATGGATGTAATAGTATGTTTTAGTATTATGTACGCTTACCCTTGCAATGTTTGTGTTTTTTTTTTTCATTATTGTGATGATCGTGCTTTACACAGGAGCAAATAGTGATGATGCAGAGAGGCAAGATGCTCTGAAATGAAGTATGTCTGTAGTTGGAAATCTAAAAGGATGTTACTCTATTGTTGAATATGTATCTAAGAAATTTGTATAAAAATAATGTTATTTGAATTTAGAGACATTATTGTTAAGTTATGTGATTATTATGTCTATTATAGAAGTTGTGTGAACATAGTGTAAAGAGATAAATAAATTATGATATTCATGTCATAAGAATGTAGAATTATATGTCAACGTTTTGGTTAGTTTTGGTACCAGAGATCCTGGTATTTGCAAGGTCTCACTGGGCGTGGGCGAGCTACCTGGGTCTCGTTAGGCGACGAGGTTAGTTGAGCGAGCTAAATTGTATGTACTATGTTATATTTTATCTTGAACTTTGAAAGTGTTATAATGTATGCTTTAATATTGAGTATAATATAATGAAAATTTTATATCTCAGTATTTGGGAATATAGATAATAGTAATTTAAATAATTATTAAGATAATTTATGGTGTAAATAGTATATATTAATTTAGATGTTACAACACACAGGCACAACAACGCCTGTGTTTTCGCTAGTATTTATAATAAATATGAAAAACTTTACTATTTTAAAATTTTTTTTCTATCTTGTTATATGTACTAGTGACAACACAATTGTCATACCTATTTATTCACATTTCTATCTCGCTATATAAATTAATTATGTTGAAATTTGACATAGTATATAATGTTTTCATAATTTTCTACACTATTTCAACTTGGATAGTAGTTGTCTATGTGTTTTGGATCCTTATGAGGTATTTGAGGAGAGTGAGTGCACATGAGAAGAGAAGTAGTGGAATAGAAGGATGAAGAGTATTTTGATGAACTAAATTTAGAAGTTAAATATACAGAATAATTTTGGACACCAAAATAGTATATTCTCTTTATATAATGAAATAGATAAAATATAAATAAATTACAAGAGAGAGATCTTGCATATCTTCTTGGAATTTGATATGAAAAATAGTATTTATTTTTTGTTTGTTTTTACTTGTTGCCTTTAGTGGTTAACATAAAAGAATAACGTGATAAATTAAAAATTATTTAAGTATATTGGGTAAGCACATCTTTCTTCTTTTTTCTCTGTTCTTAATTATCCAACTCACCTTTTAACTCTTTATATATTTATGTTTTTAATTGGCTAAACTTAACAATGCAAAAATATTATAAAAAATTATATGAAGAAAAAAAAAACTTATAATTGAGGACCACTGTATATAGAAAATTTTAAATTTATATAGTAATTTTATATTTCAAACTCTTGAATTATTAGGTAATTTTTTAGCAAGGTAAAAATAATTTTATAAAGTGATTATTTCTAATACATAAAATTTTAAAATAATAAATTATAGAAAATATTAATATTTTACTTTATGATATTTAATATAATTGATAGCAAATGATAATTTTAGAAAGATCAATTTTTTACATTCTTCTTTCTTTTATGCTTGTTTTAAGTGAAAAATATAAAAAAATAGTGAATTTTCACTCATTTATTTTTTACTGAACTAGAAAAGAAATTATTTTTCACTCATTTTTCTAAACAAATCACTTTTGACTCTCCACTTTCCTTAAACCCAACATAACTTTGTTTATTTTCTCAAATAAATAGTAAAATTTTAATATTTTTATCTTCACTCTTTTATTTCTAGTCGATCAAAGGAGTCAAACTCTAGTACTCTAGTGTAAGTTTATCATTTTTCACTCATATATTATAAAAGGATAAAAAATATATAGTAAATCATGCAGTATTGTATTGAAAATGCTGACGGCAATTCAATTCAAATTATTGATATATATCATATATAATTAATTATTATATCAGAAATATTAATAATATATTCTACTATTTTATTATAAAATATAATTTTCTTATTTTGTGATATTGTCCTTTATTAAAATTGTTTCTAAGACATATTTGGTTCAACTTCTCCATAAGTATTTTTTTAAAAAATATAAAAAATATTTTTTTGAAAAATTAACATTAACTCATACATACTCTAATGTAAGGTGAAAGTCATACATTGGTTAAAAATATCCTTAGGTTAATCTAAATTTTAATATTTTGGTTAATTTTTGTGTTTTTCTATTTTTGTCAGTTGTATACATTTTGTCCACTCATTTTTAATTTTTGTGCTGTATTTTATAATTGGTTAACATTTGAAGCATCCGTTAGAAGAAAAGAGTGACCGTTAAATTGTGAATATTTACTCTCTATTTGGCGTTATTATATACGTATGATCTAGAGTTAATTGAGAGTTTAAGTGATGTAAAATGTCCAAGTCTTGGTTTCTTTGTATCTAAAATGTTCTAATGGATATAATTCTCTTGCCAATGTTGCATGGCCTAACCCTTGGTTTCTTTCTTTCAAAAACTTTACTTCTTCTGTGTTGGAAACCAGCCTAACCCTTGCTAAGCTTCGATTAACATTACCACGTAAGATAATAACGACACCTAAAAAGTTATCGTTCACAATTTAATATTCAACGATTTTTTTTTTAATAGAAAGACAAAATGTAAACAACTAAGATGAGTGATAAAAATGTCTACAACTTAAAGATAGATAACATAAATTATAATTTAGCCTAATATTTTTTTAAAAATACGTATACATGTTTTGTAGTTTGTGGAAAAGAACATAGTCATTGGCAGGCAATTCACCCATCAAATAATATTTTAGCATACAACAGAAAGAAGACAAAAAGAAGTTAGCAAGTGAAGTTCATCTGCCTAACAGTTTGAATTACAGTGCCTAGCACTTTCAAATAGAGAGCATCAAATCTTTGGACTCCAACCAGTAACCACCAACACCCTGAAGTTAGGCCCCTAGCTATTCACATTCAACTCTTCAACTTACTAGTCTATCTAGTGACTAAACATGGTCTTGTGGGTAGTTTATGTACTTATGTATGGACCAAAGACAAAGTCATCCATTAAAATGAGGTTTTATTTTACTCAAAATAGGCCATTCATTCATTCTTTACTATTTGCTTGAGGTTGTTTAAATTTAAGACTTGATGTAACTATTAAACTCAAACTCAGATATTCTTTATGTTTAATTTAAGTTTATTATTTAATGTTCTGTAATTTTTTTTTTCATATTTATAGTTTGCTTTGATTTATCCTTTTCCTATTTTACTATTTGAATATGATTGAAAAATAAGTTAACTTGTTATAATTTAATAGTTAAGTACACTCTTACCACTTGACAGTAAATTAATAGTTTGGTTATAATTAAGTTGTAATTAATTATATCTTTAATGAAATACTAATCCATATACAGAAATTGAATGAGCAATGTACTTAATTACATTTTTACTGCTTGACACTAAACTAAGTTTTGAAAAATAAAAAACAGGGATATATTTTTTAATGAAAATGTTACTAATTGGTATAATTTTTTTATAAGCAAATATTAGTTGTTAATATATTAGCTTTGTTAGTGAACAAATTCAAATTACTCACTCTCTCCCTCCTCATTCCCCGAATATGTAGAGTTTGTCACTAAATCAACCTTATAACCCCTTAATAATTAATATAAATTAAAAAATAATTGGAATCCATGATCTCCTTGCCACTACAACTACAACCATTATGTCATTCCTTTCCAAAGGATGAACATCTTCTGTCTCTAATTCATGTCTTTTCTTGTTCCTACCAATGAAGAAAAAATGTTATGTCATTTAATAAATTTTCTTTATCTCTTATATATCTTATTAAATAACATGACGTTTCTTAATGGGTGAAGATAAGAGATAGAACACAAATTGATAATAGAAAATTTTCATCCCTACCTAAAGATGATTTTATATAATTACATTTTTTTTTTCATTTTTAACCCATCGTATTGAATTTACCTTTCCTATCAAACAAAAATTTCCTTTTTTATAAAATGGATATACTCTTAATTATAATCAACATTCCACAATAATATCTTAAATAGAAATTATTTCTTTATCATGAAGAAATTTTTGTTTTGAGATGTAGTAAATGTGATAAAGTATTCATTAATATGAAAATATAAATAAGAAGTGTTTATCATATCACAAAGTAATTTCTAATTTGGAAAACTAAGTTTATGAATGTAATAAATTATTTGTAAATTCTATAATATTTTCATAAGAACTTCCACCTTTACCAATTGCTTTTATAGCCAAATTCCTCCATTTACTAACATTGTTTTTCATCACTTTGTCTTTACTCATCATCTCCTTTATGCATTGTTTTAAAGCTTCTTGTCGTACAATTTTTTTGTCATCAATTGGAGTTTTAATTCCTACTTTCCAAACTTCTGAAATAAGCTTTGCATTTGTGATCTGATCGGATAAACATGGTATTGCAATGATGGGGACTCCTAAACATAAAGTTTCTATTATGGAATTCCAACCACAATGTGTCACAAAACATCCTATAGCCTCATGAGCAAGAACTTTTAGTTGGGAACACCATGTCACTACCAAACCCTTTGCTGTTTTTTTCTCGAACTCTTTTGGGAGTTTAATTTCTTCAGAAGCTCTGACCACCCACAAGAAATAATCTGAGCACTCTCTCAAACAACAAGCTATTTCTTCCATTTGCTCCTCACATACGGGAACCAAACTCCCAAATGATATATAAACAACAGATCCTTTTGGCTTATCATTTAGCCATTCCATACATTCTTCACTCTTGAATTGTGTAACTCCATAATCTTTGTCATCTTCACATCTTTTATCTAGGAAGAAATATGGTATATTTGGTCCTATAGTCTTGAATTTCGACCAAATCTTCGTAACCCAATCTACAATCTAAAATATTAGGAATTACATGCTAGATTGAAAAATTTAAAATCACATACTATATACACACATATGTATATACTATGTATCAGAACATTATTTATATATAAAAAATAGTGAGCTACACATTTTAAGCATATAATTATGGTTGCATTTTGAGTGAGCTAATGAATGATTCAAAGATAAGATAATTAAAGTTAAAACTTTAGGTCTATTAATAAAAGAATATTGTGTTAGTAGTTTGTATAAATAAAAAAAGAATCATACCCTAAAAAATATAACATATATTAACAAAAAAACCTAATATATAACTATATCATAGAAACTTTTTTTCTTATAATTTTCTTTAGACACCCTTTACCGTTGGGTCAGTCCTGATAAGCTTATTTTTCGAAAGAAAATTATTTATTTTAATAAAAAAAACTTTTATTTTTTTAAGTATGTTTGAATCTGTTTATGTTAAAAATAAGTAATTTTTTTACTTATTTTTAGAAATAATTCTTATTTTTTTTTATTAAAAACACTTATTTTGATATTACTTGTTTTAATATTTTTTTTTATGCTTACACAGATCATCCTATGAATTAAATTAAATTGAAATTCACCTTCTAAGACATGTATGTTGATCTAATTTGTTTTTGAATTTCCTTACCTCTTTATCCAGCTCATAGAACGTGTTGCAAAGGATCCAATCAGCTTTGTCAATATTGGAGAATTGACCCACAACAAAGTTAAGCAAAGTGGGATCTTCATCAAAGAAGAAAGAAGGCATGTCATGAAGATGAAGTTTGGGCAAAGTGGGAAGAGAAATCTCATTCTCTTTGAGTGGAACTTGCAACTTTCCAGAGTGAACATGATAGTATATACTATTCACAGTCATATTTTGAGTGAGATAAGCAGCACCAACTATCCCAAATCTCTTAGCAACATCTAGTGCCCAAGGGAAGCATGCATTATAAATAACACAATCAACATGGTCTTTTGATTTACCTAGTTTTTCAAGAAGTTCAGCAAAGGTTTGTGGTCCAACTTGCGAAAAGCGATCAAAATAGGCCCTCAATCCTGCAGCTTCTGTGGACCCACCTTTGTCAAACCCATCTGAGATGGTTTCAATTGCTATAGAAGGAGGCACACTTTGCAAGTTATTGTAGAAGAAACGAGTTGTGACAAGGGTTATTCTCACCCCTTGGTGTTCCAATACCTTGGAGAATTGAAGCATGGGGTTGATGTGTCCTTGAAGTGGGTATGTTAACACCAAACAGTGTGCTCTCCTAGACATGTTTTTCTTCTCCATTTTTCTGATGCTGTGAGTGACTGTGATGTAGAATTGAGAGGGTTGATTTATAGAATGTTTGTGCCAATTAAGAAGACAATTTGTTAACGGCACCTCAATCAAACCTACTATTGTAAGTTATCCTAAAAAAATAAAAATAAATTAATTTAATTTATTTGATAAACATAACTTTTATTTATATATATATATATATATATATATATATGTATTTGTTATTATAACATTTTGTTTAATCAGAAGTATTTAACTATAAATATAATTAGGAAATATAAAGTTGGTAGATTGTAAAATGGAGAAATTAGAAAGGGAGGGATTGTGAGTTTGAATCTCTTCACTAACAAAACTAACACACAAACAACTAACATTTGCTATAAAAAAAGTATAAATATAATTAATTCAAAGAATATTATGAATTAAGTCTTATAAAAAAATGTCAACACCACTTTTATCTTAAGTTTTATAAATAAGATTTAAAGAAGTAATATTTTTTAGATAATTGAACATTTCATAGCTAGGTATTAGACCGGGGTGAAGAGCCATTAGTTCCCTAAATATTTTTCCCCTTTAAATATGTATAATAAATTATTTTATATATAAAATTATAAAAAAATTCCAAGCATGTTAATTTTCTTCTTTTTTTTCCCCAATTTTTTTTTTTGGAAAGATCCCCCATACTATTAGGTTAGTGGGATACCTCCATCTTAATAAAAAAGACAAATTAATTACAACATTAATTTCATGCACATCATAGAACTTGAAGACCATTCAATAAGAAAGAAAGAAAAACCCTTTGGTTAATGAAGAGTCTGACTTTTATACTGAATCATTCAATTTTATTTTATTTTTTATAAGCTACTGAGTCATTCAATGTGACTCTGCTTTTTTGTTTTTATTAGTGTAGGATAAGAAAATGATGGATTTCTCTCCCACTTTCTCGACTCAACCACTAAATTAATTTGCATGTTTTAAACTCTTGATTATGTTAAATTAATTATTCTAAAAAATAAAAATATATGTTAAATCAATGTACGTCAAACCAACTCATAATAGCTTTTAAATTATATGGGTTTGACTTGTTTAAGGAGAATTTTTTAAAAAATATTATTCAAATATCATACTCTTAAGCAGAGTTTACATAAATTAAGAAAATATTTTTTTGATCAGGTAAATTAAGAAAATATTAACGACATACTTTTTTACACATGCTTTTGTACAACTAAACTTCGTTATAGTTCAGTTAAATATATAAAATATAACAAAAACAGAAAATGAAAAGGTGGGAAAAGGTCAGATTTAAGAAAAGACTTGTTTTTTTTTTTTAATCACAGAAAAAATTACAGAGACGAACAAAACTATCGCAATACAAAAGAGACACCTTCTGTGTCTGGCTACACTGTAAGACAAAAGGATAATTTTATTTAGTGTTATATTGGATAGATATCCATTTTCAAGTATGTTAGGTAAAAAGTAAGAATCATAGCTTATAATTAATTTAACTGTCGAATGAATTTTTTTTCAATTATTAAATGAAAACATACATTATAACATAAATTCTAAAACACCCAAACATCAAACATGGTTAATGGAAGATCCTAAATTAAAGATGTAAATGAATTGGATTGGATTAAGTTGGATTTGCTGAAATACTCATTAATCAATTTAATTAAAATTGTTTCCGTCGAGTTAAAAGGAACTTGTATAACTTTT
This sequence comes from Psophocarpus tetragonolobus, assembly GCA_037954015.1. NCBI lineage: Eukaryota > Viridiplantae > Streptophyta > Magnoliopsida > Fabales > Fabaceae > Psophocarpus > Psophocarpus tetragonolobus. Next base: position 27,829,475 of record CM075696.1, on the reverse strand, counting down.
AATTATTCAAAATTCAATCTAACTCAACCTTTATAAATGAGTTGAGTTTGACAATTGAACGGAATATTTTTGTTTTTCAGACTTAAAATTCAAAAATAGATTTTTATTAAATTTTTATAAAAAATTCTTTAAAAATAGATAATATAATTGTGTTGGAAAGGAAAAGTAAAAAGAAAATTATAACTCCATTTAAAACATTAAACTAAAACAAATTAAAATCAACATATAAACTAAATGTAAATTCAAGTCAAAACCTTAACCCCTTTTGGCAACCAAGAGGTCAGGGAACTGAGGCAAGACATGTCTGATACTGTGTTAGATTAATGGAACCCTGTCTTGAGATATTTAAGATAGCGCATTTTGGTAAGTCTATATTTATCTCTAGTTAGGTCAAAACTCTAATCACGCAACTCAAGCCTAGTAAGTGTGTACGCACCTATTTTTTCTATAATAATAAAAAATAAAAATGATAAATATAAAAAAAAAACAAAAATGTTATTTCCATATACAATCAACTTACACAACAATGTTTAGAATATACCTCAATCCCAAAGAGCTCAAAATAGAAATTTTCATAGAAAAATAAAAAAATAAAAACAACAAAAGCCACAAAAAACTAAAGATGAAAATGAAATGAGAGTTATCAACCTATGCCGCTACCATGTTTATGCTCTCTGAATCAATGGAGATGTTATTTACCTCCGCTACATCACTAACACGATCCTACAAAATCTGGACATACAAGGTTTTAAAAAATTCATGAGTAAAACAAATAACAAGTTGACTCTATAAAAGGTGACACTTGAATAAAAAAAGAGAATCATAAGACTTAAATATCATAGAAATAATAATAATCATGATAATTTAATAATAATATTTTAATAATCATAATAATAATATTAATTTAAAAACAATAATCTAATAATAACTATTTTAGATGATTTTTAAACTTAAATATCATAAGACTTTTAGTTTTGATATAATTATTATTGCGAAAGAAAATTTTAATAATTGTTACTGTACTTCTAATTTAACTATTATGAAAACTATAATAATCACTTTGATGCACTTCTAATTTGGTTTCTTTCATAAAATTTTGGTTATTATAATTATTTTTATGTTATTTAAATTATTTAAAAGAAATAATAGTCACTTTAAATGCACTTCTAATTTGACTATTGCAAATTATAAAAAGGTTCATATGATCACTTTTGATGTACACTTCTGATTTGATTATAGTTAACTCCTTTAAAATTATTATTTTTTACATAAAAACATAAAATGTAAATTTTTAATTATGACTATTTCATATGCATTTTTTATTTAATTATTATAAAAGCTATCATAATTTAGTAATTGTCACTTCATATGAACTTTTGATTTAATCATTATAAAAGCTAAATAATTATCATAATCACTTTGAATATACTTCTAAGTTGGTTATGGTAATAATATTTCCCAAGAATGTTGAAAAATTTAATTACTAAAATTAAAAACCTAATACACAAATGATTTCAAGAATTACATATGCTCTTATTTTTCACACTACACATGGAGATACGTAGAAGCAAAAGTTTACTCTTGTCCAGCCGCAAAAAATAAAAAATAAAATAAGTCAATTAAAATAAAATATTAATAACATTTTTACGAAAAAGGAATTTCTCAATAATATTTTTTCATTAAAATGTTAAAACCAAAAATGAAATAAAAGTAGTCTTTATATTTCAAGGGTGAAATAAATATTCATAAGTTATCTAATTTTGCACATTTAATTAGAAGTAATCGTTCTTATAACGAACATCGTATGATTTTAATACCTTTCCACACGTAATAAACTCCTGAACTCAAAATTTGGTTTAGTAAACCACTTTTCCCTAAAAGGTTTTTTCAATTTTTTCCTAAATAAATGTTTGTGGTGACTCTTCTAATTTTCAAAAATTAACTTTTGGCGACCCCGTGGAGACTTACATGTAGTGTATCTATAAATAAGAGTAATTATTCATGTGTGACATTTATTCATCATTATATTCATATTATGAGAAAATATGCATATTCTCTCCTTAAAGCACTCCGAGTCAACCTCATTCTGACTTAAGAGTCAGCGTGTCTTTAATTCATAGGTACCCCTCTTATTACCCACACTAGGATCCCACTATAAAGCAAGCGTCTCTAACATAACAAAGGAGGAAGTTGTTCTTTGTCATTATTTAGGGTCCAAATAGTATATGTTGAACAATTATAAGATCTAACCCAATTTTATATTTTATTATTTTTTATTTTCAATTATTATTATTGATATGGTTGAATTTTTAGGTTAAAATTCAAATATCATGACTCACCCTGTAAGTGATTGAATTTAATTAGATTAGGTCATATTTGTCCCAATCACTAGAGAAATATAAGCTAATTTTCTTATATTAATTTAATTAGATTGGAGCGGATTTAAACATCAAATCACCCGACCAAACAAAAATTGTACCTGGATAAGACTTAGTTGATATAATATATGGTTTTCCTTTTAGATATATACATATTTTTTTTAAAAAAAGACAAAGCTAGGGTATAATATTCTTTGTTTCATTAAACAGAATAAGAAGTATAAAATTTACGAGAGTTAGACAAAAATTCCTTCATAGAAAATCACAAGCATACTAATGGTTAACACACCAAGAGAAAAAAATCATACTGAAATTAACAACTCATTTGGAAAGACATGGAGAAAAATACTTTTATCGTTTAATTGAAATTATAATTTTTTTTCATCTTACCTGATATAATAAAAAATGATAGAACAATAAATGCATTCATGTGCATTCATCATTTTTATATTAAAAAAATAATTTAATGTATATAGTTGTAATTTTAAATTTTAAATAAATTAAAAATAATTTTAACATTTTTTAAACTAAATGATAAAAAATAATTTTAACTTAATTTTTTTATTTTCTGTCTATATACAAGCAAATAACGCGGAGGTGTATTAAAAGAGAAATATCTTTTACAGGAGGATGAAAACATAAATATTAATTATTATATATTATTATTATTGATCAAGATTAAAACATATAAATTTATAATTTTGTAAAAATTACATAGTTTTTATAAATAATTCTGTAATATTAAAGTTTTACTATTTATAACGTAAATTTATTACGCACACGTTAATATTAAAATCACCAACTCTTCTATGTAATCAGCATTACTGCGTTCAGTTTGACGCAACTTTAATTGTCAAACATGCGTTAAGAAAAAGCTATCAACAAACTTAAAAGAAAAGCTAATAGACATATACAGACAAATAATTACTCTCAGGTAGTAACATCAACAAGTTGAATAGTTTTTTTTTTTTTTTTGAAAGAACAAGTTGAATAGTTGATCACCATAAAATAAGTAAATTAATTGGTGTAGACTTACTATTACTCTGATCAATAATTTTGATTTTGAGTTTAAAATATACAGGTACATTGAATTTACACAAAATTAAAAAATATAAGTGCATTGAATTCTCAGGTGAATAATTGTTTTTCATAGAAAACATATAACCAATAATTATAATAAAATTGTTCTGTTTTTAAAAATTATTTTGCCACATATTAGAGTGAAATTGATTAACTATGTTTTTATGCAATAGTCTATCATGAGTTAAATACCATATAACAAACTGAAAATAGACTTGATCAATAAAATAGACTTGTAAGTAAACTTCAGTACACTTCTTGAGTGATATCTTCTTGTACTAACTCTAACTCTAATTTAAATTAGATTATTAGATTAGATTTTAAAAGCAGTTATAAAATTGATCTAGTAAAGTTGTGAGTTCGAATTTCTTTACTAATAAAAACTAACACATTAATTATTAACATTTGATCTATAAAAAAAAAAAAAAAAACTCTAACTCTAATTTTGAATTTTTGACTAATTTGTTTTTTGTCTCAAAAGGATTATAAAATTTTGATTATTTTGACTTTAATTTGTATTTATTTAGAGTAAGTTGGATGTAGATTTGAACTTATCAAATAAATTTAATTTTTATGTTATTTATAAGTATTTTTAACATTTTCAGTGAAATAAAATGAATAATCACTATATTTTTTCAGATAATTTATAAGCCAGTGCATCTCATGGTATCAATTCTAATCATATAAATCGTTATGAACATCAATCAATCTTTTAATCCTTTTTCTACCTTAATTTTTCATTTTTTATTATCATTTTTAAAGAAAAAATATTCAAAAATAAATTGGTTATCTTCTTTTTCTGTCAATTTTTATATTGTCTTTGATTGTTTTTTCACAAAATGTATCTCATTGTATATATTTATATTTTTCTATCAACTATCTTCTTATTCAAATTTATTTTTCTATCACTTTTATGTATTTCTTCAAAGAGAAAAATGCTTTGTGAAAATTTTTGTTCTAAGTTACCAATTAATATTTTTTATCAAATCAAGTAACTTTTAAGAAAGTTCAAACCCTAGGGACAAGCGTTATTTTACTAGTTTTTATTACAAATTCAATTATAATCTTCCTTTCAAAGTGAAAAATGCACTTTCGTACACCTTTTTCAAGTAATTTATTATACTTTATTAATAATATATAATTATATTCAACCTTTAAAACTATTGTCATGTTTCACTACCTATCAGAAGAGCAGTTGGTTAATAGAACAAGAAAACATCATGATAGAAGATTGTTGCGTAAGATCAAAGAACTATGGAAGATGTCAGTCAAAAGCTGAAGATAAATAGAAGCTACAAGATAGTAGCATCAAATGAGCTACCAAGAACAAATAGCTATTATAAGATGAGAAGGTGCAGAGATTAAAAGCTACGCACTTCTATCAGAAAACAAAGAGTACTGTTAATTTGTATGTCCAAAATATGACGTTTTCTGTTAAAGAGCAATGGTTAGATATAACAAGATAAAGACACTTCTTTATTTAGAGAGTAGTGTCTTAGTGTTGAGAGTAAGTAGGTCTCTTCTCTTTTAATATCATGAAAGGATGAGCTCCTTATAAAGAAGAAGAAAATATCAACACACAAAGAAGAGTTGAACTAACTCAAACTTTTTCAAAAGAAGAAGATGAGTATCTATCTCATGGAAATATACCGTCAAGCTTCATGATCTAAAGAATCATGTTTTGTATCTCAGAAGATACTTGTGTATTTCTGTTAAAATAATGGAACCTTCTAAGAGGTACTTGGAAGAAAGTGGACATAGCTAATTTTGAGTGAACAAATATAAAATAGTTGTTCTTACTACCTTTGTTATTCAAGTTTTTATACTGTTTGTTTTACTCTTACTAGAATTATAAAAAGATTCTTATTTTGAACTATTCACTTAAAACTATTTTATCAAGTTACTTAAAAGAAGTATTTCGAAAGACTTTTCCAAAAAAGTTCTTATAGCTTATTCAATCCCCTTCTAAAGCTAATGTTACTTCATATATATATATAACATATCTAGTGAGAAAGTCAAATTTATATGATATTTGAGAGGAACAAATCTTAGCAACTGAGAGAAGAGAGGAGAATATCTAAAAAATTTCCATCATTAATAGATGAGAGAGGAAAAAGAGTGATAGATAATAAGTGCTAAAAGAGAGAAAATTGGTGGATGTGTACAATTTGATTTCAACATTAATTTTTATTTCAATGGTTAAGATTTGTTTATCTCACTCTCGTATAATATATCTTACTCTCATATGATACCAAAGTTTTCAAAATCGAACTAGTCATTGAACCGATGAAGGCATGGGTTCAAGATTTAAAGGCTTAACCAGGGTTGAATCGGATTCAATAAAATATTATTGTTTATATTTATTTTTACTAATATAGTAATATACTAAGCAAAAAATAAGGTATATATGATCTATAATACACAAATATAATACATTTTATTAAGTTTAAGTATTGTTGTCTTTATAATATTATAAAGAGGTAAAGATTCACATTGCCTAAAATGACTTTTTGAGAAATATTTATATTCTAAATTCTAATCAACATTTCATAATTTGAAAAACTTCCTTTTAAATATTTTTTTATTTTGTAATACTTTATCAGAATATATCTCATTTCTATATCTAAAATTTAAAAAACCACAAATTTTTAATTTTATATATATATATTTTTTATTTTTTAAAAAAAGGGCTAACCCTTGAACCGGTCAGTTTTCATCAGTTCATCCATTTTTTGACCAGTTCTTGTCCAGTTCTTAACATGATCGGTTTTTTGGAAACAATGGACTAGACACTATTTCGGTTGAACTAGTTGGTCCAGTTATCAAAACCTGGTATGATATACTCTCTCTCTCTTTATATATATATAGAGAGAGAGGTAACATATTTAGTGAGAAAGTCAAATTGATATGAATGTGAAAAGAAAATCTCAATCATTAAGAGAGGAGAGAAAAAAAAGAGTAACACATATTAAATTATGGAAAGGAGAATGATTGATTGATATCAATCCTATATATATATGGGACGTATCACATGAGAATGATGTTCTTATGTGAGAATGGTAAGAATATTTTGTAGTCATCTAAATTTAAATAAAAGGGTTAAAATTAAAATAACTCACTTAAAAATATCATGCGCATCCTCCATGGTCCAATAAGTAATATTCTTCTCCCTTACCATTGTCGCCACTACCCACGACTAACACCACTACTGCCACTCCCACTACCACTGTTGCTGCCATCACCACTGTCACCGTTATTGTTGCTACTGTCGCCACCATCAGTGGTGGAGGTGGCGGCGTCTGTGGTGGTGGTGGTGGTAGCGATAGCGATGATAATGGTAGTGGTGACGGTAGCGATAGCAATGACAATGGTGGTGGTGACAGTGGCGATGGTGGTGTGGTGATGGTAGTGGCGACAGTGGTGGTGAGAGAAAAATATTACTTATTGGTGGGATAATATGGTGAATGATGCACATAATATCTTTAAGTAAATTGTTTTAATCTGGACCCTTTATTTAAATCTAAATGACTACAAAATATTCTTATTATTCTCATATAAGAACATCATTCTCATGTGATACACCCTCTATATACACAATAACAACAACAACAACAACAACAAATACTCAAAATTTTAGTGACTAAACTAAAGCATTTATTATTGTAAAAATAACTAGAGTTATAAAAATGGATCAAGTTTGATCGACCATCTTGTGGTCCAATGAAATAGCTCCAACTAGACTTAAAAAATTGAAGTTTATATTAAACTGGACCTAAATATGTCAACCTAGTGAATCGTCGAACCAAGTTGGGATTAAGAAATCTAAATCCATATAAAAATAGACCCATTTGAGTTTGATATCATTTAAATTTTTAATTTTTTCTTTGAAATTATATGAATTTGAGCAAAAGCAAAAAAAAAAAAAGGAAAATAGGTCATTTTGACCTGATATGACGGGTCATCGAACTTGGTTGGACTACAAAATGTAAGTTATATTAAATATTGGTTAAACTGCGCTAACTCATTTTTTGCACTTAGCCCGACAAGCCAAGCTTGGTGGTCCATGTTAAAAACTTTAAAAATTAAAATTTAAAACATTTTACAAATTAAAAATACTATATATATATATATATATATATATAAACTTTCTCTTTTATCCTTATTCAGACAAATAAATTATTAACAAAGTTGTCATAATTACTATTTATTAAATTTAAATTATGAAATATGTAATTAAATATATATATATATATATATTAATCCTAATTTACATTAAAAAGCATAAACAATATAAAAAATAATATTAATATAAAATAAGTAGACTTTAAATCATGGGTTTTTGCAATGACAAGAAAACTTCAAAATATTTAATAAAAATTATTAGACCAGCAATATTTAAATTTTGTTTCATTTTTAAATGAGTGCCTATTTAAGGTGAAACCTTACAAGTACTTATGCCTATAGGCTTAAGGCTTAGGATGGTGTAGGTCATTCTTAAAAGTCAACCTCTTTGAGATAATATTTAGAATAAGTGCTTGTACCCATAGGTTTAGTATTTGGGAGACCATGAACTCTCTTCAAAAGATGGACTTGTTGAGTAACATTTAATAAGTGCTTATGAGAAACTACGATTCCCTTTAGGATATTCTATATTAAATCCTTTGTACTATATTTGACATCAACATATATACCGTGCCCTTGGGTTGTATTTTATACATGTGACCTTAATCCTAAACGTAGGGTTATGAATGATTGATTGTGTAATGCTCATATTATCGTAATAGGTTTGTCATCTCGGAAGTGTGGGTGCTAAGCTTTAAGTGTAAACATACTTGTTGGATATCATTTATGAGTCACTTTTTTAATAAAAACCCACAACCCTTAGTGCTACGCTTATAAGTGTAAGCATCTTGTTGAAATAAGATATAATTTAAAATTCATGTTATTTAGTACTATAGTAACATATATGAAAATCACAAAAGTTTATTCTAACAAATAATGGGGACTTCTTTTCGAACAAAAACTTTTCCCAATTATAATTTGAGCAATAATTATCTTTTCTTAATTGATAAATGCTTTACAAATTCTAAGTGTATAATATGGTCTTAAATTAATATAGTTACTTCTAAATTTAATAAAATACTCATCACATAAATAGAAAATAATTTTAATGAGCAATAATATTCCATTGTGATTACATGACTCTAAATTTAGTTTAGAAATAAAGAATTATATCAAAGATACTCTTCATTTTAATCCACTTCTCACATCGAAATATAAATTAGGAATGATTTGTTTGGTCACAAAGTAATTTTTAATTTAGGAGATGAAATTTTTCAATGTAATAAATTATTAATCATCCTGTCACATGAAAATATAAAATAGTAATTGTCTGTTTGATCACAAAGTAAATAAACTATTGGCAAATTCTATAACATTTTTATTAGAGCTTCCACCTTCACTAACAGCCTTTATAGCTAAATTCCTCCATTGAATGGCATTGTTCTTCATCTCTTTGTTTATCTCCATTATCTCCTTTATACAATATTTTAAAGCTTCTCGTCGCACAATGTTTTTCTTATCAGTTGGAGTTCGGATTCCTATTTTCCAAACATCAGAGATAAGTTTTGCATTTGTGCTTTGATCTGACCAACGTGGTATTGTAACAGTCGGAACTCCTAAACATAAAGTTTCTATTATGGAATTCCAACCACAATGTGTCACAAAACATCCAATAGCCTCGTGAGCTAGAACTTTTAGTTGGGAACACCATGTCACTACCAAACATTTTTCTGTTTTTTTCTCAAAATCTTTAGGTAGTTTAATTTCTTCTGAAGCTCTTACAACCCACAAAAAATAATTTGGACACTCTTTCAAACAACACGCTACTTCTTCCATTTGTTCCTCGCATATAGTAACCAAACTTCCAAATGATATATAAACAACAGACCTTTTTGGTTTATCATTTAGCCATTCCATGCATTCTTCACTCTTGAATTGTGTAACTCCATAATCTTTATCATCTTCACATCTTTTATCTAAGAAGAAATATGGTATATTTGGTCCTATAGTCTTAAAATTTGGCAAAATCTTCATAATCCAATCTACAATCTAAAAATTATTTTTAATTAGAAAACACGATTGCATATCATATTAATTAGAAAATAAAAATAGATATAAACATATCTATTAAATAATAACACTTCTTTGTTATAATAAATGAGAAGTATACCATTAAATTATATTTGAACATTCAAAACTAAAAATGTAAATAATTTTTAAAGTGATTATATGACCATCAAGTAACGGTTAATTTTAATCATTCATATATATATATATATATATATATAAAATTCATATTTGTAGTCTTTATTTTTTAGAACAATAAAAAATGTCACTTGAAAGGTGTGTGTAACATATAAATTAAAAATTAATCAGTGATTATTACTATTTAAAAATTATATACTTTTAATATTAATAATTTTAATATAAACTAATAATTTATACTTGTAGTTTCATTTCAAAAAAAAAAAAAAAATAATAATAATAATAATAATAATAAATGGATAAAATATGTTTTTCCTACTAAAATTTGAAAAGTTCAATTTTAGTCCATATAATTTTTTTTTGTTTTTCATACCTGTGATTTTAAAATACATAACTTTTATTCTAACTATGAAGTGATATCTTAACCACCTGAAAACCCATAAATGGTTTAGTTTTAAATTAGAGTAATAAAAAAAGATAAAATATTTTACAACAACTTAGGGATCATTGGTCTGAGAATTTTTTTTTATTTTATGAAAATAAATTTTATTTTTAAGTTTTTAACATTAAAAAAATACGTATGTTTTTACTTGATATTTTTATTTTAAAAAATAAAATTGTTGAATTTAATTCATTTTAATAAAATATCATAAAATATTTATTGATATAATTTAAAATATATTTACATAATTTATATATTTGAAAACACTAAAAAATAACTGTTTTCTTTTTTTCTGTTTTCAATTAATTTTGAAAATGTTTATAAAAAAACGTTTTTTTAAATTGTAATCTAGCATATTTATAATTCCATTTTCTGTAAAAATACTCAAAATAAAAGGAACAAAAATTTTAAAACAATAGAAATATATTTTACTAAAAGAAAATTCTCACTAGCATATGTTAATTGGCAAAAAACTTCATGCTAAGTAGATTCTAGATTCACATACATTAGATTGTTGTGTTCTTACCTCTTTATCGAGCTCATAGAATGTGTTGCATAGGATCCAATCAGCTTTGTCAATATTGGAGAATTGACCCACAACAAAGTTAAGCAAAGTGGGATCTTCATCAAAGAAGAAAGAAGGCATGTCCTCATGTTGAAGTGTAGGCAAATTGGGAAGAGAAATCTCACTCTCTTTGAGTGGAAGTTGCAACTTTCCCAAGTGAACATGATAGTATATACTATTCACAGTCATATTTTGAGTGAGATAAGCAGCACCAACTATCCCAAATCTCTTAGCAACATCTAGTGCCCAAGGAAAGAACGCATCATAAACAACACAATCAACATGGTCATTTGATTTGCCAAGTTTCTCAAGAACCTCAGCAAAAGTCTCTGGCCCAACTTGCCAAAAACGGTCCAAATAGGCCTTGGACCCTCCAGCTGATGTTGGGCCTAACTTGTCAAACCCATCAGAGATGGTTTCAATGGCCATGGAAGGAGGCACACTATGCAAGTTGTTGTAGCAGAAACGGGTTGTAACAAGTGTTATTCTCACCCCTTGACGTTCCAAAAGCTTGGAGAATTGAAGCATGGGGTTGATGTGGCCTTGAAGTGGGTATGGTAACACCAAACAGTGTGCTCTTCTAGCTGTGTTTTTGTTCTCCATTTTTTGTGTGGTGTTGGGAGAAGAATGGAGATAACTGATAAGGGTAGTAAATATGTTAGAGCCAGCAAGTGGAGAATTTGAGGACAGTATAAAGAAACAGTGCAGCCATTTATCAATGAAGAGATTGAATTGAATTTGTGTTCCTCACAACGTGACAAGGACTTCATTATTACTTGTACTAACGTTTCAATATTGGATACCTGGATGCCGAAAAGTGGGACTTCATTATTAACTAGTAAAAGATTGATCTAATGTTTTGAATGACTGGTATGTGATAAGAGGATAATATTCGAAAATTTTTAAAAAAAGATATTATATAGAAGACAAAGCCAGGAAAGGCACGTGATTACACACTTGAAGAAAGCTATGTCCATGGTATCCACGAGGAGATTGTTTACCTGAGTTTGGTTTTCACTATGGAAATAGGTTACTTTTGCACACTCATACTAAATTTAAATTTACATTTTTTTTTAGTTTAAACATGCTTTTGGTTTTTTATAGTATCAACAAACTTTGTTTTTAGTCCTTAGTAATTTTTTTATTTGGTTTTTAATAAATTTTTATTTTGTTTTTATTCCTAATGTGCCATATAAGTCATATTTTATAACTTTTTAAAGTGTTATTTAAAGAGGATTAGAGACAAAAATAAAATAAAAAATTTATTAGGGAAAAAAATTTAATAAAAACAAAATTCATAAGTTTATTAAGTTAAAAAATATGGGATATGTCATTCTAATTTTTATTCATCTCCCTATCTCTCCTTCTAAGAGAATATAATATTTTATATTATTTTTTCTTCTAATTTATTTTCATCTACTATATTTCTCTCTTTATAATTAAACAAGTCATTAAGAAGAATTTTAAGTAGAAAGTATCCACCATTCTCTAATAGATATACAAATATTATTATTTTACTGAAAAATGTTAAAAATATATCTTCTAGTTATTTTTCTTCATACATTTTTATTATTACCTAAATTATTAAAATATTAAAAACATTTAGTGTTATAAAAATTATTAAAAAATACAATATTTTATGTTACATATTTTATTTATTAAGCTTTTTTTATAATTTTGGGTAAATTTTAATTAATAATAAAAAATATATCAAAACAAATGTAATGAAGAGTCTTCAGTCTCCTCTTTTGAATTATCTAGCTTAATTTTATTCTAAATCTCCTATGTTCGTGGCCTTGAAAATATTTTTTTCATATTTAAATATATAGATGATGTATGGTTAGGATAAAATTAGTACACTTATTCGATCACAACTAAGATATATTTATTAACTTTTTAATAAATGGTTAAAAGTAATGCAAAATCAAATGGTATGCAAACACTTGATAGTAAAAGAAAAGAAAATAAATAAACAAAACGGAGATTTTTTTTTATTTAATAAGAGATGGTTTTTCTTTTGTTTTGTTTGATTGTAAGATGGACAGCAATATGACACAGACATTTGAAAAACAACTTAACATAAAACATATTTAACTGTTTTTTTTGTCGGCCATTTTTTTTCTTGTTGAAGTAACTTAAATTTTCATCCCCTAGGAAGTCAATATATTATTAATTTAAAAAAGTTTATTAATTATAATCTAAAACATATTAAAAGTTTAATTGTTATACATTATTAGTATAAAAATTTTTACATTATTATTTAATTCTTTTTATTTATAATAAATTTATTAATTTTACTTAATACTATTTTAAAAGTCACGTATATTAATATCTTAGTAAAAGCAAATGTGATAATTTAACAAATTTGAAGTATGTATTATTGTACAGATTTATTTATCGTGCAGTCAACACCCAACAAAAACTAACCGGCTATTAGGTTCAAGCATAATAGTATAATACTACTTCTTTTCTTGTAGAATTCAGAAAAATAAAATAACTCTTCTTGTATATAGAAAATAAATGAGTTTTTTTTTTGTCTTATATATGAAAAATGCTAATTTTTAAATGGAATAGTTATTAATTTTATAAAATTTATCAGTGAGATATTAAGTCATTTTCTATAAAAAATTATATTTATTAAACAATTAACAATATAAATAAGATTCATTTGCTTTTTTATAGGCTAAATGTTAATAGTTAATGTGTTAGATTTTGTTAGTAGAGAGATTGAAATTCATGACTTTTTGCTCTCCTTTTTCTTCACATGTGAACTTTGTCAAGATCAATCTTATAACTCCAATCAATGTTCTAAAACTTAGCTCGGACAAACCAAGTCAACTGGTTAGACTAGAAACAAGTCTTATAACTGGTATAAGTCATCTTTTGGATCTAGAATGCATTAGAACCGAACTAACTTAAAGAGACTCAGTCAAACTTAGCTCAAATTTGGTGACCTAGCGAGTCTTGTTGACTCGGGGGTCATGGTTTTGCTTTTTTTTTTCTTTTTTAAAGAAAAAACAATTAAACATGTCGTTTTGCATGAAAAAACTCCAAATGACCATTATGTGTTACGTTTTTAGCCAAATATTTGTGAATCTTTGTCCTTGTGATTGCAAATTGTGCCTTGTGTTGCAAGCTCATTAGTATGGTGACATCCTGACCTTCATCTCTCAGCCAAATAACGGTATCGCAACCTTCATCTCTTACTTCGACCTTCATCTATATCTCCTCTCTTATCCAAACAATGATACGCTACAACATAATTAATCAATTAAATTTTTAAAGTTTATTTCAGAGGCTTTCTTGACTTCTCCATCTAAATTATTGACTTCTCCATACTGAATACGTGAGTTACATTTTATTTCATAGACTATTATTTTAATTTGTTTTCTTAATTTTTTTATAATTTAATTGTTTTATAATTTTTATAATGTAAAATTATATAAATTATAAAATATTTATATTTTTTAATATAATCCAAGCTGTGCGGGTCAATTTTTGATCCCGTTTAATTAACTCATGACTTCTTGCCCTATTTGAGTCAAAGACAAGTTAAGTCTATTCAATTATATCCATATGTTGATTTTAAAACATTATCTCTTGAATTATATGTCTTTGTTGGTTTTAAAACATTATCTCTTGAATTACTAGTAACTCAATTGAATATAACTTAAGTATAATTTTGATCATGTAATTTAATAGGCATTTTTGAAATAAAATATAAATTTATGATACTATTAATTAAATTAATTAATATAATTATTTTTTATTCTTAATTATTTAGATATTTACTTCTTAAATATAGTATTTGAATGTGACAAAAAAAAATTTGCTTCCTATGTAATTACATGAATAAAGTACATAGTTAGTATCTTTTATTTATAGAGTATACATTATTGTAAAAAATTTAATACTGAAATCGATCACAACCCTTTATTTATGATAAGTTTGTTGACTTTATCAATTAATATTTTAAAAGTTATATAAACAAAAAGTTGTAATTGTAAAATTTTTTTACATTGTTAGTGCATATTAATTAAACTCTTATACTATTCTCTAATATTTATTTATATTGTACTTATTATCTATATTTTTTTTACATTATTTTTAGTTTCTTAAAGGGATTGTTGTAATAATTTTTTGCCTAAGAAATAATCAATGCAATAATTTTTTTATAAGTCAAAAGAATATTACTAAGATGAGAAATAAAGAGCACAAAACATGTCAACTTAATAAAGAAACACAAATCATTTTGAGCTGCTAACACATAACAATAGAGAAAAAACCAAAACACGATGAACATAATTCATAACTTATTCAACAAAAGAATGTACAACAATCTTTACTGCATAATATTATTGCAAAGAACTCAACTAAGTTTCTAGATGATATCTCTTCCTAGATTTTGACATTTAAAAAATTGATGTTTTTCTAAGTTTTCATATGTATAATAAGTCTATAAACTACACAAAAAGATCATACCCTCCTCAAAAATTTGCTTTGGCAAAACTAAATATTGGGATAACAAAGACTACGAAACTCATTATATAATGCTACAATCGCCTAGCAAGGAAATAAAAAGAATTAAATGCAATTTGATTTTTTAAAATTCATAATATCTATCTATCTCTCTATTTTAAAATAAAAACATTTAGTTATCTACCTTTTCAAAAATTCACAAATTTAACTTATTATATTAAAATAATGATATTTGATCTTAAATCTTGTAAAACACGACATTTTTGTGATAATATAATTATAAAGTTTGATGGATAATTTGAAATGTGTTTTGTTAAACTGCACTTTAAAATTATTCAAATTAATAATGTAATATAAGTAAATAATCAATTAAACTGGAAAAAAATTATTCATCGATAATTTTGAAACAAATTCGTCTAAATTTATGATATTCCATTCTTAATAGAATAATTTTAGTGGAATAGACATATATTATCAATAAAAAAATTACACTAATTAAAATAATCATCAAGGAATAATAATTTTTCAAAATTAATTATAACAAAAATTAACAAAGTTTTTATCTATAATAATTTGTATTTAGATATGACTATAAAAGTATTCATATTATATATTATTTATGAGTATAATTAATATACATTATTTTACATTAATATTCCATTTCAATCCTTTATTTATAATAAAATTTTTAATTTCATTAATTAATTTATAGTAATATAAAAAAATTATGATTCACCTGTAAGTATAGTTAAACTCATTATTTATTATTTACTCATGTAGAAAAATTATTTTTAATTAAAGCTGAAAAGGTTTGTTTGTATAACTATAACCATAGAAACTGGTGAGTGCCGTTAGTACTTAGTAGCATAACAAAACCAAAATCTCGGTCGTTACTTTTTGGCATATCTCCGGTTTGAGTTCACCGTGGCTCTTTTCCGTCGTCGTTTTGATTCTCCGTTCTCCATTCCCATTGAAACCCTAATCTGCCCCCACAAATCCCAAATTGAGAGCACCCAATGGCAGCAATGTTTGATTCGGTTCTTCCTCTCGCTCTTCTCACCGTCGCATTGATGTGTAGTGTAGCCAATTCGATGCGCTTCGAGCTTCAATCGGGTAACACAAAGTGCATTACAGAGGACATTAAGACCAATGCGATGACTGTGGGAAAGTACAGTGTCGTTAATCCCCACGAAGGGCAACCACTTCCAGATTCCCACAAGATCGTTGTCAAGGTAGCTTCGTCATTCAATCACTCTCAAAATATGAACTTTCCCAAGGTTTTAAATTGCGATTGCAGTATTTTCTTTTATTGGCGGAAATGGCATACGAATAGAGCTTATTTAGACATAATTGAGTTGCATATACCCCTAAAAACCTTAACTGTGTGACCAAAATTAAGGCTGTGGTTTTATTTTTTTTTTAAAAAACCTTAAACTTTCCAAGAACAGGGGAAAAAATTAAATCTTGTAATTAAAAACATTGAATTTTTTTAATGGGGTGGCTGTACAATGTTTCTGAATTGTTTGTGATTTGTCCTGAGGTGTAAGGTTTCTGAATTGGGTTGTGTTGTAATTGCTGGGATAATGGTGGTCCTGGTGGGACTGACTTTGAGGTTTTGTGTGTGTTTGCAAGGTGACATCGCATAGTGGGAACAGTTATCACTTTGGGGAACGTGTGGATTCTGGTAATTTTGCATTCACGGTATCTGAGGGCGGTGACTATGCAACTTGCTTTTGGATACAAAATAGAAAGGATGCCCCATCCATGGTTACTGTTGATTTTGATTGGAGAACTGGTGTTGCTGCCAGAGGCTGGTCCAAGATTGCCAAGAAAGGACAGATTGAAGTAAGTATTATGTTCTGCAGCTCAGAATTTCTTTGAAACTTTGAATGTAAGTGATCAGTAATTTGTAATCATTAGTGTAGCATTTAAACTCTTTCTGTGTGTGCTTTTTGGAAAAATCATTATGTAGTTTAGTTCCCAAGCTTGCATATTGAGGAGGGCTCTATTAAGCAGCTTTCTTCCAATGTAAAACTTTGATTAATCCCTATCATGTTGATCATTAATGCAGCTCTGCTAGACTTTATTAGAAACTATTGAGAAACCATACTTTCTAAATTTCTCCCCCTGAAAATTTAGGTTTATTATGGAGCCTCATGGCAGGCTTTCAACATGTAGGCAACCTCATTTAGTGAATTCATTTACAATCCCCTTAGATATATTGCCTAAGTGGTATTTCTTTCCTATATGTAACATATTTTGCACTGTGCACAGATAAGTTTTCTGCTCTCTTATTGTTTATATATATAACTTGTGCAGTACACAGAGAAGTTATTGTGTGCTCATTTCATAGTTATGGACACCTGCATGATTATTAACGATGCTATGCTTCTGTTTTCCATTCTATCTGGAATGCACTGATACAGTATAGCTGTCTTGCTTTGCTTAGTTACTTTTTGGAGATGTGGATAGTATAACTATAGGGAGAACATCATATTGTTCTCTTTTTTCTATGCTGAAATCATAATTATCAAACAAGGGTAGTGACATGTAATGGCTGAGCCTGAAAACACTACAGCAGTGTAAAGAAAAGCAAGATGGTTGCTATTGTAAATATTATAGTACAAACTAAATAATGTATACCACTCATACAATATAAATACTCAAACTCAAAAAATTTTACATATTCATGATAAATATAACAAATTTCACACACAATCACCATCAATATAAGAGCATGCAGCCATTATGGCTGCTAGTGAAAACTGCTCTGATATTTGAATGTTGTGGTGTCCTAAGGGCTGCTTGGCTACTCCACTATAGTGTCATAATAGTGCATTACTAGTTGAAATACACAATAAATCTGTTTACAAGGCTCGTCCATTTGAATTTTCTGAAATTCTAGTCCTGGTTGTATTCACAGAGAAATCAAGGAACTGGTGTAACCTGTTTGACAAAGGAAGTACTAGTAACCCAGATTTAGTTTTATACCACAGTTTTTTATCCATCATTTGTTTTATTTATCTATGAATAAGTGGCTAATCCATTTTTACTTTTGGTCATGTATCTTGCTTCCCACAATTATACACATTTATTATATCAGTGTTCGATTGTGTCTTCCATTGTTATTATCCCCTGTTTAGTTCCTACTAGATTTTATGTGAATACAAAAATTAGTCACATGAATCTAAATTCCATCTTAATTTCTTTCACTAAAGATGTTCAAAACCGAATCAACCTAAACCCAAACTAAAAACCGATCAAAAAAATCAAAATGGTTTGGGTTTGTTTGGTTTACTAAATTTCCAAACTGCATAGTTCGGTTTAATTTACGGTTTAAGATTTGAAAATCAACCCAGACTGCAATATACATAATTCTGATATTTTTTCTCTCAAATAATGTCTAATTTAGAAGATATAAATGATTCATGTTATAAATATAGTTATGCGGGAAATAAATAATAGCTAGTAGCACAACTATAATTTCTTCTAGTTAGATATGTGGTGAAATTTTATTTTTAGGTAGTTTTGGAATGAGTTTGATTTTAATTAAATTACCAATAGATATTTAAATAATTTTTAAAATCAAACAAACTATTTAATTATTCTTAGAAGTATTAAAAATCATACTAAATAATACTTAATAACATATTTTCAAAACCGAACCAAACGAAATTGCTAACGATTGGTTTGATTTGGCTCAAATTTTATAATACTTTCAAACCAAATCAAACAAAATCACACTTAATTTTCTTGTTTGGTTCGGGTGGCTTTTCCGATAAAAACCAAATCAAACCGCATCGCAAAGAGCCCTATCTTTCACCTTTCTAGGTTATAGAATATAGGGATAGGTATCTGTGTTTTATAGATCTAGGTGTGTTGAACTTGTGTTTTTATTGATATGTTTTCCCCCTATTGTCTAGGTAATGGAATTTGAGTTGAAGAAGATATATGATACTGTCGTATCTATCCATGATGAGATGTTTTATCTTCGAGAAAGGTATTAATGCAATGACTTCTGTGAACAAATCTCTAGATATTGTAATGCCATTTTGTATAGCTCAAATATGTTTCCAGTTCTTCAAATTTAGGATACTTTTGGTTTTGGTCTCTGTTAGATATGTAAACTATATTTGTCTTTTGTTTTTAGCTTATTTCATTTATGCACTCTGCTATCTTCTTTAGTCTTGTCGTGTAATCTCTCTCTCTCTCATATATATGTATATATATATATGTCAGCAAGCGACCTCAGTGTGAAGACTATTGCTTTCTCCCCAAATATTGAGATTTCTTTTCATTCAATTAAAAATCTGATTTTGGTTTCTCAAATTTGCGGAACTCTGTTTTTAGTCCCTCAACTGCACTTTGGGGGAATTAAAAATGTTTTTTTATAATTCATCAAATTCTTTTTGGGGGACTAAAAGCAACATTTTGCAAATTTGTAAGACTAAAATGAGTACATTTTTAATTGGAGGACCAAAGTCCAAACCAAAAGTGGCTCAAAATTGAGGGACTAAAACATATTTAAGCATTTAATATATAATGGTTCTCCATATGATGTTTTGATGGAAAAGATGATTTGCTGGGTTCATTCAGAGTTTCTTTTAAATGGAAGATAAAAGGAATATATAGCAGTTGGTTCTGAAGAAATTCGAATATTTATTCTCTAGGTGCAGCTATGTGAATATTCGCCTTATCTTTTCCATATACTCTCTGAAATACATGTGTGATTACCTAAATGCTTTGCATCAACTTTTTCTATTCTCTTTACTATCCAAGAGTGTTTTTTTTTTTTTTGGTATAGACCCCAGGCATCCCCAATTAGAAACAATCCTGCATTCCTGCTCAAGCCAAATAATACCACTATGAGAGGATCTAATAGTGGTCTATAATTAATTTGGTCGCTGTCTCTGAGAAAGAGATGGAGATTAAATCCCTGGCTCTGTTTAGCCAAACTTGAACCCAATCAATAAAATAGAAAGAGAAACCGTAGAGAATTTATTACATTACTTTTTTTCTTCCTCACTAGCTATAACCTACCTGCATTATTCTGTCATTTACTGCATTGTCTTTTCTTTTCTAATCATTTAATGGGCTGGAGTGGATCGGAAATTTGTTGTCTAATATGTCTCCAATGAATTTGTTTCGTGTGCTCCACCCCTGTGAATGAACTTCATTGCTTACATAGCATACGCTGCATGGTCCATGAGAATGATATGCCAATGAAGGAAGAAAATAGTTGTTTATGTAACTGATGACTGGCTTGATTGTATATTTAAGTTTTATAAGATCTGGCTTTGGCTTTACGTGGTCATGGACAGTGTTGCAGCATAAAAGTTTTTATTCATTTTAATGGTTTTTGTCACTGAATTTTGATGACCTTCTTTTATCTATGTGGATGCTGATATAGAGAGGAACAAATGCAAGATCTTAACAAAGCAACAAACAGCAAGATGTTTACCTTCAGTTTCCTCTCGATTGTGGTTTGCTTGTCTGTGGCTGCTATACAACTATGGCATTTGAAGACATTCTTTGAGAGGAAGAAGCTCCTCTAAGTTCACCACACGATTTTTTTGGTTTTAATTTTGCTTCTAAATTTTTTTTTCCATGTTGTCTGGTTGCTCCTTATGTATTCAAATGTATGATTAGTTCATCATTCACTTCTAGATTTCATGGTAATTAGAAATCGCCGCCCATCGCAAGTCATATTAAATGTATGTTACAATATAAACTGGTATCAACTTTAGAAATGATAGTTACATTTCTTAGGAGCCCTTTAATTTGTAATTTGAGTGGTTATCCTTTTCCATTCAATCTGAGCAATCAATGTTATTACTTGATAAAATGCATGATGTAATAGGTTGAATTATAATTTTGATCTTTTTAAATGCCTTATAACTTTTAATATCTAAATATTTTTTCAAAACTTGTAAGGAGTAATATAATTTCATATGTACATTTCAAAAACAACTTTCTAGTCTTAGAAACACACTTCCTCTTAATAGAATTATTTAATATTTAATGGTAAAAAATTATGAAAATGACATTTTAAGAGTGAATAAAGTAAAATCGTTGTGTTAATGTTTTTTGGTAGCAATCATTGTGTTAATGTTGATATAACTTTCAGAAAATAAAAAATAAAATATATCAAATACTATTTTATTTAGATTCTTCACAACATTTTGTCTGATTTAATACCCTTATGTAAAACAACTTATCACATCATTTGGACAAAACCAATTATATGTAAATTATAGTATAACTATCCTTTTACTTTCCCTCGATGTTTAGAACAGTTAATCTTAAAAGTTGGATTAAAATAGATTGCTATCACTATTACATTTCCATTTAATTCTGTTCTTTATGAACAAGAATTAAAATCTAAAATATTTTTAAAAACTAAAATAAAGAAAATATTTTTTTTTATTTAAACTTTAAAAAATGATAAATCATGCCCTGGTTCTGTTCAACACATATACTTGTAAAACCCAATTTTATCATTTAAAAAATAATTCTATGAATTTAAAATCCAAACAAACATCGAGGCTGAACATAGCCAGGAAGGCTAACCTCTTTTAAACTATAGGTAAGAGGAAATAATTTAACACACAAACTCAAACATTACGGATATTATTAGAACACCAAAACCAACAACCTCACATTTAATTTAGCACAACAATTTAAAAAGCTCAACACTTCATAGTAATAGAAACACACGGGAAGGTATGAGGAGTCAACACTTTATTTAGTAGGTAACCATGGGATGACTTTCCTTCACACAGCAATCATTGGCATTACGATTACTCGTCATCATAACTCTTGTGATGATGTCTGTGGTGATGCTTCCTCCTCCCTCCGTCATCATCATCTGAGCCTTCAGCCTGCGTTGCAGGAAAATACCGAAAAATGAATACCAACTCAATATGAAGAACACTATGTAACATGCTTGCAAAGAAAACCTATTTAAAGCATGCACATATTATTGGAATTTGGGACATCGTAAGCACTGTATATTTGATTGAATGAATCTTCTAGTATCGTGATAGACAATTCTTAAATTGTGATCTCTCAAAAAAAAATTAGATAGGACACACATATTACACGTTAATTATCAAGAACAAGAAAGAAATACACACAAAATTCTAATGTGATATATTATAGCTAAATTTTAACCCGATAAGATTCATTTCTGCAATACTTATGAAATAGCAATTTAATAGAGAAAGAAAATTCAGAAATTCAGATATTGTTTGCCAAAGCAGGCTACAGTTTGAATCTAACCATGGCAAGGAGTTTCCAGCAGAATATACACTCATGGCTACAAAATTTACACATGCAAAAACCTTGCACCATTAAATGAAATGAATAAATAATGTCTCATACTAACACAAACATTAGAGACCCAAATGGCTTAAATGCAGATATCCTCTAGAAAACTAAATATTTCCATGGAAGAGTTTTTTTGGGAAAAGGAAACCGTTAGTGATGCAAAGAAATATCAAATAAAACAGTCATTGAAAGCAGAAAAATTGTAATAGAATTTCAAAATTTTCATTGAACCGAGACAAGAGCCCATTCAAAAAGTACACTGATAACTAGAGAAGTACGTCAAATAATCAGAATATCAGTGCATCAAAATCTATGCTCAACAAACACAAAGGCACCATCTAAACAATTAATCATGTAAACAGAGGTAAAGTCGTAAAGAACGTAAAATTTAACCATTCCTGCATGTTCTATTATCTAAAAAGAAAGAAAAGAACTTACTTTTTAGTCTCAATTTTGTAATATCTCCCCATGATTTTTTTCAGTGGCATAACATGCGTTTATGGGTTGGATAGTTTGTTGGTTGTGCACTCAGCAATCATATTCATTTTAATAATTTAAATAACATTAAAAATTAATTACTTTTGAAGCCCACAATAGAATTTATACATTCAATTCCACCATAAGTTCCAAACAAAGAAAAGGAAACTTTTTTGCTCTAGTTCATCATTAAGTTAAATATCCAAATAATGATATGGAAATATGATTCCATTCTATTGCATTCCATCATTTATCGCATTCTGTACTATTCCACACATTACAAGTTATACAAAGAAACCTTATAACTACTAGCACTTTCCAAGATGATATTAATTAAAAATTAAACCATTGATGGTAACCAGTGATCAAATAGAATATGCAAACTGAACTATATATAGGACGTGCTGAGAAAGTCGGACTAGTTTTATAAGAAAACATAAAATGTTAACTGATATTTGATGAATTAACACATGTTTCAGGTTAGCTTTAGCACCCCCGATCCTACTTTTCATGAACTTATTAGAAAGCAAGAAAAAAGCTTCATGACCTATTAATGCCCGATACCAACGATCTATGTATATTACAATGCAACAAACAAAGTAATCCACTCAATCATATCAATGCAACTAAAAATTGACACAAGGTTTATGAACTCTAAACAATGAAGCAACGCAAACTATAGCACAGCCAACCCCAATCCATGAAACTAACAAGGAACATATCATGTGCTATAATTACAGCAATTTGACTCAGATGGTGTAGTTTTGGCAAAATTTTGCCAAAATGATGTTGTTTTCGCCAAAATCATAGAAATGGTATAGTTTGACCCATCAAAGAGGTAACGCCAAGTGAGATGGCATGACTAGCATGCAATCAAATGGCATGACTCTGCCCACCCCAGGTCACATCATGTCAAATGGCATGTCACTGCTCATATTTAATATTAGCTCTGCTTCTTTGCTGCGGCCATCTTGTTCCACTTGGACCCATACCTCACTTCATAGCCTCACAATGTCCATCATTTCCACAATCGTTTTGCTCTTGGCCCCCGCCGCAACCGTTTTCGTGGTCCTATGATGTCGTATTTTGTTCCAGCTGTTCTACCAAGCAATTTCAATGTTAATGTTCTTCCTGTGGCTCGAATTCTCACAATGGTTTCAAGTTCTTGCCATCATCTTCACCATGTTGGCGTACACTGGTAAGCATGTAGCAGCGGTAACACACCATTTGACATGGTGTGACGTGGGTGAGCAAGGTCACACCATTACAGATGGCGGTTGCCTGTTGTGGCCATGTGATTGCATGCTGGTCCCGCCATCTCACTCGGCGTTGTCTAAGTTGACTAATTAGACTACACCATTTGTATGCTTTGGGCAAAAACAACCTTTTGATAAAATTTCGCCAAAACCACACTATGGGTCAAATTGCCCTATAATGACAAAACTTAGATACAATTCCTCATATGCATTTGGAATTGTTGTCCAATTAGAAATGTAGTTCTATTTTGGCAATCCACATGATAAATATTTGCATTGAAGATTAGTATAGGTTTACTAATGTGAAACTCTAACTTCAACTAGATAACAATAACAAAACTGTCATTGAAGTTATAGCATCAAACAATCATATAAACCATTTACAGATTAGTTAAAGGAAAGGAGGAATTAGTAGAACTCACATATTTCTTACGTCCATAGCCCTCATTTTCATCATCACTCTTCTCATAAGTGGGCTTGCGGTAGCCTTCCTGATGAGATGGACGGGCCTGATAACCATACTCAACCCCTCCTTCTTGGCTCTCATAGTTGCTCCTCCCATAGCTTGGTTTCACCTCAAACCCACTCCCCTGTTCCTCCCCATACCCACTACTCTTCCTCCCACCATATCCTCCTGACCCATATTCTGATTCCTCATTTCTTCCACCATATCCTCCTGATCCATATTCAGAATCTTGCTTCCTTCCACCATATCCTCCTGACCCATATTCTGATTCCTCATTTCTTCCAACATATCCTCCTGATCCATATTCAGAATCTTGCTTCCTTCCACCATATCCTCCTGACCCATATTCTGTTTCTTGCTTCCTTCCACCATATCCTCCTGACCCATATTCCGATTCTTGCTTCCTTCCACCATACCCAGATCCATATTCTGACTCCTCATTCCTTCCTCCATACCCTGACCCGTATTCAGATTCATCCTTCCTGCCACCATACCCGGATCCAATTCCCGACCCGTATTCATGTTCTTGCCTTCTCCCACCATACCCAGATCCATAATCACTCTCCTCCTCCTTCCTTCCACCATAACCCGATCCATATCCACCTCCATACCCGGATCCATGTTCCGACCCGTACTCACCCTCTTGCTTCCTTCCATACCCATATTCGGATTCCTCATTCCTCCCACCGTACCCACCAGACCCGTATTGGGATCCGGATCCTGCGTAGCCGGACCCAGCAGCAGGATTGAAGCCCGCAGGAGCGGGCCTGGGCTTAGGGCGAGAGTAACTGCTATATTCAGTGGAGAGGGCATCGTCGCTGTAAGCAGAGGGCTCGGCGCTAGAGGAGTAGTGAGGGCGATCGTAGTCAAAGGCGTCATCGGAGGAAGAGCCTCCGACAGCGTAGCAGGTTTCGTCGGAGGGGGGAATGGGGCGGCCGTAGGTGAGGGCGATGTCGTAGCCGCCGCCGTAAGGGGTGGGGTCGTACTCGCCGTAGTCGTCGACGGTGTCATCGCCGTAGCCGCGTCCCCTTGAGAAGAACGACATCGTTGAATTGAATCAGTGAATCTGAAAACACTCTCTGATTTTTGGGAAATGGGTTTTGATGGTGGTGTTTTATATCATATGATGACGGTGCCGGAGTCTAAACGACGTCGTTGGTGGGGTCCTTTACTTTGATTTTTTGTTATCTGGACCCACACGTTTCTATAGACTACTACTGTAGTTAATTCAGTGACACTGTTTTGTCTTTTTATCTCAAGAAATAGACTAGTCTAGTAAAGTCACTAGCTGACCAAAACCTGATAAGAAAAGTCTATGCTATCAACCACTTGTTTGTGAACATGAGAACGTATCTACAGTGACTTCAATACGATTGCAGGAGGGTTCGCACCGCTTTGTCACCTAGAAGACGTTATGCTCGCTTGGTTTGTGGTTCGTTTTTTGCTGTTTCAAGCCAGGCACTATGATGCAGATTTTGAACCTTATGGACACAACATTCATAGGATCCTAGTTGATCAGTTGATGTCATCTTTTGGCATGCGCACATGTCATATTTGCTATCCAATATTGATTGTCTTGTTGATGTTGTGTTGAGCTATGATCTTTTAAGTTTCATGTACGCTTATTCAAGGTATAATCAAATCCGCATGAGTTCTGTTAATGAATAAAAAATGCATTTATAGGAGATCAATCCAATTTTTGTTACAAAGTTATGTTGTTTGGCTTAAAAAATGCAGGTGTCACATATCAGTACTTGATGGATCACATTTTATACCCAATGTTAGGAAGATGACATAGTGGTAAAATTGGCCACCCCAAAGACTCACCTAGCAAACTTGTAAGATTTTTTTTCTCACAATTCACAAGTATCAATTAATGTTGAAACCTAAAAGTGTTCATTTGGTGTCCCTTTGAGTAAGTTCTTGGGATTTATGCTTATCAGTCGAGGGATAAAGGCCAACTCCAACAAGTGTGCAACAATTCTCAACATGCACAGCCCCACTACAGTGAAGGAAGTCCAAACTCTTTCTGGTCGCATAGCTTCCTCATCCCGCCTCTTCTCAAAATCAAGGGACCGATCTCTTCCGTTTTTCAAGTGTCTCAAGTAGTCATACAGTTTCTAGTGGACACCAGAGTGCGAGGCAGCTTTTGGTGAGTTAAAGGAATATCTATCCAAACCACCAATATTATGTCAACCATTGTCTGGTTCACCCTTGTATCTCTATCTTTCAATTTCAAATGCAGTAGCGAGCTTGATTCTAGTGCAGGAGTTGGATCAAGTTCAACATCCAGTTTATTTTGTTAGTCACATTCTCCGAGGTTCAGAGGTTCGCTATCAAAAGATAGAGAAGCTTGCTCAAGCCATATTGATCATGAAAAAGAGGTTATGACATTACTTCAAAAATTTTCAGGTCATCATATGTACCGATCAGCCTATTTGGCAAATTCTGCACAAACTCGACCTGGCTGGTCGCATGGTTAAATAGGTCGTAGAATTATCAGAGTATGGTCTACTCTTTGAGGGGCCTAGACACATCAAGGCTCACGTCCTAGCCGACTTTGTTTTGGAGCTCACCCACCCACTCAATCCTACGCCTGAGAAGGGTGTTTAGGTCTTGTCAATGATGGATCTTCAAACTTATCAAGGAGTGGCGTAGGTATCGTTATTGAAGGGCCCAATGGAGTTATGTTGGAGCAATCCCTCTTATTCGATTTTCGAGCTAACAATAATTAGTCCGAATATGAAGCCCTTCTAACTAACCTCAAATTAGCTCTAGAGATGGGAGGCACAGACCTAATGGCATGCAGTGATTCACAGTTATTGACAAGTCACATGCTTGGGACTTATCAAACCAAAGATCCTTACTTGGTGAAATACTTAGATAAGGTGCGTGACTTAACTAGTAAATTTAATCAATTTACTCTGACTCACATCCCTAGAGATTAGAACACTCATATCAATTTATTATCCAAGTTAGCAAGCACTAAAAAACCAGGGCATAATCAGTTTATAATCCAAGAAATGTTGCGTATACCTAGCATCACAACTTTCGATGTTGGGGAAGTTTATTTTCTCCAGGAAGAATTGAACTCGTGGATGGACCTAATTATTGCCTATATTGAAAGTGGAACACTCCCTACTGACAAACGGCGGGCTAATCGGGTTACCCTATGTCAGCTTGTTTCACGATATGAACAGTCAACTTTATCGTCATGGGTACATGGCTCCACTGTTACAATGTCTCACTCCAGCTCAAGCTGAACTTGTTTTGCGAGAAATCCATCAAGGATTCAGTGGCAGCCATATCGACCAGCAAGCCCTTGCTAATAAAATCTTACGTGCAAGTTACTTCTGACCAATTCTCTTATCCGATTGTGGTGACTTTGTTAAGAAATGTGACAAATGTTAGAGGCACTCTAACTTATACCATTTACCTGCGGAGAACTTACATTCCATCACCCCGATATGGCCCTTTCATAAGAGAGGCATGGATATTTTGGGACCGTTCCCTATAGCCAGAAGGCAGCTAAAGTTTTTTATTGTAGCAGTAGACTATGCGAGCAAGTGGATTGAGGTAGAGCTAGTGGCAACAATCACTGCAGATCGGGTGAAATGCTTCTTATGGAAGTGAATCATCTGCTAGTTTGGAGTCCACAGACGCTCGTAACCAACAATGACACACAATTTTCTAGTGAGAAGTTCTAGACTTTATGCCAGGACCTTGGAATTAATATCGTTTATACCTCCTTTGAACATTCGCAGGCAAATGGGCAGACGGAGTCGACAAATAAGGTCGTATTGACAGGCTTAAAACAACTCCTTTTTTGGATCCTTGAACTTATTGGAAAATGGGTCTACAAGTTGGAAACTCTCGATGGGAAAAGTGTTCCTCGCACATAGAATTTTGTCAGCCTTTATGCCTATTATAGCTAAAATATATATAGATGTCTTTATACTTCATGTTTTGCCACCTTACATTTGTCTTATTCCTTTGTTATCTTGATGTTCATTTGAATTTCCCATTTCTTTTCTGTGAAGATGTTATCCTGTTGAAACTTAGTAAATTAATAAAACAAACTAAGGGATGTGTTGCAAGTGATTGGTGGGTCTTAAGGTACCAACATAGTTGGAATTTTAGAACCTATAGTGATGTCAGTGAATGTCTTTTAGGATGTTCTTTCTTCTTGTATTTCAGTTTTCTCCTTCAGTGTTTATGTGGCTACCTTACTTTATTTTTGTTTCTCTTGTATGACTACGCTTATAACTACGTTTATTGTTTTTCTTTTAGTTTTCAAAAATAGTTTTAGTTTTGGGACGACAGACATATGAATGATCTTGATACTCCCTAACAATGTAGGTATCACTCGGTTTGTCATGGTCTTAAGGTAAACATGATTTACACTTAAGAGCCTTTATAATAAATTTTAAAAGACCTCTCCAAGGATCCCATATCAATAAAAGTTGCATGCATGGTTCCTTACACATAGATCTATCCTACACATTGAAGCGTGGTGTCGTTATTATTTAGCAGGCTGCCAAATTGATTTTTGTATTGAATTCTTGTGCCAGTCTCTTCGCTACTCTGAGTTTGAGGTTGAATGTTTCACAGCTCCTACAATCCAAACGGATCGAAGAAAAGTTGTGATTTTCAATAGTTGCTCTTAATGTATATTTTAGCTTCAAAAAGATGAATTAATTAACTTATAATAAAAACTTAATGGGTACACTCAGTTAGGATTCGATTTTTTCATAATATGCTCTTGAAAATAGTAAGAAATTTTAGTAAACCTCAAACCGAAGGATCAGGATTATGGTTAATAAGTAGAAATAATGAAAATTATATTAGAATATATTTGTATTATATTTAATGTAGTAAAGTTTGAAGAGGTGTCATACTGCCATTGATGTGTATAGGCTGGATGCAGTTGAATGGAACTATCGACATTCCACAGTGTGAATGAGATGTAGTGACGTACTCTAAATAATCACTTACTTTTTGTCCTTTTGTGTCGGCAATCTATATTTTCATTATTTTCTCAACTGATTGGTACATGAAACTTATCTTCAACACTCAATATGATACTTTCACGGTATTCTCTCATTTTTTTTATTTACACTTTTTTAATATTTATAATTCTTTTGTAAAACTTTAAAATATTACTATCTTTTTTTTTACTTTAAATTTAAATTTTTTTATAGAACATTTCCATCTTTGTGGTTTTACACGTATATTTTCTATTTTTAAAAAATTACATTGATTTTTTCATTTTGTATTATCATCTTCTTTGAACAGGTATGTTTTTTGTTTTTATTTTTAAGAATTTTTTCTACTATGTATGTTCAAAAAGGGTGAAGATACTTTTTTAAAGAGATGAGTAAAAATACATGTGCAACTATAAAACTGTTTATCAATAATATTGTTTTTAATAAAAATGTTATGATTTTTATATTGTTAGTATAAAAAATTTTATACTAATAGTTAATTACAATTTTTTATATATAATAAGTTTATTGACTTTACCAAATTAATATTTTGAAAATTATATAAACGAAAGGTTATGATTAATGATAAGTATAAAACTATTTTATATTGATAATATATAGATATTAAATTCTTTAAAAAATCTATTAAGCTTGATAGACTAAACTGTTTATCAATAATATTGTTTTTAATAAAAATGTTATTAATATGATGTAGATATAATATAATAATATAGTTATTTTAATGAATTCACAAAGTAATTCATTTCATCGGCTAATATTTTCCTATTCCCATCACAACACTTTAGAAAGATTTTTTATCAATTACATGTTTTTTATATGAATAATAATATGTTCAAAATGTTCATAAATAGTAACAATATAGTGTTATTTTTATAGATAAGCTACATATATATTATGTATAAAAAAGATGTGAAAACTATGGATTACTACATGAGTTTTTATTTCAATACGTATTTTTTTTATATTTGAATAGTTATGATTATTTTCCATCAATAATAGTTTCACTAATTTTTTTAAAAATATATATAGATTTTAAATAGGTTAACATATCATATCAAACTTATATAAAGGTCAAATAGGCTTAACAATTAGGTTCATAAACTTAGATCTAGGTAATATACATTATAAAAGAAGAGAGATAACCAGGAAAGAAAGAGAGAATGATTAAATTATTAAATGATTATAAAATAATTTTATTAACAAGATAATAAATGAGAAGAGAGATAATCAAGAAAGAAAGAGAGAATGATTAAATTATTAAAATGTTCCTAAATTAAATTTAATTGAATAATAGAAGTGGTAGATTTTTTTGTCAAAATTTTTTTATGTATGTGCTAACCTAATCCAACTATAAATTAAATATATTTTCTAAATTAAATACATTCTTCAATTACTTTATATATTCTCTAAATTTAAATATATGATATAAATTAATAAAAAATATAAAAACTAAAAAAAGATAAAGAATCCTGTCAAAAACAAAAAAGAAAAAAAAAATTCTGTACGCACTCACTTGTTTTTTTTTTTTTGAAAGGCACGCACTCACTTGTTTAGCATACAAATGGAATCAAATACATTATAAAATCATGTTTAAAATCAATATTAAAAAGTAAAGAGCTTTATAAAAGAAAAAGGTAAACCTATATCCTGAATTACATATTCTCTATATAAATTTAAATCAGATATATAAAGAAAAAATAAAAAGTTGTCCGCCATCGTTTAACAGGAAATTACATATATAAAGTTTATGTGATATAATTTTCGTATTATTATCAAAATTAAAGTTTCACTTTTGATAATCTTTTCAATATAATTTCCAATAAAGGTTAAGTTACCAACACAAATTATCGAGATGAAATTCAAATTTTTAATAAAACAAAGAGTTTAATTATACAAAAGAATATTACACTAATATTTTATCACATATTTTTATTTATATAACTTTTAAAATATTAATTGATAAAGTAAAAAACATATCATAAATTAATTTTTTTTAATTTTAGCGTGTAAAAAGTTTTACACATACTAATTAAACTCTAAAATAAAAATACCAAAAATATTTAAGAAGTTGTTTTCTCATAAAAGAGAATTTTAATTTTTTTTTGTAAAAAATAAATTCTATTAGAATTAGCTAGAACCTCACATAACAATTAGGAGTTTCGGAGATTATATAAAATATAACCGATATATCTTATAAGACTCAACTCACAGACAACAATTACAACAAATCTCATATATAAAGAAGTAGTTCCTATTAGATAACTAGCAAAAATCTTAAAAAGTAACTTAGCATGTCTTAAAAGAGAATTAATAACAGTAAAAATAAAATAAGTGATGATGCTATAAAAAGTAAAGTTTAGCAGTTATATAGTTATATAAAATAATTTTACACTATCCTTTAAATATAAATTATCACTGATATTAGTTTTAAAACAATGTATTAATATTATAAAAAAAATCAATAAATCTAACAAACATAATATATAACTACGTAAACTCTTGTTTCACAGTTTATATTAACATATTTTTTTCCTCTAAGAATAATTAACATGATAACACTTTTATAAAGTATTTCTTGGGTGTGCAGAGACATGTACGTATAAATTTTTTTATAAGAAGAATCAACACGCAGCTGCAATATAATAGTAATCCAATGGGACACTATTATGCGTGCAACATGCAAAGAATAAATTACGCAACGTTTTATTGAGAGAGTGTGCATAGCTAGAAATTAAATTAAGGTGATAACTGATAACAATGGCTGGTATTGTGTTAACTGTGTCACAAGATGGAAGTGGACAGTACCGGACGGTGCAGGAAGCAATAGATGTTGTGCCACTCTGCAACACTCGCCGGACGGTGATTAGGGTGTCGCCGGGAACTTACCGGCAGCCCCTCTACGTGGCAAAGACTAAGAACTTCATCACCATCCTTGGCTTAAGCCCTGAGAACACTGTTCTCACTTGGAACAACACTGCCACCTCTATCAACCACCACCAGGTATCACATGATGTCTCGAATTTATGTGTTAATCAATAAATAAATGTCATCACGTAATGTTTATAGATTGATTGAGAAAAAAAATCACATTACGAATTTGTGACAAATGATATCTACAGCAAGATCATTTAGATATCTTAGCTATCATATTTAATAAGGTATTAACCATGAGATATTACTTGATTTACAAGATTAAAGGATTAAAAATTAGAACTAACAACTCATTTCTTAATAAGATCAGAGATTATTAAAGCATAAAGATCAATGACTATAGTATATAAGTATAACTTCTAGTTACTATATGAGATAAAAAATAACATATATAAATTAGTTAAATATATATTTTTACTGTTAAAATATAAATATTTATTAACAATAATATTTCTTAATAAGATATAAGCATGTGACTATTAATATTGCATTAAATAACTTTAAATTTTCGTCTTGGGTTTAATAAAATAGAAAAAAAAAATTGCTTTTGGTCTCAAATTTTCTCAACAGATAAAGATTACATTATGTGTCATGTGAGAGTTGGTTGAATATTAAGCGAGGTTTAAAACAAATGTAAAAAAAAATTATTTGTTTTACTTTAAATAAGAGTTATATGTACTATGTTAAGTCTTTTTTGTCAATTTTTTTTTTAAAAAAAATAATAGCAAATCGATAGAGTCTATTAAGAAAAGAGAAGTATTTTTAAGAAAATAAAATAAAAAGGAAATAAAATGAATTTTTAATATTTTTTAAAGAAATTTTTTTATAATTTAAAATAATTTATGTTTAAGTTAATTTATTAAAATTTTGTCATATATATAATTTTTTAAAAATATAATTTATTTGTGTACTTAAAAATTTGAGCTTTAATTGTTTTATTCTTAATTGACATTGTGTATCATTTAAAGATTAACTATAGTGGTAGTAATAAATTATGTAATAATTTCTCCATGATCTCTCTCTACTTTTGGAGAATTGGGTTTATGCCAAAATTCAAACTCGTTTTGTTGTTTTTGGTGGGGTGAGTGGTGAATTTTTGGTTTTCTTGCAGGATGCTAGGGTAATAGGGACTGGAACCTTTGGTTGTGGCTCCACCATTGTGGAAGGAGGGGACTTTATTGCTGAGAATATTACCTTTGAGAATTCTTCCCCTCATGTAATACAGATTCTTAAAAAAAGTTTAGAACATACTTGTTTTTATTTTAATTACATTACGATTTATCACATAATTTTATTTTCACAGATTTTCATATAAATATTTATAAACAGATAATGATAGACATATCTAATAGAAATATGAGAGGTGGGAAGAGTTAATCTTGATCATATCGAAGGATCAAGATTATATCAAAAAAAATAATTCTTAATTATTTTAAAAAAATGGATATATTTTTTTAAGTAACAAATAGTTAAGTGTATTGATGATTTTATTTTGACACTCATTTAACTGAACATAAAAAATATAAAAATGTGTGTGTGTTTTTTTTTTTACTTTTTCAACCATTAAAATGAAATTGTATATGAATATATTTATAAGACATTATAGAAATCCCACAAAATTATTTGATATTTTCTAAAATATTCAAAATGGGTAACTTAAACTTTGTTATTTAATTTGAACACGCAGACCACTCTCTCTCCTCTTTTTTCCCTTAAGAGGATTTTGCTACTAAACTATATATCCTTATAATTATTGGAGATCCCTAATAAGGTTCATGCATATGTTGTTTTTCACAAGCACAAAGACTTAAATTAGACACTGTTTCTTTTGTTTTCTTTTTTCTTTCTATAAGGCCGCAGGGCAAGCAGTGGCAATTAGAGTGACAGCAGATCGTTGTGCTTTCTATAATTGCAGGTTTCTTGGATGGCAGGTACTTCACTCTCTTGATATATTAATTAACAGATTAATTGTTACACATTATCAACTAAATAGAATATGAGAGTTTAATTGGTATACATTTTCAGTGTAAAGACTTTTACACTAACATTTAATCAAAATCATTCATGGTAAATTTGTTCACTTTACTCACTACTACTTTAAAAGTCACATAAACAAAAAGTCATGATTGAATATCGGTGTAAAAATCTTTTACACTGATAGTATATACCAATTAAACTCATAGAGTATTTAGAGTGTATATGTATAATAACTTTTTTTCTTAATAATTTAATTATATTGAGTTTTAGGGTAATTATTACAAAAACCATCAAACTGCATAAAAATTGAATGGTTTTAAAGTGCATTCGAATTATGAAACTCTTTCAATCTTGACATACAATTAATCAGACTGCTTAAAATATTTTACATGGTGACTTAGGATGGTTAAATTGCTGAAATATTTGTACACCATTACTCTTTTGTTTCATTTTCAAGGACAATCTCAACAAAGGTTATAAACTTGTTTTATGTGATTATGGTGCAGGACACATTGTACTTACATTATGGAAAACAATATTTGAGAGATTGTTATATTGAAGGAAGTGTGGACTTTATTTTTGGTAATAGTACTGCACTCTTGGAACATTGTCACATCCATTGCAAGTCTGCAGGGTTCATAACTGCACAGAGCAGAAGCTCTCCACAGGAAAAAACTGGTTATGTATTCCTCAGGTGTGTGATCATTACAACCTCATATTTTTCCCCACATAAGCTCTTAACATGTTCAACAATAAAAGGGATAGTTCCTAATTAACATCATGTCTCCTACAACAAATTGTGAATTGAGTTTTAATTTAGCTGATGTATTGAATCTTTTGGTTCCTTAAGTTATGTGTATTTTCTGGTGGCATTGCAGATGTGTTGTCACAGGTAATGGGGGAACTTCATATGCATATCTTGGAAGACCATGGAGACCTTTTGCAAGAGTGGTCTTTGCATTCACTTATATGGATCATTGTATAAAGCCTGCTGGCTGGAATAATTGGGGCAAAATTGAGAATGAAAAAACTGCTTTCTTCTATGAATACAGGTACTTTTGTTATCACTTCTTTGAAAGAGTTTTTCATATCAATTAGTATAGGATTCCAAATATATGATATGATAAGTCTTCTTCTCACTAAATCCATGGATCTAACTGCAAATAGTAGAAATTTAAGTTGAATTGTAGACAGTGAACTACTAAAAAATTATGATATTTTGTAACCAAAAATCCAAAATATACAAAAGTTTGATTTGAAACAATAATGCAACACACACACTTATGAGTCTATTAGAAGTAGTATAGCAAATTATTTTAGTCATATTTTATGAAGTTAAAACCTACTAAAATACTTCTAAAAAAAGTAGACTAAATACTTCTAAAGTTTAGTCACTTAACTTTATTTTAGAGGACAAAAATATGCTCTTTTTAGTTTTTTAAATTTACAAAAAATATTTTTTGAATTTGCAGGACTAAATAAAATAAACTTGTATATGAAAGATTAAAAAGAAAAAAATATTTTTAATTGAAGTACAAAGAATTTTTTATTTCTTTATTTCTCTCATGTTATGATGTTTTTAACATAAAAATCTCTTTCTTTTTTATCCATCCAGATAAAATATAAGATTGGTATCATAGTTTATCGTATAAAAAATTTATCTAAATCTAAATCATTAATTAAAATGAATTTCATACTAATAGAAATAGATGTATTGTGTATATGTAATTCCAAATTTTTGAAACTTTTGGTAATAAAAGAAACATTTAAAAATGAAAGAATTTTCACCTTCATTGAATGCAACATTGCTGTTTAGTGAGTTAAAAAAGTTTGGAGTAATTTTTATAACTTATCCCACCTTAGTAATCCTTTAATAGGTAAGATTTTCGCTTTACAAATAAATACTTTAAAAATTATATAAATAATATAGAACTTTTTTGTAATATAAAGTATTAAATTCATTTTAATATCTATACTAAAAAAAAACACAGGTGTTTTGGAGCGGGTTACTGTCCATCCCAACGAGTAAAATGGGAAAGAGAATTAAAGAAGGAAGAAGCAGAGAAGTTTCTGATGCATAGCTTTATTGATCCAGAATCAGAAAGACCTTGGCTTGCACAGAAAATGGCCTGGAGGGTTCCATATTCTGCTTAGAAATTGTTGAGACTTGAGAATACAAGCTCCCAAACAGTTCATTACAAGTGCCATTGTTCTACTGCTTCATGTCATGTCAATCTACATAAGAAACAAAATGAATTCTAAATCTTTAAATTTATGTACATCATAAATGGATTGTGAATTAAGATGGAATGACTGTATTAAACTGTTTTATATGGTTAATTTACATCCTTTAAATTTGGTAATAAATACTTTCTTTTTTATTAAATTTTTCTACTTTTGTTAGTTTAATCTGCATTTTGTGGATAACATAATACTTTTTTATGGGTTTTTTTTTCCCTAACAAATCAAGAACATTACTTTTCCTCTATCCATGGATTTTCTGTTCCACGTGTTTGTGACGGTATATTAACATCAATATGGTCATACGTTTTTTTTATATGATAAATGATAATAATATTCAGTATATAATATGCAGGTTTATTATGATTCAGGTTTATACTTTTTAGATTTTAATCGGTATATATATTAGTATAAAAATTTTTTACACCGATATTTCATCACAACCTTTTACACCGAGTTTAATTTGTTAACTTTACTCGTTATTACGTTAAAAGTCACATAAATGAAAAATCTTTTATACTAAGCAATTAAACTCTATTTTTTATTGATTAAAAAGTTTATTATTGAAAAGTAAAAAGAATTATGATTAAGGTTTGTCAAACAAGAAATGAGACTAATATAATTTTATATTTAACAATTTATAATTAATATATGTTGAAAATTAATTAATTAAATGCTTATAAAAAATTTAATTAATAATTAGTAACATGTTAAAAGATAAATTAAAAACTCAAACTCTTATTTTTTTTAATATAATTTAATTATAGTTTATGGTATCTTAAAAAAATAATATATATATATATATTAATGTTTTTTTGACGAAATATATATTAATGTTATATATTAATCTTAAGAAATGCATATTATGTCTTAAAAATATATTCCTTCATATAGACTTCCTAGGATTTCTTGTAAAAAATTATATGTATTTATTAATCTTAAATTTGAGTTTTAAGTATTCAATTATGTAAAATATATAATTAAAAAAATAGTTTTACAGCCTGTTTTCTCATTAAAAAAATGGTAAAACGGTTTAAAATTTAAATAATAAAATTTCTATGCTATCTTTTATAATTTGAAAGATATTGATACTTCTCATTTTTTAACCAATCAAATCGTAGATTTTATCAAATTATTTTTTAAAAGTTAAAATAAGATTTATTTATTTATAAATAAGTAAATATATTTAGGATTTACAATAAATAATTTTATAAAATTATTTAAAATAAATTTTATAAATAATTTTTTAAAATAAAACTATTTTACTATAAATCCTAGGCATATTTATTCATTTATAAATAAATAAATAAAAATTATTTTAATTTATTAAAAAATAAATTAAATAAAATTTATAATTTAATTAATTAAAAAAAATATCAAAACCTTAAATTAGGAAAGAAATCAAAAGTGGTAGATGCCAGCACAATAACTTATACTGGAATATCACTTTCTCATCTTGCGTAAAAGATAAAAACACTTTTCCAACAGAATAAAACCGTAGGAAAACATTTCAAGGAATCAAACAAAAAACCCGTTTGTGCCACTTAAAACTGGTCAAATCAACTTAATTATCTGACTTTGCCACTAAAAAATTAAACAAGCCAAAGAATTGAGGCTTTAGGAAGAGGAAAAATAAATAAATTTCCTGTTACAGAATATCTGATCATTTTCACTTTATGATTTTAACATGAAACATAGAATCAAAATCCATTATCAGAGCACCTTTCAAAATTTATTATAGAGTAAAAGACTGTGTGAAAGCAGAAAAAAAAAATAAAACGTTGAGAAATAATCCTAAGTTACAGATTTTTAACCAAATTTAATATGGTTTTTTAAACCTCTGCCACCTTATTTTTTTCAAAACAACTTATAATCTAAAAACACATATTATAATTTAGATTATAATATATCCTAAACACACTCTAAGAGACTTGAATTTTTAGCTTAAAATTATTTATGAACAACTTATCTTTTGTTTTAGTTATTTTCAGACTCTTTTACTTTATAAAAGTTAATTTTTTATTCAAACAAAAAATGATTATAAATATAAAATAATCAGTTATACATTGATTATTAAAATAATATAACTTTTTCACTCTTCTAAACATTAAATTGTTTTGAAAATTAGCTTTTACATGCTTGAAAATCTAACTAAAATTTAGAAAAAGAATCTTTTAAAAAATAAATTATTTTTAAGAAGAAATAGTTCATTTTTTCTTTCAAATACTTTTACGCTCATTTACTTTACAAGAACTTATTTAATTTGTTGCTTCCAAGCAAGATTAATTATTTTAAATTACTTTTTAGCAAATTTACTCAAATAAAAATTGATTATAATATATTAATTATATACATATGATTGATTATTAAAATAATATAATTTTTTCAAACCTATTCTAGATTATTTCAAAAAGAAATTTAAAAAAAATTAATTAGATTTCCGATACATGTTTTTTCATTAGTTTTTTAAGACTTCAAGGAAGATATCGATGATCCTTATTTTTTAAAATATATAATAATATAAATTATAATTTTCACCAACATATTATTGAAAGAAAAATAAAAAGAAAAGAAATATAAGTAATTTGTTTGATGAGTAAATGATAGGGGAAAAAAAAAGAAGAAAAATCATAGATATTAATAAGATATGTATAATTTGTCAGGATCCAACAATAACAAACCATTCCAAAATGAAGCTTAATCAGCCATATAATCTCTGAAATTGTCATTGTATCATACCCAATTTCAGGTTTATGATTATTAACCATATTCTAAACTTGTTGCCTCAAAATTCAGGTATTTTGTGTTTGCCAAATCATGCTTTCAATAATTCATTTTCCTACCATTTTGTTGCCAACACGCAAGAACACTATTTCCACTGAATCAGCTATGTGGACCACAAATTAGGATTAGAACACTTTTTAAAGCAAATTGTGATATACCATGCTTGCAAGCTTTTGTTACCATTTTAGGAAAGGGAAGCTTTTTAAACTCTTTTGTTAACATTTTTTCAAGTGTTCGACACTCTAAATATAATATAATAAGATATATATCACTAATATGCATTGTAAGATATGATTTGTACATAACCATGTCTTTTTTTCTTCAAAAGAAAGATGACCTTTTTTTAAAATACATGGTCAAATATGCATGTCGATGTATATGAAATATAAAATTGATTTCTGTGTGAAATAACCTGTTAAAAAAACTATTTTTTTAAGAAAAAAAAGATTTATATTATCATTTAATTATAAACTTGTTTATAAAAAATTATGTTGAAAGATATGTCAATGTTAGAGACACAACTAGCTTATTTTTTATGGGATAGTTACATGTAAAAACTAAATAAAAAATATTTTAAAATTAATATATTAAAACTAACTAATAAGAAAAGCTTTTACAATAAATTAAAACATAAACTTTAAAGAAAGAAAAACATTACAATATAATTTTACAAAAATTTATCTTTGATCATGAAACAAATTCATCAATAATGGTCGATGTCCTTAAAACAACTAACAATGTGCTTTTCGATGTAAACAACTAAGTTGTTGGTAAGAAAATAATAATCCATTTTATTTTGAAGTCTTTGACAATTTTCATTGTTTACAAAAAGTTCTTTTATAGTTGTTGTAGACATAAAAAATGTAAAAATAAAATGAATCAATTTTATCAATTAAGTGATAATTTATTTATTTTTTTTAATTTCTAAGGAACTAAAAAAATATTGATATATTTTGGAAAGCTTTATGATCATATATGATTTTTTTTTAAAAAGCAAACTGTAATTTATATATATATATATATATATATATATATATATATATAATTAATTAAAAGACATGAAACATACTGATTCATGTATTGTATATGAATCTAAAAAATATATTAAATTATTATCTAATTCCTACAACTTGTCCATAATACTTATACTACCATTCCCCACATTATGCCAAAATAATATCATTCTTTCTCCCCACTGAAATTACATATTTTTTAAGCATAAAAGATGGCTACAACATCAATATGAGAAAGTGTTGGAGTGCAAGTGTGAGTTGAAGTCCCACATTGGTAAGAAATTGAGAAGTTGAGTAATATATAAGTGAGAAAGACCCATAACCTAATGTCTTAAGGTTTTGGGTTGAAGATGGTGTCATATTCTCTTATATATGGGTTCGTGTCACATTGTTGTATATTTCCCTGATGTTTACCCCTCCAATTGTGATCGGCAGGTAAAGGTGAGACTATATCAATCCAATTCATCACTTTATACCACAAAGACCGAGAGAAATTACAAGAAAGAAAGATGTGCTTACAATCTTCATTATGATCTATACATAAAACAGACAACTACACATGAGGCTGGAAAAACATACATGTCTTTATTAGATTATCCATAGTCAGAATCATGTTCAGAAGCAATTTCCACGATAAAGGTCATATACACCCGAGGTTCACCTCTACTCATCACTCTTATGGTGTTTACACTGAACATTTTGCAGTAATTCTTCCAGTGACACTAAAACTTCCTTTTCCGATGCGAATAGCTCCCTAGCCAAGACCATTTCCATGTTGTTACCTCTTCTGCCCCTACCCCCATATCATGAACTGTTACATTCTTCATCTGAGCCATCAAAAACAATCTCGGAAATTTAAGATTAAGTGAGTCTTCTCCTACCTAATTATGCAACTAGAACAATGTTTCCTTCTCGTCCTCTATCTCTCTTCTAATATTGTTTGAGAACTAACTTGACACCTCTAACTTTGCATTATCTAAAGCTCACACATCCCTCCACCATATGGAGCACTTTGATCACCTAGAAACTTCAATTGTTGTACTTTGGAAGTAGCTATACCTGCTTTTTAACGATGAGCACCATATTGCCTTTTTATCGATTAAGAATCTTCACCTTCATTTAGGCAGCAAGCTTAAGTTAAATTTAGACAAACACTTCACACCCAAACCCTTCAACCTTCGGTAAACAAACCTTTTCCCAACTCACCCACGCTATTTTTTTTACTTCTTCACCACCTTCCCACAAAAAAAAAAATCATCTGCAAACTACTTAAAGTTTCAACACTTTCTTCAAAGCCTTATAAAAAGAGAAGAAGTACAATGGTAGATTTGTTAGCACTGAGTTCAACATTACGAACTAGCCACCAAATGATATGTTCTTAGCCTTCTACCTGCCAATCTTATTCTAAAATTTTGAATCACAAGTTCTCAAATATCTACTCATTAAAGATTCGTCCCAACCAGAACACTCAAGAATTTAAAAGGTGAAGAAGAAATATTACAATTCAAAAGACATCCCACCGCATGTGAAAACAGGAGATCAACATTTAGCCCGAAAAATTTACTCTTGTGAAAATTCCCTTTCAAAGAACATAAAACCCCTTAAAATTACCTTCATCATCCATAATGTCTGAAAATGCACTTCCTCCATTAGCATATCGTAGCAAAGAAAATTTGGCCTCATCTATATCCTGATTTCTTTATATCCTCCCCTTTGAATTGTCAACCTATATAACTTTGTAAAACCTTCTGTCACCGCCAGAAACAAAAAAAAGTGATATTGGGTTACCTTGTTTGATTCCCTTCCCTAGTTGGAATTCAGCTATTGGGCTACCATTGACAAAAATTGATACATGAGAATTTGTTATTAGACTCTTAATCCAGATCCTCCATCTACTTCTAAACCCCAGCATGTAATCCAGAAAATGTCAGCTCACCGGGATATTTACAATAAAAAAAGTAGAAATTGTTTATTAATGTGCAATTTTTGCTACTTATTTAGAGATGAATTTTTTGCTACTTAGTGCTAACTAAAATCAAGAAAGTAGAAATTGTTTGTTAATGTGCAATTATTTTTTAGAAAAACACGCAA
This sequence comes from Psophocarpus tetragonolobus, assembly GCA_037954015.1. Taxonomy (NCBI): domain Eukaryota; kingdom Viridiplantae; phylum Streptophyta; class Magnoliopsida; order Fabales; family Fabaceae; genus Psophocarpus; species Psophocarpus tetragonolobus. Next base: position 27,786,693 of record CM075696.1, on the reverse strand, counting down.
ACAACAAAATTAAATTAAATCATTAAAGATCATACTGTAAAATACCGTATTATCCTGATGACAAATCTAATTTCACAAAGATATTACCAAGCACCATCAATTCACATGAAACAAAATCAAAACAACATGCTTAAGTCTTTTCACAGCACTTGTAACATATTGCAGTTTAATTTCATATTTAAAAAAGCGTATAAAGTGTTTATTTACTTGGCCAATGAAATAAATCAAATAAAAATAAGAATAAAAACAATTTACTAACCTGCAAATATTTTCAATGTTAAATTCTTTTTAATCGTTGCTAGGATCCAAAAAGACGTACTTAAACTTAAACCTAGAAATTTCACTGTTGGCTCTTTAAATCTTAAATTTAATTTATCCAACTGAAAATCAGTCACAATCAAGAAATTGATGGTCCGGGGTTAGGTTCCAAAGACCAACTCTCCATATCATTCCAAAAAGTATTATTTTTAGGAACTAATTTATATAAAAGTAAATATCAAGAAATAATTTGTTTAATTTTTTTTAAAAAAAATTAAATGATAAAGTTTATAATTCTAAGAACTAAAAAATTAGTCGTATCAAGCTAAAAAAAAGAATCAGTTTCTCTAACAAGCTGGACCAAAATAATTATGCTTTAAAAATCACAAAATAATTGTTTATAATAATAAAGCATAACAAACCAAGAAAACAATAACACAAAACAAAAATTGTAACTTTAGTGGAGAATGATCATTTCACAAATAAGTAAGAATCAAATTATTGACTTAAACTATTAAAAATGTCGAATTAAATATTCATATTTTTTCTTTACTTGATTGTACACTTTCAATTTTCAAATATATGAGCAATGAAACAAAAATACAATCACTTGACAGAATTAAAAAAATAGTATTGCATTGTCATTTTCCAAGAAGCCAACACAGCACATAATAATGTTAAAAGACATTGTTAAAGCCATAAATTGGTGCTCGTAAGTTGCAACCTAGTTTCAGTTCCATGTTTTTTCCTGAATAATGAAATAAAAAATTCAAAAAGTTATATTACTTCTGTACTTGTTACTAGGAGGAGATAAACAGATTGTGATTTTATACCCTTATCTCTTACAGAATAACTTTAAAAAAAAGAGATAAATTTAACATTTCATTTTATTTTTATTTAAATAAATTAAGTTATTTTTTATGAAGGAGAAATATATATATATATTACTTTCTTTTTTGAGATAACCAGTTAAGTATAATTTTGTTTGGACAACCAATTAAGTAATTGAGGAATTAATGAGAAATTATTAAATAGTTTAGAATAAAGGATAGTTGTTAATGACTTGAAGGAATGTTTGCGTTAATTTTTTATTAGTGAAAAAATTCAAACTTATAATTTTTTTATCTCTTCTCTTTACTATTAGAAAAATCTTGTAACTCTTCAAAATGTTAGTTTTGTATCCCATCATTTGATTATATCATATTGTTTTCCCTGGTTATAATTTAATTAGGAGAACAAGAGGTAGGAACTAACTGAATTTAGTTAGTTAAATAGCAAGAATGTGTGAAGAAAGGAAAATGGTATAACAATATAATACCTTGCTCTGCTGAGAAGACATCTGGTTTATAAAGCAAAGATATCCATTGTGTCAGCTATATTATGGCAAGCCTTATGATGGTCCCTTGCCAGCATCAATTGCTAAAGAAGTTGCAAAGGCATTGCATTACAAAGGCAGCATCAAACTCAATTAGGAGTCAGAAAACATCCTCATTCAGTTTCAGAAGCAATGCCAATGTTCCTCTTCATGAATTGCCTGGGGTATCACATTCTCACCCTCTCCATCTTCCCTTCTATCATACTCAATCTCACATATAATCATATATAAATAAATGTTAATGTTCTTTGCAGGCTTCCTTTGATCAATATATGGATGACAAACATAGAGTACTAAGAGCTGTATTTGCTAATGACAAAGGAACAACTAAACAGCTCAATGAGGTAATTAACTTGCACTCATTATCTACAATTAATGGGATAGAAACCAAGGATTGATCAATTCTTGTTATCTCAAAGTGCTTGTGGTGTTATGTATCTATGCAGGAAGAGTGGAGGATTAAAATGCCTCCCATTCAATGCATATTTTTTAGTGTCATGCCAACAGCAGATGTCAGGTTAACTTTCAAGTCTAATGGGGAAGATTATCCACCTGAAATCCCTCATCATATCACAAAAGTTCTTGAGCTTCACTTTGTAAGCATTTCCATTTTAACAATAAGTCTTGTTTGGATAAACTACTTATGAGAGAACAAAATGATTTTAGCCTTCTTTTATAAGTTAAAATTAGCTTTTGGAGAGGTTAGACCAGAGAGCTTGTAAATTAATTTTAACTTGAGAAAAAGTTTAACTCAATTTAATTTGTTATTTTCTTCCTCTGAAAGTACTTATTAAGAAGTATATCCAAACAGATCCTAGGATATGATCATTTTGTAAATAGTTGAATTTTTACTTAACTTAGTAGAGATGGCCATTTTCTTTTGCAGAAAAAGTGGGAGCTTCAGGGCCTGAATACTTTTTACAAGGATCCTTATCATATCAAAATAGATGTGAGAGGTTCAATATACCCAGAAAGGAAGGGAAAAAATAGTTGGCTCAAGAACCAAATGGAGATGAAGATAACTTTTGCTGCTTCTGCAGCAACAGCTTTCATTCCTGAAAATGTCTTACATGATACCATAGAGCTGGTGAGATTGCATTTACTATTTTACTCACTTCCTTAATTAGTTCCTTTTTGTTCCTATTCAGCTCATGCATGCAACAAAATTTGTTTAAACCAAACTATTGATGACTTGCTGATTCATCAACAGATTTTCAAAACAGTGTGGAATGAAACGAAGCAGGAATTTCATGGTAGATTGTTAGAAGATTATAACAGGTTCAAGAGAAACAAATACAAGAACAATCCTGTTTAAGTTGTTCCCTCCTAATTGTTGAACACTTGATGATAATAGCAAGAAAAATTAATTCTGGTTAACTGTCATAAATCTTTGAAAAAGAAAACATTCATTTCTAATTGCTTAAAAGTTAAAACTATTCTCTTATTTTTGGTTTTCAGTTCGCCCTTTATTTTCAATCCTGAATTATTTTTTAGTTTAATACCTACGCAGTAATAGTATAAAATAGTTTTTTACATGGTAAAATAAGTCTTATATTAACGTTTTTTTTCATTTATATAATTTTAATTAGTAAAATCAATTAATTAGAAGTTGTGTTTAAATACTAATATAAAACTTTTTATATTAACAATGTAAAAGTATTTTTCTTATCATTTTTTATGTTTTTCCTTGTGACTTCAAATTCTATACTTTGTTAGTGAACTGAAATTACGGTATATATGAGTTTAAAGGGTAATTATTGTTAAATATAATAATCTCATTTTATGTATCACAATTGTGATTAGATAATTTTTTAGGTATGTTTTTTTTATTTGATTCCTCTAAACTGCACATTTGTACTCTAAAAAAGAAAGTGCAATTATATTGTTGATTATAAAATATATAGTTAAAATAAAATTTTAAAATATATATTAATCAATGATTATTAATATATATTTTATCCTTTAAAAGTACATTCTTATACTTAAGATGAGTTAAATTCATGATTTTTTATTTGGTAATTGCATAAAGGTATTCTTCTCTTTCTTTATTTTAACAAAATAATTATTTGATTTTTAATTACAACTACTCACAAGGTGTTATAAAAAAAGGACGATAAAGAGTAGAAGAGATCAAAATGAATAGAAATACCTTTTGAGTTTTGAGTGTTGGTCAATAATTTCTGGATTTTTTTTTTTCTTTTGTTTTTTTAAGGATTAGGTCAATAGATTTCTTGTTTTCCTTAATTTATGCAGTTTGGGAAGCAACAAATTTGATTGATTGTTTTTTGTCTCAATTATCGTTAGAATTATACAACTACCAAACAGGACGTGTCAAACATACCGTGTCGTTTACAGAAGACGTTTTTGTTTTGACTTTCTTTCTAACACGTTTTTTATTTTATTTTTTATTTTCTTTCAAACTAAATACGATGAAAATAATACTCCATTCACAGTTAGATATTTATTTTTATTTGATTTTTTTAATTAGTTAAACCCAATCCATTTTTAATATGATCACGATCCTAATCTTATTCAATGCCGATGGCATTTTAGCATTATCCTTTTAAATTTTAATGTTTTGGTAGGTTACCTATTTCAATGTTTGAGAGAAAGGAATGTGCACGCGTAAAAAACATTTTCTTTTGTTTATAAACGAAAAATTCATTAAGATCAAATCAGTCACGTATTACAAGAAATAACAGTGAAAATATATGGATTATGAAAATAAAAAAAAGATAAATACACTTTTAAAAGAATCTCCTCACAAGTAGCAATTATTAGTTAATAAAACATTATTCTACCGAGATACCCTAATAAGATAATGAAAAAAGATTATAAAAAATGCGTAAAAAATTTTACAAAATCACAACTTTTTTTTTCAAACATTTTTTTTAATCTAAAGAGATTATTTTTAATTTTGTTAACTTTAATACTATAAAAGTTATAGTTGTAATAAAATATTAGTATAAAATTTTTTTATATTTTCATTACATAATAATACTAAACTCTAAAAAAAAAACATTACCTTCAATTTTGATGATAATATAGAAAAAGTAATGTTTTAATTTGGTTTGTTCTGTAAAAAAAAGTTTGATTGATAAATTATTATAATAAGAGCTCTTTATTTTGAATTCTAAATATTAAATATTTGAGAATTTGTCTTTCCCGTTTTTTTTTTTTTTGAAAAGCTAAGCATATATTCAATAATAGAAACCAAAGGTTTCTTAGAATACAAATCGGTACTTGTCATCCGTATCCTATCGGAAACAGGTAAGGTCTATTCAGTTATCGCAAATTTAATAAGCATAACCTAGGGTTAGCATACCAATCCGAGAACCCATACCCCCTATTAAAACCAAAGGAGTATGATAGCCAATTCCAGGATATTACCTTTATAGACATACAAATGTCGACTGAATTTGCCGATATGTTCTCGAACACAATCCGGTTTCTCGTAATCCAGATAATCCAAATCACCGCGAGCCAGAATACAAACCTACACTGCTTCTTTCGCTTTCCTACCACCCAGACTGGCGATGAACTAAAGAGTTGAGACAGTTCACCCGGAATCGGTCCTTGAATTCCCAACCAGGTAATAATGTTGTTCCACACCGATTGGGTATTGGCACACCGTAAAAACAGATGATCTCTATCCTCAGGGGCAATCTTACAAAATACGCATAGGGGCTTCGTACCTGGTATCTGCACGCCTCTCTTTAGTAGATTATTTGTGGTTGGTAACCTGTCCCACAGTAGTCTCCATGAAAAGGCTATTACCTTAGAGGGTAGTCTGTCTCTCCACATCCAACGCAAATCTCTGGGCTCCACCGCTACTAGTGTTGGACCTGACTGTTGTGAGCACAACACCGAATAAGCGTCAGCAACTGAGAAAAATCCATCTGAACTAGGTCTTCAGATCCATCTGTCCGATCTAAGGTCGACCATCACCACTTGCTGCAACATACTCTGCAGAAGACGTAACTGCCCTTCTTCCCATACAAATAGCCCCCTTCTCCATGTCCACTTCCACCCCCCTGATGCCTCCTTTTTGTCATTTACAGAGATGCCCTTATCTACCGCTAACCCAAACAACCTAGGAAACTTTAAACTAAAGGACCCATCGCCTAACCAATTCTGCTCCCAGAAAAGAGTCTCATTTCCATCCCCTACCTTTTTCATGACATTATTCTCAAACCAGTATGGTATGGCCGCCTCCGGGCCATCAATAGACCATAGATCCCTCCACCACTGAGAGGCTGTAGATACATTTTGCTGTCTTTGATTGGAATCATACGTATGACCATATCTGCATTTCAGTAGGCTTGCCCATATTGCATTTTGCTCTGTTAATATCCTCCACCTCCACTTTCCAAGCAAACTCAAATTGAAGTTCCATAGGCACTTTACCCCCAGACCCCCTTCTTCCTTAGGTCTACACACGTTTTCCCAACTAACCCAGGCAATCTTGTTCTTCTGATCCTTCCCTCCCCACAGGAAAGAACGCTGTAGGCCGGTAATCTCATTTAGGACTTTCTTGGGCACCTTGTAGAAGGAAAAGAAATGCAATGGAAGGCTAGACAAAACTGAATTTACCATCACTAACCTGCCTGCAAACGACATATGTCTCGCCCTCCACACTGCCAATTTCCTCCGACATTGTTCGGTAACTGGTGTCCACATATCTGCCCTCCTCGGATTCACTCCCACTGGGATCCCCAAAAATTTAAAAGGCGGGGATGAAACAACACAGTTCAAAAGATTGTTTACAGCGTATGTAAATGTATCTGCTACGTTTAAACCAAAGAATTGGCTTTTGCTGTAATTCACTTTTAATCCCGATGTTAGCTCAAATCCACGGAGAATAACCTTCAGGTACCAAACTGATTTCAGATCTGCTTCCCCCATCATAATAACATCATCTGCATATTGCATCACTGAAAACTCCGCCCCAGCTCCAATCTTGAGCGCTTTAAACACCCTTATCCCTACCGCTGACCTAAACAAACCAGCTAAGGCTTCAACTACCACTAGGAAAAGAAAGGGAGATAGTGGGTCTCCCTGTTTCAAGCCTCTCCCCGGCCTAAATTCCTCCGTTGGGCTCCCATTGACCAAAATTGACACATGGTTGTTCCTGACAATACTATTTATCCACTTTCTCCATAAGCTCCCAAAGCCCATCCTAGCTAACATGTAATCCAAAAAATCCCAATTTACCGAGTCATATGCCTTCTGGAAATCCACCTTAAACAAGAAACAAGGCCTCTTTTTCCTTTTCGCCCAATCTACTAATTCGTTTGCAACCAGAACCCCGTCCAGTATCGATCTACCTGGCAAAAAGGCTGACTGGCACTTCGATATTAAATTCCCCAATACTTTCTTCATTCTCAATGACAGCAGTTTGGAAACAATCTTTTGAATGCTAGAAATTAAGGAAATTGGACGAAACTGAGCTAACTTGTCTGGTGTTGCCACCTTGGGGATGAGGGTTAGAAAGGATGATGTGACTCCTCTTGGTAAGGCCCCTGATTGATGGAATTCTTTAACTGCACTTACCACATCGCCCCCTATTATCTCCCAACATGATTTGTAGAACTGAAACCCAAAGCCATCAGGACCCGGACTTTTCCCTTTCTCACAAGCCCAAACCGCCTCTTTTATTTCCTCCGCTGAGAAGGGCTCCTCTAGGCTTTGACTCTGCTAATCAGACAACTGGTTGAAATACACTCCATCTATCTTTGGTCTCGTCTGTTCTTCTTCGTTAAAAAACGTTGAGAAGTGATTAAAGACATGCTCCCGAATATTCTGGACTCCCTCTAACCACCCAGCATCTGATTTAACCGCCAGTAATGAATTTTTATAACATCTCTCCTTGAAGCATTTGTGGAAGTATTGTGTATTGCGATCACCATTCAGAGCCCATTTACTCCAAGATTTCTGTAACATGGACCGTTCCATTCGCCTTGCCTTCCCCCAGTATTCTGCCAAAATTTCTTGTCTATGATGTCCACTCCCATTAACCCCTTAGCCTAACTGATGATCCACCATCTCCAACTCTGCCACCTTTCCTACCAGAAAACTCTCATCTCGACTCCAAGTTTTGTCTTTCCACTTTTTTATTGTCAACTTCAAGCCTTTCAGTTTACACGCCAACTTATGCATTCTCCATCCTTGACCGTGGTCAGATGACCAGAACTCTTTCACTAGCTCCATGAAGCCTGGCTCCAATAACCAATGATCAAAAAACTTGAATGGTTTAGGACCCCAATTCTGTTCATCTACCACTGTTAGTATCCAGCTATGATCTGAGAATTCTCTAGTACCGACTCTTTGCGCTTTAACCCCCCATTCCTCCATCAATTCTGGGGAAAATAGAAACCGATCCAACCTACTGGCAGACTCACCATTCGGAGCTATCCACGTTGCTCCTTTCCTGATAACTGGAATATCCAACAAACCCATTGACTGGATAAAGAATTGAAAGTCGGACATCTCAATTCTGGAATGGTAGCTTGATCTCCCTTTACACTCACTCCTCTCCAACACTGCATTAAAATCCCCACCAAGTACCCACTTAACCTCTGGAAATCCTCATTTCGTCATCATCAAGTCATCCCAGAGCTTCCTCTTGCCTTGTGGCGAACATGGAGCATATACATTTACCACACAGTTAACTTCGGTTGGATCTTTTCCTCGGAAAGCAATTCCGAGGAAGCCCTGTCCTTGAATGACCCAGACCACCTCCATAAGGTGTTTTTTCCAGATAGTCAGGCATCCTCCACTAAGCCCTACTGACGGTAGTATTCTCCATTCGCACCCTACGGATCCCCACACCTCCTGCACTTCCCAATCATTTACCGATCTACACTTTGTCTCCTGTAATAAACAGATACCAATGTCATTATTTTGCAGCATTCTCCTGATCCTTCTTCGTTTGACCTGATCCCGGAACCCCCTCATATTTAAAGAGAAAATCTTCATTTAAATATTCTGGTCTCTCGTCGTTCCCCTTCTTTCCTTGGCACCGTTATCCCTCTCCTCCATTTTCCATAATTCCAGTATGTATTTGTTATCTGGTTGATTACCAGATATTCTGATTTCCTGCAATGTCGTCCAGATTTTCTCGGCCTCATCCTCCTCTTGCCCTTTCTGTTGCTCATCCTCATTTGGGTCATCTAATTGCCCTCGCCTCATTAATTCATTCCCATTAAAACTGTTTCTCCATAATTGCTTCCATATATCTATGTGTCTCCTTTGCCCTCCTTGTCCTCCGGACACCTCTTCTCCCCCTACTAATACCCATTTCTTATAGTAATATGGCTTCGTAGAAATGGAGTCATTCTTTCCGAAATCACTGTATTCCGAAATGACACTGTTCCGTCCATACACTGTAGCAGTTTCGGAAACCTTGCTCCCGTTGCGAAAAGAAATTGTTGCAGTTGGGCCAACTAGTTCCTCGCTCTGATTTTTCCCGCAGGCCCGTTCGCTTTTTGCACCTTCATCCGTTTTTTCCCCATCGGTGCACTGTAGACGTGTTTGGGCCTCCGAAACCTGGCCCAGCTGAGCTGGCATTCCGCGTGCCGCGTCAGCCTCTTCGAAGACGCGTCCCGTCTCGTGCTGTGCGTGACAACCGAGACCCGTTCCTCGAGCCGCGCACCTGACAGACAAGACCGCGCATGACTGACCTGGCCGACTTGACCTGCTGTCATGCCTCGTGCTTCGCGCCACACTACCTGGCCTGTGATACTTCCGTAAGTCTTCATCTTCCTCTTCCAGCCTCCCTCTCTCGAGCCTTTCTTCCACACTCTCTGACACTCCCCTCTTCTTCACCATTTTTGCTCTGTCTCTGCCCCTGACATACCCACCTAAGCTCTGGTTTTTCCCCCATTCGGACTCTGACCCTGTACACGCTAGTGGGACCACTAACTCCTTTCCTCTTCCGTCCCGTGGCTGCCGTCCCTGTCTGTGCTGGTCGGAGGCATCGGTGGTATATCCTTCCTCCACCACTGGCCTCCCCCGCCCCTCCGCCTCGTTTCTACTCCCAGATCTGGACCTGATTGGGTCGCCAACCACCGTGTGACCTTCTAAATGAAGAGGTGGTCCACCGTGTTCGGCGTCACCATCGCCATCTTTAAACCCCTCCTCATCCCACAGCTTCCAGTTTTCGGTGTGGAACTTCTCCCGTTTCAGTTCGGCTAAACGCCTTTCCGCTTCTGCCGATTCATCAAAATCTTCGTCTCCCTGGCATGAACTGTTTTCCGACCCAAGGCTCGTTGTCACTTGGTTGTTCTTGAGCCGATCTGCCTCTTCCACCTCCGATACCCTGATGTCAAACTCCCCGCCATCGATCTTCGTCCTTACCACCGCATCGAGCTTACTCACATCCTTCCTAGACATCACTAAATGTGCAACGTCGTATCTTTCATGTCTTAGAGTACTTCCTTCCACATACAAAAGCTTACCAAATGGTGCCAGTAGAGTAGCGAAAAACTGTTCTCCCCAGACATGTAGCGGGACCCATAACAGTTCACTTTGACTCTCCTATCAGTGTCAACCGAACCCGATTCCCGCTGCTGTATCCCAATGAACCATTGGTCAAACCAAAACTGATTCACTTTTACAATCTCTTCCAACGTCTCTCGCCCTTCCGTCTGCAACAAAACCTTATTTGCCCCCATCGGTGTCGCGCTTCATTGTAAATACCATGGTCCATCAGGAAAACTTGCGTCCAGAAAGCCGCCCCTCTGTTTCGAACTTCTCCCATACAAGCCTTCTGAAGCCGCGCTACAGTTTCTGCTGGTGCTATGTACACCAGATTCATTTTCGCATTTGCCCTCTTCCCTACTTCTACGCATCCGTTGTTCTGGTTAGGTTCCTTCTGCCCACCTAACACCGATGCAAAGGATTTCCCCATTTCCCTGGTTGATCGACACTGTTGTTCCGTCTGCCGAGCGTCTGTAGTATTAGTTTTTTTGTCTTGTTTCATCCTTGGTATGTTCATGTTCCTCCGGTTTTGATCAGTTCGCTGATTATACAGTGGTAAATTGACCCACAGTTTCTCCGCCCAAATAAATATATTATCCAGTTTAATCACCAGCATTTTCACGTCCTCAACATCCCTGAATCTGGCAAAACCAAATCTTTGTCTCCTCCTATTCCTCTTGATGGGAATTATGACATCCTGAACCTTTGCAAATCTCCCAAAGATGTCCCACATATCTTTTGCCCTATATTCTTCTAGGAAATAAGTAAAGAAGACAGAGGTTAGAATCTCCTCCCCTTTCATTGCATCCTTTACTGAAATTCGTCCTCTGTTGACCACCTTTTTGTTCCTCACTTTCGTCCACCCTCCCTCCTCACCACCGTCCATCACCCTCCCTCCCTGCTGTCTTTGTCTATGGTCACGTTCTTTGAGATTTCCTTGTCTTTCCCGTTAATTCTACCAGACTCGGAAAGATTATCTCTCGTTGAAGATATATCTAATTCAACAAAAAAAAAATCAAATTATACAAATTTCTTGATATTTATTTTTATTATATATAATATTTTTTTTAATCCTATGGAGATTATCATTAATTTTTTATTTTTATCATAGGAAACTACGTAATTTATTACAATAGGTAGAATAATATTGATTTGTTTGAATGACAAATTTGTACGTAATTATTAAATTGTGTTTAAATAGAGAATTTTGTAAATATAAAGAATTTGAAATATATTGAATTTGAATTTTTTTTAATTTAAATAATTTTATTTTTATAATATTTTGTTTGGATAAGATAATTCAAATTTATTGAATTTTAATTTTCTTGTTTGTATAAAGCATTTTAATTCTTACTAAAACTAAAATTTATTTTATTAAATAATATTTGAAAAAAATTGTTGTTTTTTAAAAAATAATATAAAATTCATTTAAAATAAATTTTTAGTTTCTCGAAAAAATCTTGCTTTTACAAAAATAAATAGAAAAATCATAAAAAATAAATCTTGCATAATTGGTTTTATTTTTTTACATATATAAATGACAAATAAATTTATGACAAATTTTATCTTATTTTCTTAAAAAATTATTTTAATAAATTTTACTTGATAATTCATTTTATATTTTAATTATTATGATTATTTAATTAATTTATATAAATATTTTATTTTTTAAAAATAAAATGTCATATTGGTGGCGGGTCAGTTTGTCCTACATTTGACCCACTAAATTGACGGGCTAGGAGGAGCGAGTCAAAACTAGCTCCTAACCAACCAAAATGAAAGTGAACTGGCAAACCAGTCTACCTGACCCACCTCATTTTGACACCCCTTAACGATGTCAAATAAAAAATAACTTCAACCAATTTTAGTAAAAGAAAGATAGATTTAAAGATTTTCAAATTCTTATTTTTTTTAAGGAACTTAAAATTTTACAATTTTATTTAATCAACATACTTTCCAAAATGTCTAGAATTTCAAATTATTTTAAAATTCTTCATCTAAATAAAGTATTTCATCAACAAAGAATTTAAAATTTCAAAATAAAATAAATTATCTTCTTAAAATTTTCCATTCAAACACATAATATCTCAATTGATTTACATAATTATTTAACAAAAATAATACTCTGACAATATAAAAGTTTTGTGTGTGTGAGTGGGTGGGTGTGTACATGTGCGCGTGTATGTGTCGGTCCGTTAAATTTGCAGGTTTTACTACTCGAATATAAACTCTAAAAAGGCAACTTCTTTTAGCACCTTTGCATTTTCTATTTGCACCCTTGAATGTTTACAATTTTTTGAAAAACCCCAAAACACTTTTACTATCTTTTATCCTAAGTTTTTTTTATAATGCATCACCTAGTTTCACGGCTACATGCACACTTCTACCAACCTCTTTGAAATAGTACTCTCATTGTCTTTAAACATAGATGACATAGGAAGTTCCTAAAAATAAAAGTGAAAAAATATATATGTTCGAAGATGATGAGAGTGTGAAACAGAGAAACCAATGTAATCTTTTAATGAGATGGTAGAGGTATGCATGCAACTCTGAAGCTAAGTGATACTCCGTTGAAAAATTTAGGATAAAAGAGGGTGATGGTGTTTTGGAGATCTGCAAAAAATTATAAATATTGAGAGAGTATGATAGGAAATGTGGGGATGCTAAAAAAATTATCTCTAAAAAAAGTCTATTTATTTGACACATTAAATTTATCTGACCCGTTTAAAATATAGATTTTGTGAGCTGGATAACTCTCTTTACCCACTTAGTCGTTGTTGCATTTGCCCTTAGGATATTCTTTTATGTATCTTAAAAAAGAAGAATGTTAATCGGTTAAGAAAAATTTTTTTATTGGATTAAGCAAACATGTATTCTTTTATATAAGTATAAGAGTTTAATTAGTATACACTGACAGTGTAAAAGATTTTTATACCGACGTTCAATCATATCTCTTCATTTATACTTTTAAAGTATTAATTTGTATTGTGATTGGATTCTAGTGTAAAATTCTTTATTCTTTAAGTGCATATCAATTAAACTCTAAGTATAATTGATTCTTCAAAATATAAGTTATTCATAATTGTTATCCATTTTACTTGGTAAAGGTGGATATCAAGCATTTTCAAGGGAATATAAATTATTTTTATGATAACTATATTTGTTCACATTTTATTTTTCAATTTTTGAATGCAATATTTTTTTTTCTTAAAATTATTAAACAACAATCAAACATGTTCATCAACATAATATTTTTAAATATAAAAATATAATTTTTGAAAATATAAATTCATATGTTAAAACAAACTAATACCTAAAGAAACAATTGATTAAAAAATGTAGTTTTTATTAGTATTTCTTGCCATGAAGAATTATCCTATTTAAACATAAATCATAGATTTAAAAATTGACTCGGTGATTAACCTAGTCGTTTTTACTAGGTCAATGGTTGAAACAATGAATCACTAATTAACCTGTATGACCCAATTTATTTTTAAAAATATAAAATTTATATCCATATTAAAATATAAAAAAACACTAGTTATGAATAAAATATCAAGTATCAAAAGTAATTAAATATATATATTCTTCAAACAAAACAAATTAAACAAGTAATACCAAAACTAAATCAACAATCACATGCAACAACAAGTCAAGTCTGCAACTCAAAAGAACATATAATAATAAAAAAAACATAATTAACAACATATTAATTGAAAAACATCATAATTAATTAAAAATAAATATTTCATTATCATTTTGAAGGGGAAAAAAGAAATTAAATGACCCAGATTTGATCAATAATTCAACCAAATTAGATTACCAGTTTAATTTCTTTGTATCATTGATTCAAGTTGGGTTGTACCAGGTCAGGTTGAGCTGATGGCATGACCACTTTTATCAACAAACCGAGCGGGTTAGTCCCCATTTTAAAACTATGCATACAATATCTTAACAATGAATAGGAATAATGTGTGCAAAAGTGATTTTAATTTTTAGCAATGAATGCCAACACACTGAAAAATATCACCATATCAAATGGGAATGAGAATTTCTCACCAAAAAAAAATTTCATGGGGTTTTTGGTAACCCAAAAATAAAATCTAATGGAAATCAATTTCTCATTTTTTTTCTTAAATATTAAATTAGTAATATAATGAGTAAATCATACATCATTGAAAGAAACTAAGATAATAAGTTGTTATACCAAGTAATAGGTGTTTTACAACTTTAGTGTCTACTTATACATGAAATGCTTCTTGGAATTAGAATGTTAGATTTATAATTTTTGTAAAATGGTTGGGTTGGAGAAAATTTTTATTTAAGTAGCTTAAAATAATTCTGTTTTAGGGAGTTAGAGTGATTCATGAGCAAATTTCCTATTTTACTTTTAGCAAGTGTACTAGTTATATATAATAACTGATAAATATCGAGTTGATCTCATAAGGACTAGAAAAATACTCTAAGAATTTCAATACTGATGGCTTGTAAATAATGAAGGAAATTATTTAAACTAACAATTAATTTAACAAAAGTAAATAGTGAATAAAGTGTAAACTAAGATTACTGAGATGAGAAGCTTGGTAGAGTTTTGATTTCACTATATCATCCCTCTAGTGTATACATGAACTATCAATCATCATTTATCACACACATTTCTATCACTCATAAAAATACCCTTAAATCTAATTCTTTGCAAGTAAGGGGCTGAGCTATTTGGGCTTTAGACTATCGATTCCTTGCATAATCTATAGTCAAATAACTCGCATTAAGAAAAAAAGCTCAAGATAGTCAATGAATTATACTTTCTTCCAAGCAAAAAACCTCATTAGGAGCTCTTCTTATTTTGCAAGTTACAATCCTCTCCCAAGCTCATTTAACAAAAAAAAATCAACAAAACATAGAGTAATAAAGCACAAGGTAAAGAGGTACTCTAACAATGAGTAGTAAATTTTGATTAATAGAGTAAAATATAAAAGAGAGTTCAAGAAATAGATACATCACAACTTAAACCAAAGAGAACCTAGTCAACCATTCGGGTGAAGATAATGATTAATGGAAAGGGATTATAAAATATGATGTAAATGGGATATAGGAAAGAAGGAAGATGAGTTTGGAGGTGTCCTAGGTCAGCTGGGTGTTATCTCATACTTCCAGGCGACGGGCGCTGAGTGCCAAGGCAGTGAAAATACCCTCTCTCGAGTTGTGAACGTTGGATGCCCACTTTATGGTCACTAGGTGTTGTGACAAAACAATAATAGTTCCATGATTGAGTGTCTTGACACAACTACAACACCAAATAGGCTCGAAATCTTCTGACACTTCTTTTATCCTTCTCCAAAACATGTCTCAAGTAATAGAAAATAAAAGTAAAATATGTACAAATATAAGCTTAAAACTAATATTCTTAAGTAAACTTATTTTTATATGAAAATAGAGGAAAACAAGGTTTTAAATAAGAAAAAATTAGGATAATTTCTCTATTTTATGTATATAAAAATAGGTAATCTACGTAATTATCAATTACTCCCATCCTTTTTTAAAACTATTTGGCATTGGGAGGGTCCTGAAAGGTATCGTCAGCACTTGTGGAAGATTTGTAACAATGCCTTGTTGACAAATAATTTAAGGCATGCATATTAGACATATTATTGATTCCAACTTATGCATTCTATGTTACACTCAGTCTGAAACCACTATACATCTATACATGTTTTTCATGCTTATGATTTTGTGCATCAAGAGTGAAATTGTCTTTTCTTGCAATATTCAAACCATCATTTCTTCTCTGATAATCCTTATTAGTGGATGGGAGATAATCTGAAAAATGTCATAAGAATCATCAATAACCATTGGAAGATTACCTTCGGTGTTGCACTTTCTACGATCATGTGGCATTGAAATGAGGTTTTTCACGACAGTAGACACACCTCTCATTAATTAGTGGATTTTATTCAAAAGGAGACTAATGCTATTGTTAATGCTTTGCTCTTCTTAGATAACCTTCCAAGAGTTGTAGTTTTATCTTCTAATCCTATACACATTTTCTGGAAAAGCCCTGTTGAAACATAAGCTCAAATTCAACACTGATGTAATTGTGGATCTTAATTGGAATACTTATTGTGGGGGTGTTCTAAGACACTATCAAGGTAAGGTTGTGCTTGCTTATGCAACTTATATTAACAGTTGTTCAATTAATGTTGCTAAGCTTTGGACTATTGATTTTTCTATCCATGTAGCTTCTGAGACAAACTTTAGAGAGTTCTTGATTGAATTTGATTCACATGTTGCTATCATTCTTTTGTTGAAGGATTTTTCTCCCCATCACCAGCTTGGACATCATATCCAGGCTCCCTTTACTGTTATAGGAATCATCTCATGAGACCTCACTTATAGAAAGACCAATCAAGTTGTGAACTCTCTTGCAAAGCTTGGTTTGAATATTTCTAGTTTAGTTGTTTTTTTATCAACCCCTCCCTTCTTGTCTTGCTTGGTGGTTGTCGATGTTGTTGTTATTTGGTTTCCACGTGGTTTTTAATCGTCTCTTTTCTTTCTCAATTTAGGTCCCTTTTTTCAAAAAAAAAAATAAATAAATAAATCTTACAACTATTAAACCTTGTGCAAAAATGGTCCATGTGAACCATATGACAAACTTGTTCATGCTAGAATCATTCAACAAAATTGTGGCCCTAAATCATTTATATTTTAAGGAACTATTAATTTTTTCCACTTAAAACTAAAATAAAAAATTCTATTGTAAATTACAAAACAATAATATAAAAAATGAAAAAAAAAAAAAAACTTGGAGATACAGGGGATAAAAAAAGTGTCAGTTAGGTTAGAGGGTAATTCACCAAAAGTCAGAGCAAGAACAAGAACCTTGCTTGAAACTATGAAAACGATAACGATCTCGTACTACAATTTCACGTTTGTATATATCAGAAGCAATCTTCATAGCATAATGACAATCCTGACATATCCTCAAGTTCTTGAAAATACATAAGGGAGAACCAGATGGTGTGCTCATTAGGCCAAAACAAAGTGCTAGTTTCTCACTATGAGTGAACAACACTTGTTCTACCTCCTCTAATGCTTCCATGCAATCATCCTTGTTGAAACCACCAAACAAAACTTGACAATTCGTGTTAGGAGCATAGCCAGCCAATCTTAGCTTGCAAATCATGTCATCAAGTTTCCTATAAATATCAGTAGTTCTTGGGTGTGACTTGTCCCCAGCAATGAACCGATAAAGTTGTCCATCAACATATATGGAGCTCATTCCTGGCACCTTTTTTATACCCCTATTCTTAAGAATCTTCCTAAGAGAATTTGCCTTGTCTGCCTTCCCACACAATGCATACATGTTGGAAAGCAGAATGTGATATTCTGTGTTTTGGGGATCCATCAGAACCAAATCTCTCATAATCTTCTCCCCCAGCCTCAACTTACCATATGTATAACAAGCACCCAAAAGGGACCCCAAAACAATTTCATTTGGAGGAATTGGCATCTTCTTCACCAAAGCCTCAGCTTCTTCCAAACATCCAACTCGACTAAGAAGGTCCACCATGCAAGCATAATGCTCAATTTCCAATGTCACCCCATAAACACACTCAATATCGTGAAAGTATTGCCAACCCTGTTCAACTAAACCTGAATGGCTGCAAGCACTTAACAAAGCCATGAAAGTCATAGCATCAGGCTTCACCTCATCCACCATGCAAGCAAACATCTCTACTGCAACCTTTCCCATTCCATGCATGGCCAATCCACCAAGCATGGCATTCCAAGACACTGTATTCCTCCTTGGCATGTGCCTAAACACCATCAAAGCAACATTTATCCTCCCACACCTGGCATACATGTCAACCAAACTTGTCCCCACCATAACACCCAAATCCCAGCCCACTGCCTTAACAGCATAACAATGAATCCACCTACCCACACTCACATCCCCAGATTGAGAACAAGCAGACAAAATAGAACATATAGTAACCCAATTCAACCCAAACCGACAACCCAAAACCATCTCTTTTTCTTTTTGGTTCCTCACAAGTATCTTTCTTGGAAAGCAATCATGTTTAAAACATTGTTGGACTACAAATGTAGACACTTCTCCTTTCAAAATTTCAAACTTTGATTCATTATATTGTGGAAAATTAGTTCCTTGTGATTGATTACCAAAAGTCATATCTTTGAGAAGCAAAAAAGCCTCCTTAGTAAACCCACTCCCAACATACCCCTTTATCATAATAGTCCAAGCAACCTCATTTCTCTCAGGCATTTTATCAAACACCGCTCTGCCACTCTCCACACCTTCCCATTTCACCACACCTTCCAACACCACAGTCCAAGACACAACACTGGGTTCCTCTATCTCCTCAAACACCCTTCTAGCCTCACCCACAAGCCCACACTTGACATAACCATCCATCACCCCATTCAAAACCTTGGTGTGCCTCAAAAACCCAAACTTCACAACACCCACGTGCATTTGAGGAACGAGGTTGTTGTCCCCGAGCCTGGAACATGCGCCAAGGACGCAAATTAAGGCCACCCCATCAAGGGGGAGGGCACGTTGGCGCATTTGGAGGAAGTAACGGAGGGAATCGAGGGGGTGGGAGCAGCGAATGAGGGTGGTGTAGTCCACAGAGTCCTTGTGCGAGTGGGGAATTTTGTCGAACAGCTTGCGAGCGTGAGAGGGGAGGGAGCAAGAGGCATAGAAGTGGAGGAGAGCGTTAAGGAGGAAGTGTGAGGGGTTGGATAGGAGGCCGGATACGACGGCGGCGGCGTGGAGTTGCTCGCCGGGGCGGACGGCGGAGGCGCGGGCACAACGTCGGAGAAGAGAACGAAAGATGCGAGCCATTAGAAAAACAACCCTGCATTCCTCGTGTTTTAGAAGGTTTGGCTTTGGCTTTTCGTGGTCATTCACACTGTTGCTTCTGAATTTTTAATTTCTTGTTGACTGGTTTCTCCTTATGTATTCAAATGTGTGATTAGTTCATCATTCACTTCTACATTTTTAAATGTATGTTACAAAATAATTTGATATCAACTTTACAAATGATAGTTATATTTCTTAGGAGCCCTTTAATCTGTAATTTGAGTGGTTATACTTTTCCATTCAATCTGACCAATGAATGCTATTACTTCATAATATGCATGAAGTGGCAATTCTGATGTGTATTTGATTTCTTATTTTAGTTTTTGAAAAAGAAACAAAGAAAATAACACCTCTACACGGCTACACCAAGCTCTTGCTCATCACACACAGCACCTAATTTTTATCTGTGAAACTGATGTTGGTACTCTCATTTTATTTACAGTTTGTCTTTTATTTTAAAAAATCGCAAAAATCATATTCACTGTTATCAGGAAAAATATCTAGTTTCTTTTGTAATGCCTTATAACTTTTTATAGATGATATCTATTTTTTTTTTTTAAAACTTGTAACAAAATATTTTTTCTTGTTTACATTTTCAGAAATAACTTTCTAGTCTTAGAAACAATCTTACTCTTAATGTTAATAGAATTATTTAAGTAATAATTAATGATAAAAAAAAATTGGAAATGACATTTTAAGAATGAATAAAGTAAAATTGTTGTGTTGTTGAAATAACCTTTTAAAAATGAAAAAAATATAAATTTTTATTTTAGTATTTTAAATACTATTTTATTTAGATTCTTCACAATTTTTTGTCTGATTTCATACCCTTATGTAAAGCAACTTATCTCATCAAATTTGACAAAAGCAATTATAGGGTATTTTCATTTATAGTTTAACTGTCCTTTTACTTAACTCAGCCCATGATTGTACAAGGTTGGAATCTTCCCTTGGAACTTAGCCAGCAACAATTAGAAGGTAAAAATATCATGATCCAGGAAGGCTAACCTTATTTAGACCAAGGTGAGAGGAAATAATTTAAAACACAAACTCAAACATTACAGATATTATTAGAACACCAAAGCCAACAGCCTCACATTTAATTTAGACCAACAATTCATAAGGCTCAAGACTTCATAGTAATAGAAACACAATGGAAGGTATGATGAGTCAACCCTTTATTTAGTAGGTAACCATGGGATGACTTTCTTTCACACAGCAACCATTGGCATTACGATTACTCGTCATCATAACTCTTGTGATGATGCTTGTGGTGATGCTTCCTCCTCCCCCCGTCATCATCATCTGTGCCTTCAGCCTGCATTGTAGGAAAATACCATAAAATGAATACCAAATCAATATGAAGAACACTACATAGCATGCTTGCAAACAAAACCTATTCAAAGCATGCACATATTATTGGAATTTGGGACATCATAAGCCCTGTATATTTGATAGAATGAATCTTCTAGCTTCTGTGACAGACACTTGTTAAATTGTGATCTCTTAATAAAATATTACATAGGACCACATATTACACATGTATTATTTATCAAGAACAAGAAAGAAATACACACAATTTTAATGTGATATTGTTGCGAAATGTTAACATGTTAAGAATCATTTCTGCAATACTTATGAAATAGAAATTTAATAGAAAAAGAAAATTCAGAATTGTTTGCCAAAGCAAACTACAGTTTGAATCTAACCATTCCAAGGAGTTCCCAGCAGATTATACACTCATGGGTACACAACCACAAAATTTACACATGCAGAAACCTTGAACCATTAAATGACATGAATAAATGTCGTCTCATACTAACTAAAACATTTAGAGGTCCATGGCAGAGTTTTTTAGGGAAAAGGAAACCATTAGTGATGCAAAGAAATACCAAATAAAACAGTCATTGAAAACAGAAAAATTGTAATAGAATTTGAAAATTTTCATTGAAGAACGTTACAACAAAGAACTACACAGATAACTAGAGATGTAGGTCAAATATCAGAATATCAGTGCATCAATATCTATGTTCAACAAAGATAAAGGCACCATCTAAACAATTAATCATGTAAACAGAGGTAAAGTTATAAAGAACGTAAAATTTAACCATTTCTGCATGTTCTATTATCTAAATTCAAACAAAAAGTCAAGAATTTTAGGGTTTGATCTATTTGGTTTTGTTTTTTAGTTTTTAAAAAGAGTTTTCAAAAATAGTTTTTAAAAACTGTTTTTTGAAAGAGAAAAAAAAAATGTTTAGTAAGTGTTATTTGAAAATTGTTTTAAAAATAAAAAAATTTGTTCAGATTTATCGAAATGATATTAATAAAAAGTAAAAAACAACATATTTTTATTGTATTTTGAGTTTTCAAAACGAAAATAAAAAATTGAAAAAAAAAACTAGTTACAGTTGTTCCTATTTTTTAATTTTTAAAAACTAAAAAATCAGAACTATTTTTGAAAATTGTTTTAAGAAAACACTAACCAAACGAATTTTTTAATTTTTAAATATTAAAATACTGAAAACAGTTTTATAAAACTATTGTCAAACAAACATCTACTTTTTATAGTCTCAATTTTGTAATATCTCCCCAATGATTTTTTCTCAGTGGCCAAGCATGCGTTTATGGGTTGGATAGTTTGTTGGTTGTACACTCAATAATCCTATTCATTTAATAATTTAAATAACATTAGAAATTAATAACTTTTGAAGCCCACAACAGAGTTTATACATTCAATTTTGATTAAATTAAATATCCAAATAATGATATGGAAATTTTGATTCCATTTTATTGTATTCAATCATGTATCACATTCGGTACTATTTCACACATTACAAGTTATCCAAAGAAACCTTATAACTACTAACACTTTGATGAGGCCCAACTGAATAGGCCCAAAGTGTGGAAGGTGTATGCAATTATACAAAGAGACCGTAGCCATTAAACAAATAGAATATGCAAACTGAATTATATAGAAAATCCCAGAAAGTCAGAGTAGTGTTAAACGAAAACATAAAATGTTAACTGATATTCGATGAATTTACACCTGTTTCAAGTCAGCCTTAGCACCCCTCATCCTACTTTTCCCACATTTATTAGAAGGTAAGCTTAAAAGCTTTTTAATGCCCGATAACAACCATTTATGTATATTACAATGCAATGATGTAATCCAATCAATCATATCAACCAGAAGAAACAATGTAACTAAGGACCTGATTGGTTTGATTTTTTGTTTTTAGTTTTTTAAAAAAATTTTCAAGAATAGTTTTCAAAAATTGTTTTCGGAAAGGAAAGAAAAAAAAAATTGTTTGGCAAGTTTTATTTGAAAATTGTTTTGAAAATGTATTTTGAGTTTTCAATAACATATTCTTATTGTATTTTGAGTTTTCAAAACAAAATCAGAAAACTGAAAAATAAAACTACTTTTAGTTGTTTCCATGTTTTAGTTTTTAAAAACTAAAAAACCAGAATTGTTTTTTAAAACTGTTTTCAGAAAACACTAAGTTTTTTAGTTTTTAAAAACTAAAATACTAAAACAGTTTTATAAAATTGTTGTCAAACAAAAACTAAATATCAACACAAGGTTTTTGAACTCTAAACAATGAAGATATGCGAACTGTAGCACAGTCAAGCCGCCAAATCCATGAAATTGACAAGGAACACATTATACCTGTAATGACAAAACTTAGATACAATTCCTTATATGCATTTGGAATTGTTGTCCAATTAGAATTGAAGTTCTATTTTGGCAATCCACATAATAAATATTTGCATTGAAGATTACGATATGTTTACTAATTTGAAACTCTAACTTTAACCAGATAACAATACCAAAACTGTCATTGAAGTTATAGCATCAAACAACCATATAGACAATTTACTGATTAGTTAAAGGAATGGATGAATTAGTAGAACTCACATATTTCTTACGTCCATAGCCCTCATTTTCATCATCACTCTTCTCATAAGTGGGCTTGCGGTAGCCTTCCTGATGAGATGGACGGGCCTGATAACCATACTCAACCACTCCTTCTTGGCTCTCATAGTTGCTCTTCCCATAGCTTGGTTTCTCCTCATACTCACTCCTCCCTCCATAACCATACCCACTCCCCTGTTCCTCCCCATACCCACTACTCTTCCTCCCACCATATCCCCCTGACCCGTATTGAGATTCTTGCTTGTTTCCACCATATCCTCCTGACCCGTATTCAGATTCTTGCTTGTTTCCACCATATCCTCCTGACCCGTATTGAGATTCTTGCTTGTTTCCACCATATCCTCCTGACCCGTGTTCAGATTCTTGCTTGTTTCCACCATATCCTCCTGACCCGTATTCAGATTCTTGCTTGTTTCGACCATATCCTCCTGACCCGTATTCAGATTCTTGCTTGTTTCCACCATATCCTCCTGACCCGTATTCAGATTCTTGCTTCTTTACACCATATCCTCCTGACCCATATTCAGATTCTTGCTTCTTTACACCATATCCTCCTGACCCGTATTCAGATTCTTGCTTCTTTCCTCCATATCCTGCTGACCCATATTCTGTTTCTTGCTTCCTTCCACCATACCCAGATCCATATTCTGACTCCTCCTTCCTTCCTCCATACCCTGACCCGTATTCAGATTCATCCTTCCTGCCACCATACCCGGATCCAATTCCCGACCCGTATTCATGTTCTTGCTTTTTCCCACCATACCCGGATCCATAATCACTCTCCTCCTTCCTTGCACCATAACCCGACCCCTCCTTACTTCCGCCCCCATACCCGGATCCAATTCCCGACCCATACTCACCCTCTTGCTTCCTTCCATACCCAGATCCGTATGCCGAATCCTCATTCCTCCCACCAGACCCGTATTGGGATCCGGATCCTCCGTGGCCAGACCCGGCAGCGGGATTGAAGCCGGCGGGAGCGGGCCTGGGCTTGGGGCGAGAGTAGCTGCTATATTCAGTGGAGAGGGCATCGTCGCCGTAAGCAGAGGGCTCGGCGCTAGAGGAGTAGTGAGGGCGATCGTAGTCAAAGGCGCCACCGGAGGAAGAGCCTCCGACAGAGTAGCAGGTTTCGCCGGAGGGGGGAATGGGGCGGCCGTAGGTGAGGCCAATGTCGTAGCCGCCGCCGTAAGGGGTGGGGTCGTACTCGTCGTAGTCTTCGACGGTGTTATCGCCGTCGCCGCGTCCCCTTGAGAAGAACGACATTGTTGAATTGAATCTCACAACACACACACTCTGTTTTTCAGGAAGTGTTGATCACTGATTTTCGATGGTGGTGTGTTTATGGTTGGTGCCTGAGTCTAAACGACATCGTTCAAGGGGCCCTTTGCTCTTGATTTTTTTTATTTATAGACCCTACACGTTTCTAACTTTCTATAATTGGAGTAAAACTCTCTTGTCTTTTTACTAAAATTATTATTAGTTTGTTCTTAACCAGTTTAGTTAGGGGTAAGCAAGTGAGTGAATTATTAGTGTTCTAAAACTACATTGTCTTTTAATCTTATCATATCATCAAAATAAATTACTATTAGGATACAACATCTCGTTGCTCTTCAAGGTAAGTATAAAAAACTCTCGATGAAAATGGTTTTTTATGATCCCAAAATTAAGATAACATTCGTATGAAATTGTTTTGTGATAATAAGTTCGCTATTAACATTGTTCATAATCCAATACGACATAACTAATAATATTAAAGTCAACCAGCATTTCATCAAAAAGATAATATAGAAGTATGATGATTACAAGTTTTTATGTGTAGCAAATATGTGCACTAAGAAACTTTTTATGTGTAGATTCCATAACTTGTAAACAAGTTAGGAATGATTGATATTATTTACCAACTTAAGGTAAAGTATAAAAAATAATCTTTAATTATTTGGATGAAATATCTAAATGAAATAAATAAAATTATTTTATGATTTCCAACTTAGTTCAAGTGTTTCTCCTTCCCCTGTTGTGTTATATGCTAATAAAACTATAAATAGCAAGTACGACAATACAAAGCTATCTCAAACTTTTATTTATGTATTTATTTTGTATTTGTCATAAGTATTTTTTTTTACTAGAGATAATCCTCTTTTAACCGGATATAACTATTGCGGACGAAAAAGCTAAATCTAAATATTTAACTCTAGCTATTTAGTATAATAAGTGTAAATTTTTACACCTAATATTCACAAATGACTTAAATATGTTTTGAATCCCAGTAAATTTTGTTTCCAAATCCTAAAATTTTTCGTTGTGTTTCATAAATTTTTTTATTTTTTTTAGATTCTAAAATGCTTTACATAAAACATTAAATTGTTTTATAATGCTTTAAAAAGTAATTTAAATAACACTTAACAAAAAAAAACTATTTGAGACTCAACACAAAATTAAAAAAATAAGAATTCAAAACAAAATTTCCTAATATATCAAGAATCCAACACATATTTAAGCCTAAAGAAATTACTAATAATATATTACCATTTTTCATCTCAAATTATTTGTTCACCAATTTTTGGATTGATTTCTATTAGGGGTAATTTTTTAGATAATTCTAAATTTTATTGTAGGTTTTTAATGAGACGGGATGATACCCTGAATTTGCAAAATGATAACTAAGTTACATGAGGTGAAATTTATGCATTATGCCTTGATAATTGAAGAAGTAAGGGAGTAACAAATGATTATACTTTCAAGGAGCTGTATAGATGATTTATCCAATAAATTTGTGTAGTTTGTTTTTCATTATGTACACCACTATTTTTAGCTGGTAGAATTATGCACAACCAACTATAGGTCTAAGCTCTGTTTGATCCTGACCTGCAAGCATTTTATGTTCTCTCAGTAGTTGATTGCTAGGGAGGAAAAGAGGGATGTTTTGATACCAAAAAAAAACTTGCATATATAAAATGTAAATTTACAAAACACCTCTTTGTATTTCATGGCCAAAAAAAATTCAAAATTTGTTAAGGATGCCACCACTACTAAAGTCTAAACAAAGAAAACATGCCTAATTCAAATTCAAGCCACAAGTTGAGATACAAACATGACTAAAGTAAATCGACCAATTCCCACAATTTTATTAGTCTTCATCCATGCCAGCAGGTTGCTCTCTCCTTGGACCACCGGCTGGTTTTGCCATAATAATCTGAAAATGAAAACCATTTACCATTAATTTATGCTGAGAAAATAAACAAACTGTTGTATCCAATTTCACATAAACTGCATATGGAATTGTCAATAGCCATTGCGGCATACCCTTCATAGGTTCAGCTATTTATTCTCTAATCAGTCACACTTCGTAAATACCATTAAGTGTCATATCATTAGGGTAACTACAATATTTCATTTCCATAATAACATTCTTCCAACTAATTCATGAGACAATATAGTTTACTACTGCTAGTGTTAAATTCTTTATGCTGTTGTATCCAAATTAACTGGAAGTAATGTTGGGATTGAATGGCAGAGTGCAACTTACGCACTTCATTTCTATAAAAGTTAAATGAGGGAAGCATCTAGATACGTTAAGCTGCATAGGTTGATCTAACTTACAACAGAATGAGAGTTTGATTCATTTTACTTTACTTTATTGCTACAGTTTATTTTATTTTTTCCTACTAATGCTTGTTCAGAATTTTATGCAAACTAAGCCGTAATACTTCAACTTAAGTCCACAGAAAAATGTCTTTTAACCGTAAAAAATGCTTCTGAGCTGGTTTCCAAAAGAAAACTGTGGTTAAGGTACATAAGCAACTGCTATTTTAGATCATTACCTGGTCCACCCGTAGTACAGTACATGCAGCATCTGCAGCATATTTCAGAGCAAACAACCTGAACAGAAAAAAACCATAAGATAAAAAAAAATAGTCTTCCATGCGATGTAAGATAAATTCAGATTCAACATAAGATCATAGTAGTCAACAACGGATAGCGGCCTAAAGCGGTCACCCTCCAAAAACGCTATAGTAGGATTGCAAAAGCGGGATGACCACTATTTAAATCTCCATGTAAATGTATATTACTAAATGCATATAATGTATATGTGCTAGAAAATAAAAAATTGATTACAAAGAAACATATAATATATGTATTTCTATTGTTTGCACATACAAAAAGACAAACATAACATGTATATCGTGCATTTTACTAAACCATTAGAAGGAGTAGGCTGTGAAGCCATTGTAAAGGGGAAAAAAGTTGAACCAAAAAAGAGAAGAAGCAATGGTGAAAAAAAAAATCTCTCGAGACAAAGGGAGAAAAGCTGGAGATGATGCTGCTTGCCAAAGACAAGGATCGCCAAAACAACGATGCTCACCAGAGAGTGGAATCCGAGCTCACCACAACCATGAGAGAGACACTAGAGCTCTCCAACGCGGGAAGAAGATCCTTGCTTCTCGTAGAAGCTGTTCACAGGTAAAATGGGAAAAAAGGGATTTTCCCTTTTTACCCTTCATTTAAAAAAAAAGAACTCTAACCAAACCACGCCGTTGAGGTTCACCTTTTTTTTATTAAAAAAAAAAAGTTGAAACGATGTCGTTCCGCTCGTCTTCCTCACAGATCAAACCCGTAGAAGCAAAGCGTGCATTGGAGGCTGTGATTCGGCGCATTTTGGACCGTGAAAGGCAGCACGACCTCTGCTCCAACCCCGCCAGAGCGGCAAGGGTCCAGTCCGCTCTGCCGCTAAAGCACGCTATTGACTACTATGCATAGAATATTTCAAATATTTAGCATTTGAAAAAAAGCATCAGCTTTCCATCAATGAAAAAGCCCTTGATTTTATATTACAAGGCTTTTTACAGAAATTAATAATAAAAAGTCAACATATTATTTGCCAAATTATGGGGTTGACACTGTATAAAACATGCTCATATTAGAACATTGCTTACTTAGTCACATGGAGATCCCAAATGCTCAAGGTTGAGACATCCTTACAAACACCTTCATCCAAATCAATTCCAACTTTGGCATTACCAGATGCATGTTCTGCATACAACGAAGATATGATCTCCATTGCATTTAGCCCAGCATTTTCAGCCAAAGTTCTAGGAATCATTTCAAAACTTTCAGCAAATTTTGCTATAGCATACTGATCCAACCTGCAGGGCCATTGCAAACATTTAGCACACTCCATTCCTGTGTCACATACTAAATAAGCATTGAACAAAATAAAGAAAGTCCTGAAGCCTAGAGACATGAAACATAGTAACTATTCCATATAATACACAGTAATATATGCTGCACGCTTAAAAACATTAAACATCGAGTCACAAATTTATATTATACTAACTTTTATAATTATCAACACTAGGGAGAAAAGTATTGACTTTTATATCATCACAAAACAGCTACATATTCCAAACAGAAAGATATTCATGATAATAACAAGAATATAATAATAATATGTTAGTGATGAATGATCCTAATGGGCTAAAAGCCAATGAAAATCAAATACATAATAATGAATGCCCTTTGTAGCATGACAGCCTCAAGATGCAGAAAATTAATAACCAAAAATTGTAATAGAACACCCACAAATTGTTTATAATCAGTTGCACAAACATTGGAATTAACATATTAAAAGCTTCTTTTTTGTTTAAAACCAAGAATAATGACACAAGTCCTTTTTACCCACATGTGCACTCTTCATTATCACAGTTGTAAAAAGTTCCTTACAATTTACATGGTCTCTAGCAAATTAAATAAAATCATAAATTGGATATTTATAGCCTTATACCACAAATGATTAATGACATGACCATAAGCCAAAATCATACCAACAAAATTTCTTGTGTAATTTTTAAAAAAATGAATGGAAGAGGCATGTGTGTGAAAAACAACTCATCAATGTCATCAAAAGAATGCAAACTAGTGTCTTTTAAAGTGAAAAGGGAAATAGAAAGTACCCTGTTTCCTTGAAGGAAAAATCTTTCACCCGTTTAGCTAACTCAATTTCAGTAGCTGCAGCTCCAGGTACAATACGGCTATCCCTGCACATGGCCTGACGAAGAATTGCATAGAGGAAAAAAGATTAATCAGTATTCCATATTACAATTAGCTATAACATAAATTTGTTTCCTAAAAATAAATGCCTTCACATGTGTGATCCACAGATGTAATAAGTAAAATCGAACATTAGATTTACAGCCTTCTTTTTACATACAAGATGGAAATTACCTTGTAAGTATTCACTCCATCATCAACTGCTCTTTCCAGATCATCTAGTATACTATCAGTACTTCCTCGTAAAACAACAGTGGCCACAGAATTTCCACCCTCTTCATTTTTCACAATGACCACCTGAATATCATAAGAATAAAAATATAAGAAATTGAAAGTCATGGTTAGAAATGAGAAGAATAAAAAGAAGCAAGGGAATAAGCTAATATAAAATAGAAACATGGAAATATGGAACCAATAAATTGACAGAACACAAACAACAAGCTTTAACATACCCTGACACCACCAATTTCCTGAACAGAAACAGAATCTACATATCCAAGATCATCTGGGTTTGGTTGGCAGAGTTTCAGCTATTGCAGGAAAATAAAATGGGTCAGACAGAAAGTAGAAAAACCTCATTATGTAACAAAAACAAGCAGAAGCACAAACCATAGCAACAGAACCAGTTGTCCGGCAAAATCGACGTAGTTCAAATTTTGAGCTGATTTTCAGAACCATAAGCCTTCAAGTAAGAATCTAGAAGTTAGAAAACAATCTAGACTAGTACACTTACAGTGTTTTGTGTTCATATCAATCAATATCAAGACACAAATAAAACCACCAAACAGGGATAAAGACTTCACATACCTGTAACGCTCACAGAAATGCAAAGCCATCTCTCCGACAGATCCTCCACTGACAATCACTTTGGCACCAGAATCTGCAACTGCCTTGATGAGCTCCTCAACTTTAGCCTCTTCAGTTTTTGAATAATTTTCTAGCTATATAAATCAAATTTAAGAGAACAAATCCAATTAGCAACAAATCACTTCAAAAACATTCAGCATGACAGAAATAGATGAACACAAAAATAAAGGCACCATTTTATAAATTTCATATTAATATGCATTATAGAAGAT
The DNA here is from genome assembly GCA_037954015.1 of Psophocarpus tetragonolobus. Taxonomy (NCBI): domain Eukaryota; kingdom Viridiplantae; phylum Streptophyta; class Magnoliopsida; order Fabales; family Fabaceae; genus Psophocarpus; species Psophocarpus tetragonolobus. Next base: position 27,756,631 of record CM075696.1, on the reverse strand, counting down.
TATACCCTGCTATATGTCAAACTGAAGAATCTAAACGATGTTTTATACTTACTAATATAAATATTGCACTAAAAACTTATTATAGTCTAGGACTGCAAATATAAAGCATATTATGTCATAAAATACTCATCATCCTGAGTTCTTTGTCAACATTAATCAATTATTGACCAAGCACTACAGGCCTTTTTAGGCTTTTTACATATTTTAAGTTTGAACAATCATCGGAGTAAGTAGAAGTAGAAACAATAAAGCATACCCAAGCAAACATGCTAAAATGAACATATAAACTTCAGCAACAATGTCACCAGACAATCTACAATACAACAAAGACAATGCCCAAAATAATACCTTATCGGAGCCTTCCAAATTATTAGTCAAAACTCAAAATAATACAAAACTTTGTAAAAAGAAAACAATGACACAAGTTTCAGACTGGAATTACTGAATTAGTATTAGCTATACTACCCTACCACATTAATAAATATAACTATATAAAATAGTAAGAAGAAGATAGCAACCAAATTCAAAACTCTAGTCATTTTGATATACCTGCTCAGCTGTATGTATCAGGACAGTTCCTTTAGTCTCAGTTGAAGATGTATCAACACCACTAGCAAACACAGCAACCTTAAACAACAAAAGACCACAGTATTAGACAGTATGAAGATTTTCCAACATCTTTTTGCCGGGAGTAAAACACTGATATGTTGATTTTCATCAAATTAAATCAATATAGCTTATAGAAACAGATCTTGCTGCATGACAATGGAAAAATATGCAACTCAACAAAAAGTGAGAGAAAAAACAAATAACTTCATTGGCATAACTAGAGTTTCACAGTTGAGCTATATAATTGTAACATATGTGACAGAAGACTGGTCCAGTAAAAATACTAGGTAAGTTAGATACATCTAAAGTCAACTAATCCATACTTTATTAAATCCTTGTTTGTATCCGTAGTAGGTGTAGCCTTACAAAATCACAAACTCATACCATTTAAATTTTAAATTAAAGCTTCAAATAAATCCAAAAGGGACACAATTAAGAAACGTATATTGATAGGATAGGATGATAGCAGTTGCTTCCTCATGCCCTAACACTATTAAAAAACAAGTGCTTTCAGAAATTCACATTACATAGACCACCAATAATATTGGACAATTTCATAATCATAAACCACTAAAAATAGAACTGAAAATTCCACACAGCAATTTTAGATATGCAGTATATTAAAAATCTGCATCTAATTAGAATATTTTTATAAATGAAGAAACAACTCAAAAATGCTTTCTGTACCTCAAGATTCTGTTCCATCTCCTCAACTCAAAAATTATAAAGTTGATACAGTTGGTAAGGATCTCTTTCTCAATAAAATACAAATACAAATAAATTATATAGTAGACTCCAATTAAATGGGAAAACAAACTCAACATAATAGAAAACTCACCTTTGCCTTTTCAGCTTGCTTTATAGTACCAACAGCATCACTTTTCAAAACCATTCCTCGAACAACTGTACTGTTACGCAAGCCGCCTCCCAAGAGCTTTGCAACGCGAACATTGTCCACATTAAAGTTTGCAGGGGTTTTGGGACACACTTGGATGCATGCCTATATTTTCCAAACAATGGTCAAACTGTCAAAATGTGCTAACAGGGCATTTTATATCATAGTAAAATGGGGTAAATCAGGATTTACTCACATCAGCAACAAGCGAGCTTATAGTATCTTCTTGACCAAATTGCTTGCTAGCAACAGCTGCTTTCATTCGGGAAACTACTTGCTCCTTATCACGAACATCCATATTCTCGGAACCTTTCTCAACCAGTTCATCCAATATTTGCACAGTCTGAAATAAGACAATAAATTAGAGGGAAAGAAAGTAGCAGTATGACATCTAAAGACAAATCATTAAGGCTCTCATCAAAAACTAAAAAACCTTGTTAATCGCTTTAGTGTATCCGCTGATGATTTCACTCGGATGTAAACCCATCCTGATAAGTTCCTCAGCGCCTTGCAAGAGCTCCCCAGCAAATGAAATAGTTAAATTAGCTCCATCCCCAATCTCCTCCTGTTGAGCCTTCCCAGCCAAAACCAAAACCTTGGCAGCAGGATGCTGAACTTCAAGTTCATTCACAATAGTAGCAGCATCATTCGTGACAAAAAGCTTGTCCAAATGATTTATAACCATCTTATTCATCCCTGGAGCAGATCAAACAAAACATTCAAAAACAAAACCACCACGAACATTCTAAATCTATCCAAACAAATTTGTTAACGAAAAACAAAATCTGCTTATTCACAACCCGCCTCAAATTTTCAAGCAAATTGCATCTACCCTTAGCACTACAACACCAAACACCGCTAGATCAAAGCAACATGAAAACGAACACGTACCCACATTACAAAATCAAAACTTTTGGAATCTGACGAAGCAACATCCACTTGGGGTGAATAAAAAAGAGAGAAAACGAAAAAGGGTAAGCGAGATTGTTACCATTGGGACCAAGGGAAGTTCTTGTGATAGTGGAAAGTTGTTTGCAGGCGTCGATGTTCTTAAGAACGGCTTCATCGAGACCAGAAAGGTGTTTGTGCCCTTCCTTGAGCATGGATTGAATCCCATAGGGCTGAATGTTGAAACCCATGTTTTTGCAATTTCAGAAAAAACAAACCCTAAAACCCTAGAAAATGGAAATGGTAAGGTCTCTGCTTCAACGAAAATTTTATGGCAACAACGTATCACTGCCCTGCCACTGTCTCACTAAACCCTAATAATGAGGCATGTGAGAGAGGAGAAAAGCAAGTACTGAGAATAGCCAGCAGAAAATACAACTAATTACTAAATCAATCAAATAATTAGTGCATTTTACCAAGCTTATTTAATAATATATATATATATATATATATATATATATTAATAAAATAAACAGATGTGAGTCTGTGACAAGTCAGTTTTTTTTTTTTAATAAATGAATGGTATCTATTTATTAAAATTTTAAATTTACCTAAAAGCACCCAATAATAGAAATGGAAAATACAAAAATATTACAAATTAATTTTTCTAGACTTAAATATGAGTAAAAGTAATAGACTTTGTCCACAAATTCAAAAAACTAAATTTCAAATTAATTAATTTTATTTAAATTTATTAATCAGTAAAAATAAAATTATTTGCAAAACTTGGTTTATTAAAGCAAAATATCATATTATAAATAAAGTATTAAAATAAAATATTGATATTAAGAATATTTTCTACATATTAATTAAACGGGATAAAAAATAAAATTTATTTATTTTCAAGATTAAATTATTTTACTTATAATTAAAGGGGTAATTCATAAATTAATAAAAAAATAGCAAATTTTATTCAAATAAGTTTTTACAATATTCCTTTAATAAATCATCGTTCCTAAAGGCTTAATAATTTTTTTATTCAAATACATAATTTTAATTAAGTTTAATATGTAAATTTACGATTAATAACTAAAATAAACAAATTTATCATATATATATATATATATAAAAAGTTATGATTAATTATTTTTTGCACATTAAGAATAATGATGTATAACTGTTTATTTTTAGTTTTTTAAATTTTTTTATATTATCCTCAAAATATATTTTAAATAAAAATATATTTTAGTTAAATATTTAATATTAAATTATAACATCCTCACGTTTTGTGATATCATATATTATACCTCATTAAAAATAATAATATAATAAACTATTTTTTAAAAACAAATTAAATATTTAATAGACTTAGGAAAGGAATCTTAGAAATTATGTCTAGACAAGATTCATAATAACCTTGGGATAGCTTCCTTAGTAATCCAAACTGGGAACCCTTAGATAATCTTCCCTTAGAACATAATGAAGCTGTAAGACTTTAAGAAAATGAAGAGAATAATGAAATAAATGATATTATTGATACATTTTTACAAAAATTAAAAATGGAACAAGAAATTGGAGAAAAAGAATTTTCTTATCAATTTAAAGAAAAATTACAGGATAAAGAAGACGATGATCTATCTACAGTTTCTGAAAACATAAAAGTATGATTAATAAATGAATATGAAGAATCCACAGCTACAAATTATAGTTTAGATCCTGCTGGTACACAAAATTATTTTCAATGATTTCTTCCCAGATAAACTATACAAAATATTGTCCTTAGTGATAATAAATATACTTCACATGGTAAACGATTACCAGTTGAACCAAACTTCCAAATTCCAAACTTGCTTTTAAACATAGGAGGAATAGATCCCAGCTCCTTCCAACATACATAAAACAATGGACAACAACTGTAATATGTGATTATGGCATACATCATGAGAAAGATGTGCAGTCTTCTCAAGAAATTATCGCAAAAGGAGAAACATATCCCGGTGATATCGCTAGATCTGGATGGGAATCTTTTAAGAAAAAATTCCCTAATGATTTAAATACACTGGTTATTGAACCAGGTCCAAATATTTACAATTTTTGTTCCCTTATACAAACTGTTTACCTCACAATCTGCCAATGACGGGAATACAATTAGACAACAAATTTATCTAGGACATTTAGAAAGATTGTCTACAGAATATTTTGGTAAAATAAAAGAATATTGTCAAGATTATCTCTTATATGCATCTATAGTAGGGTGCTTTCATGATGTTAGTATAGGAGACAAAATGTTTCTCAAACTTCCAGGAAAGCTGAGACAAAAAATTAAAGAAAATTGGAAAAATGATGAGGTTACTCTCATGCTGAATAACCTCTCCATACGAATACAACACATTATGAAAATAATAGAAGACACTTGTTCCCATATAGCTATACAAAAACAGCTTAAGCATTCTGATGATGGAATCTGTAAACAAATATACACACCTCAACAATATTCCCAAAATAAGTTTAAAACTAGAAGAAATATATCTAGAAATAAAATACTGATACACAAAAATACTTAGGACCAAGAAATCCTAGGAAAACGTATACAATAAGAGCATCTAATGCTAGAAAACCTACTTTAAATCCTAATAGACATGTTAGGAAATTTAGAGATAATAAAACTTACAAACAAATATTAAAATGTTTTGCTTGTAATCAATTAGGACATTTTTCACGAGATTGTCTGAACATCTCAAATCTTTATACAAAAGAAGTAAATTTAATAAAATCTTGTCATATGAATCTTCTTCCTATTGATGAAGATATATCTACTGATTCAAAAATTTTGTCTATCATTAGCATAACAGAATACACAGATGAACTAAATCCAGAAAAGATATACAAAAATTATGATTTAATAAATGAATTTACAAATAATGAATATAGTCACTTATATTCTAACAACAAAAATGATTTCCCAATGGGGGAAGAATACAACGAAATGGGAAAAATACTAGACGATTTAGGATATTGTCTAATGAAAACCATAAATATAAATTTTTATTCTCACAAAATATAGTTTTACTCAGGGACTGAATCAATCCCTTGCACATACTGTGAAAGATATTTTCACATATCAAAAAGGGCACATTGCACACTCTGTTATAAAAATGTTTGTATTAAATGTGTAGAAAAACACTTAGATATACAAGAACAAGACATACCCTCTTTCGAAAAGAAAGAAAATATAAATAAATTGTATAACAAAGAATTAACTGACACTAGAATTTCAGTACTAGAAACTTGCATAAACTATCTAGAAGAAAAGGTAATTTTTTTAGAAAAACAAATAAAAGGGAAAACTAAAATAGATCTCCAGGAATCCAGTAACTCAGCTGAACACAATAACATGATGGGAACAATGGAATGTATCTCATTAGTTTGTAACAAACAACAACTAATAACTCTAAAATTATTAGTTAAATTAATTTTCCCAAAAATAAATAATAAACCATCAATAGAGAAGACTATACAAGCTTTATTAGATACAGGCTGTTCGGAAACAGTCATATGCAAAACTATAACTCCAAAACAAAACATTTTTAAAAGTAAACATATCCAAAAAACCAGGACAATGTCCAGTGAAATTATGATAAATGATGAAGAAGTCAACAATGTTATTCTTCAGTTTAGTACAAATTGTGATCTTTTTGGTAATAAAATTTTCATAAAATCAATGAGAGTAGAAAATTTAGTCCCATCTAAACAAAATATGATAATTGGTCTAGATTTCATTTTAGGTCAAAATAGATCAGTCACAATAAACAAAGACTATGTCACTATAAGTGATAAAACACAAATGACACCAATAGTCAGTGGAGATTTTGTAAACCAAGAAACAAATAATAATGAATGTAATTGCAAAAGCTCATCATTTTCTGAAAAATGCGATTGCACTACAGAATATCTATACATATTAAATGAAACAAATGACGATTATTTTCTTAATACATTTGATAATACAGTTGAAGCCTTTGCTTTAATAAAAATTTCAAAATCTATAAAATTTAGAAGTATTCAACAAATTCTTGACAGACTAAATAAAACAAACATAATAGGAGAAGATCCTACAAAATTTTGGGACAGAGATCCCGTAACATGCAAATTAGAAATCATTAATACAGACTTAATTATTAAAACAAAAGACATTCAATTCAATAATTGAGAACAAGAAGAATGTCAGAACCATATACAAACTTTACTAAAATTAAAAGTTATATCACCTAGTGTGAGTCCACACAGAAGTCCGCCTTTTATAGTCAACAAATCTTCTGAACAAAAAAGGGGTAAATCAAGAATGGTTTACAATTATAAAAAGACTAAATGATAACACAATAGAAGATGGATATTCGATCCCTTCTAAAGATGTTTTAATAAACCGAATTCAAGATGTCAAATGGTTTTCTAAATTCGATCTAAAAAGTGGATTTCATCAAGTAAAAATGGATCCCGAATCTGTAAAATGGACAGCTTTCTCTTGTTCCGAATGACTGTTTGAATGGACTGTTATGTCATTCGTCTAAAAAATGCACCTGCAATTTTCCAAAGAAAAATGGATAATATTTATAAAAATGATAAATCTTTTACATGTGTCTATATTGATGACATACTAGTATTTTCCAAAACAAAAGATGATCATTTTTATCATCTAAAACAAGTTTTATATAAATTGGAAGATTATGGACTAATAGTTTCAAAATCAAAAATGGAAATTTGCAAAAATTTTATTGAATTTCTTGGAACAGAAATCGGTAGTGGAACTATAAAACTCTAGCCGCATATTTCTAAAAAAATACAAAACTTCCGAGATAAAATGGAAGACATTAAGACTCTTAGATCCTTTTTAGGACTCTTAAACTATGCAAGAAATTTTATTCCGAATCTAGGAAAATACACATCTCCTTTATACAACAAAACTGCATTAAAAGGAGAAAGTAAATTTAATTCTGAAGACATAAAATTAGTGCAAAAAATAAAACAGATGGTAACAAATCTACCAACTTTACAATTACCATTAGACTCAGATTATTTAATAATCGAATGCGATGGAAGTAAACTTGGATGGGGAGCAATCCTCAAACGCAAAAAAAATAAACATTTACCAAAAACAGAAGAACAAATATGTCGTTATGCTTCTGGAAAATATACAACAAAACCCAAAATTTACAAAACTAGTACAGACTACGAAGTAAATGCAATCATACACGCAATGGATGCATTCAAACTATTTTTGATAAATAAGAAATAAATAACAATCAGAACAGATTGCGAAGCCATAATTTTCTATGGTAAAAACCAAATCAATAATGATAAAAAACCACATAAAAGATGACTACTTTTTAAAGACTACATAAACTTTTCGGGAAAAAACATTTGTTTTGAACATATAAAAGGATCTAACAATATCTGTGCTGATATTTTATCCAGGTATATCAAGTGAAGACAAAATTCTCTACAAAGACGTGTTTGGTCAAATACACAAATATCCATTTAATGGAAAATACAAAGAAAGGAGTCATTGGCCCTAAACAAGTAAGGTCACCTTTTCAGGTAGACCAATACACAAAATATGGCAAACAAGAATTGCCGATTCTTACAAATATTTTCCAGTATCTTGGAAGAGATAATACAAATATCAAACTTAATTTTTTGATTAACAATATTTGGAATATTCTAAAATATACATCACAAAATGAATTACAAGTCACGAAAGTGAAACAAAACATTATATGTGCACTTTACCACTTTTGTGGACAAAACAATTAAGGAGTTGTTCTAACTTCTCCGGCCTCACCTTCGGGTAAAGGATTTACACATTTTGCCCTAATAAATGGGCCCAATAAAGGGGTATATACCTCATTTAGAGATCTCTCTGAAGCAAAACAAGACCAATTATGGTCTACATATAAAGACTTCTACTCCAGAGAAGAAGCACAAATGGCAGTTCGTCTTGAAACTATTGATGAAGAAAAAATTAAATCTGCCTTACAAATGGAACCTAGAGCTCAAACACAAACATATGCTGGTGCCACTGGTAGTATTCACTCCAGCCTTAATCCAAATATCCTTTTAAGTAAATTTAATTTGATTCAAGAATTTTTGTTCGAATTACACTCAGAAGCCATAAAATACAACGACTTATTTGTAAAAATACAAACTTACTTCAACCATAAAACCATATGTCTAGTCTCTTCTGACTATTGTAAAACAGTAACCAAAGACTGCACCTGTCAGCTTAGGTTTCTTGTTCGAAAAGCCCAAATAAACCTATAAGAGTTTGAACATTTATACAGGGATTGCCTCATAACACCCATGTCTTTTCTAGAAGTCGGGTGTCTCTATTCAATGATAATCCCACCAACAGATAGATTTAGCTCACTCTCTGCCCCTTTAAACTTCATCATAAATGAAATCCAGGCGGAACACATGCAGAAAGTAGCACTTCAAATCACCACGTCCCCAAGAAGCATTCATCTTGCAGATAGCTTCCCCACACATGTCATAAAATTATACACAGAAACAAATCCCGAAAATTCATCCTTTTATGTCAATGGAACATGATGATTTAAAAGGATTATCATTAAACAAAAACAAGACCTACCAATATAATCTCTGGAAGGCCTACACAGAAGGATCAAACTAGAATTTCTCCAAACATGACTCAGAAACTTTGATCCTACTAAAAGAAACAAAAGATACCAAACTCTATTGGAAAAAGAGTATGGGATCCAAATTTCATCCTTTTCCTACCGAAGTTAATCCTTCTCTAGTCAGATACTTTGAGAAAGAAAGGATTTACAAAGAAATTTACGAAGAAGCTAGCTGTTATGGCCAAAATACACCAGGAATATCCTCTATTCCGTCTGAAGAAGACAATCAATCTCTTCCTGAGCAAATGGAGGAAGAATTCCAAGAATTTACCACATCAATCAAGCGGATAAAATAAAACTTTCACCTGGGCAGTTCTGAACACATCCCTCTCTCTCTCCTGCCTTCACATTCTCTCTTGGTTTCTGCAACCCCTCCCCTCTTATTCCCTTTTTGTAAGTATTTTCTTATGCGTTTATATTTTTAAAGCATGAAGTAGTTCACTCTTAAGGTATCTTCGGATGCCTAAAACAATAAATACTTAAAGATGCGATAATCATTTAAAGGCTTAAAAAAACATCTATTTTTATTTTAATCATTTAAATTTTTTATTTTATTTTCGAATATTTTTAAATAGTTAAGATATCAAATGATAAATTAAATTGCACATTATTAAACAATAATAAGATGAGTTTACAATTATATGGTAAATTACAAAATAAAAATATAAGAAATGAAAAAACAAGGCTTGGAGATGCGGGGGATCGAACCCCGTGCCTCTCGCATGCAAAGCGAGCGCTCTACCATTTGAGCTACATCCCCATTGCAATTAAAACTACATGCTATTATACAAGTATTATAGTTTTATGATTGCCTTTAGAATGAGTTCATTTTCTTATTGAAAATCATAGTAGAATCAGACTAATTGAAACCTGAATCATCTATAAAACATTATATTCTCATGACCGTGCAAAGTAAACTAATTTCACTTCTATTTATTTAGTTAATGATGTTCTGACATTGAAGAAGAAAAGTTTTCAATAGTTAAATGTTAAAGCAAGAATATTGTGTTAGTTTAGAACTTTCCAGATGTGAGAAAGTGCATACTCCAGATGTGAGAAAGCGCATACTTTGTGTTCTTTATAGTTAGACTACATTTCACTTTCCCTAACAACACTTGAGTAGTAAAATATGCACCTCTTCTTACAGAAAAGAAAATTTTATACAATAAATTTATGGAAATTTATTCTCTCTGACAAAATAAAAAAGTCAATGGTGTCACGATTAAATCCCAATTAAATTATATTGATGACATTTGTTGAAGGACCAGAATCTCTTACCACAAGTTACTGCAAAAAATCAATAGACCAGAATCTCTCTGATTACTGCAAATTATATTATTGTAGAAAACATTGTCTAAAAATAATATATCTATATTGTGAACCTAGTTATTCTCCATAGTATTGATTACTGAAAGAGGAAAGACAAGAACCTTGCTTGAAACTATGAAGAGGATAACAAGAACTATGAAGTTCTTCTTAAGAAATAGATAGAACTTGCTTTTTTTTTAAAAAAAAATGAAAACTGCTTTGTAAAACAAAAATAATTTAAACATATAAAAATACTGAGATTCTTTATTTTATTAAAAAATGTTTTTTCTTTTAAAAAAACTTAAACAAACCGGCCCTATAGATATCCTGTAGGTAATTAATTTGTGAAATACTATTATTTACCATCCAAAATGTGAAGAATCACAACTGAAACATGAAACCAAATATAAAACTTGAGCCATGAGTATTCCGAGTCAATGTTCCCAATTCCCAATAGACTCCTTCAAAAATTTGAACTGCATCTCCTAATTCTAAAATTACTGTATGCAGGATAGCAAACAGGTGATTGACAAGCAGCATTGCAGCAACATAATTTACTCCAATGAATTAGAACCAAATCTCGTTTATATTTGAACAGCATAACCACAAAGCATTCTGGTTTCAAGATTAAAATTCATGATGTAACTGGCCATAAAGAAATCAAAACCAATATTCCATACATGCCAAACCCATCATCAGATACATACATTGAAAGAAGCTAACAGTATGAAATCATCTGGCAGCACTGCACAACATCATCGTTGTCCGAACACTCACAAATCATAATCAGAAGAGAAGGAGGGCCAATGGGAAATAATAGTAATCCTTGTATCTTAGCGAACTTTATGACCAATACAAGGCAAGGTTAATCATTCGCTACTTAGAAAGTTTAAAGTACAGGATCGCGATGATAGCAATAACCAGGACCAAAACGATCGAACCAATAATCCATTTGTTCTTGTTCATCCTTCTTGACATGTTGGTCAAAATTTTCTTGCTCTTGCCTATGTTATCATCCACTCCATGAAGCTGTACAGGGAATACAACCATCAGTAGGTCAAAGGATATGTACTTTTATGGTCTCATCACCATTGATATTACTAATTCTACTTGAGGAGAACATTTTATATTTCACTTGGAATTGCTTATAATAGAAAATAAAAATTCTTATAACATGCTACTGATTGTAATAGAATTACAAACACATTATCTTCTGAGCAAGAAAGAGAAAGCACTACCGTGTTATGTGCATGCAATAGAGATTGTCTCTGTGAATGCAAATCTTGAAGAATCGAGACACCAAGCTCTTCAGTTTCCAACATTGTTCTCCTACTATCCTTAACTCTATCACTGGTCTTATTTAGTCTCTCAGTTGATGTCATTAATCTTGTTCTCTGATCAGCAGATGCCTAATGTATTCACAATGTAAGTTGGTGTTAACTTCACTGCTTCAATGTTGCCAATCCAAGAAATGAAGATCTAAGCTTAGAGTATTCTTCATATCTGGAAATCAGACAATAGAAATGCCATTTGGCACAATTGACCTAAAAGTAGCTGAGCAAATTTATCATCTAACAAATATACAAATCTCAGGTCTCAGCAACCAGGTCACTGAAAATTTACTAATACCAAACCATCCACTGATCCACTAATAGAAAAAGATAGAAAAGAAACCCAAGTCCTACATCAAGCTTACCTTAAAGAAAAGGAATTTATGTCATAAAACATGATGAGAACAAATTGGTGACACATCAATGAAACAAGTGAACAACCAAATCTCAAAAAAGAATCAATTAGACAAAAATTTCTATGATCATGATCATCAAATACTCAAAAAAATCAATTGAAAAAAATTCTATAATAATAATTAATCTCCTACATTTCACCTAAAAAATGTCTAGTATCTTTTTGTTTTGTGTCAGCTATACCAAAAATTATCTGTCAACAAAATTATAACTACTCTTTACAATTTATTTACAATTAAAGATTGCTTCTCTTTCAATGTTTGAACTTCATCTCATAAATGATAGTGATTATGAAATATGAAGAACATAGTCATCAATCTGTCATCAACCTAGTCAACATACGGAATTATAAATTCATAATATAAACGAAGTATGGACAAATTACTCATTGATCAATAAGAATCGAATACTACTTTGGTCCACATATTCTGACCTTAATTTCATCCCTGTCCTCCCATTCAAATAGCCTCAAAGAAAACCCTTAATTGATCACTAATGTAACAGTTCCAATGTGAACTATAAATCAACTGATGTTAGTAATGAGGGACGCATGTTGCATGCTTGACAGGGAAAAACAATATCAGCAACAATAAGCCATCGCATAACCTATTAATTCTAATAGAAAAGTATATAACTGCAAAGAGAAAAGGTTGATCAAATTCTTTCCTTGTTATAGTTTCACAACAAAATTAACCATCTGAGTACCAAATTACTAATACCAAAAGAGGATGTTAAAATAAATTAATCATACCGTCATAGCATCTGCCATGCCTGATTCCAACAATTCATCCCGGGCAGAAGGGTTTAAGTTACCAGATGCAATTTTCTTATGTTCACTTTTAAGATTGTTGAGATCCGATTTATACTCTCGCAACTTAGCAAGAAGCACACCCTTGATGTTCGGCTGCAAACTTCTTGCCTCAAGGTCCATTTTTCGAATCTACAAATTCATAAATTAAACCATATCAGAACCCCACCAGAATACAGAAAATATGAAACCAACTTCCTAATGGGGGAGAGAAAGAAATACCAAAGCTTCTGCTTCATCAATTCCAGCCTTTAGTTCAGAAACTTTCTGTTTCTTTTGCTCTACAGCGAGACAGAAAATGATTAAAATTATAATGCAATTTGCTTTACTCCAAAATAAATCATAAGATTTAATTTTTCCTCCATCCTGTAAAGGCTCTCAATAGCTTGTCATTCCTATAGTTCAATACTTCCAAGAGTTGAGAGTCTGAGACATTCTTTCATAAAAAGGTTAAAATCCATAAGAAAAATGATAGAGCCAAACACTGTTGTCACATAAAATGAGTATCACTTTATTATACAATGAGTACATTAGAATCCTTCCCCATCCCAATGAACTAACAAGAAGAACAAAAACAAGGTGGGCAGAAAGCCAGAAAAATGATGAGGAGAAAAGCAAGTCCTTAAATAGTGCAGTACAAAGGTAGAGAAGTGATGGCATGGTGACTTTACTCTGCCACTGTTAACCTTCATAATAGTAGTATAATGTTCAAAATCCACAGAATGCAGTTTCTGGTCCTTATCAGTGTTTAGAATGCCAATATATGAAACCATAGAAATTGCAGTTTGGAGTTTGGACATGTAGCAATACCTACGACATTGCCTCTCCCAAATTTATACTTATGTTTACACAAATCTACCAAGAAATTATTCTAAAAATGCCATATATAGGAAGGTACAAATACAGTCATGTCTTCAATCACAACCAAAGAAAACTAATAGAAGGTGTGACAGTTAGACTTTGGAAAGTATCCAGGATAGAAATTTTCTGAACACAATTTCTACAAGCAGAAGCTAAATACAATACTTTTTAGGGTCCAAACGTGTTGTACACAACAATAACAGAAAAGGATCTTAATTCATGCTATAAGCCATGATCCACATTCACACAATGCAAATGAATTCTGTAAAAAAGTAGTTTCACTTATATATTAAAAAGAAAAAAGACTAAGAGCTCAAATAAACTTATAGACTAAAGACTACATTCTACAAAAGAAAGAAAGAAATTAATTCTATACACACCAATAACTAAAAAAGGATCCTAATTCATTCTATATGCTACTATCCAAATTCAGCAATTTAACTGAATTCTGTAACAAAGAAGTTTCAATCAGATTTAAAAAAAAAACAAAAAAACTAAGAACTAGTAAGCCTTTAGACTATATATATTCCACAATAGAAAGAAATAATTATTCCTATAAACAAAATACGCCAAAGAGCTTAATAAATTAACCGAAACTAAACATTATACAATCAAATACAAATTAAATCAACCATACAAAAGAAAAGTGGCTAATTAAAAAAACGTAAGATCAAGTAAAAGTCTTTTAGTACCTCCATTAAGAGCCCCAGCGGCAGTGCACTTCTTCGTTAGATTCGCCGAGAGCTCGCAGTATTGGCGTTCGTATCCCTCGAACACGTTGCTCATCGTCCACGACCTTCTTCACTCTCTGTTCAATTCACGATCAACAAAACGAAGATTAAAATAACCTTTCCCTAATCAAGCAAAACAAAATCGGAACCTAGGGATCGAGAATCCGTCGGCGAAACCCTAATTCGGACGCGGAAACGTTAAAGAGTTGGAGGATGATCAGCGACGCGAGAAGGTAAAAGCGGTGAAAGAGATGAAAAGCGCGAGATCGGAGGTGACGGAGGTACCTGCGTTGGCCGGAAATGACGTCGGAGGTCGGAGAAAGCGCGGGGAATTGGGCGGAGAAGGGTGGCGGAGGAGAGGGTGCGTTTTGTTTGGGGGAAGGATCAAAACGACAACGCAGGTGAAAATAATATTAGTGGAGCGAATGAAAGAGAGTTCAATTACTGATAAGCTTATGTTTGAGTTTAGTGAGTGGGGAACTGTGGAGGATGATTAGGAGGGGATCTTGACTTTTTCATATTTTTTTTTTTTTAACTTTTACTTAGTAAATAATAAGTATATACCTTTGAAATAAAATTACAAACACTTGAGTAAATCTAATGTATAAAACTAAAGTTAAAATAAAAGTAAAAGTTTTGACTATACGAAGGAGGTGAGAAATAATTGTTAAATTATTAATTGTTAAAGTCAACAAATTTATTATGATTATAATTGGATGTTACTGTAAATTTTTGTATACTGATTAATCAACAAACTCATTTATATATACTCGTCATATTGCTATAAATCATCATCTATTGAAACCTATGAAAGTATGGTATCAAAAGAAGGTCTGAATTTGTGTATTTAACTTTTGCGAATGATTTCCTCTTCTTGTTTAAACTTCTCTTGAGTAGGTGAAAGTGATAAAACAAGTGTTACAAATTTTTTGTAGTTGTCTAGGCTAGAAAATTAGCCAAGAAAAAACAAGGATTTTGTTTTCTGCAAATATTCATAGACCACTTTAAGAACAAATTTCAGAGGTCTTGGACTATGAGTGAACCTGCAATTTAGGCAAATATTTTGGCATCTCACTCCACCATGATCATGTGTCTAAAGGTTCTTTTCAATTTCTTCTTGATAAAACTCAACATCATTTAGGAAACTAAAAAGGGATGCATTGTCTTTTGTTGAAAGACTTACCTTAGTCAAATTAGTGGCCCAAACATTACCTATTTATGTTATGCAAACAAGTTTTTTCCCTTGCACCTCCATAGTTCTCCCTACACCTTTATAATTTTTTAAAATAGCAAAAATGCCCTATGTAAAAACGTAAAAATTTATTACAAGTCCGGACTTGTAAAAAAAATTTTATACAAGTCTAGACAAACCTATCCAGACTTCTAAAAAAAATTGTAAATTTTTTTCTAAGTTCAGGCAAGGTTGCCTGGATTTGTAATTGCAATTTTTTTACATATGTTTGGTTTTTTAACTGTGTTTAATTTTTATCAGGTTTTTTGTTTTTGTTGAAAAGATATTGATGAGTTGTTTCATGTGTTTGGTTTTCATAGCTTCTAGGATGTTTAGCAAATTTATGATGGACAAGATGCAGGATATGTGTCTGAAAACCCTGAATTTCTGCAAAACCATTATGATGAACAAGATGCAGGAAATTTGATTGATGACTTAGGTTTTCTGTATTTGCAGCTACAGGAACATGATGTGGGCAATTTGGTTAAGGATGCCAATGATTCTAAAAATAATTTTGATGGGACTGATGTTGAAGGGATGCTTGGAAACCCTGATTTTCCTTTGCTAGAGCATGCCAGGGACCAACATGGTGAAGGAGATGTGACTGGAAATTTTGGCTCTGAAGAAAATAGGGAGCCGAGGAAGGTGTGAAAGGCGGTGAAGTAAAGAAGTGGTCTGCTGAACTTGCGCGAAGGAGGGAGACAAAAAAGGAGTTGGGGCTATGCAAGAATGGAGGAGAAGTCGCAAATGGAGGGGACGAATGAGGAGGTGCAGGGAAACAAATGGGTGGTGCGAAGTTGAGTGTTTGGGGATATGTGATTGGAACAAAAAGGAGAAGAAAGGCGCATTGAGGAGTTAACTTTTTTTTACCTAAGGATATTTTAGACTTTTCTTACAATTATGGAAGTATAAGGAGAAACTATAGAGGTGTAGGGAGAAAACCTTGGTGCAAACTAACCGTTTGCCTATGTCTATCTAATATATGATTGATAAGAAATGTAGAAATTTCGTTTGGGGAAATTTTGACATAACAAAAAAGGTAAACTGGCTTGGTTGAGACATTTTTTGCAAACATAGAAAGGCAGGAAGGTTTGGTCTTAATAAGACTAATCATGCTAATCTAACGCTTCTCACAAAAATAGGGTGGCAGCTCCAAAGTAGGTCGAATGATAAAGGTAATTTCCTACTTGGATTTTCTCACAATATCTCTAATTGTAATGTTGACAAGGAAGATTGTTGGCTATTTTACAAACATTGTCAATGGTTTGTGAGTATGGTTTCCTAATTGTTGAATCAGATTCACTCAATAATATTAGGTTATTATTGAATAAGGGTTATGTTTTTGACTATGAGTAACTTCAGTGGAACATATCTATTGGAGCAGCGATAAAATGTTACAGTGTAACTTCACTTATGTGCCCCATGAAACAAATTTATTGACTTATAGTTTTACGAAGTTAGCCTTGTTTACCAACCAAGTGAATGTTCTTTACAATTTTGTTCTGGATGTTTTAGCTATTGTTTACCAAAACAATTTACATTGTATATTGAATTATATTGAATTCTGATTTTAGTAATTGATTCAGATGGGTTTTGCTTATTTCCTTCACCAAAATAATATATATATATATATATATATATATATATATATATTGTCTGCCTAACCATTATTTACTTAAATTAGAGTAAAATCAATGACTCATTAAAACATTTTAGGAAGATGAACGATGAGAATGAAGAATTATTCCCTTAAATTTACTCTTGGAATAAGTTCACTTTTACTCCCATTCATCTCAGTCATTTATTTTTTAGAAATCTAATGGTAACAAATATTAGCTAAGCATACAACCATTAAATAAGAAAAATAAATTATAAGGATAAACAATAACTCCCTCAAACTTACTCTATTAGAGTAAGTATATTTCTTTCATGTATATGACTTTTACACTAACATTTAATCACAATATTTATGCATATGTCATTTACACTATTAGTGTATGAGTATTAATGCGTATATATATATATATATATATGCATAAACAATGTAAAAAAGTTTTATACTAATGTTTAATTATAACCATTTTTAAAGCATTAATTCATAAAGTCAACAAATTCACCGTAATAAAAGATCTTGACTAAATGTCAATGTAAAATTATTTTACACTGACAATATATAAGTCTTTCTACTCCTACTTATTTTTTAGTTAGAACATCTTAGCACTTAACACCAATAATTTTGGACAAAATGGTCAACCACCTCATTTGTTAAAGTAAATTAATTTAAGAACATAGTAGTAAATAACAAATTTTCTTACAAATTCACTTATTTTCTCTTCTAGCATTTATTATAATAATTTTTTTTTCTCCTATATGAGACTTAATTTTTCAAACTATCTTCTCTCTCCCCTCTCATCATTGTAAAATATAAAAATAATTATGTATAATAATAGTTTAATAAAGTATGAAATGTAAATTACATTACAATATAAATTATAATGTATAAGTATGTAAATATTTTATTAAATAATCATTATACATAATTATATTATAATATATTAATATTCTATATTCGTGAGAGACAAAACAAAAAGATATTTGAGAAAATTAATACCAATAAGAAAAGAGAGAAGAGTCACAAGTAATAAATATTAAACGAGAGATAACAAATGAATATATAAGAAAATAATTATTTACAAAGATATTTTTAAATTAATTTATTTTAACAAATTAGATGATGAGTTATTTTATAAAAAAATAATTGGTGTAGAGTATTAACATACTTTAAGTCTGCAAATAAAAAATATGCTCAAAGTAGCATTTCCCATTTGGATTGAAAGTTCACTTTTCTCTCACACATCTAGGTAGAATTTGTTGACACTTAGATGTCAAATTTATTCAAACTACACTTTCAATGACTTTTTATATATATATATATATATATAAAATCAATTGAACGGTTGAATATCATGGTATTATAGTTTAGAAATTTTTAGATATGTTATGTTTTTGAATAATGAATATTTTTAAATATCAAATAATAGTGAGATTGAATGAGTGAAGAGAGTGAGGCAGAGAACAACAGGAGAAAAGTTAAGAGAGAGATTGAACTTGCAAACAACGTGCAAGAGAATGATTGAGAGATGCAATTATGAAGAACATGGGGTGGGCCTAACATAATACGTCTCTTTTAGGAGAGTAAAAAATTTAAAATTCTTTATTTTTTTAGAGAATTTAAAATTCTTCTAAATTAGTTATTCAAGATGCTTTGTAAAATAATCAAAATTTAATTTTTAAAAACGTGTTATCCAAACAAAGAATTTTAATTAGATATATTACAAATTCTCATACCAAATGAATTACTCGTTTAAAATTATCTATCCAAATATAAGGTAAACGAAAAAACTAACTTCACATGCTTTTTAAACTTTAAGATTAAAAAATATTTAAAATTATTTATCCAAACACAAAGTAAATGAAAGAACTAACTTTACATCCTTTTCAAAGTTTAAGATTAAAATTATAGAACCTAAAACCAAATTTAACTGAAAATATAATAACTAAAGACATATGCTACTCAAAATTTAAAAAACAAAATATTAGCTCAACTCCATTTCTCTTTGCAAAAAATGTCTTCGAAAGTTCAAAACTCTGATACATTTTTTTTCTTGAAATTCACTCTATATATTGAAATTCACTTATTTTGGCAGGTTTCATCTCTTATCTAATGATTCTCTTTCTTTTTGTGTGAGGAATGATTCGCTTTCTTAAAATGTGTAATTTTTAATAAACTCTAACAATAAAAAAATAAAATGTGTAATTTAATAAACTCTAACAATAAAAAAAATTTTTTGAAAAAAATTGACAAAAACATAAAAACCTAGCCACTATGGCATAGTTATGTGACTATTAGGTACATGAATTCACTTAGAAATTTAGTAAATTTGGTGAATTTATTTCATGATAAATTATTATAATAATTAAATAAATTTTTTTATAGTAAATAAAAAAATTTGGACTATTATAATAATAATTCAAAATAAATTAAAGTTACTAAAGTTACTAAACATCAAAGTTACTAAATCCAAATCCGCCTATTAGATACACAGGAAACATCCAAAATGATAACGAGAGACAATGTTATAAAACTCAGTTGAATCGGTCGATTCGACCAATAACAGGTCATATAACCGGTCTGAGTTGTCCTTAGGATTGAGAATGCATTAGAACCAAACTAATAAAGAGAAACTTGGTGAGACTTGACAACTCTGTTAGACTTGGAGGGTTATGGTTTTGCATTTTTTTTTTTAACAGTGAAACATGTTGTTTTGTATAAGAAAAAACTCTAAATAATCACTATGCATTGCATTTCTTGTCAAATATCTGAGAGTGACCCTTGTGATTGCGAATTGTGACTTGTGTTGTGAGTTCTAATTTGCACCACAACCTCGTCTCTCGTTTGATATCTTCTTCATTTCTCAGTGAATCAACTAAATAATCTCTTCCCTCTTCATCTTTGTGACTCATGCATTCTCTTTCTCATCTTCTCCATCTCAAGTTCTTGGCTTCTCCATACTAAATATTTGAGTTTCATTTCACTACACAAGTTTTTATTTTAATTTGTGTTCTTAATTTTTGGTATAATTTAATTATTTTATAGTTTTTGTAATATAAAATTATATAGTTATAAAATATTTTAATTTTTTAATATCATCTGAGTTGTGAGGGTCAATTGTTGACCTTGGGTTGATGTCCTTGTCCTAGCCAAGTCGGAGAGTAGATCGAATCTGATAACATTGTATTTATTTTTAATAAAATAATTATAATAAATAATAATTGTATTAAAATATTTATCATTAATTTTTATATGTAAAACTAGAGGATATTTAAAAATAATAAATAAATAAATATTGACTTAATTTTCTATTTTTTATATTAATATCTACTTATCCCGATGTAATTGGATTGGTCTTGTGATAATTTCGAATTCCTCCCCTAAAAAAAACCTAATAGAGTCACTTTTAATCTATAAAAAAATTATTTTTACATGAAAATAAAACACCAATTTAAAGGAAGAGGCCAAACACTTCTCGCCTCTAAATCCGTCCCTGGCACGTGCAAATGCTATTGTCGATCATTTTATTTATTTTTCGACATATATCAACATTATTTTTTTATAAACTATATATTAAAAATAATAAGAGATCAATTTATTGAAGGAGATAAGATGATTTAATTGGTTTAGAATTTAACTTTTAAACTTTACTAATAAAAAAAACTAATGTCATAAAAAATATTAATTTACTAAATAGCATTATTACTAATATGCTTTTATTCTTAAATAAATTTTATACGAGTCTGATGAGAAAATAAGTAAAAATACGTAATTCGATAAAATTTTACATAAATTTTAATTTAAGAACAAAAATATAGTATAATAATAAATTTAATTAATAGTATAAAATGTTATCTGGTTAGACTTCCACAATAAATTAATTGACTTTCATAATTATTATATTAAAATTCATCTAAAATATAATTTTTAATTAGTTTAGAATGTAAATTTAATATATTAAAAATACATGTGAAAAAAGATTTATACATTTTTAGTGAATAATATTTTATACTGAAAAGTTGACCACAATTTTCCACATAAAATAAATTTGATGACCTTATAAATTAATAATTTAAAAATTATATAAATAAAAAATTAGAATTAAATGTTAATATAAAATACATCTCATTAGCATATAATGAAACTCATATATACAACTAACTCAAAAGAATATGACATCAAGTATTATTAATAATATTTTTATGTAATTTTGTAACTATTATCTTAACTATACTCATTAAGAAATTAAGTAACTTTTTTTTGTCAAAAAATTAAATAAATTTTAAAATACTATTTAGCATTTGTCTGTTTTATGATATCAATACTAAAATACTAATATAGATAATATTTAATCTATTTATATTATTTATATTAAATGGAAGTTTTGTTAGATTGTGCGTTAATAAATGTTTCTTTCAAATAAAACAAAAAAAAAAAGTGTTAACACGTAATCACTGGGAAAAAAAAATTACGTGTTGCTACATAATCTAATAAAATCCTTCTTTACTATAAATAATCGAGAGATAAAATATTATGTATAATTTAGTTTGATATCATAAAATTTTACTTCCTTTGATTTAATATAAAAATAATATTATTTTATTTTATTTTTCTCTTTGTTATTAAATATATTTTTTTAATAATATTATATATTATTATATAAAAACTTTGTTTTTTATATTTTATATTTTCCTTTTTTATTTTATATTTTTTGTAATATATTTTTCTTTAATATCATAGATTATTATTTAATAATTATTTTAATTCAAATAAGCATAATTTATCAAGGATAATCTTACTCAAGACCATCATAAATATAAAATATATTTACTTAAAATAATATTAGTTAAAAATACTATAGAAAATAAAATTCTTTTTCTAAAAATAATTTAAAATCTAGTTAGCAAGAAAAACTATATTTACTTAATATAGATAATTGTGAGAGAAAGTACACTCTTACTTGCCAACATTATAAATATAAAATATTTAAAAATTATTTTAACAAAAATATATTAAATAAATCCATTTTAATTTTTATGGTAAAAATTATAATATCATTAGTTAGAGACAAATTTAATCTGGATAATAA
Organism: Psophocarpus tetragonolobus; assembly: GCA_037954015.1. Classification (NCBI taxonomy): domain Eukaryota; kingdom Viridiplantae; phylum Streptophyta; class Magnoliopsida; order Fabales; family Fabaceae; genus Psophocarpus; species Psophocarpus tetragonolobus. The sequence goes on along the minus strand of CM075696.1, from coordinate 27,734,159 downwards.
TATCTAACTCTAAGTTAAAATATAAATATTATTCACATGAGATAATTTTTACTGTGATTATGGACAATAAAGTTCTTCATTCATATGTTTAACAATACTTAATAATGACTATTTTACTTTGAAATCCAAAAAAATAATTTTATAATTTTAACAATTCATAGATACTTAACTTAGTATATTTTAACAATTCATAGTCTTAAATTTAAGTTTAATAAATTCATATAAAAAAATTTTGTGTGAGACAACTCTCTGAATTTATTTATTTTTTACTTAAAAGAGTTTAATTTAATAAATACATGCATTTTAAGTTATCTATGTATTGACACATATATAATGTACTATTTTGATTAGATAAGATTAAAAGAAAGAATGATAACAACTAGTCAATTACTTAATGTCCAATGCATCTTTCTTTAGAGTGAGATCCGGCAAAAGAAAAGGAAAAGGAAAGATAGTTTTATTGTAGTTCTTATCAAGAACAGTTCCTACCATAAGAATATTTATTTTTATAATAAATAAATAATTTTTCACATGTAAGCATTAAATTACTTTCTTGAGTTAAACGCCAAGGCAGTAGCACAGCACGTGTGCTTGGTTTTGAATTGAAGAGTGACACCAACGACTCATTGTTGAGTGAGTTCGGTTTCTTATTACTTTCCTACTTCTGTCTTTACCTTCACATCACCTCACACGCTTCTGCTTTTGCTTCATAGCCAGGTTCTCTCTCTATATCTATCTAACTATCGAACTCTTTAGTTCTATATTATTCTTCTTTCTTAGGTGTATGCATAATCTTTGTTTGATAATTATGAACATAGTCATAGAGTTGGCAAATTTGCATGCTCCCCTCTGAATTCTCAAAGCAAAATTGTTTCTGGGTTGGTCTTATTTTTACACTAAAGGGTGATGGATGGATTATGTTTTAGTTTTGTATTTATAGTATAGAATATAATAATAGCGTTAGAAAATGAAGCAGTGCAGTGGATGATACTCTAGCTTTTCAAACTAGAGAAATTCATGCATCCTGGAATTGAAATAGCATTCACTAGAATCTAAACTACTTGGGATGAAAATAGAGGTATAAGGTATTGGATATGGAATGGGGTACTTTTAATTAGACTCTATTCCATTTTTTAGGTGTATATTCGAAGCAATGAGGTTTGAAGTTTAAACTTTAAACCTAAGAGTCTAAGACTTGGTTCAAACTACCCAAACCCCCCACCAATAGGCTGACCCTATTGGGTTAGATTCTATTCCATTTCATCCTATCTTAAACGATTGGAAGAATGATAATTGATGTGGTTCCATTTTGACCCTTTCTCCCAATCCAAACATAGCCAACAAAAGTCTTCCATTAAAATCCAATCAAATATTCCAAATAGCAGGTAACAAGCACATTGCTGCCAGACCTGTCCCTGACTGATTCCCTGTTGCTTTGCCCAAAACTTATAGGGTGGCCTAATGCACGAGTGGCTCTGACCTCAAGTAGATGTGCACAGCTTTATCCCTACAAGCTGAGAAACTTTTCCAGAATTTGAACCCATGACTTCCAATTCATATGGCAACAACTTTATCTTTGTGCCAAGGCTCAGTCATATTAAACAATTTTATTCCATGTTTGCCGGACAAGCTCAAGGCTTGCAAAAAATGTTAAAAGAGTTTACTTCAATTGTTTCAATATACTGCTTACTGCAAAACTAGTTTGCAGTCAATTTTGAATTTACTAAAGAGCATAATATAAACACCAGGAGGAGCTCCTTTAAATGGTATGCACTGATCTGCAATAGGTCACTAGTATTAATCCAGTGAGTTCTACAGTTCGAATGAAGAAGGGTTTGATCTTAGAGGGAATCTCTTGCCTTTCAAGAGTGAATGTCAAAAAGATAACTTTAGATTTTACAACTGCATTGCTAAAAATAACACATGGCCAAAACCCTTCTACAGTGCTACCCATTGATGAAGAAATTGATCAGATAAATGAAGAAAGAAAAATACACCAGATTAAAACTTGTCCATCATTAAGATTTGAGGAGCACTAGAACCAGTGAAGTGTAAAATATACCTTTGAAGTTTGTTGTTTAGAGGAAATACTATAAACACACCAGAGACCTCAGGAAGAAATATGCTCAACCCACAGTTCTTGTTCTTCACAAACTTTATGCAAGAATCCATGACCAGCTTTAATCCAATCAAATAAAGTAGTATACTCAAGGGTTAATATTGAGGATTTTTCAATTAGTTCATGCTTATGAACTCACCTATTTTGTAGGATACCGTACTTGTCATTGTTATCATATGCTGGAGCTGAGGTAGTTGCCTTTCGATTTGATTGTTGGTTAGTTGTTATCTGGGATATCTAAATTGTCTACAGTTTGCACTTTGCTGATAATATATGCTAATTATGAAGGACCTTTATATTGATTTTGCCAGCTTTTAAAGTTATATTATTCTTGCAGGTTCAACCATTAAGGGATTCAAATTATTTGATTTCTAACCTACGGTGGTGTTATAAGGTGTAAAAGTCAATCTTCTGGTTTAAAACCAAGTTTCAACAATGATTCTTTCTGCCCTTTTAACTTCTGTGGGAATTAATCTTGGCCTCTGTTTGTTATTTTTCACCCTATATTCCATATTGAGAAAACAGCCTGGTAATATCACTGTCTATGTACCACGGTTAGTTGCAGAAGGAAAAGTTAAAGAGGGTGGTCATTTTAACTTGCAAAGGTTGTTACCTACTGCTGGTTGGGTGAGACAGGCATGGGAGCCTTCTGAAGAAGAATTTTTATCAAATTCTGGCCTAGATGCTTTTGTCTTCATGCGCATATTTATCTTCAGGTCATGTAAATGTTTGTTTGATTTTAAGTTTAAGATGTAACATGACATTTCTTATCAAACTGAAATCTACTAGCTTAGGCTTTTGAGGTTTTAATTAGATGAAAATTCCTGCATTATATATGTCAAAGATCAATGTTTGGCTTAAGTTTGTATATTTTTATGTATATGTAAACGTGCAGAGATGACTTTTGCATCAGAAGAGAATTTACACTGTTATATTATCTTTATTGATTTTTTTTCACCTGATTGACACCAAGTTTTGCTGTTTGTATAATTGATTCAAATGCATTTTTTACCATTTTCAAAATGATAGAACATATTCATATGAAATCAACTTCTTTAAGTGATAGCTAATTTTTATCTTATCAAGGCAATCATTTGTTCATTACAATTTCTGTCTGCATTGTTTAAAATATGTACAAGTACTCTTTTCTATTTCTCTGACCTTGTTCTGTTTATTTGAAGGACTTTTTATTTGTTTCATCTGATCCTTTTCCTTCTTTTGTGATGTTGTACAGTTTAAAAGTATTTTCTTTTGGTGGAATTATTGGCATGTTCGTTCTTCTTCCAATCAATTATATGGGGACTCAGCTTACGGATGAGTCAGATTTTCAATCCAAGTCTTTGGACTCATTCAGTATTTCTAATGTTAACAATGGCTCAAACAGGTGAATGTTATGAATCAAGATGGTTTTAACTATTAGGAATTATTTAATCATGATGTAGCACAATGCATATATGAAATTGATATGTAGGTAGGTTTCATTTTCTTTAATTGCTCACCTGGTTTCATGTGTGAGGATAGTTTTTATATGAATAGTGGAGATTTACCTTTCGGTGAATGAAACTGATGATATCTATTTGTGACAGTTTTAAATTAGTCAATTAAATTTATGTATGCTCATATTTCACCCACTTAGTCTGACTTGCATGGTCCTGGCAGGATCTCGGCACTCAGAGAACAGTGGAAATTTGGTTTTGGAATTCTTTTTCCTCTGAAGTTACCCTCAACACTGTAACTACCATATAGCCTTAAGAGAAATGCTAGGGAAACTCTCTCAGAAACTCTCTTTCTGAGACTCTTCTTGAGATTGGTTAGAGTTTATTGGAAATCACCAATTTTTGTGGGTTCCACTTGTCATTAAATAACTATCTCTCCTGAAATGAGTGATTTTCAATAAATTTTAACCAATCGTAGGGAGAGTCTTAGAAAGAGAGTTTTCTTAGCACCCCTCATAGCCTTAATTCATTCATTGTGTAATGCTTACGGACTAGATGGAAGAGATTGTTCCTTGTGTAAAACAGAATTTTTAAAGTTTGTACAGTTCAAAATGTTTTTAGAAATCTTATTAATCAGCATGATGTTTATGCACAACAAAACATTTTAAACAATATTTCAGTTTTCTGTACCTTATTTTTCCAATTTTTTTGCCAGACCTGGTAGTGAATACTTATGGTTATTTCATTTCAATTAAAATGAAACAGTCTTTTCAAAGCTCCTATATTGACCAGGCATTTCAATAGTGTTAGGGTTTATGTAATCTCAGGTATCATTTTTCGTTACTAAGTTCATTTCAATTCTCAAAGCAAGTCGATATATTGTAAGATTCTGCATATTAATTTAGATGGGTTGCCTTGTGGTGGTGATTTCAATTTAGTTCTATAAAATTGCTTGACTTAATGACTTTAGGTTGTTGGATATTCTCTCAAGTTGACATCTTGTTCACCTTTGGCTTATATTTTTAAAATTATATCATCGTCTTAAATGTAAATCTTTATCACATCTCTCCGTTGTATCCCTTGAGTGCGACCTGAAGTTTTGACTACATGAAGAAGCCTAGATTTCATTGTAATATGCATTTACTTTGTAAAGTCCTAGTTTTTGAAGAAGTAATTTCTTCACCAAAATATGCAATTTTATGCGTTCCTTTACTGTCATGAACACTTAATACAAAATTTTATGTGTTCCTTTACTGTCGTGAACACTTAAGACTAGATAATATACTGTCACAACATGTTTAAATGAAAGACAAGTTTCGTAAGTGTTCAGTGTTCTTGAGATGTGTTGCTTTCAACTTAGTTTGTACCTAAAATTAAAACTTGGAAATTCTGATAGCTAGTTTTTGGGTTTTATCCAGGTTATGGGTTCATTTTTCTGCTGCATATATTTTCACTGGAATTGTTTGCTATCTTCTTTATTATGTAAGTTTTATTGTTCAAGTTAGGTTTCCAAATACTGCCATATTTTTCCTTTTCTTTTATAAAGCTAGAGATTGAATTTCACATTTAATGTTAATTCCATATGCAGGAGTATTGGTACCTTTCATCAAAAAGAATTGCTAATTTCTATTCTTCCAAGCCTCAACCTCATCAGTTTACCTTGTTAGTTCGTGGTATTCCAGTTCCGCATGGAAGTACATGTCATGATACTGTGGAGCGTTTTTTTCTTGAGTATCACCCTTCCACATATCTCTCAAATTCGGTGGTCCATCGAAGCAGCAAGCTTCAAAGTCTTGTTGTAAGTGTTCTTTTGGAGCTCTAACTGATTCCATCTTTTTATCTCGACAGTTGCTTAGCTTTCATTGCAAATTAATCCCGTGTAATGCTGCACTTTCTTATTAAGGGAAAAGTTAATCTTCCAAGTATTTGCATGTCAAATGTGAAACATTGATATTTTACCCCATTAAAGAAGAATTTAAGAGAGATGAATAACTGTGAAAGGGGATCAGGGAAAAGAACAACCACTTATGAGAGCAAATCATTCCTGGACAAAGAAACCTCCTCAAAGAAACAATCCATGAGCTGAATCCCAGAGTCGAAGGAAACTAGCCTATCCTATAAACATAGATCTTTTGCTCCAACAGCCTGCAAAGCGAGCAAAATTCTAAAGCACCATGTTAGACTTAATAATAGCATGACATTCTATAAATTACCATGTATGATTATTATCATGTTAGAATAAATATTATGTCATGAATTCATGGTCCAACCACTGCATATTTTTTTACACTTTCAACTTTACTATCCTTTTCTTTTTCCAGGTACAATCCTCTTGTTTCTTTTTGTATTGCATGTGACAAATCTATATTTTAATGTAGTATCCTTAATGCTTTGTGTAACTACCTTTGATGTGGTGACAATGTGTGCCATTCTTAAAATATTTCAATTGTTTTTTATGCTGGAGATCGGATAATGTGGTCTTTTTTCTTGTGTTGTTTTACCCATTAGTTGTTTTATTTCTAGTAAATAGTGGCTCTTTTTAGAGGGAGGAAATGGTGTTGTGTTTGGGTTTGACTTGGGTGATATGTATCTTCATGAGTGTTGAAGTTGAACTTCCAAGGAATTTATTCTTGTAACTGAAGTCAATTCTTTCTTCTAATACTACCCATACTTTTGACTATTAAAGTTTGTTCTTTGAAGAATGATGCAGATAAACTGTACAAAAGGCTTACCAATCTGAAACAAAATAACGATGCTCCTAAAAGGCAGAGACGTGATGGGTGTTTGGGAATTTTTGGCCGCAAAGTTGATATGGTAGATCACTATGAAAGGAGATTGGGTGATATAGAAGACAATGTGAGAATGGAACAGTCCTCACTTGAAGCTAAGGTAAACTATCTTGTCTTGGCATGAATAACCTACATTACAGGAATTATGAGAACATATTATGTTTCCTCTTAATCCTAAAGTTTTGTAATCTCTGGTTTGGGTTGCAAGCTGTCTAATAACAAACCAATATTATTAGGATTATCATTTGCATCAAACCAAATTGACTCACTGCAGATTTAACCTAAATTATACTATTAAGATTTGATTTTGTTCATTATTGGCAATCTAGTTGGTAGTGAAAAAACATGGTGTCAGGCTGCAAAGTATTTGCAGAAGTACAATCTTCATATAACAGGTCTACTTCATATAAATGGGAAAGAAACTAATGCAATTGTTTCCAGAATTGTCAACCATTAGTTGTGTGCTGAATTGACATTTGATTTTTTTGATAAAAGAACATAATATACCCATTTATTGCTCCACACCAAACATAAACAACAAATATATTATCTGATTAACTAATATATTAATGATTTTCTAAAAACAGCACTAGCTTCTTTATAAAATATGTTGATTATTAATTTGGACTTTGAAAATTTGTGTTGTGCTTATGGATATTCTTTTCTACAATAGATGTTAGTTGTTAGTAGTTAGGTTGTTATGAATCTTATGGTGATAATACATCATCTTATTCTGTAATGACTTTCAACTTAAAGGAAGTTCGAGCTGCCTTCGTCTCATTTAAGACACGATTTGGTGCTGCAGTGGCTTTACACATTCAAGAAAGTGTCAATCCCACAGAATGGATTACTGAGCAAGCTCCTGAGCCTCATGATGTTTATTGGCCTTTCTTTACTGTTTCATTCATTAAAAGATGGATCAGCAAGCTGGTAGTTTTTGTTGCATGTACTTCTATTACAGTTCTGTTTTTGATCCCGGTTGCAATAGTACAAGGTCTTACCCATCTTGAGCAATTGGAAACGTGGTTCCCGTTTTTGAAAGGCATACTAAGATTGTAAGTGGGAAACCTTACCCTAATTTTATCTTTCTCTGTAAGTATAAGCACATACATTGGATGATTGACATCATATAATAGTAGAGTATACTTGCATGCAGACTTCCCTTCACTATTTAATTCATTAATTGTAATATTGTGTTATATTCCATTTGGCTTAGTAATATAAGCATGTGTTTCCAGCTTTTGGAATTTGGATATCTCCTCTTCATTAGTTAGAATATAACTTTACTGAATTCCTTTGTAATTTTAAACAGACTCATATTTTCATTACCTGGGACACGCTATTTTATCTCATAGATTGCATATCTATTTTTAATGTGCCAACATATTTTCATCTTCATCTCTGCCGTTTGGTGAATTATCTAAGCTTTTGTTTTGAAGAAGGGCTGGCTATATTTTAGTTTCCAATGTTTATTTTTTTTTCCTCGTGCCTTTTTTTCTTTTGAATTGATTCTTCTGTTTTGCGCTTTTCACAATCCATTTAGTAGCTCTCTGTTCCTACCCTGCTTTTCAAGACAGAAATTAATTAAATGCTTGCTGGCTAACAGTTGGTTTCCTTTGAGTAAACATATACTTGATTTACAATTTCGGTCAAATATTAAGCATAACATATCAGCTATTTTATTTCAGAAAGGATCCCTATCTTTGGTGATGTTAAGCATCAAACTAAGCTAGAGGCATAATGCCTGCTGTGATTTCTGAGGGTATTTCAATTATTGCGTAGAAAGCTTTATGGAATCAAATCCATGTGTAGACGAGACAGATGAAATGAATTTGTGGAATGACTGCTTTTGAATCGAGATCATGTGAAAATTGGGGGGGGGGGGGGTGGTGGATCTTTTTGTTATCTTCTTATCTCAGAAGTTTTCCATCTACTCAGTGTAGAGACTTTGGCAGAAGAAATATGCGATCTTTGCTGCTCTGTGGTGTATTTACCTTGAGATCATGAGAATTCAGCCACAGTTTTATGGTTCATCTTATCCGGGATAGATAGTTTTGTCTATCCTTTTTGTGGGTTCTGCCTTTTCTATTTCTGTTTCTTCATCTGATATGCAATTGGAGAGCTCTCTTGTCCTGATGATTTTCTTGTTTAGTTATTCTTTTTCTCAGCTTCTCTCTGTTTTAGGAGGATTCTTGAGTCTGCCTCTTCATTTCTCTTACGTTAAGTCTTCTTGAAATGTTATTATAGAACTAAATATCAATGGTTAAATAATTTGTTTTAATAATATAATTTGTTAACCTACCGAAACATGAAAATCAAAATTCCATTTTTTAAGGAGTGTAAAACTAGGAATCATACATTTAATGACATTGTATGCACTGCTAGCATCTTCTTTGTTTAAAGCAAGCATGATATAAGATTGGATGAATTTTACTGGTTCAATTGTTCAAAGGTAAAGAAGGAACTAAGTGAGAAGGATTACATGCTTCCTTTGTTTAGTTTGATAAATTTGGAGAATGTTAAGAGATAAAAATCATTGGTGGACTTGGACTTAAAAGCTAAGCTTTTCATCAAAATGGTTCTTGATATGTTATCACCTTTATGATTGTGTGAAGAGAGTATTGTTTTATTGTAGCACCGGCTATTTCAATGCCAAGGATTTTCTACTGAAGTTTCCCAATATTTGTTTCCAGGTCAATTGTGAGCCAAATTATAACAGGATACCTTCCCAGTTTGATTCTTCAGTTGTTTCTGTCATTTATTCCACCTATTATGATTATGCTTTCATCCTTGCAAGGATACATTTCATGGAGTCAAATACAAAAAAGTGCATGCACCAAAGTATTATGGTTTACCATTTGGAATATTTTCTTTGCAAATGTACTATCAGGATCTGCTCTCTATCGAGTGAATATCTTTCTTGAGCCAAAAGAGATTCCCAGAATACTAGCAGAAGCTGTACCATCCCAGGTGAGAATAGTTATTAATTCCCATCCCCATGAGACAATTGCATGAATTTCACAAAGTTATCCAATTTTATATTATATATAAAGGGAGCACAATTCCAAAGAACCTTTTTCTTTCCTTTTTGGATAAAAGAAGAAATATATCGAGATTTGAGGCAAAGAGAATAAGTAACATAGAGAAAGGAAGATAAGGAAACCCCTAGACAAAAGAACAAAACAGAAAAGAACCAAGGAAAAAGAGAAAATAAATGAAACAAAGCTTCCCAATCACTCAACATTGCTATTAGTAAAACCTCATTAAAAGGATCATTTAACCAAATAGATATGCCAAACATGTAATCTTTGTCAAATTATCTCGATGCCGAGAGTATATTATTTCCCTCAATAAATAGGTACAGTAAATATGTCACAAATATGGAAATGTAGAAAGGTTTTTCCATTTACAAATGACAATCAATACTGATTATCTAAAATTCCTAATTTGTAGCTTCTATAAAATGAATACAATTATTATTCACGTCTGGACACAATCATAGACAAAATCAGAATAATAATCATAGGCAATATCCTACGCTAACAATCTTATCCCAACTTTAGTGATATGGATGTAACAAATAAACCTTAAAAATATGGGAGTTCCACTCCAACCAAATGCAAGAAATTGTATCATAGAACAGAGATAATATGTTGTGGATGGTTGAGGATCTATAACTAAAGTTTGAAGCTATGTTTGTGTGAAAAGTTTCTTATGATAAGTTTTATAAAGGGTTTGTTAGAATTATGAGACAAAAATGTAGAAGCAAAGTGCTGTTTACAGAGTCATCTGGTGTATTTTGTCAGGGACTTAGAGTGGAATGTCTGCCCTTGGGTGACTAATGTAATCTCCCAAGCAGTGGGAGTATCTCAACCCATCTCAAAGGCATGTTTTCGACGGCCATTGTTTCCCCCCAACATTCATGGATGGAATATGATTGAGCTTATGGATTCTTTATCTTCTACTTATGGTTGCTTTGAGAGAGTTTCTTGCATATTTTAGCCTCTTTGGCTTTCTTTTATCTTTCAGTTTGTTTGGAGGACATCCCTATCTCCTAGTTTAGACTTTTCTCCTTTTCTCTCTAATATACTATTTTTGTTTTATTTATAAAAACACTTTACAAGAGATCACATTTTTTTATGATGATTATAAGATATTATTCTATTAATTTGAGGACATGAAGTTCACTTTTTAATATTTTATATATTTGATGCAGGCATCCTTCTTCATAGCATATGTTGTGACTTCTGGATGGACCACTATTGCATCTGAACTCTTCCAATTGACCACGCTTATTTCCAATTTTATAAGTAGAACTTTTTGTAGAAACAGTGATGAAGAATTTGAGCCTCCTTCAATTCCTTACCACAGTGAAATTCCCAGGATTCGTCTCTTTGGTCTTCTTGGTGTAACGTACTTCATCCTTGCTCCTCTGATACTTCCATTTCTCCTGATCTACTTTTGTTTGGGATACATCATTTTCCGCAACCAGGTTTGCTGATAGTTCTTTCCCTTCAGACTGAGTACATGAATTTCTGTTCCTTTTTTGTTGCTTAATATGCATTTATATGATGATGTATTTCTAAGACAAGTGTAAATCAGTTATGAAAAGTGCATACTGGGAATACCCAGTTAAAAAAGGAGAAAAAAAAGTATATAATGTTGTTTTTTATATGTTTGTCATACATGCTCACTTGCTGTAGTAACTCGTGCTTTTTCTACTTTTGGGAGGAGGGTGGTGTGGAGTTTAAATAGAAGGCTTTCAGTCTCCCCTTTGGTTGTGCTCTCTTTAGGCCATTGTACAATATTCTCTTCAGTGCAAAATACTGAGATTACTTAGATATGGTTAATTTACTTTTTTTTGCTGTTGCAAAACTGAGATTAGATGATATTGTAGAATAGAAAAATTTGTTCCTGAAATTTATCTTTTGCAATCAATATTGGTTTATAGATTGATTAGATTCTATTAAATTTATTCTGCAGGGGGAAAATCATTTTATAGATAGTGCTTTGTGTGTGTTTTCACCAATAATTTCCTTTGCAACCTTTCCTACCTTTACTATCTTAGCTCCTGCATACATGGAGAAAAAGAATTTGAAGCTCATTGCTCTGATGCTTATAGTTTCGTCCATAAAATCAAATCAATTTATTTTTATTTGTTGTTCTCTTTGATATAACTTTGGAGTTAGAAAAGGGTTAGTTAGTGGCGGCCATTTAGAGATAAAACTTGGAAGCAGGACTTGTGATTTCTTGAATAAATGTCTGATATTATTTTCTTTTATATACCTAATTCTAGTGTTGCCTCAAATATCTTTTGGTTACAGCTGTTAAAAGTTTATATGCCAAAGTATGAGACTGGTGGGGAGTTTTGGCCTACAGTGCACAACTCCACAATTTTTTCGTTGATACTGATGCATATAATAGGCATTGGTATTTTTGGTTTGAAGAAGCTTCCTCTAGCATCCATATTGACTGTTCCTCTTCCAATTCTCACACTTCTATTCAATGAGTATTGCCAGAAACGGTTCTTCCCTATATTCAAGAATTATCCTGCTGAGGTATATTTGTAGCAGATAGTTAGTGGTGATTTATCTGATTCTTGATTATGATGTTGTAACTTGTATTCTTTTTTTTTACTACGAACTAGGGTTTCTATTAGGTAACCCCCATTAGTAGTTTAGTTATAATATATCAGTTAGCCTGAATTATTTAGGTAAATACATTGACATAATTTGAATAAGGCCCTGTTGCATGTAAATAAGAAGGGAGGTTAAGATAAACTAGCTCTAGGTTTTTTTTTAAAGCAAAATGATTTGCAAAGTGTTCTTACCTAGTTTGATAGAACTTGTAATCTCTTATGTCTTGGGCACCAGAGACTTCAGGATGACAAATGGGTATTTACAAAAGAGACTTTGACGTCCAAGCCAATGTTAAAATAAGAAAGAGTGATTAAGAGTGAATAGAATTGGATACCTGAAAATGGGGTTTAGCTGTCCTTTTATACTTGTTTTTGTATGGTTTTGTCTCTAGTTATCTTTTTTAAGATGGGCCTCTGAGTATTGGGCTTGTGTTGAGGTGGTTGTGACACTGAGGTAGGTGTTGGGTACCGAACTGTGGTGCCGAGGTGTGTCTCGAGACGTGGTCTCAAGGTGAGGTCGGGGTGGGGGGTACACAAAGGTATGACAATACTGAGAGTCTCAACTACACTGGTACCTCAAATAGCAACCATCATCTGTAATAGATCATAATATATTTAGAGTTTAATTAGTATACAGGGTTAGTGTAAAGATTTTTACATTGACATTCAATCACAACCCTTCATTTAGGGTAAGTTTGTTGACTTTACTAATTAGTACTTTAAAAGTCACATAAATGAAAAGTTATGATTGAACTTTGGTGTAAAAATTTTTTACACGGACAGTGTATATCAATTAAACTCATATATGTATTTAAAAAGAAAAACAAAAGAAATGGAGGGATATGGATCTGACACTTTGATGATTATTTAAACCTATAAAAAGGCAAACTGATACTGAACCTATTTCGGAAAAAAAATCAAGGAATATTGTCCCACTAGACAAAACCATGTACAAAAGTAGCATGAGAGGCTATTACCCTCCCTACAGATGTGTGATATACTGAAGTGACTAGAATTTACAAAATGTAAATAATTCATCCAACTATTCCTAATGTGCCAAGGAACAAGATCTGGAAAGAACAAAGCATTTACAAGAGCCATTGAGTCTCCTTCAAGCCAAAGTTTTGTCCAGCCCTTTTGTTTCACAACCTCCAAACCTAGCCTAGCAGCATTAAGCTCTGCATGAAGAGAAGAGTTAATTCCCAGATTTGCAGAAAAACACCCTATAATAGCAGCCCTGTGATCTATGAAAATTCCCCCACAAACTAGCTCTTAGTTATTTATATAAATTGTAGTACTAAGTTATTATATTATATGACAAACATCTAAGGATTAATGTTGAGTTTACGGGTACCTTTCCTTTTTTTTTCTTTTCTTTTTTCTCTATCCCTAACCTTATAATTCCAACAGAATATACCATACTTGTAAAATTATATTTTTCCTGAACATAACATCCTTGACAATGATCCTGATATGGTAATTGTTTTAAAATTTTCGTACAAGTATCTTGGTGGCAAGTGAAGAAACTGTTGGGAAAACAATTTAAATTATTTTAATTTCAAATATCTAGATATTGTTTTATCTTTAGGATTTATTTAGATTTTAAATATATTATTTATAAAATAGAGAATTAATTTCTCATTTAAGATTAAGATGTTACGTCTATAAATAGGGTTGGCCTAAAGAGGGGGTCACCACCCTAAGTGAGACAAGGGTTATGATGTGAAGGGAAGGTTTGTAAGTTTTCCAATAGTCCCTAAAAACATAGATGTAGGCACAGGGTGCGAACCACGTGAATAAAAAGATGAGAAGAGTTTGGAGGTTTTCCAATAGTTCCTAAAAACCTGTCGTGGATGTAGGAGCATAGGATGCGAACCACGTGAACAAAATAACGTTGTTATATTGTTTCTTTTTGCTTGGGTGATATTGTTTATTCTATGGTGTTTTTTTCTTATCAACATGAATAAAGAGAAGTTTGTTGATTATGTGTTTTTTGTCCCAACAGAAGCTATTGGTAGTAAAACTTGAGTATGTTGATTCCATTACTACCTGGGAAGTGTCTTGGTTTGGTTGTTTGAATTCACCTTAGTTTTCATGTTAGTTCCAATGGTGTGCATTTTCTTGTTGGGTTGATTTCATTTAAACTATGTTAATCCTCACAATTTCAGGGCAGCTTTTGCACTATACTACGAAAGGCATGCTTAGAATTTTTTTGCCATTTCCTTCTGATTCAAAGTGACAATATTACTGCCTATTCTGTCTTTGAATTGAGTTATTTCCCTTCTATGTTAATCCTCACAATTCCCCTTATGTTTTCTTATGAATGGATATCTTGTCATATGCAGTGTTTGATTAAGAAGGACAGAGCAGATCAAAACGAGCATAATATGTCTGAGTTTTATGACAAGTTAACCAATGCATACAATGATCCAGCTCTGATGCCAATGAAATATTCTGAAAGGTCTGAGAGTCACAGATCTCCACTTCTTCATAGTTCTGAATAGTTCATAGCGACATTCCTATGGCGTTGGCTCCAACTGTATATAAGGCAATGTATTTTGGTTGTCCTTGGTTTGGCACGTTTTCTGTTTTCTTGTAAATTGTTAGAATTGAGAATTTATGCTTGTAACGAGTGGAAATTTGAATCATCAGTATATGCAATTGGGCTAGTACCAACCCACCAACATTAGTTTGGACTTTCGATCTAATATTCTGATTACAACTAAACCACATACACCATTCACTTCATTAGTTAACTTTATGTCTTTATGAGTTAAGATAGATTTGTATCCAAATTTTAAGACAGTATCATAACTTAGTGATTGTTGTTGGATTTATCAGACCACTTTGAGGAAATGTTTTGTATTTTACAGACTTTATGCTTGAAATATCTAGTTCTTACTTTGAGGAAATGTGTTGCATATTTTATATTGACTATCGGTATGATGATCAAAATAGTATAATGTAAGTGGGAGACAATTTTCACCTCATAAAATAGACAATTAAAGAATATGAAATATACAGTATTGTTCCAGTTCTAGAACTGAATCAAAATAGCTTCCATGTGGCAGAAGAGCATTGCACAAAGACATCTTCTGGACACAACAATCACAATTTTCACCAGCAGTTCCAGTCAATTTTATATCTGAGATTTTTCTTCTTGTCATTATAAAACTGAATAAAAATTGTTAATTCACCATTCATTGGCATTGCTAAGCAAGGTGAAGCATATTCTTTTGTGCTGGCAGTGATTCTACTACAGATAATAATATAATAAGGCACAAAGTAGAGAATTGTTTGCAACTTGAGTTCTAATATGAATTAAAAATTTGTAGCTCAGAGTATTTTCTTATTCTTCATATGTCATACACACATTTTGATTGGCATTTGTGATCAATGTTAATGATAAAAAACTATATCATTTTTTAATGTGTGACGGTAGTTATGACTTATGAGAAAGAATTATCATAAAAGCTAAATAAATTGCATAAAGGCAAAATTTGTCTGTATCTAAAGGACTCTGTCACTTACGTTGTTGACCCGTCAACCATGTATGCCTTACCATTTTATTATTAATTTTCGTTAATTTCATATGTTACTGTTAATACTATTCTCTCCATCCTACATCTACGTCTAAAAGATTTTATTTAATTTGCTAAAAAATATTGTATTTTTGTTTTTACTTATTTGATTTTTTTTTAAAATAACTATAAAAACATTAGTTTTAAAAGATTAGAAAAAAATATCAGGAAACATATAGATGAAACAAATGAAAAGTTAATGAAAATAAATCTAAAGAATTTACTATGTTTGCGGTTATTTTATATTTTGAATATTCCGCAGTTTCATGCAAATAAATCTAATGAAACAAGTTTTATAAATCTAATGATCATTGTTCTAGATGAGTCATTTTTAATTTTTGATAACATAAAAGAGTAAAAGGATTAAAGTGTATTTTAACCTAAATTTTGTGTATTATGCTCTGTGTGAATGCTCCTCGCGTAGTAACATATCAATATTTTGAGTTATAATCTTTCAATGAACTCTCTCTAGAAAGATTACTAGGGAAAAATATAAAGAAAAATAAAAAAATTTATAATTTTTTCTAAAATATGAGACTTCTTTATAGGCTAATTTGTAAAAGGAAAATGATAATCTATGCCCTAGTTAAAGAGTTATAAATAGTAAATATTTTATCCTATCCAGACAGGAAAACTGTGTCTTTCTGTAATTTTTTTTATAAGCTGTCTTTCTGTAAATTTTGAGTTGCATTTATAGATGATTCTTATTAAAAAAAATAATTTAAGAAGTCACATATTTTAAAATTTATATCATAGGACACCCTTTATAAAAAATCTCACATATTTTTAAAAAGTTATATAAAAAATTTTTATATATTAACTCATAATAGACTAATTCTAGTTATGAAAAACTTATTTTTACACTTTTTTTTTATTTTCTTTTTTAGAAGTGGTTATAAAAAACTTACTCATCTTAACCATAATCATAAATATCTTCTATTGTTTTGAAATTGATAGAATTTTAGTTAGATTCTTTTTATAGGTCAACAAATTTTTATTAAAGAAGAATTGTTAAAAAAAAAATACAAAATGTGTTTGTCTAACACATTATACAATTTAAAAGAAAGATAAAAGCCAACACACAATTATCATATGCAAAACACAAAGCATGAGGTTCAATTTTAGTAGAAATTTAATTTAGTGTGTGCTGTATTTCTTTTTTTCTTTCAATTTATTTTCTCCTTGTTTCCATTCTAATTCAATTGGTGATAAATAGTTATTGTAAACCTGACCTCTTTGTAATAATTTTTTTATTGTTGAATTTTACCCTCTTTTTTCAATGGTTCTGTGAATTTCAGAGTCAGACTATTAAATATGAATTGAATTGGTTAAGAATCTATTAAAAATAATGGAGGCTGTAGCTAGCAATAGTACTAATGTTAATGGTATGATTGAACAGGAAAATCTTAAAATAAATAGCATAAAGGTAAGATTTGTATCTTTCTGAACATCATCGTGACATTTTTTATTAATTTTTCTGAAAATAATTTATTAGTGCAACAATTTTTAAAAAAGTCATGTTGAGTGTTTGATCAATTCAATTCTCTTAAGCTCTTTATTATAGAAAGATTCCATGTCTATAAGATTTTATTATATATTTCAGAAAGTAAAATGTTCACGTTATATTACTTAATTTTATTTTTTTTATTATAGCATTAATAAAAAAAAATTTATACTCAACCTGATTCCATAAGACATTTTATTTTGAAAGTCAGTCAATTTTGACAAAGGTTTATTCATTATTTTTTTTTTAAAAAGAATTTTGACAAAGGTTTATTCATTTTTTTCTAAAAGAATTTTGACCAAGGTTTATTCATTTTTTTCTAAAATAATTTTGACCAAGGTTCTGGAAACAGTTATAGTAAAATGGAAACAATTGATTCATTAAAAGGCTTCCACGTGGAAGAAGGGAGATGGTCCATGGCATCAAGGAATACAGTCACCATTTAATTTTTATATGTAACTTAATTTATTTTATAATTCATTCAACAATTTATTTTTTCAGTTTTAGAATATTTATACTATTTTTTTTACAAGAATTTCGACTCTTTTATATATAGTTATTATTGTAATCAATCTTTTTTACAAGCATATGATGTATATCAAAATTCATCCTTATTAAATACTACAGATTGTGTGGATTATTAGTAATAGATTAATAGTAATTAATGTGTATAATTTTAAGTTAGAAACATGCATATCAAAATTAATGAATGCATGATTGTTTAAGGTGGGTACATTATTGTGTTAAATGTATTGATTATCGAGGAAGAAATTTTATTTTTTAAAAAATAATAAACATGTTATATAATTTAGTGATTCGTGTAAATAAGGTGAAGCATATTTGATTCTGCTGGTTTTGTCCTTTATTTTTAAGAATTAAAAATAAAAAACAAAAGAGAAGAAACTAGGCGCACTTTAGAGAAAATTGTTAACAATAGCTTTATTAATAGTAGCTGATAATTTAATCCTTCAATTTATTTTCTTATATGACATATACACTTTTTGCTGATTGAGACTTATGATCAAATATTACGGATAAAAAAAAATTGATTACGTAAAGGGAGGGAAAGAATAAAGGACTATAAAGGTGATATTTGTCGTTATGTGAAGGACTTTGTCTCTTTCTTTGGTTGTAGAAGGAAGCAAACTCTCTAATTATATGTTTTTTTTTTTTTGTTTAGATAAGTTTTTTGTTTAAAGTTTTACTAAAAACTACTTTTAGTTTTGAAAATTTAAAAATATTTTTTGACTCTTGATTCACTTTTAGTTATTTTTTTCTGGTTAACATCATTGAAAAATTGTGAATAGAGAGATCATATTTTTACAGGTGAATCACTCTCCTCGTCAATTCTAACTACCTCAATCTTTAATTTCAAACACATCTGACACAATCAAATAATACACTGAAACTTATGACAAACAATGATACAAAAAACAAATTAATTTCAAAGATTAAAAAAAATATTTTCAAATTTTAAAAATTAAACTATTTTTTTTATGAAACTTTTAATAACAAAAAACTTATTTAGGCCTATTTTTTGTATATTTATTTTTACTTGTGACTTTCAAATTAGTTGCTACAAAGGCAGTTTTTGAGATTGTAACTATGATATTAGTTGGAGAATTTGACCATACACAAACTGTATATCTCTTTTCTTTTAAACATATAATCAATTACACTGTTTCTTTAGGACTTTAATTTTTGGAGAATTTATCTCCAGGGTTGTTAAATTGACTTTCACAATCAAGTAATAAATATTAGCTAACATCTAATAATATTGTGAAAGTAATAGTTTAATAGTAAGTCATGTAATTAAATTACTATCACTTGTAAATAATGTTTTCTACTTAATAGTTCTAATTATAAGTAAAGGGGTTGGTGATCCAAAATATGAAGCTGGACTTAGGGATGGAAGGCACATATAATTTTGGAGGGATAAATGGCTTGAGGAAACAGAACTTAGGTGATGCGTATCCAAAACTGCTTAGGCTAGCAGTAAACAAAAACAAGACAGTGCATGAGATGAGGAGATGAAGGTGGGAGACATGTGCTAGGGGTGGTTTTGGAGGAGGGACTTATTTGCATGGACAGAGGAATTGGTTGAGAATTAATGTACAAAATGAAGTTGGTAAAGTTGAGTGAGAGGTCTCTAGATAAATGGATATGGGTTATGGATAAGTCAAGAATGTACTTCGTAGGGTTTACCTATAGAATTTTTTGTTTGATGATACTAAGTACCTCAAGGATACTTTTTTACAAAAGACTGTGGAGAAAGGAATCCTGTCCAAGTTCAATGTTTAACATGAAAGGTGGAAGCAAATAGATTGCCAACTCGACATAATTTGCAGAAGAGAGGGATAACACAAATTAAAAAAAAAAGGATGTGTATTATGCAAAAATGAGGTAGAGACAATGCGTCACTTTTTTTTACTTATGCAATCACCTCAAAGATTGAAAAACATTGTGTGCTTGGTGGAGAATTCATATGGGTTTACATAATGAGGTTAGAGATCATTATTATCAATTTTTGGGCTTGGTAAGTAGAGCAAAAGAAGTGCGTCAGACATTTTTTATATGCTTTGCTAGCTTGTGACACAAATGAAAGACTTGAAATACTATCATCTTTGGAGGTCAACAAATGAATGTTGTCGGTAAAGTTCGTGTGCTAGTAGTGTTTAGCAACCACCTAACATCTCACTATTTTGCTAAATGACTTAAAAATCCTTTGTTTTGTATTTTATAAGAGTTTCTTTTCATGATTTTCTTGTTTTTAATGATGTGTAATAGATCAGAATTTATCTTTCTCGTTAGTAATAAAATTATTTAACTTATAAAAAAATAGATAATGACAATTTGATGATAACTTTAACACAAATTCAACGGGATAAATTTTGATCTTTTACAAAATGTAATTAAACATTTAAAAATTAAGAGACACAATTTCAAAAATTAAAATTACAAAATGTAATTAAACATTTAACATAATTTGTTTCATACAACCTGTTACTAGAATTTTTCGTCAAAGAGAAGTGATATAGGTTGTCGTAAATTTCCTCTAACATTTTTTCTGGTTAAGATTTATTAAAATTACATGAATTAGTCAAATCACTATCTTGAAATTCTATAAACTAAACTAAAGAAGCATTTAATAGATGAGGACATTGTAACAAACTTCTTATTAGACGATTTCTTCCAATTATGCCGGATGCTACTTTTTCTTCTTCTTTCTTTATTTTGTTGTAAGAGTTTAAATTTGTAGGATGCTTTAGGTGACAGCTTAGGAATTGAATTAAGAATTAAAATGTAAAAAAGAAGCAATGTTATAAAATTTTTTAAGCCAAGATATTAGTTAATATCAATGTGATGATAAAATAATCACTAGTAAACAGCGTAAAGGCCAAATTTGTCTCATCCAAACGTTATTTTTTAAACAATTTTTAATTACTTTGCGTATCATTTCAAGTAACGGCACAGTGCGATTCATTTTCTCACAAGTCACCATCAATAATTTTAATTAATTACTTAATTATTATTATTCTTATTTTAAGACTATAAGCATTTTTCTTCAGCGTTTCTCGTTTGTTCTTATCAAGACAGTATTAGATTCCTACAAAGTCAAAGAAAATGAAATGAACCCAAATGGAGAAGAGAAAATATGTGGAGCTCAATGAAAATGTAAAAAAACTTAAGAGTTTCATTTTGATAAGATGCCAGTTAAATATTTTTATATTTTAGGATAATTATTATAAAATCAATAATATTTAACAAATTCAATAAAAATATATTAAGAATATTAACGTTCTTTATATGTGTTATTATTTGTCACTTCTTCGGTTTCTTTTTAACAGTCAGGTTTTTAAAAATAAATTATTTCTTTTCGTTGATAATTTTTTATTTTGAAAAAGAATTTAATATCAACTTTAACATTGTTCATTTAATAATTTTTTTTAAATAATCCCGAGAGAGTACTATTTAATCCTTAATTTAAAATTAACCATTAAACTAAACTTGTGCTTTATTTGCATTTGATGTATGATATATGTTATGAGCATGAATCGACAATATTTCAGAAGAAGATGATTCCTAAGTTAGTCCAGAAAAGTCACCATCTCTAGTGGCTGCATGACGAAAATCCCATAAAAGCTTTACACATTAAAATATTAGATGATCACAAAATTATTGATCAATCAATGGTTGATGACGACATTACAAAAAGTTTTTGAAGAAAAAATTTCATTCTTTAAGTTTTCAAGTGGGTTATGCTTGGCTTGATTTCCATGGTGGGGCATTGGGGGAATCGCATTTATTAATACTCATCAGCAATGACAAGCACAAAACATTAGTTATCTTTTTTGTGTGTTTATCATTTGCTAAAGATAATGCCATGGACCTTGTTTATGGCATGAAAGAGACTTCTCCTACCAACTGTTAATACCTTAAGTAAATATTTATTTGCTAATAGTTAATAACTACCTAAGATAAATACTTAATATATTCATTAATACTCACAAAATTATGGGTGCTAGACTATATGACATTAACTACAAAGTCACTGAATCCACTTCTAACTATATGATAGGTGTGGAGGTATATATCCATACCCACCTGTATCCATTTTCATCCCTGAATAAGAGATTTTTCATTTTTAGATCTGTGTGCATGAAAATATTTCTCTAAAGATGCTCTTAGATCAAAACATCTTAGTACTTCAAAAGAAAGAAAGTAAGTTAACAAGTATCTTTAAAAGTCTGAATTTCCTAAACCAAAGGATAATGACATTGCCTACACTTACCATATCTTCAATGTACTTTTGTTTTTTGCTTTCATTATATTAGCTAGACCAAACATACATGGGTGGATTTATAGAAAAAGTTAACTTTAAGGCAAAATCAAAACTGTATACTAATATAAGGTAAAATTCAAACATCAACTATAGCTTGTAAAATAGTCTAGTTCCTACTGTATCCATAGGTTTTGGCTACTCAGGTTGTTTTTCATGGTGTCTTTAATTGAGTGTGAAGCCCTCTGTCTCACATTTTACCTCTTGCCTTGGACAGAGTGGCAAGGAAGGGTGGAATTTGGGTAGAACATGAAAATTATAATTAAAAAAGATCATAGATCGATAACACTAATTTAGTTTGTAGCTTTGGATCACAGGAAAGATTAAATGGAGTGGTAATGACCAATTCAGGCATACACCATGGCATAGAATATGTTAAAGTTCTCCACACAAGAGAAATAAATGTATGTGCCCTTTGGCCAAGTCAAATAATCTGCACCAATTACAATGCCTAAGAAACAGCCAAATGTTTGGATATAGAAGCCGAAATCATAAGGAAACAAATATATGAAACTAATTAACTAGTGTGACCTAGTCATATCCAAAACTCAACTAGTTCAAAAACTCACTTCCTCAACCATATAAAGGCACAAGCCAGCTAAGGCAAAAACATAGCAACCAAACTCTAGTGACTTCTAAAGTTCACCCTATAAGCTTAACTATACAATCCCTTAAAGAATCATCACCCTATAACACTAACCAATTCAAGAAACAGAAAGAGCTCAAAAGGGGTAGATGGCAAGGAAGAGAAAGGTTGCTGAAGTGGTGGAAGAGAGAAACCTATGTGAGGGAACCATGGATTGGGATGAGATGATGAAACAAGCTGCAACACTTGGAGGAGTCCAAAGAGCCAGGAAGAGGTTTGTTGGTGTAAGGCAAAGGCCATCAGGAAGATGGGTGGCTGAGATCAAAGACACTATTCAGAAGATAAGAGTGTGGTTGGGAACTTTTGACACTGCTGAGGAAGCTGCAAGAGCCTATGATGAAGCTGCTTGCTTGCTTCGTGGTGCCAACACAAGAACAAACTTCTGGCCTTGCTCTCAATCCTCCACAAGTCCAGCTCTTTCTTCAAAGATCACCAATCTCCTCCTTCAAAGGCTTAAAGAAAGAAATAACAACACTTTCTCCTCCTCCTCAACCTCACTTCTCATCAACCACCACCAACAAATGCAGCAACAAGTTGATGCATATGGAGAAGGATCAACAACACAATTCTCAATTGACCAATTCACTGATTTCCTCAATGACCCTGAAGATTATATCACAAGCAACAATGACTTCATCAACAACAGTGCACAAATTGATTACATTACTAGTAGCTTTGAGTCTTGTTTAACTGAAAAAGATGGGGTGTCAGAAATGGATATGCAATACAAGTCCATCAATGTGACACCACAGACTTCAAGTAATGACAGTAATTCAGGAGTGGAGGACAGTGAAGAAGAAAGCACTGATTTGGGTGTCCAAAGCACTAATTTTGATGTTCATGATTTTAGGTTTCTTGACAACATAGCTCCACCTAGTTACTATTCTCCTTTTGATATGGCTCAAGAAATGGAGGAGCCTGTTGAGCCTGAGAATGAGAACTATGGTGATGAGCCTTCAATGCTTACGGCTGTCATGAAGAGAATGAAATATGAGAGGAAGTTCTCAGCTTCTCTCTATGCCTTCAATGGAATACCTGAATGCTTGAAGTTGAAATTTGAATCAGGAAACATGAAAGGAAGAGGACTAGCTGATCAATTAACCAACCTCCAAATGGCATGCAGCAAAAAGAAAGTTGAGAAGAATAAGGAGGACACTCATATGGGAACAATGGATAGGAAACTTGAAGAACAGCAACAAATATCAACTGACATGGATTCTTCTTCTACATCCAGTGTTGATGGGGAGCTGTTACTTTGGAATTCACTTGATCTTCCTCCTATTTGCTTTGTTAACTTACTAGAAAACGGTTCATTCAATTAGCAAAATCATTCATTTTCTGTAACTTATATATCCAGAGCAAAAAAATTATGTTGTAACGTTAAACTTTGTAGTAAGCGTGAAGTGATATCTTCTGCTAATTCAAATGATTATTATTTTCTGATTTCATTTATAATTCTTATTACCAATGAGTAACATTGAATTTGAACGTGTAACAGAAAGCAAGTATTGATATCGGATTTAAAGTTTTTCTTATTTCATTCATAATTTGGACTTGTATTTAACTTCTTATTTTCTTATTTCATTCATGTTCAAACAGAAACTCTAGATATTGAATTTAAACCTGCATTGAAAAAACTTTTCTCCTTCGTCCAAGTAATTTAGAGATTTTTTTTTTATTACTAACATCCTACAATGTATGCTGTTACCAACATACAAATATATCTACTGCCTTCAAATCCATTACCTTGTTCATGTCAATTAATAGCTTAACTAATTAGAAATGTTAGTCCTTTATGATTCTGGTGTAAACAATTTTTTATCTGTACTATGTAAATAAATAATAATGTGCCACCTTCTAATTACTTAAAAGTTAAATATTAAAATAAGATCTTTAAAAATAAATTAGAAGTTGTTTGGCAGGTTAAATTTAACATTTTCTTTAAGTTAAATTTTTTTTCTTCATTATTTCACATGGAGTAGTTTATGAATAAAAGAGAAAATTTATTTTATAACTATTTTAGGTATGTAACTAATTTTTAAAAGTATCTTAGTTTTTTTTATTAAATTAATATTTCCTTTTTATTTTATATTTTTTAATTGTTTTATATGTCTTTTAAATTTTTTTGGCTGTCAAGAATATTGAAAACTTTAGAAATATCTTAGTTAAACATTTCAAAAACATCAATCTCACTCTCTATACACCATATTAGGTGTTTGTGATTATTTTTTCATAATAATAATTAATGAAAGAAAGTAATTAAATAAAAAGTACATTACTTTTTTTTTTGACAGAAAAAGTACATTATTTTTGCTTTTATGTCTTTGAATATGTATTTTTTGTTGAACACAAACTCAATAATTTAACCAAAGAAACAAAAGGCAAGTGGCATTTGAATAGACCCACAATTTGCCAATTGTTGTAACAAACAAGTGTTGTTAACTGCTAAGGCTGTGGGGGTAATTTTGATTTTCTGGTTTTTAGATTTGAAATGTATTTTAAAAATAGAAATGTGTTTGATAAAAATAATTTTGATTTAGTTTTTTTATTATTTTTAAAATAATTTTCATATAATTTCAAAAACAATAAAATTTGAATTTCAAATTTCTGTTTCTATTTTTATTGAAGTTTATTACTTGATGTCATTTGTTATCATTTTTGACCAACAGTTACTAGATGCCACTTCTTATCGTTTGTCACGGGTTACTATCTCCGATCAACGACACTTCCAATCGACAATCACCCATTGTCACCCCGACATTCAATCGTTGGTCATCAGTCGCCATCTCAAACCTGTCATTGATTGCCACTTCCAACCTGTTGTCACCGACCTCCACATTTGATCGTAGGTTACTGACCGCCACTTTTGACTGTCACAGATCGCCACCTCCGACCTTCACTTCTAACACCAACCTCCACCTCAATCTTTAGTCTTTAAGGAGGAAAAATTATAGGGTAGTTAAATTTGAAAATAATATTTTAAATTTGGAAATAAAAACAATGTTATTTTAAAAACAATTTTTAAAATTGGGAATTATAGAGTATTTTTTATTTGAAATATATTTTGAAAATAAAAATTTATTTGATAAAAATGATTGTGATTTAATTTTTAGTTATTTTTAAAACTTTTTTATCTCATTTGAAAAACAATAAATTGAATTTGATTTTTATATTTATGTTTATGTTTTTACTTAAACTCTTCACTTATAGTCACTCGTTACAACACTTGTCACAGTTGTTGGTCAACACCGTCGATCATTGGCTTCCACAAACCGTCGATCATTGGCTTCCACAATTGGTCTGCATTGTTGGTATCTGGTTGTCGGTCATCACTAACTATGGTATTTTACCTCATATTCCCAAAAGATCAATAAAACTCTATGATACTATGTTAAAAAAATAAAAACAAAACATGATCAGAACAAAATATAAATGTATAAAATAAGACAAGGAAAGAGCAAAAACTTTTATGACACCCTATCAATTGTTACAACAAGAGTTTTAAATAGAAAACTAGTAAATTTCTTACAAGATAAAATAAATCGTAAATTATGACCACCTAAAACTCCACATCATTAATTAACAAGTACAAATTAATTTTTCTAACGACAATCAACCTTTAACAAAATTTGCAAGAAAACTGAAATCTGCATGGATATTTTAATTATGACAGTAGAACAATCTCAATCGTCAACAAATACATAATATGACGGTCAAATAACATGCATCATAAGAGGAGCTGTAATTAAGTAGGGAAGCAGGGAGAAAATGCTTATCTGCAAACACATGTTCAAAACAGTTTAGGCAAACAACCTCTAAACTTTTAAGTGACAATTATAAGCACTTTCACTACACTGACCACCCGAGAGGTTTTACTTTTATTATCCTAAATCTCTTCTTAAACCTTAAATAATATTACACTAACTTCCTAAAAAAGCTAAAAGTAATGTAAAAAAACAGAGTAATAAAAAGTACAATAAAGGCAATTTCAATGTATTCTGCTCTAATATAAATAAATGTCTCTGTACAGGCGAATGCTTTCATAAAATTCTCATAGAATTTTCACGAGATTTAGGAAGTAAATGTCATATGTAGGTTCCCTCAATCACGGTCACCCAAATATTAAAACTGGGGGTGTGCTAAAAAGTACAAACTAATAGATATGTCTATATTGAAAGGTCATTGATATGTACAATGTAAGCTTATTCACATGCAACACAAGACACCTCAAGGTCTTCTTTGTGACTTGTAAGCTTTCCACTAGAGAACACGAAGTTGTGAAAGGAATGCAGCACAGAGATCCAAGAAAAGAAATTGTGGGCCCTCTACCCTTTGAAGATCAAGCAGATACTTCTCCTCGTGAGTTTTGTAAAGCTGTCAAAGAAATTAACATGAGTTTAAGAATGTTCTGTTCAAGTAAAAAAAGAACAGTTCTATCAAATATAAGCTAGAAGAGCTTGAGAGCTTAACTATTGGATTCCATTCCAGTAGAAGAGCTATCAAACAAACATTATTCTAGCTTTGGATCCAAACATGCCGTTTGTGATCACTCAAGAGAATCTCGTTTACCATATGCATGTAATGCTAACATATTAGTCTTTGCAATGAAAGGATTATTATATTGTATTCAAATGGATTTGAGTTAATTATGGATGGACACTTTTTTAAACATTGCTTTTGCACCTTTTAGGGATATTAGTATAAGGTTTGAGAGGGGTAGTATAAGGTTTTCAAACATATAGAGATACAAATGTAATAAATATATAAAAATAAGTGAGTTATATTTAATGTAAAAAAAAATATGCATATGTAATTTTACTAAACTTGAGAGGGTATATCTGTAATTAATTGAAAGGATTTTGTTTGTTGTTGTTTTCCATTATTCAAAGCAAAAGAAAAGGATGTGGGAGAAGGAAAATAGTCTGAATATCCTTCAACTGTGGCTCTTAAAGCAATGGAATACTACCTAATTAAACATATCATTTAAGTCCAAGCACAATATAGATATTATCCACATTTCTAAATATAACATTCTTTTAACTAAATAACCCCTTTAATAAAGTTGTTGATTTATTTAGTCGCATTAAATTTGTTCACAATTTATATTATTTTTCAAAATTATTGTTAAAATTATTCAGACTCATCATCTCACTTTTTTCATAAGAGAAATAATTAATTTATAGCATTTATTATAAAATAATTAGGATATTTTGATAAAAAAAATTAAATAATGCAAAAGACAATTTAAAAGTATTATAAAAAGAATAATTGAATTAAAAATAAATAGACTCTTATCTTTAGGTACATAAAATCAGAAATAGTAGTATGGTATCAAGATATTACCTGCACTTCAAACTTGACCACATTTGACTTGAAAATGGCTTCATTTTCAATAATCCTGGAATTATTTCCAAAATAATGATTACTATGCACATTTTTAAGCATTCCTCCACGATGACCAAGAATGCTAGAAAAGCATATGCACTTCATGTTATAGTGTCCAATCTTCTTCCAATAAACATTTAGTTCTTGTAGAGCTTTAAGGACCTCAATCATTATTTCATGCGGTTGGGCTTGAAACTATCACAAGTTAACAAAATTACCAACAAAGACCTGAGTCACAGTAAGCATAGGAACTTCATAATATTTCTGATAGCAACTATTAATAATGGAGAAATGCTAGCAACAAAATAACACTTTGTTTTACAGAAATTTACTGGTAATGGCAAAATGTCACTTCTTATTTAACTCGTCTCACTTATGATTTTGTATTTTTGAATAACTTTTAACAAATAGTAGAGAAGAGCATGTATTAAAAAAAAAGAGTGTGCTGCTATAACTGTTTATTAAAACAGACAATTTACAGAGTACAGATTGCATATGTAACAATTTCAATCAACGAATTTGATGCCTAGCTCATAAGAGAGATGGAAGGAAATCAGGACAATTAACATCTAACAATTTCTACTGCATCTGGTCCAGTATGAAAACAACTAACAAGTGAAGCACTACACCTGAAGCCCAAGGGCCCATTTTCTCTCAACAGGTAATTGTTGTCTCATTCCTACTTCTTGATAATCCATATATCCTGTGCTGTGGTGTTCAACAAATGGAGAAGCAACTTCACTAGAATGGATACGGTTGAAACTAGAATCCTATGCAGGCACATTATAAAAGCAAAAACTAATAAGCATGTCAATTTTAAAAAGGCACAAAATGTAATAAACAAGAATCCTCATTTTGTATCCTATTACGAAGAGATTCAACCAATTGATTCCTTTCAAATCTCATATTAACCACTTCATGAAGTATCTACAAAACCATGATATTCATTGATTTTGGATTGATCATAACATATCAAGTAACAAACACCATAATATTTGCAATACTTATGCATGTGGGGTTGAATTTTGTAAATAAACACACAAAACTCACTTAAACATTTAGTATGCTGCAAAAATGAAAAAAGAAACGAAAACCATACGGGTAGATGTTGATAAGATACTAAGTTATGGGCCTAACTCAAATAATGGATCAAGATGGGACTCGGGACAACAAATGGAGAAAGCCATAAGGGAATTTGTTATGCTGAGTTGTCAATTCACTAATTTAGTTAGTTGAGCAGCAAAAACATAGGCAAGAGAAGATGTTACACAAGCTAGGGTAATTGTCTTATTTATTTGACAGAGAATAGTTTTCTTAGAAGGATATGAGGCTTTGGTTGTAACCTTGAAAGAATGTTGCCTAAGTTCTTTTTAGAATCAAATAACACTCATACATTGGTTTCTGTTCTTGAGAGTCCTAATTGATGGCTTGCAAATCTATTTAATGCTTAAAATCAAGCACTTAAAGGTAGTATATTTAGACAACATATATAATTATGTAGGATTAAATATTACACACAAAAAACTATTCTATAAAAATTAACATAAAAGGAAAACTCCAAAAAAGTAAAAACCAAACCTTTTTAGCTTGTTGCAGTGTATCTGGTGGTGGTACTGCTAAATAATGTGGCAGAGAAACTTGGAACCATGAGTGTTGACGTATCTCAGGTATGGTCATTCTCTTCATGGGATCCACTACAAGCATCCTTTGTATCATATTTCTCGCACCATGTGATAGATGACTAGGAAGTATGTATATCCCAGCCTAAAAGAAATAGTTAGTAGAGAGGTACACATTAGAAGGAAAACTAAATCTGTTAACAGACAACATCATCAGTTATAGGGATAGGCAATGGTTGAATCCAAAATCATTAACATCACATTTTAACATACGACTACTTTACATGCTGAAATCATTATAGCAATCTAGATGCTGAAACACAAAAATATGAGAATGAGATCATGATTGGAAGAAATAAGTGAAAAAAATGTAGGATGAGTAACATGAAAGACCATTGTAAAATGCATGATACATCTACATCATGATCCTACTAGATTGAGGAAACTTGCAAGATCATTATGAAAAAGAGGTCGTTATATGGGACAAAGTTAGTGTAGGCAACCTTACTCTTGTATCCTACCTTTGTCTCATGGTAGTCATCATGTTTCATTAATTTTTCTTCCCTATGAATCCTACCTTCTTGTCTACAGATGTTGAATTCCCCTCTAATGTCCCTACGTCCAACATTCTATCCTTTAGAACCTGGACCCATCCTATCCCATCCGAAATCTTACCATCAAATTACTTTCCCTTCTGCCTAAGGTGAATTATAATACTGATAATATAGTAAATTGGAATTTGTAACAACTACTCAATCTTTCCATGTCAATGTATTTATTTTCTTTTTTCCATGTTTTAACTTGTTATGTTGAATTCAAATGTGAAGGTTAAGTCTCATATTGTATAGGAATTGACAAGTTAATTACTATATAAATGAGGAAACTCTTCACAATCTTTAAAGTTTTAGGTTGAAGGTAGTGTCAAATCTATGTGTTCAAGTTTATTGTTTGAGTATATTCTCAATCCCATACAACTTAACAAAGCATTTATTAAGGATTATAACGATATTTTACTGATTTGACGCGTAGACTTTTATGCATATCAGTGTTACTAAAAATCATATTAGTTATCTTTGCAACAAGGGAGTTGGGGAGGAATAAAATTAACCTTACTTTATACAATATAATTAAAGATAATACAACATAGTTAGAAAATAATTTGACATGACAGTGATAGGAAATTTGAATATCAGTCCTTTGAAGCACATAAAATAAAATGAAAATAATAATAATAATTAAATGAAGAACAATAATACCTTTATTTTTTTGAAAAGATTGGGAATATTTTCATCATCAAAAGGAAGAGTGCCACAAAGAAGAGCATATAAAATTACACCACAGCTCCAAACATCTACTTCAGGTCCGACATACAATTTCCCAGAGATAACCTACCAAAAACAACGGTTTATCCTTGACACATTAATCACAAAAGCAAGTAAATGAAAAATTCTCTAAAGGAATATTAGTGACAATAGTATTAGGAAGCACAAACATCCCAAAGAAACAACGTGTTGCGTGTTAGACACGTCACTGACACGGTTGCAAAAAAAAAAGTGTAAAGAAAGAAAAACAGATGAAACATAGTAAAAATCAAGACTCTCAGTTACGGTTACAAAATTCTCTATTTTTATTAACTCTCCAACTGAAAGAAACGATAATTTAGCAAGATTGTGTTTATTTACATTTTTCTTTCTTTTCATGTCTATTTCAGATGAAAAATAAAGTACCTCAGATTCACCAACATTTTCTCATTATTTTACACTCTATCGAACAAGAGAAAGTGGAACTTTCCTTTCACTTCTGTGAACCCATGTCACTTTCCAATTAAACCAACAGACTTAACACTCTACTCACACATCTCTAACGTTCCTTTCCATGTCCGCATATCCATGCCAAGTGTTGTGTGTGGTGCTGGTTTGGGAATTGGTGCTTCATACATGGTAACAATAATATCTTGTTCCATTACAATCTAATTATTTAGTATTTACAAACATCTGGAGCTGCATAGTTAGAGCTTCCACAACTGGTCTTTAAAAAGTGACCATCACGCATTATATTGCCAAAGCCAAAATCAGCAATTTTGATATTAAATTTTTAGTCTAAAAGTAAATTTTCGGGCTTCAGGTCTCTGTGAACCACCATCTTCCTGTGACAGTACTCCACACCAGAAATTATCTGCTTCCATGACATAAGTTTGATTAAATAATTTGTGACAAGTACAAGTTTCTAAAGCTCACAAAATTAAAATACTACAAATTATACCTGTTGAAAAAAATGGCGGGCTTCATCCTCTTGCAACTTACCCTTCTTTACTATGTAATCAAAAAGGTCTCCAGATTTCATATATTCCATGACAACATATATATCTGTTGGGGTTTCTATGACCTCATAAAGTTGTATAATGTGATGGTGCATAAGCAATCTTAAAATTTTGATTTCTCTTCTTACTACATTGGAGATAAAATAAAAACATTATAACTTATAATCATATTTTATCATTAGCCACTTACCGGTAGCAAACATGAAAAATTTAAAAAGAAAAAAAATATAGTGTAAAAAGTTTTAGCATTTAATGTATTCAATCCCAATTTTGATTTTACCAATTAATATTTTAAAAGTAGATTAGAACTGTGATATTAAATACGGTAAAAAAAACTCTTATAATGTTAGTAAATAAGTATTAAACTTATTTAAAAATTATAACTAAAACGATTTGGCTATGAATCTCTAGACTCTGTATATTCAACAAATTGAAGGCAAAAAAAAATTATTAGTATACTTAATCCTATCAAAATTGAGGAATGCCTTATAGTCACTACTTAGCATTATAAACCATAATTGAGGCAAATTTCTAACACTAACCTATCAAAACTGAGGTGGCAAAAATGTAGAATTTGAAAACTATAGATAAAGCAATGAAGCTGGTATCGGTCGTGTGTACATACACATACGTATATACACAAACTTGTACTGAAAATATTGGAAAACTGAAAACAATTAAATGAGGTTGCACAGTTAGATAAACTGCAAATTAATATTATATGTATGCAAATGATTCACACCTTTTTCTTCCATTTCCATGTCTTGTATCTGTTGGCGGTTAAGGATCTTTATAGCAACTTTATGACCAGTGAGTACATGCTCTGCAATTTTCACCATGCTAAAGGACCCTATGCCAAGTGTTTTTCCCAACTTATAATTTCGCATAAACATGTCTTTACTTCCACCACCACCACCACTTGATCTCTTCATTTTTGTAATCTAGAGCCTAATTCAGAAAGAACCAACATGAAAAATCAGACACATAAAAGTAGATATATGATGAAGACTTGTGTCACCTATCAAATGAAACATCATACATTCAAGGATGGTAATAGATATAAAATGAGTAATGATGGAGATTAAGGAAAAGAAACTGAATACCTTTGTATGAGATGTGTATTCAAAGGCCTTCTATGCTGCATGAAATCAAAGAAATCGAACCACATCATTTAAATAATAAATAGTTTCCCTAATGCCGATAAAGTAATACCAAAGTACTGTTTCATTTATTCTTGCAAATTAAATAAATTTAAACAATTCAATGAGACTAGTTCAAAATTTCAATAGGTGTAGCTAATGACATTCAATGAGTTTTTGATCTCTTTAAAATATACTCTTGGATAGGGATCAGAAGTTTTAAGTATGATTAGACTCTAAATAGATTATAGATTATTGTTAATAAAAAAAAAATTGAACAATATTTTAGTACTATTCATTCAAGTTTCTTGCCTTTTCATCTTAGATAGTTACGAGTAACGGCAAAGAATAGAAATGCTAGAGCAGGCAATGAACTTTTCAAATATGACATTTTTTTAACTTAGACAAACAATATATTAAGTTTCTTCCACAAGATATGTGACATCATTCTAAATTTTTCATTTTTAATTTGTTTGCATTTACTTTCCATTAACTTTTTATTTGTTTCTTCTATATCTTTTCTTGACAGGTTTTATTGTATCTTTTATATATGTAAGCTGATACTTTTTCAGTAATTTATTTACTTATTTTTAGTTTCTGCAATTTAATATTTTTATTTTTGTCCTAAAGCAGTTTATATATATTTTTAAAATATTTTAAGTAGCATTTTTAAATTTAAAAGCATTACTAAAATGTTTTAAGGATTAATAAAATTAAAAATATGTCAAAAGGACAAAAAATATATTCTTTTCTATATTTTGTTTTTTTCCAAATTTTTAAATTTAATTTTTTTATATTTATTTAAAAATCAAATCAATAGAAACAAAAATATCATAGTTTTTGACAAATTAAAAAAAATAATAATCTTATAGATGTAGGATAGAGAGAATAAAATTAACAATAGCATATATGAAATTAAAAAAAACATGAAAATTAATAATAAAATGGTAAGACATACGTGGTTGAGGGGTCTACTTTGACCAACATATCAACGTATGTAAGAGTTCTTTATAAGACAGACAAATTTTGCCTTTATGCAATTTATTTTGTTTCTATGATCTTCTCTTTCTTATAACTACTGTCAGACCTTAGAAAAATAATATATATTTTTTATCATTAAAGTTGATCACTAATGTCAATCAAAATGTGTGGATGACATATGAAGAATAAGAAAATACTAGGTGCTATAAATTTTCTATCCATATTAGAACTCAAGTATTGCAAAATTTTCTCTACTTTGTACCTTATTATATTCTTTGTAGTAGAATCGTTGCAAGCACAAAGAATATGCTTCACCTTGCTTAATTAGCAATGAATCATGAATGGTGAATTAATAATTGTTTATTCACTTTAAAAATGTTTAAATTGTTCATAAGACATATAGAATTCGGCAAAACCAGTTTACAAGTTAATCAATAGCTCATAAGTTAGCTACTAGCAAATAAGCTTTTATCTTTTGAGTTATGAATTGATAAACTAATTAGTTTAAAAATATTTGGTAAAACTAGTTGATAAATATAAAATGACATAAAAGAATGTAACTATATTCAATTAATATAAAAATAAATAGTATAATATAAAAAAAATTTCATAAAATAGTAAAAAGAAAATAATAATTTCATTGATTGACTATGAGGTAAACACAGAGAGAAAAAAGACTTTGCCTATGTAAAATAGAAAATAGGTAGTAATAGGTAAAAAGAAATTGAAAATAATAAAAAAAATATATTAAAATATAAAAGATAGTGATAAAAGAAGAATTTAATTGATATATACTGTCAGTGTAAAGGATTTTTACACTGACATTCAATCATGTCTTTTCATTTATGTGACTTTTAGAGTAGTAATAAGTAAAGTCAATAAATCTACTATAAATGAAGGTTGTGATTAACTGTCAGTGTAAAAATCTTTACAATAACAATGTATACCAATTAAACTCATAAAAGAAAATTATATAAATTACAAGCTACTAGCTAGCTAGTTACATTAGCTTATAAGCTAAAAACTCTTAAAAGAAACTATTTGAAATATCTTACAAAACACTTGTATTGGTTAAACAGCTTATAAAATAGTTAAATAAGCTAATAGTAAGTTTATTAAAGTTACCCAATACCCTCATTGTGTTTTTGTCCAAAAGGTATTCTTGTGCGATGCTCTTCTGCCACGTGGAAGCTCTTTTGATTCAGTTCTAGAATTCTAGAACTAGAACAATACTGTATTCATACCTTAAATAAGCTTCTTATCAAATCGGTCCAAACATATAAAATCCATGTCATGTTGGGTGGCTCGTCAATTTCATATTCTTTAATTGTCTATTTCAGAAAGAAAAATGTTTACACTAAACTTGAAATCTCTTTAACAAAACTAGGTACCTGTATAATAAAAAAAGGGGGGATACAGTACAAGTTAAAAGAAAAAATAAAAAGAAATAATGAAATAAAATAAACAAATATAAAAACAACATCTGCCGTGCACTGTAGGCCAAAACTCTCCACCAGTCTCATACTTTGCCAAAACTATTTTCTCTATGTAACTTATTTTTACAAGTATTTTAATTTTTAATTAAAATTTAATATTTCCCTTTTATTTTATAATTTTTTAATAATTTTATATGTCTCTTACAATTGTTTTGGATGTCTAGAATATTAAGATCTCTTACAATTAAATCAATTACAAACTTAAAAATATCAATCCCCCCAGTCTTGATATCTGATTAGGTGTTCATGATTAATTATTCATAATGACAATCACAGAAAGGAAGTAATTAAATAAAAAATACATTATTTTCACTTTTGTGTTCATGATTAATTATAATGATTAGGTGTTCATGATTAATTATTCATAATGACAATCAAAGAAAGGAAGTAATTAAATAAAAAATACATTATTTTCACCTTTGTGTCCTAAAATATGTTTTTCATTGAAAATAAATTCAAACGGTTAACACACTGAAAAGCAAAATTATATAGAGCCAGAATTTGCCAAATGTTGAAACAAGTGTTGCAAAGTACAAATTGCTAATGAAAAAAACGTATTAGGGGCTAATGTAAATCCAATACCAAAAATAAGACTAGTGGAAATTTAATACAAGAGGGCTAAAAAAACTGAAGCATTATTTTGGGCATTTCAACTTAATGCAAATTTACAACTTTGAGAAAGGAATTACATTTTTAAGTGGAATTAAAATACTCTACATTAAAATGGCGAAATTATTTCCAAATTTACAGAAATTCTATAAGGAGTTTTTTCAAGAAAAATTAAGGAATTTCAAATGGAATAAAATAAAACTTATGTATAATGAAAATTAAATTGTTATTTAAACACAAGAAATTAAAATTCCTTCATCTAAACTATTTTAGAAATGAAAGAAAAATAATCCAAATAATAAATTCTCAAACATTTTAAATGCAAATATTGAAATATTTTTATCCAAACACTAATTTAAGTGTTGACTTAGGGCATGTTTGGAAACGCAATTTCATACCTTCACACTATGGTTGAAGTATAAGTTCCAAACAGACAAAGGTAAATGTGTTTAGATTCACATACCACGGTTACCGACACGATATATAAACTCAATTGTTTTTAATAAAAAAAAAATGCAGGTTCTTAAAAATCTAGATTGTTTACTTCATGAGCCCGACAAGCCCCTACATTTATATATATATATATATATATATATATATATATATATATATATATATATATATATATATATATATATATATATATATATATTTAAAAATGTTTCTCTCGTTTTGTATTCCTATCATTTATCTTTTTCTTATTATCATTCAAATTACATATTTTCAAACCATTCCCATGTCTATAAGTATACTACTCAAATTTAAAATAAACAGTGTTCCAAAAAAATACCACCTCATATCCTAAGCAAATATTAATCACACTCTTCCTAATATATATTAATAATACTTTTAATTCTTAACCAATGGGCTAAGATTACTTACTATCAGTCAGGATTCATCCTAATTCATTTATAACAATTTTCTAGTAACATGGAAATACAATACAACTCATGAAGGTAGAAAAACGAGCAAGGGATGCATAAAGGATAATCAACAACCCACCTTACTCATCACATAGCCATACATAACACATGGATCAAGCAGCTTTGATTAATCGTAACTCTTTAAGACTGCCTGAAAAACATACTCAGTTTACATGGATTCTAAAATACATAAACTACGATACGACCGTCAAATAAGATGCATCCATAAGAGGAGATGTAATTGAGTATGGAAGCGGGGAGAAAATGCTTATCTGCAAGCACATGTTCAGTGCAGCCTAGGCAAACAACCCCTCGGCTTCCAAGTGACAGACATAAGCAGTCTATTACAACACTAAGTTCAATACAATGGATGTCTTTGTTGGAGGCGAATGCTTTCATAAAATTCTCAGGGAATTTCACAGGATTGAGACAGGCCTGGTCAGACACCATGATTAAGGAAGCAAATGCCATATTTAGGTTGCCTCAATCATGATAATAGCCCATAAAAACTGGGGGTATGCTAAAAAGTACAAACAGATAGATATACCCATACTGAAAGGGCACCGATATGTACAATGTAAGCTTATTCACATGCAACACAAGACACCTCAAGGCCTCCTTTGTTACTTGTAAGCTTTACACTAGAGAACACGAAGCTGTGAAAGGAAAGCAGCACAGAGATCCAAGAAAAGAAACTGTGGACCCTGGACCCTTTGAAGATCAAGCAGATACTTCTCCTCACGAGTTTTGTAAAGCTGTCAAGGAAATTAACACGACTTTGAGAATGTTCAAGTAAAAAAAAGAATATTTCTATCCTATACAAGCTAGAAGAGCTTCAGAGTTTCTCTACTGGATTACAGTAGAAGAGCTACCAAACATTATTCTAGCTTTGGATCCAAACAGACCATTAGTCATACAACAGAATCTCATTTTCCATATGTATGTAATGCTAGCATATTTGCAATGAAAGGATTATTATATCGTACACCCAAAGAGCCAAAGAATAACACTAATTGTCTTGTACGCAAAAGGATTTGTTTGTTTGTTGTTGTCTAATATTCAAAAACAAAAGAAAAGGAGGTGGGGGAAGGGAAATAGACTGAGCATCCTTCAACCACGGTTCTTAAAACAATGAAAATGAAAAAGATCATACTAGGCCTGTAATTAAACACATCATTTAAATCCAAGCATAATAGATATTATCCCCATTTCTAAATATAACAATCTTTTAACTAATTAACACCGTTTAAGGAAGTTGGTTAATTTATTTAGTAATATTAAGTTTGTTAACAATATATATTATTTTTCAAAATTGCTGTTAAAATTATCGGGACTCATCATCTCACTCTTTCCACTAGATGACTTTCTATCTAATTAATTAATTGGTGCTAGTCATCTTTTGTAATTCTCATAAGAGAGATAATGATTTATCTATATAATATATAGTCTTTATTGTAAAATAATTTTTTGGTAAAAAATTAATTAATGCAAAAGACAACTTGAAAAGAGTATGATAAAAGAGAACATATAAATTTAAAAAAAAAAAAAAAAAAGAGTTATCTTTAGGTACAGAGGCAGTAATAGTATTATGATTATCAGGACAATTACCTGCACTTCAAACTTGACTACATTTGACTTGGAAATGGCTTCATTTTCAATAATGCCGGAATCATTTCCAAAGTAATGATTACTATGTACAGAATTGTTAATCATTCCTTCATGATGACCAGGAATGCTAGCAACCCATCTGCACTTCATGTTATAGTGTCCAATCTTCTTCCAACAAACATTTAATTCTTGCAGAGCTTTAAGGACCTCAGTCATTATTTCACGTGGTTGGGCTCGAGACTATCATAAGTTAACAAACATAACCAACAAAGACCTCAGTCATAAGCAACCAACAGAACTTCAATATTTCTGATAGAAACTGTTAATAATGGAAAATTGCTAGCAACACAATAATACACAATGATTAACTGAAATTTATTTGTAATGACAAAATCTCACTTCTTAGTTAATGAGCTTCACTCATGATTCTGTAATTTAAAATAATTTTTAACTAATAGTAGACTCTATTAAAACGAGTGCATTGCTAGAACTCTTCATTAAAAATGACAATTTACAAACTACAGGTTGCATACATAACACCTTCAATCAACAAATTTGATATCTTGCTCATAAGAGAGATGGAAGCATATCAGGCAATAATCATTTCGTTAAACTGCAAGGAACCATCATGGTGATGGTAGTAAAACTAAATACACAAGGCAGGAAACAAAACGCTTGTTATGGAATCAGGTACATTATGAAAACAGCTGACAAGTGAAACATTTCACCTGAAGCCCAAGGGCCCATTTTCTATCAACTGGGAACTGCTGTCTCATGCCTACTGCTTGATAATCCATATACCCTGTGCTGTGATGTCCAACAACTGGAGAAGCAACTTCACCGGAATGGATACGATTGAAACCAGCATCCTATGCAGTTACATTA
Source organism: Psophocarpus tetragonolobus (assembly GCA_037954015.1). Lineage (NCBI taxonomy): Eukaryota > Viridiplantae > Streptophyta > Magnoliopsida > Fabales > Fabaceae > Psophocarpus > Psophocarpus tetragonolobus. Next base: position 27,694,641 of record CM075696.1, on the reverse strand, counting down.
TAAAAGCAAAACTAATAAGCCCATCCCATTTTAAAAAGGCACAAGAATGTAATATCAATAATAGAAAACCTACAATTTCATGGTTACATTACAAACTCCATAAAATGCTGGTATAGAAAGTTGTGTAAATAATTTAAATCACTATGCCACTAAACCTCTAACTTTTACCAAAGTTAGATATATCATTTCATGTGTTTAACCAATTCTTACTTGCGATATGAAGAAATGCAAGTAGCTGAGAATTTGATGTTGTCTTGATAATCTTGCTTTCTGATTATATAGTATAATAGTAATTTTTACTTTATTATCATTCTCCTTTTTGAGTTCATGCTAACTTTGTATATTTTCAACTTAGATTTCCACTCTAACTGAAATATTACAGAAAACTTAGTACTTGTTTAGCAACAGTTTTATAAAATTGTTTTCAGTAATTTAGTATTTAAAAACTAAAAAACTTGATTCGTTACTGTTTTCTTTGAAAAGTTTCCAAAATCAATTTTGGTTTTAGTTTTTAAAAACTAAAAAACAGGAATAACTACAAGTAATTTTGCTTTTCAGTTTTTTATTTTCATTTTGAAAACTCAAAATACAATAAAAATATGTTGTTTTTTGCTTTTCATTACTGAAATTTCAGTAAATATGAACAATTTATTTTCATTTTCACATCTTCAAAACAATTTTCAAATAATACTTAGCAAACAAGTTTTTTTTTTCTCTTCTTCTAGAAAATAGTTTTTGAAAACTATTTTTTATAACTCTTTTCAAAAACTAAAAAGCAAAATCAAACCAATCAAGCTTTTAAAATCCATCAATTGAAATTACTCTAACTAGTAGAAAGAGAGGCACTTTGTGCCTCTGAAGCTGTTTTTAAAATAAATAAATAAAAAGTAGTTACAAAAAATTAAGAGCAGCTACATAGTGAAAATTCTATGAGAGATAACAACAATTATACATAAGGGTAATTTAGGAATAGAAAATGTGTACACCAAAAGGGATAGTTGCCTTTATTAATAGTTATAGATAACTTACACTATTACATCTTATAAATGTAACAATTTTTCATTTGAGCTTGTGCATATGGATGTCATGTCAAAATGTTTTACTTAATATAAAAAAAATTAATAAACTATGTTTACAAGTCTTTTTATTAATATGTACACAAAAATAAAAATAAAGGTAGCCCATGCACTTGTACAGGTAAAGTATCCAGTTAATTGGAAAATGAACCAACCATTGTCTCTTGAAATTCAGCTCCAAGATAACCACTAGAAACACGAAACCGGTTGTCCAATAACAAATAGTATGTTACAGTACCCTGAAATACATGGACAGTGATAAGAGACAATCTGACAGGTACACTTGAGGTGAAAATGAGGATCACAAACCTCATTTTGTATCCTGTTACGAAGAGATTCAACCAATTGATTCCTGTCAAATCCCATATTAACCACTTCCTGAAGAATCTCCTCGTCAATCTACAAAACCATGATATTCATTGATTTTTCTTTTTAGATTGATAATAACATATCAAGTAACAAACACCATAATGCCTGCATTACTTATTGGTGTGATGTTGAACTTTGAAAATAAACACAGAAACCCATTAAAACAGTTAGCATGGTACAGAAATGCAAAAAGAAACCAAAACCATAAAGGCAGATGCTGATAGGGATACTAATTTATGGGGCAAGATGGGACTTGGGAATATTATTGTATCTGGACCCAAGAAACATGTGATCCATAATTTCCAAATACTTAAAAGGTAACAAAATGACGTAAGGGAATTTGTTATGCTGAGTTGGCAATTCGCTAATTCAGTTAGTTGTCTTATTTACTTATTTGACAGAGAATAACTTTCTTAAAGGACCCAAGGGTTTGTTGTGACCTTGAAAGAGCTTTGGCTCAGTTCTTTAGAATTAAATAACACACATACACTGGTTTCTGTTATTGGAAGTCCTAACAGATGACTTGCAAATCTACTCAATACTTAAAACCAAGCACTTTGATATAAAGGTAGTACATGGAGACAACACAGTATTAACAAAAAAAAGTGCAAGCTTGTGCAGCGCCACCAGACTAATTTCAAGGGTGAAAGGTTATTTACAAAAGGAAAATGAAAAATATGATGAAACACGGAACTCTTTCGCATCAGCTCATATATGATTCAGCAAATGGCGAATTTCACCTCACAACCAATACAACTGGATTAATGCAACCTTAACAATTATAACAGCATAGTTCCAAATGCATTGACATACAGGTTTTTCTGCAAAAATTTTGGCAAGTGACAATAACGTAGAATTAAATATTACAAAATAAAAACTATTGTATTATGTATTAACTAAAAATTTACAAAAAAGAACACCAAAAACGAGTAAAAACCAAACCTTTTTGGCTTGTTGCAGTGTATCAGGAGGTGGCACTGCTAAATAACGCGGCAGACGAACTTGGAACCATGGGTGTTGACGTATCTCAGGTATGGTCATCCTCTTCATGGGATCCACTACAAGCATTCTTGGTATCAAATCTCTAGCACCAGGTGATAGATGACTAGGAAGAGTGTATATCCCACCCTATGAGCAATAGTAATTAGTGAGGTACACATCAGAAGCAAAACTGAATCTGTTATCAGACATCTTTGATTGTAGGGATAAGCAATGGATGCATCCACAATTATCATCACATTTTAACATACAAGATTGGACTACCTTATATGTTGAAATAATCAGAGCAATATAGATGCCAAAACACACAAATATGAGAATGAGACCATGGCTGGAACAAATAAGTGATAAAATAAAATATAGGATGAGAAGCATGATAAATCATGATCCTATTACGTTGAGGAAACATGTTGAAAATTTCACATCGACTAGTGATATTGGTCAATTAATATTATATATGTGAGGTGAAAACCTCATCTTACAAACCGATTTTGTAAGTTTGAATTAGGCCTAAATTCATCATTTTTAATATGATATCAGAGTCTATCCTAACAGATTTATTGTTGGATCTATCATGTCACCCGCTGGCCGCTATTAGGCCATTCCACCTACAAATGTCCATTCATTACAAACTTCACACTCGAGATGTTCAGTCCTCAGCGTGAGGGGGTGTGTTGGAGATTTCATATTTACTTACAATCAACTTATCTTTGCAACAAGGGAGGAATACAATTAACCTACATTTAAACAAAGCAGTTAAAGATATAATAACTATTGACCTAAAAGGTATTGAGCCATTCTGGAATAGTCTTAATTTCCTCAGAAGAAGGACAATGCCAAGCTCAAAACCAAGTAAGAAAATAATTTGGCATGACAATGGTAGGAAATTTGAATATCAGTCCTTTGAAACCCGTAAAAAGAAAAAAGGAAAGTAATAATAATTAAATTAAGAACAATAATACCTTTATTTTTTTGAAGAGATTCGGAATATTTTCATCATCAAAAGGGAGAGTGCCACAGAGAAGAGCATATAAAATTACGCCACAGCTCCAGACATCTACTTCAGGTCCAGCATACAATTTCCCAGAGATGACCTGTCAAAAAATTGGTTATCCTCGATACATAATCAGAAAAGAAGGTAAATGTAAACTCTCATAAGTAATAGTAGTGGTAATAATGACAATAATAATAATAATAATAATAATAAAATCCTGCTCCATTACAATCTAATAATTTACCAACCTCTGGGGCTGCATAGTTAGGGCTTCCACAACTGGTCTTAAGAAAGTGACCATCACGCATGATATTGCTCAAACCAAAATCAGCAATCTTGATATTGAATTTTGAGTCCAAAAGTAAATTTTCAGGCTTCAGGTCTCTATGAACCACCATATTCCGGTGACAGTACTCCACACCAGAAATTATCTACATCCATAACATAAGTTTGATTAAATAATCTGTAACAGGCAAAAATTTCTGATTTCTGAAGCACACAAAAAAATATTACACTATACCTGCTGAAAAAAATGGCGGGCTTCATCCTCTTGCAACCTACCCTTCTCTACTATATAATCAAAAAGCTCTCCAGATTTCACATATTCCATGACAACATATATATCTGTTGGGGTTTCTACGACCTCATAAAGTCGTATAATGTGATGGTGCATAAACAATCTTAAAATTTTGATTTCCCTTCTAACTGCAACAAATTGGAAATAAAATAAAACATTATGACTTATAAGCATATTTTATCATTAGCCACTTACCAGTAGCAAACATTCAAAATTTGAAAACCGTAGCTAAAATGGTTCACTATCAATCCCGGGAGCAGGATGACCAGTATTTAGATCCCTATATAGATTTATATAACTAGATACATATAATATATATGTGCTGGAAATAAAGAATTGATTACAAGGAAATATAATATATATATATAAATATTGTTAGAGGGAAACAATAGAACATGTATTTCTATTGTTTGAATATACAAAAGGGTGTAGTTGGCTATTCCAGTGCCAAGCCAAGTACAAGTTTAGACAGTGGGCTTCACTAATCCAGTAAAACTTGGCTGCGAAGCCATTGTAAAGGAGAGAAGAAAGCTGGACAGAAGAAGAAGAAAAAGGGTGCTGGGCTGGTTCGCTGGACCTGATGGAACTCACTGGATGTTTCTGGGAGGCTTGATGGAAAAAATCCGTTGTTGGGTGCCTTAGTTCAGAGCTTTAATGTGTTGAACTTGAAGGAGCAGGAAGAAGAATGCATGAGTGAGAGAGCAACATACATAGCTTAAACCGTAAGCTTTGGGGTAAAAAGGTAAGTTTTTACCTATTTACCCTTCATTTAAAAACTCAGAGCCTCTCAAGAACAAACTGTATCACTTAAGTTTTTTTAAAAAAAAAAACAAAACAATGTGTGATCTTAGTTCCCTAAGAGTTGACATCAAGACAGCCACACACTACAACGGTTCACTCAGCCTTCAGACATTGGCAATCAAGTAATCAACTCTAATTGGCTGCAATTAAGACAGGCTACAGATGATCACAATTAAGGCCTATCAATAGCATCAGTTAAAACAAGTCACACTTATATTCCGGAAATACAGAAACAAAGAAACTCCACAATCAAATCTAGATACTAGAATAAATAAATATCTGACAGAATAAAACCATCTCTATCAAGATGACAGATACATTTTATGTTCTGTTCCTTGGCTAAGAAAGCATAAAATCCCAATCTTCTCACCACTTTCTCTTTGCTTTGAATAGCTATCCCTTCATACTCAAGGGATGAAGGAACAAATTTCCAAAATTAACCAATCAAAACTTTGTGGTAGCAAACATGTAGAATTTGAGAACTATAGATGAAGTGACGTAGCTATCATTGTGTGTGTGTGTGTGTAAGCGCATATGCAGACATGTATACATAAAATTATACTGAAAAAATTGGAAAACTGAAAACAATTAAATCAGGTCACACAATCAGATAAACTGTAAAGATTATATCTAGCCAAACTATTCAGACCTTTTTCTTCCATTTCCATGTTTTTGATCTTGTGGCGGTTAAGGATCTTTATAGCAACTTTATGACCAGTCAGCACATGCTCTGCAATTTTCACCTTGCCAAAGGACCCAATGCCAAGTGTTTTTCCCAACTTATAATTTGGTAGAAACATGTCCACACTTCCACCACCACGGCCAGTTGATCTGTCCATTATTATAATCTAGATCCAAATTCAGAAAGGAAAAACATGAAAAATCAGACATATAAAAGTATATAAACATAAATGAACAAAATAAAATTAGCTTGAAGACTTGTATCACATATCAAATGAAACATAAATAGAGGGATCATAAGTAAAATGGTCAAAAAAAGCCAAGGGTTTTTGTAACAATTGTACAAATTCAATTCTCATCCCAAGCATAGCTTTAGAGTGAGTTTATATAATCACACCTTGACTGGGGTGAGGGAGATTAAGGGAAAGAAAAGGGGGTTTTGAATACCTATGGCCAAGATGTGTATTCAAGACCCTTATATGCTGCTTGAAATCAAAGAAATCGAATCACATCATTTAATTAAAGATTTTCCGAAATGCCGCTAAAGTTAACACCCAGTACTGTTTCATTTATTAGTGCAATTAAAGAAAAGATTTAAATGATATTTTAGTCCCTGTTCATTAAAGTTCCTTAACTTTTTGTCCCTATAGTTTTTTTTTTTTGTAGTTATCATCTTAGATAGTGACGTGTAGCGGCAAAGAATAAAAATGCTACAGCAAGTTATGAAGCACAGACACCTCTTCTCATGACGTGTTAGACACTTTCCAATATGACATTTGTTAGACACGTGTTGTGAACACCCCTCCATTGTGTCGCAACTAAAAATATTTTTTTTCATGATGGACACCAGTGTTGTCAAATGGCGGCCATGGCGGCACCATGGCGGAATTGCGTGGCGGTTTTTCAACAAAACGCCACAGTATGGCGGTCGCGTTGCGGCGTCCGAATTGCGGGTCATGGCGGCCGCCATGGCCATCGCGTGCATGGCGGCAACGCGGGCCATGGCGGAATCTGGCCGTTTTTTTAAAAAAAAAGGCTTTCGGGTCGCCGACCCGACCCAGAAGAGTTTTTAACTCTTTAAACCCTAAAACAACCGTTACTCACCTTCACACGCACCTGAGAGCCTGAGAGAGAGGAGACCGGCAGCAACCGACGACCACGCGACGCCAACGGGGACGCGACGGTGAGAAACAGTGACGCGACGACGAGAAACAGCGACGCGACGGCGAGAAACAGCGACACGCGGCGAGACAGTCACGTGACGAGACGAGGGACGAGAGAGCGACAGTCGACGGTGACAGCGAGACAAGCGAGAAACAGCAACGCGACGCAACAAGCACTGGCCGGTGACGCGACTGAGACCGGCGACGGCGACAGGGACAGGGACGCGCGACGTGACAGCGACGGCAACGGCGACACAGACAGGGACGCGCGACGATCGGGTTTTTTTCGCTTCTCTGATTCTCTGTTATTTCTGCTTCTGCTGACTGTTTTTTTTTTTTTTTAACTTTTTTATTTGTTTTAAATAATTTTTACATTATGTAAAAATTATTAATTGTGTTATTTGTGGAGAAGTTGCTCTGTTTTATTGATGAGTAACTCTATCTTTGTTAATTTTTTTTAGTATTAGTACACTACAATTGTTGAGCAAGTTTTGCAATGACTGAAACACCAACAACAACCCCAACTCCAACAGATTCAAGGGTTAGCTCTAGAACAGACCCCGGTTGGAAATATTGTCACCAACTAAATGAAGCTGACACAAACACAGTTGTTTGTAATTTCTGTGGAAAAGTTATGAAGGGGGGAATAACAAGAGCGAAGGAACATATCATGGGGAAGAAAGGGAACGTGGCAGCTTGTAAAAAAAGCCCACAACATGCAAAGGATGAACTTTGGGGACTTTTAACTAATAAAAAGTCTATAGCAACTTCAGTTGATTTGCCTATCAACATTAGAGAAATGGACTTTGCTCCCATTGGATGTGATGATGATGAACCAGATGAATTTGAGGACTCTAACAATAATGTAGTTGTTGCCAAAAAAAGTATGGCTAGAAAAGGGCCAATGGACATGTTTTGCATAAATCCACTACAAGGAGTTAATAAAAAACAAAGGGAGAAAGTGCGACAAATGAACATAAAGGAGGCATGTGACAAAAAAATAGTGGAAAAGGTTCATCAGTATATTGCTCGCTTTTAGTATCAAGCTGGGATTGCATTCAACCTTATTAAGTTGAAGAGTTTTGAAGATATGGTAATTGCTATTGGTCAATATGGACCAAATTTGCCCATTCCTAGTTACCATGATATTAAAGTTCCACTGTTGAAGAAAGAGATGGAATATACTGAAGAGTTGATGAAAGGCCATAGGGAGCTATGGGTGAAGCATGGATGTTCTATCATGTCTGATGCATGGACTGATAGGAAACAAAGATGCATCATTAATTTCTTGGTGAACTCTCAAGCTGGGACAATGTTTTTTAAGTCTGTTGATGCTTCTGATTATGTCAAAACTGGAGAAAAGATTTTTGAGTTAATTGATTCAGTTGTGGAGGAGGTTGGAGAGCAAAATGTTGTGCAAGTGATCACTGATAATGGGAGTAATTATGTGTTGGCTGGTAAGAAGCTGGAGGAGAAAAGGCCACACTTGTTTTGGACCCCCTGTGCAGCCCATTGCATTGATCTAATGCTTGAAGATATTGGGAAACTTCCATTGGTTAGGAAGACAATTAGAAGGGCAATCGCACTAGTTGGGTTTATCTATGCCCATTCTAGTACTTTGAGCATGTTGAGAAGTTTTACAAACAAGAAGGAGTTGGTGAGACCTGCAGTGACTAGATTTGCTACTTCTTATCTCACATTGGAAAGACTTCATGTTCAGAAAATCAATATTAGAACTATGTTTGTTTCCAGTGCATGGACATTAAGCAAGCTATCAAAAGAAGCTAAGGGAAAAGAAGCTATGAAAGTGGCACTCATGCCTTCTTTTTGGAAGAATGTGGTATATACCCTTAAAATTATGGCACCACTTGTAAAAGTGCTTCGTCTTGTTGATGGGGAAAGGAAACCATCAATGGGTTATATTTATGAAGCAATGGACAAGGCAAAAGAAACCATCATGAGGTCATTTAACAACAATGAAAGCAAATACCAAGATGTGTTTGCTATTATTGATAAAAGATGGAATTGTCAACTTCATAGGCCATTACATGCAGCTGCCCACTTTCTTAATCCAGAGTTCTTCTATGACCACATGGAAATGGAGTTTGATTTTGAAGTCACGAATGGGTTATATGAATGCATTAAGAAGTTGGTTCCGGAAGTAGATGTCCAACATGCAATTCTGACCGAGTTGCACCTTTACAAAACTAAAGCTGGTCTTTTTGGACATGAATACGCTATGCATCAAAGGAAATCTCATTCTCCTAGTAAGAAACTTCTACTAATTTATTTTATGGAAGTTTTAATTTTATAAATCCTAAACTTACAAGCCATGCTCTTCTATGTAGCTTATTGGTGGCGAATGTATGGCTCCAATGCTCCGAATTTGCAAAAACTAGCTATAAAGATTTTGAGCTTGACTTGCAGTTCCTCAGGTTGTGAAAGGAACTGGAGTGTATTTGAGCAGGTAATTCCTTAAGCTAATTTTATTTTATTTAAATTTCATGGTCAAGTTTCATTTGACCTTTATTTATCCTACTTATGTAATGTTTCAGATTCACTCCAAAAAAAGAAATAGGCTTGAGCACCAGAAGTTGCATGACTTGGTGTATGTTAAATACAACCAACAACTTAAGCACAGATATAATGCTAGAGATGAAATTGATCCAATTTCTCTCAATGACATTGATGCTTGCAACGAATGGTTAATTGGAGAGATGGATGATGCTACAGATGATGGAAATGAGTTGGTGTTTGATAATGATGAAAGTTTAAAGGGCAACTGTGTATGAAGCTTCAGGGGTTGGAGAGCCTAGGATCTATACTAGGCGTACCAAGAAAAGAAAGGACCCAACAAATGATGGTGCCCAGACATCTAAAAGGCAAGCACTAGAAAAAAATAACCAAGTTCAAGTTCAACAAGGAGATGAGGATGAGGAGTTTGAGGAAGGGGAGTCTGAAGAAGAAGCAATCAGAGCTCATTTTGACAATGACAAGTCAGATGACGATGAGGAAGAAGGATATGCTTCTCTTGATGATGATGAGAAGAATTTAGATGAGGGTTATGTTGGAGTTAATGAAGATGAATAGGTTTTAGGTTTTGGAAAGTAGAAATTGTTTTTTGTTTGTTTTAAGTTTCATGACTTTGATTAATTTGAATTTTAGATCATGTTTTAATTTGAATTTTAGATCATGTTTTCAGTTGAAGAATATTAGGTACTTTTAACATTGTATTGATTTAGTTATATGAGACTATGAGTGTTGTTTTCATTGTTTTTTTAATTATATTTCATGTTTTATATTCTCTTTTTGTAATTTTTTAATTTATATTTAGTATTTTGTTAATGTTTATAACTTTATATATAAAAGTATTACTATTTTTTAGTCCGCCATAGCGTCCGCCATTTCCCGCAACGCCATCCGCTATCGCCATATGACATTTTTTTGGCAAACCGCCATAGACCGCCATCCGCCATAGATAACACTGATGGACACCCTTTAACAAAGAGCGGACATGAGCCAACACCTGCTCTTTGCTGAACACAGTTAGAATTTTCATTAGGGCTTAACACAACTCCGAAAACTAACTCAAAAGGTGAGGTTGTCCCCTCTTATATACACTAATTTTGTCATATCACTAATCGATGTGAGATCTCCAACAAACAATCCTATCATAAAAAAATAAGTTAACTTATATTATGAATATTGTGAGCTTCAGAATTTTTTTGTTCATGTTAAAGTCAATGCTTCATAGATACATGATAGCTTCGATTGTAATACTCTCTCTGTTCCTAGTGAAGTTTCATCTAAGGTTAAATCAGAGTAACCAAGGAAGTTATTAAAAAGTTTCTTATTAAAAGGGAATTTTGTGGATAAAATCCATGTTGAAATATTTCTCAATGGAAAATATCACTTACTATTAGTCAATAGATAGATAATAAATGTATCATTAAAAGAAATTAATATTACATTGAATTCTAAGAACAACAGTTAACAGGAATAAAAAATTTCCAAAAATACGATAGTTAAATACGAACATTTGTTTTCAAAAATAAAGTTAAAAAGGAATGGAAAAAGTATAATACAAAGTAAATTATGTATCATGTATACAACACATAAGTACTCAGAAACCAAAATTAAAGAAATTTATGATAACTAATAAGTTGCAGTTTACACTTACACACAATCACTATCAATCTAGGAACAACAAGAACATAGTAATGTTAAATAGAAAATGAAAGATGCTGATGAAATTAATAAAAAAAAGAGAACATAACAAATCAAATAACAATTGGCAGAATATGAACTAGGATTGGAACACAAGGAAAAAGTTCTGTAAAGTATGACCGAACTGAAGTTAAAACAATGGTAACTTTTTGTGCAAAGGTTAAGGAAGGTTTCAAATCATGTTATGTTTTTTCAAGAAACTATGCATTAGAAAATAGGGGAGAAATCAGAATTTTAAACCCCCCCCAAAAAAAAAACAAAAACTCTAGACAGCATTTAGGGGTAAAAATGGAATTTTGAAGCTTATATCATGGTAGCACCACTACAGCATGCAAAAAGCCATTATTTTGGCCACTATTTGAATCCCAACAAAAAAAGCCTAAAAACCTGACCCTATCCATGCCCTGAAAATTGACAAAAATGGTCACCCACCTAAAACCCAGATCAGTCATATTTTCTCAAACAATGAGTACAAGTCGTAAGTTGCAACCTACCCCACCTGACCACCTCTTATGAATTTTGAGCAACCACCTAGTGATGAACTCACCAGCAACACTGATTGCTGACATCAACCCTTCTCCAACACCCTCCACTTTGTTATTTTGCTTGGTTTCTCTAATTCATCTCTTCCTGTGACCTTGCTCTTGTTTCTTTGTACCTCAACCTTGCTCAGCCATCTCTAAACCTCTTCTGAACGTTCAACAATACCTCCATATTACAGTTTTATTTCTTCAATTATACAGACACATGTTAAGAAGTCCCATATCGCCTGCCTCAATTCTTGGGATGCAACTTATATATCTGATGGGCAACTTCACTTAATGTCAATTAGTTTTATGATGAAATCTACCGGGAGTCTCGTGTTAGGAAGTCCCATATAGTCTATCTCAATTCTTAGGAGACAACTCAAATTATTTGATGGGCAACTTCACTTTATAGTTGATACCGATTTTAAGATAAAATCTAACACGTTGTCAGAGCCTATAGCCCGTCTTGGTTAATCGTCTATTTCGGTAGGCTCACTTCCCTTGGCAAGCATTTGTGGAAGGTGTTAGGAAGTCTCACATCATTTGCCTCAATTCTTGAGGTGTAGCTTATATATCTGATGTGCAACTTCACTCAACTTCACTTAATGTCAATTGGTTTTAAGAGGAAATCTAACAATAATACATGTATGTCATGCTTCTGCCATACAGTACAATGGCATTTACGAATTTTTATATGGTAGATTTTTGGCTAGCCACTATAGTTTGCCACTGATAACACTGGCTCTAGATCTGATTTTCATATTAGGAAGCTTCCAATCTTTGGAATAATTTGTATGATGTTCATGGAGAGCATTGGATTTGTCACAACTCCCACAAATCCTCAGCAGTTCTTTTGTACTAAGTTGAGAGGTTTTGGAAGACACCAAAAAGCTTTGGAACTGCACTCAGTTTGCAGTTCTTTGGTGTATAGAAAGAAAGCTCAAATTTTTTTTAGTCAGCAATCTTCTTTTGAGCTCATTAGGTATTAAGTAGTTTTTGTAGCTTCCATCTGGTAGTCTTCTAATGTTCATTTTATGGGAGTGCCTTTGTTGTTATAACTACACATCTTAGAGCTCATACACGAGCGCATCTCATTAATATATCTCCTCTCTGTCCTATAAGCATTTAGGGTCTTACAACATACAACCACCCTGATCGATGGCCTAACTGTTTAACCAAGTGATGACACCAAGACAGATTTCATTCGTTAACCCACCGGTGACCACTTCTTTATAGTTTATATTTTATATAGTAAGGTTGTGGTCCATTCAGCCGGATATCCTTAATCATCGTGTCTATGACAAATGAAGTGACCTCACTATAAGAAATAGCTGGAGTATGAAGTGGATATCTAGTTGTGGAAGCTTTTACTCGAGGGGGTGCCATCAAGGTTGTCAGTGAGGTTATATGGCGGATGGAGCACTTTTATGGCAGACAAAAAACTATATATATTTATGATTTTATATACATATAATTGTGAATGAAAGAGTGTGATGAGACGGTATGGATACCACTATAAAAGAAGGAGATCTTGTCAAACACACTCAATCTCGTAATTGGTCTATTCTGATTCTGATTAAGAATTTGGCTCAGAAAAACGCCTAGGAGAGATTGACATGCTTTGTTTCATGGTTCTTGATCTTTGCTGTTTTGGCATTTTTCCCTTTTAAACTTCACTTTGTTGTTTTTTCCCTTTGATATTTTTATCCTTTAATATTATTGTATCTTTCTCTTCTCTCTTAAAAAAATCTTTGTTTATTAAAAGAAAGGACTGGTCCCATTTTTCCATAAAAGGGGTAGATCCGTATAGATTTCTCCTAAATCGTAAGAACAAAAACCAAAAATGGATGCAAACTATAGGAGCTAAATTACTTTAAAACTTTGAACCTAAAGACAATAATCCTAACTTACTGTGTTTTAATATTATTGAGATTCTACATTGATCAGAGATATGGCTAATATCATCAAATCCATCGAAAGGCACACTTCTAGAAGCACTTAAGCAAGCCATCAAAATGGGTCAGCCCAGCTTGCTAATTAGGGCACCCTGCCCTTTCAATGAAGTGTATCACTCTAGCACCTTAGACATGCCTTTCTAGTACAAGCAAGGCATGTGACCTTAGCACCCACATTTCAAAAGAATTGTCATTTTAAGGTATTGCACTAGGATTAAGAAAGCCATAAATATTTACAATTTTAAGAAAATGTTTATGATAGCCATAAATATTTACAATTACCCAATCATTTCATTAAAGTTCTCTCTTTCCACTAAGGAAAATACTAAAAAAACAAGTATAAGTTGAAAAGAGTAATCAATGCTTTAGAAAACCTATTTCGAAACGGACGGAGTAATAAATAGCCATAAAAACACAGAATGCCCAATCATCTAAATAGTTGAATTTTACACTAAAGGAGTGATAAATGGTCAAAATAAATGTCTAGTTATCACTGTCAGGTGTTTGGGACTCTAAGCAGCAAGCAATGTACCCCAGAGGGCCTTAGGATTTAAATAAATATCAGTGAGGCTCCATTGATTTCATGGAAACCATCATACTTAATTGCTAACATTTGGTTTACAACTCAGGAAAGAATATACTTTTTCCTGGTATTTAGTTGGTGTAAAAAATTTCACTTACCATAGAAAAGCTGACAGAGGAAAATGACATATCAAATACACCAAAAGGCACATCTAACTTGGTGAGGTAGCAGAATGGATTGGCACCTTATGCTGATTGAGTTACTTCCAAGCTAACGTCTACAGCACCTTTGGCAAGCCCTTTTGGTTCATCCAAGGCACACCCTAACAATAGATGGAAAAAATCCAAAATGTCCAACCACATCTAACTTGCTAACTTTGATGCTAATTAAGCTAAATAGTCAGAACTCAGAACATTAAAACACTAACTAGCAAGTAGTCAGTTCTTTGGCGCCATTTTCCATTAGACACGCGAGACATCGGCGCCTTTCTGATGTTAGACATCCCAGCTAGTTTTACTGAGGTGGCAGAATGGATCAATCAATGATTCCCATTCCTTCTGACTGAAGTGCCGCCCTGTTCCACGCCTTTGGCAAGTCCTTCTGCATTCCGCACTAATTACCTGGAAAAAAAAAAAACTCCAAAATCTCTGGACATCTATCAAACAGTCCTGACTCCTCTCTTAGGAGTCTTTATTTCCGTTAGACATACAAATACAAGCTATTGGCACCTTTCTTCCGTTACAAATGCAACCTATTGGCTCTTCTCTCATCAAAGCACTAAAACCCCCATAACGCCTCAAGTCAACTTGTGACTGAAAACCCCGCTTCCTCTTCTCAAAGAACCTACCTCCTCACACACCTCAATTTCTTTTCCAGATTCCAGCACACACAACAATCTCTTCCTCAATTGTTCTACACTAACATCAAATCCAAGCTATCCAACCCTAAACAGATGCAAAATGTAACAACCTACCACACCCTAATTTCGCAGAAATTCTCAACAACACCACACAATCACGCACATGCAAAAAGAGCGTTCAACACCGACGCGAAACGACAAACACGAAGCTCAATCAGAAAAACATTTGAGAAGTTGCTGAACTCCAAAAATTAAAGAAACGGCGAATGGAGAAAACGAAAAGAAGCGAATCTGGTTGCTAAGGGGAAGGAAATGGAAGAGAATGGAAAGCATTAGATAGAAAATAGAGATCGAAGAGAGAATAAAAAGGGGAATGGAAGTTGAAAACACTGACCGAAGCGTGCGAAGGCTAGAGTGGTGGATTGAGAAGGAAGATGGAACAGAGCATTGTTTGTTTCTTTCTTCGTTCGTGCTGCTATTATTATGGTAAGATGCTGCGTTGCGTTTCTCTTACCCTGCCTTTGCCACGCAATTCGTTTTTCCCTTGTCTCTTTCCCAGTTTCTTTTCCATAATAATTATTTTTTAAATAATTATTAAGGAAGAAACTAATAAAATAAATATGGTGGTGTAATTTACAAGATAATTTCTTACTCATGTGTCTGTATCTCTGAATTTAGAAGCTAATTACTATTCCTTGATATTATGTTGGTTTTTATGGAAATAAAAAAACGTTAATTCAAAGGAATTTTTTAATAAAAATGGTTCAATTAAGAATTTCAATAAAGATTAGCTCAGACAGAAGTGGCTGGTAAAAAAAAGTAGTTTGAAGGTAACAATGGGTACCAACGAGTAATGACGAACAATAACAATAGACTGAAAATGGAAATATAAATTTTAAAATTAAATTTTATTATTTTTGAATTAGTATAGAACATGCTTTAAAAAGAAAAAAAAAATTAGAATCATTTTTCTTTAAGATGTTTCTATTTTTAAAATACATTTTAAAATCAAACACCAGGAAAATCAATCTGAAAGAAACCTTAGTCATTAACAAACTTAGAAATTTTGTAAGTTTTTTTTTAATCAACTTATAAGTTAGTTTAATTAAATAAGTTTAGTTTCACACATCAACAACACAAGCTTATTTTAGTTAGCTTATAAGATATTCCTTCATTTTTAAAACTATAGTTGTTTTAGCATTTTAGTTTGACTTAATTACCTCGTTTGCGTCCTAATTATATGCAATTGTTTAATTTGGTACCTAATTTTTTAAAAGGGTCAATCAAGTACCTTAATTCTTTAAAATGTAGCAATGTAACTCATTTTGTCTCCATTAAATTCTTTGACAGAGGAATATGTTGCAAATTCTTTATTCAACCTTGGTACTCACTTATTTGCAATGGTTAAATTTGGTACTTAGATTTTTTAAAAAATTCAATTGAGTACCGTAGTTTTAAAAAAATTTCAATAATGCAACTCATTCCATCCAAATAAGTAAATGTTGTTAATTGTAAAATTCATTTGAAAGATTGAAGTCTCATTTCTCAATTTGTCTTGTTCGTCTATTCTCATGTTACAAAAGAAATTAGCGTTATAGATTTTTCTACATTTTCATCCTTTATCTCTTCAAAGGATCCTTTTTCCTCTCAAAAGTTAAGCCAGAAAATAAAACTTCCTTATTTAGAAAACATCATGATGACTTTGTATTTGCATAAATATTCTTGCTCAATTAACTTTTTTGTCTCAATATTTTTAATATTTTTTATATTTTTTTATTTTGGTCCTGGTTGAAATGTTTTTAATTTTTAATCCTTTTAAATTTTATTTTTGAAAATAATACTTTTTGTTTACAAAAAATTGTTAACTAATGAAGTCATTAGCGAAGTGTTACACCATCATGACTATTGAGGCAAATAAGTGTTGAATAAACATGTCCAATAAGCCTTATGTATTTTATAGAGCTGACAATCTAATTTTCAAAAAACTGGGTCAGGTTGAGTCCACCATATTTTTTTTAGCTACATATTTTTATGTCAAGTTTGTCCCTTTATTGGTCCACCGGGCCTAAACAAGTCTTTTTTTTAAAAAAATCAAAATTTATTTTTTTTATAAAAAATAAAACTTATTTTATATTACAAGCCTAAACCAATTCAAAACAACATATTAAATCAATCAAAACACATCATAAATAAGTTTAAAATAACATAAAAACATACTTATATATACATTTTAATTTAATATACATTTAAGAACAACATAATTTTTATTCATTGAAAATATATTATTAAATAAACATCAAACGTACTTTTATATGTAATTTATATATATATATATATATATATATATATATATATATATATATATATGTATGTATATATTAACAATATGTATAAATCGACTTCACATCAAACATACTTTTATGTGTTTATTTTTTATTTAATATATTTTTAACAATATATTATACATATTATTAAATTATATTTTTAAAATTTATGTATTTATATTTGTGTTCAGGTCAGTCCATGCCCACCGAGCCGACCGATCCAAGTCAATTTACATAGTCGGGCCAATTGGAGTGGGCCAAAAAGGCTCACTTCTATTTGAGTCTCCTTTTTTAGAGTCCAGTCTAACCCATTTTTTAAGTCCGCAAGCCGGCCCAACAGGCCAAACGCTTTTTGACAGCTCTAGTATTTTCATTTAGGCTAAATTATATTTGTCCCCCTATTTTGGCACTTGCGCATATTCTGTCCCTCTCTCCCCCATTTTTTTTGTGCACATTTTGCCCCTCCATTTTAAAAATTGGGTAAACTTTGCTCATCCATCAAAATGGCATTGTTGACTGTTAAAATTTGAACGTTGACTTACTTAGTGTGTTAATTGTTGTATGACGTGACACATTTACTAATAGGTGTGTGAAATTCCCAAATTTGTGAAATGAGAGTCAAACTAAGCACCATCCAGCAAACCCTAATGCCGAAGGTGACCAACTTTCTCAATCACTAAGGTTGGACGCTGGAACCACGGCCAGACCACGTCGCTCCACGTGGCTACCATCCTCCTTACCTCCCCTTCTGGCTTCCTTTACCAAGCTTGCATAAAATCGCACCCCAATTCCTCTCACCCTCTTTAGTGCAGAGCTTGGGAACTATGTTTCAACGTTGCTCTCAAGCGATTGCCTACTTCACTGAACATCACTTCTTCCATGGAATCGTCAATCTCCAATGCCTTGATTGTTACCTTTTAGCGGGCAAGCTCACCAGCGTCGCAGCTACCCTAAACAACAACAACGACATCTTCTCGTCGTCAAAGTCGAGTTGGAATAGTTAATCATATCCATTCTCTACAACCCCAGCATCAGCAGGGTCATAAGGGAAACCAGTTTCTCTGGCCTACCGTTAAAGCTACCATCAAACAGTCCCTTAACGTCATCCCTGCCAACGTTAATTCTAGATTGGGATTCTGCCTCACTGCTACCTCTTTGGTGAATTCTGCCCTGACCCGAAATTTATATCTCAACTTGTGGTTACAACAGCATTAGCAGGTCAGTGTTGTGCAACACAAGGGAGATGAAGTGAAATGAATTATGGATAAATTGCTAAGGACGAAGAAGAAGAACCCGATCTTGATGGGGGAATCAAAGCATTAGGTTGTGATCAAGGAAGTGATAAAGAAGATTGAGAATAAGGAATTGGGAGATGGAGCTTTCGCAGGTGCTCATGTGATTCATTTGGAGAAGGAGTTTCATTCTTATAAGACGCAGATACCTACGAGGTTGAAGGAGTAAGGGGATTTAATTAAAACCAAGATTGGGAATTCTGGGTGCAAAGGGGTCTTTGTTGACTTGGGTGACTTGAAATGGCTCATGGAGCAACCTGTTGGGTTTCGCGTTGCTGCTGGTTTGAGTAACATGCAGCAACTCACCCTTATCGAGACTAACAAAGCAGTGGTGGCAGTGCAAAATTCCTAAATCTGCCATAACAAAATCATATCAGACCAATGCTTTTAGAAAAAACCTAAATCAATTTGGAAATTTTGCACACATGTTAATAATGTGTGCCACGTCAAACAACAATTAACATAGTAAGCAAGTCAACGTCCAAATTTTAGCATGCAACGATGTCATTTTGATAGATGGCCAAACTTTACCCAATTTTTAAAATGGAAGGACAAAATGTGCATAAAAAAATGGGGGGTAAAATGTGTGCAAGTGTCAAAATAAGGGACACAAAGTATAATTTAGCTTTTCATTTATTATTGATTTTTTTAAAAAAAAGTTTTAAAGGATTCTCACCTTCCTCACCTCTATTTTGTTTTTTTTTTTCTTGTTGACAACCTCTCAAATACATACTCTCAAAATGGAGTCACACAATCTATTTATTATGTCGTCATTTAAAGTTTTTTTGTTAATAGAAAGATTGTTTTCAAAAATAAAATTTAAAAGAATTAAAAAGAAAAAACATTTCAACATAGATCAAAATCAAATGCACAAAAAATTGGTGACTAAAAAGTTAAATAAGTCAATATTCTTTTCAAGGGAAAACTATTACTTGTTAGAGCTACTCACTCTTGTATTATCAATTTATGACTTTTATTAATTCCTCTTATTTTAATTGTATATGATTTGAACAAATAAACTAAGAGGAAATTTTTGTTGCTTTGACACAAAATGGTTTTGGCTTTACCAATGATTAGATATTTTTATCTCATTGGTACCTTAATTACTTGCAATTATTCAATTCCAACCCAAATTTTTTAAAAAAACTAATTAGATGTCCTATTTTAAAATGTAGCATTGTAGCACATTCCACCCAAAAAATTGAACAGAGTTGACAAAATGTGCTACACTACTACATTTTTAAAATTTGGGTTTCCAAATGAACTTTTTTAAAAAATTGATACCAAATTGAAAATTTTCAAATAAATAGAATATCAACAAGATAATTAAGTATTTTAGTTTTGTTCTAAAATTATAATTGATTTAGGAATTCAAGAAAACATTCATAATTTTTTCAATTATATCCTTATTTATATTTATTAATGTATTAAATTTTACAAGTATTTAAATCCATGACTAACCACCTATTAATGAAAATATTGATAATCAATAATGGTTTCAATAACACAATGCATGAAGTATGCTCCCATCACTTGTGCAGGTCCCCATCAATTCCTTTGAGTTTCATTTTTACATAAATTCTTTTGAGTTTCATTTTTACATACTACTCCTTAAGTTGAATACTTAACGTGTTAGCTATAGCAATACATGGGTTGATACATACCACACCTAGTATCCATCGTTTTCGGGGCTAGGACTAGTGGGGTATCTAATCCAATTTGCTCCCTTGACTTTTGTCTCTCAATGTCGGCCCAATAGGGTTCTTTCGTTGTTGGTGTTTTTTTCCGATCTCTACGCATTTCATCACTCCACTTGGAAATTCCCTTTGACCCTACCGTACTCAAGCTTGATAGTTTTCATAGCCTATTAACTAATATGATGTTTTCTTAATGGTGTACCCTAACCTTAAACAACTATAATTTTAATACGGATGGAATAGTAAACTTTTACCCTTTTCATATTTTTATTATCATTAATTTACTTAAGATATTTTTATTTTTTAATTAAATAGTTAATTATATTGACATTTTATATTTATTAGTTAATTTACAAAATATTTTCAATTAAATAGCATATATTATAAGTGCATAAGTTTTTTACTGGCTCTTGCTAACTTATAAGTTATTTTTATAAAAAACATTCACAAATTTGATAGGTATTTTGTACTTAACAAATCTAATTTTTAACATATTTTTTGAGTTGTTGATTCCACTGTCAGACAATTTGTTTAGTTAAAATTATTTTCACTACAATATTAACATTTTATGCTTCAATAAACTATTAACATAAACTAGTTGATATATTATAAAGTATTTTATAATATTATAAAAGTTAAACAAATAAGAGACTAGGTGAAAGGGTAAATTGCAAAAATGTGAAAAATATGATGTTTCATAATTGTACTTTTCTTTATAGGTCAAATATTGTTCCATTACTGTACTTAAAAGATATATGTTAGATATATAAACAAAATTTTTCAAAGGTTTAAGTCAAGTACAACATATAAGGTGATTTGAGATTACCTAAAACACAAAACAAAGCTAACACAATATAAATATTTTTTCAATAAATAACCACTTTAGTTGCGACAATACAATAAATAGAAATAAACACATTAGTGTTATTGAGCAAAACATATAATATATAAGTGATCTACCATCGACAATACAATAAATAGAAATAAACACATTAGTGTTATTGAGCAAAACATATAATATATAAGTGATCTACCATTTAGTCTTTGAAAGTTATAAGTGTCAACATTTAAGTCTCTGAAATAAATTTTTAGACAAATTAATCTTTAATATTTTTGGTTTTATGCAAATTAGCCTTTAAAGTGGTTTGCAAAGCACTTTATAACATTTTAAATTATTTATCCATTTATTTTACTAGGAACCATTAACCTAATGTTTTGACCAATTGCATTTTTAAAACATCAAAAAACACTATAAAAATTATAAGTGTGACCTAGTATAATAATATAATATAAAATGTTTTAAGGTTAAATTGTAATTATTGCTATTCTATCTTTTGAAAATGGTGATTTTAGTCCATGTGTTTCAATTTTATCCATTTTTGCCTTTTTTAAAAAAAAACTACAATATTAGTTTCTTTATTTTTCCTTCCAATTTTAGTATTTTTATTTTTTAAAATAGATAATCATTTTAGTAAATAAAGGTGACTCTAAGTTGTGACTTTATTAAAAGTAAATAAATTAAAATTGCAAAAACTAAAATGAATGGATGGAAATTGCAAACTTTAAAAAATGAAAGGACTAAAATTGCAATAGTAAAAAAATATTAAAATAAAGCAATGAAATTTTTAATTTAACCTATTTTGAAAAAAGAAGAAAGTATGCGCTCATCAAGAAAATTTTAATATTTATAAGTGTAGAATATTGGTTAAGGTATAGTTGTCTAAGGTCCTAATTAGTTTTTTTTTTATAAGTTAAAAATTTTTATTTAGCAATCAAAATAGAAAGTACAAGGGATGTTTTCATTAGATACAAAGAACTAAATAAAAAAAAGGAGATAAACTACATCATTACACATAAAAAGAGATAAGTTAAGGAGCGGTTGGAAGCCTTTAAGTTAGGCTTTTCATCAATGATGAAGCTTGATTCTATTGAGCTCCAAACAAATCGGTATGAAAGTAAATGATTAGTCTAAAAAGAGTATTTACAATATTTACAACTATATATCACTTAAGTAAGAAAAACTTATGGCACACTATCTTTTTAGTAATACTAGAATATATATATACACACATTATAATAGTTTTCATGGACAGAGAATAAGTGTTTTTTTTTTAGTGTTTAATTTTAACATGTGTGATATTAAAAGGAACTTCTACAATTATCTCAAAATATCAAGAATACTTTATGATTTTAAAGGACAACATTCATTTTCTATTATCAAGTATTTCAACATAAAATGGATGACTTTGATCTTGAAATCTAATCTTCAAAAATAGGGAGGAAATTATATAAGTCACAATAATAAAAAAAACTACCAGATAGGAATGCTAATTTTACACTTGATGTCCAAAATAATATACATGTAAATAAGTAACTATGGCCTTGACTCTTCATTGTTGTTGATTATTTGTGTTGTCCAAATAGATTTTCCAAGAACACAAAATATGTCATGATATTACTTTTTTTGTGTGTTTTTCCTTCTTTTTTTTTTTGTCATAAAATCCTAGGAAATTGGCACGTACCAAAATAATGTAATTCCATTAAAAGAATGGTAATTTTTAATTATACCATATTTCATTTTATCATTCATTGTTACATGTGTATATTATAATCCTCTATTTGAATGTTAATCATGTTTATGATAAGGAGTATGAACAATAAAATTTTTTTTAACAGAAGCAAGGAAGAGCCACCAAGATGTTAAGAGTAGTCAAGTCAAAAACTAAAATGGTTTAGACGCCTCTAGAGTTCACAAATGGCTTGAAAATTTTGTTAGCCACCCTTGTAGTGGTGAAGATTCCACCATTTCTGCAATCCTTGCCTCATATGTCTATAAACAACAAATAAATTTATAAGTGATCAATAATAATTTTATCTATAAAGCTGTTTAAACAACAATAAGTTTTTCTTCACCCAAAAAAGGGTATAATTTGATTATTTTTCTTTTGAATTTTGTTATTTATGACTCATACAATATTTTGTACACCACTATTATTTTCTATCATGCTTTATTTAGTATAAACATGAAAATGAAAGGAAAATATTTAAATTAAAGTAGATTATAGGAGGTATAGGTCACACATTATTTTTCTCTATTTCCTTATACCAATCAGGTAGTCAATTTCTCTCCATTATATTATTAATTACATTTATACTTTTCCTTCCTCATTTTTCTCTCTATTTATTATATAAATTGTTGTATATATATCATTTCTCTTTTCTTTACAATATTATAATTCTCATCTACTAAATAAGTACTTAATTCTCTCTATCACATTATTAATTACATTTTATACCTTTATTTAATATATTTTTCTCTCTATTTATTGTACAAGTTGTTATACTAATTGTTGTATATATACCATTTCTCTTTTTCTTTCAAATAAAATAATACTTTTGTATATGAGACATTGCCCAGATATAAAACATATATCTTTTACCTCTTCCAAACCTTGATTTTCGAACTCCACGTTGTATACCATTTTCATTCCAATATGCACCTTGTTCTTTATCTCCCTGTAAATTTTTTGTACAAAATACAAAATTGATATAATATATTAGAAGATAGATTTGTTCTAGTCAACACAAAAGATCACTTTAAGTTATTATTGAAATTTGAAAGATAAAGTGAAAAAATTTGCATACACATGCTTATTGTTGTCACATATATATTGTTATCTTGGATCATTATAATCTTAGACCATGTAATAATTTCTTGTCATATATATATTTATATATGTCAACAGTTAGTTTCCATTAATTAAGTATGAAATTTAAGTCGAATTATCTGAATAATAGGTAACATTTTGATTTTAATTTGACCACGGTAACTTTGTGGTTTTCTATTATGAAATGATCTAATGTTGTTGTTTATAGTCACTTGAGGATTTCATGTTTACCTGAGAATTCACTAGTTCTGCAGGATCAAAATCCATGGACACCCTTTGGTTAGTTAAGTCATATGTGCCTTTTGCAAAGTTAGGATCTAATGCACTAATTTTGCTTCTTGAGCCATCTGATAAAGTTGATGATGTATCTTGTTTTTTCCTTTTAACCCATGTAAAGGTAGCGTTAGATCCTGGGACTTGTGTTGGCACACTATAGCCATTACCATCGACAACATTCATCATTTGGGAAGTTTCAGACAAAACATCCAATTGAGGCTTTGTATGCCCTTTATGCGTGATTCCTCCTTTTGCCTTTGTAAAATGTGCTTTAATGTCATCTCTATAAGCATGTTGAGGCATATTTTGCATTTCCTTCACATAAAAGATACGTATGAAAAAAATGGTGATCTTCAAGTGATGTAGCATTTGCTAAAAAATTACTACCTCTTTTGAAGTCAATTTGTCAAAATTGTTTGGATCTTGCAGAGCTTTACTAACTCCTCTTTGTTGCCTTCTTGATGTTGCAACCTCTCTCATTTTACCTCCAGTCTTTTTCCTAAAAGTAAATACCTAGACTTATTCACAATAGAAAATATACTTAACTTTATTTAAGCTCATGATAAGGTACACTAAAACAAAAAATAAAGTCTTATCTAACTAAATGAGGTAAGCTATAAAAATAGCACTTCACTATTCAATTAGTAATTAGGTACATTATTCACTTTAAATAACTCATTTAATTCACATACCTAAATCTAGACCAAGCTTAAAGAATGAGAAATAAAATTTCCACTTTTATTGTTCTACTATGTTTAGGACTAAAGCCAACCAAATTAGTACACAAAGCTAGGTGGGGTTTAAGGTTTAGAAAAGGTAGAATAGATGTGCAAAACCTTATTCTGACAAATGGAAAGACTTTTTTTCAAGACTTAAACACATGATCTAGTGTCACAAGGTGCCAACCTTACCATTGCATCAAGACTATCCCTTAAAAATGTGACTCAAAGCAAGAGAAAAATTCAATTTCACAAGCAACTAACTTCATAACAATTTTTATGAACAAGAAGGACCATGATAATGTACCTAGATGAATCTTCCATACTTTTGACATCCATTTCTTTGCTAGGTGGATACTTTGGCAAGCTTGATGGATTACAAGCATATGGCTTGGTACTAAAATACTGTGAAATGTATACCATGAAAATAAAATAAAAAATAAAAAATCAAACTTAATTATACATAACTAGTCAACATTAGGAAAACATCATAATAAATTAAAATCCTTAAAATAATAATTGTCATTGACCAGACATCATAACAAATTAACATCTTTAGAAGAATAATTATGGAATATATGCATAAAACATTATCTATATAAACTAGATTATAAAAATAAGAATCCTTTTTTTAATATGTAAGGTATCTAAGTCTTTGTGGTATAGGGTCATGAATTGGCTTGGAATGATTTCACCTTTACCTGTTGAATTACTTCAATTGATTCATTTGGTGAGCTCTTGGGTTATGGGCAAATACAAGAAAAAAGTAAGGTATCTACTTTAGCATGAGGTCTGTTGAGGTATATGAATATTCAGAAACTCCATTGTTTTTAATAACCAAATATTGGAGTCTTTTTGTTGTATAGATTTAGATTTAGTAGGGGTATGGGTTTTCTAATTGGTGTAGCATTCCTTTGTTGTGTCTTAAGAGTATGTAGAGTAGAATTATTGTAGATGGGGTCATGTTGCTGAATGTTGATTATAGTTGTTATGTTCTACTCTTAGTATTGAACAACTCTAGGATTGTTGTCTTATTTTTTGAGGATGTAGAGATTGTGAAATATTTTGTTTCATTTAATATATATATATATATATATATATATATTCACATGTTTTTTTGCTTTTAAAAAAATCCTTACAAAAATTAAGGATACAAAATAAATAGAAAAAAAATCAATAAAATTTACCTCAGACATTAGAGCAGATGAGGCAGTCCCCCGATTGCTTGGATCAATCGACAATAAAGTTTCAAGTAAGCCTACAGCGGATATAGGAAAATCTGAACACCTCTCTTGAAGGGAGCTCTCATAATTAGCTTGAGGTTTAAACATTGTTGCATGAGGGAGCTTAGTCTTTTTCCAGAACTCCTCAGGTGGTGAACCACACAATTTAAAAATTTTGTGTAATTGTTCAACCTGTAGGCTCAAGAAAAAATATATAGCATGTCAAAGTGCAAAAGTAAATTTATTTTCCATTAAGAAGATCAAACTAAAATAAATATACATATATATCCATATTTGTGAATAGAAGTAAGGGTAGCAAAATGGTTAGTCTGTCTCGCCTTTGCCCTGCTGAAAATGGGACAAAGCAGACTAGCTCGTCGTAGTTAAAACAAGTCAAACAATTTGACCACCCACCATTAAGTAGGTTGGCAGGCTAGTCCACCAAAATTTGGAAGGCTAGTATTTTTTGTTCTTCTTTTAAAAAATAATAAAAAAATTCATTTAAAAAAATTTTTTATTTTCTCGATAAAATCACGTTTTTACAAAATTAAATGAAAAAATCACAAAAAGTAAAACTTGCATAATTGATTTTATTTTTTGACGATGTTACACTTTTACAAAAATAAAAGAAAAATTCGTGATAAAGTTTATTTTATTTTCATAACAAAGTCATTTTTATAAATTCTACTCCATAATTTATTTTGTGTTCTAATTTATATGAATAATATAAATTTTAAAAATAAAATATAACACTGGTGATTGGCAGACCATCTTGCTTTGTTAAATTGCCACGCTAGATAGGATAGGCCAAAATGGCTGACAACACTATCCTGTCCGACCAAAATGAGGCGGACTGGCGAGCGATCCTAACTCTTCCTATTTGTCACTCCTAAACAAAAGTATTTCATATCACATATTACATACATTAATTATGAGGATTACCTCGGTTCTCCCTTTAAGGATAGGCTTTCCAAGAAAAAGTTCTGCAAATACACAACCAACACTCCACAAATCCACTGATACTCCATAATTGGTTGATCCCATCAAAAGCTCAGGTGGACGATACCATAGAGTTACAACACGACTTGTCAAATGTTGCTTACTATTTGTGCTAATTGTATTTGCTAATCCAAAATCTCCTATCTTAAGAACACCTTCATTGTTCAACAAGATATTTGATACTTTGATGTCTCGATGCATTATACCACGCATATGACAATGCTCAAGTCCACTCAATAGCTGCCTCATGTAACATTTTATCTAAAGAGGAAAAATAATAAGCACACATGTAACATCAAAATATATATATATATATATATATATAAATGACCTAGCTAATTTTTGCACACCCTAAAACAAATAAAGGACCACAAACATTGTTAAGTCTTGTCAAATATATAGAACAATAATAAAGCTTTGTTCCATATTAGATCAATTATAGATAACATGATATCATTCAACTTGGTTCCAAACTAAGGTTTTAGGGATTTATGACAAATTTTATTAAAAATGAGAAGATAACAAACCTGTGATTCAGTGAACACTATATCTGGACGTGAGACGAGGCCAGCAAGATCATGCTCCATGTATTCAAACACAAGGTATATGCTATTTGATAAACGAGAGGTGATTATGCCCTCCAATTTCATGATGTTTGGGTGGTCAAGCCTACGAAGGATTGTTATTTCTCTTGCCATGAACCTAATGCTCTCAGGTTGGAAATTGTCAAACCGCACTTTCTTCAAAGCAAACATTTTCCCAGTTTCAACTTCACGAGCTCGGAACACACTACTATATGTACCTTGTCCAATCTACACAAATTAAAATATTGAAAACATATCATTAATCTAAAATGGCTTTACGAGATTATGACTTTATGATATTAGTAAATACAATTTAATAAACCTACAATTACTCATTGTCATGAAATAGTTTATTATAGCCTCACTTTAGACATTTAGAGAGAGAAAATACCTTAGTTTAGTTCACTTGACTCAATTACATTTAATAATTCATAATTTTATTACTTAAAAATATTAATTTCAATTAATAACATGGTTTTCACTTAAATTAAATACAAGTGAAAATATTTAGTATTTATTTATATTTATAAAAATATTTTATGAGTAAATCACAATTTTTGCCGCTGAAAATTATAAGCACTGACACTTGGATTTCTAAAAGAAATTTATGAATGGTTTTAATTTAAATTAAATACAATAATCTTTAGTATTTATTTATTTATTTTTATAAAAACATTTTACAAGTAAATTAAAATTTTGGTCTCTAAAAGTTATAAGCACTAACTATTAGATTTCTAAAAAAATTGAAAAATTAGTCTTGTAATGATTATGTTGATGTGCAAGTTGGTTATCAGAATGCTTTAGATAACATTTTTAAAGTACTGTATAATTATTTTAAAGATCAACTTGCATGACTTAATAATTAGGAAATTAATTAGAATTAGAGTTTTATGTTAGTAATTTATATTGACTTTTAATAACAACTTATATTAAGAGGATTAACAAAGGAAAAAAAACTCTAATTCTCATGGGAAAAATATAAAAAATACATGAGAAGCATATATTGTAGCCCGTAGTAAAATACCTTTTCTAACTTTTGAAAAGAATCAGCTTTGAGAGGGATCCAACCTTGAATGGCTTCTGCTGCAGAAGCTATGAGCCAAGGAGGCCAACCAGCTGCATTCTGTTCAGCCTCCACATACTTTTGAGGCAACCCAAGCTTGAAGCTAAAAGACTCATTACTTTTCTTTGAATTTTTCCGTTTTAACTTCTTGTTCCTCTCATCATCTGAACTTGTTTTGGATTCCAAGATTGTTAACCTAGAATGGACCTTGTTGGAAATAAAACCCGACTCTGCAATCTCAAACACCACCGGTGATGGAGAACATGCTCCAGAAACCACACTTTTAGAGCTAATGCAACCCATTTGATGGAATAGAAAAAAATGGATGATGGTGATGGTAGGGGAGAGTTTCCCCTACATCAACACCCTCCAATTTGATTATGGCACCCAGAATAAGGAGAGTCAGAAGAGAACAAAAGAAGAAAAACCTATGAACAAGGGCATTTGGAATTATGGTAAAATTGGTAGCTTTGTTCCTCCCCTATTTCTTCTATCTATGTATCTTTATTTTGTCCAATTCAATGCACCCCTTGTTGGGATTCCCCAAAAGGGTGTGTGAGATACACAGAGGAAAAGGGTGGTTTTGTTGAGGAGCAGAACAAGTGAATGAACAACCCCTTACCTCTTCTGTTTTTCTCTTTCTTCCCATGTTTTTCTCTCCTTTCCCATGTTTCTAAGGGTAACAAGGGGTTGGAGGAATTTTAAGCGTAAAAGAAGGAGAAATAGAAATTCATAGGTCAAAATTGGATCATGTCTTTTTTTGTTGTTGTTGAAAATTATAAGGAAAATAAAGTGTCAATGTGATGTGACAGTTTGGATTTGGAAGGAAATTGTGAGTTATTGGCTGATTTTTATTTTGTCATTTACTTTCAAGCTTTGGTTGGACACATATAGTCTTAATAAGGAGAGTGAGGTGTGATATGTGCCATGTAATGGTGACTAACAAGTATAATATAAGCAAGGATACAATTTAGATGCATGTGTTTTTGTTCTTATTTGTTAATTAAAATTTGTATATTGCTTCTAGATTATATTGTAAAATTAAATTAAAAATAATATAAAATATATTAAATTATTTTTTGATTCATTAAAAATAGTATTGTAAAAATAATGAAAAATAAGATAAAATGTAATTAAACTCACTTCTCAATTTTTTTTCCCTTTTAGGTTATAACTATCACCGTTTTTTTTCTATTCCTAGGTTAACTAGATTCTTTTACATTTGAAAATATTATACGTTCTTACACTTTGCTTCTAAATTATATTGTAAAATTAAATTAAAAATTATATAAAATATATTAAATTATTTTTTTATTTCTTAAAAATAGTATTGTAAAAATAATGAAAAATAAGATAAAATGTAAATTAAACTCACTTCTCAAGTTTTTTTTCTTTTAGGTTATAATTATCACCACTTTTTTTTTTCTATTTCTATGTTAACTAGATTCTTTTATATTTGAAAATATTATACAGAACACCTTCTTACACTTTATATTGGCACCTTCTGTTCATTGAAACATTAAACTAACATTTTTTTTATATAAGTAATGTTAGTGTGTTAGTTTTGTCCGTAGAAAAATCTGAATTCATTACCTCTTTCTCTCTATCTCTCCATTGTACCACCTAATCATTAAACTAACAATTTCTTCTGTATTAAACTAACCCTTACAAGAGAAATTAATGTAATTGTTAAAAAAATAGGAAGTATTTTAATTTCATAAAATCTCAAGGTTATAAGTGAAATTTACTCAAAATATATATATATATATATAAAAAGAATAAATATTTACTTATTTTGTGATTTGATTGAAGACACGACAATGAGGTAGCACTCGATTTAACTCTTCTCCTCTTCATATATGATGAGTGTGCTTTGATTTATTTTAGAAGTGACAGATTTAAAAATTCAAAATTCTTTTATATTTTTATTCGATTTTATCTAATTCACGAAACTTAGAGAAAAAACCTATTACAGTTTAATAGAATGTTAAATAATTGTAGGTTAAGTTATTAATTATATGTTAAATTGCTTATAAATATATGTTTTAAGTTCTTGATATTTCTTTATTTTAATTTAAATTTATATTATATTTAATTCATAAATATTTATTTTTTCCTAAAATAATGTTTTTTTTTATTCATTTGTTTTTCACAATTTAGTCCCTATAACTTTTTTTATTTTCATTTTTAGACTTTTTTTTTCATTCAGTCATTGGTAGTATTTTTAGTATTTATAAGTTTTTTTAGTCCTCTGGCGCCTATATGATGTTATTTTTAATATTTTTGTAAAGTTCAATAACAACGACAAAAATAAAAATTTTGAAAAATATTAAGGACTTGAATTTTTTTTTCCAGAAATCGAAATTGAAAGTCATTTTATTAAGATTATTTTCGTATTTAATCCATTTAAATATTCTTGTTTTGCAACATCTATGTATGATATAAATTATTGTTTCCCCACATATGATAGAAAGATATTCTTATTTGAAAATCATGTCTTTGCATCATTCGTTGCTAATACTACTATTTTCTATAAACGCTTCAAAATTATTTAACGACTTTTAGAAAATCCATTAATCTTCATAAAATATTTTACATTATCGTTAAATCAAATTTTGTCACATTGCATATAAAATTAAAAATATTACTCTGACAAAAAGCTCAATTGATAAAAACATGAGAGTTTTCATATAACTTCTAACAACACAAAATTAATTATTTTAAAAATTAAAAATATATAGTACTTTTTCTTTAAGCAATTAAAATGATTTAATAGTGAATAGTAAATGTTACTTTATTTTTAATATATATCTTTAAACACCATGATAATAAAAGTAAAAAAACTATTTAGTATAAGATTGTAGTAAAGAAATTTGAGCAATACGATAATTGAGGTTTAAAAGGGTGAATAACTTTATTTGAGCACGCAAACTCACAAGGAAAAAGAAATAATGGTTTTTTTTTTTTTTGTGAAATTGCATGAAATGTGTGAAGAACTTTATTTGTATACGCATTACAATGTTGCTACAACGTACTATAATAGAAAATTGACTAAAAAAATATTTTTACTGTTAAGTAACGATAGAAAGTCCTTTAAAAGTGGGAAGGTGATCCACGCTGTTGGATTAAAAATTATAAAACATATAATAGTACTAAGATAATTTAAAGTTTAATTTTTATGCACAGATAAATATAAAAAATATTTACCGTGATATTCAATCACACTTATTTATTTATATAATTTTTAAAGTATTAATTGGTAAAATCAACCAATTTATCATACATTAATAATTATGATTAAATATCAATGTAAAACTTAACGGTGCATGATTCAATTTTTAAATAGTTTAATCAATTCATATTTTAAATTTATTTAAAATCATGGTAAAAAAAATTAATGTTATGTTCACTTGATGATATAATTAAGAGTTATAAAATGTTTTCAGTGATAAAATAATTTATGCGTGTGGAGAAAAGTGAGAAAAATGTGAATTCAAATTCCTTTACTGATATATTAACAACTAATATTTACTTTAAAAAATAAATAAATTCATAAATAAAAAAATTATTATAGAAACAATTAATAACTACGAACTTAATTATAAATTCTAATAATTAGATATAGAGGCTTTTATAAATGATTGTTTGAATATTAGAACTCTATATAATTAAAATAATGTTATTATGTTTTCATCCATAAATTACTAATTAAAATTACATGATTTAGAAGTAAGTTAATATATAGGATAATTCTCGTATTTGGATTTCGTTAATAGGTGTGTCCTTTTTATTATATTAAATTTTTATTTTTAAAAAATATGGAGTTAAATCAGGTCAACCAAATTAAATCATCGAGTTATATTGACTAAATTGAATATATTGCATAACTATCTAATAAGTACTCATATCATATCCATTATCCAACTTTCACAATGAAAGGATTTTATAGAAAGGACTTTAATCATGATGCATTCTTGAGGATGTTTCTCCCAATATCACCTTCTAACTTGGTTCCTTTGAAGAAGTGAATGGTGGAATAGGTTGGAATGGTGGCACTGGCGCCACTCATGGTAAGATAAGTCATGGAAAAAGTTTGCCACAAGGGAATGAGCCATTGATAAAAGTCATGGAAGCTCTTAAGTTTGGAGAGAAATAAGACACTAAAAAATGAGCTCACAAAGTGTTTGTATTTCAAATCAAGTGTAAAATGTACAATGAGGGGGGAAATGTCTATTTATAAACAATAGAATGGGCTTAGGAAGGGTAGAGGTGGATGTCCACTATTAGGGAGGGATAAGAAGAGATTAATCAAGTGTTAATTGAGCTAGAGTCAATTAGCACTTGACTAATTTTTAGGAAGATCCAAACATGCCCCTAATTTTAAGATCTTGGTCCCCTCTCAATTTGAATTTGAATTTTGGAGGGAAGCCATATTACATCTTCAAAATTCAAATTAAAAAATCAGAGCACAAAAAACACATGTGGATGCCACCTTAGAGGAGAGAGAAGGTGACGTCCAAAGTGAGGGGGAACCAAAGGGACCCACATGTCTCTCATGCTTCATGTGTGAATTGGAGGAGTGTGAAACTAACTTAGGGGGTGTGGTTCACAAAAACTATACTCCTAAGCTTCTCCAAAAAGGCCTAAACTACTCAGCACACTTTACAAAAAGACTAATTACACCTCCCAAATCAAAATAGACATAAAGGCCAAAAAGGGAAATAAAACCACCTCCAAGCCCCTAATGAAAAACATGTATACAATAAGGACTAAAAAGAAGATTATGGCCTAATTTCTAATATCTTGATCTCCATGAGAATGTGAGGTCTTTTTCTCTCCTCTCTTGCCATGTTCTCCTCAATCTTCCTAGTCATAACCCTTATTATAAGACCTTTGTTAGGGAGAAATGCATCAAATCATGTGACATTTTTCCATTTTCTTTGTCAACTACCTTTACATGGAGGATAAGACAAAACAATGAAATTTATGGCATTTTATAAATAGTTTAATTTATGTATTGTGAATATAAAAATTGTTGCAAGCAATGAAAATATACGTGATAAGTATGATTTTGAAAATAATTATAATGAAAGTTAAATAAATATTTATGATATATCATAATTGTCAACTAATTTTTTTTTATAAGTCAAAAAATTTTATTAAAAGATGGAACACAAGCACCAGAAATACCTACGACTAGGGGTGAACAATGAGTTAGGTCGGGTTGGTTGGATTCAGACTCATTTTGCTCAACCTGAATAAACCTGTCCTTTTAGATTTTCCACCTGTTTTTAACCGCTTACTCTTGTGAGTTGGCAATTCTTGTGTTGGTCGAGTTATGGGTCAAGTTAGGCAGGTTTGCATGGTTTAGACGTTGATTTATCACAATTTCTTTTTTTTTTTTGCAAAATTTACAAACTTTCAAACAAAAATTGGTTTATAAAAAAAAGAGTTTAAGTAGTATACACTGACAATGTAAAAGAGTTTTGTAATTAGTAAAGTCAATAAACTTACCATAAACGAAGGATTGTAATTAAAAATATCTTTATATTGACAGTGCATACTAATTAAACTCAAAAAAATATGTCATGATCTTAAAAAATGTTTTAGACTTAAAAAATACATTTATATATATTTCGATTAAAGAAGATAAATGTTAAACAATTAATATTTCTATAATTAGTTTAAAAAATTACAAAATTAATATATCAGATATGTGTTTTTCGATGAGTATAATTAGTATGAATTATATTAATTATTTAAGAAGATAAAAAACAAGAAAATTATTATAATTATAAAACTAAAAAATAATATATATATATATATATATATATATATGCGACTCGGTTTGGGCATCGGTAGATTGTAAAAACCAAACTCACATTCGCCCGTTGCAACTATTCGAAATCATACATCAACTTGTTTTAACCCGTCAACCTGTCTAAAACTAATTGAATATCAAAATTTTTTAATGAGTTCGTCAGGTTAGGTCAAGTTATGGTTTTCTGCCCACCCCTACCTACGACTTAATATAATAAGAGAACCAAAGAGCACAAGGTTACCTATTGACATACTTAAACTCTTTTTTTTTTTATAAACCAATTTTTGTTTGAAAGTTTGTAAATTTTTTTATGAGTTCGTCGGGTTAGGTCGAGTTATGAATAAAGTTACCCACACTCTAACACATCCACTCTAAATAATACACAGATTTATAACCTATTGACATAATTTTACAAGATTGGCACACCACTCTCACATATTTAAGTTACACTATTTTCTGGACATCAACCATTGTATCTCAAAATACTATCACGTTTCTAACTTTTCATATTTGCCAGATACCTACGAAGACATTAACCATTTTATCTCAAAATATTTTCGCATTTCTAACCTTTCATATCTGTCATATACTTGGGAACTACACAAAGAACGAAACTTGCCTAATCTTCTTTGGTCCGTCTACAGTGACGTAGAGATCGCCGCCCACTATCTGCATAAATCTTACAAAACCTATGAATCTAATTTTCGTTTACAATAAGAAAAAATAGAAATCTAAAAGATATTTCTTTTAGTTATAATGTTAAAATATCAAGTAGGCTCACTCGTCTTTATTTAGATCTTTCAAGACCTCTTGAATATTCTTATTCTATGATTTAATTAATTTTTTATTTGTGTTTAACGTGTGATTTTACTGTCGTATACATAGACTATTCTTTTTATAAATTACAATAAATCAGCCCATAAATTATTTGAAATACAAAATATACACACCATTTAACAGCTTATACAAACAGTGTTGAAAAATATAATTCTTATTGCTATTAGTTCAGCTGCTAGTTCATGTGGCATAGAAATAAATAAGCTAGCTTTAATTATCCAAATTTCATAATGTATTTTTATAAATAAAGAATATGCATGTTTTCCACTCAACAAGATTTAATGGCATTGTGTTTGTATAATCCATATATAAACAAAGAACCCATCACAAATTGTCTAAATGTGGCCTAGGAAAAGTGACAATGGTAGAAAAATTATACAAAAGTGAAACACAATCACCACTATAATTTGGCAAGCCTTCGATGAGTGATTGTAAAAACCTAGCTAGCTCCACTCCACCTTCAAAATGAAAGAAAAGAAAAACTATAGAATCAATTTCTAAGTGCGTGTGTTTAGATTACAGCTGAAAACTTGTCAAACACATAATCACACATTTCAATGCACCAAACTTAGAAACAAGTATTTTATCTCATTGAAATAAAAACTTTTATCCAAACACATTGTAAATTTATAAACTAGTTTGTCCTGCTGCATCCAACCAAAATCAGTAAGTCATTTATTATTTACCTGCAAATTTAGCTATCTAGTCTAGATGAAGTGCTACAGGAAGTTAAGGTACTTGTCCATGTGTTGCAATTGGAGTGTCAATCTCAATCTAATTACCAACAACATTTGGGTGTTCTAAAATTAAAGAAAAATTAACCTGTGATATACTTGGTATAATTTTGTTAGCAATATTGTGAGAAATCTGGATTGCTAAGAATGTTGTGGTGTTCAAGAGAGAATTCTTTATTGTAGAAGAGGTATGACAATTGTCTCTACAAAGGATTTGAAAATTGATTAAAGGCTTTTGCAATGTTTTGTCCTGTCTTTCTTTCTTTGAATGATCTACTCTCCCGATACTATATTTTGGTAGGATTAAAAATAGTAATGCTTACATGGTTATTAGCTGGAGTTATGTTTTTTATTGTGAGGTGTCTTTGTCTAATAGTTGTGCTCATATCTCTATTAAGTTTTTAATGTTTGGCTTTTATTGACCGAACCCGTTTGTACTGTATTTATATATTTTTGTCTACCGTGTTACACCTTGTGACATGCGTAGCTATTGTTATTGCTGAATAAATTTTTGACTTCTTAAAAAAAAAAAAACACATTCTAAAACATGTATACTTTTAAATTATAGAAATATGGTGTATTTAGTTTACTATCTTCTGATATCAGAAAATAGAAATAACAAAATCGATGTACCATTTTCAATAAATTAAAAAGAGAAAATGTTTTGAAAATTAATAAAAACAGAATTGACCAAATGTTTAATTTTGAGATATGAAGACATATAGTGCACATAAGCATAAACTTAGATATGCACTCCTACACACCACAATGACACAAGCAAAAGAAAAACATTATCTGATTTACCTGAGAATATAGACCATATATAAAGAGAACCCCAAGGATTTGTGATATGAAGATCATAGAAACATCCTGAGTGATGATTAAATAGGTTGGATTTCATTTCTTTTTTCATCATAAAAATATAAGTTTAGATTAAGGAAGCAAACACAAAGAAGGTTACCTGAGAGAGGTGGCTTGTAGCAGAAGAGAATTTAGTGGATGAATTGTATGGAAGTGATTGCTGTGAATCCTGTGACTATAACAACAAAGGCAAAGGAAGATTGAAATCATAACCCAACTTAAAAATAACTAGAATCTTTTAAACGTGCGAACAATTGACAATTAATTAAGGCAAAGCTAGCAAACAAAATTGATATAGGATAATCAACCATAGAAATGAATACAAAAAAAAAACAAAAACATTTTAGCAATCAGTCAAATAGCAAGTTAATGTTTTCTAGTTTACACAAAATCTATACTGATGCCAAAACCAGTTAATGACAGTTTGGAAAGTCAGAAAAATAGTACACTAACATTTTTTTTAATAAACTTTGCAGCATGCATATATATAATTTAATAGCTTGAATATTCAAAGTACATGAATTTTTACACCATTAAGACAACAAAAGTCTTGTCCCCTCTGAGTGAAGTTGGCTACATGAATCAAACAAAACTATTGAACTTGGTTAAAGACTAAATTCTTTGTATAATTCACTTTTACACCATGGAAGACAACACGAACAAAATTCTTGGCTAGAAATGATGTACAATATAGGTTTTGGACTTGATCAATACAAAACTGCAAAACATCATGGATTTTAAGTCAATTTGAACATTTCTCCATTTTGTCAGACAAAGGTGATCCTCCTGAAGTCACATAAAACCCGGAATGCTATAGAAAGTTCAGAAATGGGTTATAATTTGTACCATCTGTGTCCCAAAATGACTATGCTTAAAGTTATTTCACACATACTAAGAAAAAAATTAGTATATATTAGAAGATAATTTTACTAACATATTCTTATTCTCTTTCCGTTGAATTGAGACATTTTTGTAAGAATAAAACTGTAGTTATTTTGAGACAAAGAGAGTAAAATAAATCAATTAAATTCTCACATTCACATATATTTTTAATTATAATTAGGAAAAGCTTTTGCAAAGTAAAGCTTCAGTATGTACTTTTAAATCTTTCATGCACAATTCAGGCTGCCTCACAATGTATATTTGGTCACCAACTGCATTTTCTTTATAGTTTTCTTGATTTCGATGCCAAGTCCATAATGCATATGTCGAATTCACAACCTGCAGTATGATAAAATTTTAAAGGGAAAGATTAATATCACAGATGAGAACTCATGGACTGTATCCATGTCAGGAACAAAACGGAAAACTAAGTACCATTTTGTCTGATAAAATATTTTTTCTTTCTATTTTTTAAGATAGTTTTCCTTTTAAAATTTTTAAGATTTAAAAAGTATGTTGGTTTAGAGTTGATATTTTCTGTTTTTCACATAATGGTTTGGTACTTTAGCACCTTTATGCACAGTTTAGAAATAATTAAATTTGCATATATACCTACATTCTAGTTGTTTAGAAAACTAATTAAACAAAGCTAAACCTCGACTATTTTTATCATAATATGAAAATTCAAATCTCTCAAGGTTAATGTGGGTTTAGGATATCTATCTTCATGTTATTTGTGGAAACAATTGGAAGCAATATCACATTCACATGCATGTTTTTTTTAAGGTCTCATACATGTTTATTATTTCATTATATTTCTTGATTTATTTTTAATTATTTAATCAAGATTAGTAGTCCTGTATTAGTGGGTTAATTTGGACTAGTACCAATAGGCAATAGTACTACCCCACTACTTAATTAACATGGTTCTTAGCATATCTATAAATAGAAACCTTGTGTTAATATTGTGTGTATCACATTACACACCATATCAGTGTAATGTCTCATTAATCAAAATATATCTTTTTTTTCTCATTCCCTAATCCTAAACCTATAATTCTTAAAATCTAATAAGATTAGTGTGAACTTTTACTTTTGCATATGTAAAGAGTCTGTTTTCATATTTGAGTCCATGACTAACTTCTGAGACACAACTTTACTATTTTTTCAGCACACAGCCACTGAGCTAACTGAACCTGAATCCTGGTTACATTAGTAATAGAAATGAAAATAAAAAGGTTCACAACTTGAATATTTTACCTCAAGTATACCATGTCCAAAACTGCTTTCTCTAAATGCACTCCACTCAGGTTGTTTGTTCCAACAAAAGTTGCCTTTGGCGGGACCAGTGGAAAAATTTGATTTGCAAACTCCTCCAAATTCTGGTATGTTATCTCCACCAGAAGGACACTTTCCAGGGTCATCTGCATGATCAACATCCACTTTCTCAATATTTCCACCATCTCCAACGGTTATGTAAACAGGTCCACAAGGATCCAATGTGTAATTATAAACTCTATTCATCCTCTCATAAGCATGAACCTGACAATATGTGACACTGTTTATGTAAACAATAAGAAAAAAACTATGCCTAAAATATGCTTGATTTAAGATAACACTATTGCAGATAACTCTATCTTAAAGAATAACTACAAAAAATCTGCCAAATAAGATATCCACGAGATTGCTTGCTGGAAAGAAGGTTTATATCATTGCATATTATGCCAGAACTTACACAGTATAATTAAATTAACAAGAGAATAGAACACCATCCATGGTTTAAGTTCATCTCCTTAAATGCTTGTTTTAGATTTTTAGGCAGGCAAATAATGTATTTTACCACATTTACCTAATCCTATAATATACTAAGTATTAACAACATAACACCATCATAAATAATCTATGTAAAACCTGCAGAAGAGAAATCTTGGATATTTTGAATGTGATAATGCGCTAAAACTGAGGAAACAAAAATGAGTAAACTTACGTGACCATTAAAAACAATATCAACCCCGTAATGATAGAGAAGTTCTTCCATTTCCAATCTCATACACTCAAATTCTTGATAGTGTGAAGCATAGCTGTTATACCAAGGAGAATGCCATGCAGCTACTAACCAAGGGGTTACACTACGGTCTATGCTTTTCAGATCTTGCTTCAGCCAAGCAAACTGTGCACCTGGATTGAAGATCCCGTGAAAGTGAAACACATCAAATTCAAACATCTAAAATCAGATGCATTGACTTGTTTATATAAGGTGAAATAAACTGTATCAGTTGTCATTTACCGGTACTATTGTAATCAACATATGCTCCCAACATGACGAAGTGTATGCCCCCAGCATCAAAAGAATAGTAGAAGTTACTGTTAGAGCCACTTTCTTCAGCTGGAACTGCAAATCGTGTTAAATATGACTTGAATGTGATCCCACCAGCTTGAGGTTCAATCTCATGATTCCCTTCAATAACCATCATAGGAACTTCTGAGGTCAAAGGCTCCATAAACCTGATGTTTCAGAAATAAATTTGTTTTTCAACTAACATATGGTTTGTTCTTCAACTATTTTTTGTATTAGAGATTGTAATATTTCACCACTCTCCCTTCCCCTCTCACCCCAAATATGTTTGTCTAAGAAGCATATGATTGATATTGAGAAATTGGCTAATCAAAGTACTAATAATGCAGCAATGCACAAGCCCAACAAACTACCAAATGAAAGAAAATGCAGCACAATAACAAACTAGAAGAAACATATTGTTCAGTAATATTTTTGGCTTGTTAATAAACTTGGTTACTCAAGTCCCATTCTCAAAAATGGGACGTATAAATGCCTATCTAACCCCAAGTATGGATAAAACAAAGTGGAAATTTTCAAGTTACTTTTTGTTCAACATACA
Organism: Psophocarpus tetragonolobus; assembly: GCA_037954015.1. Classification (NCBI taxonomy): domain Eukaryota; kingdom Viridiplantae; phylum Streptophyta; class Magnoliopsida; order Fabales; family Fabaceae; genus Psophocarpus; species Psophocarpus tetragonolobus. Next base: position 27,654,013 of record CM075696.1, on the reverse strand, counting down.
ATTAGATTAATATGTATAAGCTAAGACATGATGACATAAATGGTCAAAGAACGCAGAATTTCAGGTAGGTTACCTTCCCCACCCATCCCATCGAGGTTGATATGTCTCTCTAATAGGAGCATCTGGAAATGCACAGGAATAACATGAAGCCCCCTTCCCACCAGTTGTAAGATACTGATTTGCATATGTTAAATCTCCAACCATTAGAATCATTGAAGGATCATTGTAACTTAGATGATCAATAGTTGATGTAGAATTACTTGTGAGGCCCAAATCTCCAATAACTGCTATTCGAGCTGGATAATTATTTGGACTAGGTTTTGGAGAAGTCTCAAAAAAATGCTCTTGGCTCATGGCTGGAATAGAACTATCCCCACATTTGTAATAGTATCTGCTTCCAGGCTCTAGACCTACAACAAAAAAGAAATATCTCTAAACTTTCTCCGAACTACTGAATAACAAATTTCAGTCTTGTACCTATTCACTTGATACCATTCTTTTTGTTTTGATAAATTGACTCAGAATTTGCTTCTTATAATCATCATGAAAATCTTATAGCTTGTATCTTAAAAAATTTACAACAAATTATTGGACATTGTTGGGGATATGATTAGAAGAGTAATGACTGAAGAAATTAAATTCTTCCAAAACTGAGCAGCTTGAAGCTGCAACCTGCAAGCAACAAAGTTATACATATGCCACAACTTTTGACTGGAAACAATAGCATACAGGAATAGGCTAAGGCTCTGGAGACCACAAAAACAGAACTTTCCAAACAAAAAATTATCAAAATAACTATGTTTCACAAATTCACTGCACAAGTGAATAGAAGTTCTTCTATCCAACTACCTTCAAGTTTCACATGGTGAATGATACCAGAGGTGTAATTCCATAGGCCTTCAAAGGGATACAATTGACTGTAAACAACAGAATCACCTTTTCCAACCCTTGTGTATTTGCCACTCTCTTTACCATACCACACCTCACCTCCAACAGATGCAGGATCTACTGGGGTCACGTTGAGACCAATCTGTGCATTTCCTTATTCAAAACCAAATGACACAACACAACCAAGTGACAACAATTTGATGCTTTAGAACACAACACCAAAAACACTAAAAAAATGTTTGATTTCAATTCAATATCAGTGTAAATTTTACATTCTCTACTAGTCAAAAATCATTATTCGCACGACTTTTAGAATATTTATTGTGAAAATAGATAAACTTATCATAAATTAGAATTTTTAATTGGATGATAATGTAAATAAATTTGTAATCAGTCTTACAGCATAAAACCCTTTTCTCACTGCTGATTATTTACTTTTAAAAACTGCATTTTGTTATCAGAAGATAATATAAAATCTTTTATAATAGTTGTGCATAGACTATTTAGTGTTTATTCTTAAAAAAAACTAATTTTTGGAAATTCTGAGTAGAGGACATAAAGTACCAGTAACCCAAGAAACCCACATAGAAGTTGGGGAAGAAATTGCAAGAGCAATCTGCTCAGGGAAATCTGAAGTGACATTCTTTCTGAGCCTTGGATGAGACATGGGCAAGTCATCACTGCCCCTACGCAGTGATGGATCGAACCGGCGGGTCACAGGTTCAAATGGACCATCCAAAGTGGTTGGAATGTGCCTCTCAGTCACTGCCATGGTGATGTTACTCACCATCACCAAAACCATGGCCAGTAACATGCTAAAGTTGGTGTTGGTTTTCATTTCTGACACAGTGAATGGATCAACCGTTTTCAGTTCCTAAGGATGTTTAACATGTTAAAGGCACTAAGGTAAGTATTAACAAGGTTGATCATAATTTTGTTTATAACTGTAGAGAGTTAAATTTGAGGTTAACTACCACATATGTCTTAGGTTGTTACAGTTACTTGTTACCATGTTGGTATGATAACATCAGCATCATATTGGAATATGCTGCTTCTATCTCCTTTTTTGTTCTACCATATCTTTTTGTTAAAATGTTTTAAATTGAGTTTAATAGAAATGCATTTTTCTTTCAAAATATTGTAACTAATAAAAATTATTATTAATATAACTTTTAAAGTAATTAATTATTATAAAAATAAATAAATTTATGGTACATAATATTCTTAATTCTTTTAGTTCTTATCATCTTATGGATTTATACTATAAAAACTAATAAGTAATAAATTAGGATTAAAATTGATATTAAAGATTAAAAGGGATTTCAACCAAAAAAAAAACAACTAAAAGGGATTAACAAAGGAACATATAAACTAACATGGAAAGTTCTTAGTTATACAACTAAACGTAAATTTTAGTACAATTAAAAACGAAATGAGTCATTAAATATTAAAAAAAAAGGCATCAAATTTCAAAATGGACAACAGATATTGAAGCTGTGGAGAAATAATTTTAAGGATAAAATATATTTGTAATGTTTTAAAATTTAAAATACAGTTTTGGTCACTATAAAAATTAAATACATTTTTAGTTTATATATTCATTAAAAATCCGTATATTTTTATTGAAATGCATGGATTAAAAACGTATTATTTTTGTATGAAAATTAAAACCAAGGTATCGTTTGCCTAATTAAAATAAACCAAGATTTTCATTTATTGAAAAATAGATACCCTTATTAGTACTTCACAAAAAAGTATGTTTACTGTTATTTACTTATAATTACAATTTAAATAAATATTTCTTTTTTACCATCATCATCAAACTGAATTGTTTTAACCATTTATGTTAAATAATACTGGGAGGATTTGCCTGCTTATATACCAAAAATATTTTCTCTTACCATTTTATACTTTATGTCTTTTTAGTATGGGCATAGTATTGCCCAAAATCTAGAGTACACGCTCATTAAATTTAGACCAATCATTATGTAACTATGTAAGAATTGGCCTTTTTTATACTTTAAAAACTTTAAAGTAGAATAAACAAGGGTATCATAAATTTCATTCTTGCTTGTAGATTTGGATTCGGTGCTATAATCAATGTTCTTGTTCCAAAGTTGCTTCGGTAAGAATGTGGCAAGATAACTACGTATATAAGGCACCTCTACAAGCACTACTGCACTGCCCCATACTCCAAGTCAAACACCCCATGTCACTTGTCACACCACTCTTAACACTTATCTTTTAAATTTTGTTAATTAAATAATTACATATTCTAGGCTAATAATTAGTTACGTGATGGTTTGAAACCGTTTAATAATTTCTTTTTAAATGAAAAAAATATTATATATTCTTAAACCATCACATTATTTATAGTTTTAATTAATAAATATATAATATATGACTCATTAATTAGTTTATTAAATAATTATATCTGAATAAGATATGAGATACAGAATCTAATTAAGCCAAATAAAAAAATTATTATAATAAATTAGAGTTAAAATATTACTCATAAAATCTTGATATACATATCAATATACAGAATACGCTAAAATCGGTAGATTGTTATAATATACCAAATTAGGCACAACAGAGATGCATTAGCAAAAATAGAAATGGTGAACACATACGCAACAATGCCTTCGTTTCTGCTAGTAATATATAATGAGTAAATAGTTTATACACACTAAATGCAAAAATGTAGAGAGTATTTCCAGTACTGTCTAATTAGAAATTACTATGCAGATGAAGTTAATTGGTTTTTACAAAAACTACAATGTTATATTTATTAGAATTTTTTATCAATTAATATTGTAAACTTGTCGATGCATTACAAGCTCAAGTCGTGATAGAATAAAATACATAAAAAAGTTAAGAGAAATTTGTGTAATTTGGAAGTGTACTTATATTATTATTATGTAAATTAAGAGAGGTTTGAGTTTAAAAAAAATTATAAGGTGAACTTAGTTAAGCATACTGGCATAGGAACCGTAAAGAGTAATTTGTACTATATTTCTAACTGCACCGTTTGACTTGCTTTATGAGTGTGACACTATCAATCATTTGAATTGAGGTTTGGATTTTCTCCTAAACAGGACTTCAAATTTGGTTTAGTCATGTTTACCGGTCATTTGATTTTCTTTTTTGTCTTTAATAAATAAAAAGTTTAATATTTATGCAATACCAGTATAAAAGAATTTTATATCAATGTTGAATCATAATCTTTCATCTGATCTTTAAAGTATTAATTAGTAAAATTAACAAATTTATCATCTACTGGTAGTGGTCTTTTTCTCGTAAAGAAAAGCTATGAGTATAGTCATGTGCTCAACTAAACTACATTCCTACCAAAGACTCAATAAATATATGAACTATCATATTCAATCAATGGATGCAAAGACAAATATGAGTATTTATTATATAGGTCATCATACTCAGCCAATTCAATGATTTTTGAGAAAAAAAGGTAACATAGGATTCACAATTTTGTCTCAAAAAAATAAGTAGATGAGACAGCCAAGCCTTGCACATCATATGTACGAACAAGTCTTTGCCTCTTGTCAGGTGTCTCCAACCAACAGAACTCCAAGTGGAATGATTTTGATTCTGCCACACTCTTAGCCACATCACAAGGACATCCCATGTACATGCCACCAGGTAATAGTATCATCTGATAACCTCCATCAAATGTAACTAAAAAGTCTGATATTTTACCAGTCCAATGCACATTGGTAGTAACATTTTCCCTATCAGATGTTGAAGTAACATCCTGATATCCAATAACAGTGAAAATAATTAGAGCAATAAAATTACACATAACCCTCTTTTTTTATTTTCCTACGCTAATTTTTTTTTTTAAGTTTAAAAACATTAGACAAATATCTCCTATATTATATATGTTTGAAAACATTATATTTACACAATTCTCAAATTATACTAACACCCCCTCAACAGTGATGGATATGAAAATAATGGTTAAAAAAAATAAGAAGTGCATTGTAATTACATAAAATTTTAGAAAGTGTTAGTTGTAACATATGCTCAAATAATTAAGAATCACAAGTATTGAGGAAGTTTTTGTTGTTGTTGAATGGAAAGTGGCATTTTTTTTTACATAGTAGAACTAACAAGGCAAAAGGGCATTAAATATTTAATAAAAAATCTCTAAACAGAATAAAAGGGGCATAAGTAAAGCATCATGTCATTAAAATTTTTATTTTTTTTTCCCACAAACTAATAGCTTAATTCAATGCTTTAAGAAATTTGTTAAACTACAATTTCACTATGCCTATAAGAGTTGTGTTATCAAGTGGTAAAATACCTGAATAAGTTGGCCATTGTCATCCATCTCATGTAACACAACAGTATCAGCATTAGCAATTGTAGATCCATACACACCACTTCGTTTTGTAATGGAATGACCTTTCCATTTGCCAAGAAAAGGTACAATCCTACTCTTTGCATCCTGACATGAATTCAAATTTCAAAATGAATGAAAAAAATCATGTGAGACTATAGACATAAAGTATTGTCACGCTGCTGTCAAAAATGGGTAGAACTTTCAGAGCAAAAACTCAGTTATGAAATCTGATGTACACACGAAAAAAGAAAGTAGCATATATATCAATTAAGCTCACCCTAGAACTGTCAAGTAGTGGAGGAGGCCCATCACTCCTTTCCTCTAGGAAGACAATAAGCATATCTACAGTGCCTTTTGGCTCCAAAATGTGAAAGGCTCTTGCTCTCACATCTCTCTGTAGAGAGTACAGGCAATTCTCACATACAACAGAAGGTCGCCGAGAGGGAAGCTTTAGATTTCTGCACCATAAGGAAGTGTAAAGAATTTAAAGCATAAAATATAATGTAAGCATAATAGTGATTAACTATGGCTTTTTTTTTATCATGTTGGTGCTCAAAGGTCAAATCACTCAACAATAAACTTTTTGATCCAAACAGGAATAAGTTTTCATTATTAATTCTTGGGTAGCAATTGGTTTGTAATTTTCCACATTAGGCTGTTAAACATTAAAAGAGGAAGGAGAAAACTGGAAACCAAAGGAAACTTGAGGATAAACCATTAGAAAAGATCTTCTAAATGGTTTTAATCAATGTGCAGAACAACCTTGTTGAATAAAACTTGGTTGTCGCTGTCAATCGTGTTATAGGATGTTCCAGCTTAATCAAAATGGCATTCAATCCAAAGGTTTTGAAGTACACAATTGATAAAATATTATTAAATATATCAAAAGAAATAGGTTTTGTTAGATTTCTTTCCCTGCTTTGCCTGAAAGACCATAAATAATACTACCATCAAGTCGTTATTTGAGTTGGTCTATTGTTGGAAAGTATAAAGGAAAATATGTGGGTAAATTAATATGATGTAAATAATCAGGCAACACTGGCATTTTGTGGTACACTAATTAATTTTAAGGGAAATGATGGTTCCTTGAAAGATAGATATTTTGAGTTAAAATGGTTGTACAAAAAAAAAAACATGGCTGTAGAAATTTTTTTTAAAGGAAATTTACTGACTTAACTATAGACTTGGTTCAACAAAAGCAAGGAGCTCAGAGACTTCACTGAAGTATTTAAATTTTCTCTTACCGAAATGAAGGTGTTTTGCACACAGACACAACACACCAAGACAAATAAGGTTTTTACGAGCTGCCAAATGTGTTAGCAATAATAGCATACTTTTGTCGCATGACAGAGTTACAGAAATTAGAATCTGCGTTAAATTTACCAGGTTAAGCAAGCCACCTGATTTAGCTAGTGGTATTCTGCTCATATACTTTAATTGAAAATTTGAATTTGCCATTATTTTAGGAATTTCTCCCTAATTTAGATTTCAAGATTTCCATTAAATTGAATGTCTTATGATGACCTATATAAAGTTTTTATCTTTACATTTTTGCTGCTCGGATTGCTCATGTATACATATTGTAAACTGTAAATTTAAATTATTTTTCAGTGAGAAAAATACCCTTACGTGTATGTTACGAGAAATTAAAACTTTACATCAACTATTGTCATTAGAGCAGAAGCTGCAGAGTGACATTTCAATGTTGATTGTTTAATAATTTCTCTCTCTTTTTGAGTTACTAAGATTACAGCCAAAGATCTAGCCCCACCACACTCCTCAGGTTACCACTTATATTATGCATGTTGTCAAAATGATCTCACAAAAAGTAGTTAGCAAGTTATCTGTACTCCATAGCAATACAAACATGCAAGATCATTAAAATTGAAAGTTTATGTAAACTCATAAGAATCAAGTAAATATGACTCGTAAATTCGACTCGTAAAATTTTAAGAGTTTACTTTATTAAAAATATACTTATAAATAACATAAAAATTGAAGATTTCTTATACATAATAAGTTCAAATTCACGTAGTAAGCATAAATTACTCTAAATAAATACAAATTAGAGTTGAAACACTTAAAATTTTAAAACCTTTTTAGACATAAAAATAAATTATATTCAAAACACTCAAAATTAGAGTTAACATATAAAAATACCATATGAAAAATTTGCTCACGAGTTTACTCCAATTTTACCGAGTTTACTCTGATTTTACCAAATTTGCTCCGATTTTACCAAGTTTATTATTCTTTTGATTCTAGATGCGATTTAATTCGTCAAGAGTTTCTAAACTCGTAAAATCATACAATTTTAAGAGTTAACTTGCGATTTTGATAACTATGCAAACATGTTATACACATTCTATTACTATACGAACCAAATGCAGCCTCCATTTTATTTACTTATGCATGATAAATGCTTATAGGACAGCAACTGCTACACTTCAACAATATAAAAACCAATCAAAGAGTCCTAATTGATCTCTTGTAGGAAAAGAAGCATTTTACCTAGGTGATTCTTCACCAGTGTCATCTTCACCAAGAACACCTTGCCTTAATACTGTCTCCAACATGCCAGCTGTTTGGTACCTCAATGCAAATGCTTTCTCAGATGGGAAAAAGCCTATCTGCAAACTAATTGTGATGGATATTGTAATGGAATTAAAAAGAAAGAACCAAAAAGGTTTTAAAATAAAAATGGTCTATACTCCAGATCAATTTTCAAGCACAAGAGGAAAAGCTCACTTGTTGATATTTGTCAACAGTAAACATATTGGTTTCTTTAATTTTGTACAATGCCCATTCTGCATCATTGTCATCTCCTGAAATTGAAGTACTTGATGAAGGTTGTTTAATATACAGCCTGCGAGGAGCAACAGGGTACACAATTCACAATTTAAAAAAAAAAAATAGAAAACTAAAGTAGTAAGATAAGATGTCAATTAGCCTCATGCAACCAGATAATGAACAAATATTACTCAGATTCAAATGATTTAATATAATGGGGTTACAGACTTACACTTAGTAAATTCAATCCATTCTCCCAGAGGATCACATCATACATTATATGTTATAAATCTAAGGAAATAACATAATTTCAGATGCATTTGACTTATTTCAAATGTCAACTACTTAAATTTTGTCCAGTTTTCCAAAATTTATAAAAAGGGTGAAAACAATTTTTATTTTTTTTATAGACAAATATTAGGGATATTAGCCCAAGACCTCTCCTTCGCCCATGTCCTTATATGAACTGGTTGACTAGACCAACCTTATAAATCCTCAATTTTTATTATTTTCAACGTTTAATTTAAAAATTCTAAATAACACAAAAGAAGGAAAAAAAAAAAAGGAACTTTTTTGTCACAATTTTTTTTACATCAAATGAAAATAAAAGTAAAAACAATCCATGTGCATTGTTTACAATTCCTATAGACATGTACTTGGAAGTTTCAAAAGAAAAGGAAAGAAGGGTCAGTTACGTTTGAATGAGACTCATGAGTTCATGTTCCCCATAAGAGGTAGCAGAAAGCTTGGTAGTGAGTTGTTGCAACATGTTCCCACACGAATCAAATTGCTACAAAACACAGAACCAAAGAACGTTTTTTCAGTTTGAATTCCTTAAAAGTGGTGAAAAGGGGTTGAAGAGATAGTTGTTACATAGAAAGAACCGTTCCACTTTCCAGAGTTAAGGTTGATGAAACGTCGCAGGTTGTCGACGCTCATGGCGGCTTCTTCGACAGTAGGGGAGGCTCTGATTCTGGAAAGTGAAGAAGAGAAAGTAACAGAGTTTGGTTTAATGGAAAGAAAACGAATAGTTTTAGTGTTAAGGGTGGAAAGGGAAGGAACCCAAACTGAACACTGAATCGAAGCCATTGTTGTAGAATCCAGTTTAAGCTAACATATCTTATCTCTCTCTGTTCAACTATGGAACATCTTCCTCTCTTTTGCAAAGTAAATTTGGGCCGGGCTGGTTTTTTGGGCTTCATTTGAGGATTCATTACCTTTTTTTTCAGTTTCTTTTGGCATATTTCATTTGCTATTCATATTTTTCTATATTTATAATTTTCTGCAAAATTTCAAAATATTTTCATCTTTTTAAACCCCATAACACTAGTTTCATAGATATACGTGCATCTTTATATACTTCTTTAAAATATTATATTGATTTTTTCATTTCACATTCTCATCATTTTAGAACATTTTATTTTTATCTCTATTTTTAGGAACTTTCTCTATCCATGTATGTTTAAAGAGAAAAAAAGTGTTCTTTAAAAAAAATAGATATAGATATATGTGCAACTGCGAAATTAGATAATAATTTATAAAAAAATTAAGATAAAAGAAGATAATAATGTTTTGAAATTTTACAGAAAATTATAAAAATTGAGATATATAGATAGTAAACAAGAGGGTTGCCCTTTTTTTTCTTCATATTGCATATTTTTTCAATTATTTAAAGTCTAATAAAATAAACAATATTTCAAGAGAAAGAAATCATTATATTAAGAGTATAAAACAATTTTATATTAGCATTTAATTACAAATTATCAAATTATATACTAATCGCTTTAAAAATCATATATAGGAGGGGGATTTCGGCCACTTCCAACTTTTTTTTGTTCAAAATTGTTAATCCATTTCCTACAAATAAATGTTTATGTACAACAATAATTTTGTCCAAGAATAAGTTGAAAGTCACAAAACTAAAGGACTTCGGCCACTCCCAACTTTTTTTTGTTCAAAATTGTTAATCCATTTCCAATTAGTATAAATAAATGCTCACTGTACAACAATAATTTGTCCAAGAATAAGTTGAAAGTCACAATAATTCGGCCACTCCCAACAATAATTTTGTCCGATAGGGATATTAATTAATTGCATTTAGCTAATATTTTTCATAGATGTATGGCATAATGCAGTCTCATAAATGACACTACAATGGTTCAAGCATAAATAAAATGCTAATAAGAAACATGAACAAAATGACGTCAACTAGAGCATGTCTCTTAAAGAAAATAGAGAATTAGACTCCCACTAACTTAATACATCAAAAGCCTTGACTAAACCCATGTGAGTTACATGAATAAGAAAAATTCCAACAGTTAAGGCCTTAGTCAGTGGATCTGCTAACATCTCCTCAGAATCAATGTTTTTAATTCGAGTGTGAAAACTTTGAATTTGCTCTCTAACAAATTGATACTTGATATCAAAATGCTTTGAACGAGTAGAGCTTTTGTTGTTTCGAGAGAAACTCACAGCAGCAGTATTGTCACAGTAAATCACAAGTGGCCTGGAAATGCTTTCAACTATGCGAAAGTCAGATATCAATTTCTTAAGCCACATGGCCTGGCGAGTGGCCTCAAAAAAGCAACATACTCTGCTTCCATGGTAGAGGTAGCTGTAAGAGACTGTTTAACGCTCTTCCAAGAGATAGTTCCTCCTGTCATCATAAAAATAAAGCCAGAAGTAGATCTACGATCATCAGAGCAACCTGCAAAATCAGAATCAGAATAGCCAGTGACTTGAAGTTGATCAGACTTCATAAAAGTCAACATATGATCCTTGGTTTCCTGTAAATATCGCATGACCCTTTTAACGGCTTTCCAATGACCCAAACCTGAGTCGCTCAAGTATCTGCCTAAGGCATTGACGATGAAAGCAATGTCAGGACGAGTACAGACTTGAGCATACATCAAACTGCCAACAGCGGAAGCGTATGGAATTTTCTTCATAGCATCCACTTCTTCATCATTATGAGGACATTATTTGTTAGATAATTTGTCACCACGTTGCACAGGTGCAGCACATGGGGAACAAGCATTCATGTTGAACTTCTTGAGAATCTTCTTGATATATCCCTTTTGAGACAATCCAACTATGCCACGTGACCTATCACGAAGAATTTGGATGCCTAGAACAACAGAAGCTTCACCAAGGTCTTTCATATCAAAATGTCTGCACAACATTGATTTTGTCTCAACCAATAGGTTCATACAACTACTAGCAAGGAGAATTTCATCGACATATAATACAAGAATGATGAAATTACTCCCACTAGTCTTCAAGTAAATGCACTGGTCTGCAACATTTTCCTTGAAATTGTAAGTAGTGACAACCTGGTCGAATTTTAAATACCATTGCCTAGATGCTTGTTTCAATCCATAAATGGACCTTTTAAGTTTACACACCAAATGCTCATTGCCTGCTTCAACAAAACCATCAGGTTGAACCATGTAGACATCTTCAGCAAGATCTCCATTCAGAAAAGCTGTCTTTACATCCATCTGGTGTAGCTCTAGGTCAAAATGAGCAACTAAAGCCATGACAACTCGGAATGCGTCCTTCGTTGAAACTGGTGAAAAGATTTCTTTGTAGTCAACGCCTTCCCGTTGACTATAACCTTTAGCCACCAATCGAGCCTTATACCTATCAACCTTTCCATCTGGAGTATGTTTTGTCTTAAAGACCCATTTAGATCCAATAGGCTTACATCCTGCTGGCAAGTCCACAAGATCCCAAACATTATTATGAGACATGGAAGACAATTCATCATGCATGGTTTTTAGCCAGTCAGAAGCATGAGAACCAGAAAGTGCTTCCTGAAATGTGATGGGATCGTCATCATCATGTGGATCATATTCGTGCTCCTGAAGGTATACAACATAGTCATTTGGTATAGAAGGTCGGCGTATTCTCTGAGATCGTCTTAATGGGGCCACATCAACATCATCAAGTTGTTAATCATTGAGTTGTGGTTCATCAACTTGTGGCTCTGTCATTTGTTCATCTTGCCTCTCAACAATTTGTTCATCTGTGTGAACCATTGGGATTGAGATGTCTGTAGGAAAAGAATAAGATGGTAATGGAAGCATGGTTCGATCTTCTCTGAAGGTCATCATTCGAGGTGTGTAACTCCCACTGCCCAAATCATCCTCAAAGAAAACTGCTCGGTCAGATTCAATAACTCGTGTAGAGTGGGAAGGACAATAAAATCTACATCCTCTAGAACCGATACAGTAGCCAATGAAATAACCGCTAATAGTTTTTGAGATCAAGTTTCTTTTGTTTAGGATTATAAGGTCTTACTTCTGCCTTACAACCCCATACATGGAAATGTCTCAAACTCGGCTTTCTACCAGTCATTAGCTCAAAAGGAGTTTTGGGCACAGATTTGCTTGGTACCTGATTAAGAATGTACATAACAGTTCGCAAGGCATCTCCCCAAAGAAATTCTGGCAGAGATGAATGTGATAACATACACCTCACCATGTCCATGAGTGTTCGATTTCGTCTCTCAGCAACGCCATTTTGTTCAGGAGTTTCAGGCATGGTGTATTGAGCTTCAATTCCGTATTCATCAAGGAATCGAGCAAATGGACCTAGATTTCTTCCTGTCTCGTCATAACGACCATAATATTCTCCTCCTCTATCAGACCTTACACACTTAATTTTCTTTTCTGTTTTCAGCTCAACAAAAGCTTTAAAGGTTTTGAAGGCTTCAAGAGAGCTTGCTTTATCCTGAAGAAGATATACCCATCCATGTCTGGAGAAGTCATCTATGAAGGTAATAAAATACCTATATCCACCCATAGCAGTAGGTGTAATAGGTCCACATATGTCAGTGTGAATTAATTGTAGCACATCGTCACATCTGTTTGAACTTTTATTCCTGGTTTTGGCAGTGAACTTCCCCTTGATGCAATCGACACAAGTGTCATAATCTGAGAAGTCAAGATCATGCAGAATCCCTTCTTTTATGAGTCTTTCAATTCGAGGCCTAGAAATATGCCCCAAACGTCTATGCCATAGCATAGAGAAAGATTCATCAATCCTGTTACTTTTATTCCCGCTAATGGAGTTAACTGACATATCAGTTACGTTTAACATGTAAAGTCTGTCATGCAAAATTCCTGAACCAACAACAGTTGAATTATAATAAATCACCAATTTTCCATCACCAAAATGAAAGTTGTATCCACATTTGTCTAAAACAGAAATTGATATCAAATTCCTTCTCATGGAAGGGACATAAACAGCATCATGTAATAATAAAGTATGTCCAGAGGATAAACATAAAGAGACGACTCCAATGTCAGCAACGGGTACTCCAGCTCCATCTCCCATAACAATCTTCGTCTCAACATCACTTGGTTTTCTCAGGCTTGTGAACCCCTGTAAAGAATTCACAACATGAATAGTAGCCCCTGAGTCTAACCACCAGGAATTTGGAGGAACATCAACCATATTAGATTCAAAGCAAGTTAGTGCTAGCAGATTACCTCGCTTCTCCTCTTTCTTTTTCAGGATAAAGCAATCTTCCACCTTGTGACCACGTTTCTTACAATACTTGCAAGAACCTTTAAAGAATTTCTTCTTGGGTTCTAAATGTCGTTCTGCTTTCTCTGTACCCTTTTTCTTCTTTCCTTTATACCTGTTAGCACCTTTAGCACCTGAACTAGAAGCAACGAACTGAATGCTATTAGGCTTATTTTTCTTCATTGACTCCTCCTCTTGGGTGATTATTGCAATCAATTCATCCACTCCATAGTCATGCTTTTGAATGTTATATGAAGTCTTCATGATGTCAAACTGAGAAGGCAGAGATTCCAAGATGCGATAGATTAAAGTGTCTTCACCAACCTCAACCTTGAGAGACTTCAGCTTATTATAGAAATGTACTAACTTCATAATGTGTTCACGTACACCGCTGACACCATCATATTTGGTCTTTTCAAATAAGGAAAGATATTGGCTTTTCTGTGCCTTATCAAAAGTTGTGAATTTTTCACCGACTGCTTTCAGAAAAGCACTGACATCATCAAGATATGGAATGCTCTGTCTAATAGATTTCTCCATGGTGAATTTAATCACCTTCAGGCACACTCTGTTAGAGTGTTCCCATTTCTCATGAGAAATTCGCTGAGCTTCAGAAGACTCATCTGTAAGAGGCACAGGCCTCGTCGTCCTCAATGCTAAATCCAGAATGGTCAGGTAGAGATCTAATGATTCTTTCCAGTCCTCATAATTTGTTCCGTTTAGAGTTTTGACGGAATTAGGGAAGAAAACTGAACATCACAATAAGGAAAAAAATTATTTAAAAGTTCAGCTTAAAATAAATCCCTAAGCAAATTACAATACATTATAACTTAAATTAATAAATTCTAGCACCGATAGGGTACCAAAAAACATTAAGATAAGTAAAGAGAAATGTATTGTACAACAACAAATTATACTAATAACAACACACCGATAGGGTATAATTATCACTAATATAATGAATTAATATTTATTCATAAATTTACACAAATGCATTCACGATAGGTGAAATTACAATTATGTAAATTAATAGCATAAATCATGCTTTATTTCATATGATTTTAATTATCTTAAAATATAACAAACAAAATTCACATCATCATGCCCACGATAGGCAGGTCATCACAATGCAAATTAATAGAAAAATCATATCAAGTAATAATTCAATATTCAAAAAATTTAAGAGTAATATGCCACAATAATTCCAAAAATACGTCTCAAAATTAAATAAATTCTGATATTATAAAATTTCAAAAAAATAATTTTAATAATTGTATTTTAGGCCTTTAAACTTAATAATGTTACATTGCACTTGCACCAGCAAAGAATCGAACCCAGGTCTGTACTGTGACAGAATCACGATTCTACCATTGGACCACTAGTGCGGCTTCATCCTTTTGTGCCATTTCTTTCTTCTTCTATCATTTTACTGCGACCAACATTCTCTCTACACCGTCTTGAATCGGAGTTCTTGCTGAGAGAGAAGAAGAAAGAAGTGGTCGCATCTTCTTTTGCCGCAACGGGTTACATAAAAAAACGAAGGAGCGCGCGCGGCCTGGTGGAATGACATCGAAGGCCCAAGATCCACCGCGATCTGGGCGGTTCGAGACGCAGAGCAGCGTCGAAACCCAAGATCTTCGACGGGATCTGCGAGGCTGAAAACGCAGCAGTGAAGCGCCACTTGGAGGGCGCGCGGCCCGGCGGAACAGCGCCGAAGCGCGATCTCTGCCGCGAATGCGGTTGCCGCCGCGATCTGGGCGGTTCGAGACGGCGGCGGAGTACCGCAGGAGTGCGCGGAGTAGCGCCGAAGCCCAAGATCCGACGGGATCTGGACGGGGTTCTAGACGCGATCTCTACCGCGATCTGGGCGGCCGTTCGAGACGCGATCTCCGCCCTTCACAGGTTCCGATCGTGCAGCATGAGGAAGGTGCGGCGCGGCAGGGTCGGGACCACCGGGAGGCTCGCAGGTCCCGGCGGGCGATGCGGCTGCCGGCGGACGACTCGACTGCCGCCGCGTAACCGCTCAGGTATCATTCGGTCTTTTTCCCTCTCTAAAAAACGTATGTATGTTAATGTTGAAATATAGGGTTTGTTCAATTGACAACCATAAAATGTATCTAGTCAGCTCTGATACCAATTGATGAAAGTACAAAGTAGGTTTTTGAATTATACTGTACTAGACACAAATTATAGTATGCCAATTAATGATATTGAATTGATAGAATGAGAATGTATGTGTACCTGAATTGGCATTCATGTCCATGAGCACTATTGAACAGAACTCTAGGAGGTTCTTCTGACTAGCTTCTGAGGGGTTATTGTAGAGAACAATTCTTATGTGTAAATTTGCTTAATGGGATGGCAAATTTATAACCCCCAGGGTAGTCAGGGACCTCTCTTAATTGGGTTTTTTATCTGATTGACTTAACCCATCACAGAGTCAATCTCACTGTAATCCCAGTTAAAATAACCATATTGATATTTTAAGATATTGTCAGTTAAAGATAAATAACCATATTGATATTATGATTATATCTTATATTGTCGGTTAATGATAATTAGATATTGAGTGATACTAATCCACAATATTTTCTAACATTAATTACAAATTATCAAATTATATACTAATCGCTTTAAAAATCATATATAGGAGGGGGATTTCGGCCACTTCCAACTTTTTTTTGTTCAAAATTGTTAATCCATTTCCTACAAATAAATGTTTATGTACAACAATAATTTTGTCCAAGAATAAGTTGAAAGTCACAAAACTAAAGGACTTCGGCCACTCCCAACTTTTTTTTGTTCAAAATTGTTAATCCATTTCCAATTAGTATAAATAAATGCTCACTGTATGTACAACAATAATTTGTCCAAGAATAAGTTGAAAGTCACAAAATTAAAGGTTAAGGCTCTTGGTTCAACTCGAGAGAGGGAGAGAGAGAAAGGATTGTAATGGATACGAGGGAAGAGGTTCCCTATGGAATGAATTTTCAAGTTAATTATTTTAATATTTACTATACTTTAAAAATATATTGGCTACTTATTTATCTATATTTTAGTGTTTCTTGCACACTTATGTAGATTGTATCACATTTTGGTGAATTTGTCTCATGTATTTTCTTTTTTTGTACATCTCCAACACTTTGTAACACATCCTTAAACAATTTTTCTTATGCATTTTTTATTCTAGTATGTTTTTCATACATATTATTGTTCAAGAATGTATTTTCTCTTTTAATGTACTTACCATCTGTGATGATGTTGTGGTATTGTCAAACGACAATTATGAATTTTAAACATTATTTTCAATTAGACTCAATCCAATGACGAATAAAGACATTGGACATGTATAAAAATAAAAGAAACATATATATTAAACCCATTTATATTGTAAAAAGAATTAAAATAATTTAGTAAAATCAAATAAAAATTTATTAATTTTTTCTTCCTTCCAAATTCATCAATGTCAACCTTTTTTATTTTGTATGATTAGGTTTAAAACATCTTACTTTTTAGATAATTCTTCTAAAAAAAAGGGTATTATAACTACCTATGCTTTTTTGTTTTTTACTAGTTACTTTGTTCTCTATTTCTATTTAGTAAAACCTATAGGAAAATATTCCAATTTCCTTCAAACTAAAAAAAAAAGTAAATGTTTCTAGTAAACTAAAATAATCGTTTAATAGCTATTTTACTTATATTGGATGAAAACTAAAATTGGCCTTAAAGTAGCTCTCCTTGTTTTCTCTCTTGTTCTCTTTTTAAAAATTGAACATAAAAAGCTTCCCTTGATTTCTCTGTCGTTCTTTTTTTAATTTCTATATTTTTTATTTTAAAATAATTATTAACTTACAAACTATACAATAAATTCAACCATATTTTAAATTGACTTACTAAAAATATAGCACATATGTTTTTATTTTCACAACAATACCTGTGATGAGATTTAAAATTAACAAGCAAACACCCCCAAACACATGGATGAAAGATTGCTTTTACTTAAATAATTGTTTCGAACTCAACTCCTGTAAAATTATATTAAACACTCAAAGGAAAAATTTACTATATATTCATAGTTATACTAATTAAACAAACAAAAAACTAACAAGAAAAATACTTTCTATTTCTTAAAAAATAACTAACACAAAAGTTTAAACAACAAATAGCTCAAAATCAAAGTAAGTTTAACTTAGAACTAACAATTCGTTGTGTTTACGAGAACAATACAAAGACAATGGTTATTTGAGATGCTAATGTTGGTGGATTAAAAGCAAGCTGACATAAAGCAGATTAGCAGCAAGTGCAAGAATGGAAATGGAGGAGAAGAGTGAGGAGGAGAAGGAGAGATGAGAGAGGGTGAAGGTGCAGGTGGTCCAGCAGGAGCATGGTAATCTTGAACATTGACTGCAACTTTCATGCCATGAAAACAGTAACCTCCACCAGAGAGGTAGTAATAGGTTCTTTCCTCTGTCATCTGCACCACGTCTCGACCACCTCGTGTCACGTTTTTTATGAACTCTCTCTCCATGCAATTCTCGTAGCTTGTCTTGTTCACTTCCAGAACGTTGAAGTATCTTTTGTCGAACACGAATACTTAACATCAAATTTCAAAACCACTTTATTAATTCATCACCATAATTAACCAAAGATATCAACTAACATTGCCTTTGGTATATAAATTGAAAACAACAACAACTATTTAACATAAAAAACTTTGTATTAATATTTAAAATTTAATTTGTATATATTGTTATTATAAAAAAATCTAATATTTAATCCCAGTCTTTTATATCTTCATATAAAATTATAAAGGTGTTATAAACCATACACATATACAAGCTATTGAGTACCCAATTTATATTTTTTTTAAATTGCACTAACTTTTATATTTAAATTTTTAAAAGATTTATTTTATAAATATGTTTTTTTCATTAGGAAATAAAAA
Organism: Psophocarpus tetragonolobus; assembly: GCA_037954015.1. NCBI lineage: Eukaryota > Viridiplantae > Streptophyta > Magnoliopsida > Fabales > Fabaceae > Psophocarpus > Psophocarpus tetragonolobus. The sequence goes on along the minus strand of CM075696.1, from coordinate 27,635,495 downwards.
TAATAATTTATTTACAATTTTTAATTTAAAAGAAGTTTTTAAATTTAAAAAACTGAATTTATAAATAATTTATATTTATTTTTTAAGTTCTAATTCTTTTACTTTAGTTTAAGTTAAAAATAAAATGAATGTTTTTTATTGAAAGTATTTGTTGTTTCCGTCTTGCTATATATTTTATTGTATAAAATTAGACTTAATTATTATATTTGTGTCTCTCTATTTTTGAATGTTTGATATTTTACTTCCAATTTTGAAATCATGATATTTTTAAATTTCAAAATTGTTAAATTTGTATTTAACTATCTATAAATATGTACTACTGAATTACAAATGTTAATTGACACATTCCAGTAATTTAATAACATGACAAATTATCCTAATTTTGTGATTTAATTAGTTATAATTAATTTTTCATTATCTTAATCTTACTTAAATATTAGCTACTATCACATTTAAATAACAAAATTATGATATATCATGTGATCAAAGTGCTGTTAAATTATGGTCATATGAACACAAATTTAACCATTTTAAAAATTAAAAAAACACATTAACACATAACGTAATTAAATCTTAAAAGTATTGTTGATTAGAATTTTTGTCTCCGATCTGAGATGTTGTTTGGTCAATAGGTGTGATTTACGTGCAGGCCAGTCTTTTGTTCTTTAAGTTAAAGCTTCCATTCTCAATTTTGAAAGGAAGATTCTTCTTCTTTTTCTTATGCTTCTCCTGACTCTCCCTTTAACTTTTTCTTTTTACTATAATTATGAGTTTATGACTGTACTTTTATTAGTATTATTACTGGTTAATCTGTACCAACTACCCTTATCTTTTATCTTTCATTTCTGGATCAGGAATTAATTAATATTAACATGTTGCTTTGCCACATAATTAGCAAAGTTTTCTGAATTTAACAAAAAAGTAAAAGGGTACCATGTTTTCTTTTTATTCCCTTTTACAAATAAGAGTAGTATCCTTGGCCAATACTCCAACTCAGGCAAATAAAGTTTCTGATTGTAATTAAACCTTTGACAATTCTATTAATAAGAGGAATAAGCAGGGAAGATATTAGCATAATAGGATAACTTCATAAATGTTTTTTTCTAAAAATAATATCAATAGTTTCTTATCAAATAAATGTGTAAGCAATTAAGTAAAATGGAAAGTGACTAATACGTCCTATCTGTATAACTTTATGAATGCAAGAGATTTGTTCCTCATCATATACACCTATAGTAACATTACATGCCCAATAGTTAAATTAATATATATACAATAAAAAAAAAAACTCGACTCTGTAGAAGGATTTAAAGCTGCTTTAACTAAATATAATTAACAAATGTGGGTAGTTCAAATTAATTTAATTAAGAAGAAGACAAATAATAGAATTCAAAAACAAAAAACTATATATATATATATATATATATATATATATATATATATATATATATATATATGTTCATTTAAAATCTTCCTAAGAAGAAGCTCATGTGTTAATGGTTAATGACAATTATCAACAATACCATTAATTTGTTTCTGTAAAAAAACTAAAATCATTCATTTGTATACTCAACGGTTTTTTATAGTTTATCTCTACTAACAACAACTAATAAACTAGCCAGTAATATATTTTCATAAAAAAAATAGAAATACCAACAAAAATTCTTTAGAACACTCACTTTCAAAAACTTAAGTTTATCGAAAATTAATAATTTTTATACACATGTAATTACTCTTTTGATAAAAGGAGAGAATCACTAAAGTTGGTGTTTTACAAAAACTATAAATAAAAAATCAACCAACAAAGACAGTGTTATCAAAATGTTTCCAAATATATATCATGACTTCGTATTTAAGAAGAGACCTATGTTATAACCTTAAGACAACATCAAATGAGGGATGAATCACAACTTTGGTTAATTACAAAAACAAATAAAGAAGAGAGAGTAAAGCGTGTAATGAATTGTTGATTGTTATAACTTTGCATAACAAGGAATCAAATTAGAAAACAGAAACTTACTAAGCCAATCACCAACATAGACATGTTGTTGAGCAGACCACTCAGTGTAGTTGACATCGTGATTGATCCAACCTTTCGAGCCTCCCACCTTATGAAGTGTTTCATTTCCCATGACCACCAATGAAAACCACCCCATCACCATCATTATCGGTGCAACCATTATCCAAACATTCTTCCATTTTTCCATCACTCGTCGAAACACGTCGTAATAAGATAGACAGATAAATAGATAGATCAGTAGATAATTCTGACAAAATCTACCTGATCACGACTAGCTATGTAGTTCTTGTGTTGAAGACCACGGCCATGACCATATATGTGTGCCTTATATAGTGAGGGGCAAAGGCATATGAAGCACTTGTAAAGTGGTATCTTTGATAATTATTAATTAATGACGCTTTTAAAGTGCACTAAAATTCAAAATGGTGTGTAATAAGAACAGCCTCAGTGACAGCTAAAACGTAAAGGCGTTTCGCATCAACACACACTATTTTTGCTATGTTTGTTGGATTCCACGGTTTTCTAACTCATGCAATGAGTGTTCGTACGTAACATTTTGTCACTCACTAATCTTGTCTTTAGTGAAATTTAAGTAACACCCACTTACACATAATAATAATAATAATAATAATAATAATAATAATAATAATAATAATATTTTGAAAACAAATGATAATCATGATGAGGACGTGTTCTTCATGCCATATTGCTATGAGACGTACGTTTCAATGCGAAAAGGCTAAGAATGCTTCGATTTGTTCCCCGCGTAACGTTTATATTATTGATCACTTAAATTTAATTAATTAACTAGCAGAGTACCGTGTATATATACAAGGTCATTTGATGTGTATAATTTATTACTATCAGTCTAATTGATTAGTGTAAACATATGATCTTCAACCACAACTTTTCATTCGTGTTGTATTTGTTAATTATACTCGTTATTATTTTAGAAGTCACATAAAAGTCATTATTGAATGTAGTGTAAAAATATTTTACAATATATACCAATTAAACTCTATTAGTGTTTAATATATAAATAATATGAAAAACTTTACACTGTCATCAAATCACAATCATTTATCTATGAAGGGTTATAATTGAACGTTAGTCTCTTATATATTGTCAATGTATATTAATTAAACTATTTTATTACACTATATTATTTTATAAATTACGAGCATAGTAGTAAAAGTTGGAAAAGTATTATATAATTTTAAGTATTAAAAAACTTTATATCATAAAAAAGAGTATTGGTTATAGTACGTAAGAATTCAAATTTAATATATGAGTAGATAAAAATCCTAAATAATGGATAATGAATAAAATATAATGTAATTAAAAAACATCATGCAAAAAATGATTAGTATAGATAAAAATTTAATTTGGTTCATATAATATATTAAACTTGTTTCTTAATTTAATAGTAGTATTCTACACTTATTTTTTTTAAAACATGTTTGAACTACATCTATTATAAAATTAAAATTTTTGTTAAGATGATATTTCATGAAAATTTTATTAGGTATAAAATTTTAAAAATAATTTAATTCTTTAAAATTTATATTGTAATTTTAAAATATAAAATGATATATTTATTTGATCATTTTATAACTATTTTCTATAAAATTAATAAATTTATTAATATTATACTTCATAGAAAATTTTGAATGATTTAAAATTAACGTAAAAATAATTTAATTAGATAAAAATATTGAAATTAATATTACTTAAAATAAATTACTATTTTAATCTCAAAAATAAAATTTATATTTTATTCATTGACACATACATAAGATTAAAACAACAGTCAAATAAATCTATAATATTTTTAATAATATTTAATTTTTAAATTAGCATAATAGTATTATATAATTCATCTTAATTATTAATTTAACTTATTTCTATTTAGAAAGTTAACTTTTTTTTTTTTATATTTCCATTGTCATCTATGTAACACAAATATAAACACAATTAAAATGGAACGACTTTAAGAAACACACAATGACATTTTTTCCTGGAAAGAGACAAATCTAACTACTATTAATCAGTTTTACATGATAAAAAATTAAAAAAAAATTGAAAGTTATGTTCTAAAATATTAAAGTATATTTAATAAACTAATTTTTTAGATATCTAATATATAAAAATTTAAAATTATTTTATAAATATTAAAATACATGTAATAAATTAAATTTGAACATTAAATAGAAAATATAAGAATATGGAAATATAGAAAAAATAAACAAAATCAAGAGAGATAACAAATAAAATTAAATAAAATAAAAGGTAAATGTAAAAATAAGAAATATTGAATATTAAAAACATAAAAATAAAAATAAATATTAAAATAAAAAGCAAAGAAGAAAAAAAATTGAAAATAAAACATTAAAAAGAAAATAAGAAAAGGGAAAATATGAAGAAAGAAGATAATTGAAAATGAAAAACAGAAAAGGAAATTAAAAGAAAAATAAAAAAATTGAAAATACCAAAAAAAATTTAATATATTTAATTAATTAGTTTTAAATATAAATTATTCTTAAAAAATAATTTTAATATTGTAGAATAAATATAAATAAAAATATTAATTTAAGTTGTTTTGTAAAGTAATTGAAAATTATTTTATACAATATTAAAATATATTTAAAAATAATTTTTAATTTAATAATATTCTTAAATAATAATTTAATGTTTGAAAAATATAAAAATAAAAACATAACAAAAAATAAAGTAAAATATTAAATTTTGAATTTAAAAATATTCTTAAATAATAATTTTAATATTAAATAAAATACAAACGAAAAAAATAAAATATAAGTAATAAAAAACATAAAAAGATAAAAGAATAGAAAAAATATTAAAATTACCGAACATCCTATTTTTAATACTTGATAACTAATGATTATAGAGTAATATGTACTTTAATCGGCCAAAACTTTTTTATATATGTGTGTTATATAGATAGTATAATATTATAAGTTATGCTATTGTCATAAATTTCATAGATGAATTCAAGGTGCTCGTTAATAATGTAACAAAACAAATTATGGATAATGATAAAAAATGACGTCAATATAAGGTAATAAAAAAGTTAAATTTCGTTGATATAATAACATTTAGGATGACAACGGAATAGAGTGGGTTCGGGTTTAATCTTTTTATTCCTGCAAAGTGCGGGACGGGTTTGGGTTCAAATATAAAAAAAATGGATATGAAATTTTAATCTCATCCCTGTCTTTGTCGGGTATTTTTGGGTTCGGGTATACTTACAAGTATCCGTCATATTATTTTTTACAATTTAAATTTACTTATTTATTATTGAACAAGTTATATATATTAAGTTATTAATTTTTTTAATTTAAAAAGCATATAAAGAATAATTAATAACAATAAATTATAAATTAAAGTTTAAAAATTAAATTTTTTAATTAAATATATAAATTTAAACTTATTATATAATTATTAAAATTATAACGAAGCGGGTACGGGTTTGGATACGGGGTGGGTATTCACATACCCATACTCGTATCCGATCAGACCGGGTAATACCCATCAAAATCGGAGTGGATACCCACGTGTATGGGTATTTTTGTCATCCTTAATAACATTGAAAATGTTAGGTCAGGTTTAGGGTAGTTTTTAGTTTTCGGTTTTTAAATTTATAAAAATAAAAACTAGGTTTTGTTTTAAGTTTTAAACTTTTTAAAAAATAACACTGTTTTGATTTTCAAATTTAAAACATTGTTTTTAAATTTTAAACACACTAAAATTTGTTATCTTTAGAGACTGAAAATCAATAGTTGGTGATTACCGATCGAAAGTGATAGTTGATGACTAATGATTAGAAGTGCAACTGGTGACCGACAATCGAAGGTGATGCTTAATGACTATTTGTTAAAGGTCTAGTAGGTGAGCAAATGTCAATGTTAAAGGTGGAGATTAGAAATGGAAATTGATGACTAGCAATCAAAAGTATCAGTTGATGATTATTGGTCGTAGATGTGATTAGTGACCCATAGTCAGTGTCAAAGGTAGCGATCAATAATCACCTATCAAAAATGGATGTAGATGATCGTCGATTGGAGATGACAATGGTTGTTCGTGCCCACTGGTCAGAGGTGGTTGTTAATAGTGACCATTAGTTAAAGGCGGTGATAAACTTAAAATAAAAACAAAAATTAAAATATGAAAGTCAAATTTTATTATCTTTAATATTGAGTGAAGAATATTTAAAAATAACTATATGACTAAATCGGAACCAATTTTACTAAATGATTTATGTTTTTAAAATACATTTAAATAAAATACATTTAAAAGCAAAAGTTAGAAATTCGCAACCACTCCAAATAGGGCATAAATAAAAATCGGTAGCAAAATTTTAATCATTTGTTAATAAGTGTCATTCTTTAACGGAAAAAATGTCATTTATGATAGAATTAAATATTAGTTGTTAAAAAACGTTTTTTTTTACTAAAAATAATTTTTAAAAAAATGTTAACAATATTTTTTTATCACAAATATATAAAAAAAATTCATTTATTCTAAAAATAAGTGAATATAAAATACTGTCTTTTTTCTGTCATTTATTTTTTAAAAATTTAATAGTTATAATAAGTAAATAATGTTAACTATTAAATTTTAAAAAATATATTTTAAAAAATATATTAAATTCTAAATATAATTACTTATAGAATAAATACCAGACCATTAGAAAAATCCATCAGCTCTATTGGTACACAATTTTTGCCTGCCCAGGCTTTCACTCGAAAAAATGAGGGTCATTTATGGCAAACTCATTTACAAAGGGATGAACGAAATCCCATCACAAATCCAAATTCTGTCATTTTACACAACATGTCTAGAGGCCTTAGTTTAAGTTTCACTGACTATAGAAACACTACACTAATGGATTTAGAACAAGATAGAAGGGATAACACATCCGCTATTCCCGACAATGATCATATTGCTATGATGAATATCATAGACACTGATGATGAAGAAGATGATGACATGACTGAGAAAGAATGGAACCATCATCAAGCAAACATAGCCATGCTTAGACAAGGAACTTTAGAAACCATGTCTAAACAAGATCCCCTGGAACATAGCCTCCTTAGAGATTTAAACTGGGAACCCTGAGATAATTTTCCCCCAGAACATAATGAAGTTATAGCACTTCAAGAAAATGATAGAATTAATGAAATAGATGATATAGTTAATATCTTTTTAATAATTTAAAAATTTAAGAACAAATTGAAGAAAAATAATTTTTTTATAAACTTCAAGAAAAATTTAAAGACAAAGAAGATGATGAATTGTCTACAACCTCTGAAAACACAAAAGTAGGATTAATAAATGAACATGAAGAATCCTCTGCCACAAATTATAGATTAGATCCAGCTGGTACACAAAATTACTCTCAAAGATTCCTTCCTAGAGAAATAGTACAAAATATAGTCTTAAGTGATAACAAATACACCTCTCATGGTAAAAGATTACCGGTAGAACCAAATTTTCAAATTCCAAATTTACTTTTGAACATAGGAGGAACAGATCCTCAACTCCTCCCAACATACATAGAACAATGCACTGCTGCTGTAATCCGTGATTATGGCATACATCATGAGAAAGATGTATAGTCTTCTCAAGAAATGATCGTCAAAGGAGAAACTTACTTAGGTGATATTGCTAGATCCGGATGGGAATCTTTTAAGAAAAACTTCCCTAATTATCTAAATACTTTGGTCATAGAACCTGGTCCAAATATTTAAAATTTTTTTTCTCTTGTTCAAAGATTGTTTACTTCACAATCTGCCAATGATGGTAATACAATTAGACAACAAATTTATCTAGGACATTTAGAAAGATTGTCTATAAACTATTTTGGTAAAATAAAAGAATACTGTCAAGACTATCTATTATATGCGTCTATAGCCGGTTGCTTTCATGACGTGAACATAGGAGATCAAATGTTCCTAAAATTACAATCTCTCTATAAGAATACAGCACATTATGAAAATAATGGAAGGCACATGTTCTCACATAGCTATACAAAAACAGCTAAAGCATTCCGATGCTGGGATATGTAAACAAATATACACACCTCAACAATATTCCCAAAATAGGTTTAAAAATAGGAAAAATATATCTTGACATAAATCTAGAAATACAAGTACACAAAAATACTTAGGACCAAGAAATCCTAGGAAAACTTATACAATAAGGGATTCTAACGCCAGAAAACCAACTCTAAATCCCAATAGACATGTTAGGAAATTTAGAGATAATAAAACTTACAAACAAATCTTAAAATGTTTTGCTTGTAATCAGTCAGGACATTTTTCAAGAGACTATCCAAACTTTAATAAAATCCTGTCATATGAATCTCCTCCCTATAAATGAGGACGTCTCTACAGATTCAGAAATTTTATCTGTCATTGGTATAACAGAATATACAGATGAATCAAATCCAGATAAAATATATAAAAATTATGATCTAATAAATGAATTTACAAATAATGAATATAGTCATTTATATTCTAACAATGAAAATTATTTCCCAATGGGAGAAGAATATAATGAAATGGGAAAAATATTAGACGATTTAGGCTATTGTCTAATAGATACAAATCCTTGTTCATACAAAATACAATTTTTTTCAGGGACGGAATCAATCCCTTGTACATATTGTGAAAGATATTTTCACATCTAAAAAAGGGCACATTGTCCTCTTTGTTATAAAAATTTATATATTAAATGTGTAGAAAAACATTTAAATATACAAGAATTAGACATACCCTTTTTTGAAAAGAAAGAAAATATAAATAAATTAAGTAACAAAGATTTAACTGATGCTAGAATTTCAGTTTTAGAAACTCGCATAAATTATCTAGAAGAAAAAGTAATTCTTTTAGAAAAATTAATAAAAGGGAAAACTAAACTAGATATTCCTGAATCTAGTAACACACACGAACAAAATAACATGATGGGAACAATGGAATGTATCCCATTAGTTTGTAATAAACAACAACTAATAACTTTAAAAGTATTAGTTAAATTAACCTTCCCAAAGATAAATAACAAACCATCTACAGAATAAACAATACAAGCTTTAATAGACACAGGATGTTCAGAAACAGTTATATGTAAAACTGTAACCCCAAACCAAAACATAGTTAAGAGTAAACACATTCAAAAAACTAGGACAATGTCTGGAGAAATCATGATAAATGATGAAGAAGTCAATAATGTTATTCTTCAATTCAGTACAAATTGTGAAATTTTTGGCTATAAAACTTTTATAAAAACAATGAGGGTAGAAAACTTATTTCCCTCTAAACAAAGTATGATAATTGGCCTAGATTTTATCTTAGGACAAAATAGATCAATTACTATAAATAAAGATTATGTAATGATATCTGATAAAACACAAATGACACCAATAGTTAGTGGTGATTCATTAACACAAGAAATTTTATTAGAAAACTGTAATTGTAAAAATCCAACAATTTCTGATACATGCAAATGCAATACAGAATTTTTATACATAATGGATGAAACAAAAGAAAACTACTTAATAGATAATATATTAGATAATACAATTGAAGCCTTTTCTTCAATAAAAATTTCGAAATCTATAAAATTTGAAAATATCTAACAAATCCTAGATCGACTAAATAAAGCAAATATAATAGGGGAAGACCCAACAAAATTTTGGGATAGAAATCCCATAACATGTAAATTAGATATAATTAATCCAGATTTAATTATAAAAACAAAAGACATTCAATTTAATAACTGGGAACAGGAAGAATGTCAACACCATGTACAAAATTTATTAAAATTAAAAGTAATAACACCCAGTGTTAGCCCACATAGAAGTCCTGCTTTTATAGTTAACAAATCTTCAGAACAAAAAAGGGGTAAATCTAGGATGGTTTACAATTACAAAAGATTAAATGACAACACAGTAGAGGATGGATATACAATTCCATCTAAGGATGTACTAATCAATCGAATACAAGACGCCAAATGGTTTTCAAAATTTGATCTAAAAAGTGGATTTCATCAAGTAAAAATGGATCCAGATTCTATAAAATAACAGTTTTTTCCTTTTCAGAAGGATTATTTGAATCGAATGTTATGTCATTCGGTCTTAAAAATGCTCCGGCTGTTTTCCAAAGAAAGATGGATAATATTTTTAAAAATGACAAATCTTTCACATGTGTTTACATTGATGACATACTAGTCTTTTCTAAAACAAAAGAGCAACATTTTATTCACCTAAAATAAGTTTTATACAAATTAGAACATTATGGACTAATAGTTTCTAAATCAAAAATGGAAATTTGTAAAAATTTCATTGAATTTTTAGAAACAGAAATCAGTAATGGAACTATAAAACTCCAACCGGATATTTCTAAAAAAATACAAGAATTTCCTGATAAAATGGAAGATATCAAAACACTTAGATCCTTTTTAGCATTATTAAATTATGCAAGAAGTTTCATTCCTAATTTAGGAAAATATACATTTTCTTTGTATAACAAAACTGCATTAAAAGGAGAAAGAAAATTTAACTCCAAAGACATAAAATTAGTTCAAAAATTAAAACAAATGGTAATAAATTTACCAACTCTCCAACTACCATTAGATTCAGATTATTTAGTAATTGAATGTGATGGTTGTGAACTTAGATGGGGAGCAATCCTCAAACGAAAGAAAAACAAACATTTATAAAAAACAGAAGAACAAATTTGTAGGTATGCTTCTGGAAAATACATAACAAAACCAAAAATTTATAAAACAAACACTGATTACGAAGTCAATGCTATAATACACGCAATGGACGCCTTCAAATTATTTTTAATAAATAAAAAAGAAATAACCATTAGAACAGACTGTGAAGTCATAGTCTCCTATGGTAAAAACCAACTTAATAATGACAAAAGACCACATAAAAGGTGATTACTTTTAAAGGATTATATAAATTTTTCTGGAAAAAATATTTGTTTTGAACATATAAAAGGTTCTGACAATACTTTTGCTGATATATTATCTAGGTATATCAAGTGACAATTGAAAATCTCTACAAAGACCTATTTGGTCATTCAAAAATACAAAAATCAGTTTGATCATCCACATAAATTTCTATGTAAATTACAAAGAAAGGAGCCATAGGCCCAAAACAAGTCAAATCACCCTTTCGGGCTGATCAATATACAAAATACGGCAAACAAGAATTGCCAATACTTACAAATGTCTACCAGTACCCTGGCAGAGACTCTACAAACATCAAGCTTAATGTGTTGATGGACAATATTTGGAATATTCCAAAATATACATCCGAAAATGAAACACAAGTCACAAAAGTAAAACAAAGCATTATATGCGCCTTATACAACTTTTGTGCACAAAATAACCAAGGAGTTGTTTTAACTTCTCCGGCCTCACCTTCGGGTAAAGGTTTTACACATTTTGCCCTCATATATGGGTCTAACAAAGGGGTATATACCTCATTCAGAAATCTCTCTGAAGCTAAACAAAACCAATTTTGGTCTACATACAAAGGCTTCTACTCTAAGGAGGAAGCACACATGGCAGTAAGACTTCAGACAATTGATGAAGAAAAGATAAAGTCTGCCTTACAAATGGAGCCTAGAGCCCAAACACAAACTTATGCAGGTGCTACTAGTAGTATCCCACCTAGCCTTAATCCAAATATTCTTTTGATTAAATACAACGTTATACAAGAATTTTTATTCGAAGTACATTATGAAGCCATAAAATTCAATGACCTATTTGTTAAAATCCAAACTTATTTCAACCACAAAACTATTTGTCTTATCTCCTCTGACTACTGTAAAACAGTGACCAAAGATTGCACTTGTCAACTTAGGTTCTTAGTCAGAAAGGCCCAGATAAATTTAGAAAGTTTCGAACGACATCTACACAGATATTTTCTCATTACTCCTATGTCCTTCTTAGAGGTAGGATGCTTACACTCAATAGTAATTCCCCCCACAGACAGGTTTCATTCCCTTTCTGCCCCAATAAACTCAGTTATAAATGAAGTCCAAGCAGAACATATGCAAAAGGTGGCTCTTCAAATTACCACTTCCCCAAGAAGCATAAATTTGCAAGACAGTTTTCCTACTCATATTATAAAATTATATACAGAAACAAATCCCGAATTTCATCTTTTCATTTCATTAGAACATGATGATTTCAAGGGACTTTCACTAAACAAAAATAAGACCTACCAATATAATCTTTGGAAGGCATATACAGAAAGATCAAATTGGAATTTTTCCAAACATGACTCAGAAACTCTGATCCTGTTAAAAGAAACACATGACACAAAGCTCTACTGGAAAAAGAGCATGTGTTCTAAATTTCATCCTTTCCCCACCGAAGCTCATCCTTCATTGGTTTGACACTTCGAAAAAAAAAGGATCTACAAAGAAATTTATGAACAAGCTGGCTGTTACGGCCAAAACACACCTGGAGTTTCTTCACTTCCTTCTTAAGGAGATGATCAATCTCTACCTGAACAAATGGAGGAAGAATTTCAGGATTTTACTGCTTCCGTCTCACGGTTGAAATGAGTTTTTACCTGTGACACAGTAATTTTACCTATCGGTAATAGACTGAAGGGTAAAAACTTATACAGCAGGTCACCAGCCATCAGGTGACCCAAACAGCCAGTTTCTGGTCACAAATTTTGTATATAAATACACCATAAGACTTTTATGTTGAGCAGGTCTCAGAATACACCCTCCCTCTCTAAACTCTCTCCCTTCTCTCTAAACTCTCCTCTTGTATACACGTCTTCTCTGCAATAAAATTTGAAGTTTTTCTTCACCCCTCCCCTCTTCTCCCCTCTGTGAGTATATCATCCTTTATGTTTATATAATTTAAATATGGAGAAGTCGCTTGTTTAAGGTATCTTTGGATGCCTAAAACAATAAATATTTAAAGATGCGATAATCATTTAAAGGCTTATCATATGTTTGTATATTCACCATCTTTCTCATCTTCTTCTGAAAACCTGGGTTTACCCTTGATTTTTCGAAAACCTGGGATTTGTGAGCCTTGTCGGGTTGAGAAACTCATAAGGTGTTCCCTTGATAACTGGTATTGCGCGGACTACCGCCGTATAAACCCAGCTAATTCTATCTCTCTTTTTCTACTTTCTTGGTATCAGAGCCGTGTTCTTTCCAAGGACGGTTCTTTTAGTTTTTGTAAAAATTAATTTTAAGATTGAAAATAAATATCTGTCAAGAGTGGATAGTGTTTGCTAGGATACTCATGGTAGTTGAAAGGCAGAGATGGCGAGTGGAGAGCCGATGTAAGTCCCTAGTTTCCTACCTAGATGAGTTGAGAAACACGTGCAGATTGAGCCAACATGTTCAGATGTATATTTTCAATCTATTTCAGATGTAATTAAAAAAAAGTTATTTTCCTGATAAGCCTTATGATTTTCTATATTCTTTAATATTTATTATTTTTATCTTTGTTTAAATCTGTGAGATTTGACAATTTTCTAGAAACCTCTTCTAACAAGGCTATTATTGTATTGTTTTGTCCTATTATGGTTTGAACAAAATATGTATCTTTGTTTGGTTTAGTATATCCTACTGGAGGAGATTTTGTTAAGTGTTCAACAGCCGCAAGAGTTGATTTATAATCTTTGCCATTAATAGGTTGAAAATTTGTCATTTGTAAAACTTTTTGTTTGTAAAATTTTATGTGTAAGAAAAGAAAGAATGATGAGAAGCAAGAGAGCAAAGATAGCAGCAGAAAGAATCACAGTAGAAGGCAGAAACAGAAAATCAGATAATAAAAGTAAGGTATCCACGGAATACACTATAAAACAATAAATATTAAAGAATATAGAAAATCATAAGGCTTATCAGGCAAAAATTGGATAGGAGACAACCTACATTTAGGAATAACCTTTATAGGTAGAATAAGTAATTGTATTTATTCTATACATAGAAGAAATATAATTACTTATTCTACCTATAAAGGTTATCTCTAAATGTAGGTTGTCTCCTATCCAATTTGTTCCGAAACATATGGTTTGTACTTCTAGACTAATGTGGTTTATAAACTAATGGGATTAAGTCAACTTCTAATATTCCTATAATGCTTTGGGAATCATTGTTTTGGAATCTAGTGTCATGGAGGACTATCAATGCTCTAGCACCAATCATGTGTCTAGCTAAGGATCTTACTCCTATAGTAATTAACCCCATATGAACATATCGTCCATGTTGGTTTAAAAGTTGTGTAGCTGTTTGTTGAGATATTAGTGGTATTATCTCATAAGTATTGTCAGGAAGGTGAAAATCTTCTATTCTTCTATATCTGTAAAGGTTAGTTCTTTCAGAGCTTAACCAACCTATATTGTATAATTGTCTTGGGTTCAAAGAATCTATTCTAGAATTTGAACCTATTTCTATATTTTGTTGTACATCTACTAAGTCTTCTAATCTTCTTACATTAGTAGATCTTCTTCTGTGCAGAAATCTATCTAAGATTCTAGGATGTTGGATGAGATCTTGTCTCCTAGTATTGTGTTCTCTTAATCTTCGAGCAGTTCCAGGAAACCTCTCTGTAGTTTGATTTCTAGTGGGTGTACTATCCATAGAAATGTCTTGAAGTTGTGTTTGTGAACTATTATTAGGTCTTAAATTCATAATTTTAACTAATAGTTTTGTCTTTGTTAGAGGTATTATTTACCTGTGTAGTCTGATTCCTATTACTAGATTCAGCTTTGTTTGTTGTTGCAATTACTTTAACAAATTTGTGAGTATTTTTACAAATTGTTTTAGTTTTTGTGGTTGTTACTAACGATAATCTAGAAACTTTATTAACTAAATCATTTATATCATCTGATATATTATTATTTTTATCTTTGTTTAAATCTGTGAGATTTGACAATTTTCTAGAAACCTCTTCTAACAAGGCTATTATTGTATTGTTTTGTCCTATTATGGTTTGAACAAAATCTGTATCTTTGGTTGGTTTAGTATATCCTACTGGAGGAGATTTTGTTAAGTGTTCAACAGCCGCAAGAGCTGATTTATAATCTTTGCCATTAATAGGTTGAAAATTTGTCATTTGTAAAACTTTTTGTTTGTAAAATTTTATGTGTAAGAAAAGAAAGAATGATGAGAAGCAAGAGAGCAAAGATAGCAGCAGAAAGAATCACAGTAGAAGGCAGAAGCAGAAAATCAGATAATAAAAGTAAGGTATCCACGGAATACACTATAAAAGAATAAATATTAAAGAATATAGAAAATCATAAGGCTTATCAGGAAAATAACTCTTTTTTTTTAATTACATCTGAAATAGATTAAAAATATACATCTGAACATGTTGGCGCAATCTGCACGTGTTTCTCAACTCATCTAGGTAGGAAATTAGGGACTTACATCGGCTCTCCACTGGTCATCTCTGCCCTTCAACTACCATGAGTATCCTAGCAAACACTATCCACTCTTGACAGATATTTATTTTCAATCTTAAAATTAATTTTTACAAAAATTAAAAGAATCGTCATTGGAAAGAACACAGCTCTGATAACAAGAAAGTAGAAAAAGAGAGATAGAATTAGCTGGGTTTATACTGCGGTAGTCCGCGCAATACCAATTATCAAGGGCACACCTTATGAGTTTCTCAACCCGACAAGGCTTATAATCCCAGGTTTTTGAAAAATCAAGGGTAAACCCAGGTTTTCAGAAGATGAGAAAGATGGTGAATATACAAACATATGATAAGCCTTTAAATGATTATCGCATCTTTAAATATTTATTGTTTTAGGCATCCGAAGATACCTTAAACAAGCGACTACTCCATATTTAAATTATATAAACATAAAGGATGATATACTCACAGAGGGGAGAAAAGGGGAGGGGTGAAGAAAAACTTCGAATTTTATTGCAGAGAAAACGTGTATACAAGAGGAGAGTTTAGAGAGAAGGGAGAGAGTTTAGAGAGGGAGGGTGTATTCTGAGACCTGCTTAGCATAAGAGTCTTATGGTCTATTTATATACAAAATTTGTGACCGGAAACTGGCTGTCTGGGTCACCTGATGACTGGTGACCTGCTGTATAAGTTTTTACCCTTCAGTCTATTACCGATAGGTAAAATTACTGTGTCACAGGTAAAAACTCATTTCAACTGTGAGACGGAAGCAGTAAAATCCTGAAATACTTCCTCCATTTGTTCAGGTAGAGATTGATCATCTCCTTCAGAAGGAAGTGAAGAAACTTCAGGTGTGTTTTGGCCGTAACAGCCAACTTCTTCATAAATTTCTTTGTAGATCCTTTCTTTTTCGAAGTGTCGGACCAATGAAGGATGGGTTTCGGTGGGGAAAGGATGAAATTTAGAACACATGCTCTTTTTCCAGTAGAGCTTTATGTCATGTGTTTCTTTTAACAGGATCAGAGTTTCTGAGTCATGTTTGGAAAAATTCTAATTGGATCCTTCTGTATATGCCTTCCAAAGATTATATTGGTGGGTCTTATTTTTGTTTAGTGAAGGTCCCTTGAAATCATCATGTTCTAATGAAATGAAAAGATGAAATTCGGGATTTGTTTCTGTATATAATTTTATAACATGAGTAGGAAAACTGTCTTGCAAATTTATGCTTCTTGGGGAAGTGGTAATTTGAAGAGCCACCTTTTGCATATGTTCTGCTTAGACTTCATTTATAACTGAGTTTATTGGGGCAGAAACGGAATGAAACCTGTCTGTGGGGGGAATTACTATTGAGTGTAAGCATCCTACCTCTAAGAAGGACATAGGAGTAATGAGAAAATCTCTGTGTAGATATTGTTCAAAACTTTCTAAATTTATCTAGGCCTTTCTGACTAAGAACCTAAGTTGACAAGTGCAATCTTTGGTTACTGTTTTACAGTAGTCAGAGGAGATAAGGCAAACAGTTTTGTGGTTGAAATAAGTTTGGATTTTAACAAATAGGCCATTGAATTTTATGGCTTCAGAATGTACTTCGAATAAAAATTCTTGTATAAGGTTGTATTTACTCAAAAGAATATTTGGATTAAGGCTAGGTGGGATACTACTAGTAACACCTACATAGGTTTGTGTTTGGGTTCTAGGCTCCATTTGTAAGGCAGACTTTATTTTTTCTTCATCAATTGTCTGAAGTCTTACTGCCATGTGTGCTTCCTCCTTAGAGTAGAAGCCTTTGTATGTAGACCAAAATTGGTCTTGTTTAGCTTCAGAGAGATCTCTGAATGAGGTATATACCCATTTGTTAGGCCCATCTATGAGGGCAAAATGTGTAAAACCTTTACCCGAAGGTGAAGCCAGAGAAGTTAAAACAAATCCTTGGTTATTTTGTGCACAAAAGTTGTATAAGGCGCATATAATGCTTTGTTTTACTTTTGTGACTTGTGTTTCATTTTCGGATGTATATTTTGGAATATTCCAAATATTGTCCATCAACACATTAAGCTTGATGTTTGTAGAGTCTCTGCCAGGGTACTGGTAAACATTTGTAAGTATTGGCAATTCTTGTTTGCCGTATTTTGTATATTGATCAGCCCGAAAGGATGATTTGACTTGTTTTGGGCCTATGGCTCCTTTCTTTGTAATTTCCATAGAAATTTGTGTGGATGATCAAACTGATTTTTGTATTTTTGAATGACCAAATAGGTTTTTGTAGAGATTTTCAGTTGTCACTTGATATACCTAGATAATATATCAGCAAAACTATTGTCAGAACCTTTTATATGTTCAAAACAAATATTTTTTCCAGAAAAATTTATATAATCCTTTAAAAGTAACCACCTTTTATGTGGTCTTTTGTCATTATTAAGTTGGTTTTTATCATAGGAGACTATGGCTTCACAGTCTGTTCTAATGGTTATTTCTTTTTTATTTATTAAAAATAATTTGAAGGCGTCCTTTGCGTGTATTATAGCATTGACTTCGTAATTAGTGCTTGTTTTATAAATTTTTGCTTTTGTTATGTATTTTCCAGAAGCATACCTACAAATTTGTTCTTCTGTTTTTTGTAAATGTTTGTTTTTCTTTCGTTTGAGAATTGCTCCCCATCCATGTTCACAACCATCACATTCAATTACTAAATGATCTGAATCTAATGGTAGTTGTAGAGTTGGTAAATTTATCACCATTTGTTTTAATTTTTGAACTAATTTTATGTCTTCGGAGTTAAATTTTCTTTCTCCTTTTAATGCAGTTTTGTTATACAAAGAAGATGTATATTTTCCTAAATTAGGAATGAAACTTCTTGCATAATTTAATAATCCTAAAAATGATCTAACTGTTTTGATATCTTCCATTTTATCAGGAAATTCTTGTATGTTTTATAAATATGCGATTGGAGTTTTATAGTTCCATTACCGATTTCTGTTCCTAAAAATTCAATGAAATTTTTACAAATTTCCATTTTTGATTTAGAAACTATTAGTCTGTAATGTTCTAATTTGTATAAAACTTATTTTAGGTGAAGAAAATGTTCCTCTTTTGTTTTAGAAAAGACTAGTATGTCATAAATGTAAACACATGTGAAAGATTTGTCATTTTTAAAAATATTATCCATCTTTCTTTGGAAAACAGCCGGAGCATTTTTAAGACCGAATGACATAACATTCCATTCAAATAATCCTTCTGAACACGAAAAAGCTATTCATTTTATAGAATCTGGATCTATTTTTACTTGATGAAATCCACTTTTTAAATCAAATTTTGAAAACCATTTAGCGTCTTGTATTCGATTGATTAGTACATCCTTAGATGGAATTGTATATTCATCCTCTACTGTGTTGTCATTTAATCTTTTGTAATTGTAAACCATCATAGATTTACCCTTTTTTTGTTTTGAAGATTTGTTAACTATAAAAGCAGGACTTCTATGTGAGCTAACATTGGGTGTTATTACTTTTAATTTCAATAAATTTTGTATATGGTGTTGACATTCTTCTTGTTCCCAGTTATTAAATTGAATGTCTTTTGTTTTTATAATTAAATCTGGATTAATTATATCTAATTTACATGTTATGGGATCTCTATCCCAAAATTTTGTTGGGTCTTCCCCTATTATATTTGCTTTATTTAGTCGATCTAGGATTTGTTGGATATTTTCAAATTTTATAGATTTCAAAATTTTTATTGAAGAAAAAGCTTCAACTGTATTTTCTAATATATTATCTATTAAGTAGTTTTCTTTTGTTTCATCCATTATGTATAAAAATTCTGTATTGCATTTACATGTATCAGAAATTGTTGGACTTTTACAATTACAGTTTAATAAAATTTCTTGTGTTAATGAATCACCACCAACTATTAGTGTCATTTGTGTTTTATCAGATATCATTACATAATCTTTATTTATAGTAATTGATCTATTTTGTCCTAAGATAAAATCTAGGCCAATTATCATACTATGTTTAGAGGGAACTAAGTTTTCTACCCTCATTGTTTTTATAAAAGTTTTATAGCCAAAAATTTCACAATTTGTACTGAATTGAAGAATAACATTATTGACTTCTTCATCATTTATCATGATTTCTCCAGACATTGTCCTAGTTTTTTGAATGTGTTTACTCTTAACTATGTTTTGGTTTGGGGTTACAGTTTTACATATAACTGTTTCTGAACATCCTGTGTCTATTAAAGCTTGTATTGTTTTTTCTGTAGATGGTTTATTATTTATCTTTGGGATAAAGTTATTAGTTGTTGTTTATTACAAACTAATGGGATACATTCCATTGTTCCCATCATGTTATTTTGTTCGTGTGTGTTACTAGATTCAGGAATATCTAGTTTAGTTTTCTCTTTTATTAATTTTTCTAAAAGAATTACTTTTTCTTCTAGATAATTTATGCGAGTTTCTAAAACTGAAATTTTAGTATCAGTTAAATCTTTGTTACTTAATTTATTTATATTTTATTTCTTTTCAAAAGAGGGTATGTCTAATTCTTGTATATTTAAATATTTTTCTACACATTTAATACAGAAATTTTTAGAACAAAGAGGACAATGTGCCCTTTTTGAGATGTGAAAATATCTTTCACAGTATGTACAAGGGATTGATTCCGTCCCTAAAAAAATTGTATTTTGTGTGAACAAGGATTTGTATCTATAGTTTTCATTAGACAATATCATAAATCGTCTAATATTTTTCCCAAAGCATTATAGGAATATTAGAAGTTGACTTAAATCAACCTATATCTCTAATATACCTTGCCCCAAATTTTACACTTACTCTTCCAGACTTTGTAAACCACATTAGTCTAGAAGTACAAACCATAAGTTTCGGAACAAATTGGATAGGACACAACCTACATTTAGACATAACCTTTATAGGTAGAATAAGTAATTATATTTCTTCTATGTATAGAATAAATACCAGACCATTAGAA
Source organism: Psophocarpus tetragonolobus (assembly GCA_037954015.1). Taxonomy (NCBI): domain Eukaryota; kingdom Viridiplantae; phylum Streptophyta; class Magnoliopsida; order Fabales; family Fabaceae; genus Psophocarpus; species Psophocarpus tetragonolobus. Next base: position 27,615,053 of record CM075696.1, on the reverse strand, counting down.
GAAACCATCAGCTCTATTGGTACACAATTTTTGCCTGCCCAGGCTTTCACTCGAAGAAATGAGGGTCATTTATGGCAAACTCATTTACAAAGGGATGAACGAAATCCCATCACAAATCCAAATTCTGCCATTTTACACAATAGGTCTAGAGACCTTAGTTTAAGTTTCACTGACTATAGAAACACTACACTAATGGATTTAGAACAAGATAGAAGGGATATCACATCCGCTATTCCCGACAATGATCATATTGCTATGATGAATATCATAGACACTGATGATGAAGAAGATGATGACATGACTGAGGAAGAATGGAACCATCATCAAGCAAACATAGTCATGCTTAGACAAGGAACTTTAGAAACCATGTCTAAACAATATCCCCTGGAACATAACCTCCTTAGAAATTTAAACTGGGAACCCTAGGATAATTTTCCCCCAGAACATAATGAATATATTTTTCCAAACATGACTCAGAAACTCTGATCCTGTTAAAAGAAACACATGACACAAAGCTCTACGGGAAAAAGAACATGTGTTCTAAATTTCATCCTTTCCCCACCGAAGTCCATCCTTCATTGGTCCGACACTTCGAAAAAGAAAGGATCTACAAAGAAATTTATGAAGAAGCTGGCTGTTACGGCCAAAACACACCTGGAGTTTCTTCACTTCCTTCTGAAGGAGATGATCAATCTCTACTTGAACAAATGGAGGAAGAATTTCAGGATTTTACTGCTTTCATCTCACAGTTGAAATGAGTTTTTACCTATGACACAGTAATTTTACCTATCGGTAATAGACTGAAGGGTAAAAACTTATACAGCAGGCCACCAGTCATCAGGTGACCCAGACAGCCGTTTCCGGTCACAAATTTTGTATATAAATAGACCTTAAGACTCTTATGCTGAGCAGGTCTCAGAATACACCCTCCCTCTCTAAACTTTCTCCCTTCTCTCTAAACTCTCCTCTTGTATACACGTCTTCTCTGCAATAAAATTCGAAGTTTTTCTTCACCCCTTCCCTCTTCTCCCCTCTGTGAGTATATCATCCTTTATGTTTATATAATTTAAATATGGAGTAGTCGCTTGTTTAAGGTATCTTCGGATGCCTAAAACAATAAATATTTAAAGATGCAATAATCATTTAAAGGCTTATCATATGTTTGTATATTCACGATCTTTCTCATCTTCTTCTGAAAACCTGAGTTTACCCTTGATTTTTTGAAAACCTGGGATTTGTAAGCCTTGTTGGGTTGAGAAACTCATAAGGTATGCCCTTGATAACTGGTATTGCATGGACTACCGCTGTATAAACCCAGCTAATTCTATCTCTCTCCTTTCTTACTCATCTTCTTCTGAAAACCTGGGTTTACCCTTGATTTTTCGAAAACCTGAGATTTGTAAGCCTTGTGAGGTTAAGAAACTCATAAATTAAAATTTATTAACATAATTTATAGATAGTTTTGTTTCCCGAAGATTTTGATATATGATAGGAGAAACACTCAAGTAATTTGGTTATAATTTAAAGAATGTTTTTTCAAAAACACTTTTTTAAAATTAACTTAGATAGAAAACAAAAAAAAATATTTTCATTGAAAAGCTGAATAAATATATTTTAATTATAAAAAAAATATACACATATATTTTAAATTATATATATAATAGAAAACAAAAAAAAAATATTTTCATTGAAAAGCTTAATAAATATATTTTAATTATAAAAAAATATACACATATATTTTAAATTTTATATATAATAGAAAACAAAAAAAACATTGAAAAGCTTAATAAATATATTTTAATTATAAAAAAATATACACATATATTTTAAATTATATATATAATAATGTTTTCCCTAAAATTAATTAAATTTACGAAACTCAATTCCGCTACTCTCATGGTCTCTCCTTTACTGCCAAAACACTGAATTCCTAAACGTAATTTGAGTATATTATATCAACGATTCTTGAATTTCTTTTAGTATATTATATATTTATTTTTATTTTTTAATCATTTCTTTTGTAGTTAATGTTAAATGTAAGGTTTAAAGAATGCTAGTGTAATATTTTTAAGTATATTTATCAGTTTTGTATTTTTAAACTTAAAATAGAGATTAATATAAGAAATTAAATGAAAAAATAAAATTAAATATTAATTATTAATTGAAGTTTATAAGCAGAATCATTAAACGTTAAAAAAAATTGTTAATAATAAATTCTAATTAAATTCCTATAATAATAACTATGAATATATATATATATATATATATATTTAAAGAAAAAAAATCCGAAGTGATACTGTAATTTGCAAAAGTGAAATTGAAAAAATTAAAAACCCTAAACCCTAAACCTGATTGGTGAAGCTTTGTTTCCCTCCATCGATTCCAATTTGCGAGCAAAAGCGAAACTGAATCTGAATCAGTGTCTTTTGTTGGGTTAGAGCGATGAAATTCAAGGCATTGGTAACGGAGAACGGCGTAACCCTACTGGAGAAGCGGTTCCTCCCGGCGCTGGAGAAGACCGGAAAAGCGTGCCACCTGTGCCTGACGCGCGACCACGCCATGTTCCTCCACAACCTCCTCAACGGCGACGGCATCCAATCCATCGCGCAGTTCCGCAAGGACGCTCTCTTCCACGACTACCGCATCTCCAGCAACAACGACGACCGCATCGCCTTCTCCCTCGACCTCTCCCTCCTCCTCCGAGCCCTCCGCAGCGCCGTCGCCGTCGCCGCCTCCGCCTCCTCCTCCGCCGTCCCCAACCGCCTCGAGATCAAGCTCGTCAAGAAACTTCCCCCTAACTCCACCCAGTCGATGCCCTTCCTCACCCTCGAAACCCGCGGCTACAAGTCCGCTGTCATTCAGGATATTCCCATCTCCAAACCCTTTTCCAGAGCCCACCTTGCTGAGCTCCAAACCGCTCTTGATTCGGCTCAGGATCTCCCCCAAACCCTCCTTCAGGTACTTCCTCTTTTGCCCTTTCCATCATCACTCATCAATTTCATTCTCAATCCCATCCATTGCTTTTGCTTCAAATTCACTTTCTTTCCATCTTTTAGTATGGATAAAAACAGTTTTACTTAGTTTTCTACTAACACTTCAAAAAGAGTTTTATAATTTTACACTTCCAATAGAAAAAACTTTTGTTTAAAAATAAAACTTACTTTGTTTAAAATCACTTATGTCTCAATTGTCCTTGTTTTCATACTCTTTTATGTTATAAAAACGTTGAATCCAAACAAGATTAGTAATTTTCAAATCACTTTTCAACAAATCTACCCAAACAAAAATTAATTTGGAATATAATTGATTATAAAATAATCCATTATAAGATTAAGATAATCTAATTTTTGAACTTTTCCAAACACACTTTAAAATTATTAAAGCAAGTTAAAAAGTAAAAATCGTTATAAAATTCTTGAATCAATTGGCTATTCCAAGTTGTTTTGACTCATAATTAATTTTAAACCCAAAACCCATGAAAGAATGTCTACTTGATACAACGAAGAGAGTGAAAATGTGTATAAAGATTATAGGCATATAATATCAACTATGTTTGAAAGAGTATTGAAAAATGTCTAATAAACTTTAAACTATATTTTGGATTTATAATACATAATTTAAATGATTATATCTTTAAAAAACTAGACTATAATAGAAAGTTGGTTTTAAATTGAAATTTAAAGTTGATTAAGAAAATTAATTAAATTAAACTAAATATACCTATAAAGGAGGTTAGTTTTAGATGATTGAAAAAATATAGTATTTGTTTTGCTAGTAGTTATGAGAGTAAAATGTACCTCATGTGGAGAACGGAGAGTATTGAGTGAGAATGCATAATTAAAAGAGGAAAAGTACACTCTACGATTGTAATTTCGCAGAGGCCAATAAGAGTAAATTTACTTTGAATTATTTTTTTTGTCTGCAATTGTTTGGTTTGATTAAGATTAGTTAGACATTAATTAAGTTATATTTGAGTTGGCAATTGGTTACACTCAGTTATGTTCTGTTTTTTGTTTACAGTTTATCACGCTGATGTGTTCTTATGTTTCTAAGTATACAAAGAAGATGAATCAATGGAAATTAGAGTCTTTTCACTCCTCTAATTTTCACTTCCAATGCAGGTGCCTGATTTGAATCAACTGTTAAACTTGGTGGATCGGATGAAGCAAGTGGGGGACGTTGTGAATGTTTTCATAAGTAAGCACGGGGATTTGAGTGTGCAGGTCTCGACTACTCTGATCAGTCTGGGTGCTGAGTTTCGGAGACTGGTGGTGATTGGAGAGCAAACCAATGCTCCTGCTGAAGATCAAAATCTTGGTGCTCATGCACGATCAACAAGGTCCATTTCAAGAGGAGATGGGCAATCTGTGCAGGTGAGTGTGAAGCACTTTGCCAAGAGCCTCCAGTGTCACTTGGCCAGACCAGATTGCGCTTTCTATGGGATTGCTCCGCAGGGAAGTTGCTTGACAGTGATATTTCAGTTCTTCATTCCAGGTTCTCGCCAAACTGATAAATCAATCAGCCTGCATTGCAGGCTTCCTGTTCTTGACTCTGGTTCTGGTTAAACTCCTGCAGTCTTCTTGTAATGTGTAAGTTCTCTCTGATAAATTCAGTTGAGAAAATGTCAACTTGATTAGTGTTTATAATGACTGCTGTGATAAGCTTTTAGCTAGATTATCATAGTAATTTCTTGTATGTATGATAAAGTTTACGTTGCATCTAATATTGATAATGATGATATAGTTGAGTAATGTGACATATAAGGCTACAAAGTTGTCTTGGTTACCCTGATGTGCAAGATGGCTGAAAGAGCAAATCAGGCTATTGAATGTGAAATTGAAATTTGATACAAACTACAATGTAGAGTAATTTGAATTTTAGAGAAACTAGTTAAGGTTAGGTGTTTGGCATATACTGTTCATTCCATAGTAAAGGAAAAATCCCTCTCATTCTTTTTTAATTTGGTAAAGTTCATTGTCCTTTTGGTTTTGGGTGATTGACCTAAATGAATCTTTTTTTCTTTTAAATAATTACCTAAATGGATTTGTTTTAAAAATATTTATGAAGGTGGGTCATATTTAGGTTTGACTTGGTCAAATTACAATTTTCACTTGTATTTTTAGTGCTTTGACCAATTGGCTGATGCCAAGTCGAAAATCACGTTGTCATACAACTCACGTGACATTAAAAATGTAAGTGAAAATTACGGTTTGATCAAGTCATACCTAAAAATAAATCCATCTTGGTAAATATTTTTAAAACAAACTTATTTAGATAATTATTTTAAAAAAATGACTCAATTAGGTCAATCACCAAATGACAGTGTTTACAATTTTTGTTTTACTTTTACCATCTACAGTTATTGGTATCATCTCAAATTTACTATCTAAATGTTATTTTTTATAATAGTTTTATAAAATTATTTTTAGTATTTAAATATTAAAAAACTCGTTTTAGTAGTGTTTTTTTTTAAAACAGTTTTCAAAAACAATACTCACAAAAAGGAGAAATAGTTAAAAATAGTTTTGTTAAAGTTTTCTATTTTTGTTTTGAAAACTCAAAATACAATCAAAATATATTGTTTTTTGTTTTTTATTAATGAAATTTTAATAAATATTAAAAAAAAATTATTTTTATATCTTTAAAATAGTTTTTAAACAACCTTTATCAAATAATTTTTTTTTTTCTTCTCGAAAACAATTTTTAAAAATTATTTTTGAATTTTTTTTTAAAAAATTAAAAAACAAAATCAAATCAATCGTGAATCTTTCTTTTTGTTTTCTCTTCTTAATTCTGTATTCTTAATCAGCCAATTCAATTTTTCTAGTCATTTCTTCGTTTCTTTTAAACCAGGTTGTACTGCAGTTTCTATTAATACCTCATCATTCTTGAATACCTTGGCAGTTCAATAAATATTATTTTTCTGAAAAACTACTATACTAATATAATTGCTAGCTCAGCGATGGTGAAATTTTTATATATTTATGTAATTAAGATCAGGTGTTTAAGGAGTGACACAATTATCTTGAAAAAGGACAATGATCAAAGATGAAATCGAAATTAAATACTACAACAACAACTGTCAAGTCTTATTTGATTAGATAAAGGTGAAGAATACAAAGATCAAATGACACATTGAATCCTATAAAAATGCATTTGAATATTTTCTGAAACATTGAAAGGGAAGAAAAAGAAAGGAATTAAGAACGATTGTGAATATTTATGAAGGAGGTTAGTTTGATGGGGTTAAGTTAATCCTAAACCCATAATTTTAATATGGTATTAAAACTTGCTACCATAGATCCGTTAAAGAGTTATCTACCCTTTCTTATTTTTTACGCACCAATTCTAATATAATAGTATTTTGCATGAAAACTTTCACTTTGTAAACTAGCTTTTGGGATTGAATGAAGCATAAAGTCACAATTCTAATAATAATAACACAAACAAGTGAAATAAGTAAAAATAGTAGCAGCAGTCACCATACTTATTTTTCTTTTCAATTCATTTTCATTTCAACCTCTCAATATTAACCCTTTTTTTTTTAACTTACTAATAATTCTAGGTTAGTAATCTTTCAGTACAGACATGCGAAATATATCAAATTAATTTCTGATATTGTCTTACAATTTGACAACCATTACTCGATCACATTGAGATCAAATTAATTGACGAGTAACAAAACCAAGAACCAAATAGAATAAGTGAATAACACTCTGCAAAAGAAGAGTCTAAAATGAGTTTCAGTTATTAAAACCCGTAATCAAATTCACAAAGTCAGGGATAATATTCAATTTCAAGAAGTGAATTTTTTTTATTGGGGCTGAGAGAGTGAGAGTTTTTAATTGAGCATTTTTCAATTTCGGAAGCAATTCCAGAGTTTCTAATTTTAGCAGTGAGAGTTTTTAATTTTTAATAGCAATGAAATTAAAATTTATTTTTAATATTAGTTTTTTTCAAATAAATTACTTTTTTTTATTAATTATATTTTTTAATTGTTAAATTATTGTAAATTAAAATTAATGTAATGATTTTTATTTAATTCTCATATATATAGGTTGTGTTTCATGAATGAAAAATATAAAAATAGAAAATTATAAGGTAAACAGGACCCAAATGAAGTTCTTTGTAAAGTTGTTGGAGTAAAAATTTTGGTAAGACCTTAAAAATTTTGTTTCACTTTTTTAAATAAGTGTTTTAATTTTAAAATTGTTAAATTTGTATTTATTTTTTAATAAATTGATGTTAACGGTTATGTGACAAATATAACTAATACATTTATTTTTTTTTGGTGAAAATATGACTAATACGTAACAATGATTTAAAAATAATTTAAATAATAAAAATTAATTATAATTAATTAAATCAACAAAATGAAAATGTTTACGTCACTAAACTACTGTAATATTTAAATTAATATTTGTTTTCACTTATCAATTAACGTGAATTGACTAACAACTTAAATATAAATTTAATAATTTAAAAAAATTAAAGACATGATTTAATATAGAGACACAGAATATTAAAAATTAAAAAAAAAAGTACAAAGTATAATTAAGTATTTTTTTATAATTTTATTTACCGATTTCTAATACATTACCTAGAGAAAATTGTATGTACAAAAATTCCATGTGTAATATTTCTTGAGAAACATTCCCAGAAAATTGTACTAATCACTACACACATTGAGTTGTCACTTCAGCAGTTTAGTATCAGTGATTCTGCTTTGTTTTCTTTCATCTTACTTTTCCTCATTCTTCCTTTTCTCCGTTTTCAAATTTTATATAAATATAAATGTCTGTTACTCCTGAAGAACGTTCCAAGTATTATTAAGCTTTAGAAATTGTTCTGAAAATCACCATCATAGTAATAGCTTATCTCCTCCACTGTGATCTTTCCCAGTTTCTTACTCTTTGCTTCTGTTGAAAGGTACTTTCAAACCAAAACAACAATCTTGTTGCTTCTAATTTCTTGCATTGAGAAAGCCAATTTTTTTAGTTCAAGTTGACTCTGACCTATATTATAAGTGATGTGGATAAGAATGTCTTACAAATATTTTTTATGAAGAGAGAACTAAATGGGGTTTTATATCAAGGGCTCCCAATTTACTATGGAGAAGAAATTTAAAACATTGTAGTGATTATGATATTAACAAGCTGATTAACACCACTTCTGAACAAACAGAGTAGGTATAGCAGATTAGTTGTATCTAATTGCAAAACCATTATGGCCCTATTTTATAATTTCTATCAAGTGTGTCAAAGTTAGCAACTTTTTTGTATATATTTAAGAATTATGATGACCTAGCTAGTGGCTAAATCATTATGAATTGTGTGTGATAATTAAAGGAGCTTGACCCCTATTTTTCATTTTTGGATCTTGGTGATTACATTTTATACTAAATGTAAGTATGTAATTACTAATCAGTAATCACCCCTACTATGTACGTCAGATGCTTGATGAAATGTCTGAACACTAGTTGCCAATTTCGTCATTCATGTCATACACTCTAAATGTGGGTAATTTTATTTTAAGGATGTGAGTAACAAGTTTGCTTTGTCAATGCCATCATTCATGTTATAGCATGTGATCTTTGAAGTTTGGTGTATTTAATTTAAGAAGGAAATTGTATCAATGGTGAAATAGTTGGACTTGTACTTATTCAGTATTGTTTTGGTTGAATAAGTTAATTCGATGGAACCTTGGGAAGAACTAGATATTGATGACTCCGACCTCTCTACCTTCGTTCGTCCTTGCAACTCCAATTCAATCTCTCCAATTCCTGGTCCTGCAAATGCCATTCAGGCTGTCATGATGAATCATCTTTCCGACGACCCTCTTCCTACTCAAGAATTTGTAAAGCGTGTTGCTAGCAAAAGTGATCATGAGTTTAACACCAATCCTTGGCAATGGGCCCTCCAGTTCAATCACTTTCATGGTGAAGCTCGTAAACATGTCACTCAACTTAATCACCCCTCGCTACCTTAAATTGGTAACTAATTTTTTATTTTGTAGGTTTGTTGGATGGTCATGATGCAGAGCATGGCATGCCATTGAGCACGATCAAGAATGTTGAGAGAGCAACCTTGGTCACAGGCATTGTTAAATCCTGCACTCCTAATGGTTTTGGAGACATGACAATTACTTTGAAGGTAGTGTGGTAGTGAACTTCTACTCGTATTATAATTTATTATCTGCTTTAGATGTGCACATTCGTTGATGTAAGTTTTCATTTCAGGATCCTACAGCAACTGCTAGTGCTAATGTTCATCGCAAAGTTCTTGCAGATCCAGAATTTGGAAAAGATATTACTGTTGGTTCAGTCTTAGTTCTCCAAAAAGTATATATTTCTTGGACTTTGTTGTTTATTTGTGTCATGCTCATTTTGGTTGCTTGAATCTGATTATACACTTTACAGGTTGTTGTATTTCGTCCAACTCGGGTGGCATATTATTTGAATATAACGGTGCACAATATTGTGAAGGTATGGTCTAGGATTTACAGTATCTCTGTTATGCTTAATTTCGAATAACATTTAATTGAATCTATTGTATGTTTGCATTTTTTATTAGAAACCTCTACATGAGTTACGCCAATTTATGTATACAAATTAATTTTACATGCATTGTTCATTAAAAATGTTTCACTGTTAACCATCATAAACTATAATATGTTACATTTTTAATGTAACACAGGTCTTTCCAAAAGACATTGGACCTCCATCAGAAGAACTAATACGTTCAGCACGTCCAGTGGTGCGCCCTAAACCTAGTATAGGTATGTCCATATATAAAAATGAAGCTTTTCTATAGGTCCTTCCAAGGACAAATTTTATGCATAATTTGAAATATTGGGAGTTCATTTTTGTCTGTTTTGCATCAGATCCAAACCTGCTAAAAAGGTTGAATGCTAGTGCGGAATGTTCAAGGCAACAATTTTAGTGCTTAGAAGGTTCATGTGTTTTTTAAATATGTTCAGGAAAATGTTGATGGTTAGGAAGTGGCTGATCTGTAATTCGTGATTGGACTGGTTGTGGTTTTGATTTTTTTCTATGTGCCAATGTTAATGATGTATGTTCCTTCTTTTGTGGACTGGTTATCTTAAACATTTGTAAGGCAATAATGATTGTGTTTTCCATGCATTTGAGCTAAAGAAAAGGGGTTTGGTTACATTATCATTCATGTTTTTTTTACATATAGAATACATTATCATTCATTTTGGGCAATGATTAAATGACAAAAGTAAGTATTATTAATGTATAATATGCAAGTGAAGGATGTATTATGTGGAAGTTTACTAATAAGTATATAAAAGTACAGAAAAAACTTCTGTAATGTCATTCAATCATTACCATCACAATATTTCATATATGATAAGTTTATTGATTTTACCAATTAATACTTTAAAAGTTATATAAATGAAAAGTTGTGATTAAACACCATTTTTTTACACTATCAATGTATAAATGTTAAAGTCATAAAAGTAATAACTTAAAATATCATACATATTTAAAAAAAATCAAAAACTCATTTATTGTTAGACTGAGATATGATTATTCTCCTAAAGGTGTTGGAGGTGTGCTTAAAGAGAAAAATCATTAAGGGTTCTCCCATAATGATATGATACATATTACTAAGTTATGAGAGATGCGTTAAAAAAGAAAATGTATTAACACATCTCCCACACCTCTGTGGGGTGTATCACATTATTGTGGTTGAACCTATGGTGCACTTTATCTTTAGCATGTCTTTCATACCTCAATGAAAATAGTCACATAATTGTGGTGGACATTCGAATTCCAACATATCTTTTTCTCTTATTAAAAGATTTTAGTTAATGGAGAGAAGTTTAACCCTATTTGATAAGGCATTCTAGAGAAAGTATCCCACTAACTATACTTTTAAATCAAGGTATAGTATTATACGTATAATAATAATTGTAATATTGCACCACATATCATTCACTTTTATATTTTTTTAAACAAAATAAAGAAAATGTATTAATAGATTACCAGAGTACCATACAAAAATACATGTCTAGTTTATAAACAAAGTATTGTAAGATTTATCGTACATACTTCAAACCACAATCAAACCCAAACAAAAATATATTTTCCTCTCATAAAGTAGATGAATGTTTGTATCACCCTAAACCATAACCCGAGAAGATGTATAAATTGTAAGTATGTAATGCACACCACACCCTTGTGTCAAAACTCACACTATTTGTGATCAACTCACATGTAATAGACAAATCAAGAGATAATGCATACCACACCTATATGGCAATATCTAGATAGACGTGCGCGATGCAGCAGGAAAAAAATACCTACAGCAAGAAAGCACACATTGTCAAAAACATTATTTTCCACACCTTAATGGTAATACTCATACCACTAACAAAAATTAATACATTAACAATTAATGTTAGGTCTATAAAAAAAAAAAAAAAAAACCGCACCACTATGGACAACACGGCTAAAAGAAGCGTTCTTTGGCAGGAACACACACCATACTTTTGCTTTTATATATCAGTGGTATTTTGCTAGGTTGCTACCTTTTACTATAACCTTTTAACAAATATGGGAATACATAGCTTATAACGTTATGTTTTCTTTTACATGTAAATTGAAGAGCAGATTGGTAATGAAATTAATTATGAGACGGACCTCGTGAGTTTGTTATTAGTGACCAAAATTATCATCAAAGTTTGTTACCTTTGAATGAAGATGCTTCAAAGTTTGTTCAAGATACTAAAAATGGCACACTTAACAGACTAAACTCTTCTCGAGTATTAATGTAATAAATATATTTATTCATTATTGAAATCTTCTTTATAAATTTTTAATTATTTATTAATTTAATATATTTTATAAAAATATTATGTTACTAATAATTATTTATTTCTGTATGTGAGTTTGAAAATTAAGCACACAAATGATAAAACTGTTATACTAATAATTAATTAAGAAATATTTTCTTTTTGTCTTATCTAGTAGTGTATTATATTGATTATTATATTTTTATAAATATTTTAATAAAGAACGATTTTTTCTCATAAAAATTTTAATTAATTTAATTTTACATTTTAGATTAATCATTCTATAATCTAAATGAAATGCAAGAAAAAGAATTATAGAATGCAAGAATTGAAGAAGCACTCAATTGGGGGCACATAGGCCCACATATGATTGGGAGCATCAATTAGGGCTTGGCGTAAGAACAGATCCACTAAAAGAGCTAAATGTCAAATATCGAAGCATCAATTAACCCGCCATTCGTGCCATGTTAGGATTATTTTGTAATGAGTTTGTTTTGTGGGAATAAAAAAACATATATATAGATTCAAGAATGAAGACTTGTTTTATTGACGAGAAAATAAACAATAGTCAAATCATTATATTAAATATAGGAGTGGATATTTTCTTAAATAAAACTACAAAGAAAAATAAAATAACTTTTTTCGTAAACAAAAACTAGTTCATGTAAAATAAAAATTACTTTTGAAAAAACTTGAATTTTTTTTTTGAAAATTAGTTTATAAAATTACTTATTTTACCTTTTCTCCTCAAAATACTTATGAAAAGAATTTAACCAAACAAGTCCTATGCCAATTTAGGCTTAATTAGACTTTTTACCCTTCTATTTTATAAATTGTTAATATTTTATCTCCTAATTTTAAATTATAACATCATATTTTTAATTTTAAAACTTTTAATTTTGTATCCATTTGTTAGAGCATCTCCAATGGAATTTTTTTAAGTAGATTCTTCAAATTACTTTTTAAGATTCCTACATTGTTATATCTCTCCTTTAATAAATTTATTTACAAATTTATTTTAATGATAAATAAAACTATAAAAAACTTCTAGAAATTGATAAAAAATATATTTTATTGTTAAAAAACATTTTCTTATATAAGAAGTTCACTCTTCCATGTATGTATTAAACCAGTCATTTGTGAACAAAAAGATTGGAATCGTGAGCAAAAAATATTAAGCCGGTTAATTTATTATACTAATTTTTTTTATAAACAAATGTTAATTATTAGTATGTTAATTTTATTAATAAAAATATTCAAACTCATGATTTTTTTCTCTCTCTTCTCTTATATAAATTTTGCCACAAAACTAACCTAATATTGATCTTTAACTTTACTTTTAAAATCACACGCATTTTCTATATATTAATTGTAACATCGAGAATGTACATGTAAGCCCCTAATAAGATTCACATATCAAAAGGTTGCAACGATGCTTTAGAGACCTAAATGGAAATTTTAGAACTAAAAAAATCACTTACAAGCTATTAAAATATACAAAAAGGGTCTTCCGAATTAGTATAAACTTTTCAAATTAATTTAAGATACATGAACATTTGCGAAAAGTAAAATGCACTAATGCTACACAGGCACATGGACAAGGTCCTACTAGTCCAAAAGCATGATACCTCATTCCCGCAATTCCTGCATTTGAATTCTCCAATAAATTAAATTAATTTAAACAAGTTTGTGACATATTTCTGACCTTTAACACACAGAAATACAACACATTTTGAAAATCAAACACAAACACTGCCTAACTTGATGAAACAATCACCCTTTGACCCATTTGAGGTCAACAACTAATAATATCCCAATGCAAGAAGCAACAATTGCCTTTGGAAAACAATAACACAACATGAATTAACACTTGTGATCCATTGGTGTTTTTCAATGGTGGTGCGCAATATCCCTACCAGAAATGAATGAATACATCCCATGCTGCTCCAAGGGCAAAAACAAGAGGCATGAAAAGAAGAATGTGGCCTCTAGAGAAAAGGGTTGGTGCCCCAGAAGCAGTTACTGGAGCAGATTTTGGTGGTGGTGGTAACTTTTCAACATGAACAGCAACTTTCATGCCACTAAAGCAGAATCCTTTGCCACTGATAATGTAATAAGTTTTGGTCACATTCAATGGAACCACATCTCTTCCTGCTCCTCTAGTCCAATTTGTGAGTGGATGATCAGAGTTACATGCTTCATAATCTGTCTTGTTCACTTCCAGCACGTTGGCTTGGTTCCTATCATACACAAAATCTGCAAACTCACCAAGTTAGCATCAAGTCATCAACATAATAACTCCCCAACATCATATCTATCTTTCAACTTCCAAGCACATTACTGGTTTGGAACACAAAATTACCACACAACCATACAAGTTTGTTCATTGCAACAGCAAACTATAGATCAATATAGTGTACTACACAACTTCTAAGGTAGAAAATATAATGAACATGTATCTATAATATATTGCTTTTCATTAACAAATTTTAAGTCATTAATTGAGGGTAAAAGTAATTCTTTGAAGTTTTAACTTCACCTCTCATTTTTGCCGAGATGTTGGGAATATTCGGTTTACCTTTTTTAATATCTTTTGGTTAATTAGCAAGCCCATATACTTGGGCAGCTAGCTTTAATTCACAGAAAATAGCTGCATGCATTGCATCCTAACACAGTCAAAAACTGTTTAAAAGTTGAACAAGATCTGCAATTCTCTTTGCTTGTTTCACATTTTAAATTTTAAATGCTTCGTTGATATTCCAGAATTTTGTTTAACCATTCTTTGATAGTGTTATTTTTCTGACCTTATCTTGGCAGTAAGCATCCAGAACTTACCTCCACCAAGGACAGAAGATGGAAGAACAAAAGACAAACACAAGTTAACACCAAAAGTAACCAACAAAAACTCAAATTCGCGAAAATGAGGACTTTAGGTTTCACTCAAACATGAAATGTGGGAACAAGCAACAAAGTGAAGATGTTAATTAAGGATCTGGGAATGCAGAACAAGGCAACAAAAGCATAAAAAAGGATCCAAATTCCAAACCCTAGTTCTTATTTACACTCCCTCTTGACAGAAAATGATAATTAAGAAACCAAAAGGAAATGGGGAAGACAGAGGGAAGATAATCCCGAGTGGCATTCCCCAAAAAATTCAATTTTTACTCCTAATTTACAAATGTTGGATACAAAAACACTACAATTCCACAGTTCATCCACAAAACCATCCAATTTCTTTTCATTTTCTTATTCAGCCAACATGGATTTTGAAAAAAAAGGCTAAAAGATAATTGAAGACAGAAAACCAAAAGATCTGAAATTCTCTCATTTGGACCCTCTTGGTTCAAAAGATAGTAAATTAAGAAACAAACAACAAAAAAGCTCCCAACTTTAATTAAATTATCCTATTGTTAAACAAATTCAGATCCAGTTCACAGAGTGGCTGGAGCAACACATACCATGAAAACAAAAATTCATGCATAGATAGATAGAGAGAGAGAAAGAGAAAAGAGGGAACTTACAGAGCCAGTCACCAAGGTAGAAATGTTTGTCTTTGGCCCATACAGTGTAGTTAATATTGGGGTTCCAGAACTGGTTGTTTCCAACAGTCCACTTTGTAGCAGAAGCTTCTGGAAGCATCACAAGCATGGCAAAAGCTAGAAACAGAAGCAGCATGGGTGATGATAACACCCTCTTCATCCTCTCCATTGCTGATTTGCTTGCAGCTACCCTCTTCACAGTTCAACAAACTCTGGAACACTCTGTCACTATGTTCTGTTTTTTTGGCCTTTTAAGGACACCCCTTTTGGTTCTTTTGGTGTTTTTTAATAGTATATATGGTGAGAAAGTTGTCTTTGCTTAATTGGTCATTGAATTTCAAGGGTTGTTGCTTCTAGATCTACCATTGATTTTTTATCCGATACATAGAGGAAAATTGTACAGCTTCTAAGGTATCTTGTACATTGAATCCTTAACATAAATATTTTTTTTAAATTTTTATAGAAACAAATCTGCTGACAAATCATAAGGTTTTTTTTTTTTATATATATACATACTATCTTCAAGTGGGAAAGAAAAAGATTTGACTCTCCTTGACTCCTTCTTTGATATACTATTATTTAATTAAAAAATATTCTTTATTTTAATTCCTTGAATATATTAAATTATTTATAATTTTCATCTTTAGAAAATAAAAAGTAAAATAGTTTATTTGAAAATATTAAATAATTAGCAAAGTAAAATAGATAGATGAAACTTAAAAATTATATATATATTTTGGCTCTCAATCCTACAAAGGAGCAGTGCACAATATGTCGGTCATAAAAAAGTATCCAACTACGTATTCTTGTCAACTTGTTAAATAAAATACGTATGCAACTCTTTTTCCATTTCAAATAAAATTTTATTTAAAATGTAGTGTTAATACTTTTTAATTTATCATACTAAATTAAAAGTCGTAGAAGAAATTATTTTTTATTAGAATCATTTTAACTCATATAATTAATCATTTTTATTATTTTCTCATAAAACAAGTGTCAAACAAACAATTAGTACTGAAAATCTGGTAAAATTACTTGCTCACTATCTCACACCAAGTCTATGTTATGTTAACATTTATTTTTTTTGGCATACTTTAAGCTTTTCTTAACTTTGCATACTTTGAGTTGTATTAGGTTGAGAGATTAATTTTCTTGTATTGAGTGTGTAGATTTTATTATTATATTGTAAATTTATATATTTTTTAATAAATTTAATTAGTATGTAAGTGTTACATTTACGTTTAATAGCAATTTGTAATCTTTACACTGAGGTTTACAGGTTGAAAGACTTGAGACTCTAGAGAATAAAATTAAAAGATTTGACTCTAGACCTACCATATCAAGGTGTAAACTATATTAAAACGTGTATACTTGAAATTTTTATTTTAAGAAAACGTGTATGTATTTTATATTGAAAAGTGTATAAATTGATTTTACCTCTCTCGCATCTTTCCAAGTTATAACTTCTTGTGAGTCATTGGTTATTCATTGCCTCACTATTAAGAGTTTGACACCAAGTGTTACGAATTCATATGAAAAAAGTAACATTTTTATAAGGGAATTAAATTATAATGTAACGTCACTATTGAAGTAAAGGTTTCTTTTCACTACTATCATTTAATAATATAAGTTTTCGTGTATATAGATAATTTGTTTTTGTATTTTAAAAGTTATATTATAATAATTTTTTATGAGTCAGATAAAAAAATTATATTGACAATTTGAGTAAAGGATGTCCATGAAAGATAATTTTGTTATCATCTAGATTTCTTATTCTTTTTTTCATAGGTTAGTTTTCACAATATTTAGTCAATTGTTAAATAATAAGATCTATTTTTTATATTTGGCATTTTAAGTCATTGTTCATATCACTAAGATCCAAGTTAGAGTAAAAAAATAATTTTAGTTCTTAAAAGATTAAAGTGGTGACATTTAGATTTTTGAAAGAGTTTGAAACATTCAGGTCATTAAAACATTTTTAAAAGCATCAAGGTCCTTGAAAGATTTTTAAAGATATTTGCAGAGGCTTTTACATGATGCCCACCTTGTAACCTAACACAACCCCACACCGGTCACGAAAATATAGGATGCCTTGAGAATGCAAATATCTTAGTGAACTCATTGCAAGATTTAAAAAATGAAAATATAGGATGCCTTGAGAATGCAAATATCTTAGTGAAAAATGCATATAAGAAATGAGAAAGAGATTTGAAACGACTCTGACAATGTATTTCAGAGTTGTATGACAATTGAGGACAAGTGACGAAGTGAGTGTACCTTGTCATTACATGTTGTCGATTTGCACCGAATGACCCAAACTATTTTAATACTTTAAATTAAAGATTCAAAATAACAAATTCAAAACAACCAAATTATTTTTCAAAATCAAAATGTTAAATCAATTGCAAGGATAAATGACAATTTTCCTTTCTTAATTTTGTGTATCTACCACATAACTATTTTTACCGTAAGAACCTCTATAAATATTTTTAATTTAATTTTTAAAAAATAAAATAAAAACTTTCAAGAATCTAAATGTAAGTCGTTGAACTGTTAGAGAGACTGACAGCATGGTAGTTACATGTAGATTGTATAGTTGCAAATAACAAAAAAATTCAACAACATATGTCTTTGAAAAATTTTCAAGAATCTAAATGTTTCTAAAATTCTTTTAAAAACCTAGATACCCTCTAAAAATCTTTTAAATACGTAAATGTTATCACTTTAATCTTCTGGGGGGACCAAAATGGTGTTTCACTTTAAAAAAAAATATTAAATGAAATGGTATCGCATAAGCAGTTGAATTATTTGACACCTATAAAAGAGAATGACCGTAAACATAACAAGTTAATAGTTAATTATGCAGTTGTCTAGTATCATTAGTATTAATGCTTCAATATTTCAAGAACTGCTTAGTTATTTCACTAATTGATAATTAAAATAGACAATTTTTTTATAAATAAGAAATTGAAAAAACTCTTTCTTGCATCCATGCCATTTAACCAACAACATCTATGATGGAAAAAAGGGTCTATTCTCTTTGGTAAACAAGGAAAAAATAAAGCAAATGTGTTAATGAAGCAAATCAAACCATACTAAACTAAATACAAGTTGTTGGGTTGAGATATTAAGAAGTACTCTCAATCCTTTTAACCAAGGTGTTGGCTCTCAGACCTGTGAATAAAAAAAAAAAAAAACCGTAGTTTAGATCTTATGATTAAAAATTCATTTTTCAACAACGATCAATTAACAGGACTAATTAGTTTATTTTAAACTCAACAATTGAAAATAAAAACATGTAAAAATGTAAATTTTTTTAGTTAGTTTAAAAGCATATGTTACAAGACTTCATCATTTTGAATAAACTTTTTCACTTTCATATGTGAACCAATGTTGTTTTAGAAAGGGTTACTAAAATTACTACTACTAATAATAATTGCTTCAAACATATAATAATCTGACAGCTAGATCAAAAAACATATATTCTATTAGAATCCTTATCTTGTAATTAACTGCTATTTTTTTTTTGTGTTGGTTGATGCATTGGTTGAGATCCATGTGTTAGTTGATACGAAAATGAACTATTTATCTTCTTTAGCAATGAAGGTGGTCCATGATTTCCTAAAATCACGATAACGCAACGCCTACATTAATTAATAGTTTCGTTGTCTTTTATCTATTTTTACAATTCTAATACAGAGCTTGTGGGTCAAGTGTTGTTAAGATTGCTTACTCAATCTGTTTTCAATTTGCTGTACTACACACACAAACTTGGGTGAATAAGCTACCTTTTCTTAAACAAAAACAAAAACTTTAGTATACATATTTTTGGATCCTTCAAACAAAAAAACTACACAAGCTTGAGAAGAGTGTACATGTTTGTGTACTTCTTTTCTTTCAAGTTATTATTTACTTCTTGTGGTTGTGGCCTTTGTAGCAGAATTAAATCTTCAACCAGAATTCATGTGTAAAATTTAATTTAAAAATAAGAAAAAAAATCACTGGTTTCTATAAGTAAGGTTTTGGGATCTAACTTTGTGGATAAAAATATGTGATTAAAAAGAAAGATGGATTTTAATAAAGGTGATTAGCTAGATAACCCAATAGAGATTAATCTTTAATAAAACCCTAAGAGGAGTACTAGAGAAACTTAGGAGAAATTCATTTAATTACAGGTGTTAGATAGAACCCACTAAGATTAGTGATTTCTAATAAATTTTAACACTAGTAAATTTTAACTAATTACAAGAAGAATTTCAGAAAGAAAGTTCAATAATACGTTTCTCAAAAAAAAAATCAAAATCATTACTATTATGACTATTAAATTAATTATTGAAAAAATCTAACACTTAACACCTTGCATACTGGTTTATATTGAATGATAGCTTAATAATTTTTTACATGCTCAGTGTATATATTACTTACTAAAAAATAAATAATAGGCATAAATATTATGGTGTTTGTTTCTTGGGCCAATTTCTTCTACCAAAACCTATTCTTCATCCATGTGGTGGTGATCATTATTGATGTGTAAGGGGTAATGTGATGTAGCTTATTCCTTCATATCAGGGGTGTTTGAAATTAAAGGGCATCAATTCTACCTGCCTCTTTTGGTTGCAATCGTTGGTGAACCATTTGAATTGGATAATTATTATGTTAGATCATGCTAGGCAACAATCATGAAAGAGGTTGTCCTTTGATTCCTTGGTAGAGCCAGAGTATCATTGTTGGATTAGGAGTATTATTTGGAATGCACACAAACGCGAAAAAAGAAAAGAAATTCTTAAAATAAAAAGTAAGCCAGACACAACCTTTTAGAAAAGTTGATAAAAGTAAAAACAATTTTTAATGAATACAATCCTAAAATATTAAAACTTCTAGTGTTACTTTTATTAAACACCCAAATCAAACAGTTAACATAGTTAATCAAGATTCACAAGGTTGTCTGGTGAAATGTTAAACTTTGAAAAATGCGTTAACACACATCAACCATTACTTTGAGCGTGTATAACCAATGTCTTCTTAAAAAAATTTCATATAAAAAATTCATGGGCGTTAGTTGAGTCATTTTAGCACCTCTAGAGTTTAGACTTCTGTGTTTGAAACCTATAAGAGAGAAGAGAAAACAAAAATGAATTTAAACTGAAAAGAAAGTAAGGAACAATTTTTCAAATTTTTCTTGTAAGATGTCACTGTTTCCATTTTAACATCATTATTCTTCTTTTTTCTCTTGAATATTTTCCTTTCTCCAACCAAACATCATTAATAACACCATTTTCATAAATAAAAGGCAGATAATGTGCTGTTTTAAAATCAAAACCACCGAACACTGCCTTCCCTTTTTCAAACAAGCATAGGGAAACTGTCCTGTCTCCTCCAGAAAATTATTATTGAAACTTAAAGCATTTAACACTTCACTTTCACTTCATTTTACAATAAAATATCTAAAAAGTTACAATGCAAGAAAAATAATAATATAAGATACCACGTTTATTATATAAGAACCCATATCAACTTCCTCATATGCTAATTACAATAGCTAGAATGTATAGTCATGATTCATAAAAAGTTATCCATTGCAAGTGTTTCCTACAAAAGATAAAAACCCTATGAACATTGTAACTGAAAAGGTACTTGTTATGTTCAATCCAACCTTCTTAACAAATAAGCAACTTGAACTTCCTTTGTCATTGGCATAATCCAGTCACTGTATAGATCAGCAACAAGGCTTGGATTTATTTTGTAGACTGGCTCGGTTCGATGTTCCTTCATATTAACAACCACTTCTTGGCCATAGGTCTTGGTCTTCATGTCAACTCTCCTCTTAATTGCCTCTTCAACTTCAGGATAAGTTAGCAATTCCATCAACTTGCCCTTGTCCTGAAAAGGCACCACAATAAGACAGTTGATTCTGTGAAAAAAGCCGGCTTGCAGAAAAATGAAAATGAAACCTGAAATTGTCCCTTAGCAATATACAACGGTTGCAAACTCTTCAAAGTCCACCAAAATCAGTACCATTTACCAGTTTGGCATGACCAAATAGATTTATACATGACCCAGAGAAACTTTTGAAACAAAAATTAGTTTAGCATGATTAGTTGGTCTCAAATTTCATTAAAACGTTACCAGTGATAAAATGAATTTCCTAGAAAACTTGAACCAAAAAAAAACATGATTTTTTTTATCAGAGTTTAGCCCTCTCTAACAAGTATTTGTATTGTACCTGTGCAATAATGGCAGCTTTATATGCATCAGGAGCAGCTTGAAATTTTGCCTCAGCTACATATTTGCCATAATGGATTCTCTTTGAAAGAGCCTGCAGTCACAAGAAAACAAAATTATCATCAATGTAAGATCCAAAATTTATTATTACAGTCTCAACTTTACTTAGAGGAAGCGAAATTGCTTCTCAAAATAGAGCAAGCTAAATGTTCACCAAGGAAACTTGCAAGTGACAATAATTTGTATCGATCCTAGTTGGCTAGTTCATACAATTTTTAATTGACATACCAGAACATAAAAAGATCATATAGGCATGTGTTGAAATGGGTATTCTAATTCTATGAAAATGAATCACTTTCATGCAAATCTCTGCACATGGCCAGTACATATTGGAGACCATAACATGAACATAAGCAAGAGTAAACAAGTAGGCAAGAATACCTATTCCGCTGTTTCCTTTGATTGGGGGGCTGGGGGAATGGGGATGTCTTATAGACAACAGCAGAGAGATTTTAGGGGGAGTCCGAACATCCAATACAGCAACGAGGTCATTATTCCTGACTGGGAAGGAATAGAGTAAAGCCTCTACCCATCCCTATCTAATAGGTAAGAGTAAACAAGCAGGCAAGAATACCTATTCCGCTGTTTCCTTTGATTGGGGGGCTGGGGGAGTGGGGGTGTCTTATAGACAACAGCAGAGAGATTTTAGGGGGAGTCCGAACATCCAATACAGCAACGAGGCCACTATTCCTGACTGGGAAGGAATAGAGTAAAGCATCTACCCATCCCTATTTAATAGGTAGGACCCTATTAAGCTTGATATAGAACTTGTTTTAAGGTTCTAGACAGTAACCATATTGGTATGCTAGAACCCCCCGGCCGCAAGGCAAGGGGCCCCAACTTCCACTTCAGATTTTACTTTCATGGGGGGATAAATCCCCACTAACAAGGTCTTGTCTAAATGAGGATCCAATTTTTTTCATTCTTCATCAAAATGAAAGATTGTTTCAGAAACCAATTGGTCTTGAAATTGCACATATAATGGTTAATGTATAATAATACTATATGCTTTGAGATCCCTTGAAATTAAGTAAATTTAATAATTGAAAACACAAGGTTGTACAGTACAATCCCTTGACATCATTTCAATTTAGAAATAAATTTAACTAAAAGGAAACTAATAGTGTTTACCTGCAAGCATATTACATCACAAACAGCGCTGGATCCAGAGTTACCATCATCTCCTTCCTTGACTATTTGTGGGATAAGAACTCTGAAGTATAAACTCCATACTTTATCATTTATATTGATTGAGTCAGCAAATGGGTGCAACACCTACTCATACATGACACACTTCAGTGAGGAAACAATTATCACATATAAGATATAGCAACAAAAATTCATTAAAAATGTAACTCACATACAGACAGAGAAAATAAGCTGTAATTTTTTAATTAAAAAAGCTGATGGAATTCTCTTTTCCTCTTCATTAAACTGTTAATAATTAGTGGAAGCATTTTGGGATGAAATAGTCTAATAGCTTATAGTAACACAGAATGTACACTTCCCTACTCGGTGTACATTTTTCCTCCTTTTCGTGTAACTACAATGTTTAAATTTCACCATTATTCAAATGACCAAACTATAATTCCAATTAAGCATAGAGAACTACCTCATACACCAATCCTACCTTTAAGCATCTTTATCTTTAAAATTATCATTTTACACTAGAATATTTAAGCCAGTTTCTGATCGATTATAAAAATCCATAGAGAGACAATTCAAAAATTGGCATGCCATCTTGATGCCTACATAGCTAGTGTCACTAATAGTGTTTTGAATGGCAATTTCTTAAACTTCATCGATGTTGTAAACTCCTACTTCCTAAATACTAGTTGGGTGGACTTGGACAGTAGGAATTTAAGGACTACTACAAAAACACCTACTTCCTTATATTGTTATTCTATTTACCTGAAAGCATAACTCAGTCCACGTCAGCATAAATAAATCTCAATGATTGCTGCTAAGGAATATTCTTTACCTGAGGGTACTGCAAAGGTGGTAACATTGGTTCAGGTAGGCCATCTGGAAAGAATGGATGCTCATCAGGGCTCTTGTACCTACCCACCTTCAGTGGAATGGAAATCCAGTCAGCAAAATTAACAACTATACATCAGACCATTTGCCCTTACTTTATCATTTATTTTATAGAAAACTTTTTAGTCAAACATTGCTTTTCGGGTTTAGGTCCGCACCTTGGCATGAAGTATCTCAGTTTCCCTGACAATGTACTCCACCAATGAGCCATGAAATCCATCCATGGAGAAGACATTAGGGTCATATGTATCTTCATTGTAACAGTATTGTGCTCGTTCCAAGAGACTGAAGATTATGCTATCCTCTTGACGAATTAAAGAATGTCTTATATGATCAAGGGTCAAATTATCACTCTCATCAATTCTTTTCTTTGTTGGCACTGACCTACACAAGAGAAATAGGATAATCTAAAAACATGACTGAACAACATATAAAGAGAAAAATTAAGGAGAACAACTCCGAAATGGATTCCCTGCAATCAAACAAGTGACTGCATATAATCTCAACACACTAATAATTTTATAATAAAATATATATAAAATATTAAAAATTTTAACCGCTAAATTATAACTTCATATGTTCATACCCTCATAAAGTGACTCCACGAAATACAGATGCTGCATTGTCAAGTGTAAATAATTTTACATCGATCACTAATAACTAATCAGAAATCATGACGTAATGGATATAATTTTGAAGGTATAAATTACAAAAGTAAACCTTTTACCTACATGTGTTATTTTGTAATAAAATATTCAATGAAAACAGACAGGCGTCTAGTCATCTACTATATTAATTGACAAAAAAAAAACATACTTTATATCTTTAAGTAATTAAAAAAGTGTACTAATTCCATTATAAGGCACTATTCTAGCAAGCATTGAAATAAAAAGTTTAAAAAGGCGTTGCTGTTAAATTTTCTGATCAAGCACATACCAGTATACAACCAACCCAATAGCACACACATTCCTCTTTGCAAATCCATCAATTCCCACTGAACGATGACCAACTCTATAGACAATTATACAACACGCACCCAATTGGAGAAACATAACAGAAATCAACACAATTCGTCCTAAAAATTGAAACTTTAAAGAAACCCCACAACAGAAATCAACCCAAATGCAGAAAAGGGGGTGTCTCTTACTGGACGGAAGCCGTGCGTGCCCGGAGAGAAAGGTTGCTTTTTGAGGCGAAATCCGAAGTGGGGTCGAAGGAAATCGAAGCCCTGATGGTAGTCCTGTGATGAAAAGCGCATGAGGGTGTTGAAGGGGCTTTAAGGGTGGGTCTAAAAAGCTTAGAGGCCATGGGAAAAGAAAGAGAAATGGTGGCTATGGAAAATTGATAGAGAAGAGTTAGAAAAGAAAGACAAGTGGTATTTGTAGCATTGTGGAAAGTTGGTGGGTGAGAATTCAAAAGTTGTCGAATCCTGAAACGTAGTAGGTGGCGACGTGAGAGACCATACCAAACTTCTGTGACGTACAAAGTTTGGTTTCTGTCCAACGTTGGTTAGGCTTTTCAAGGTAAATCACTAAATATAGGTTCAGACCTACACATCTTGTATTTGTAGTAATTAGGTTTAAATGTCTTCTATTTTTCTAAAGTCTGCTTCATTTACTAAATAAATTTATTAATTTTACCAGCATATTAATTAAATTCTATTTGAAAGTAGGAATATTTACATTTTATTTTTCAATAATTTTGTTTCTTATTTTAAAATAGACATGTTTAGTTTTAGAATTTAATAGTATAAAATTTATGGTTTTGATCATTTCTCTGAAGAATTAACTTTTTTAACATATATTTTTATATACTCATCAACTAGAGATAATATATTTTAACTATAAAGGCTAAATAGACTAATATAAATTATAAAAGATAATTTTTGTTAACTATGGAAATTAAATAATAAGAGGAAAAATATTTTTGGCAAAAATACCCGTGTTCACCCCTACTAAGTTATATTTTTTTAAACAATTTAATTAGAATCTTAAACTAAAAAGTTTTTTAAGTTGTAACACTCATTTATTTTCTTTAATTTTTGTAATCGGTCTCTTAAAAAAAATAGATTATAGTGGCTTAAAATCACAAAAAAAACATTTGAGATAATTTTATTAATTTTAAGGATTTTATTACAAAAATTAGAAAATCAAAAACTCGATTGTGATATTTTTAAATAATTCAGAAACCTTATAATATATTGAAGTTAAAAAATACATTCCGAATCCTTTTCAAGACATTTTTCAAAAATTATAGTAAAATCACAAAAGTTTAGGAGTGATAAAATTTCCAAGCAACCGATTGCAATTTGCAGTCAACCATCACTCATTAACATGACACACTGCAGTCAACTTTTATCATTTTTAAATTTTATTACATAATTGAATTTATTATTAGATTATTGGGAGTTTCGTTTGGCATATAAAAAGAAATTATTGGGAGTTACCGACATCCATAATTTTTTCCATCTTTATTTTCAGCATTATTTTAAGTTTTGAAAAAAATAGCTTCTAAAAAGATATTAATGAAAAAATTTATTTAATAAATATTATTTGAAAATTATTTTAAAAATATAAAAATAAAAAATTTGTTCATATCTTTATAAATGAAATGCAAAAAAAACATATATTCTCGTTATATTTTGAATTTTCATGATAAAAATACTTAAAAACAAAATTACTTACAATTGTTCTATTTTTTTCAGTCTTTAAAAACTAAAAATTAAATTTTTTTTTCAAAAATATTTTAAAAAATATTAGTTAAACAATTTTTTAATTTTTAAATATTAAAATATTGAAAATAATTTTACAAAATAGCTGTCAAACAAGCATTAAATATGTATAATTTTTTTAAAAAAAATTATTACTTATTTATTCATCTTGATTTTACAACACTTCTACTAGAATTTGGTTTTCTAATGTATCTTCTCATTGTTTTTAATGTATATCATAGTTTTTTTTCCGATGAGTTGTATATCATAGTATGTATTTATATATTCAATGTTTCCAATGTAAGTGGGATGCATTGCAATTTGCAACATATAGAGGTTTTTAATTGGGTTGTTTAAAATTAAAAATATTATTTTTTAAGGTAGAGCATCTCATAGTTCTAAATACACCAACATTGTAGTGATTAAAATAATACAATACTTTTAATCTTAAGTACTCATCTAAAATTATTTCAATAGAAATGTTCTTAATAAATATCAACTTCCTTACTTCTTTAAATAACGAATGATTGTAATGTTTTATATTATTATAGTACTACTTCATATTTTTTTTCTTTGAAAAATATTTGTTTTTTTTTTTACTTCAAATTATGTATATTTTATTTACACAATAATTATTAATTTTATCAACTAATTTTTTAATTATATGTCAAACAAACATATACATATAGATATTATTTATCTTTTCTTTAACTTTGACCAAATATGGAAATGAATAATATTTTATCTTTCTAACAGAAACAAATATGAATATAAAATTATACTTATACAGTTGTCTTTATATTTTTTTTTATATTTTGTTGTCACAACATATTTCTAGATAATATGTAAATTAAAGATTTTATAGCTATAATTTAAAAAACATAAATTATAATTTAACTTTTAATTCTTTATCTTCAATTTTTTTCATTTGTTTAGATATTATAACTTTTAGAAGAAAATAATTATAAACAAAAAAAGTCACAATTTTTTATTTTTGAAAATGTGAAATTTTTTAAAATTAATTTTAGTTAATATGTAAAAACCATTTTTATATATTTATGTTACTTTTTCATAACAAAATGGCATTGGTAGGTGTCGCGTGTACTACGTTTTCCACTTTCCAATTATGTGTTGTTTTGTTTGCATCTGTCCATGACTCCATGTTACTTTGTTATTTTTATCTTCACTGGCGAAAACACAGGCGTAATGCTTCTGTATTCGTATATCTATTTTGATGTGTTATAATAATTTTAATATGTTATAATATATTTCGTAATAACATGATAGAATGTAAATAATTGACTATGTTATTTTAAGTATAATAATTTTAATTTATACATTTTGAAATATATTTGTTAATTTTTATATTTCTTATTTATAATGATATGATAGAAACATGTCAGATCATTAACGAATATGTCAAATTTGTAATGAATTTGCAACAAATATGTCAGGTCTTATTCTCATTATATAATACTTGCAAAAGCATAGGTGTTGTTGCATTTGTGTATTCCCATATGTTATAACAATTTTAGGATTTCAATTTAATATGTTTTGTAATAAAATGATAGAATATAAATAATTGATTGTGTTATTTTGCGTATAAATAGTGTTAATTTAGTATATTTTGAAATATATTTTGTTAATTTTATATTTTTTTTATGATAACATGATAGAAACAACTCAGACTATTAATGAATATGTTAACTTTGCAATGAATGTGTCAAGTCTTATTCCCATTATATAAGACTAACAATAATATAGTAGTTGTCACACCTGTGTATTCGCGCTTTTATTTTGATATGTTATAACAATTTTAGGGTTTTAATTTAATATGTTTTGTAATAACATGATAGAATATAAATAATTTATTGTGTGATTTTGAGTATAATAATCTTAATTTAGTATATTTTTCATCTTTATATTTTCTTGTTTATGAGATATCATAATAGAAACATGATAGATCATTAATGAATATGTTAAATTTGCAATAAATGTGTCAGTCCTATTCCAATTATATAATATATAGTATATAATATTATATTATAGATATAGTATATCAATTATGAATGTTGGATATAAACATTTTAAAGTAGTTTTTTTCTTAAAGTTATGATGTTTATCTAGTGGCAAAATCTATAAATGGGTGAGTGACAAGTTGTGGGTTCAAATTTTTATTTTAACAAAATAATTATTTCTTTTTTGTTTTTAAAAAAAGGTAAAATATGTATTTTGAAAAGTGAACATAGAAAATGGTGAATTTCTTTTATTAATAGTATAAATATAGTATATAATGTAATATTATATATTATAGATATAGTAGGACAATTATGCATGTTGGATATAAATATTTTAAAGTAGTTTTTTTCTTAAAGATATAAGGTTGATCTAATGGTAAAGTCTATATATGGGAGAGAAATGTCAGAAGTTTGAATTTTTTTTTAAAAAAATAGTTCTTTCTTTTTGTTTTTTAAAAATGGTAGAATAAGTATTTTTAAAAGTAAACATAAAAATGGTAAATTCCCTTTATTGATAGTATAAATTAATTTGTTTGGGTTTGGATAATTTATTTTATTTTTTTTATTTATTCTTATATTTTAAACTAATTTATTTATATCTCAACTTAAATAGTATAAAAATAAATAAATTAAAGACAACGAATTAAAAAATAAATTATATTTTTATTAAATATAGAAATTTAAGATTTTTATTCAACTACAATTACAATTATTTAACTATATGATAATTAATTTGCATTTTTTAAATTATAATAATAAAATCTTTAATATCCATGTTATGTATACACATTTTGTAACAAAAGAATTAAAAACAATAAAAATGACAGGTATAGATTCTTATTTTGTTTAAAAAATCAATTATTATTAGTACTTTAGTCAAAGCAAATATTATCCCTAAAAGCTAGTATATAAATTATTACAAGAGTTTATGCATACTTTTTCTTGCATTTTTTTTTTTGTGTGTGTACAACGAGATATACATTATTTTATTTATTGGCCTTTAAATCATGACCTAAAACTTCATTAAAAAATTCATAACCTAAAATCCTTACATTATATAACTTTTAAAATATTGATTATAAATTAGGAAAATATGTGGCTCTATTTAAAATAAATAATAATAGATGTAAAGTTAATAATTATAGATACATTTTTTTCTTTTTTAAATTACACTAAACATCCTTATTTTTATGTATTAATTGCAGTTGTACTATCTACATGTTTGAAAATATTATACTAATATCTCTCTAAGATCTTACACTAACACTCCTGAGTAATGCGAAAGTAATTATTAAAAAAAATAAAAATGCATGTATAATTACATTACACCTAAAAAAGGTACATTCGTAGTTAACTCATAGTAATATCAATGTAGTTAATATTATCAACATTTGTAGTTATAAATAAATGATAACTTATAAGTAAAAATATGTATATCAAGAAGAATAATTGTCTTTATTAATAGTTATAAATGATGACTTCTAATTAATTGACACTATAAAATATTTTATATTGTCCTTGTATTACCTATTTATAATTATTTATTAAATTTAATAAAATATAATAACAATATAATTATATAAAATGTTTTGGTTTAAATATGTTTCAAGTCTTTGATATATTATCAAATTTTGTGTTGGGTCTCTAATAAATTTGTTCTTTTATATTGGGTCTCTAATATTTTTTGTCTCTAAAGTACTTTAGATAGTGTTTAAAATTGTTTTAGAATACTTTCAAAATATTTTATATAACGCTTGAAGGACTCAAAACAAAATTAAAAAGATATTATGGACCCAACACAAAGCAAAAATTAACACTTTAAACAATTAATATTTGTGTATAAAATTTTCTTTTACATATTTACTCAATTATATATCACTATTTGTATAATTTTTTGAGATTTTTTTTCTTTACTTTTGTTATTATAAAAACAAGTATGTTTATTAGATATAGTAATAGTAATTTAAAATTGAATGATTGACTAAAAACATTTTACATTTTAAGTACATCACACATTTTTTAATATTTGAATGGATTAATATTTAAATTTAATAATATTGACATATTATTTGGAAATTAAATTTTTTTATAATTATGTTATTGGTACAAAGTATGGTTGACTTAGTTGATTTTTATTAAAGAACTTGGTTGACCGCTTATGGTAAAATTTTATATCTCAATTTTTTTTTTCCATATATCATACTTAAAGTCAAAATTTTAACTAAGCTACCAAAGCAACCACTTGTTGGTTACAACTAACATTTTGATTCAATCTTCTTCTTCTTCTTTTTTTAATGTTTTTGTTTGAATTTTAATTATTGGTTTTTCTTACCTATATCTCTTAGTTAATTTCAGTTACGGCGTTATTATTTTCTGTTTGTTTTAAAGTAAAATAAAAATATTTTAGTTTTCGATATTATGAGTTTAGATTGTTTATAAAGTTTTTTTTTAAAAAAAAAAATTATAGGGCCAATTAATCAAAATTGCAATTGATTGTTATAAAATGGAAAAAAAAAATCACCATACAAAATAAATATGTGACTAAAAATTATAATTTATTTTTTTTGCTAACATGTTATATCTTATGCCAATTCTATTAAATTTGAATATTTGATTTTAGAAACTCTGATTAAAATGGACACTTTGGAGTGTATTTGTAGTCACTCTAATGGCTTATGAGCTATAAAATAAGTTGTTTCACCAAAGTTTTATTTTAGAGTGAGATATTTCAGTTATCTTTTGGTCTTTTTTATGAGTTGAAAGACTCTTTTTATTTTGAACATTTGTTAAATATTTGTTTAGTAGTTTCTAACTTTCTTTGAAACACTACTTTAAGTAGTATTTTTTTAAAAAAAAAAACTAGCTTATAACTTTTTATGTTTATTCATTTTTTATTTTATTTCCTTTATAATATTTTTAAGGTAATAATTTATTATATTTTTATTTTTGTAATTTCATATTTTTAATTATTCAAACAAACTATTTTATTAAACATTTATTATTCAATCAACTAGTTTAACAAGACAACTATCAACTACCCATTATTAGTTAGCTTAACTTTTCAAACATGTTATTAGTAGTATATAACTTATTTTCTAAATTACTTGAAGTAGCTATAAGAATATATGACATTTGCTTTTTTATCTAGAATTTAATTAGTATGTGTAAAAGAGTTTTATATTAATATTTAATCACACTTCTTTATTTATATAATTTTTAAATATTAACAGTTAAAGTGAATAAAATTACCATAAATGAAGAGTGTGATTAAATATAAATGTAAAACTTTTTACACTAATAATACATATCTTTTTTCTCTTTTATTTATCCCAATTTTGTACTCACTATTTTATTTGAAATTCCTTTCTATCCATTTTTTCAATTAATTATTATTTTTTAATTTTATTTAAAATATTTGGTCACTAATCCTCAACAATATAAAAATTGTTTTAAAAATTAATTTTCTCACACAACAACCCTTACTCCAAGCGAAATTAATTAAACGATTTAAAACATTAACCCAAACCAATATTATTATTTTTGACACATATCATTGAACACGTGGTTGTTGTATTACTTCTCCTTCTGCCATCAGTTACAAGTCAAACTTTGAATGGACCAATTCCCAATTCCTTATTTGTTCTTTATGCATCCTTAGTTGTCTTCCACCACTTTCTCACTTCTCACAAGAGTTCAATTTCCTACACAATTTGACCCTTTTTTCTTCTTATAATCAACAATGGAAAACTTGACTCGTGAAAAATTAATAATAGCAAGGTAATTTATCCAACTAACTTCTACTTGTTTGTGTCTCTTTAATTAAGTGACTTGGATTCAAATGTTATGTTGTTTTAAATATGGAATCAATTTTCATAGATCTTACGTGTTATTTAATGTTTTTCTATCTCAATTTTTATAATTTTTTAATAAATTTTAAGTAATAATAAAGTGTGTATTCAAAAAATATAATGGAGATGGTGTCCTTAATATTCTCAAGTTAAAATCTAAAACTATACGCTCTAGCATTTTTTTTATACATACGTTTAGTTTAAAAACTATTAAAATTTATAATGTTAAATAGTATTTGGGTTCTCTCTCAATTTTTAATATGTAATTTTGGTTCCTTTTTTTTTTAATCTTTTACCATTTAGAGAATCATGATTTTTGTTCAATTTTCTTTGCATATCTTTATTTCATTTTTTTGTACATTTTAATCAGTTCAATTATTTATATTAGTGTAAATGAATATATTAGATCTAGGATTCAATTGAAAAATAAAAGCATGCAAGTTTAAGAATTGCACTAAAATTTTTTATTTTTAAAATATAAAAGTTAAAGTTTAAAAATAAATTAGGACTTAAAACTTCACACAAAAGATTAAGGAACTAAAGAAAGACAATAATTGTAATTTAAACTCAATTTAAGGCAACTTCTTTTAATATCCCACAGGTGACACATCTTATGAAAAATGATACTTAATATATCTTATATTTTGATAATTTGATTGGAAATACACGAAAATATAAATTCTAAATCAATTAATTTGGATATAAGTATTAATTATATTTCCATGTATATTGGCACGTAATTTATGTTTTTATGTATTCCGGATTAATTAGTTGGAAAAAAGAATTAATATTTAATTTTGAATTCGTTAATCCATAACGTGTCAAAATAATAATTTTCGATCAATTGGACTAAAAGTCGCATAGAGAATCAAATCCATACAAAATGAACCAAAATAACAAATGAAGTGAAGAAAAAATACCAATCTAAAGCGTACTTGTTGTGTGTTACAAAAAACGGTTATAAATAATGGTTGAGACATTACTAGAAAGTTGTACAGTTGCAAATGGAGGTTTTAAGGAGGTTATACTATGAAACCAATTATATTAGAAAGAAGAGAGGGAATAAAGAGGAATGCAAAAGTTATAGAATCTTAAATTAAAAGGTAATATGGATGTTTTAAACTTTTTGAAAACATATTAACCCTTGGTTGGTGGAAATAGTAATTATGGTGGTGTTAAAGAGAAAACATATTAAACCATATGATTAAGCTCTAGGTAAGGGTGGATACAAAATTGTGATTGAACACATGACAAACATACAAAAATAAGTTGTTATTAGATAAGTTTCAAATTGGTTGACAAGTTAAAGTATAATTTTTTCATATGGATTGCAACGAGTGAGTGTAACTTTCGTTTTCACAATTTGTTAATATCTAACCTGAAGTACTTATTATATGTATTATTTTACATATTATATAAAATTGAGAATAGTGTACTTGATTTTTATTTTTTTTAAATAATTAATATAATTCATAATAACTAAGGGACTCATTATTTTAAAATTTTAGATTAAAATTACAATTTTTGTTCTCCATATTTTTTAAGATTCTCAATTTCAATCCCTATTATTTAGTCCTCAATTTTGTAAAATCCATAAATTAGGCCCGTATTTTTAATTACAAATATTTTATATCCCAAATTTATAAAATTTATAACTTTGTCTTTTCGTAAAACTAAAAGTATTAATGATTAACATTATGTAGTCGTAAAAAAATAATATCATGTTACATCACTCAAATTGAGTAACATCATATCAAGTTAATTATTTAACCGTTCAAGCTTTTAATTTTAAAAAAGAACCAAAATAATAAAGTTTATAGAATTTAATTAGTATGTATTTTGAGTCTAAAAAGTTTTATATTAATATTTAATCACAATCTTTCATTTGATAAATTTGTTGACTTTAGCAATTAATATTTTAAAAATATATAAATGAAGAATTGTAATTAAATGTGAGTATAAAACATTTAGTACATGCTAATGATTTTCATACTAAATATATCTATTTTGAAATAAAAAGACGAATATTACAAAATTTATAAAATAAAAACTAAATGTTATACTTAAAAATAAGGAACCAAAACTATAAATTTTAAAAAAAAGAGTAGAAAGATGAAAATTAAATTTAAATCAAAATTTTATTAAAAAATCTAAGTCCTAGAATTTATATTTTTGAAGGCAAAAATGTATGAATAATAATTTATATTTTTTAAGGCAAAAATGTATGAATAATAATTTCTTATCTTTCTCCGAAAGTGATATTTGTTTGTCTTATTTTTCCATCAAAGTTCTTTATTTTGTAATTATCCTTTATTTAAATCTAATTTTTTACTTTTACCTTTGAAAATTAGTTGACTCAAATAAAAAAATAATTTTATGATAAGAAATAATTAAATTGGTAAGATTGTTGCCAGAAAATGTGGTAGAGATATTTGTAGAAGAGTTTAACACCTATATATTATCCGTGTAAAAAAATTTTATACTGACGATTAATCACAACTATTTGTTTATCTGAATTTTAATATATTAATTTGTAAAGTCAATAAACTTATCATATATAAAGAGTTATGATTAATAGTTACTATAAAATTTTTTACACTGAAAATGTATTTTTCTCTTTGTAGAATCCACTTGCCTCAAGGAGATTTGGAAACCATAGGGAAATCACATTGCATGCTTTTACAGGATTGCTTGAAAGCTATTAATATCTGGATATTAATGGGGGCAAATGCAATTCCCAATTTCTTTTCACACCAGTCTTCAAAAAACTAGATCTTAGATAATTTGTTTTGTGGACAATTGCACAGGAAGAACATGTGGAGTCAGGTATTCAATGTTGTCCTAAATCGATTGTGGTTTAGGTAGAGTTGTCCATGACCGAAACGAGTCTGATAACATTGATAAAAAGTACAAATTTATAATTGAAATAAAACATAATTAAAAGTAGATTCAATACGGCCTAACCTAGCTCACCCGAGTGAACCTGTATGAGTCGATTGTAAGTGGGTTAAGTCATGTTTTTTGCAATTACAATGTAGGTTTCTTGTTTTTTGGCCTGACCTGTATTCACTATAGGCTGGGTTGACCCACGAGTTTCAACTTGTTTTGACAACTCCAGGTTTAGGCAGAATAATGTTGTCTTCAATAGCACAACCCATTCCGACATACAAGTCATCAATGGAGTAAAGTTCGTGTTACATGATTTGCATCTAATCTATGCCCTGCGTGTTCTGTTGAAAGACATGTGGGCACAAAGTTCTTATTTGTTTTGTAGGTCAGTGTGGATGCCTCCAATAGGGGATAGATCAAGATTAATTTGATGAACTAGTGAGTTGTCCTTTGGGGAGTACTGCTATTGAAGGTGTAGCTGGCAATTTTTCAAGATCAGGCGGATAAAGTTGAACTCTTAGCCATCTTCAAATCCTTAAAAATTGGTTATGACAACGAATTTTGGAACATCATAATTGAATTTGATTTGCTGATACAGTCAATTTCTTGGATGAGGACTGCACAATCAAGTATACTTACTTTCGATTCTGGATAAAATTTACAGGAAGGGTGAAAAACCTCCTAAGTGTAGTTTTGTTTTTTGCTTCCAATGAGTCAAACTCTCTCATTGATGACTTTGCAAAATTAGGATTGTCCATGATAAAGATAGTAGTGTTTTTACTTTTATTCCTCAGCCTATTCTTAATATGATTAAAAATAACTTGAGTTGTGTCTTGTTATCAAATAATTAATTTTCTTATGGCATGGGGCGATACCTTTCAACAGCAAAAAAAATCAAAAATATTTTTCTTATAATAGATGCAAAATAATAATTATTATTCCTACTTGGTCATGACACGGACATAATTTTGTAGGATATAATTGTAATTTAACAAAAATGACAAAAAAAATAAAAATGATACACAGTATGCGTGTTGTAAACACGTGTAACTGGTGGCAACAAAGTGAAAACACAACACGTAAAACAGAACAAAGAGTTAGTGTGGTGAGAACTGATCACTGAGAAGACATGGCAGTGTCGGCACCGAAATACGACGTCGTAATATTGGGAGCAACAGGCTTCACCGGCAAACAAGTTCTCAAAGAAGCCCTCAAATTTCTCAATTCATCATTCTCTCTCGCCATTGCGGGCCGCGACCCCTCCAAGCTGGCCCAAACCCTCAATTGGGCCGCCGGGCCCAACCCCCCTCCGCGTCTCCCCATCATCGCCGCCGACACCGCCGACCCCTCCTCCCTCCGCGCCCTCTGCCGCCAGTCCCTCCTCCTCCTCAACTGCGTGGGCCCCTTCCGCCGCCACGGAGCCCCCGTCGTCGCCGCCTGCGTCGCCGCCGGCTGCGACTACCTCGACATCACCGGCGAGTCCGAGTTCATGGAGCGCGTCGAGCGCGAGCACCACGCCGAGGCTGTCAAAAACGGGTCTTTGGTGGTTTCGGCGTGTGGGTTTGACTCTGTTCCCGCCGAGATGGGCTTTTTGTTTCACTCGCGGCAGTGGGTGGGCCCGGCCCGGCCTAATAGGGTTGAGGCGTTCTTGAGTCTCGAATCCGATAAGAGGATTGTGGGGAACTTTGGGACGTTTGAGTCTGCAGTTATGGCTGTGAAGGATTTGAAGGAAATGGAACGGTCTAGAGTCAGCAGAGTGAAGCCTAAGGTATAACATTGATACATCTCATGAGAGGGTAGAGGTTCACTTTATTTTAATTTGATTTTGTGTGGTTTTGGAATAGGAATATACTTGTTTGGTTACCCATTAGTGTGGAGTATCACTAACTTAGAACGTGAATGATTTGGTTTTATTGGTAGTTTTTAACCTCAATTGATTTCTAAAACTATAATTGAACGAGTATTTTAGTCTTTAAATAATAAAATATCATTATCATTTTTAGTAGGATATTCTCTTTCAACCACTTTTTTTTTTTTTTTCATAAAAAAAAAAGGCATCCTGTCCAATACTACTTGAAGAATCGACTTGGACTTGTTGGTGGATTAGGTAGGAACATATATATAGTATCAAGTAAATTAATTATAGTTTTTTATAAGAGTAGTAGGGCATCTACAATCGAAGCAACCTATGTGGGTTGCTTCATGTATTGGTGTTCCTCACGGGAGTGGTAAGCATTCAACACAAATTCACTTCGATGGTAAGAAAGGCTCCAAGAAATTCACTTTTTATGTTTTTTTAATTTTTCAGTCATTAATTGTGTAAGGTGGTCCATTGATAAATATATTATTTTAATGGAAAACAACTATTATTATCTCGAGCAATCCAACCTCTGCTTTAAGTAACTGATTGTGCCACATAAAGCAACCTTTGTTTCGCTTGAAAAAAACCCACTGGAGATAGAGGTTCAGTTCACTTGAATTTAATTTGATTCTGTGTGATTCTTTCTTGTTTGTTGGGTTTTGGAGTATGAACATAGTCAAATTAGTTTTAGTATTTGAAATTACATGTCATCCAATCACAAACATAAACCCTACGTATTATATGATAAGTTTATTTGACTTTTACGATAATGAATATATAAGTTTTTTTTATTGGCCAATGTTAGTAACAAATATACAAGTTAATTAGTAATCAGTGTAAAAGGTTTATGACGATAGAATATGCCTATTAAACAAAATGAATTTAGAGTAGTGATAACATCCACCCCATTTTGAGGTGGAAAGAACAGAGATAAAAAAAAAGGATTGACAAAGACAATGGTAGATGTAATAAGTATATGATGGATAAAGAAGAGAAAAAATGAAGAAACTGAGGTGGGAGAGAATATTGAATATTTTTGTTTAATTTAATTCCTCTAATAATGAATTGTCATATAGAAATTTTCTGTTTTTGATTTAAGTGATTTTTGTTTTTTAATTGAGTGATTTTTATGTTTTAATTTCTGCACGTCATAGAGTTCATAGAACTCAAACCACAGTGGCTGCATTCAATCATTAACACATTCAAGGTTTGGATAGGGAACTCATGGTTATCATACATGAAATATCTGCCAACTTATATTATCCATGCATGATTGCAGATTCCTGGGCCCCCACCTAAAGGAGAAATAATAGAACACCAGAAGAAAATTGGTCTTTGGGGAGTAACGCTACCCTCAGCAGATGCAACTCTTGTTGGAAGAACACTTTCAACTCTCAATGAATCCCCCCATGGTCTTCCTGGGTTGAATGAGAGTGATGAGATGGTTGAAAAAAGGAAAGCCTTCTGGGCATCTGTAAAGCCAGCTCATTTTGGTGTGAAGTTAGGCTCAAAATCTTTGGTGCACATGTTTGGA
This sequence comes from Psophocarpus tetragonolobus, assembly GCA_037954015.1. Taxonomy (NCBI): domain Eukaryota; kingdom Viridiplantae; phylum Streptophyta; class Magnoliopsida; order Fabales; family Fabaceae; genus Psophocarpus; species Psophocarpus tetragonolobus. The sequence goes on along the minus strand of CM075696.1, from coordinate 27,576,515 downwards.
TTTATTCTTATTGGAATAATCATTGGTCTTTTGGGAAGAATCTCGTTTGGAAGATGGCTTCTATTGAAATATCCTTCCATCTTTACCTTTGGTGGGTTCAGTAAGACTGGTCCTTCTGAAGAGGAGATTGCAAGTGCTTCATTCAAGATGTGGTTTGTTGGGCATGGTTTCAGCAATGATAGTCTTGCTACACAGGCAAACACAAAACCAGACATGGAAATTATAACAAGAGTAATAGGGCCAGAGATGGGTTATGTAACTACCCCAATAATTCTGGTTCAGTGTGCTCTCATTCTTCACAGCCAAAGAAACAATCTACCAAAGGGAGGAGTTTACACTCCAGGGATTGTATTTGGTCCAACTGATCTCCAGGAAAGACTTCAACAAAATGGAATATCCTTTGATGTCATCTCAAAAAGCTCTCTTTCGACTTGACTCTCAGCAGTTCATCCTTTATTGGTTGAAAGAGAAGAAAGAATGACTGGTCAGAATGCAGAAGTTATAGTTATGTTTTGAGATTTGAGAGAATCATAGATGTTATATTGTTGTACAATTTGTAAGGATACTACAGTAATATTAAAAAAATTTGCTTGATCATCAGCTGGATCATCTTTCATTGACTTTTAACATTTGTTCTGGTGGATTAATCAGAGATCATACTGATTGACTTTAATGCATGTGGACATCATAACTAAAAATACTGTTTACTAGTAGAGAGCTAATTGAGCCTTAATTTATTTTGAAATGGAGAATTAACTTAGAAAAGGTGCAACTTTGCTTTGAATGTAGCTAGTCTGAGTCATGTTAGTGTTGGTATATGCTGCAATAGTAACTTGACACAACCAAAGGTAAAGGTTAGTCTGCTGGCTAGTATTGCTGTGAAAGAAACAACTTTATAAGGTTCCATTAACCTTGTAAAATAGAAGAAAGATTACATAAGTCCAAGATCTGTTGAAGATATATTGATTTAGTTATACATAGAAAATTGAGTCTGATAAATCTCACACCTATTGGACTCAAGTTAAGGTTTTATGGAATGGTACCAGAGACAAAATGGAGTATACAACTTCTCAGTATTTAAAAAATACAATAATGGGAGCTTGTTTACAATGACAGTTCTAAATATCTTTACTTCTTGTACGTTATGCAAAAATAAATGAATGAGATTATAAAGAAACATCCAAATTCGTTCCTTAAATTAAAAGTATTTGTTAACTTAGCACTTGAAATTGCTTAACACCGGTCCTATTAATCTTTATAATTACTATTTCAGAAACTAAAATGGATTTTTTGTAACATTTAGAACCGAAATTACCATAATTTAGTAATTTTAGGATTAAAATAATATTTTCTTTTATAATTTTTCTGATTAAATTAACCAATATTCCTTACTTTAGATAGCAATTTAGTGTATAAATAATCAAAATTAAAGGTGTGAAGGTTTAAGAGGATCTTATATTCCAGTCCGAGTCTAGACAACACCTACAGTTCTGAACATATTGATTAGATTCGTAAGTTTCTTAGAAAATGATTCCTTAATTATTCACAGATGTCTGCCATTTTGAGTGTCAGAAAAAGTAGAAAGCATAACAGCTCAAAAGGTAGGAGAAGAAGCATCCCCAAAGTGGACGTTTCCATGTAAACACGGAAGCAATCGAAAACATTATCCAATCAAAATAATATGCCTCTGATTTTTTTTTTTTTTGAAAGGCAAATATGCCTCTGATTTGCACTGAAATTTTTACAAACTCATACGATGTTATGCTCTTTGGACTGTTTTACTATAATTGATGCCAGTGCTCTTTCTTCAACAAAAAAGTTACGCTCTTTGGACGGTTTTACTATAATAAATATCGTTTGTAGTCTTAGTCTTACATCAAATTATTGTTCATTGGAAACAAATAGGCATAATATTAATGGAAACTGGAAAGATAACCATTACCTCAAGGAGACCAAAATCATTGCAGATCTGCAGTGGCCTAGTGACGAGAATAACTCGCGTAGTATAAATTAAAAATTCATGTTTCTGCAGCCATTATGTCAAAAAGCTCAAGATTTAATCTCAAATTCTCCTTTGTATTAGGATATTAATCAAGATAGTTCCATATTTGTATTAGATTAAGATGATATATATCGTAGTATTTAATCGGATGGATGACTTCTTTACATTAAACTTCCAAATATCTTTACAGCCTTAAACTTCTAGTGATAGCTTAAATTTTTCCAAAAATGATTGAATTAAGATTAAATTAAGATTCAACATCTAACTCTATGCGCATGGCACAAATTCATATTTCAACTTAGGAAACTAATGATATTTTCCTAATCAATCAACATTTCGCCATTTGTAGTGTGAATCGTGGCCTTGGAACTCTGTAGGCTTAGTCCTTCACCATGTTTCTTCATTTCCTGGGACCTGACAAACTCCTCAATTCTTGCTTTTAGCTCGTCATCGGGAATCAACATATCCACAGTGAGATGAGAACGGTTGAATGGGTCAGTCTGCACAAACAACAAAGCAGAAAAGTATAAACTAAGGAACCTCTAATCCATATGAACATCAATAATGAGGAAGGGTCCAAGGTTAACACTTACACTATCACTAAGAAGATGCCTCTGAATGACAGGACGATCAACCGTGATCCTTGAAGAAGGCAAGATAACTGGATCCTTCATCAAAGTGTACTGCAATATAAAAAAGGGCCAATGTATGGTGTATCAGAATTGGGTCATCTTTTATATATTTAAAAAACAGCTTATAAGCAGTTTGAGAGCTTATGAAAAAAAGACAGCAATTTTCCCCTAAAAATAATAAAAAGTAATCATGCACAATTCAATATCAAATTTTACACTTGCAAAAACAAAGCAATTTTTCCACCCCAAAACAGAAAAAAGCAGAAACATACTTGAATTGGATCAAGGAATTCATCTGGTATCTCCCCTAGAGTAGCTTCAGTATCCATGGCCTCTGAAGCAGCAACTTTAGCTTTAGCACCAAGTTGAATAAATTCCTGTATAATCCTCCCATCCTCACCAATTCTGTTAAGGACATCTGCTGCAGCACTAAACAACTGCAGCGAATTACCAGTCAGATTGCATTTGCTTGTGGTAGTAATACACAGACAAAATAAAAATTCTTGAGAACAACATGCAGTATATCAAAAGTCCCGCAAAACTTGCCTGATCATTGTATGATCGACCATCCCTTGAGATGGCAGCTGGGAAGATGGAATTTGTGTCACCCCTAGCTAGATGAACATAGATGTGCACAATCTGCAAATGAATAAATTATATTTAGTAGTTTGCTTATTTGCTAGGAAAAACAAACTTTAGTAATAAGATATTCGTACGGCTGTACCATATATCATGGCATGTAATATAAATAAGATATAAGATGCTGGTCCCAACCTCCTTTCCCTCTTCCCAAAAAACTAATCAAATTATTAATATTTAACATAAAATAAATAATAAAGAACAAAAGGGTTTTTTGATATTTTGCAAGCCTAGAGCAACAATTCATCATGAAATGATTCAACCTTACTATTGTTGGGAAAAGTTTCAAAATAAGATCATATAAACACGAGTAATGTAGAATCAGCACATGACAGAAGATTCTTGTACCAGCGAAAGAAGTGGAACTTGGATGACTTTGGTAATATATTTATGAGAGCAAACAATCCATTATGAAATGAATTAACCAAATTCCTATTCAGATAATTTGTCAACTAGAAACTAAGCATGCAAACCAACAAGGAATTTCCATGAGATTAACAAGGTGGATAATAGACAAAATTGGACTACCATGCTAATAGTTGTTCAGTGGACTTCTCATAGGCTCAAAAGTCAAAAGTGTATAACATTTATAATGGACCGGTCTAAAATTGAAGTTCTTCAAATTCCTTGGATTAATGAAGATATAAATGCAAAAACTTTAGAATCAACCCTACTGTAGTCATGTTTGATAGAGTCTACAGAATCAGATTGAAAAAGAAAAGCATATCACCTCTCCTGTCATAATTATAATTATTCACTACTAAAAAAATTCACTTTAAATGATTTTTAAATATATATAGTTAATGCCAACCTGTTTTAACAAATGCTTTGGACGAAATTCATATTTCTCAGGATCCTTCAGGCTAAGCGATTTTCTTTGAGGACCCACCAATTGCAGAAGAAAGTAATTGAGCATGCTAGCTACTCTTTCAACCTAGAAAAGTGGGAAAATAAGATTAAACTCAAGGAGAATAACAAATTTTCGAAGATCATAGTTCAGCCACAAACTACTTTATGAGATGACAAAATGCATAACATGCCACGGTTGGAAAGGGAGAAAAAATACCATCTCAGGAAGTAGGAATGGAGCAGTAATCTGCTCTGAAGTAAATGCAAGCATACTGACATCTTCGTTCGCCAACTTCATATCCATCCGAATAATCTACAGAAATATCCAGCATTAATGCTTTATTAAATTATTTTAAAACTGATGCAGATACATAATTTTATATTGGAACAAAAGGTCAACAGACATTTTCTTGAGAATGGAATAACCGGGTCCTCTCCTGCCTCTCTTGAACTGGTCGTCTCTCCCACTCGGCTGTATTTGACATCTCAGCTTCCAATTCTTTTAGCTCAAGAATTTTGTTCAGACTTTCATCAAGAAGATAAATACTATCATTAATCAAAAAGTTTAAGAAATTCAGATAGACACCCTTTTCCTCCTCTTTAGCAATCTGGAAAATTTTGAATTTAAAAAAAATTAGATACAGTTGAGCATGGTGTGAGAGAGGAAAATTACAATATCTTTCATACATTACCTGTCTCCAAGCATTACGATGACTAGGGACTTGCCACAAGTATTCGAGGAGCTCGGCAATATTATGGCGGATGTTAAATTTGTCATAGAACTGTAATTGGATAAGTGACAAATTAAGACAATTAGCAAGCACTTGTATTGAACAACACAGAAATGCTAATGATTTCAAATACTGAAACTCATGGAATGTAATGTAATAAGCATATCAATATCGATATCGATATATCAATGTGTTAATTTAGGAGGCCATAATTGGGTCATTATATTAACAGCTGTATAAAAAGCTGGTGAAGTTGTTTGAGAGAAAAAAGCTTGGTCATGCCACCGACAGTCTTAAAATGCAGACTAACCTGTGTGTGAGAACCAGTGAGCTCAATGTCAACATAAAGTTTCAGAAGATTCCTCACAAGATACTCAAAAGAGAGTTGGTGACCTTCGAATAAACTGGCTGTAGCAGTTGAGCCACTGCAGAGAAGGAATAGAGCAGTGGGGACAGATATACAATGTCATATGGCTTGAAGACTTAAGAGATCTTTGCAAAATAATAATAATTATAAGCAAATTTTCCATTTTTACACAGAAGAAAGACACCAATTACCTCCTACGGGGCATCCAGCAGTTCAAAACTTCAACCATCTTTGCTCTCAGGTATGGATTTTTGATAAATTCGGGGCTGGCCATGAACATAATTATGAAGTTCATAAATTCATCCTGCAGAGCAATATAAAAGCATTAGCTTAAATAAGAAGAATTCGGGAGAAAAGATTAATCCAAGAGAAAACTCTTTTGAGGTGAAGACTTACCAACACAACTCCATCTAAGGCCTTAGGAATCCGGGAAGCAAATATTAAAAGTTCCATGGCATCTTCCACAAAATGCTCAGGCATGGTAGCAAATTCCATTGGACAAGTTGATGGTAGAGGCATCTTAAATCCACCCACCAAGCCAACCAACCAAACAATCATCAAGCGGTAGAAGGAGAGCGCATTTTGAATGAGTGTGTTATCCTAAAGAAAAAAATGTGAAGCCAATAATTGAGAATGAGAATATTGAAAATTTGAAACTCATAAGCCATAAAAAAAACTTAAGGTAACACAAACTTGTCTGCATCATATGATTGACGAATAAAGTATCAAATTTCAATGAACATTTAAATTGGAAGAACATAATCTTTATAAGGTAGAATAGTTTTGAGAGATCACACTAATGAATGAATCTTCTCTTCACTACGAACTAAGAAACACAAACATTTCTAAACAGTAACTGTGTATGTTGTAATTATATCAGATATCAGGCACTCAATGGACACTTCAAATACTTTAGCTGCATCTTCATAATTTCTAAACATTTTTTTAACTTCTATACCAATACTTAATGAGATACCACAATAAGTAATAAATTTTGGCATTGTATTGTGTTTATAATGACCCATGATAATTTATAAAACATGAATTTCCTTTTGTGATTTGTAATTTTTATATTATTTTAATTTTATTCTTGTTACTTGTTAGGTACACAATTAGTCATGAGTGAATGGGAATGTACATAATTAGTCTTGTTTATATCAGTGCAGAGATCTATGCAGTACAAACAATACAAAATATAGTATAATTGTACACAATTACAATCGAAGTACATTAAGATCTATAGTGCTACATATAATATTATCATATATACAATAATAATAGTAGTATAACTACTATTGCTACAAAAAAACCATAAAGATAATCAAAGATGGTTGATTTTCTCAACCCCACACCCCCTCCCCACCCTAAAACACATACAAGCACAGAAGCAATTTATTATATTTTCATATCTGCATGGGATAACATAGATAACAAGAAACATCAAAGATGGGGTAAGGACCTACCCTCAATATCTGAGCTTCATAACATAGCTTTTCCTGTGAGTACAGCTCCATTTCTTTTTCAAGTCGATTTATATCTGATTCTGCTTGAGGAGTGGGTGACCGCTCCTGCATGGTTTTAAGTGTGGTAAGAGCATCTTCACACCTAGATATATCCTGTATACAATATGATTCCAGCATTCATACTTTACATAAAAGAAATAATTAGAAACAGATAAAAAATAAAGCAGCAATATTATTTAGTCCCTGTAAAAGAATACTAACAACTTTTAATTCTACCAAACAAACATGTGATTACCTGAACTAAGTGTTCGAAGTCAGAAAATGCTTTTAAAAGGCCTAAATTGAGAACTCTTGCGGTCATAAAGAAGCATTCGCAAATAAATGAATATTTTGTCTTTTCAGCACGTGCAGAATTTTCATTTGACAAATCACCAGCATTATTACTACCAGAACTACTGGCCTCTTGGGATTGTTGCAAACGTTTCTGAGCATCATTATATTGATTGGTAGTGCCAGATATAGCTGGATTTTTACTATTAAGCCATTCAGTAACCTCTTCAGATGATGCACGAAGAGCAGTCAACCCACTAAAACAGAATCATGACCAGAAGTTACAAATAGGAAAATAAATGAAATCTCCATGAGAATTTAATATTTATAACACAAAGACCTCACCTTAACTTCAAGCGGTTTGAGTAGTGCACATATCTTGCATCAATTTTATCCCTTTTTGTTAAATTTGCATCTAAAAATGGCTCACATAGACGAAGCAGGACAGCACTGAGATTTACAAACGTGCCTGAACTTGCACAAGTAATAGGATCAACCTGTTTTTGAGAAAATAAATAAATGTCACATAAGATACATGACAGAACAGGTATAAGTTGAAAAAAATAAACTTCAACATGAACATGATGACAATGAATACAAAAAATGAAACAAAAAAAAACAAAACAACAGAGAAGCAATTGAACACAATTTATCCTGTTTGTTGAGTTGCACTTCCACTAAAAAAAGACATAAGAAAGAAATTTACTTGTATATGAGCCCTGGAAGCATTTATATTGATCACCTCCGCAAGATATTCAAGTACATTTTCACGAGTATCTGTACTTTTAAGGAGAATGAGAAGTACGTCACCTAGGCCATCATATAAATTGTTCATGACAGTTTTTATCGTGGAAAATGACGATAACAAATCAGCCGGTCGCCTAGTTGTTGCATCAGAAAAACACTGCTGCCTGGATTTTAAAGGAAAGAAAAAAAATGTTAAAAAGGGGGCCTGATTAAAAAATAAACAATAAAACATCTCATCTAAATAAATGTCACAATTAGGGCACATATGGTAAACATATAGACTTCAATGGGGAAACATTAAGCAAGAAGTGGAACAATATAGGGTAGCAAAAATAAGCAACAACTGAGCCATCTTGGTTTTTTCCCATTAAGTGGAGTTGACTACATGAATCAAAGGATGTCATAATGTTCAGTCATAAATCATGTATATAGATAAATTCTTGAGCTACTTCCTCTAATTATTTTACCTGTTTTTTCTTAGTCTGCCCCTGGTGTGCACTACCTCCATCTAATCCACCTTCCTTATTTGGGCTTCTACAAGTCTTCTCCACACATACACAAACCACCTAAGGCAAGACAACACTATCCTTTCTACAATAAGTGGTTCCACAACTTTTTGCCCAGTGCATTCATTCCTAACCATATCTTGTCTAGTAAGTTCATTAATGCAACATTCTCATTTCTACTGAATCATGTTTATTCTTTTGTTGCCTTTTTACTGCCCAACATAACAAAGTAGTATATTTTCAAAGAATAGTTTGGTATAGACCAACATACTAACGAAAAACCATTTGTTCCTATTCTATGAACCCAAGGGATAGAACCAATAAGCACATCAAATTATACTCTAACCAAGTTTGCTTAACTAATCTCCAGTATACCTAACCAAGTTCACCATAATGACACCAACCAATCACACGTAATACCACTACTCTCTTTAGCTCCTCTCGCCAATGCAGATATTGAGAAAAACAATACTATTAAAAAAAAAAACATCAACACTCAAAATTCAAACAAACTAAATTCACAATCTTTAGCTCACCCAACATCAGGCTGCCCCTTGAAAAAAGCTTGATCAGGAAGAGCACTAATATGAAAAAAGGGACCCAAAATGCTGGTCATCTCAATGGCACGGCCGTTCATGTAAACCCCTTTGGGAATCCACCACTCATGATTCACAAGCGACTTGGCACCAATGGGAAACCTAACCAAATACAACAATGCCCTCAAAGAGTTCTGAAAGTTCCCTAATGCAGACACCTTCATCACACTCCCTCTCAACTCCTCATACAGCCCCTTCAGAATCCGGTCCAAGCTCTCAAAATCCGGGTCCCTGAAAATCTCCTCCAGAAACCCCGGCGGAAACTTGGCCCCTCCGCCGCCGCCGAACACATTCCCGCCGCCAACCTCCCCGAAAATCAGCGGCAGCAGCGGCGATTTCGCCCCAGAACTCGCCGGATTCTGGCCCGAAAAAAGCTCAGGATTGGCGAGATGAATCCGGCAGTAGTTAACGCAGAGCTTCTTGGCCTGCCTCACCACAGCCTCCATCTCAGACCGCAAGTTTTTATCTTTCATGTTGGCAATCTTCTTCCCCTCCTCATGCGCGCGGTGGTAGCAGCCAGCAAGGTAAAACGGAGTCTCGAAGCCGGAACCGGAAAACTGGCCGGAGAGGCGGTCGATTAAAACCCTCTCCATGGAATCACGCGAGAGACGAAGCTCTTTCCCTTCACTGAGGATCTCCGCGGCGGTTAGTTCCAAATACACAACCCTGGAATCGGTGATAGAAGCGGGGAGTTCGGTGAGGGAGACGAGAAAAATCTTGCGGACGATTATGTCCTCCACTTCTTGAGGTGTGCGTTGGGGTTTTGCGGCGGCCATAGCTATCGGAGTGATCAAATTGAAATTGAAATTGAAATTGAAATCGAAATCGAAATTGATTGGTTTTTGTTTAGGGTTTGATTTCTTGACGAAGAAACGGAGGATCTTAGGGTTGAGTGAGAGTGAAAGGGAAGAACATCGTTTGGTTTGGTTTGTTTTTGGAGAAAGACAACTCAGACAGAACTCAGAAGGTTCTTCTTCTTGCACGGGAAACACAGTTTGAGTTCTATTAGGAACGGAATAATAATATAAATTACCGGGACTTTGAAACGACGTAGTTTCCTCCACTTCTTTTTTTCTTTTCTTTCCGGCTTTATGGGAAGGTTTTTCATTTATTTGGGATAAATTTCAAATTTGCTTATTATCACTATGGGGAAAATGCTAGTTATTGACTAGACCAATTCTCCAATAAATAAAAAATATATTTTTCTGTTGGGTTTTATTGAGATAGGTATACAGATTTATCCCGCTTGCTTAAACTCAACATGTGAAATTCATATTTTAGATGGGTTAGATAAATTCGATCCGTTCAAATAAATAGATTTCTTTTTAGAGTCTGTATCCGGTTTGCGAAGTCTATAGTTGAAGGGACCAATTTGTGGCTTCGCACATGTACATATATTTTTTTAAAATAATTTAAAAAAATCTAATATTTTTCAAACTAATTAAATTATAATATATCATACTATAAATTATATCATTATTTATAATAATCTAAAACATTAAATATTTTCAATATTAAAAATTTAAAATATCACAATTTACAACAAAAAAGTCACAACATTAACACAAACTAATAACTTAAATGACAATTTTATCCCTTTAAACGGGCTACAAGCCAAACCCGTGGATTTAGCCCGTAAAGTTTGTAGGTTTCAAAGACCAAACTCAAATTTCTCATATAATTATGATTCTTAAAAAAAAATCCAAAATTTGTACTGGTTTGGAGGTCCACGGACTAGTCCATGAACTTGAGTCGGTATACTTACCTATAGATTTTATTGATTTGAGACACATCCAAAAATTACTTATTAAAACTATGAAAAAAAAGTCATTATTGATGGGACAGTTTTTTCAATAATAAATAGTTTTATGTGGTGCTTAGATATGAATGGAAGAGAAATATCATTTTATTATTCTAAATATAAAAAATTTTAAAAATTGTAAACTTAATTCTATTTTAATCACTTAATCCTCTTTCATCACCATTTAAAGAAATAAAAAGTTTATCATTTATTTCTTCTATTTCATTTTATTTCATGGTTTACCATCAATCCAAATATAGTGGTAGGTTTTTACAGATCTAGTATAACTTTAAAAATTACTTATTAAAACTATAAAAAAACTAATTATTGATTAGGTCTTATCTGAGTAAGCTTATGTAATAGAACTTTTCTAAAAACTCCAATACAAGAAGCACCTTTATGTGCTCTTAGTAGTTTTCTGAAAAGGTGAATTTACATAAGATAATTTTCATTCTCTTTTCATGTATATATCTAATTGAATTGACTCTTAGGTGGTATCTAATTGAATTGACTTATTTTTCGTCCTTTTACATTACATAAGTGAATGCACATATTTGCATAAGAGTACAATCTTTTATTAATTAACTCATAATTTTTTTTTGTTGCTGAATTTCCTCCAGAACTCTAAGCGTATCAAAATCTAGTAAATTGTATCTTAAAACACAAAAAATACAAAAAGTGTAACAAATTCTAAATTATAATTAAAAGATACTTAAAATGAAAATATTAAAACTAAATGAAATTAAATAAAACTCTAATTAAAATAAAACCTAAAAATAAATAAAAATGCAACCACATCAGTTGACTATACATTAGCTCTATTAACATTAGTAGAAAAGCTAACCTTGAGTATTGTTAACTTCAAAAAATGGTTAATATTAGCCAAAAAAAAGTTATGCTAACTTTAAACTAGAAAAACCCAACCAAGGTAAGTTAAGAAATAGATTTAATGAACATGAAAAAAAAATTGTGGAGGACATCTGTAGAAAATTTGTCCTATTTAACTTTGACCTGAAAGAAAATTTATTAGAAAATAATCTAGACCTAAAAATATTTGATGAATACCACTTAAAAAACAACCCTGACCAACATCAATTGAAAAACAACTCAGCTAAAGTTAGTCAAAATATTTAAGTTAACATTAAGCGAAAGAAGTTTGGATTGACTTTCGCAATCGAAAATAAAAGATAAGCTTAAAGATTTCAAATTCTTATTTTTTAAGGGTTTTGAAATTTGATAATTTTAACTAATAAAATAAATTTTCCTTTTAAAATCATCCATTTAAATATTATAGATTTTCTTTTCATACTTAAGTCAACATTTGTTTCTTTTCAAGACATAATCATTACATGGTTCCCAAATTTTGATGTTGTGACCAACTTTTCTTTTTGCACTTCCCATTTTGCTATTTGCACCTCCAAAATCTTAATTTTCTAAAATACCTTCCTATCTCTCTAGTCCCTTTGCCCCTCCCCCACTCTACTACATTGTTGAACCTACCACACATTATAATTATAATATTAAAACTTGAGATTGATATGAGTTTAATTATTATGTATTATTAGTGTAAAACTAACATTGAATTATAACTCTTTGTCTATAGTAAGTTTATCGACTTTAGCAATTAATACTTTAAAAGTCATATAAATTATGTGATTGAACATCAGTGTAAAACTCTTTTACACTAACAATACATATTAATTAAACTCTTAATATATTGCAAATCATGTGATCACAAGTTAGAAAAAATGCATAGAATTGTAGTCAAATGTTTCACAATGTGCTCAACACAATTCTGAATCATGTGATGTGTAATAGTGAAAAATGCACAAAAAATCATTACAAATTATGTGATTCACAATTGTATAAAGCACATGGCACATTACAAGATTTGCAATTATATAATCACATAATTACATAACATATGATTTATAATGTATTACAAATCACATGATATTAATTATGTAATTACATAATTACATATCATGTGATCTATAATATGTTTTTATGCCTACATTTCAGATAATATGATCCATAATATTTTATTTTACGCCATCTTTGCAAATATGTATATTTATATATTATATATTCACAATTTAAAATAAGTGCTGCGCAAGTAGGGATGAAATCCAAGGATGATTTGCATAATTCACTTGGTATATCCAAGGTTGAGAATTTTGTTATAATGTGGTGTAAAAGGAAAATCTTGGGTGCAAAAAGAAAAGCCCTGTGAAGACTAGGGATGACAAAAAAATTCACCCCTGCAGATATTTGTACATAAAACCCGCAAAAATATCCGCACGGATAGTATAAATGGGTACTCGTTACTCGTGAGTATCATAGTACCCGTACCTGCGGGTATCCACTAAACTAAAGTGATATATATATATATATATATATATATATATATATATATATATATATATAGACACACATAAGTTAAAAAAGATAATATTTTTTAGAAATAAATCAATTTAAAATATTAATTATCAAAATTCATTTATATCAATCTTATTCTTTTATGAAAATTTCATAGTTAATAAAATTATTTATTATAAAAATTCTGATAATAGAAAATAAAGATGTTATTTGCATTAAATATTTTCTTATAATATATTATATTAATATACTTTTAAATCTAATTAATCTTATAGAAACTAGTATAATTTTATATCTATATTTTTTAAAAAATAAATTATTTATTTGATAAAACTTTTTATAAAAAATATTTAATTTTTAAAAATTTATTTTTTTAAAATATCCATAAATACATGCGGATATTAAAAAAACTCTTGAGTAGGTTTTAGCGGATGCGGATGCGGCAGTACCCGTGTCCACCCTGACATGTGATTCTTAAGACCTTGACATGCGAATCACGACGTCGTTTCGTAGTGACTGTGTTTCAGTCAAATTGAACTGAAGCACTCGAGAATCGTTTCTCTGTCACGGTGCCACCGTCGCTCTTCTCTTCTCGTTTCTGCTTCGCCGATTCTCTATTCTTCCGCCAAATCGGTACCCTCTTTTCCCAATTCATTTTCACTCCCCATTCGCCTCTTTTTCCGTCTAGATTAGGTTTGTTTAGCCAACAATTTGGGACTACAATTTGCTATTGATTTTTTCGTGTTAATTGATTGGTTACATTCCTATAATTTTAGTTCTGTTTACTATTTGGATCGGATATGCTGTCGTTGTTGGATGTTTTGGTTTGCTTTAAGAAGCTAATTTGATTTTGGAGCCACCTAATTGAGTTGGTGGCTGGCCATGAAATGAGGTGAACTTTTATATGAACTATGTATAAGAGAAAATATCAAAACTTTGTTTGTTTTTGGGCACAAAATCTTTCCTTCTGTTCTCATTTCTCATAGATTTGAATCCTGTCCTGATCTTGAATAAGATGATGTGACCATTTGAAGAAAGAAGGGCATAGTTTTTAACATCGAAGGACCAAAATTATTGGCTATTAAAAAAATCGTGTTTTTCTTTTTCTGAGATTCATAGTATTCAAAAACAGGAGATTGCCCTAGTAATTTTGTGTAGTGGGGTTGTTTTACTGATTTGATTGATTTCTACACACTGCGATTCCTGAGCTTGGCCAAAACGGAAACTCAAGTGCTTATCACTAGGTGGTGACTATCGATGCTAAATGTTAATATACCGTTTTCGGGTTGATTTCTGCTACTATGCAGTTGAACAGTGCTTAAAGTGGGTCGGTGGTTAAACATTTTATTCGTATTTGATTACTGATTGTTAATTGGATTGAACTATATTTAGTTATATATGCCATCAACTATAGTACTCTTTGTTCATGATTCATAATACCTGTAGAAGTTTCGATTGTAATGGTGAATATACCCAGACATGTCTACTTTAGCATTCTTGAATCATGATGTCTAGCATTTTCTACAAAATAGTGGCTTAATAATTCTTCCTTGGACTGGAAGGAACTACTTCAAGATAGAACTTAGTAAGTGCTATGCTGTCTATGATATTTTGTTTGATAACATCTTTTTGTCAACAGATTTCAGAAAGACTGTCATGTATAAACAATAGAAAGAGAATGAAGCATGCATAATAGGTATTTTGACTTGGATATTAGTCCCTTTGGCTTCGTGTTTTACTGTTTGTTATTTAATATTTATGCAGGGTTCAGGGGGTGTGATTTATAGGTAGCTTTTAACTAAATACTGAAAAACTTGATTTTGCTTCCGGAATTTTTAAGCGTATTGCTGTTAGTTTCAAATACATAGGTCATTATTATAGCTGATTCCCCCCTGATCTAACAGACAAATAGCTACAAATAAGCTATGCCTCATATTTAGGAATGGTACAATGGATTATAATATTCAGTATTTATTTCATGAGTCTGATAGTATGATTATATGATTAACTAAATTTCTGTGTGTGTATACATGTGATGTGACTATAGCACTTTTGCTAGTTGGCTGGCCCTTCACTTACAAAGGAAAAAAGAAAAAAAAAGCATTTACGTAGTTGTCAGAGTAGTGTGGTGGAATGTGCTTATTAGTTTATTTTGTGATTGGTATACTTCAGAAAGTATACTGAATGCATGTAGTATGAGATTGTCCCATTATGGCTGAACTTGTCCACTTGCTCTGAAGAGAATTACTGTTAAAATAGAAAAGACAAGAAATTATTTTTGAGTAATATAATTGATATTAATTTCCCATCTTATTTCCTGGTTGATTATGGTTCTAGAAAGCGTGTCAAATGCATGCAGTAGATTAACTTGATTGCATATGAGCTTGAACTTGCAGGATTGGTATATGTGATCATGGCTATTGCTTTACTGCAGCTGAATTATTTATCTTTGTACAGCTTTTATATCTATATTATTGGGTTAAGATGTTGTTATGCCATTTTTTTGTGGTTGATTCTTCTTACATGTCTGTGACTGTCTCCCATTGGCATGTTTCAGATTTTGTGCTTTGGGTCAATCGTTAATGACAACTTGACATCTGGATGATGCATTCTGATTGGTTATTTACATATTATAATTCACAGAATGTGGAACTTTGCATCGAATTGCATTGCTGGAACTGTGGGACTGAAAAAAGATTCAAAGCATACCCATTCTGCTTCAGAATGTTCTGACGATGAGACTTCTGTTATAGGCAGAGAGGAAGGGCTGGAATGCCCAATATGCTGGGAATCTTTCAATATTGTTGAAAATGTGCCGTATGTTTTGTGGTGTGGTCACACCCTTTGTAAAAATTGCATCCTTGGACTGCAATGGGCTGTTGTGAAATTTCCAACACTGCCTGTGCAACTTCCCCTTTTTATCTCCTGTCCATGGTGCAACCTTCTATCTTTTCGATTAGTTTACCGGGGAAATCTTAAATTCCCTCGCAAAAACTATTTTCTTCTTTGGATGGTTGAGAGCATGAATGGTGATAGAGGGAAATCACATTTACCTTTCTGTGGTGATAATCAACAACACTCAATTAAAGACAATTTAACCACTGGAAGCCAAGCAAGCCGTGGAAACCATCGGAGGGGGCAAGTTTGCCATCCAGAGACATTGAGTTCCAACCAATATCATGACAATACTGGTAATCACCTGAGTATTGAAAGATTTCATGTTTATCTTCGGAAGTCACTGATCTTCTTTGTTCAGATGACTGCTAAGTTCCCATTGGTCATTATATTTCTTCTAATTGTCTTATATGCAATACCAGCCAGTGCTGCCATTTTGGCTCTGTATGTACTTGTTACATTTCTGTTTGCCCTCCCATCATTTCTCATCTTGTACTTCTCATATCCTAGTTTGGATTGGCTTGTCAGGGAAATTATCACTTAAGATTGTCAACTAGTATAGGCTTCAACTTTGCAATCATTAAGACAGCAACTTATATTCTACTTTGTAATTAGCCGACATCCCCTTTACAAGCTGTCATTTATCTTCCCATATGGGGTCGTTCTCAATCTCTATATACTTGAGTCTTGATTTTAGCTTGGGGCGAACTTGGCTATTTGGTGGGTGTAATGTCAGTTTTTGCATTAGCATCGATGTCAACCAGGGTTTCTTTGTTTGATTAATGCCAAGGTTTGCTTTGTATGAATGGATACATGGATGTTATTTTCAATACAGATTAAGCTATTATGTTTGTAAATTGTATATAATAATTGAGGTGTTTGTTTGGCTCTTTGGCCATGCGTGGAAATACTATCCGCTTAAGTTTGAAATTAGTGATATTCTGATCATGAATTTTGAATTCGTACTATCCATTAGCTAGCATATATATATATATATATATATATATATATATATATATATATATATATATATATATATATATATATATTTATTGAATTCAAATTATATTAAGATAATTAATATTAAAAAGATATTTTAATCTTATTTTGTTTGTTTTGTCCAATTGTCTGCTAAACAACAAACATGATAAAAATATGGATTGTTCAACTTTAAATTTGTTTTGTTCTCTTTGTCCTTCACTAATGTGTATCAAACAAACTCTACGTAAGTTATAACATAATTACATGTAATTCAAATTAATTACCTATAATAATTTGTTGGTTCAATCAATAAGTGGTAAATGAATTGATAAAATGTTAATTAATTATTACTTTGTTGTAGCTAAACTGAATTTTATTTTTTTTTATTTTAATGTTGACCTTGGATAATATTTTGGTGACTAATTTAATTGAAGATTTATAGTGTGTTTAATTTTTTGTGTAACCACGTTTAATGGGTTTTCTCACTTTTTAAGATGAAAATGCAAAAGAAACATGAATGTTGAATTGACATTCAGTTGTTTTAAATCGAACACACCGATTAAAAAAAAAATCAAATTCAATCGAACGACATGTATAATTATATGATTTATGTGATCGTACAATTTTGTATTGTTATTGTAAGAACTGAGAATTTAATTGAAGATTTACAATGTGTTTAGTTTTTTGTTGTAACCACGTTTAATGGAGTTTTCTCACTTTTTAAGATGAAAATATCAATTAAGATGGTTCTTCTAACAAATGCTTTTTATTCATATTTTGGTTTTACATTTTGAATTATGAACTTTTGTTCTTTGGGCATATTTCAGAGGCAATAATAGAAAAGTTATCCTTATACACAGTAAATTGTCCTATCCATTAGTGGAATCAAGATCTAAGGCCCTATAATGTAAATATATTCTATTTTTATGTTCAATTATAACAAATATTTAGTTTATTTTTTATTTCAAATATTTTATATAAAAATTTTAAATAATTTCAATTTTCATACAATTTTTAAAACATAGAAGTTAAAAAGAAGTGACATTTTTATAATATAATAATAAAAAAAACATCCCTAAAGTCTCCCTCCCAACTTTTCTTCATATTCGAATCCACTCGTCCAATAAAATTGCCTAGAAGAATTCTTTAGAATTTTCCACTTGATCAACCACGGGAGAAAATAGGATAGAAATTATAAGCTAAATAAAAAACTGTTTACATTAACAAGGACAAAATTGTTGTTCTCTTCTTCACGGCATATAATCTTATTGACAAAATATATATATATATACACACACGTTGTTAGGTGTTTTACAATGTAATCTAATTAAACTGTCATGTTCAAATTATAAATCATCGTACCCGCAATAATTTATCATACCATTAAATATTTGAAGGATTGTCTCTACGTATTTAATTACAAACATATATATATATATATATATATATATATATTATAATTTTTAATTCATTGATAATAACCTGCATAAATCTCATACTTTTTAAAATCAACATTGGAGATTGTTTTGGATATGCAAATGAATTATTAAGCTCAAACTCTAAACTCTAAACTAAAAACAAAACTGTCTTTAAGTTTTGTTCTAATCCTAAGCTGGTTAAGCTGGTTGTGTTTTTTTTTTTTCTTGTACACTCGAAACATTATTACTTCACCGCTTCCACAACTAATCTGAGGTTCAAAAACATCTATGTAGGACAATCCAGCAACAAAAGTCCACGTGTCCAAAGCATATCCAAGAATGCTTCTTCTTTGGACCCTGCACTTACTACACTTAAAAATCATTGCTTTATGGTGACAAAGTAAGGTTTCATAAAAAAATGGTGGCACCCATTGCTGTTTCTTCTCCAAAGTCCACCCTTTTGCAGAACCCCATCTACTTGGGTGACTCAAGTTCAAGTTTTGTTGGTGGGTCTTTGAAGGGTCTTTCCCTGCATCTCAAGCCAAGGGCACAAAGAAGAGATTTGACCAATTTGGTTGTGGCTTCAGCCACACCAAGTGTCACAGACAGCAATGCTAGTGGCAGGTTTTACTTCAACTTCACTGGATTTCCTTTCCCACTTGGTCCTTTTCTCAACAGGCGCACTATTAGAACTGAGGTATGCCATCTTGTTTTGTGTTGAGTTTGGTTTTGTTGCCTAATTTGATCACTGAATTGATTTGGTGAAGGTTTTCTCTCCATTGAGTTGCCTATCGATGACTTTATGTTTATAGTGATATATCATATATCATTATCTTCTCAGGTGTTTTTTTTGCTTCAACTTGTACTCTTTTGAGTTTAATAGGCATGCATAAAAATTTTACTGAATCAACCAGTTAGAAATCTTCCTTGGGATCTTTAAGATAGTTATTATTATCAAGATCAACAAGTTTGAGGATTTGTTATTGGATGATGGTGTAAAAAACGTTACAATGTCACCATGTATTTATTCATAGTTTTTTCTAAATTCTCTGGGAACATAATTCCGTACTATATAGGATGGATTATATTTTTGAATTTTGATGGAATGAACAATGAAGAAACTCCCGATACTTGATGTGCAGATGCTGTAACCCCTGCCTTAATTGGATTCAAATCAAATGCTTTTAACTACTTGGTGAAATAAGTTTTGTTTTGGCTTTGCATGTAATGGTTCATGACTTAATGCCATGTTAGTATAAGTCTTAGGAACATTTTTTCAATAAATTCTGTCAGGAAATTCTATTTTTGAGACACCAACAGCTCCTTTTCTCTTGATATACTGTAGGCTGTGAAGGGTTGTATATGGCTATTCGAACAAGAGCAGGCATTAGGCTTCAGCAGTGTTTCAACAAATATAAGAATGACGGTTATCAAACTCAAATCTGGGGGCTTATGGGTCCATGCACCTATAGCTCCAACTGATGAGTGTATTCAGGTTCCATTTCGACAACGTTTTCTCTTAGAGTATGCAAACTTGTAATAAACCTTAATGGAAGTAAAACAACGCTAGTGCATTGAAAAGTGCAAACTTGAAATAAGCCTCATGTTTTTTTGGTCATATTTGCTAATGAATTGTAATTGCATCTATAAATTCTGCATTCATTTTAGAATTTGGACTTTTGCTTCTTTGAAACTAATTGAATTGGTTTGGTTCAAGGGTTTGGATGGATTTTTTAGCACTATGCAAACTTTGATTCCTTAGTAATGCTGCTAGGAAATTTTAATTACTTGTTCAAGAAGGTTACTTTTGTGAAAACAAGAACATAAAAAACCATATTGATAGGGTGATTTTATTATGATTTCTCAGCAACTTTTTTCTTTCTTTCTTGCAGCTTATTAAGGAATTGGGGGCTCCAGTTGAATATATTGTTCTCCCTACTTTTGCTTATGAGCACAAAGTGTTTGTTGGTCCATTTTCTAGAAAGTTTCCCCTTGCTCAAGTATGGGTGGCACCAAGGCAATGGAGTTGGCCATTAAACTTACCACTGGAATTCTTTGGCATTTTTCGTGCTAAAACCTTAAAAGACGAAGATTTATCCACTCCTTGGGCTAGTGAAATAGAGCAGAAGATTCTAAGCTCACCAGAAGTTGGTAATTATCACTTCTTGATTTATAAGTTTACACTTTGGGCATGTTTGGGTAAAAAGCTTAATTAATCACTTATTTAATAATAGCTTATTACAATATTGCATTAGCTTATTTAAATAAACTTTATCATGAAGTTTGATGAAATAGGCTACAATAACAAAGTGTGTCCCACTAGGTAAAGTTAGCTACATGAATCACACAATGTTATTTACCCTGAGATCCTTCTTAACAACTTCCCCCCGATATTCACTTGGTATCCCGCTCCTCCGTTTCATGTCACTAAAAATTATGCAATCTACTCTCTTCACTGGTGCTTTCCATTGTACATGTGAAATTACCTTAACTGAATGTAAGGTGGGAAAGGGTTATAACACAAAAGTCACTTTCATAAGCTTGACCAAATATTTGCTTAACAACTTGATTGTATTATAAGCTCAAATAAGCTCTATAGAAGATCTTCTAAATGCCTTCTGATCTCCATAAATTCATGATGAAAACTCTCATTTGCTTGCTGGTTGTCTCAGGAATTGGACCCTATGTGGAAGGAGCTTTTTATCACAAACCTTCGAAAACACTATTGGTGACAGATGCTGTTATTTTTGTCCCAAGACAACCACCTGAGTGTATAAGCAAAGAATCCCTGCTAGCATCTGCAAAAAATGGTTTGGCTGTAAAACTTCTCAGTAAAGGAAAGGAGGTACCTGATGAACCTGTAGTTGACAACAAAAGGAACCGGCAAAAAGGTTGGCTGCATTATTGTTCTTGTTCTTAATTTTATTATTGTTTTCAACTTACACAAAGCACATTGCTTTGCATTTGACACCAATGTCTAGTTAATCCTGATGGTTCTATTCGGCAGGATGGGAAAGAATGGTTCTACAAATCTTGTTTCTTGGTCCATCGAATCTCTTAGAACCTAATGCAAGCTTTGAACAAATGTCACAGAAGTTGATTGTTTCACCTATTGTGAAGACTCTTGTCTTCAGTAAAGTTCCTGAAAAGGTAATATGAATTAAACATGCCATCTATGAAGCACAAACGCCTCTCTTATTCGAAGTGTCACAAAGTTGGACATGTTTGTGACATCGATACCTCCTCAGCACTTGTCATTTCATACACTTCCCTTTAGGAGTTCATTTTTTATTTTGTTGGCTTGAACACTTTAACTTGACCCCCTTCTACGCATACACAGCTCAAACACTTGAACCAATTGACAGTTTGACACACCTCTATATGGATGGGAGCACTGATAATATTAAACAAAATCATTTTTTAACTTTGAGAAAAATCTGCTTAAAATATTATAATATAACAACTTAAAAATAGGTACTCACCTTTTTTTTTGTGGGTTGTGTTATATTATGTTAGTTTTACTTTTGTATTATGTCTTAGTGGCAGCAATAAAACTGTCTTAGTTGTTCCTACTCTGACCAAGTAGATTTAGGTTTGTCCCCTGTGTAATCTTCGTTTTTCTCTCTCTGTAATCAATTTTATATCTGTAAATATATGTTTCAGCTGAATGTGATCTATGCACTTCAGCAACAATGTAGTTTCTTACTTTCAAGAGGTTGTAATCTTAAAAATGAACATATATTAATACTATAAATTTAGATCTTTGATTATATTCTGGATATTTCATTTTATTAGTCTTTATATGTGCAGTGTTCTATATTTTAAACATTAGCCTTATCTTGGAGTGTTCATTTCTGTGTTGTATCTGGTGTATCTGCTTCACAGCATGCCGTGATACCATCAGAATAAACTGACAATGTAGATGTTTTACTCTATCACAACTTGTTATTAATCATAAGTTTGTTAATTTTTATACTAACTATCATAAAAGTCATACACAAGATCATTAAGGGAATAAAGATAGATGAAAATCACTTCAATTCTCATTTTGCATAACTATGATCCAGGTTAGAGAGTGGGTTGATAGCATTTCACGAGATTGGAGGTTCAAGAGAATAATCCCAGCTCACTTTGCTGCTCCAATAAATGCAAGCAGGTCTGATTTCAGAGCTGCATTTGCATTTCTGAATGAGTTTTTGGGGGAAAACAATGCTACATGGCCTTCACTTTCCCTTCTCTTCTCATCATTCATGGGAAAAGCAGCCAGCTATTTTCCTCCTGATGACATGAGGACCCTATCATCCCTTGACCAGTTTTTGGTGTCTGTTGGAGCTGTGAAGAAAACTGTTTCAGGTAGGAAAAGGTGAGAGAGAGGAGCATCAGTCATCACAACTTGACCTTCCAATACTAGTTAGCTTGGCAATGTAAAATAGGTATAATTTTGTTACTTTAGGAATTTGATTCTTAAGCAAGTTGTAAATGTTGTTTCACATTTCACTACATATATATATACATGTTGAGAAAACAGGGAAGGTGTTTTGCATGGAAAGATCTTTGAGAAGTAAAGGGATGTACATGAACATAAGGTTGGTGCATTTTATATAAGATATTGATTTTGATATACTGATAAAAATATACTGTAAAGGAGTAGAAGAGATTCCTGTTTCATTCATTCATTCATTTCAATTATTGACCAAAAGAGAATTAAAAGAATTACATGTAGACCACTCAAGTTCCAATACTTCAATGCAACAATAATCAAGTATAACGAATTTACCTAGATTGAATGTATCTATTCTATATGGAATAGAATAATAATAATAAATGGGGGATTTCAGGAAAAAGATTAAAAGAACACAAAAGAATAGTAGTGAGAGGGGAATCAAACTGGGTGTATGTTTTATTTTTTGTAAACATAGAAATTGAAGAAAGTGTCAGAGAAAATTTACAAACAACTTATGCATCTTGTTTAATCAAGTGTTCCACAAAAATTGCTCAATAAATTGAAAACAACGTATATGTCAACATATGATAATTTATTATTAAATAATAGTATAAAATAGAATAAATTAAAGCAATACTTTTATATAATTTTATTTTTTATTTTATTTTCTTACACTAACCTATGTTTAAAAACAGTAGACTAACTCTTTTATTGTTTAAAAAAAAAAAGTAGAGTGTACATGTGGTTACATGCTTTAATTTAATTATTTAATGTTGTATTAATTAATTAGTGTTGTATTATTAATGTTTATTTCTTTATTTTTGTTACATGCCATTGGACAATACTATGTGAATTAGTATTTTTTCTATTTTTTTCATTTTACTATTTCTTTTACTTTTCACTTTTTCTGTTTTCTTTTTATCTGTGCAGTGCACTTCAGATCTATTTTATTTATACTAAAAATCTATACACTTAAATATTACTATTCTGCCAAACAAGAAAACTCGATTAGTAGCTACCATAGCGAATAAGCACTGAGAAGATCTGAACACAGTAGTAAGCCATAATTTTCTTTACAAACATTCCTTTGTAAAATTGAAAATATTTTATTTAAGTAACTTTTTTTGTGTGTGTGTAGATCAAAGATATCTGATTAATTTCTTTTGAGACGTATAGAAGTGAATTTTGACTCTTCTAATAAAGCAAAGTGTTTTTCATTTATCTCTATTAACTGTGTTGGATCTTATTGGACTTTAAATAAATACAATTTCATTTATAAACTAAAATATTGTTTGGCTTATGTAAAAAACACTGATTTATTATAATGAAAAAAATCTGGAAGCACTGCATAGTTTCCTCTCTTCCTATGCCTTTCACCTTAACTATACATAGTGGCTTTTGCTGTCATAATGAGCTGGGCCTATTAAATTTTCAAGGCCCATAATGTTATTATATTTAATACAATTCGTTATATTATAATTATAATATTAAAAATATAAAAATGTAGATGATTAAAAAGTTGTTTAACTTTGTTTTTTTTTAAAGAAAAAGTAATTTAGTTCATAATTATTATTTTCTTTCATTTATCACATCCCCGTTAGTTAATTCTCAACTAGTAATATAATTTTTCATTTCAAATATCCAAAAATAATTAGCAAAATGTGATATTTCTACACTACTAAAATGCCTAAGAATTCTTTTTACTCTACTGACCTATTTTCACACTTGTATTAATTCTCAACTATGTTTCCTCCTTCTTTTCATTATTCCATCAGTAACACCACATATATAATATTATATTTGAATAGTACCTCATTTGTTCTAACTCTTATTTTTACAAACTTACTTATTGAGCTTATTTCATTCTAGAATTGGTTTTTGCATAAATTGGTAATAAGTTTTGTGTAGCTTAACTTAGAAAAAAAATTTGCTACTAAGGGTTTGTTTGATATCTTTCTCACTTCTTTATTTTTGAAAATATTTTGTAAAATAAACTCAACAATAAAAATTTCAATCAAAATTTCTTAAATTTTGGAATTATTTTCAAAACATATGTGTTTTAAAAACCAACAAGCCGAAACAATTGTGATTTTTCTTCTTTCTTTTTGTTTTTGAAAATAGAAATAAAGCACACAGTAAATTACTCTAGACTGTCGCAGCATATTGCAAAATTTCATTCCCATAAACAGCATGATTTAAAAATCACCTTTTGCTCAAACTTCAAAGCTTCTCCTTGCTCAATTATAATTATTTAAATGCTTAAATGAAATTTGTCACGTTATCTTTTAAAATCTTTAATTTTAGACCTGGAAATTTGATCTCTTTGTAAAATTTGCAATATTATTTTCTTGTTTTAAAAATAGAGACATTTTTTTTCTCCAATTTTATAAAATCTACAATTTTAGTCTTTCTTTTTAAACAAAAAACATTGATTATTATCAAATTAATATTGATTAAGACTTGAATTAAAAAAATAATTTCATGTCACATTATTAAATTTGTACATCGACAAGTTTTTTCTTTATACGCAAATGTTCATTTTTGTTAATGGATAACAACAAGTTAATTTTGTAATTATCAATCAGTTCTAATTTTAGTGAGAAGACCGAAAACATGGATTTTGTAAAGTTTGGAGAATAAACGTCTTTATTTTTAAAATAGGGGATTATGAATTTTAAAAGAAAAAAACGATCAAATGTCTTAATTTTAAAATAGAAAAAAATGTAAAAATTTAAAAAATAAAAAGACTATAATTGCATTTAAAAAATTTCATTACTCGATGAAATTCATATGGAATAGGTCCATGGAGGAAAAAAGACACACCCAATTTAGGTATATGGTGTTTTATATGGTACCTTAATATATTTGCTTAAGTTTTTCTCTTTTTATCTTTCATTAAAAAAGTAGGAACATTAATGAAACGATGACGTTTCATTTAAAAAAATAAATAAATAAACATGGATGAATAGGCGAGAGCCATAGTCCTCTTTGTCGATCATCTTTGAAAAAATAACTTTATAAAAACTAAATTACAAAGGTAATATATTCTATAATTCATATCTTACCAAGCAAAAAAAATACTCTATACCTTTTCAAAATCTAATAAAAGAGAAATGATAGTTATTATTAAATAATAGCAACGAAGTGAGTTTTCAAACTATATTAAGAGATGATTTTTAAGAGCATCACTATATTTTTTCAAATTGTAGAATAAAAGAAAGATTATGTAGATACTTGGTAGAAATCACAAGGCTTGATAACATAATTTGGATTATCCTGTTTGATTTCTCTTATTTGTGACCCTTAGCTCACTAAAATGGGTTGTGTTAGTTTACTATGGTCACAGACATACCTAGGTTCAGTTCAAGTGGATAAATATATTATTTAATTTTAATAAGAGTTTAATTGGTATAAACTATCAGTATAAAATATTTTTATACTGACATGAAATTATATTCATTTACGTAACTTTTAAAGTAGTAAGACTAAAGTCAACAAATTTACTATGAATGAAAGGTTGTGATTGAATGTGAGTGTAAAATATTTACACTAACAGTGTATACCAATTAAGCTCTTTTAATAAAGTCACATGTAAATGTATATTAAAATTTTATATTTTGCATCTTTTAATTTTATATGTTTGAATTTCCTCTCATATTTTTATGTAAAGATAAATAATTTTACTCTCTATTTTAATATTTATATTTCTTATTTACGTGTTTGAACCGATTATTTTTTATTATTTTATTTAAATTTGATTTGAAAGTTCATTCTTTGTCTTTTCTTTAGTATATTTATGATATATTATTATATTTATTTTTTAAAATATTTCCCCCACTGGTCACAATTTCTAGATCGATCAATTGCTATGGTAAGGATAAACTATATATCTTGGCTCATCCGCTAATTAGTGGTTGGTGAGTCACTAATATATATTTTTAAAAATTTTCTAGTAAATCTTAAAAATTTAATATTTTTTTAGTAGATAAAATAAAATAAAGAAATTAAAATATTATAGCCAGTGTAAAGTACAAAAATAAATGAGATAATATGACTTTAAAAAAAATTAGAGTGTGATATTTGCTTTTTTGGATAAATAAAATCAAAAGAAATGAGAAAACTTGTTTTATGTTATTTTATATTTTATTATTTTTACTTATACTATATTATCTAAATAATAATTAACCCATTTTGCCTACGACTCAATAATACCACCAAGTCTATGCTAAATTTATGAAAGGTGGGAATGTCCCTAGCTCTATAATGAGAATTTCTCTCGGTATTCCAATAAGTTCTTCCTACATCTCTATAATTTCTTAAAATGGTAAAAAAACCCTTAATGAAAAGAATAAAACTTTTGATTACCACACCTCTTTCTTTTCTCTTTCATTTGCACCTCTCTTGTTTCACACGTATCTCGTTTCACATCTCTCTTGTCAGCTTCTCTTGCACGACTTCATTTTTCTGCTCACTGAATCAGTGATTTTCTATTATTCTTCGTGCATTGTTGTTCATGCCCTTTTCATTTGCTTTGTTCCTCGTGGTTCAGTTTTGCGTTTATCTTCTCTCGGTACATTTGCTTTTTTTACAAGTTTGCAACCCCTATTCAGACTTGTAAAAAAAATTGCGAATTTTTTTTTACAAGTTCGGATACTTCTGTTCGAACTTGCAAAAAATTTTGTAAATTTTTTTTCACAAGTCCGAATACCCCTGTTTGAACTAAGTCTAGAAACCTCTGTTCAGACTGAGTCCGAAAACCCCTGCCCAGACTGACTCTAGAAACCCCTGTAACAAAATTTACAAATCTTTTTACAAGTTCAGACACTCCAGTCCAGACTTGCAAAAAAATTTGCAAATTTTTTACTATGATTAAACTTATTTTTTTACTTAGGTATTTGAGACTGTTCCAACCTTTATAGAGGTGTAGAGAGAAATTATGGAGATGCAGGTAGAAATTCTCCTCCATAGTTTATTACTAGAGAGAAATTAAACTAAATAAAAAGAATAAAATAATAGGAGAGAAATAGTTATTTTAGTTCTTATTCTTGAAGAGGGTAATTTTAGCCAATCTTCTTCTATTGATTGAATTTTTAGGGATTTTTTAATCTTTTATTGCTTACACTAATTATTTTTAAGTCAATTTAAATTTATTTTTTTTAAAATTATCAATAATTAAAACCAACTTAGATTACCACTAATTACCATAAATAACTCTCTCTATATATAAACATCCAATGTAAACAAATTATACAATTATTGAATCATGATTCTTTATTAATGTTTAAGTTTATTAAGTGTATTAATAAATATATTTAAAGTCGTATAACAAGAGTGTTTGTTCTTTAATATAAAAATTTAATTTATATATTCAACAATATTTATTTAACCGACATTACATCACCATATAAACTAATTATCATAAATAAAAAATAACCTATATGTTAAAAAATATTTATTTATTACAAAATTTAATTATAAAATAATTTATAATTATATATTTATAAGTGTTTATTTGTTTTAAATTTTAATTATGTAAAAAACATTTATTTATGCAATATATATTCTAACATACTACTAAGACATTAAAACCTCATATCTATATTGTTATAGATAAAAAATTTATTAGCAAATGTATTTAATATATAAACTATTAAATTAAATAGATTATTTGTAACATTTTATCACTCAACTACTTACATTTAACAAATTTTACAATCCATTTCCACTTTTTTTATAAAAAAGAAAAAGTATTGTAGCCATGACAAATCTTACTCTAATATCAGTCGATCCTAATCTAAACTTAAACTTAAACTACAATTACATTATCAATATCAACTAAAACGCTTCATCATGCGTCTAGTCCAATCATACCTAAAAAGAAAATCAATTGAAAACTATAAACAAAAGTTGTTGAATTCTTTAGATAAGAATTGTGTATGATGCATTATGATATCCGAATAATATATATATCAAATAAATGGTGGAAGTTTATCTTTTTATGTGGGTTTTTTTTTTTTCTACTTCTTCAACCTCCTCTTTGTTACCTTGCTTTAATTGGTTTGGTGAAAAGTTTCATGCAGATTTCCTGGTTATGTTTTATTATGACGTTGAATTTATAAATGTTGAAAAGGGAACATCAAGCATAAATGTAGCAGAATTGGTGTAATGTTGTTGGCCACATATATAGTGCCTATTTTTCAGGATGCTCATAATGTGTTCATTATGAATTGATAATGGTGAAAAACTTGGCAAAGTGAAGCATTTGATTAGTTTATGAAAGAATTTCCAATGGGTATGTCTCAATATATATAGAAATATATAAAAATGATAAATAAGACTATTCAGAAAATGCAATGTCTTTAGGCGTGACTTAACTTTTTAAGTAGCATGCCCCAAATATAAATACCATTAGATGAGAGTGGTTAGATGGTCATGGCTATGGCCTAAATCAGGTTGTCATAGAATCTAAGTGAAATTTAAGAGAAATAAAAATAGTGGGGTCAGAAGAATATATAATGGCTCTTATCTTTGTTCTGCTAATAAATAAATAAAAATATGAATGATTCTACATTCTTATCTAACATTATGATAGGCATGTGTTTGGTTACACATCTTATATACATGTCCCATTATTAAATCACATCAAATAAGAGAAATAATGCACAAGTTACAAATAGTATATATCTTCTTTTGTTGATATACATCGTTGCCTAAATATCAAAACCAATGTATTATTATTTGTTAAAAACTTCAAGTCATTACTCCCCTTCCTTTTTAGTACTATGTTGTTCTTTTTTAAAAAAAAAGTTTAAGTCTTACAATAATTTAGAAAGTCATTTTTTAAAAAAAAATAATATATATGTAAGAATAATAGTGATATTTTGTTCTGACTTTCCCAAAAAAATTGTTTTGTCATATTTAATTTAGAAAGTCTTGTGGATTTTATTTACCACATTATGAGTGTGTTTATAGTTAAGAATCCAACAAACCATTATCAGCTAATAAACTACAAATATTTGTTTCCTATTTTGTTGTGTTAGAAAGTGAGAATTTTTTATTGTATAAATGCAAATTAGTTTTCAAATATGCACCAACCGATTGAGTGTATTTAGTTTGGTGTTTAACATGTTTGATTTTGTGTTTTGTTCTTAAAAATTGTTCAATTTGGTGTTTTGTTCAAAATAGGTTGACAGTGTTAATTAAACATCGTATTAATATCATTAAACCTTGTTCTCGTGATAGTTAAAAATTGTTACTAATTAAGTAATTTACACAGTAACAATTTATAAATCATGTCACAATTTTTTTAAGAATTATATACTCTATGCTATTTTATAAGCATCACAAGATGTAATGACACCAGTATGACTCACACTAAGCAAAGAAAAAATTGAACTTTATAAAAATAAAAGAATCAAATTGAGACAAACCCATTATAAGATTAACAGAATAATTTAACCTTACATTAATGAACAAGCAAATTAATGAGCAAGTCATTTTACCTTGCTACAAAAACAAAATTCAACATATTTTTCACATTCTACCTAACTCTTCAATGCATAAAAAAGAAACTATAAAAGATAGATATTTCTTGTTATGAGAAACTTAATCCTCCTAGTTGGAGGGTCACCATGATTAAGCTTAGTCATCTACTTATATGTTCTCATCACTTTCATTTTATATATAATATAAATAAAAATTTTAATAATAGATATGCAGTATATAAAAAGTTTTACACTAATATTTAATCATAATTTTTTATTTATAATAAATTTGTTTATTTTATCAATTAATACTTTAAAAATCATATAAATAAAAATATAAATTAAACATAGTATAAACATCTTTTACAACATGTGTATACTAGTTAACAGCTAAGCGGGTAGAGAAGAATTGGAGAAAATTTTTTTCCTCCATCTTGTTCCTTGCTTATCTTTTTTGTGCCTTTCTGCAACCACAAACTTTGTCAATGCTTAAAGGCATGCATGCTTCCCTACATTGATGCAATAGGAATTCTTACCCTACCTTCTTCCCACAAAATAATTTAAAGGGCATAACTTTTTTTTAGTTTTCTTCTCCCTTAAACCACTCTAGATCTTTGGGAACCCCACATGGGTGTCCAAGTTTGTGATTGAAAAAGAAAATGGTTCACATGAGGCTATTGGGACCCTTGGTTGGTGCAAAATGCAGGGAAAAGTTTGCTACATAAAATGGTTGAATGGGACCTTTGAGTCATTTCCACATTGGCTGCATGCTATGATGGAAGTGGAGCAGACACCAAAACTTTACTCATGATAAAGGGTCAATTTACTTTGCATCATCCTAATCATTGCCATGAGGACCATTACACTTGTTTGCTTTTGCCAATGACCTTTTGTTAATAAGCATTAGGAAATCCAAATTGATCCCATATATGTAACTTTGTGTAACTATTACCATGAATTGTGTTGTGTGACATTAAAGTTTTTTATGAACTAAACTTTTAAATATCATTTCTGCTTTTTAGCCTTTAACTTTTTTTTATGACTGATTGTAGCTTTTAATGTCTTTTTTCTGTGCTTACTTTTAATCCTTCAAAAGGCCAAAATCTAATAAAAAGTTAAAAACAAAAATAATTAAGAAGTTTAATTAGTATACATTATCATATATTTAATCACGATTTTTTATTTATAATAATAAATTTATTAACTTTATCAATTAATATTTTACAAATTATATAAACAAATAGTTATGATTGATATTTTATACTAATTAAACTTAATAATTAAATATCGAAAAGGTTAAGAGACATTGACTAAAAATAAATATGTATTTAGTATTTGTTTGACCTAATATTTATTTTTCTGAAAGGAAGAAATTTGACTGAACATTATTTATATATATTTAAATTTTTAAAGAGGTTATTTTATAATAAATTTTTATTTTATAAATATATTTTTTGTTAGACAATAAAAAAAATTATAAACAATTTTTAACTTAAAAGGAGTTTTTAAATTAAAAAAAAAGTAAATTTTGACAAATACCTTATACCATTTGTTTACTTTAACTTAAAAATTTACTTTTAAACTAAAATAAATGGTACCAAACATTGTCTTAGAATTTTACTTCAAGATTAATAATCAAATTCATATAATCCATGTGCATTTAGTTGTAAAATTTTAATGTTTGATTAGGGATTTGAAAAACTATTTCAAAATTTATATACATTTATAAAAGTAGCTTTTAATTTCTTATGATTAAGTTGGGTTGTTCTTTTCAACTCATCTCAATGTCACACTCATGTATGATTTAGTTGAAGTACTTTTAATTAAATAAGAATAAGAATTTGAGTTCTTTACTAAAATGCAACTTAAGACTTAATTTCTTCTATTAAAATTAATGTAAATTAGTCTTTGATGGATTAAATTTTTTGGTTTATCAGGAAATAGTTTTAGTTGATTGTTAAATTCAACTTACTAGAATTAATAGGGCGAATGAAATTATAATATTCTTTCATGGATGCACGATGGATATTATCTATGCACCAACTCTATAAGCAATCATATAAAAACAATTTTCTTGTTTAAATTATTAATATGGATATATTTCAATTAGAATTTATAAAAAATAATTTAAATGTCAAAGTCCCCCTCCCCTCTGATGCATATAAACTTTTTAGTCATAATAAAATTCCAGCGAGAGAGTTTTTGTTTCTATTCTGACAACATCACATTAAACACCATACTATAATTTAAACATATAACTAGCTTAATTTAAAATTATTTTATTATCATAATATTTTAATAAAAAACTTGTTATAGTATTATAATAGTATATATATTAAAAAATTATATTAAAAAATTGCATGTCTTAATAACCTGACTCGTATAGAAAAATAAGAGCAATCTCTGAAAAGTAAGTTAAGAGATTTTCTTTTTATAAATTCAAGACTATTATATAATTTTAATATTTTTTGGTCGGTGTGAATCAATTAAAAATTATTTATAATTTGCTGTAAATAAATAATAAAGAACAGACAAAGTATAGCCGACAAAAACTCTTACGTGAACAGTGAATATTATTTTACTTTAAAAGTTAAAAGTTTGAATCTTATTATTATACCAAAATATTTTTGTTAGATATTTTATAAATTGATATAAATTCTTTCATCAGATTACTTTTTTCTTATAAACCATCAATGTAGTATTAAGTTACTTTTTTATATTTTAATTTCTCATGATCTTATATTCTATTAATTTCTCATTGTTAATAAATCCTTTTTTAACAGCATATTGTTAATAAATATTATTAAATTTTAAACTTAATTATCAAGATATATTCCATTTGAATATGAAAGGCTATTAAATGATTTTTATTTTAGTTTTCAATGTCATACGATTACGATATCACTCTTAATCTTATTTTATTATAATTTAATTATTATTATTTTAGTAATATTGGTCTCATCGTGATTAATGTCGTGGCCGGTTTATTAATAATATCTAGTCCTGAAAAATAATGTAATTGCATAATTAGAATTTCAACTCGAATTTATATTAATATAAAATAATCTATATCAATTAAGATTATAATGTATATTAAGGTTTAATTACAGCCTAACACTGATATAAATTAAAAAGATGAAATACATAAGCTGAACAATAATAATAAATGAGAAAAATAATTATAGTAAAAAGTTTGACATTAACATTTAATTGTTAAAATTCTTCCTTTATAATAAATTTGTTGTTGTTAAAAGTCATATAAATAAAATTAAATATAAATATAAAATTTTTAATATATTTATAGAAAAAAATAAATTATTATTATTAAATGTTCGTATAAAATTCTTTCACGCAATAAATATCTAGTTTATATTAATTAAATTTTAATAAATAATCTAATTGGGGTGACATAAACTTTTTGTTGACAAAAGTAATTTATATATTTTTGTTCAACAAAAATGGAACAAGGCAGAAAGTAGAGTGTAAGTTTTGTGAGCCCCACAAGTGGAAACGGTGCCCACCATTGAAACAAAGGGGGTTTGGTTATAACTTCTAGAAGTCAAGTGGTAACAAATTTTCATTGGTCTAAGATGCTGAGTTAGTAGTTCTTAGACTATAATTATTAATAATTAATTAATTAATTAATACATTATTGACTTTGAAATATTAGCCCCACAATAATCTCTCTTACCCACCATAATGGGTTAAAACTCTTAATTTTCTCTGTTTTCTTTTTCTCAAACACTCCAAATTTTAGGGATGCCATTATTGTGAAATAAGACCAAAAATGCCTCTGCTTTGCTTACTCATTGCCTTTGCCTTTTTTTTTATGTTTTGTAATGAAATTTGGAGTTATTATAATTTTATAATTTTGAATTTCATTAAAATTATAATTTTTTTTAATTATTGCATTTTAAGTAACAATTTTTTTAATTTTAAAAGAAATAATATTTAAAATATTTAATATTTTTTTAATTTAAAAACGATAACAACTACATAACATATAAATAAAAATGTCACAATTGAAATGCATGTTAGTATTAAAAATAAACAATGTTCCTTTATTTTATT
The DNA here is from genome assembly GCA_037954015.1 of Psophocarpus tetragonolobus. Classification (NCBI taxonomy): domain Eukaryota; kingdom Viridiplantae; phylum Streptophyta; class Magnoliopsida; order Fabales; family Fabaceae; genus Psophocarpus; species Psophocarpus tetragonolobus. The sequence goes on along the minus strand of CM075696.1, from coordinate 27,542,180 downwards.
CTTTAAAACGTTACAGTGGTATTCTTTTAAAGTTTTAGCTTAATTTTTTTTTTCACGATTTAACGTTGAAATTTTATTAAAGTTTTAAAAAAAAAAAAAATTCAAGGGTCAAATTTTGGTCACTTTTTAAGCTTCTACATTGTTTTTTATTTATTTTTTCACTCTTTCTCTTTTTCCACTTCTCTCTTCAAGCATTTATCATTAGAGATATTTTAAGGATGTCAATTTTTTTTTATTTATATGATAAGTTTGTTGAATGTTATATCCAGCTGTTGAATGAGAAGATCTAATGACTTGAGAAAAAAAATATAATAATTATAATTAAATATGTTAAATTTAAAGTGATCGAAATATACCAGTGATCGAAAAGTGTATGTAAGATCAAAGTACACCGAAAAGTATGAGTAAAATTTCATCAGATTAAAATGTCAACATTGTGTTAATTGGTGAATGTGAGGTGGTCTCGAAAGCTATCAAATATCTCAACAATGGTTGTCTACAAAGGATCTCACCAATAAGAAGAGTTAAGTGAAGTATCATGGTATTATGTGAAATGGAGTGATATAGGTTAAGGTTGATAAATTGAATTTTATACTAATTATTTTTAGACCTTAAATTAAGGTAAATTTTAATTGGGATAATTTTTTTACCTTCCTCATTTCTTATTTTTTCATATTTCTTACAAAACAAATAATAGAATAATTTTATTTTTTAATGAAATAAAAAATAAAAAATTAATGTGTTAAATTATATAATTTAATTTTGATTTTCTATTTTTTAAAATCTCAAATTTTAATTTTTTTATTTTAAAATAGGGACATCTAGTCCTCAATTTTATAAAATCCATAGTTTTTATTCTTATTTTAAAATAGAAATATTATATTCCTTACTTAGTCAAGTTTGTAAAGTAGAGATATTAATTTTGATCATCTTATAAATTTGAAAGTGTTCATTATTATTATCAAATTAATATCAATTAATGACATAGATTAAACAAACAAATATTTCATGTCACGTCAATAAAATAGATTAACAAAGTTGGGTGAATAAAATATCTTTATTTTATAATAGAAAGCCTAAAAATAAGTAATCTAAATATCTGTATTTTTCAAAATTATTAAGCCTAAATTATATAGAAAGGGTAAAAAAATTTCATATTAATTATTTCCCTTAGTTTACTTGGTTTAGGTGTATTAAACTTGTAAAGTCAAACTGAACCTGTATTAGGTAGAGTCTCAAACACTTTTAAATACCTTTTATAAAAATAAAATGCAACTATATCACATGAATTATTAATTTTTCGTTCAAAGAGATAATAACCCGTTTTGGTTGAAAGTAATGTAAAAAAGTTATATTATTAACAAGTAAGTTCCTACTATAGTTTGGACAATGCTTTAAAATTAATATAATTTAGAAATAACTTATATACAACCACAAAATCATTGAGGACTAATTTATTTAAAAAAATATTTCAAAATCTTGATCTCGTGATACTTTTAAAAATCAAAATGATTTTTTTTTTAAATATCAAAATGAATATTTACTCTCTTTTATTCGATATCATAAATGTTAAGTTATACAAAAATTATTTTGTCAAATTTAAAGAAAGGATGTAATCTCGTAAGATATATTTATATAATTTTAATTAATATTTATTTTAAAATTATAACCGTTTAAATTGATATTAGTGTGTTTTATATAAGTTTGGTTTTGTCCGAAATAACATAACCTATTCAACATATAAATCATATATAATTGTTATTGGGAATTTTTTTGTGGATCAACCTCAAGAATACTACTCATATGGGATAAAAAATACTCTTAAACCCTAAATTGAAATAAAGATAAAAATTAGATGCAATATTTTAAATGTTGCATTCATTATTCTTCAATTAGAATTCTAATTTTATCTTAATCAGTTACATAATAAAAAAATATATTAACTAAATCTACACATTATTGTAATAAAATTTCGGTTATGATTAAAAAAAACACTTAGCACTTTAGTTTTAATTTTATTTTTCAGTTTTTTTTAAATAGTTTTTATATTTGATTTTCATCGACAGTCATCTATGATCAACGATAGTCATCGATCACGACAACTACCTTTGAATGCTTATCATTGATTGTAACATTTGATCAAAGATGACCAATTGTTACATCCGATTGATAGTTACTGGTTGCCACCTCGACCAATGATCACAATCATCGCCTTCAACCAACAGTCACCGACTATCATTTTCGACCGATTATCATTTGTTGCCACTTCCAACATTCGATTACTAGTCATCACCTTTAATTGACGATAACTGATAGCTACCTCCAATTGACATAACCATTGTCAATTTTCGATTTATAAGAAGGAAAAATTATAGTATTGTTAAAATTTAAAAATAATATTTTAAATTTGATAACCAAAACAAGTAGTTTTCTAAAATTGATCAAAACTAGCATTTTTTTTATCCTATAAATTATACCCTCACTTCATAATTTTGTAAAATGGATGGTGATAAACTCCAATCTTTAATTAATAATAATGATTGTTTGGGTTAAAAAAATATATGTATAAACCCTTTTTCATATGTTTATAATTATGATGGCGATTCTATGGTTAAAACATATGACCTTATTTAGTCTCACTTTTTAGCTTTGAAATTTATAAAAAAAATAGTTTTAGTTTTAAGTTTTTAAAGTTTTAAAAACAACTTTCAAAGTTGGAAATTTTGATTTTAAATCTTGCCAAAAGAATTTTTGTTCTTAAAATTGAAAATTGGTTGGAAGTAATAGTTTATGATAATCGAAAATAGGACTAATGATCACCTATAAAAGACGGTCATGTTAAGTGATGAATTTGAATAAAAATAGAAAAAAAATCAAATTTTTTATTTTTAAAATTAGATAAAAAAGGTTTAAAAAATAACTAAAAAAAAATTAAGACTAGTTTTGCCTAAAAAATTTCTATTTTCAAAATATATTTCAAAAACCAAATTATTTTATATCCGGAATTTTCTTACAATAAAGTTAGAACCTAATACAATAATCAACGCTTAAAAAAACTATTATCTACAGTGTAGAACAATATTTACTTAAAAAAAGTCAGAACATTATTTTCAGTCATAATAAATTAGACTATATATTTTTTCTTTGACTTGAGATGCCATATTAAGATGATTGGTTTTGACTGAAATATTTATTTATTTGTAGAGATTTATATAAAAATTCATAAATATAGTTTTTATTATTTTCCCATTATGCAAATCATTAAAATGAGAAATAATATAAAAAGTAATATTTTTATCTTATTACACTTGAACGGTGGCATTAACCTCAATCCATACATAATGAGTTAGATTGATTCTTCTTTTGTCTCGAGATGTCATGTTAAATGAATGGATCAATGCAAAACTTTCTATTCTTAAGTTTTACTTATTCTTTCTTTGACTCGAATTGTTGTATAACTAGATTGTTTTTAGTTCAATTTTATTTTTTATGTTTAAAGATTTACAAATAAAAATGATAATTTTTTCTATTTTTTTATGTAAATGATAAAAAAAAGTAAGAAATAAATAAAAATAAGGTAATTCAATTAAAAAGTAAAAATAAGACAGGGCTTTTATAATAAAAATTTTAAATGAAAAAGTCAAACTAGTCACTTTGATTTTTATTTCCTAGTTTTCATCTTGCACACCAAATTTCAGTAAATCATTTTAAGATTTTCACCAACCATTCTCTGGTTCCTCATTTACTAACCCTTCTGATTTGCGTGCATTATTAAATTTCTGATTACACTTTCCTAATCTTATTTTTGTTTTATTTATGCTAAGACCAAAAAAATAATCCCAAAAAAGAATGGAATGCTTCTCTCTCTCTGTTTCTCTCTCTTTGGATTCTGTAACAAACCAACGCAGTGAGGAGACACGCAACACAGAACCAGAAACTACACGAGAGAAATAAAAACACTTGCTTGCACGTTCTTTTACCAGTGGTCCCTTCTCCTTTTCCTCCTCTTCCTTCTTCTTCTTCTTTTTCTACTCGACCCTTCACCTTTCACTTTCTTATTATTCTCCTTTTCGGTTAAGAACCATCCTCTGTTTTTTCTCAAAACAACAAGGTATTCTTCTTCTTCTACACTTCATTAATCAAATTCATCATCTGGGTCCTGCTTGTTTTCCTCTAAATGTAAATGGGTTTGGTGAAAATTTTGATTTTTTTTGTCTGTGTGTGGATTCATACGGGGTTTCAGAACCTCCCCTGATCCATTTTTCTGCTGTGTCGGATTGGTTTTCATTTGGGGTGCCTTATTTTTTATTTTATTTTTCCGCAAAGAAATTTTTTTTTTTCCTGATGCTGTTTTGTGGATTAAAATATCATTCCAAAATGATTTACATACGATGGTGATGCAAGAAAAAAAAAGTTTTCTTAGACGTTACGTTTTAACCGTGTTGCGTTGTTTTGCGATGTTGGGTTGTGATTTTTGCTGAAAAATCAATATTGGGGGTGAAGTTTTGTTTTTGGATGAATATTCTGCGCACTTGATTCTGATTGAGTTGTGATTCTCAACTCCCTGCTGGAATTTTGTTGCTTTTCTTATTCTTCATTGATTTCCTTACATGATTGGTTGCATGGTTAGTGTGCTTGCTAGATGAGTGTCTTCTTTTTATGAGGTTCAGTTAATGGCAATTGGCAAAGTTTCCTGTTTCACAATTATGACACATAATGTTGCAGTATCAATGTTTTCTAGACATGAAAATGTGTTTCGTTCAAGTGTGTTTGTGAGAAACAGAGGTTTGCCAATAAGGGCATCATGATTTTTCTTTTTGGATGTTTTATGACTTCTTTTCATTTCTCTGTTTCTGGCTTTATGACCGGTTCCTGCTGCATTGATTTTTTTTCATATATTTAATTTGGTAATGATAGAAAACAGTGTACTGTTGTGGATTGGATGGAGAAAAATCAGATGTCAAACAGGATTTTGAGTTTTTGTAAATTCCCATTCAGAGAGCCACGGATTTTGAGTTTCAAGTCAGAATAGATCAGAAAGTTATTTATGTTCCTAAGCATTTCTTAGACTAGTTTTAAAAATGTTTCTTTTTTTTCCCCCTATCCTTGTGAAGCTTCCAAAGATTATGATTTGAAGAGTAGATGAACAGGTGATACATTTTCATTCCTTTCTACTTAAAGTTGTAGATATGAATGATCTCTTCTAATTTCTGAAGTTTTACTGAAATGTTAAATGCAATTTTGTATTTCATTTTGTGGTTTGAATCAGCCATTACATAACTTTCTGTCGTTTTTTTATGTGCTATATTTGAAATTAGCTTTCTTTTTTAGTTTCAGGTTCGTTCTCCTGAATCGTATTCTGCTTATCTGCATATCACATCTTCCATATGATGACCAATGAAAGTGGTGAATTAACACTGACCCCTGCAGTAACCAACTCACCCGGGGTTGAAACAAGGAGCCATTCAGATGGCAAAGCTAGTACCAGAACCAGTGTTGAAAAAAATGTACCCAACTATCTCAGGGCTTCCACTGGTTCTTGTCATGATATTTGTAAATATGGGAGGAAGCATGCATCTGAATTGAAAGAAAGATGTTCTATACCTAATAGAGCTACAAGAAAACAACTTTACAGCAGTTCAGAAGGTGGTGTTGGTGGGACAATGATGCCAGTTGCTAGGCTCAATGCATCTGTAGATTCCAAGCTAACAAAGATGTCAATGGTCAACAAACTCAAAGAATCAGTTGATTCCAAGACCTGGAATTCTGATACCTCTGACACTAGTAGTAAGCATGAACAGTCAACAAAAGCATTTGACAGCCAAAAAGAAATAAGGAATGAAGTTCTGTTGAACAGGAACAAATCATCATTGGTTAAGGCCAAATCATCATCCCATACATCTCCATCAGCAAGAAAGGAAATTTCGTCGAATAAGGAGGTCAAGTACTTGCCAAAGTCAGTTTCCAAAAAGGTGGGAACTCCATCAAAAACAACTTCTAGGAAAGTGGACGCCCCGGTAAAAGTAACTTCCGATAAGGCAGGTAATCCATCAAAATCAACCTCCCAGGTCAGAACTTCATCAAGACCTACTTCCAATATGGTGAAAACTTCACCACTGATATCTTCTTCTCTCAAAGTTAAAGAAACAAAATTGTCTGAAAAACGTATAACTTCTTTAAATTCAACCCGTGTCACAAGGAAGCAAATATCTTCTAAGAATAGCTTAGAAGGTATTGGTGGCCAAAGATATAATAAGATCAAGATGGAAGAGGGGGCCTCCTCATCCAAAGCTGCTTCAAAAAAATTGATGGCACCTTCAAAGGCTTTATTATCCCCCAGACCTTCCCTTATAAGAGTTGCAAGTATAAATTCAAGAAAGCATAAGAGCCTGAAAATTGCATCTAATCTTAAGAATCAGTGGACAGCTAGAAAGGTTGAACACGAGGAACACAATAACAATGAGGTAGAGGAGAAGACTTTGTATGTCATCAAGATGGAAAATGAGAACAAAACTTTGCAATCTGATCAAAATGCAAGCTATGATGATGAATCATACCCCCCTCTCTTGTCATCACCTAACTCTTCACTATCCTCAATTTCTCAATCCTTATCTCTAGAAGACCAAGAGGGATCTGAATATACTAGCGAATCTTTGCAGGATTCTGTTTCAGAAAACCATGAAATTGAATGCATGGAAAAAGAGGAGAGTTTGGAAGTTGAGAAGAAAGGCAAGCCCAAAAAGGATAGGGTTGTGTATACTAAAGACAAGGACAACCAAGTCATAAAATTGAAGTTCAGAAGGGGAAAAGTTCTTGAAAATCAAGCTGAGGTAAGTAGTCCAAGGAGGCTTAAATTTCGGAGAGCAAGAGTGTCGGGGGAGAAAGCCTATGTTAATGGTGGTATCCGAAAAAGCTTTGAAAGAAATGAAGCCTGGGATGTTGCCACAACTGTTGCAGAGAAGGTTATTTTGAGGCATCAAGATATGCAGGACAAGAGAGATGCACAGGGATTATTAAATAATGTAATTGAGGAAGCAGCAAGTAAACTGGTCGAAGCTCGGAAGAGCAAGGTTAAAGCTTTGGTTGGTGCCTTTGAAACTGTGATCTCTCTTCAAGAGAAAAAACCTTCTGCAAACACAGTCAGTTGACGGAATCTGAAGAGACATTTTCTAGCTTTTTCATTTGTTTTGTAAAGAAATAGTAGGAAAATAAACCTGAGCTTTGGTAGTAGTTGTGAAGCCAAAAAGCTGAAGGTACTGCAGAAAGTAGAGGTAGATTTGCCTTGAATTTTCTTCAGAAGCTCTGCATGAAGAGTTGAGAGAGGGATTTTGTGTTGTGAACTTACCTTAACTTGCACCATATACTTTTTGTATTTTTCTTCTTATTTTTTTTGTTCTTCATTCTGCTTTGGAAATCCATACCTATTGTGAATGACTTGTATCTTCGGTTTTGAATAAAATATCAGTGATGCCAGTGACTTTTTTACCTTTAGTCTGGAAATCAGAAGTGCTTTGAACTAGTGAAAATTTCTGTTACTTCTTTAATAATATTCACATGAAAGTAAGAGTTGTCAGAATTGTGCATGTGATTTTAGTAAAACAATTGCAGCATCTATTAAATATTGGTTGTTTGCATTTGGTTAACTAATTAATTAGTTTGAGGGATGATGCTCAGGGAAGCTAAAGTGTATTACTGTATTCGTTAGGTGTTCGAAACATTTTTCTGAGATTCTACTGTATTCATTGGCAACCAATCTTAGTGGATATTTACAACATTTAATCTACCATAAATTATGGTGCAAGAAGCCATTACCCCCTGCCTTTTTTCCAATTCTCAAAATTATTTTTGGGAGAATTTTCTATATACAAATCAGACAATAATTTGGAATCATTTCCCCTCTATCATTTTCTTCCATAATCCAAAGATTACTAATAAAAAAACAATTTGGCATTGTGTCTCAACTTCCATTTATATCCAGATTTAGATAACATCTGGTTATGATTTGTCAATTAGAACAGGGTGATTGATGATGACATGGATTGAATAAGTGTTGGGGTTGAAGTTTCTATTATTACTATTATTATTTGCCTTGAAAAGAGTTGTTATTGTCTTTGTGCTCATTGGCATATTTTTCCCATTGCTTTGATAATTTTGTTTACCAAGGTGAAAGTGATTCACCCCAAAACTGGGAAGAATTATATGAGCTATAATTCTTGTTCTGTGTGTGTATAATTATATCAACCATAATTCTTGTTGTAAAATAAATTAAGAATTGAATTTTTGTTGGAAGAGAGTTTCATATTTACTAGTGTTGGATTAAGACTAAAATATCATTCTACTTCTTGAAAGTTATAGACATAGGTGCTTAGAGATTTTTGAAAGAATTTTTTTAGACAAATTAGCCCTTAATTTCTTCCATTGTGTAAATTGATCCTTCATGTACTTTAGATAACATTTTATGGACTAATTTGCACAAGAAAAAAAAAACATCAAAGACTAATTTGTGCTTATAATTTTAAAGATTAAAACGGTGCTTCAGTTGATTAATGTATCATAAATTTACTCAAGGAAATAACATTATTTTGCTCAGTTAAGAAAGAGAAAACAGATTGTGCACAGAAGTAAAAATTTTACATTGATAATTTGATATTAAACTACAACTTTCTGCTTAAGATAAATTTGTTTATTAAATAATACAAAATCATGTAATTAAAAAAATGTGATTTAACATAATTAGAGTTCTGTATATCTGTATTACTGTTTTACTCTATTATATTAGTTCCTTTTCATATAACCTGATAATATGAAGACGCAGTAACAGAAAATAATACAAAAGCTTAAGCTTCCACTCGCGTATGATAGCAACTACCGACTACATTTTGTTCAAAACTATTATAAATAAAAAAACCATTTTAAAATTAGATGTCTATTAAATTCTAGGTAGGGATTTTTTCGTGTTATATATTTATTGAAAGCCTTTAGTTTAAATGATTGGTTAATCCCAAATTAATTATCTTATATACATGGCTTCAACATTCACACACACAAACTTTGAAATAAAATTATCTAATAAAAAATATTGAATATATAAAAATTATTATAATTTATAGAAGTGCAAATTGATTCCTCATCTCTATGTGTATTTCAATCTCTATTGAACAATGTTTATTTCACCTCACGAAGAGCCTTTTCTCAATTATTTAGAGTATATTTAATTTTTATTAGCATGATTTCAAAATAACCAAATTAAAAAAAATAACAATTAATTATTTCTCATAAAGGTATTGTTACAGCCAATTTTTTTCTTTAAAAAAAGTTGAGACAAACACGCAAAAAATGGTTTAAATATCTTTTAGTGCATCACAAAGACTAACATTTAAGTACTAAAATCAAAATGATAATTTTACAGGTTTTAAAAATATTTAAACTAAAAAAATTATAGAACTCATTTTATTAAAAATTCACAAAACCCTAACACATTAAACACAATATATAATTTCAAAACCCTTACAAACTAAATGCCAATTAAAAAAAAGCAACACTAAGTAAAGTAAATCAGTCACACATGATAAAACAAGGAGACAAAAAAAAGAAGAAAAGTAACCAAGATGAAAAAGAAATAACTATCAAAAACACATCTTCATAGTGAACAGTGATACCTTCAAATGTCACTTCAAAGCTTTTTGATCTTTACCAAGAACATGTCAATCGTGATTCACCAAACCCTCATCAATGAATGTTTGAGTTTCGCGAATTAAAATGACTCAAATGTCCAATAAAATTTCATTTTTAAAAATTTTAAATTCCTCTTTTGCCATGGTTTAAGTTAACTAACAAGAGGCTAGCTATGAGAGAGGTACAGTATCAAACTATCAATACAATACTTTGAGGGTGATTGTGTAATTATTAAATATTGTTTTAAACGAAATAGATACCTATAAATTGTTTAAAAAATTAATGATTTATTTGAAGTAACTCTCTTGTTAGAATAATTATATTAAGTAATTTAAGTTTTTTAAAAAGTAGATGAATTATTTTACTAACCATTTTTGTTTATAATTAAAAAAAATTAATTCTCAACGAAAAAAATTGTGATTTTTTAAAAGTTGCTTATATACTATTCATCAAAAGTTGTTTTTATTTGGAGATATATCCTCCTTGCCTTTAAAAAATTTCAAACTCATCTCTTTTACTTTAATCTTTCGAAAATAAAAATAGTATTTCACTCAAATGAATCTAACTATCTATCACATTGTTACTAGAGAATAGTGAAAAATGTTATAAAAATATAATTTCAAAAATAAAACACCCAAAAAATATAAAATTAGATATCGTTTGATTTTTTTAGAAAATATTTTTTGTTTTAATTTTTATTTTTATTTTCTAAAAATTGTTTTGTTTTTCAAGTTTTCAACATTCACAAAATATATTTGTTTTTATTTGATATTTTCTATTTTTAAAAAATAATATTATTAAATTTAATCAATTTTAGCAAAAATGTTATAAATTATTTATATGTAGTTTAAAATACATTAATATACTATTTTTTATATAATTACAATATTATTATTAAGTTTTCAGATAGTGTTAACTTTTAAAAACACACTGAATTTTTTTTTTTTAATTTTTTGTTTACAGTTGTTTTTTGAAAATATTTTCAAAAAAAAAATTTTCTAAATTATAATCAAACATATTTTCATTATTACTTTTTGTTTTCTTTTAAAATAAAAATAAAATAAAAAATGCTCAAAACAAAACCTTTAAGTTTTAAAAATAACAAAGATAGGATACAATAAGGATTTATAGTAATTTGATATAAAATAGATATTTTAGTAAAAAAGTATATAAAAAGAGAAAAATCAACATAGTACATGTAATTATTGATTTTTTCTTAAAACAATAAATTCCTATAATAGAAGCCCAAACCCAAACATGTGTATTTCTAGACCACCGTCAATGCAACGCAACCTATACATTATTTAAGCATTTCAGGCGCAAACTTCAACGCAACCGCAACCGCAACCGCAACCGCCACCGAACCATGGCAGAACCATCCACCGCCGCCACTCCGCCGCCTGCCACCAAAAGCTGGGCCGACGAGGCCGATGAGGAAACCAATTCTTCCGCCGCCGAGCCGGAAACCTCCTCCGTCAATCTCGGCGCGTTAACCATCGAAGACAACCAAAACCCTCCCAAACTCTTAGACGACCCCGACGATGCCAATATCCAAGCGGTGCGTTTCACTCATCTTTTATTATCGCGATTATCACGTTTCTTTTATTGGTTAGGGTTTTGAACTGAATGTTAGGGTTTTGGATTGTGCTCAGGTTACGTCCGGCGACACGCCTTACACGTCGGCGGCGAGGTTCGAGGACCTGAACCTCTCGGCGGAGCTCTTGAAAGGTCTCTACGTTGAGATGAAGTTCGAGAAGCCGAGCAAGATCCAGGCGATAAGTCTGCCGATGATCCTGAGTCCGCCGCACAAGGATTTGATCGCGCAGGCGCACAACGGCTCCGGCAAGACGACGTGCTTCGTGCTCGGGATGCTCAGCCGCGTCGATCCGAAGGTGCAGGCGCCGCAGGCGCTCTGCATCTGCCCCACCCGAGAGCTTGCCCTTCAGAACACCGCCGTGCTCCGCAAGATGGGGAAGTACACCGGAATTGCGTCGGAGTGCGCCGTGCCCACCGACAAGGACGCCGTTCATGTCTCCAAGAGGGCCCCCATTATGGCGCAGGTGGTCATTGGGACACCGGGGACCATCAAGAAGTTCATTAGCTTCAAGAAGCTTGGGGCCTCCAGGTTGAAGATTCTTGTTTTCGATGAGGCTGATCAAATGCTTGCTGAGGTAATTGTGGTGTTGGGTACTTGTTATTTTGCTGAACTTGTTATTTTTGTGGTTCGTTTGGAGGTTTTGTTAGTTTAGACAGGAATAGGTTTCAATTGAATTGAATTGGGTGTCATGGTTTTTGAGACTAGGTTGTGGAAACTCTTTTATGCTTTCATCGATATTGTCTTGAATTATTAGATTTTTTTTTTTATTTATATTTATTATTACTATTATTAGACCAATTTATTAATGAAATAGATTTTTATCTGCAAACAAATTAAATTCATACATTGTATTTAAAGCGATGTATGAATTTCTAATACAAGTCTTGCCCCCAGCTTAAGTTTAGTTGACCTCAAGATTTGTTGACTTCAATAAAACTAAAACATTTTGACTTCAATAAAACTAAAACATTTTGACTTCAATAATAATACTGAAGTAAACTGTACAATTATAGCTACGAGACACGAGCAAACTAATAAGACAATTACGTATATACATATAAATAGCTCAATGAACTAACACAATTCCATATAACTAAGACATGGAATTTCTAATAACTTATTTAGTGGTTTATTTGTGCTGTAAAGTTTTCCAATTCACATGAGAGCTGGATTATTGGTAAATTTATGGAGTTATGATTGATGATTGAAAAAAATACTAAATATAGGATGACAAAAGGAAAAGCTAAACTTATGAAAAACTTCTGCAAAAAAAAATAAAAATGAAAGAAGCTAAATTTATGAAATTGGAAATAGAGCTAGTCAATATTGCAAATTCTCACTATGATCCCATCTTCTTATTAGTATTTGGACTTTCTACGCACCAAGCCTACCAAAGGTAGTTTACAAGAATCTTCACTTGCACAAAGTCATATTGGTTGTCTTTCTATCATTTTTTAAATTCACATTAGACTAAAACATGAAGGACAATACTCTACTGGTGGGGACACTTCACACGAAGTTTCTATGCTGCACCAAAGTCTTGCCTCTCTGCTCAAGTTTACTTGACTTGCAGATAGTGAGAGTATCAGTGATACAAAGGACAGTTTTGATTGGATTAAAATCGCAATAGACTCTATGGTCAATTGTAAAAAGTTTTATTTTTTTCTCGGACTTGATGTTAACTTCTTTTAATTGTTGTCTATAAATGGCCCTAACTAGATTTCACTTCACAATTGAGTTCACACATTACCTTTACATTCTTCATTTTAAATATATGATATAACTCCATTTTCCTTTTATCAGTTTCGATATTATATATGATATAACTTCATTTTCCTTTCATCAGCGAGTTTAATTTTTTAAAAATAATAGAAATTGAATAAGGTGTGGGTCATATTTTACAAATTTGTTATGATTTTGTAACTGACAATGGGAGCAGAGGATGGGTTAAGGCTTTTCAGGAAAATGTTAGAAACTGGGGGTTAATTAGCCTAGTGCTTTGAGCTTATCTAGTGTCTTGTTGGGTTTTAGTAATTTTAAAGCTTTGGAGCTAGGTAAACAAGTCCATCAAATTAGTTTGTAACTCTGTTGATTACTGATATGATGAGGACTTCATTGCTTGTGCTTGAATGCTATGATTTCTGGCTATGCTCAACATGGGGCTGGTGAAAAAGCTCTTCATTTGTTGGAATACTTTAGTTGCTGTATTGTACTATTATTAGCCTGTAAGCAAGCATCTGGATTGATAGATGTTTGAATTGAAACTAAGCCATTACACTATGCATGCATAAGGATTGACAATTGGTCAAGCTGGAAAGTTAGTTGAGGCTTTAGATTGTATAAGAAGCATGTCTTTTAAGCCACATTCTGCTATTTAGTGATCCCATAAACACTTACATGATTTTGCTGCCAAGTATATATCTACTTGAACTTGATCTATAATATTGCCATGGATTCAATTGGCTAATGTTTATGTATAATAAAACCTATGGGACCATGTTGCTTGGATCCTAAGATTAATGAAAAAACATAATTAAGGTAGGGAAAATACTTGTATTTAATAGGAATGCAATAACAGTATGGTGCATGAATCTAGATCGAGTGAGAGATAACACCCTGAATTTGCTTATGTACGAGAAAAAACTATATGAGGTCACAAATTGATTTTGAATTCACATATTTAAACAAAATGCTCGACCACTTAGGAGCAGCAAAAGACATCCCTAAGCTATTAAAATGATTAACTCTGGACTATCTTTATCAGACATGGTTTCTTCTAGCCATATATATTCATCATTCCAAGCAAGAATTAAGTATCTTTAAGTTTCTGTTAGGGCCTCTTTACCCATTAAAGGCATGGTTTTCCAGGTCATGCAGCTAGTGGTACAATTTTAGAGACCATAAGGGCAACTTATTTTGGTATTACCACTGCATTACAAAGTGAATGTAAATTTATCAGCATAGTTTGCTAAAGAGTAAATAATTTAAAGCAAATTCATCACAATGAAATTTCTTTTTTGCCTTTTATTTTATTTATTTTTATAATTCATCAATAAATAAAAAAGAGTAAATAGTTTAATTTTCTTCCGAGAAAAAGATAGGAAGGAGCAATTTAAATGAAGATTGGATTTGTGGTTTAAATTATTTGTTAAGAGAAGGTAACCAGGTTGCTGGTTTCTTGGCTAAGCAGGGAGTCACTGATGTAGAGAGCCTAGTTCTGTTAGATGAGACCCCAGTGGCTGTTTTGAATATGTTGGTAGCGGATTCTTTTGGAACTGTTTTCCAGAGATCCTAGTTTATTTGTAGCTGCTGTTTTATTTTTCCTTTTTGTTCTTTTTTCTCCTTTAGTTACAAAAAAAAAGCTATTATATATTGTGAAATACTTCACACGAGAAAAGGGGGGACATCATCAAGTACACACGCAGTTTTGGCCCTAAGCTGAAGTTTAGTTGAACTATATATCTATTGGCTTCAATTAACATAGAAAATACTCACTGTCTACCTTAATATTAGGTAAAAATAGAAGAATTACTACCAACTAATTTGTGGTGATACATATTTCTTTTATATAGGCAAATGTTAGTTGTTAATGTGTTAGTTTTGTTAATGATACATATTCTTTAGCTTAATTACTTGGTGAATCTTTCCCAGCGAAAGGAGTTTTAACGTCACTATGTAACAATAGATAAATAGTGAGCAGAGTTGTGCATGGCTAGTACAAGGCCAACTAGGCTGTAGCCTTAGGCCAGTTGTTTTTTTTTTTTTTTTTTTTTAAAAAAACTTATGTTTATGTTTTAAACTTTTTAAGTACACTTTTAATATATTATATTTGATTTAAACTATTTGTTAGTAAATTTTATTAGTATAATCATACATTTAAAAATATGTACACCATATTGTTATAAATTATTTAAGAGGTTTTATTACTCATTTAAAATGATGTATCACTCATTGTTTTATAGCTCACAAGCCGTGCCCCTCAACTCAAGTTTACTTGACTTGAAACTAGTGACCACCCAACTTATATACTACGGAGAAATGAAAACTACTACAGTTAGGGACACACGTGAGAAAAAGAGGGTCCTCATTATGTATAACACATTGTTTTATTGCACATATATAAGTCTTGCCCCTCAACTTAAGTTTAGTCTATGTGAAGCAAATGAGCACCCAACTTGCTTGCTGCTGAGAATCGAAAATAGTAGTGTTAGGGACACTTCATAAAGGGAGTGCCGTCATGAAGTTACATACGTTGTTTTATTGGACACAAGTCTAGCCCCTTGACTCAAGTTTAGTTGATTTAAAACATAAAAGTTATGCTATGTGACTACTGCAATTTGCCTGTGGCACTCTATCCGCTGTATGATGATATAGCAGATTTTTGGCTTTCTTCCATTTTCTGTTTTCTGCTATCTATAACGATGTAAATCTATTGGCTACCACTACTATATAACCTTACCATTATCATTCTTGAACTTATTACTACATTTTATTGAGGAATTAGCTAGGGTCACTGGTAATATTTCACAAAGGAATTTACATGTTGTAGTTGTGTTGTATGGTAAGTTGGCACTTTTCCTCTTATGATGGATGAAGAGGAATGGTGAGCTAGTGGTATTGTATCACTAGTCTTGACTATTTATTCATTTCTAGTTTGTAAATAGACATGCCGGAGATTAAGCATGACACAGTTTTAGGTTCAGGGATTGCTAGTTGTCACGTGTTGTCTTTTTTTTTTTGTAAATATGACGTGCCTTGATTGTTGTGAAATGTGCTGTTGCAGGATGGATTTCAAGATGATTCCCTGAGGATAATGAAGGAAATACAAAGAGTCAATCCTAGCTGTCAGGTTTGTTGAATTCTTTTTTGCATAGGGTGCTGGCATGCATCATGACATCTTCATATCTCCAAGAAATTCTTATATAGGTTTGGTCTACACACTGACCTGACATTATTTTTCATCAAGTGTCTATGATTGAGATGTGTGCCCAAATTATGCTCAGCCATATAGTTCACATTAAACATGTGCTGCGGTGTACGACGTTGATTTTGGTAGTAAACCATATGGATCTTAAAAAACTGCTTGAATATCTGCTTTACACAATTTCTTTTCAAATAAGGTGTTAAGTCTCTATGACTGTTTAGCTTTCTCAACTTGCGTAGTAAATTTATGCATCCATAATCACTGGTAGCTTGCACATGCTAACATACATGTAGAGACTTGAAGTGTAATTTAGAGTCACCTATGCTTCAACATGTCCTTTGTAAGTTCATGCAAGATTGTACTTACCCTGAGCCATTCTAGATCTTGTGAAAGATACAAAGTAAAGCCATCCATTAATCATATAAGAACAAAAACAGTCTAAAGAAATATATCTTGTTTTCTCAAACGATGTTTTGCATGGATATAAAGATTAAATCTTCTTTTGGTTGATATTAATGGATTGCTACAAATTTGTATTTGCTTGGAGGGTAAATATAACTGTTCCTTGTTAAGAGCTATTATTTTTGCTGTCACTGCATCTGCATTTGGATAAACCTTTTAGCTTTTACGTAGAATTCTAGATTGCTTGCTATACATGCGATACTATGTTTGTTTCTGCTTTTATACAGCATAGTTAATTTTCAAATTTTTTATCTAAAAAATTTGGATTGGCCTGTATGTCTCCAGGTTCTACTGTTTTCTGCCACATTTAATGACATAGTCAAGAATTTCGTTTCAAGGACAGTCAAGAGGGATCATAATCAACTCTTTGTAAAGAAGGAAGAACTATCTTTAGATGCAGTGAAGCAATATAAAGTGCATTGTCCTGATGAACTTGCTAAGATTGAAGTAATAAAAGATTACATATTTGAAATAGGAGAGAATGTGGGGCAAACCATTATATTTGTGGCCACAAGAAATAGTGCAAAAATGTTGCATAAATCACTTGTTGATTTGGGCTATGAGGTTACATCTATACAAGGTGCTCTTAATCATGAAGAGAGAGACAAAATTGTCAAGGAGTTCAGAGATGGTTTGACTCAAGTCCTTATATCAACTGATCTTCTTGCTCGTGGCTTCGATCAGCAACAGGTACTAAATTGATTCTCCTCTCTCCACCCTTTTTGTCTAGGTCTTATTTTCATTTTAATATGATGACATTTCTAATAATGCATGCTTATTCAGGTTAATTTGGTCATCAATTATGATCTTCCAAAGAAACACAATCTACCTGAGCCCGACTATGAAGTATATTTGCACAGGGTTGGCAGAGCTGGGCGTTTTGGTCGCAAAGGTAAATTTCTAGAATTCTCTTTTCCCGGTTATGTAGTTATCATAAATTGTCAAAGTAGTAACAAGTGAGTTTCCTGATAACTTTTTTCTTTTGGTGCTACCGAGCCAGTGTAGCTCTGCCAAATTTCTTATTGTTTAGGCATTGGGTTCTATCTATCAATAAATCACTCTGCTAACTTTAGCCATGCTTTCCATTATAATATTATTACAATGGCAAACTTGAGCCCCAAATATACCTTACTCAAACGATCCGTTTTTTTGCCATGTTTCAATATACATTACTCTGCTGGGACTAAGAATATTATTTCTAGCCTGTTGAGTAGGTGGAAAGTGAATGTCATTTTGGACTTTTAAAGTCTAGATGAAAAATGAGAATGTAAAAATTGACTATTTATCTGGAGTTCTTCTATAGACTCAGAAAAGAAATAGGATTGCTGAGTAGAAAAGTTAGTTAGAGGAGTGAGAAGGCATGTTGCTACATATTCGAGGTGGTTAGGGAGAGATATCCTTTTTGCTATTGTGCTCTGTTATTTGGATAGAATTGCCATGAGTGCTCTCTATACGGAGCTTGTTCTGGGGCATTAAGGGGGTGTTACCTTCTTCTGCATTGTTTACCTTTGGCTATCAATACTACTATTTCAGTTACTTAATTTTCTTCCATTATTATTGCTGTCTTGCTTGTGGGTTTGTATCATTAACCCTGCTCAGATTGGTTTTTTGCTGCAATGTGTACTTGTTTGGCCACACTATCACCTCATGCTACAAAATTTTTAGCTATGGTACAAAATAATGAAGTTATTCTTTTCCATTTGTTTCATTTGATCCTACAGGGGCTGTATTTAACCTGATATGTACTGAAGAGGATGGAAGGCTCATGTCGAAGATTGAGAGCCATTTTGGCACTCATGTAGCTGAGGTATGCTACTTGATATTTATTGGATCATGATGCATAACATTTATCCTGCAAATTTTTTATTTTGCCATAAGTATGTGGAAAAAGTTGTGTGAACATATTCATCTTACTAAATACATAACTATTATTTTGTTGATGTCACTGGGGATGCAGGTGCGAGCACAAAGTGTTGAAGACTACAAAGCTGCTCTCAAGGAAGCCGGTTTATTGCAATGATGTAAATCTGTACAAGTTGAGGGATGTTGACGACTTTTCTGTTTCTCCTCAAGTTTGCCTTGATACCGGTTAAAGATTTTGGCCACATATCTATGAATGCTTTAATTATTCTACACGGACACCATGCATACGGATCATTGTTTAAGTTCTGGGGATGGAGAGTTCTTGTTCAGTCTGTGTTTTTAATGCTGCTGCCGTGGTTGATTACCTCTCATTATATTAGCTGTGTGTAATTTAGAACTTTTCTGTTCAACATTTTTGTTTAGACTAAAATCTCTGTTTATAATTTATATATAAACAGCTTGATGCATAAATGAGGTGTGTAAGCTTACCTAGATATCAAGGTATCACAAAATATATTATTATGATGTACAATTCATAAAAATAATCGACATCTTTTTGTTTTTTTTTCCCCTCCAAGCACCTTTTAGTGAGATTATATTTTGTTCAGTCTTCACCGCTTTAGGTTTACTCTATAAAATATAATAAAAAGTATTTTAAATTCAACTCATCTAACATCAAAGTCTAAGTTTCAGAAAGAGAAACTAACATTAAAAAAATAAATAAAGAGAAAAACTAATGAAATTGTTCTATTGTAGGTAAGTGTTGACAAGTGTTTTCTAACTTCTTTTCAACAGAATAAATAAGAATTATTCTAATTTGTGATACTCGTTAAATGACAAGATTCACAGCTGAATTATGGACGAATGGGTGTTGCAAATAATTTTAACTGAATTATTGTTTTACTACATTTAGAAAGGAGTGAAGTCTGCAGCTATTATGATTTTGTATTTGATGTGAATTTTTAAGGGTGAAGATCTTTAGGTATGCTGCTTCTCTTGTAACAGTTCGGTGTTTTCCAGATTCCCCTTGGTCATTTCTTATGACTATGAGGTATTTTGTGTCTGTGGAATAAAAATTGTGGAAAAAGAACTCACAATTTGAAGCCTTACTTACCATGTTTGCAATTATTTTAACAGCTTAATACTTGTCACTTTCTACTTTATTTACCAGCTCAGTAGACTTTGGAATTTCTCATCGACCCTTTTCTCCCATTCTTCCTTTCATTACCCATCCCTTGTTCTCTTCTTTTTCATTATTAGGTCACAATGTTTTTTCGATATATCTTGTAGGTTTCTTAGGTTATATTTGGATTCGGGACATGATGTATTACAAAAATATGAAATAAACATGTCATTTAATCAATTAAATATTTTATAATGGGATGAAATAAAAAAAATTCTTTCAATTGTTAAAAAAATTAAATGGATTTTGTCTTAACTTTTAATTTCTATATAATTCTTATTTTGAATTTATTGTTTTCAAGAGACAGATTATTAAGATAAAATTTATGAAGATGAACTAATTATTTTTGTAGTTTAAATAGTTTGGCACACTCCAAAGTTAAGGTAAAAATTTGATGTTAAATAATAAAATGAATGGATTATGATCCATATTTTGTTTATATTTTCATAAATCAAATAATAATTTTCACTTCTTCCTTCCATTTTTTGGATGAATGTTATTAAAATTGATTTTAAGATAATATAATTTATGTTTAAATATTTTTTTATAAACGTGAATTAAGAATAATATTCAGTATAAAATTTTTTATATAATACAGAAACTACTCCAAATTACTTAACTTAAAATTAATTCTAAAATTTGTTAAACGTGAATCCAAACAAACCTCATCTTCAATAATCAATCCAAAGATATTAAAAAAATCACTCCCTAGTGAAGTAATTCTAGGCCACTTCAACGCGTCGTTTTTATTTATTTCGTTTTTTTATAGATTCTTCAAACCTTACAATATATATTTTAGCAAGGTTACATTCTGCAAGGCCTTTTTTATGACTCCTTGCAAAATTAACATTGATTTACTTCTTATTTGTTCGAAATGGAACTTGCCTACAAAGACACTGCCATTGTTTTAAAAGTTTTTTGTTTTCATTTTCAAACAAAAAAGAAAAACAGAAAATAATAATAAAGATATGTTTGGTTATAATTTGAAAAACATTTTCACTAAAAACATTTTCAAAAAATAACTAAAAATAGAAAAAAAATGTTTTCAATGTTTTCAAAAGTTAACAATATATAAAAATTTAATAATAATATTGTAATTATATAAAAAATAATATATAAATATATTTTAAAGTATATAAATAATTTATAATATTTTTTCTAAATTTGATTAAGTTTAATAATATTATTTTTTAAATAAAAATATCAAGCAAAAATAAACATATTTTTTAATATTGAAAACTTGAAAATGAAAACAATTTAAAAAAAATAAAAACAAAAAATATTTTTTTAAACCAAAGTGAACAGAACGGAAAGAAAAAACAGTATTATAAATGGTAAAATTATGCTTAATTCAACCTTAAAAACAAATTGTAAGATAAGGTTTGCACCTTACTTATATACTATTGTTTGCTTATATCAATAGTCAATGTAAGATCTCTAAAATTGGACATCTCAACCGTAAAGTTTAACTATTATTTGATAGGTCTGACAATAACAAATTTTTAGGATAGACTCTAATATTATATTAGAAATGGTGAAATTGGTTTTATCGTATTACCCATTATAAGAGTTGATCTACGCTTTGTTATTGAGCACATTGTGTTACCTACCATTGGACTATTATGAGACTACTCACAAAATTTTAAACTTTACTGTTGAGATGCTCATTTTTTGACATCAGAGAGACGTGTTGGAAATCTCATATCGACTATGACCTGATTTTTTTTGCAAATTTTTGTCAATTATTATTCCTACAAATAATTTTCTAGGCTTCTAGTTTTTTTTTTTTTTTTTAAAAAAAGGAAGAGCGTTTGGTGGGGCTGCAAATGCAATAGTGTGAAGGAGAATAAAAGGTTTACTTTAATCATGGTTGATTGGCTACAAAGTATTGCCAAAATTGAATGCATTTTTGAAGGAAACAAATATGGAAAATTGAAATAGATTACATTCAAAAAGTGCTTTCAAGTCACGCGAGTAAAAGGATGAATGGAATCTCAACATTAATAGTGACTAAGGTCAAAAGCCAAACGTGGTATGTAAGAGTTAAGAGTTAAGACTGAGGGACCCATTTTAGGAATGGAATAAATAACTACCAGATTTCATCTATAGGAAAAAGTAAGTTTCCCTAAACAGAAGGAACACTTATAAAGTAAGTATGAATGATGTGCAACTCAAGCAAAAATCCATTCCTTCTTTACCCTCTTCCTTTATGCTTACCTTCTTTCAGACCATTGATTGGTTTTTGAGAATATACTTAACTTTTTTTATCAATGAAGATAATCCCTCTTGTTATTATTACTAGCGAAAACATAAGCGCTGTTGTGTTTGTGTATTTATATTTTTATTTTAATATCTTTTGTAAAATTTTATATTTTGAAATATAAATTGTTATGTGACATGTTTTGAAATATATTTTGTTAATTTTATATTTTTTGTTTATGATAATATGATAAAAACATGTCATATTATCAATGAATATGTCAAATGTGCAATGAATATGAAAAAATAGAAAGAGGAGAGTTGGAAGGAATAGAACTCAAAATATTGTCGCACATGTGTATTTGCATGTTTATTAAAAATATTTATCATGAAATGTAAGCATATATTAATAGGGAGAAGTTAATAATAGGTAGTTTGAAAAATGGACATTAAAAAGGGATATTGTCTTTATTAATAGTATAGATATAGAAGTATAGATATAGTATATAATATAATATCATATATTATACATTATAAATATAATTGGACAATTATATATGTTGAATATCAATATTTTAAAGTAATATTTTGTTTAAAGTTATAAGGTTGGTTTAGTGGTAAAGTATATGTTTGGGATATAAAAAGTTATGGGTTCAAGTCTCTCTTATGATAAATTAGTTTATTTTTTTAATTTTAAAATAAGTGTAAGGGTAGAATAGATATTTTGAAAAGTAAACATCAAAATGAGATATTCCCTTTATTAATAATATAGATAAGACACTATTTAAAAAGGCGTGGTAGTTTTGTTTACAAAGTATTTCACAATTTTTAGGTATATTTAGTTTTTGTTTTCGTTTTATGATTTTATTAAATATTTTAAGTATCTATGTTTTTTATTGATATTTTTTAAAAATCAATGAAATCAACCATATAAAATGTTTTTCTTGGAATGTGTGAATTGTGTTTAAATGTTTTGTAATAAGAATAACTGTGTCATACTAATGTGAAGATTTGAATTCATAATTTCTTTATCACTTTAGACTTTATATACTTCATTCAACCATAAGATGACATTATGGTCTTGAAGAATATACTTGTGTGATAATAATGGAAAAAGATTTTATAGTCATTTAATTACAAATTATCATGTAAAACTATAACTATTTTTAAAAGTCATTCATACATATTAAGATTTCTGACTGTGTAATTTTGTTTTTTACACAAAGAGTACATAACATAGAAATTAAATTCTTGATAGTTTCCTCACTTACTGTTAGGTTTCTTGTTTATGATCTGAGGATGAAAGAGAGAGGTCAGCATGCTTCTGCTGCTATCTTATTATAGATTTTTGTTTCCATTATACTTCTTTTGCCTGCCACTATACCTTAAATTCATTTGCTTCTTTTCTGATTCTCTCTTATCCTTTCTCATTGGGAAACTGTGAATCATTTCTACCTTGGTTGTCAATTGTTTTGGCCCCACCTCTCTTGGCTGCTTCTTAATTAGTGTTTTCTCTGCAATTTGGTTGGTTGTTTTCTAATTTCTATTGACTTCACCCATGGATATACTAATTAAGCTTTTCATTTTTGGAGATGTTTCACTTATTCATTACTTTGGTATATATAGTCTCTGTCACAGAAAAAAAGTGTATATGATATCCTTGCCAAAGCTAGAGGAAAAATTATAATTGGTAGTTGAAAAATGGTATTTGCAGTTGAAAATTGTTAAATTAGTTTATTAATTAAGGGTTTGTTTGATTTTTTTTTAATTTTAAAATTTATAAAAATATTTTTTTAGGTTCAAGTATATTAAAAAATTGTTCTCAAATTTAAACTTTATTGAAATTTTCTTCTTTGTGGCAACCAACAACGATAACCTCAAAAATAATAATTGGAAACTAATGAAAACGATCATAGATTGAAAGTTGATTATAGTGACAAGTGATCAATAATTGCTAAAAAAAGAAGAAAAAATAGTATATTGATTGTGAATTGGTGAACCAACTTAATCCACAACAGGTTAAATTCATGTGGACTTAAGTTATAAGTGTGTCAAACCATTTTTTTATATAATTTATTGTTTTTTATTTTTTTAACTTGACTTGACTTATATTTATGATAAGTCGGTTTGATTTATAAGTTCTAATATAATAATAAGTAATAATAAATGATAAAGTTGAATAAAAATAAAACAAAAATTTCAAAATTATTTTTTATTATTTTTGGACCAGATAAAAATTATTTTAAAAATAATTAAAAAATCAAATCACAACTATTTTAAAACAAATTCTTCTTGTGCGTAAATTGTTTGATGTTTTCAATGGAATTGTGATCTTTATTTCTATATATAAAATTATTTATTCTATTTTTTTTTCTATTGAATTTAATTAAACAAAATATTTTATCGCAGTTCTTGCATAACCATGCTTTATGGATAAATTGAGAGGTGAACCTAAGAACTTGTAAGAAAAAAAATAAAATCAAACTTCGATTAGGTTTGATAAAAGTAACATAAATTATATGAAAAATTGAAAGTTTATAAGCTTGATAAAGTGTTTAATAAAATTAATTAATAAATTAGTTAATAAATATTAAATGATGTAAAATAATATATTTAACTATTTAATTATATATATATAAATAATCAAATAGTTAAATATGTTATTTTATGTCATTTAAAATTTATCAATTAACTTATTAATAATTTTTAAAATAATATTAAATATATAAATGAATGGTTAAGATGAAGAGTAAGTCTTTTTTAAACTTATTTTTGGAGTAAGTAGATCCTTCATCAAGATTATATATATATATATATATATATATATATATATAATTAGCAACTATTAAGAAGTTAGTTATATAATTATATTTAGTAACTAAATATTTTAATTAAAAAATAAAGATAACATTAATATACTAATTACTTAAAATGCATAGTTTGGAATTAAATAAAACAATAATAAAAGGTATAATTTCAAATTTCATATTAATGATTATGATTTTTTTTATTTTAGTATCAATGTGAGTGATAAAATAGACAAAAAGTTTTTAAATTAAAAGTAAAGATATAAAATTCAAATAAAATACAGAAAACAAAAAAAAAATGCTAGTATCTTATTTGTATAAACTATATTAAATAATTTATAATTTTGAAATAATTATGGAATGGTGATAAACTCATCATAAATTATATAATTATATGATGTAAAAAAGGATTTTAAAAAAATATTCAGGATAAAAATGAAAGAGAAAAAAACTATCGCCAACTTTGATAAAGTTTGTTGTGTTAATTTTTACCATAAGTATTTTAAAAATTACGAAAATGATAATTTCTAATTGAATATAATATAAAATTATTTTATACTATAAGTATATTACCACTAAACTCAAAAGAAATAAAAAATATAGTTCATAAGATCACTTATTTTGATAAGCTTGCTAAAATAGCCCATAATTAATAGTTAACAACTTGCTAATTGTATAGTTAGGTGTAGCTTGTTTGAACACAAGCTTATTTGAATAGTTTTTAGTTTATTTGTATAGTTAAATGTGTTTGGGTCTCATTGAATAATAGATTTCAAGTTGATGAGTTTTGATATATTTAATTTGTTTAATTAGTATATATAATCGATGTAAATTTTGTTAACATACTTAATTTAAGTTTTATACTAATATTCAATTATAATCCTCAATTTATGTTAAATTTTGTTGATTTTATATTGTAAAAATATGATTAAATTTCATTGTAAACTCATTTAATCTTAGGTTGAAAAATGATTTAAAATTGATTTTGAGTACAAAATTGATTTCAAGTTAAAATAACATTTAGAGTTTAATTAAAGAATTTTATATTAATGTTTAATAATATATCTTTATTTATATAAATTTTAAATTATTAATTAGTAAAATATTACGTTTATCATGCATGCTAATTAAACTCTAACATAGCCTTTGTGTTAAATAATTTTTTTATCCTTAACTTATTTAATGAAAAGTATCCAAATATAAATTACATAACTTCAAAATTAATTTTATAAAAAATATTTTCATTCAAAATTAATCAATAAAATTACATATGATGAAAAGGTAAACATTTAGATGAAAAACTGAAATGACTCAAATGAGTACTTTTTCCCTTATAAATCCTTGATTGTTAATCTGATTGAATTGAATAAAAAAAAAGTTAAGTCAGAAACAAACAAACAATAAAAAAGCAGCCACTTGATTTTCTTAAGCTAAAAAACGAAAAAGCAGCAAGTTGAAGCTAAAGAGACCAAAACCAGTTCGTAAAATAACAATATTTTTTCTATAAATATTATTATTATTATTATTATTATTATTATTATTTTATTTTTATTATTATTATTATTATTATTATTATTTCTATTCTATTTTCCCTTTACTTCTCTTAAATCAATTAACTAATATTTTTATTATATTTCTTATCAATTTCTCCTTTCTTATTTTTCATCTACTTATTTTTATATCTTTTTATTTTCTTTTTTCTCTACCGAACACACCATAAGAGACTCTCATAGGTTATTTTAAGTTTCTATTTTAATTTAAAACATTAAATTATTTCTATTTTAATTTAGAATAATAAAAACAGAAAATATATAATATTTTATAATCTAATAATTTATTTCCGTTACATTTCTATAAATAATTTATTCACCAATATTAAAGTGTATAAAAATATAATAATAGTATTCCTCTATTCGTTTGTCCTAAACTAAGCTTAGTTCTATATTATTTTATGTAAACCAATAAAAGATAATAGTGATAAGTAACTTTAATATTAATATTACAAAAAAATAATATGACATATTAAACGTATTAGTCAAAAAATTAATATTACAAAAATTAAATGTAACACTTATTTAGTGATAATTTTTTTAAATGCGAGAGAAAAGGATAATTGATTTCTAATCTTTTCTTTAATTATATTACATAACATTTTATGATATCCTTGTTATTTCTCTATCAATGAGTAAGGAGGCTAATTTAATTGATCGAACAGATATGTTTATTAATATAAATTCCTAACATTTTCTTCAAGTCTTACCTATTAAGTAAATCGATAAAAAAAAAATTGTATATCAATAAGAACATCTTTGAATAGGAGTTAATTGCATTTAATTGAACATGAAATTACTTCTTCTCCCATGAGGCATTCTAGGATGACGTTGAGTTTTCAAGTGATTAAAATTTGAAATAAATTAAAGTTAATATCAACATAAGTTTTAATCTATTTTTGTTTTGGTCTTTGTTTTTGTCGTTTCTAATCAATTGGGTGAACCTAAAAGTAATTGGAGATGGATTGTACTCATCACTTGGTCGTGTGTTAACGTTGGTCTTCAAGTAAAAGTCTTTGAATTTTGGGAAGAGTTTTCAAATGCTTCTTAGTTCTCTTTCTCTAATCTATTGTTGGTTCATCTTATACCAATCAATATGCATCTTTATTCCAACTTCAATCATGTTCACTTTCATTATTACCATAAATTTCATGTCTGTCTCATCAAACTATAGTTTAGAGAATAGAGTCTAATGATAATTATTAACTAAATAATCTATGGTTAATATTTGAAATAAAGTTGAATATACATGTTGCAAAATCTAAAGTTAATCATATTTTTTATAAAAAGAACTTTATTCTTTTCTTCTAATTACATTTTGATATTTTAGAGGATGCAAATTCCAAATCCATTTCGTAGAACTGTCACTGCATTTTTTATTGTCTCGTTTGTAGTTTTTTTTTAAAAATTTTTAACAGTGATATTTAATCTGTCTTATAACAGTGATATTTAAATTTTTAAATTATATAATCAGGTTCATTGTAATGGTCTTTGACTGTCAACAAAATAATTGACCTTTTGATTAATTCCACAATTACATAATTGTATACTCCAGTCGTGCTTTATGAAAAGTTTATCCACTTCCATGATAAATCTTGCTATGGAATTTTTGAGGGCTGTTCTTACGCTTCCTTAAAAATAAAAATGTTTTAAAACTTGGTTCGTACAGTTGTATAATTTATGCAAATTGGCTATATAATTTGGTTTGGACTATATTATTGATAAGAAATTTATCAAAATCGGATTTATTCAAAGTGACTCAGTCATATTTAAGATGAGAACTAACAACATGATAGCATAATGGGTAAAGATTTTTTTTTCTTAATAGGTGAAACGACGTCGTTTTGAATGACAAAAAAATTCTAATAGTTTTCTCTATGGACAATCTTCATGCTCGGTAGCTCAGTTTATTTGTGTATTGCTCTAATCTATATGATTTTTTCCTTTTGAGATTGTGACTTGGATGGAAAATTAACATCAAGTAAGTTACAAATTTGGTATTGACACTGTCTTTTTTAATTTGTGTTCTTAATTTTTGTTGTAATTTAATTGTTTTACAATTTTTTATAATATAAAATTATATAGGTTATAAAATATTTATATTTTTTAATGTAATTCAAGTCGTGCGAGTTAAATATCGATATTTTAGGTTGGGCTCTAACCCATGACTTTTGTCTGAGTCAAAAACTGGATCAAGTCTAATAATTAAGATTATTTATTCATTATAATTATTAAATTTCTATAAAATAAATAATAAAAATAAAGAAAGATTTTATACTTATTATTGGAATAAGGGCATATTTAATACAGGATTTTTAGGTAGAGTTCTTAAATCAAGATGTAATGATGGAAAATGGTAAATTAGAAATAAGAATCTCTAGCGTAGAAATAAGATATGTACAAACTCTAAATTGTGCATGCTCATTTCTTTTATTTAGTATATATATATATATCTTATTTTTTAAATGCGCATGCTCATTTTATTAGGTGTGTATTTTATTTTAAATATAACTTTGTTTATTTTAATTTTTAATTTTTTATTAATTTACATTAATTAATTATTTTTACCTTTTAAAAGAAATTTAATATTTAAAAAAAAAATAAATTATAAATAAAATTTAAATAATGAGATTCATTGTGGGACCATAAAAATTATCTTAAGACCCTAAATATGAAATCTTTCATTAAAAAAAAAAAAATCTTAGAACACACATAGCATTGTAGGACTCTCAAAAATGTATTATAAGATTTCAAATAAAATTAAGAAATAAAAATGCCCAAGGTAAGTATTGAAATTTGAAACACAGTTTAAACATTTCCAATGGTTTATGGAAATATAGATCTCATAGTGTTAGTCATTATAATATAATATCTTGGTGGTTTTTAAAGCAAAAATATCGGATTTTAATTTTTTTATCATTATACATTGGAAATGGTCTGTGTGCTTAACAACTGAAAATATTACTCAAACTTAAGCTCCATGTATTTTACAAGACATGGTTGCTTATAAATAACAAAATTATATTTAAGACAACAAAAAGATAGCATCAACCAATAATTCAAAAAGGAGGAAAGGTAATCAACATAAGAACATGAAAGCATCACTATGATAAATTAGTATTTGCTATAAACATTGAAGTTTCAAAATTGAAATAAATTGAAGTTTCAGAATTAGCTTAAGTGGGTAAAAAAGAAGATTTAGAACTAAGAAAAAAAATTTGAAAATTCATATCGCGAAAATCAGTTTGGACCCATTTTAGTAACTAGTTGGACCGTAAACTAATAGATTTATAATCAATTGATCTAGTTTTGTTTAGTTGACTTGGTTCAATTCATAACCTAATTTTAATTAATCGATTGAACTGGTTTGATATAATATTTTTACAGTACAAATTTAAATTACTAATAGCAAAAATGACATGCCAAATAATTAAGTCCAAAACTTAAAATTATTGAATTGATTAACTTATTACTAAATTATAATAATTAGTTGATAATTTATACATAAAAGCACAAATCTATTTTAAGTAGATAAAGTTTTAATACTCTGAAAATCTTTTACATAAGCTTCCACATTTATAATTTATAAGTTAAGTTAATAATTTATTATAATAATTTGTTTAATCATAATAAAATAACATACTTTATCAAATTACATTAATAATATTATATATATATATATATATATATATATATATATATAAATATAAAGTCAACTAATTTAACCAGTAATGAACCAATTCAACCATTAACCAATTAATCCAGTTTTGGTTTACATAACTCTTATAACATGCTTTAAAATATCTAAAGCAACATCCTAACTTTAGAGCATTAGAATTTGTGAAAAAAAAAATAAATTTAGAGCGTTAAATGATGGAAAATACTTATTTATGGTATTTTAAAAACATAGCCAATAAATTGGATGCCACGTGTACTCATTAGAGGTTTAGTGCCCTATAAAAAATGAAGGGATTCCTAAGAGGAATGGAACACGAAATATTAATATGAAAATGACATTGTACAATTTTTTTTAAACTCATAGTAAAAATGATTTTAAATTAGTTAATAGTATAACTTTATACTAATAATATATCAAAATTCAACACAAATATTTGTTTTGTGTTGCATCTTCATAAACTATTTTGCTTTTGTAGTCTATAATCTAACACGCTGTCTAAATAAGTATTTTAAATATTATTTAAAATATTTTAGAAATTTAAAATAATGTTAAAATAACTTTGATTGGTAACTTTAAATAACTGTCAAATTTTGAGAAATAAAAATTTATTGAAAATCTAAAAAAAAAATAGAGATTTAATGTAAAATTTGTTAATATATCATGGGGAAATGTTTAAGTCTAAATAATATATATATATATATATATATAAATATATATATATATATATATATATTTTTTTTTTTTAATTTTTAGTCTTCCATTTATCAATTTAATCAGTTTTCATTTTTCGATTTATCAGCCCTACAAATACGATATTAGGATTCGGTAGTGCCAGCTGGACCAAAATGAGGTTGGAAACACGTGTCACTGTATTATTTGTCGTTGACGGGTCATTACTCACAGAGGATACTCCATGCATGTCTTAATATATATATATTACACTTCTCTCTTGCAACTTGCAACTCTTGTTTCTGTTTCTTCCATCTCTCTGTTCTTTCTTTTTCCTACCCTCTCTCTCTCTCTCTTTCTCTTTCTCTCTGCATTCTTTTGTTGCTCTAAGTGTGTTGTTCTGTGCTTTCTGTGGACATAATTGCCCTTACTCAGAGGTGAAAATTACACAAGTTTTTTTATTGCTACTATTACCAGCAAGTTGCTTACTTTCTCCTTGTCTGTTTTTTATTTCACTGTTTCTCAGATGCCCTTTTCCCTCAAAGAAAACCATTGTTTTGTTTAAGGCCAAAGCTGGTTCCATAAGCTATCATGCAGTCTGGGTTTTGTTTTGAAAACCTTTTATTTTCTTTCTTTTGATCTAATTTCAAGATACAGTGATCCATTCTTGTCTTATTTTTGGTTGGGGTTTGCTTATTTATTTACTTTTAAAATTGAATGGTGGGTTTTCCTAAATTTCCAGTCTTGAGTGAGGATTGTGTGAAATCTAGTAAAGGGTCGTTTTGGAATTTGGATTTGTTGTATGTGGTAAGGAGTTTATGTTAACTCTGTTCTGTGATGTGCCTGCTGTAGATTTTGCTTTTCTTGCTGGGAAATGAAAAATGTGATTTACCTTTTGCTCTAAATGCTGAGCTTTTTTGTGATACATTTATTTATATTCTCTTTGTATGTTGAGTCTCGGAAAGTTTTGAACTCAGATGCTTGAATTTTGAAGAAATTCCAAGGCTGGTCTTGGTTGCATTGTTTTAGCTTGACTTGCTATGAAGTGAACTTCCCTTTCTCTTTGGGGTTTGTTTACTGCATTTGAGTTTCCTTGTTAAGTACCATTGCTGTTTGTGTATTGTTTCATCTGTTTTTTGTTCCTCCTTCAACTTGATTCACGTAATCTGATACTCCTATCATATCATGGATCATAGATTATAAGACTAATAATTGAATAACTATACACAAGTTCATCGGTGGGTGAATAAAAGCAGTTCTTTTTTTTAACAAACTTCTCAGTATTTTAGAAAGCAACCTGATATGATGAATACATGGTATGTGCTTTGATGTTTTTTGTTTGCGTAGTTTACTACTGATTTTTGTCAGTTGTTCTGATGTTTCTTGGTCACCGTGAATTACCTGATTAAGAAATTTAGTTATTAGAATTTGTCAAAGATATGAATGCTCCTAACTCCTAGAGTATGCCATTGAAAAAATTGTAGCAAACTGAGAAGTGTTTTTTGTAAACGCCAGGTGAAGAAAATGATTCTGACAAAGCAGTATCGATGCATACATTCATCAAGTTGTCAATGCACTAAGGGGCATTTAAGTGAAGATGTGATATTCTTGGTGTTTCAGCATTTGAATTGGAACCCCAAGCTAATTGCTACTCTCTCGTGTGCGTGCAAATGGTTTGATGATCTTGCAAAGCGAGTTCTATGGAAAGAGTTTTGTAAAACAAGAGCTCCTAAGATGATGCGTGATCTGCAATCTAGTGGAAGCTACAGTGTAGATGGGAACTGGAGGGCTCTAGGGAAGCTTCTTATATTCTGTTCAGGTTGCAAGGAAGATGACTTATTCAATAATGTTCAGGTTCCTGGTCATTTTGTAGATAAAACTCGATTTTCTAGAACATCAGGAAAGAGCTTTCTCATGCCACAATGCGCAAATGATGTTTTGTATGTTTCTGATCCTTGTGAGCATTTTGACCAAGTTGAAGAAGGCGAATTAGGATTCTTCCGAGGAATTTTCAAGTCATTTTCAAATTCAAATGTCAGGAGGATGCTTATTAACAGACGTGCACAGCTCCATCAAACCAAGATTTGCCCATATTGTAAGGCAAAGTTGTGGAGCATGCTTCAGGCTAATATGATTCCACAAACTGCTAGTTGGAGGTTGGGATCCTATGAAGATCGTATTGAGTATTATGTGTGCCTTAATGGTCATTTGATTGGGGTCTGCACATTGATATCATTGACTGATTCAGAAGATGTTCCTGAGGTGTAAGATATTATGACTCAGGTATTTGTGTTTTCTAGTAATTGTGCCAAATGGTTTTCATTATTGACAACTATGCTCATTTTCATGAAATTTAGTTATGTGTCAACTTGTCCTTTTTAACATGTGTTTTGGTTTATTAAAACCTACCAACTATGCTTGCAGAAAATTAAAATGTTTTAAAAATGATACAGAATTTGGATACAAGATCTTCAATTTTAAGCACATAAACCGGCAACACTAGATCTGATTATTGTGAATAATGCTCTTAAACTGTAAACTCAAGTGCTGGATTAATACAAGATAATGACTGATATTCTTATTTTGGGCATATGAAGAGAGCGAAATAAGTGAATGCAGATGGTCTAAATGTTATTCTGGTGTATGTGAAGGATGGATGAAAAGAGGCAATCATGTTGATTTTTCATTTTGTTTGGTTTACCAATGTGATATATATATATATATATATATATATATATGAGAGCGGACTTATTCTTCATCTCACCTTTCATTTTCTTAAAATTTAATGGTTAAGATTAGTTACTTATTACAACCATTAGATTTTGAAAAAATGAATGAATAAGATGAGGAGGAAGTTTTTTATACTTACTTTTGGAGTAATGGATCCTCTCCCTTCCTATATATATATATACACACATACATATAGGATATATCTAATGAGAAACCAAATTTATACAAGAGTGAAAGAAGTAAATCTAAGCTATTGAGAGAGGAAAGAGAAAAATATCCAAAAAATCTAAGTTATTAAGAGAAGAGAGAGAAAAAAGAGTGACATATAATATATGCTGAAAGAGAGAGAATGAGTGGTTGATCTTAACCCTTAATTTTTATTTTAATAGCTAAGATTTGCTCTTCTCATAAATTTGCTGTCTTACTAGTATGCCCCTTTAATATATATTTAATGATATTGATAAACAAATTTAATATGTATTTTTATCCACATGTGAGCTACAATAAAGAGTACTAATGAAGTAAAATCTTTTGTTAATTCAAGTGAAGTTGCTGTCAACTCCTTTCTTCCTGTGTGCTAGTGAGAAAGTATAATTGGAATGGAGAGAATGGAGACTTTTGAATAATATTGTCTTGAGTATTGTAAACTGTGACAATGCTGCAGACATATGCATTATACCTACTTTTATTCTGAAATTGTGACAATGTGACATTTTCTTGGACAGATTGGCTTTCAATCCTCAAATGAAATTTGGTTCAACACCCTGCTGGTCTTCTTATGGGTAAAATTCTGCTCAGCAACAGCAGAAATATTCCATTATGATTCAAACCTCTATATCACATCATGCTCCATGTTGCTGTTCTCCACTCATGCCAGCATTTTCCACCCATTATAAATATTGGCAACAACTTGTTTTTAATAAATCAAATAGAGGGTATTTACTGAGAATTATGTGGTATACCGTGTATATTGATGTGTGGATACTTGACCAGGGTAACAGATTTGGCTGTGAAATAATTCATACTTGTTAAAAATCATTTTGATTTTGTAGCATTTATCCAGATTCATTTGAAGGGCACTATCTGTGTATATAGATTCCCAAAAACCAAGCCAAAAATGTGTTTTTAGTCTATATTTTTGGTCAAACATGATCATAGTTTCTTTTTTAATATTTTTATAGAATTAAAAGGTGATGTATTGACAGTATAAAACAATTTTATACTGTCATTCGTTTACAAATCATTGTTTGTATGAATTTTAAAATAATTATTGTAAAAGTTAACAAATTTATTTGTGATTAGATGATAGTGTAAAACCATTTTACTTAGTTAATGCATAATTCTTTTTCTCATCTCTATATGATCAATCTAGTTCTTGAATTTTAAAGAACATGTGGATTTAGTACTTTCTTGCTAAGAATGCATCATGTTTATAAAAGTCTTCAGAGATTAAATTTACGTATTTTTTTAGAGTTTTAAAGATCAAATTTACATATGATATGGTCCTTGGTTATATCTTACCATAAACATAAAAGTTAAATTTTTCTCAAAAAAATAAGTTGTAGTTTTGGTAATTAATGAACGGACAGCCTTTCATATGGGCTCTTTTTTTCCAGGAACATAGCTATTTCATCCCACCAAGAAGGGAAAAATCAACTGTGTTTTTTCACGGTAATTTGAGTTAACATTTTGCAACTATTTTGAAATTTGGAAACAAAATATTTAGCTATATTGTCTTGCATTACAATGTGATACATTTACAAAATATTTTGAACTCCCAAGAATTTTTTTCCCTAACATCGACAAATTTTAATCAATAGTGACTGACCATTGTTTCTGTTACTAGAATTAGTCTCAAGTTCACCACAATTACAGTTGAAAACAAGAAACGAAAGAACGTAGCACATACAAGTAGTTTACGTGATTCAATTTTCCCCCCTTATACTTTTTAAAATGGCCATAGGGAATCCATTATCCTTGACTTGAAGATTATGAATATATGTTTGTGTGTTTGTGTATAAGTTGCAGTGAAGTTTAACAACAAAATTTCACTTTCCAACACATGCATGAAATATGATGTTATCAAATGGCATGCCACCCTTTATTGTAGGGTGTTTGTCACGTTGAAAGACTACTTCAAAATTAAAAATTGAAAAGTTAGTTGAAGTTAGAAAAAATAATTGAAAGCTGAAAGGTTACTTATAAATATTTGATAAAATTAACTAAAAATTATAAAATAATAAATAAGATCATGATTAACCATTAAATCAACAATAAAATATTTATAACATATTTTAATAATATAAATAATTACATATTTAAATAATAAATTATTATAATTATATATTTAAATTATAAATTACTATAATTACATTAATAAAATAAGAAAATTAGTAAAAATAATAAATTAATTAATGAAAGATAAAATTGTAAAAAAAAAATCAACTAATAACTGAAAATAGAAGTTTTTTGAAAAAACGAGTAACTCCTAAAAAACTTAGATTTTTGTTATTTAAACTAAAAAAAACCATTTCAAATAACTAAAATAGCAAACACAGTTCAGTACTAGAGATGTCTGGTAAGAAAGAGTGGTGATTGTATCAATTAAGAAGAATGATTTTCAACCAAAATTTTCTATGTTCCTATAAAATCGGTTCAATATATTCATATGAACATATTGCATTGCACTTAAATAATTCAATTTAAAGTAAAAGCCATATACAACCTGGGAATAGAACACTCAAGTGGTCTCTATCAAAGAAAAATTCATGGGCAAATAACAGATTCATACTTTTCTACAAAGTAATTTTCTGCAGGATTTGCTCAAAACATGCATCTCACTCTTTCAGTAGCTTAATGGACATTAAGTAATTACAAAATATAAGAAATTCTACTCAGTTTCCTCTCCTTCATCTGCTCCAAAATCCAACCCAGAAATTGTCATCTTTCCTATGTTAACTGCAATTGTTCAAACCATCAAATAAAACACACGGAGAATGCAAGGGATGAGAAGTTGATATTATATTGAACATTTTAAACTATAATCTTTGTGCTTAAACTCAAGCATGCATAAAGCTCCATCCAAATAAAAACTGAAAGGAAATTGCTACTTCCCTATAACTTGTAAAACTTAACATCATCAATGATTCATCATGTATTGGTGATGAATTCAGCCAAAAGTTTTTCAATACAAATGCTTCAGAATGAAGTGGTATTGAAAGTTACAAAAAGCACTTCTCGATATTCAAAATGGTAATTTAGTGGTTCAAAAGAATGCATGATTCTCTGAAAAAGAATGTGTCTGGATGTGAGTACATGCCATAGCTTGGCAATCAAAATACAATAATCAAACATAGCTGCATCTGGAACCTGCTACTCAGGCCTCAAATTTTCAGGTTTAATCAATTAATAGTCAAAAGTATAAGTACTATGATGCTGGTTTATTTTAGCAAGAGTAATTCCAAGAACAATGTCTTAGGGTTAGGTGCAGATTGCAAAGAATGATAAAATCCTGGTCCCTTGATACACACCTCCACTTCTTTGAAAATGTATGAAAAGGATAACAGGCCATAACAGGGAAATAGCAAAGAAAAGCATCATAAATGTAAAAAGATCTCGCAATTGTGTAATGATAGTATCACTAGCATGGGTAATTTAGAACATATTGTAAATCAAATCAAAAGGAATTCTTCAGATATATGACAAAAAATGCAGATAAAAGAAGTTCAGCATAGCACTACCAAAACTTCTCCATCAAACTGAAAGCAAAGCAAATAATTACCCATGGAGGTAGAATGTGGAAAGTAAGCATCACACATTCACTTACCAACAGCATCCATCCCAGCTAATTTTGGCATGAACTTCCTGATGTGGTCTTCAGCTGCTTTCTCAGCTTTCAGTGTCTCGCACTCAAATGAAACTGAGATTTTTTGCCTCCCATCCTTCTGTTCAATCATACCTTTTATATCCTTATCCCAACTGTTCAAAGGTGATTGAAAATAATAAATTGAGTGTTTCTATGTCATCCATCCACATGTGGTGCTCATCAAAAATAAAAAAATGAAGAAAAAAGAAAACGAATGAGAACTTCATTTTGAGAGGAGAAATAATGTCCTGAAACAAACTAATTTGTAAAAACCAGTCAACTGAAGTCCAAGAATCAGAGATATATACGAGAAAATTTAATCTGACACAGGCATTTATTGAAAGATTACTTATATCAAATATAGGTTAAAATAAATAATTAGTCTCTATGGTTTTTGGCAGATTTTAATTTTGATTCTTATAGGATTTTTTTGGATATTGGTCCCTGTAGTTTCATTCATTTGGACTGTGGTCTCTTGGAACCAATACCTTAATAATTGCAAACCATAAGGAAAAATCCTTCACCGAAAATCGTGTTTTCTGTTTATAATGAGCATTACACTGATTAAGAATCAAATAAAATCATAAAGCTGAAGTGAGTGCTAAAAAATAAATTATACAGGAATATCATATGTAGAACACTACCCATGAGCATGATCAATACTATGGAACCGAGCAGCATCATGGCCTTTGCACTCCACAACAGTGGCTTGTTCTTTCTTTGTCTATTTTATGAAAACCAAATGTGAATAAAGTATACAAGGGACAGGAAAGATAAACAAAACAAAAGACACAATTACTACATTGAAATCTGTGATCGTGAGTTTGATGAGGCGATAATCCTCACCCCTACTGCATTCCCTTTCACATTCCAATTCTTTTATCACGAAAAAAGATGGAAAAAAGAAACATACATAAGTAATTACTACATGAATATAATTGAGTATAGAAAAAAGTTGTATAAAAGCCTTGGCTTGGCTCACATAGGACCATGAGCAAGTAGCCAACATGTTAAAGATAAATCAACAAGCAAAGAACTAATGTACTAAAGGATATTGACTACCCTCACATGCTGGTAGTTTGTAGCTACAATCTTAACTGAAAGGCTACCAAGAAGGCAAGAAGTTAAACTTGTTCATGAATTTAATTATAGCCTATAGGTCATCTAACATGGGAGGCCTACGGGAATAATTTGGTAGTTGTGTTGTTACTTGTTAGTACCTTGTACCCCAAATGCCTAAAGACCATTTGGGAGGAATCATTTTCATATCGTAATCTCTCATTCTATATGAGAATGGAATCTAAAAGGCCATAATAGTGCAACTGACGAGAAAGCTATACCTGAACCTATTTTTCTGGCAATAGTGCAATATAAAACAATGGTTTTTCTCAAACCACTAGCTTTATTTCAGAGATACTAACATTGACAACTCCCCTAACCCCTCAAGTAAAATGGTAGAACAAAGAACTCATTTTCTATCTTCACTCAAAAGCTACATGCATCACAATCATTTACCTAAGCAATCTCAGAACTTCAAAAATTGAGCTGAAAATAACCTCTAGCTTAAAATAATCATTCAATCTCCATAAGGTAAGACTCCTTTATGAATCAATCCTCGAATGAAAAACACAAATAGTCCCTATAAGAGAGTACAGGACTAAAAGTAAAGTTTTTTAAGAATTAAAACTTCAGCAACATAGTAACAACATGAACCACCAATGTGCACTAATAAAAGCTTATAAAAACTAAAACTTGAGACTTTTTTTCGTATAGGAACTGATCCTATATGAATGTCACATACAGGGAACAAATGATAATTTTAACCTAATCTACAAGGGACAAAGGAAAGGGATTTTTTTATTTTTTCTGCAGAAAACAGATATACCAGTGCCACAAAGGCCATAGCAAATAGAATGTGGAAGGTGGATGAAGTGTCCTGAGATAGAACCACATGGCAACAATGCTATTGATGCTACTCCTTCCATCATCTCCTCCACATTCCCCTCTTCTTTCTCCTCTGCCCCAAAATCTGACCCAAGAGAAAGCAAAAAATAAAAATGAAAATGAAAATGGGTAAGTGAAAAAAAAAATGGAAAAGCAAAGTAAAGCACAAAGTTTCAATTTTTAACACTTCAATTGCGTAGGATGAAGAAAAAAAGAAAAGAAGAAAAAAAAAAAAAACTGACCCATGTGTGTGTGTGAGAGAATGAAGAGTGGTTCAGTTTTGCGACACAGCAAACTGCAAAAGGAAGAAACACTGAGAAGAAGGAGCAGAGGATGAACCGCAAGGTTGGTAGCAACTATAAAGTGCATTTTTTTATTTAAAGTTACCAATTTTTAGTTCTATCATTCTACCCTTTAACATATGCATTGTGCATAATACAATTTATTTATATAACTAAAATTTATAGTAAATAAATATTTTCAAATATAATTAAAATTTTAAAAAATAAATATTTTTAAACTTATAATTATATTTTATATTTATGATACATAATGTATATTATAGGTTATTTTAAAAATATTTAAGTTAGAAGAAAATATATTAAAACTAAGAGAATAATAAGTATATTAACATTAATCATAATTCAGAATACTACTATCCAATCACAATTTTATTAAAAATGGTGTGACACTCAGTGTAAACATATCGATATATATAAATTATTTTCTAAATCCAATATATTAAAAAAATATAAATTTATAATATGTGTAGTCTCTGTGATAAGTAAAACAATTTAACTTTATAATATTATTAAACAATTTTATTTAAATTTTATAAATATTTTTACAGAAATAAATTAGAAATTAATACATAAAGTAACAGTTTTGAGTAGATTTTATTATTATTTTTTATTCTTTATTATAAATAAAACTATTTAAATTTATAAATTATTAAATAAATGAATTTATTTTTATAAATATTTTAATAAAATAATTATAAAGTGTTATTGATATTAATAGTCCTAAACATAATTTAATTTTTCATAAATAATATTTGCAATTTCTAACATAACTAAAAGTATTAAATTTATGATATTATTAAATATTATATTTAAATTATTTTTTGGTATAATATTTAAATAAAAAACCATAAAGTAATTACATTAAATTTATAAATTTAATGGTTTTGAACACTCCTGTAAATATATTTGTACTCTCTATATTAACTAATTAAATTATTTTTTATATAAATATTTAAAAATTATAAAGTAATTACATTAAATAATAAATTAACGATCTTGAGTTTTGTCTCCTGTTAAAAAAATATATGTAATTTCTATACTAACTAAACCTATTTTAATTTATCATATAATATAAGTAATTATATTTAAATTATTTTTGTATAACTATTTCAATAAAAATAAATTGTAAACTAATGATCTTCAAAAATTATTGTAGATATGTTATCTTTATATTATTTTTAAATTTTGAAATATAAGAGAAAGATAAATGATATGTTTTTCAAAATTTGAAATTGGGAAGAAATTACATTTGTTTTCAAAATTTGAAATAGGAGAAAAATATTTTATTTTCTCTCGTTTTGTTTTCAAAATTCTATTATTTATGTTTTGATATTTTGAAATATGTGAGAAAGGTAAATGCAATAGTTTTCAAATTTTTTAATAGGGAAAAATTCAATGAATTGTTATTTTTGTTTTCAAATTTTAAAAATAGGGGTTAAAAAGTAAATGTAACTGTGCTTGTTAAATTTTCAAATAGGAAAAAAACCATGCTCAAATTACCTAAAAGTTTGGACAGTATGAAAATTTTAAATTAGGTAGAAATGTAATATCTATAAAACTATTGTTTTATTACATAGAAGATGAATTTTGAAATAGGAGAGAGAATAAATGTTAATGTGTTATATTTTAAAATTTTGAAATAAATGAGTAACTATATTTTGTTTTTAAATTTTGAAATTGAAAAAAATACTATCTTTTTTCTCATTTTTGACATGTTTTTTATTTTAAAACAGGGAAGAAAGGTAATTTTTTTTTAAAATTTTGTAATAGGGGAGAATCCTTGCTATTTTGTTTTAATTTTGAAATAAGGGGGAAAAATAAATGCTACTATTGTTTTAAATTTTGAAATAAGAAAGAAAAATAACTATATTTTTAAAATTAAAATAAAATGCTCAAATTAGCTACAATTTTGGACACAATTAAAGTTTTAAATCAAAATAAAAAAAAAATAACATCCATATATACTATTATTTTATTATATAGATTTTAGAATTCATTTAACCGGGGGTTACATGAACATTTGGAAGTCAAGAATTAAAGACGAGAATGCCTTGGATTTTTAAAAAATTCAAACCAAAATTAATTCAAACTAAATTAAAAAGGAAATCATACCTTTGTTAAAATTGATTTGGATTTTATGTGAACCGGTTTGATTTAAAAACCAGTTTCAAAACTAATTTTTGAAACATTAAATTAGTTTTAAACTCCTCCTAAAACTTGATTTGTTTTTTTAAAGTCAATAATCTAAATATTGGTTAATTTTAAAAGAACAAGGAGGAAATTTTCCATATATATTTTTTTATAAATTAACTTTGTGATTTGGATTTTTAATTTAGTTTTCAAAATTGTTTAGGGCAAGTATAAACTCAGGACCCTTAACCATTTAACAGAAAATACGGCTCTAAGTTAAAAAGATTTTCTATTAAAGTAACACATAATATATTATATATAATTTATAATTATATATCTAAGCATCTAAGCATTTAATATCTAAATATTTTGAAACTTGGTTCATCATTAGTCAAGCAAAGACTTTTTGTCATTGAATGCTAAACTGCATGGTATTATTTGTAAATCAAACTCTTTAATGACTTTACATCTTTTGGACCAGCATAATATTTCTCTCTGTTCTCATGCTTCTATATTGACAAGACTAACAACTTCAAAATTTTTGACTAAAATCTTTCCTTTACACATGTTTACAGAAAAAGGAAACCAGTGTGCTAACTAGCTAGCTAGACAAGAATCTTTCTCTTCTCCCTCATTGCTGACCTTTGATAATTAATTACTTCAAACATAAAATAACAAATATAATATATACCAATTCATTTAGTTCAAATATATGATTTAATAAGTAATTCATTAACCCAATTCATTAATTCAGTTTAATAAGATTCAGGACTAATCCAATTTTAATAACATTAATTATAATGAATATTTTCTAATAATTTTTTTATAATTATATTATGAGTTTAATTAGTCCATACTGTTAATCTAAGGTTTTACACCAACCTCTAATCATAGTTTTTCATTGACTCTATCCATATAAATATATACTACTTTTTTGTGTAT
Source organism: Psophocarpus tetragonolobus (assembly GCA_037954015.1). Lineage (NCBI taxonomy): Eukaryota > Viridiplantae > Streptophyta > Magnoliopsida > Fabales > Fabaceae > Psophocarpus > Psophocarpus tetragonolobus. Next base: position 27,499,659 of record CM075696.1, on the reverse strand, counting down.
ACTAATTAGACTCTTATATTATTCTGTTTGCGGAGAAATCAGTTGGTGTAAAACTGCTCAATAATGTCGGTGTTCATCCTTCACAAAACCAGTTTGCTGACTTAAATATATCTGGCAAAATTCTTGCTTCTAATGTTTATGTCTCGGCCAAGTCCCATCCCTTCATTTTTTAAATTAATTTATCAACAATTTCTTAAACTCAGATTAGCAGAAGTTATCTCTCCTCCTATAAGTATATTTTTCTTAAAATTTAAACACTTGACATGAATAGTCTTTTTTCTAATTTTAATTTTAAATAAAATGAGGAAAAATATATAAATTAAAGATAATAATTACCATGAAAATAAATTGCAGAAATTATTCACCAAAAAGAAATTACAGCAACACAAAAAACTTGATCCTAATTCATCCACGGACCACACACTACAAGTATGGATAAGAAATGAATCATTGCTGCTTTACATTACAAGTTATTTTCAGAAAACCAACGTTTCTCAAGCATGGTATTTGTATTGACCAATAAGTAATTATATGAAGAACTATAAGCTACGAACAGGATCAGAGTTGTAGCTTATAAAAAAAAAACAGGATTAGAGTTGCATTAGTATAACTTCTCATGTTATTTTCTCTTCAAAGAAAAAAAAAAAGAGAGAGAGAGAGCTATACTCTAAATTTACTGCGAAACCTAACACGTGGAGAAGCAAGGAGCAGTGGCATGCATTCACAGGATCTGTGGAAAGCCTTCCCTGCTGTCTTTAACTCGACTGGATTTTAAATCAGCTTCAATCCTCCTAAAAACTAGCTTCTGCTGGGGAAGCTGACCATTGGCAAGTACTGTAACTTCTGTGTCTACTAAAATTGTGTCTTCATCCTTCAACTCTCCTCTAAGAATACCCTTGGCAAGTTCATTCTCCACATTTTGCTGAATCACTCGCTTGACTGGCCTAGCACCATAGTTTGGATCATACCCCAAACTTCCAAGAAGTTGGATTGCAGCTTCTGTCACTTGGATTTTCATCTTGCGATCTGCAATTCTCTTCTGCACACGTTCCAACTGTAATAGTTGTAAGAAGTGAGTCTTGTGATCTCACATTGAAATAACATATAACAATTCCCAGAATTCTCTCAGTTTTATCATCAATATGCACACAAGTAATACTTTTTTTTGGATAAAATATGTTTTTAATACGTTCTTACATTTTACATTTACCAAAACTGTATATGGTTTTAGTCCCTCTTGAGAGACTAAACACGTATAAATTTTTGTAGATACAAAAACTGAATTTTGAGATATTGAAAGATTAAGAACATATTTTACCCTTCTTTCCTTTTTCGGTGTGTGGAGAATGGACTTCATAAATGTATATCTATTAGTGAGGGAAAAATTACCTGCAACCTGACAATACTACTTATTTGGTCGCGGTCTAGAGGACGGAAAACAATATACTCATCAACTCTATTCATGAACTCTGGGCGAAAGATGGATCTTGCAGCATCCATTACCCGCTGCTTTATGGTTTCATATGCTGAATCTTTGGGCACAGTGTCCTCATCTGTGTTGAGAATGTACTGTGATCCAACATTTGAGGTCATAATGATGACTGTGTTCGTAAAACTTACAGTCCGACCCTGCGAATCAGTTACTCTTCCGTCATCCAAGATTTGAAGGAATACATTGAAAACATCTGAGTGTGCCTTCTCAATCTCATCAAACAAAATGACAGCATAAGGTCTGCGGCGAACAGTCTCTGTAAGTTGCCCTCCCTCTTCATACCCAACATATCCAGGTGGAGCCCCTATCAGTCTAGAAACTGTATGTTTTTCCATGTACTCACTCATGTCAATACGTACAAGTGCTTCTTCTGTGTTGAACAAATAAGAAGCAAGGGCCTTGGCTAGCTCGGTCTTTCCTACACCTGTTGGTCCCATAAACATGAAGCTGGCGATTGGGCGATGGGGATCCGAAAGACCTGCTCTTGAACGCTGGATAGCCTCAGCTACTGCCTTAACAGCAGGATCTTGACCTATTACACGTTTATGAAGTTCTTCCTCTAAATGCAGCAACTTCTCTCTCTCTGATTGTTGAAGTTTTGAAATGGGGATACCAGTCCACTTGCTTACAATTTCAGCAATATCATTTCCAGTAACTTCTTCTCTCAACATAGATTTGCCAGAGTTCATATATTCATGTAACTCCTTCTCTGCACTTTCAAGTTGCTTTTGCAAGGAGTTTAGACTGCCATACTTCAATTCAGCAGCACGATTAAGATCATACTCTCGCTCCGCCTGTTGAATCTCAAGATTTACCCTGTCTATCTGCATGCATATACAAGCATTGGAAATTATCAGAATCAGATTTTAAATTTCCAATTTCCAAATAACATAAAATAATTTTTTTGGGTGCAAGTAAACTTCCAAGGTCAATGCTAATTCAAATAAACCCATACATGTGCACTAGTTCAATGTGATTAAACCCCGCAAAAAGCTGTCTTCTAAAAGTTTACTTATTTATTATAAATTTTTAATGCATCTTTAGCAAAAAATAATAAAACTCTGATAACATACCTCCTCTTTAATTGACTGCAGACGAGTCATTACAGACTTTTCATGCTCCCATTGCCCAGTTAATTCATCTTGTTTCTCTTTTAAGAGAGAGAGTTCTGTCTCAAGTCGATTCAACCTATCTTTAGAAGCCCTGTCTGTGTCATTCATGAGAGACAGTCTCTCCATCTCCAGTTTCAAGACAGACCGATTAATCTCATCAAGTGCAGTAGGTTTTGAAGTAATTTCCATTTTTAGTTTAGCAGCAGCTTCATCAACCAGATCAATAGCTGCAATTTAAAAGTAGCTAGCAATTAGCGCTTTGTGAGCATTACTTATACCAGTTCACACAAACACACATGTAACACAGTAACAGTTTAACATTTTTGCTTAAAATTATAGGATTTTTTATTTTTCAAAAAGAAGGTAAAAAAGATACTTAATAGTTGATATTGACTTGATGTTCTGAGATGTAAAAGACTAGTAAACACAAAAGACAGCATTAACCTATAAAGCGCTAATATGAGATACTTTAAGATATTCTAAGCTATAATACCAAATTATGACATACTTTTCAAAATATCTGAAACTTTTAACAAAACAAATTCAAAAATCAATAAAATATAAAAATTAAAAAGAGAATATGCAGGTTTGTAGCTATATATAACCATTCAAATGCAATACATAGAAAATGAGTTATACTATGGGCACATGAAAGCTCCCAACAGTGGGAAGTGCTATACATCTTTAAAGATCTTTACAAAACAGTTTCAATAAACATTATAATTTACTCCTCAGACACAGTATGTTTCTCTTAGCATTGGGATTTTGCACAACAAACAAATTCTGCTTTAACAATCATTGTGAGTGTAAAACTCCAGTTATAAATAATTTTGAAAGTTACTAGTGTTTACTGTAGTTAGTTTAGCTCTAGTTAGTGGAACTGTCTTAGTCACAGTTAAAACTAACTTGTAACTGAGCTCTATGGTATAAATATATCTCTGTAAACAGACTCGACTCAGTGCCTTTGTATCATATCAGTTTCATAATAAATCAAAGTTAGTTTTTTCTCTACAATCATCTATTTAGATGATTATTGAATTTCATAAACTATCAACTGCATTTTCATACCACATGCTTCAATCAGTCATAGAATATTCAACTCCAGAATCCAAGCATCATTCTTTTAAAACTTCATAACAAAATATAAATCAGGAAAAATGCTAACGAATTTTCTTAATTGTAAGTAATATATTATATACCTTTATCAGGCAAAAACCTCCCACTTATGTATCGATCTGAGAGAATTGCAGCATCTACAAGGGCGCTGTCAGAAATGCGAACTCCATGATGTAGCTCATATCTTTCCCGCAGTCCCCTTAGTATTGAAATGGTATCCTCAACAGAAGGTTGGTCAACATAAACTTGCTGGAAACGACGCTCAAGTGCGGGGTCTTTCTCAATATACTTTCGATACTCATCTAATGTTGTTGCACCAATACATCGCAGCTCTCCCCGGCCAAGCATAGGCTTTAAGAGATTACCAGCATCCATAGCACCATTTGTAGCACCTAATATATGATTGATATAATTACAACGAAATTCAACATCCAAATGTTAATTTCAGATTGCCATTGCCACAAACAATGTTGGCGAAAAAATATGAATTGAAATGTATCATCTTCTCTGACATTGATTGAAGGGTTTTGATATACCAATTATGCATGAGAGAAAGAAAAAGAAAAGTTAGAAGAAATTGAGGAAAGTTGTCTAAACCCTTCAAACTGGTTTTACAATACCAAAAACTCAGCTTTCAAAAGTGGCAAACTCAAACACGTTACCTGCCCCAACAACTGTATGGATTTCATCAATGAAAAGGATAGTCTGACCATCAGATTCCGTTACTTCTTTGAGAACAGCTTTCAGTCTATCCTCAAATTCTCCCCGGTACTTTGCTCCAGCAATAAGTGCACCCATATCAAGGGATATAAGCTGAAAAGAGACAAGATTTTCAGATCAATTTTACAACTTGTGACAAAAAAACGGAGCACAAAATGAGATAAATATTACATTCTTATAAAATATATCAAAATTAATTGAAGGGTAGAATTTGTACAGTTATTGTACTAATACCACATTCTCATCTCACCCTTTTTCTTCCCATTTACAACTTATCAATAATATTAGAAATTTAGATTAGCCAAAATATTGGATAAAGCACATACCTTTCGATTCATCAAAGCTTGGGGAACATCTCCTTGAACAATTCTTTGAGCAAGCCTGTTTGCAAAGCAGTGTTTGGTCAATAACGTTTGACCTATAATGAATACTATCAAAAGCATCCAAATAAAGTACAAACATTCAACTGACTCATCTTCTAACAAAATTATGAGAAAAACAAGGACCTCTGGTTCAGCAAAAATGTTTCAATGGCTTCAATCTCCATACTAAATACAGAGCATGTTTTCAGATTTCAAATCACTTCAGCTGACCTGATGTGGTTACAACCTACTGTTGATGATGCAGTAGTATTTGCAATAACATCACTCTTCAATTGTGGTTTGAATTCACAAGAAAAACCACAATGGCCATAACATTACTTCTTTTTTTAAACAAAATAATATTTCACGATTGTAAACATGGAAAAATGCCACAGTCCACATCGCAGTTGCCACTACAATGGCTGCAATTACAGTAACTGCAACCTCAATATAAATGGATCATGGTATACCATATTGATTACATTGATTCTTGCATTGGTTTTAGTATAATAGAAGAAAGAGGAATAAATTGTTATTTTTAACAATGGGTTACCTCTTACACCCAATTCCTAGTTTTAAGGAACTTTTCTTTCAAAAGCAGAAGAGAAAACTATCATATTAAATTAGGTCAATCTCCTAAACTTGCTACTTTTATGAAACATCTATTTTGAAATATTATAATTTCATACAGAATGTAATATTTGAAATAATTATCATTTATTTCTTAAAAATATTAACGAAAAAATTCTACTAACACGTGCAGATAATTTTTATATTTTCTTTCACACCATCACAGGTGCCATTCTTGTATGTATGAAACAGGTAACACATGCAATTCAGGTGAGGTAACAGATAAAAGTGGCAGCATTTAAAAGTTAATAATAAAAAATTAACAGTAAAAAACTAAAAAATAGGAAACACAAATCACACTTGAGAGGACAACATAAGCACTTACCCTTCAGAGATTGCAGTCTTTCCAACACCAGGCTCCCCAATTAGAACAGGATTATTCTTCGTTCTCCTAGAGAGAATCTGAATGCACCTGCGTATTTCATCATCTCTTCCTATGACTGGGTCAAGTTTTCCTGCTTTAGCCATTGCTGTCAAATCTTTCCCATACTTCTCCAAGGCTTCATACTTTCCTTCAGGATCTATATATAACAAATTTAAATTGAGGTTTAAGAAGAATCACAAGATATTTATAATAAAATAAAATTTGAGTACAGTTACTAATAGCCCATGGACAACTCAAAGCACTGCCTGAATCCTTTGATTCTAGCACGATCCAGGGCGATTAAGGGTCTCTTTACTTTGAGAAAACTCTTTCTGTATACATTTTCTGTCTGCACGTTTAGTTACAAAATTGTCACTTTGTTCTAAATTTGTTTTCTATTTTAGAAGATTTGTACAGAAAACCAAAAAAACTGTTTCACTGAGTCCTGTACAACAAATCTTTGAAAACAAAGGTGCAGTTTTGTTATTAAAAGTGAACAGAAAATGAAAATAGAAGTGAACAGGACCTAAAGTATTTTAATAGCAGACAATTAATTAATTCCTGCCCCTAAAACAAAAGAAGGTAGCAAGGGGAAAACAAAATGACAGCAACATAATATGCATTATAATTATAAAAAACAGACTGATAGTAAATGACCTTGGTCAATAACTGACTGACGTCCCCTTATGGACTCTATGGCAGATTTTAGAGCCTGTTGAGATATTTGAAAATCTCTAAATAATGTCTTCCCAAATCGTTTATCTTGGGCATAACTAAGAACCAAATGCTCAACTGACACAAATGAGTCTCCATATTCTTTCTTCAAGTCCCTGGACCTTTGAATTAATGCCTCCAAATCACGCCCCAACATTGAACCAGCTGATTCCCCAATAACCTAACATAATTGTACAAGAGTTTAACAACCAGGTTCTTGAACAACAGACATGGCTAGTAGATTTTTCAACCAGCTAAAAATATACAAGTGTATTTACAGGCATGTCAAAAGGTACAATGAGTACCCATGCATTTACTCCATTTCATTTGCATAGGTTCAAAGCAATATATTTAAATAGTGAATTTCAGAATTAAACTCATTACAGATTATATATTAATACAAAGAACAGTTATAAAGGTCCACAGTTTGACAAATACTGGATTTGAATGAACTGCAGCAAACAACTGTACGTCAGTGATATTATCAACATCAATATAATAAATAAGTCATTTCAGCACAGAACCAGTGGTGAAAATCTCTGTAATTATAGACTAGTCATACAATCATATGGAATTCACCCACGCAAAATGATATTATTTGAATAAAGGAAAAGTGTTAAGGGTTCAAATTGTATATCAGTATATCACCATATATTAACTGTTTGATCAAAATTAGTTTTGCATTTTATTCCTGTCCTCTGCAATTTTCACTTTGGATGGGAGAAGAACACTTCATAAACCATGCAGATAAGTCAGACTGTAATCACATATTTGGTAGTGCTACATTAGTTTCACGATTCATCTTATTATTATGTCATTATAAAAACAAAACTAAATGGCTATTACTTTCATTTCAAGTTTCTGTTGTCAAGCTTGCATTTCAGTTAGAAAAAATTGTTGATACAATTTCTATTTAGATCTTAATTCTGAAGGAAAAGTGCAACCATAATCTAAGTTGCAACTAAAATCAATATAATCCCATACGTAAAATAAATACCAATAAGAGGAAGTCAGACTACAATAACAAGCTAAAGACATAACTATGAGCACCAAAGCATATATTCAAAGGATTGCAGATTATTTGTTGATCACCTTGGGTTGCCGCTGAATGTGCTTATCAGTAGCTTCTAGAAGCCGAGTATTATCTACCCCAACCTTAGAAAAGATCCGGCGAGCAAGTCCGTTCTTTTGCTCTAACAAAGCTTTCATCAAGTGCTCAGTTTCCACAATCTGATGCTTGTTCTCCTTAGCCACTTCTGGTGCTGAGACAATCGCTTGCCATGCCATTTCTGTGAATTCCTGTTGTGTAATCTGCCATTGCATCAAAAGCCAATATCAGCCACTACATCTCCAAAACTCCAACTAGACGCGATTACCATAACAGGCTACCCAAAATCACAAACAATTCAGATTGCCATAATCAATATGAATTGAGATGTGCTAAGTTAAGCCAAGTCAGATCCCCTCACATAGTTAATATCAAGCTTTACATTAATTAAAGCTCATAAAACTATTACAATAAAATGTACTTTTCTGTATATGCTTACTTACACGTAATTTAGCACTGTGGAAACAAAATTCAGACCCAAAACAAATCCAATATTAATGTATTTAATTAAATTCTTCCCATAACATGCAAAAACTCAACCTGCAACGGCCAATCTTTAACTCATTAGATAGGAACCCATAATAATAGCTAAAAAGCACAGCTGTGGAGCAACTTCTAGAAAAACATAACACATATCAAGACTATAATACCACAAATAAAATTAATATTGAAAATTAACTAAACCACAAAAATCAAATCCAAAGAGAGAACAAATGTTTCAGAAATAAACCATAACAGTCTCATAATTTATCTAATCACCACATATTTTTCCCATCTTCAAACAGAAGTTTAAAAACATTAAATGTTTTTAATCAAACAAAAAATGCTCATTTTTAGTCCAAAAATATCATCACTTGTTCATTTCCCGATTCTGAAAATGTCTTAGGCGTAGTTCATGCAACAAAGAGAAAACATATTTAGCACATAATTAATATTTAACACATTAATCTCAACCTCTAAAAATAAATTAAAACGATCGTGTATAATAATGGATAATTGTTATGATTATGAACATTACTCTTCCACTTGAAGAAGTTGCGCAGCGAACAGAGAACTGAGAAGAGTTTCTCGGCGTTCTCGAAGACCCATTTGGAAAAGCTTCTCTTTTCTTCAATGTTAGCGGATTCAAACTCTTCAGGCAAGTGGGGTTCGTCGGGAAGCGAAAGGAGACGCGAAACGGCGCGAAACGGGTGTCGTTTCTGTTGCTGCAAATTGGAGCGGAGGGGCGAAGGGTGAGGCCGGAAAACGACGTCGCAGATGCCATCGCCGGCGAGGAATTTTCCGGCGAGGTTGATGCTGTAGTGTGGAGATGAAGGTTAAGTTGTTATGTGCACAGTGCGCCACCACCGTTCACAAAAATAACAAAATGGGTCCGTTTAGATATTGTTGTTATTATTATAACAAATTCATTCTCTGTCTTCTCTTCTTAGTTACATTTAGTATTTTCAGTTCAAAACTATAAAAAATCTGTTACATTTCAGCCGTTATTTTTTAGAAATAAAAAAAAAATAAAAATAGAAGAAATCATTGTTATTAATAGTTAGCTTAGAGCGAACACAAGGGACAAGGGATGTAGTTAAGTTGACATATTATGTTAAATTTGTAGAGAAAATTAAATTCCAAACCAAATGATTATAGTGTTAATAATATCTAATCATTATTATTGAAAATAAATACTAAAACAGAAATGAGTTCGGAATAACGTATTTAGAGAATTTGAATAATATATGGTAAACTTTTTTTAAAATTGGAAGAGTAGTTGCATGGTTACTCTTATAAGTCTTTTTTTTTTCTTTTTTTAAGAATTAGGAAAATACAATAAAACAAAAAAAAAATATATTCTTATACATCCTTTATCCTTTATACGATTAATCATTCATCTATTATAATTAATATATTATTTATAAGTTAAATGAAAATTCAAAATATATTACGGAGAAATAAAATATATTATATATAACTTAGTACATGTTATGTATGTTAGAGTGCACAAATATTTTGTATAAGTAAATTTACTACTAGGACATAAATAGTATTATATTATAACCAATATCTTATATTTCTAATACTATTTATCGTAGTCTCCTAAAAAAATATTATTTATTTTATTATAACTTATTGATTCTTTTTATCTTTTATCAATTGTGTTGTCTGTTTTTTTTATATATATATTCTAATTCTATATATCCTCACTCATGAGTCAGATATCTCAAACATATATAAAAATAGCTAAAAATAAAAAATCTCACAATTAAGTATAAACTTCAATTAAAAAATAATTAAGTCTTATAACTTGAAATTCTATCCAAATATAATTTCTTTTAAATCCTATCAAAGAATAATTAAGCCTTATAACTTGATTTGACTTATTTTCTGTTCTAAAGGTGTTACGTGTCTCAATCCACACCATTCAAATCTTTTAAAATGAATCTAAGTAATTTAAACAACTTCCTCTTCCAAATTGTTGTGTGTTTTTTTAATTCTTTTTTTGTTTTTCTCCTCCTTTATTTATTGTTCTCCATTTATATTTATTAATATACATGAATTTGAATTAAAATTTTAAAATATTTTTTATAAAAATATATTTAAGTATTTAAATATATTTAAAAATATATAAAAGATTTTGTTGATTATAATTTGAAAGGAGAAAAAAGGGGAAAAAATTACAGAAAAACGGACAGCAGTTTGAAAGAAAAAAATGTTTAAATTGTAATAATTACTTTGATTCATGTTTACAAATCTAAAACTCTTTATATAGTTGATTATAATTTGTTGGAAATTATCAATGCTAGTAGATTCAACTTGTCATTCTCTCTTAATTATTTATAATAGAGTCTAAAAAACATATTAAAAATCATTTATTCTAAATCTCTCAAAAAATTTTCTAACATTCCCCTTCTAAACACCTTTTTGGAAGTATCAAAGAAAAAAATATTTAATATAGAATGATTAAGTTATGACTAAGATTCTTTTTAAAAAAAAAAGTTATAACTAAGATAAATAAAAAAGTATAAGCTATTGTTTATTTAATTTTAAAATATTACACTTTATTTACTAGTAGTAAATATATATGGATTTTTGTAATAAAAAATATATGCATTTTTAGGCGGATTTGAGCTTTTGTCCGTGCATTTTACATGTGAATTTTAATGTTTAAATTTTATAATTATAATTAACTATGTTAAAAATTAAAAAAAATATATGATTAAAATTATAATGAATAAAAATCAAGATATGAATTATATAAAGAACATAACAAATATTTGTATGGAAAGATGAAAACTTCACATATAAGTATATTAGTATATAATTATATACAATTAGTCATTAAATATATTATTTACGATAAATACTTACATATATATATATATATATAATATAAAAAGTGAAGTTTTTATTTATTCTCTAAAATTAACTTTATCGATTAATTTAATTTTGGACATTTAAAAAGTAAAAGTAAAATTAATACGCCATTAATTTTAATGTACAAACATGAAATTGATTCTTAATAATTTAATTAGTATTTCTCAAATTCATAAATTTAAATTGTTATCCACCTGAAATTTAAAAATATATAAGAAAATTTGAAAAAAGACAAATAAATAAATAGAGTTATAACTTTTTAAAACCTGTTGAAAATAAACTAATAAATAATAAAATCTTTAGAAAAGAATATAATATATAAATTTATATGACAAAATAAATATTAAAATCAATTTTTAATATTGAGTTATAACTTTTTAAAATATAAAAAAAGTAAGCCATAATAAACTTTGTTATTTCCATTAAAGAAAAAAAAAATGAAAAAGCATTTTATGATATTCCAGTCACTGTTGCCTCAAATTAAAGCACATTTTCTAGGAGCATTTTGTAGCAAGGTGAAGCACAAGAATAAATTTGCAGTTCATTTCAATCAGCATTTTTACCAAATGAAAAATGAGGCAACAACTAGATGCTGAGACCAGCCAGGAAAAAAAAAATCTATAAAAGAAAAATCATGAAACAACTGTTTTCTCTTCACATTCCCAAAAGCTTTTTCCTTGTAGTAGTCATGATGAGGCATGCAACCAAAGAGGTATGAGGAAATATTTTGAAAGCCATAGATTACATTTAAAATGAATAAAAATAAAACAGTAACTTTTAACCACCTAAATAGATGACATGTGCTATTCAATCTGGACTCTACAATATCACACAAACACATTTGTTCAGCTTTGCTTCATTTGCTTCTTTCTTCTCTGTTTCAAGGAAAAAGACCAATGTCAATAAAGGTTAAGATAAAGCACCAAAATAAATGAACTCACCTTTATATTTAGAACCTTTTTGGATAAACAACTTAATTAAAGGCTCATTGAACAAGTGCTAACATAATAACATATAAGCCCTTATTATAAATTGTTTACACAATTAAAGAGGAATTTGAATTAACTGCCTCAATATAAGTTGTGAACATATCATAAGCTATTTTTATAAGCTCTCCCAAATACTTGCATCAGTACTTTTACCATAGGATAAGTCAAAATAAATTTTAAGTAAATTCTTCTAAATGGACCCTTTTAGATTCAAGTAATTTACTTAGTTTTTACTAATAATTTTGCAGTTGGTCTAAAGTAAACTACTATCAATGTTTCAAGCAAAGTGTTTTTCTAATGAAGTTCACTCACAATTTGAAAAGAATATGTTTAGCTACAATCAATGAAAAGAACTTGAACTCTTATTCCAGTCATATTTTAAAGAACATTTTAATGTGTTTATTTATACAAGTAAAACAGACTATTGGCATGCCATTAAAATAAATAGTATTTTTAATAATACTAAACCTTTCTCCACAGAAGGTGGTTGCACAACCACAAGCATTGTTGTAACTCCACCAGGTACATCACACAATGGACTCTGACATTCTCCCACAGTTCTGTTGTTCTCCAATATTTTCCCGGCACTAATTAACATCAAATCTTTTACAGTTCTTGGTCCGGACTCCTTATCTTCAAAACAGAAACACATTTAAAGATATCATATATATCCAAAACTTTATGTGATGATGACAAGAACAATCTCCAGTTATCATCACATTTCGGTGAATGCATGTGATTTATATGGATATGGCACTGCTAAGCTTAGCTGTCTGTAATATGTGAACACATGAAAAACCACATGGCATGAACCCTTAGCTACAAACATACTGGAGAAAAATTAGTCAAATTACAAAGGAATTAAAACCACCTTAATTTTTCTTTTAAATTCAGCTATTGTTTTCATAAAATACTATGAATAAAAAATGGTCGTTGTAAGGAAGAACAAGCAGACACAAGATGCAATAAGAGAAATCCAGATAAGGAGTTTTAAGTTTAAGACTACTCACTCAGAGACATGTAGCAATTATATATTTATATGACACTTCCTTTCCATGAAATTTACAAAGACCTAAGGAGTGTCTTTCTATGAGCAAATGTCTTGGTAATGCGATTAATGCAAACTCTCATAAGGAGTTATAAGATGACCTACTGATTGTAAAGGGAGAAGAGGAAGGAAGAAGTTTCAGGTTTAAACTCCCTCCGTTGACAAAACTAACAAATAACATTTGCTCTATAAAAAAATAAAAGTACAACACAAAGACATGTTCAACAACATACATGAGCACAATAACCTGCAGGACAACATATCTCTGACATGCGTTGAAAGTCACAAGATTACATTAAATAGAAAATTTATGTCTTTGTTTAATCAATTTAGCTCATTCTTTGCTCGCGGTTCTCATCACAAGGCATGAACTATATGCATAGAGCATGATCACAAGCATGATCTGCACTCAAACTTCAAAAATAGTAATGATATACTTACATGAATCATGATTTCTATTACATCACTTAATCCAACCACCAGACTTACTTAATGTGCAGTACTAAGTTCATTATAACAAACAGGAAAAAGCCACCAGAAAAGATAACAAACAGGATCAGTATAACACTTTCTGACATTAACATCTTAGTGTTAGATTATTAGTAGAAGGAACAAAAGAGATTCCTATAAAGAAAGAAGACACACAACTAACCTTCTGGCCATTGAGCAAGAACACTTTCTTTCAGTGTTGCAATGCTAGTAGCAGCAGCATAACTTTTGGGGCCAATATCCGAACCATCACTCAACCGAAACTTGATCTCTAACTGATCTTGGCTCCCGGCCATACTCAGAGAATAAGAAACTCACGAAATTAAGAAGTCAAAATAGCTTTAACCTGAAGAGGATGAAAATTTCAGTGAATCACTTCAAGTGAGTGACAACCATGAGCAAAGAAAAATAAATCGAATTATTCTGCCAAATTTGACACAAAGAAAAATCATTAGTCCTCTCTCCTCTCAAATGAAACTCAATACCCAAATAGTATTCAAAATCTCAAGTTGGCAAATAAGATAACCATGGAAAAAACTATGAAGAGGCTAGAAATGTTTATATTAAAATCAAAGGCATAAGAATATGAATAGAGAGTAATAAAGAATAAAGGAACTGGTTCGGTCCTAATAAAAAAATAAACACAAAAAGATGATTGAATCCAACGAACAAGTAATACTTAAAGGGAAATATCATAACAGAATTCAACACACTGACAAAGGAATCTTTCTAAAACAGATAAAGGCAAAAGCAAATCCATACTCAAGAGGGTATTTGTTTAATCACAGAACCATCTTCAACACCCAACAGGGCCAGCTGCAAAACAAGCAAGAATTCCAAAAGGATAAAAAGAAAAGAAAAAAACTTTGTTGGTTTTTCTCAATAGGGTCAATCACTGATCTGGGTGGCAATTGTGTGAATCAGAGAAATTGAATGAAAACAAAAAAGGAGATGGAGATCACAACAAAGGAACCATGAAACGGGGTTGCAAGAAAAGGGTGTTTAGGAGTTTTCAATTGTTGGAATCTCCTTGATCAATTAACGTGTGGAAATGGAGGAACATGTTATTCTCATTCATCGCAATAGGGTCAACTTTTTGGCTGAATTTCGGTGTCAGAAACTGTTCAGATGGCTCCATCAAACAACATGTGTGTGTATGTCACTCGCACATTCTTAACTTCTTCGAACTTACCATCCTTTTTCCTACCGTCTCAAATGCAATAATAACGTTACGTTAAATCAAAACTAACATGAATTCTTTAGATCGATACGAGGTTAAAGAAAAACTTTTCTAAATATATTACAAATTTTTATAAGGAGTGATTTAATTTTTACATTTACCCTCCATTATAAATCCAGCTGTTAAGTATTGTTTATTCCACACAACTCACACTAATTTTCTTATCTAAGTATGTGATAGCATTTTAAATTTTAATGATCATATATGTCAAATATTAGAAAATTAAATATTAATAGGCATGTTAATCTTATTCTGAATATTTACTTATATTTTGAAATATATATAACATTAAAATAAAATTGATTGATTAATATTAACTAGTTTTAAATTATATACTTGAAATATCGCAAAACTTGTATACAAGGAAATGAATATATAGTGAGAGAATCTTTTCTATATGAGAATGAAAGAACAAATACCAACCTTAATTTAACAATAAATAATTAAGACTAAAATTAGTAAGTCAAATTATTTTTGAAAAATTCATTGCCTTTTTTAAGTGAGATTGAATTATGCAACTGTACATAAATGTCACATGATCATTTGAAATAATCCATTGACTTTTTTTAAAAAAGATCGTATGACTTATATATACGTGAATTAAGCTTCATAAATCAAAATGATCCAAATTTACTGCTTTATTCCTCTACTCTCACTTAAAAAGACTCTCTCCTTGAATAATATTTCTCATTAAGTTTATATAAAAAATTTACTAAATAATCATATATATATATAATTTGATTAGGTTTATACAAAATTTTCTTGTAAAACAGTTTTAATTATTTTTTCCTAGAAAATATTTTGTTTCCAATATTTCAATTCAATAAAAACGTACTATTTGATTATATTTCCTTAATAAGAGCTAGAAGTCTAGAATCTGTCCAAAAAAAAAGATAGAAGCCTAGAGGTATACTTTTTTTTTTGCAATTTTGGTAAAAACAATATTTTTTATTAAAACTAAAAAAAATATTGAAATCTATAAAATATAACTAGTAGTCAAGTTCCACCATTTTGTCATATTGAAGTATTACGTAAGTGAAAGAGAAAAACAGAAACCAATTTAAACTCCTCGTGGCCATTAAAATGGTTTACAATGAGACACATCAACAACCTTAGCAGCCAAAATTATTGTCCATTGTGTGATGTAGGTGTCATTCAAATTGTAAACTTGATGTGCTAACAAAACGTTCCAAGGAATTAGTCTCTATCTATTGAAAGCTGATAGCAAAATTCAGAAACAACCATATATACGTAGGACCTCAACTTAGAATATGCTAATGATTTTTGGTGAATTAATTAATTCAAACAAAATGGTGCATCTACCATTTGATAAAATTATTTTTTAATCAACAGTTCAGTTTTATATTTAATTAATCAAATATATATCTTTAATCAGCAGTACGTAGAAATTACTGAAGTAGAGTAGTACTTACAGGGTAAACGTGTGGGAGATGGTTGCGGGATACCTGCAAATAACATTCCTATACTGTTCTTATATACAGTTAAAATGATAGTAGTGAATAAATGGTAATTAGGATGATTTTGGGCCTCGTTGAGATGACCAGTTTTAGTGAATAAATGTTAACTAGGATGAATTTGTCTCTAATAAATGGTAACAAGAGTGATAAATAAAGAGTTTTTATCTAAATTGATTTTATACTGAATAACTGTTAGTTTTTTTTAAGTAGAAGATTTTAACACACGCTTCTCCTTTCTTTAATTCTTACATGCATTTTGTCACTATACTAATTATAAGTTGTGTTTTATGAACAAAAGTTGTAAATGCTTAGTGAGTTGTTGGATGGAAATTTATGGGTGTTTTGATGACTAATATATACTAATATAGATACTAACTAATCAAAGAATATATCTATAATTTGGAGTGATTCATCACCCATACATACACTACTTAATTAGTTCATTTGAGCTTGAACCATAAGTTTTAGCATTCTTTTTAATTCTTGAAAGTTTAACCATTCTTTAAAAATGGAGTATTTGTAGCACACTAGTCAAAACTAATTAAAAAAGTAAAACTTGTAAAATAAAAAGTGAGATTCATAAAAAAGTTATAGTTTCTAATAAATTTTGACTAATGATTGAGTACGTAAAAAAAAAGTGTTAACATTTATCTCTTCCTAATGTGTAAAAGATTTGGCTGTTCCACATAGCTTCACAACTAGTTGGCACTTGTTAATTTTTAATCATGCAATGAAATTACTTGTCAACTAACATGAGTAAAAAAAATGTGAAAAAAGGGTCATCATGACATGGTAGGTCCATTCTTTGATTTTAAACGTCTTAAAAAAAGAAAGATAAGATCCTCCACGCACTTTGAAGGGATCATTATTCATTAAGGTCGAATAGTTGTAAATGGAATTCACGTCATCACCAACTTGGCAAAATCCTTCTTTCAGATTCTTCTTTTCTATATTTTATAATTCCTTTTCATTTGGTTAATACTAAATGTACTTTAAAGTTAACAGTCTCATGATCATGTAGAATCTCATTACCATTGGTACTTTTGGACTTACGTGAACAAGGGGAAATAAATTAACCTTAGTCATCTCTTCAAAATCCTTCCATATAAATCATGCTATCAATTTACTATTGAAAGTACTTGTTGAAAAATAATATTGAAAGTACTAACAGATAGGATTTTCTTACACAAAAAAGTAAAAGAAAACATAGAAGTGATCCAATAAAGAGAAACGAAATAAAACAGAAGAAAGTGCAAGAAAGATTAAGATAATGTATAAAAAAGGCCAACTGATTTTGGCAATGGTCCTACGATTAACAAATGATGATTGAAATCCTCAAGAAGAAATTAGTTATAAATTTTGAGTATTAAACAACTAAATATACATTAAGTCTATTCAGTACAAATGGTTTGGTACATGAGAATAATTCCTTAGACACTAAAATCCAGACAAGCATCAAGCAAAGTCAGAATATATGCATATAAATAACTTGTGCAATTTAAATATAATAAATTCGCTTTCATAAGAAAATCTTTTCACTTTTATTCCCTTAAGATTGATCCTAATATAACTTAAGAAAAAAAAATTCTATTACAACAAAGTTTGTATTTATTTGAGTTTAATTGACATGTACAATGAATAGAAAATTTTTTATACTATCAACAAAATATTTTTGGCATTTTAAAATAAGGACTACAAAAGTTAATAAATTTTAACATACATTACCATTTGTGATCTGACTTGTTAACCGGGTAATTTTTTTTTTTAATTCTCTGCATATATTACTGGTTTTATTTATTTTGTCTGTTTGTTTTATAATATTTTATAGTATCAACTTTGTAATGCATGGGGCGTAAAGACAAAGAACATAGTCACTATAAGAATTGCAAATTTGCAAGAATGGAGGAGGAAAAAAGAATCATCTGCACATTTTCAATGTCTGGTAATCGTACACAACGAATAACAATATATAGATATATCCTACAGACAGTTCCCCAATTCCATGGACCTGTAACAAAGCAATATCATGAACTAGCTCCTACAATTCACCATCACGATATCAAATTCAATAGGGTGAATGTAAAAATTGGTGCTAACAAAAATTAACAAACTAAAAAATGATGGGGGAAAATACTGCACTAGTGGGGGAATCTCACAAGTCCCAATTGAACTATCCTAGCAGTTGTGTTTTCAATAACAAACTAGTTTGATGACACAGGCGCATACCCTTTTGTATCTTCAGCATTCAGTTTATTCTCCAACATTTCACTAAGGAATTTTTTATATAGTATCCCCACAAAAGACCAATAATAGTATCCTTTCACCAACCAAAAATATAGGACGTGTTTGTATCACAAGACTGTTGATTTTCATGGCCATGCCAAGATGGCAACTGTGTGCAAAAATGTAGGGGGTGGCACCAAATCCACCCACCATGTCCTCATCACTTTGCCCTCTCAACCAATTCTATATTGATTCCTCAAATTCATCTTGAAGAAAATCTCAAGCCGCAAAAATGTAGATGAAACCTGTATTTACTGGTCCCTTTCGTAGTATGCATGCACTGTTGTTTCAAACCATAGTGCATCTCATGGCAGACTATGAATCCAAGATGTGACAGTTCCTAACAAAATCATTTGTATAATTGACATACTTGCTCCAAAATGGCCTAAGATGATCAAAGCCAATTTGCAACCATGGTTTTGACTGGCCGTTGTAATGAATAACAGCAGCCTTCTTCACACTCTCAACATCAGTTTTGTTCTGATAACCCAAGCCAAGCATGTGCCAAGAGGGGTCAATTGGGTAAACATGACCTTTGAATGCAATCAAAGCAGGGGGCAGAGTTCCTAGCTTCCACATTGTCAGGTTTGACTTCAGATTCTGAAATACAAAATAACACAAATTAAACTAAAGGTTACATCTGTTCTCATACAACCACCTAATACATACATAATTACCTACACATACATATACAAACACATAAACATATACATATATGTATATACATGTACAAACTTTTATGTACATACACATACATATGGAGAGTAAACCAAATTTATCCTTGAAGTATTAACCTTTTTTCTAAGTGATTCCTGAAGTACTGAAAAACTACTTAGGTGGTAGCGGAAATGTTAGAAACTCTGTTAAGTAGTCCCTCTAATATTTAATAAAAAAAAACCCATCAAATTGGTCCCTAAACATTATTGAAATGCATCAACTTCAGGATTATAGTGATGAATATTCAATATTTCAGGGACTAATAGGGATTACTTAGGAGAGACAGTAATAGTTTGAAGACGAAATCGATGGTTTATTTAACACATATATGCATGTACTATTTATGCATGTAAGTGACCATTTGAGTCAGCACCACAACATTAATTTAGAATTCTGAATTTGCTAGAAGTTTAAATTATTGACAAATGGATAGAACTAATTGAATAAATGGACTGTATTAGTTTGAGTATATATGGACGTTACCTCTTTCAGCCAGGTATGATATGTGTTTCTTATTTTGGTTGTTCTCCATACACGTAGATCAAATACATTCATCCCATAAGCCCAAGCACACTCATCAGGGTCCAAATACTGTGCAACTAGGGGATGGGAAAAATTGAAGTAGTTCCTAAAATGCTTAGACATTACCCAATCGTCGTCGCCTCTGCAAGTTTCCACAGCTCCATTAACTTTTCCATTCAGATCAATTTCCCAAAGAGGAGACAAGTCACGTTGAACCACAATATCATCATCCAGAAAAACCACCTTGTCAAGGTTTGGGAAAAGCTGTTCAACACACATTAGGCAAACATAATCAGCACAAATATACTATAAGAGAAGGAAACTTGTCTCCAACATAAAATGTTCTTTTGCTCAAATTGGTTCTTGTTATTGGTATATAAGTGCTAATGAAAGCAATACAAATACTCCATAGTATGAATTATCTATTTGAAGCAGCATCAATATCTGCTACCGTGGGGGGAAGCATACCTCCATTCATTTCATGCTATATGTTTCTTTTATAAATTACCCTCACTTTGTAAAACAATTTGGGCCAAGGGTTTTACTTGAAATAGTTCAACATAATTCTGCATCTTTTAAATCATAGCTTTTAAGTTCTCTTTATAATTCCTGAGAATTCAGAGATTCAGTAATGACAAGTCACTTTTGTAACTACAAATAAAGTTAAGAAGCATTTATGAGCTTAAAATGCAGAACTTAAAAATAAATATTCAACTTGGAGTGAGCCAGTATAGAAGCTATGTTCTAAGTTCTTAGGCCGATCATTCATTTCAAGGTTATCCACTCACTGTATACTATAAAAATAAAATCACATACAATATAACATTCTTCGCCAAACCTAATAAAATGCATTATTCCCAGTTTGTGAATTACCTCCGGTAAGTAAATGCGGAGATGGTTGAGTAAAGATATATACTTTGGACTTCTAGCTTGCAATTTTGAGGCAAATTTTTGCGGATTGGTATCCTTGGTTTCAGATAGATGATTCCCATGGTAGTAATTCCTGATCCCATTTTGATTTTCTACAGCTTCAAGTACTGGAACATTTTCTCTTGTCAACCAATCAAACTGGTGAATGCCTCTAACTTCAACTATAGCAGGTGTGATGGGATTTAGCGCAAACCATGAGTGCATTCCAGCATAAGTTTTTTTGTCAGTGATAACATGGAAGACTATATTCTCAGGTTTCTGAGATGACTGCACAGTAGAAGTAACAACTACCGAAGCAGCCAATATGTTATCAGTTGAAACAATAAAATGATGGTAAGAGTTGTCAGACAGAATAGGTAGTAACTCTGGAGGAGGCAGTTGTTTGCGTGCATGGGCATTTGACGAATATTCATCAGTCAAACGCAAAGACAGACAATGAAGCCCTTTAGGGACTGAACTAGCTGCAAAGTGTTTATTCATCAGCTCTGAAAATTTAGATTCTCTGATTTCTCTCTCAAATTTCTCCATCTGTTAAAAGAAACATTGCCGTGTAGCAAAGATCAATATAATTATCATCTAGCATCCCTATTAAAACAGGAACTGAAATATCTATTACAATTAATGTGACAATGCTATGGGATAATAATAACTAAAAACATGAACCTGTATACCCTAAGTTATACCATTAGTCTTGCATATACACAATAATTTCTCAAACTCCCTAGGATAAAACAATAATTATCATTCATGAGTAATTAGGGTTGTAAACCAAAATCAAGATGAAAACTATAATGGTGCAAAATACTACTAATATATGTTTGAGACGAGAGTATGAAGACCTTAAAAAATACTACCAAGTACCAACTACAGACAAATAAGCTTTAAAGATTCAATAGCTCTACATAAATGAATCAAAATATGTTTAAACAAAGAAATGGAAAAAGATAATAAAAACATAAAACTGAGAACTTTCAAGTGCAAAAAAAGGAAAATAGAATGATTTAGATAAGATTTAATATGAATCACAAGGTGTCAGCTATATAAGCAAGTATCAAGTAGAAGTAAACAGATAAAGGCTAAAAGATGAGTCAAAGACAACAAAAATATGAGCAGTTTGAGGAAAGAACATTGCATTCTTCAAATTTATAATTGTAATCTGTCAACTTCGTAATACTAATTGGACTTTTTATTTAAAATAGTTAGTGATTTCTTTAGACTTCCTGAATTATATAAATAAAGTGAAATTTCAGATAAGTGAAACCACCATGGTATGTGCCTGTTTTGGTTAAGAATGAAATTTGCACCTTTTTAGTCACTATTCCAAAAGATCACTACAAGGAAGAAGCAATTTTGCATTTGGCCAATCATCCAATACATACTTTTATTATTGTTTTATTTATATGATGACTTATGATTGTTTGTCGGTCATTACAAAAGAAGTACATAATAAACCTCGCACTACCATAATCAAACAGTACTATTTGTTGTATGGCATATTAAAAACTCTTTCCAGTTTCCTAAAATTCACAGAGCAGAATGTTGAAAGTTAGCAAGAACAATCATCATACTATAATGGAATCAAAGTATCAAACTAAAAAATTTAATTTCACTGAAGAAGATTACCAAAATCATGAGGTATATCATGATACAAGCAATCTACATAACCTTGGAGAGTTCCTGATTGACTTCACTATGAGATAGCATGAAAGTAATAAGCAGGTGACCAAGAATAATTGTTTTTATTTTTATTAAGCGTGGTTCTTTATTTTGATAGCTCTATCATAAGATAGAAATTCATATGATAAAGCTATCAAAATAAACCAATTTCTATTTTATATCTTCCCGGAGTATCTACGGGGAGTCAGAGTATAAAACTTTGAGAAAAGCACTTATACATTGTCAGCGTAAATAATTTTACACTTGCATTCAATTAGAATTCACAGCCTTTTATTTATGGTAAGTTTGTTGACTTTAGCTATTAATACTTTAAAAGTCATGTAAATGAAGGATTGTGATTGAATATTAGTGTAAAACTTTTTTACATTTGTAGTGTTATTTAAGTGTTAAACTCTAAAACTTTTTTATGACATGCAAAATAAGGCACATAACTAAGCAAAGAAACAAACTAATTTCAAAAGATCCTTTTAATGCCTCAATTAATAAAATATAGTGAAGTTTGTGCTGAGACATTAGTTTTGCATGACAAAAAATTGTAGTTGCAAACAAAGGATCATCTAAGATTAAATGCTAAACATTACAATAATGATACAAGCAAAAGGTCATACACATATCACACATAACAGTCAGTATAAAGTATAAACATGGCACACAAGTAGAGATTTAGTCCTGTAAGTGAATGGGTAAAATTTAGGGGATAAAATACAGTTATAATTGTTTACTAGAATACCTTAACACTAATTTTCTAATCAATGGTTATAGATGCACTTTATTCTCTAAAGTTTATCCCCCTCCCTTTAGAGGAGTTAAATCCCAAAACAAGACTTCGCCATCAGCTTGCTGATTCAAATAAATATACAAAAAGGAAGAAAATATACAGATGTCAAAAGCTGAACTGAATCATTGTATCAGCGGACATTGTTTTTGTGGTAAAAATTTTCTAGCCACCATTCATATATAGCAGATCAGTTATCCCATCCTCAACCTTTTGATATTCAGATATCAGTAATACATTAAATGTGTGTGTTTCAGTTTAAGTCAGGCATTATAACTTAGATCTGAAAACATCAATAGAATTCAATTTCAGAGAACCCTTTCCCTACTTAATACCAATTAATATAAAGAAATACATGATGGATAGTTTATGCAAGCGTAACAAGCAACTTACCATTCCCCTTAACATGAATGCAAATGTTTTCGCATCATATTGATTGCTCTTCATATCAGAAACCAGTTGATCAAATGAATCCGGCAGTTTTAGAGAAGATGGAATTTCCCCGGTCTTTACTTCGTTAAGAATCTTGTAAAAATCTCTAACTAGTCTCTGCAGCACCAGTACAGTCATCACAAAAAGGGTTCAGATATAGCTATTTAGCCAAAACTTTAGAAGATATAATTACATAATAAAAAATACATTTGAAGTAACATAAAAATTATATACCGCTGAATCATCAACCCTACCAAGAAGCTTCGGTCCCAACCGCCTACCTAAACAATCTGGAGCAAAAAGACCAAGCAGCCATTCAAGGATCAAAAACAGATAAAAGGTGATACATAAAATGCACAAAACAATAGAACTTTCAGAACCTAATACAGGTAACATAACAAAAGAAAAATACAAACACACGAACGAGATGATGTTTCAAAATTATAGAGAGAGATCTATGAAAACTTCCATCCACAATTGATAAAAGCAGAACCAAGCTTTGTAAAGACAGGGAACTCAAAGAACACAAACATTAGCAGGATTTAATTAACTTATGATAGCATGGTAATTTTCCAACGGTGAAATCACATAGCACGAAATACTTTGTCAAATGAAAGAATTGAGTAATCAACACAACATGGTACAAATTTTGGCAATGCATGTCAGGAAAACATCATCATCTAATCCAGAGTTCAAGTGCAGTAAAGCTACGCAAATGATTGTGAAACACTTAAATTGACCAGTCACACTTGAGATTCTGAAATGATGGCAAATGCTAGAGTGGTCTATCCTACAAAGAAAAAACTTTGACAACCATGAGGACAACAATCTAAAATTGCAATAAAACAATTCCAGCCCCTTCTAACAGATGAACATAGATTTTACCGCAGCACTGAAATCAAGATCCATATTAGACCAACAAACAAGAACATACCAATCCAATTTATTCAAAATCCAAACACATCCACACAACAACAAAAGCCTTATCAAGAATCCTAGCAGGTCGGTCACATGGATCACACAATTCAGTTAAATTCGGTTGAAGAAAAAAATAGAAATACATATTCACAATGTAACCCATATGAATAAAAAAAAAAAGGCTTACTAGATATCCCACAAGAGGTGAGTTAGGATGCAAGAGTCACACATTATAATTTAGTTCTAAAGAGCAAAGACCAAACACTAATATACACACAATGTACCCAAATGAACAAATAAAAGCCTTATAAGATATCCCATCATATCATTTAAGATTAGACACAATTAAAGACTCAAAAATGGAATGAAGAGAAAATGAAGAATTGGAAGCAGTACCAAAAGAGGAGCACTTGTTGACACCTTCAAGGGTAACAAGAGCAGTGAGAATGAAGACAAAAGGCAACAAGAAAGCGAGGATGAGAATGGTGTGGAAGAGGGTTCGATAGGAAATGTGGCAAGCTGCGACCTTGATCTTCATCAAGTCAATAAATCCATTGTTGCTCGATATCGTGATGCTTCTCATGCTAGGCGAGAAGTGAAGCTGCATCGTCGTCTATGCTGCCGCACCACCACCGGATCGTTTCCCCCAACAACAACCCTACAACCACCCGAAACCATCTTCATCACCCATGTCCCCACCATCATCAGATCCACGATCCTTCTTCAAGCTTCTCCTCCAACACCGCATTGGAGGTTTCAACCAAATGGGTATTTGATTTTCGCCCAAAGGAATCAACTTTCTTCCGAGTTCTGAAGTTCCACTTCCATGGATCAAGAGCGGTGAGAACAGAACAGAACAGAGACACAGGGCACACAGACAGGCAGAGAGAATGAGAGAGAAAATACGTTTTCTATTTCCGGAAAATTATGAAAAAAAAAATAAAGGAAAGAAAAATATGAAAAGCTTTTGTGAGTCAAAAAACGTGTTGGGTTAGAGAGAGAGTGTATGAGGGAGAGAGGGAGGAGAGAGAATTGTGCGGTGAGTGTTTGACCTTGAGATTAGGAAGCAGGACATGGTTTTTTGCAGTTAATTTTAGGTAGGTCCTATGTTTATGGACAAGTCTTTAAGGATTATGTGGATGACATTCAGAGGAAATGGTGGTTAATTTTAGTTAATCTCTCTTATCTTTGTGTTTGTCATAAACAATGTAAGGCTGAAGTGGAAATGAAATAATCAAAATGGTGTGAAATGAGATAAGAATAATGTTTCTTAAGTATGTAATTAACTAATTAAGATTTTCATCTTCAACTGGTTTAGTGAATATGAAAGAATATACAATGAATTAGTAAATATGGAAGAATATATGAAAATTTCTTTCAAATTCTTTTTTCTTAAACTCTGTCTTTGATTATTTTGGAAGTTTATTAACAATCACCAACTAATATTTCTAAGAATCATTTAACAACAAAGGTAAAGAATTCATCAAACTGGATGAGATATTTAATCTAAATCCTAAAAGAAAGAGCTTGAAAAGAAGAGTTTTTGAAAGAATTTCCTATCCATCTTTTTAATCAAATATGTTAATTCTTGAAATGGATGTTTAATCTTAAAATATTTTTTTCAAACTATAAGAATTCTCTGCTAAACAATATTATTTGAGTTTTTTTTTTTTTTTATAATTCACAGTATTATTTGAGCTCAAAATTCTCATTCTAGATGTTTAATGTAATTATATATCTAAAATTTCAACTCAAAACTTTTTATTAAACTAAAATTACCTTGTATTAGGTGATCCATTCTATATGTTTGGGAAAAAAAAATTAGTTTCTGAATCCCAGCTAAAATTAACCTGAACTCACAAAAAAATGGAAAAAGTGCTATTTTTCTTTAGCAGAATTCTATATATAGAGATGTAATAGCATAAAAGGACCTATATACATGTCATAGTTTCTAGATAATCCTAGAACTAGAAAAGGTTTTGAAGGGGGCTATGCATTTACACCAAATTTTGTTGTAAGAGGAAAGGCATGGAAGAGGAATGTAAGAGGGAGAATTAAGCTTGTATAAGCCTATCATAAAAGAATAAAGTGGAGTGTGTATGGTAACATTATAGAGTGAGATTTTTTAACTAAAAACTCTAGTGCATTGGATAAAGATGAATTGCTTAGCTGCACTGACACATCTGTACCAAATTTAGGTGTATATTCCTATATCAATAGGGATAAAATTGAAGAGTAGGAGACCATATATAAACCTATCAAAATCAAACTAAGCACTAGCATTTGGTTGCAAGGTGGGTATTTCTTTTTCATAACTAAAACTTGATGCATATATAATAAATATACCCTCATAAATATAAAATGGTAGCTCCACAGGCCACGTCTAAACCATATCTAGGCATGTTTTCTTGTTTGATAATTGATGGATATTTAAAAGAAAAAAGGAGGAGTGAAAGCTTGTATAATAAACCTATCACAGAAGATAAACAAAAATGAAAAAAAAATAAAAATAAAACCTGAAGTGTTTGCAACTGAGAATAATCTGAAAAGGAGGGAATGATTAGGTTCTTCCTCGTTAGAATACAATTAGATAGAAGAGTAACTTACAATTTTATAGTAATGCAGCAACAGTGTATTTGATTAAAATCTATCCCACATGTCTATAAATTATTGGTTGAATATTAAATTAAGAAAACAAAACCCATTACAAAAATCAAAGGCAGTTTAAGTAGAAAAAGTTTTTAAAATGTTCATTTTTAGAAGCATTCTTTTTTTTATAGTAAAGTGTTTGTAGTGGATTTATTTTGGCATTGGTAAAATGAAGAAAATTGGAGCCTTCATGAAAGTCTTAGGAAGCCAAATTAGTTTGGTAAAGGGCCTCTTTGTGATATATTTGTGTAATTAAAACAATTTGAAACTATTAATAAGTCTTGGGAAGCCAAATTAGTTTGGTAAAAGACCTCTTTGTGATATATATGTGTAATTAAAATAATTTCAAACTATTAATAATCAATTACAATTTATATATGTTTTTTAGATAGTTATTATAAAATTAACAAAATTACTATAAATTTGTATATAGATTGTAATGTAAAATCTGTTATTCTGTCAGTAAACATGACCATTTTCTCATTAAATAAATAGTTAAGTTAAAACTATTTACATAGCTTGTACATTTGCAAGTGTTATGAATCTAAAAAATGTTGAATCACTGCTTCTGAACCATTAAATTAGTTTGATGCACAAACAGGATATACTGTAGTCCATGTGTTTAAATAAATTTATTTTTAGTTTTAATACTCTGTTTATAAAGTATTACTTTTGTACAAAAATTATTAATACAAACAGATTAAAAGTATTAATTAATAGTGTAAAATATTAATATATTTAGTCTAAAATATCCTTATTCAACACTGAAAGTTAGTGTGATTTTTTTGTTCAAATGTTTTATAAATAGGTTGCAAGTGTAATACTCCTCTCATCAAACTCAAATCTAATTTTTTAAAATAAAAAGGAAACAATAGAAACATCAATAACTTAGGATTGAGGTGGTGTTAGGATTTATAGAAAAAAAATTATAAGAAAATATATCACTAGTCAATACAAATTGTTCAGCATCAATTGAACAATTCCACCTGCCAGCAGTTTGAGACTACATCCAAATTTCACAAAAAATGTGGGCTAAAAAAATACCAATCTTATTAGAAGGAAAACTCAATATTCATTGCTGAAGAAATCAAAAGAAGGGAGCTGTGAGGAACCTGCCTTTGACAATTGTTTGGTCTAGGAAACCAAGCTAGCACCTTGGAAATTATTAACTATTTGTGTATGAAAAATATGCAGTTTAATTATAGAAAAAAGTGACCAAGGTGTAGCATTACTGGTAGAATTGTTCTTTAAATATGTAGTAAGGAGTTCTATTTCTGACAAAGGCGTGTGGAGAAATTTCTCTCGAAGAGATCAACTCTTTAAATAGATGTTCTTCTTACAAGGAATTAGTCTTGAATTTTTTAACTATATCTAAAAAAGTACTTATACACAAAGTGGAGTAGCTCTACCCATTTCAACCAGAAAATGTATGAAATTTTTTAAATTTATTTTATTTTGTACTTAAAATGTATAGTAGCTAGCTATAAATGCTCCCTTTTAAACATTAAAAAAAATTCTTTCTGAAAAACAAAATAAGTTAATTTAAATATATACTGCTCTATACATTTATGTTTTTGCTTCCAAACTGATTTTATTGGGGCCATTGTCATGGTTCAACTCTGCAATGAAACATGTAGTAAGGACCACCGTGAAGAATTTGTTCCCCTCATCATGAAGCCAAGTTATGCTGTGGGGCCATAAAGGGTGATGAGACTGAGAGCTGAGGCTTGGTTCCTCTGACATGTGAAAATTCCTAATTGCTTAAGACCAGAGCAAGCTCTTCAACTCTCCTTTCCCCCTACCTAAACAGAATAAACACAGCATTTTTTTTATATAATATCTTTGTTAATTTTTGCAAATTTTTAATTTTGATTTACTTCAAAATAACATTTGTTAGAACATTTTAGTCTTTATAAAATTACACAAAAATGGTCTTTAATATAATTATGTAACATGCATTTATATAAATCACCTCACATGTTATTTTATTGCATGTTTGATTTTATATTGTAAAAATTGAAATTTTGATATTTTGATTTTGATTTTAGGTTTGATTTAGATCAATTTTGCACGTGTTTGATTTTAGATAAAAAAAATTAACTTAATTAAGTTATTAGTCCTAAAATTTTTTATCCCTAAAAATGAAAATATTTTTTCATCTATGAATTTAGTCAAATTATTCTCTAAAAAATAGTGGAAACTAGAAATTTCAAGAAAAAATTATTTTAATTTTAGAAACAAAAATATAATTTAATCAAAATTTTAGGAACTAAAAGATTAAATAAATAAATAAATTTAAAATTAATTCTGGTGTCTTGATTATAGAAGCAACACTCAATAACTTTTGTGCTAACTTTACTTAATTAATTTAATAAAAATATTCAAAAATAAATTATATCACTTTAAAATTAATTTTGTTAGAATTGATCTATGTATGATCGTTAATTTAGTAAGTCGAAGTACATGTTATATAATTACTGATGTAAATATTATTTTAAAAATAATTCATTTATGAGGGTTAAAACTAATCACTTGTTAAGGATTTAGAAATTTAGAACATAAATTTTTTTATATATGTTGAGAATAAAAGAGTATGTAAACATTTTTACATTAGTGGAGCTAACATGTCCCTACTTATCAATGTAGCAATGGTTCTCTTGTCTTCTGAACTGTACTCGGTGCTTCTGATATGAAGGAAAGAAAAAAAGAATAGTTGCAAAAATGGACTATTTAACATGTCCAACTGGATACAGAATTGTGCATTGTATACTGTGCAGAATAAGATGGGACACTAACCAGTTCACTTGTATCAATTTTTGCAAAAACTTATGTCATGTCTTTACGTGGAACATGCTCCTGCTATTATAAATTTATAATAATGACACTTTGTTTTGTATGAATATCTTTTTCCTGTTTAGTTATTAATAAAGTCGAATGGTGTTTTGTTGTGATATATTCAGCAGACTTCACCAATAGAATAAGGGATTTTTATTGGTTGTTTGTTGTCAGAATAAACTGAAACTATTAAAGAAGAATTATGTCATCCATATAGTTCACTTGATTGATATGGTCATGATAATAACTTCATTTGTGAAACATGCCACATTTATGGTACATAAATTTTAAAATTTTGGACTTCACCCATCACAAAAGCATTGGGCTTTTTATCTTTTTAATTATTTTTTGGTATCAGTTATTCATCTAACTGAGTATGTCATATTGTAGGATACCATAATTTTAATGCTTTATAAAAAAGTATTAGAAGAAAAATTAAAGACATTTAGTATAGCTTTAAACATAAAAAGTATTTAATACTTCATCTAATATCTGGCAAAATTATTCAGATTTTTGTAAGAAGTTTTAGATCCTACTAGCAAGTACCTTAGAGGTATTAAATTAAGAAATAAATAAAAAAAAATGAAATGTGTTTTCAACGTAATGAATATGTTCTTCCTTCCTGTTCTGATGTAAAAAAGAAATATGTTTTTTTATTACATGTTTGCATTTATCATAGAATTATTCCTGACAACAATATTACGCTTAATACTACAGTTTATTGTTAGTATTAGTATAAATAAGTATTATTAATTCACCAAAAAAAAAAAGTATTATTAGTATACCTTGTATTTTATACACTTCAAATCCATTCAATCTGATATGGTTCAGATTTTTCTGTTGGTTGGAAAGTGAGGAAGGTATGGTGGGGAGTGTGGCTAGGACTATATGACTTTTATTGATTCATAGAAATGAGATCACATTCAGAAATGCACCAACAAATATTCAGTAAGTGGTGGATTCAATTAAGTTCATATCTTGGTTGTGGATAAAAGCAAAGATGAAAGGGTGCAAGGCATCCTTCTATAATTGGTTATTGCAACCACGTTTATGCTTACAGCAGTTACACTCCTCATCATTAGATGTTTACTGAATTGAAGAAGATGAACCAGCATAGTGATTTAGTGTGCCTAGCTGCTGCCTGTGAGTCAAATTATGCAAGGATGGGAAGAAATACAAATCTACAACATGGTGGTTCCTCTGGTTAGTTGCATATACATAATTTGAAGAAAGTATGCAAGTGTTGCTGAGTTCTATTTAGTTTTATAAAAAAGGGTAAAGGGGGGGTTATTTTTATATGAATGAAGGTTTATGTTGGTATGAAGGACAAAATTTAATACAATTTCATAGTTAAGTTATTTTCCAATTAGAATTGGGATTTTACCAGAGTTATAACTGAACTTCTAATTACAGACCATTACTAAAAACACTTGTTGTACGCAAGTTTTGTCCTAAAATGGAATAGAGTAGAGAGTATACACTTTATTTTTGTTACAGAAGCTACCCTTTCACTTTATTGCTGCAATGAACCTAGGAAACATTCTTATTCTCTTCAAAGCTCGCATTTAATTTTCTTCCCTCTAGGCTGAACAAAGACCCATTTTTAATTTGGGACTCACCTTTCCTTCTACTGATTAGAACACTGGAACCTCCAACAACAAATATAATTATAAAGTTAACTACCCTTCTAACCGATGCATTTCGTGAAAAAGAGTAGCACTTTTATCTAAGTTTGTTTAAGAAAAACCTCTCTAATCACTTTGTCCCAGTTCATATATGAACGACCACCAGGCCTAGTGTCCTCCTCAGCCTTTTTCTTCAAATCCATAACCTTTTGCCTCATTTTCTTTCCTTTCTCTCCCATCATCAATTCGTTGACCAGATTCTCCACCTCCTCCCTCTTCACATTGATATCAATTTCAATCCCAATGCCCCATTCATTGCAAATATATCTACAATTTGTTGGTTGATCAACAAAAACAGGCCAACACAACATTGGCACACCTGCACAAATGCTTTCAATTGTTGAGTTCCATCCACAATGAGTTAGGAATCCGCCAATTGAAGGGTGGTTCAACACTTGCTCTTGTGGACACCAACTTGCTATTAGACCTCTTTCTGAAGTTTCTTTGACAAACTCAGATGATCGAACCATGGAGCCACCAATGACAAGGTTAGGCCTAATGATCCATAAAAATGGTCTCTTGCTATTGGCCAAACCCCATGCAAACTCTAAAAATTGCTCAGGAGAGATAACTGTGAGGCTACCAAAATTCACATAAACAACAGACTTAGCTTCCTTGGATTCAAGCCATTCAAGACACTGTGTATCTTCCTTCCAAAGATTGGAACCTAGGGATGCC
This sequence comes from Psophocarpus tetragonolobus, assembly GCA_037954015.1. Lineage (NCBI taxonomy): Eukaryota > Viridiplantae > Streptophyta > Magnoliopsida > Fabales > Fabaceae > Psophocarpus > Psophocarpus tetragonolobus. The sequence goes on along the minus strand of CM075696.1, from coordinate 27,467,333 downwards.
AAGTGGCTCTTCTGCAGACTTTGACTTAAAAATGTAGGAAAGGGGCCAATGGGGTAAACAGAAGGGAACATAGAGGAGAGAGCATTCAATACATCACCCTCAAGTTCATCAAAAGTATTAAAAACAATAGCAGAAGCTCTGTGCAAACTATTTGCCACTTCTGTAAGAAATTTTAGCATGAAGTGATTTGGATCTGTTGTCCTTATAAAGTCAGGCAGGTCCTTCAGTCTAAAATTTTTCATACCTGGAATCCAGTCCACTTTTGTTTCCAAATACCCATTTGTCAAACAACTCTCATCTGCAGTGTCAATTACAAAAGCCAATAGTTTCAAGCTCCATATATGAATACATATATACAATTTACAAACTAGGAATTTATGCATTACCAAGTAGCTTTTTTTTTATAGACATTAACAAGTAGCTATTAGTTACAACAAATAAAAAAACAAACCATAATTTTAAATTTTGTTTTGGGAGGACTTTGTTACCTTCAATTATTATTTTAATATACATTAAATGTTTGTTTATAAAACATATGAGTGATTCACAAAAAAAGTGTCCAGTTACAATTTTAACGACAATAATTAGAAAAAAAGATTAAAAGTGAATCAAGAATTAAATTTTCCTTTTTAAATTTCAAATATAAAAAAATAATTTTTGGTGAAACTTTAGGGATAAAATACTTATCTAAAGAAAAAAATTTGATTTTATAGTTTTTAAAAACTAAAAAAGAAAACAACTTTAAATAATTTTATTTTTCAGTTTTATATATTTGTTTTGAAAAATCATAATACAAACAAAATAAATCGTTATTTACTTTTTATTAATGATACTTTTGTAAATATAAATAATTTTTTCATTTTCATATTTTCAAAATAATTTTTAAATAACATTTACTAAATAAATTTTTTTCTTCAAACAAATAATTCTCAAAAACTATTTCTTAAAACTAAAAAATAAATCAAACAAATCTCATACTAGGTATTTAGTTAGTCTTATCTAATGGATACTATGATCATTAATTGCTAGCATCACTATGCATGTACTACAGTAAAGAAGTAGCTTAAATTAATACCTTTGAGTGGTATGAGCCCTTTATCCAATAGAGCAGGAAAGTGCAGAAAAGACAAGAAGGAACATGCACTAGCTGGTTGAAATAGAACAATAGGGAGTCCAAGTTGTTCAGCAGCTTGTATGGTAAAAGTCATGGAACATTCAGAAACCAAGCAGGTAACCGGGGGAACAAGACCCTTAGTGGCAGAATCATTAAGTCTTGCAAGAAGGTCACAGAAGTGAGGAAGCAAGTGCTCTCTTATTGATTCAATAAGAGAGTAAAAGTCCTGAGCAACATCAGCATCACCATGTCCATCTGGGAGGATCTCAAAGCAAAAGTCTTGGAAGCCATCCAAGGCATTGGGACCCCTCGAGTTAAGCAAGCATTTGTGATTGTGTTCAGTGTTGACAAAGGTTATATGGAAGCCTCTGAGGTGAAGCAACTTAGCTAGTTGGAACAATGGGTTGATGTGGCCTTGAAATGGTAATGGAGTCAACACAACATGCGGCTTTCTTGTTGCAGAGTAACTCATCTCCAAAATTTCTCTTACGTGGTGTCAACAGTGTCGTACGTGGCTGAGATACAATAAGGGGTAACCACATTATACTTTTTAGTAGGTACACATGTGCAAATTATGTTCTCTCTTAGACATGCACATCCTCATCCATCCACATATCAATACAATCTTTCCTTCTTGGTTTCACACTTATTTTCACTCCTTTTGTTGGTATGTGATTCTTAACCTTTTTGAGTTGTTTTAGGGAGTTTCTTAAGTGAACCTTACACTATGTGAAGAGTAAAGTAATTTAGTAAAAATAAAAAGTTACAGTAACCAAATTTGATATTGAAAAGTTATCTAGGAATAATAATTTTGGGTTGTGAAGGATAAAGCTATCTTGATTCAACAATGTTGTGAAGAGACACTATCATCTTATGTCTTGGGGATAAGACAATGAAGAAAATTGTCAAAATAGAACTGTCATTAGGATGTGGGTTAAGTTTGTACATATGATAAAATTCATTGCCCATAATGATAAAATTAAGGTTTTATAACCTAGGATCCACCTTATAGGTTCAAAATCAAAGAAAACAAAAAAAAATGAATATATATATGGAGTAGAGAAAGAAAACAAACTCAGAGTTTATCAATGAAGAAGGTAAAAAGCATGGATGAATAACTTCAGCATGTGTGAAGATGATCCTAGGTAGATGTTTGCTACAAGGAGTTGTTTCTTTAGGAAAGCCATGAAGAAAAGAGTTTATCTATCTTAGAAAACTCGCATAAATGGAGGAGAATTCTCACAACTCAGAAGTTTTATTCAAATATCTAAGATGATTACATGAGTACTATATGTAGATGAGTGAATCTTCTAATGCAAGACTCATTAACCAAGGTCAGACACCTAAACCTGGTTAAAAGTGACATGCTAAGCAAGCTATTCCATGTGTCTAGATATATTGTTTGCGCAATACATGTTCAAAAAGGGTGCTTATAGTAAAGAGAGGGGTGTGAATAATAATCATACTCACCATGTGACTAAGGGGGTGTGAATAACAAAGAGGGAGTGAGAAAATTAAAAAGAATCTCTCTCACTCATTGGGTTTCATAATACAACTTAGACCTAATTAGAATGAAATACCTATTTTACTCTTCACCCAAAGTCTTAAAGCCTTTAAAAACAAGGATGACTCTATAATTAAAGGGTCAATCCAAAAAGTCAACTATATAAATATTTACAAGGAAATTCTATTCACAACAAGTAGAATTAGGCTTCATTCCCAAATATTAACTTTAGAAAAAATCATACTTTAGAAAAACATATGTACATAAAAAATAAACTAAAAAGAAATTAAAAAAACAAAATGAAATACAAATTAACTTTAAAAAATTTTATAATTTGTGTCTTTCTGTTTGAAATGCTTTTTATTTCATTTTTTTATGTATTTTTATTTTTATATTATGTATTTTTTTCATTACAAACAAAGTCTCATATTGGTCAAATAAAAGGGCGGACATTAATTTAAATACATTGCAACAACTCCCTATTTTACCAAATGTGGAGGTAGTTTATGTGATGAAATCGGTGGTTCTAATACCAATTATGCACTCGGAGGTTTGTTACACACATCACTTTCACATAGGTAAGATTTGAATCAAAGCTCTCACAATTTTATTTTTTATTACCACCCAAAAAACCTCTTAGTAGTGGAGTATATAAATTCATGTTCGCCATCTTCCATTACATCTCACGGTTCATAATTCTCGTTTTAGTTTTTAGTTTGGAATAGATTTTAGTCTTCTAGTTCATGAAACCGTAGGATAAATTCAATAAGGATGAAAGTGTTGATGAATTTGATGTCTCAGGTTAGATGATATATTGATAGAAGATATGGATATAAATGTTTGTAAAAGACTAAAGGTGAAATGGTACTACAGATCCTAAGGATATAATTGAAAATTCCTAGAAGAAAAAATCTGAGAGTATTAAAGGAATAAACACCTATAACCCTTTTGACATGAATGAGGGGATATTCTAGATAATTAGTCACAAGGTGTAAATTTGAGAGTGTGGATTTAAGTTGAAGCTGTGTAATTTTTAGAATATAAAAGTTTTAGAAGTGGTTGAATTTTAGAAAATATGTGAAAGCATATTTGGAATTCTATGAAATATGTTTGCCAAAATGAGAATTTTCATAAATAATGAAGGCTAAAATTAGAATTAATAAAAGACTTGGAATCATAAAAAATACATATAGACAAATAATTAGTTAAAATAAAAAATAGAGATTTTTAGAAACAAATTTAAGTTATTATGATATTATAGATTTATGTTATCTAATCTCTACAAAATATCAATTTTGGAGATGATTTGTTTTAATTATTAAATGTGTTATATATGTATTAATGTTGTGATGTGAATGGTGCATATTGCATCATAATACATATTGCATCATGTGATTTGTGTCAAAAGATTTTGGAGATTTGCAAAAGGAATTGGGAACTTGATTCCTTATGGTTTATTATCAAGGACGAGTGACAGTAAAATATGAAAAATATTTTAAAAAGATGTTTGCGAAAGTTTATATTCAATAATGAGATAGAAAAAATGAGATATAAGGTGACTCACTTAGTTAAAGAAGAAAAAGGGTGAAAAAAAGTTATGAGTTTGATTGTATCGTTAATAAAAATTAATATTACTAACAATGTTAACATTTGGTTATAAAAAAACTAATGAGATAGAGAAGATTATGATAGTATGAAAATTGTGAGATGTTTTGTTTTTGTATTAATGATTTTCAAAATGATTTTCAGTCAAAACTTACATTATAGATATACATCACTTTATAGATTTTTTTTTGTATTAATATCATATTATACTAAATAATTGTTTTTGAATACTTGATTTTTGTGTTTAATTTTTATTAGTTAAAATCAAATATTAGATTTATACTCGAAAATATGTGTCTCATGTATATTTCTCCTTAGATCTTAAAGGGCATAGTGTTTAGTTCTTCGTGGGTTGGTTTTGGTTTGATTCTGAGAAAAAAAAACTAAATCAATTAATTGGTTTGAATTTTAGAAATTTTTTTCATAATCTGAACCAAATTAACTAAGGGTGTAGGATTGGTTCATTTTGATTTACTTAAAATTTATTAAAAAGATAAAAACCTTTTTTCAAAAATAAAAATAACAATTATATTCTAAAATTAATAGGCAATATGGTAATTAAATAAATTAAAAACACAGATGTTTAACATACATCATATTAATAAACTTAATAAGCATAGTTACTTTAATGTTCAACTAAATATAATTATATACAAATACATTTGATAGTTTATTAACGTAAAAAAATATTTAAAAATTCACTTCACATGTAAATATAACACTTAAAATAATAAAAATAAATATAAATACATCTTATCGGTTTTTGATTTTGAAATATCAAATTTATGAAAAAGAATCGATTGAGACCAAGTCTCAATTTGTTCGATTTGATTTTGACCAAAACAAAAAAAAAATCTATGAAAATTATTAATTTGTATAACATGGTCTATAAATTATTTGTAATGAATAACTATGTATTTATTAGTGTCTGAAGTATTACTCTAATATATATTTTTATATAAAACTACTTTCGTTTAATATTTAATAATTAATAATATTTAAATTAATATAATAAAATAAACAAATTAAAGGAAATTTGAAAGGGGGTTAGTCAAAACTTAAAGTGAAAAGAGAAAAAGTAAGTCTTTAACCCGTACGTGAAAAAGGAAATGAAATATATACTTTAGTCTTTTAAAATTTATTAAATATCAGGACCTGCACATCACAAGAAAACATTTATATGTTTTTACAGGATGTGAGAATTTTTTACTCTCTTAAAAAGAGGAGGTACATTTGTAAACATTGAGTTAATTTACTCTTGCAATTATTAACCTAACTTAACAAATAAGCCAATTTTTTTTACATTACTTAACAAATACGTTGACGTTCCATCCAATGCATAAAAAGTTTAGATTTAGGATAATTTCTTATATAGTAAATTCATGCTAATTATACAACCACATGTTGCACATGCGTATCAAAATTGTCAAAGTCTTTTAATTTTAAACATATAATATTCATTCGGTATTTTTTCATTAGAACACAATATATTAAGTAATGAGATAAAAAAAAATACCGAAAATCTTAGATATTTGTATAAAATAATATTATAACCTATCTTTGAACTAATTTCTTTTAGTGATTATTATTATTATGATTAAGTATCATTTGACATTGTGAAAATTTTAAAAGAATTAACATTATTTACTTTAGAAATTGATCTCTTTCATTAGATTCATGTATGATTTTAGATACCACTTCCAATCAAATTAGCAACCTAGGATTAAATTCATCAAATTCAATTGTTAACACTATATACCAAAGTCTAATAAAATTAGAGAACATGATTACCTAGCGGGTGATACTTATGGAAACATATGATCAATTAAATTGCGGAACATGGAATCTAAGATAAGTATAAAATTCTTTTACCCAAAACTTTTAATGTATAATATTGTTTGGTTGAGTAACTGAAAATTTGAAAAATTATATTTAATTAGTAGTTATATACATTTACTCGTTATACCAATATTATCATATATCTGTCCTTAAACCCAATTTTAAACCTTTTCCCTTTTGCTTCCCATTAATATAGTTCCCCATCCCAACCCTCAGTCCATAAAAAACAGTGATGACTACTAGTTATACGAATAAGGATCTCCCAGATGTTTACCTGCTGCAAAGCATGAACAATTTTGAAAGAACAGTGTTTGTATCAACAATGCATAGCAGAAATGTAAATTAGCTGCCATTGTTATATTCTGAGAGTTACAAGAGGCACTAAAACAAAGAAATAACTACACTTAAATGATTATAATCCAAAAGGAGAATTAGAATCACAGAACAAGGCAATTACTTGTATCATCTAATTGCCTTCTTTTGTTTCAGGTACAAAAATGACAAAAAGACTCATGTCCTAGTAAGTTTATTGTCTTCTTTACCCTGTCAGTGCAGGAACATTAAACTCCAAAAAAATTATTTCCGAACCTTTAAACAAGGAAGTTATCTCCTTGTCAACCATCGATTACTACTCAATCAAGAGTTTAACCGAGAACAATAAACTTCTAAATCACCATAATCCCAGCAACTAATAATTCTGGAGAAGAGAGGGTTGCTCCAGAGACCAGTTTATAGGAAGGAGGAGATGACAGAGGCAGAGTTGTACCAACAGCCAAGAGTTTATTTGTCAAATTCCCATACAACCCCTCCATCTTCTGCAATACCAAAACAAAAGACCATGAACAAATAAGAGTGATGTTATTATGCTCAAAGCCTCAAACAACCAAACTTTGTCATTTAACATGGAATATCAACCTTTGAAAGTTGATATACACATATATGAGATAGTCATAAACCCAAAGCGAGCTCACTGAAGATGTATAGAACAACACAAAATACATACTTACGAACCTTGATAGCTAGACAACTGAAATTCTTTTACACACCATGTTTGAATAAACACTTATAGGAGAAAACAAAATAAAAAGATGAAATGAATTAAAATTCTTCCATAAGATATCATCAACTAATGCACACCATGTTTGAATAAACACTTATAGGAGGAAAAAAAGAAAAAAAGATGAAATGAACGAAAATTCTTCCATAAGATATCATCAACTAATGCACACCATGTTTGAATAAACACTTTTAGGAGAGAAAAAATACATACTTAGACAACTGAAATTCTTTGATAACTAGACAACTGAAAATTCTTTTAACACCATGTTTGAATAAACACTTATAGGAGAAAAACTAAAAAGGTGAAATGAATTTAAATTCTTCCATAAGATGAAATGAATTAAAATTCTTTTGTGAAAGTTCTTTCATCTAGTGTCTCCAAAAACTGAAATACATAATCTGATTTTAACTTATGAGTTGAATTCAATTAATTTTACCTTGCCACGTTCTTCTCATATAAGTGTTTAGGGAAAATTTTTATCTAAATAAGACCAGAGTCTAAAAACTATATGTAGTGTCCTATCCAATAGTAGTGAGGTCTGTACTCTGTAGGTGCCAAATGTTAAACCATTCAAAAATACTGATTGAAAATTCTAAGATGTAACTAGCTCCACAGAATTAAAAAATCAGAATGGTTTCCAAAAAGAAGGCCCTTTCATCATTTTAAAATTATAAAAACCAGGAGTAATAAGACTGACTGAAAAAACATATTTTTCAAATTGATCAGTACTTAGTAGTAATTTGGAGTAGCACTTTCAGCAAAATCTAAAAGTTGAAACCTAAATTGAGAGATATACCTTTAACTTTCTTTTCCATCCAGGTCTCAATAAGCATTCCAGCAGCTACTCCCCCACCAATGCATGCACTGCAAAATAAAATTGCTTTGGGAAGTGGCCATCGAGGAAAGAAATAGTAGTCAGGGATTTGCCTAACTTTTCTTGGTAATCGCTTCTTCAACGTTGGTTGAGCACTTGGATTCTGCTGCATCTCACCACCAACGCTTTTCCAATCAACCCCTTTAAATGGATCTTTTGCATCTTCACTTCCCATATTGCCTCAATTCTAAACCTTGTAATTCACAAATTGTAATAGCAATGAACTAAACCTCAAAATCAATAGCAACCAAAACAAAACTAAATAGCTTCATTTTTTGAAACAGAAGATTTAGATGAAGAAAAAATAACAACTCAGAAAATCGAATGAAGTCAATAAGAACAGAGCTGAAGGGAAAGAATATGTATTAGGGTTTGGCTTTTACGCCAATTAAAGTCCCCTACTTTTTCAAAACCCAATAATTTTCATTTTCTCTATTCTCAATGTATATAATCAACAATTCAAAAGTAGCAAGTTCGAACATACAGTTTATCATACATCGTCATCCATAACGAATAACAGTTTATAACGGCAAGCCAAAAAACCTTCATAAACCCTAAACCCTATACAAACAATAGAAACAAGGGAAATAATCTCACTCTTTAAATTTCAGAGCAAAAATTAGGAGGAAGTAGTTGAGGTTCAGGGAGGCGCAGAACCGCAGAGGTTGCGACGGCGGAGGAGGTGGTGGCGGCGGAGGTTGCGACGGAGGCTATGGTGGCGAAACGCAGCGACGAGAAAAAGGAGAGGCGCGAGATTTGATTTGGAAGGGTTCTGAACCCTATTTTTCCATCCCAAGGGCTCCCGGTTGGGTTTGGGCACGGCCCAATAAGGATTATAAAAAAAAAAAAGGATTGGGGGTGGAGATAGCAAAATCCGTGGGTAATGGGTGATGTGATACTAGTACATGATACTCTCAAGTGATACTAGTACAATTTGTGCTTTATTAAAGGATTTTAATTATATGATTTTTTTATGATAAAAAAGTAATTATTGATTTCCTTTAAAGTAAACTTTAAAAAAGTAATTATGAGGCTAGTCTAGGCATACAAAACGAAAGAAGAGTAAATTAGTATAAAAGGGTGTGAAAATAGCAATTGTCTTTTCTTTTTATATTATTGCTTTGTAATCCATTTTGATAAGTTACACACTATCTAACAACTTTTGGTTGAAATTTAGGAAAATCTTGAACATTAAATAGGATGTAATAAATACTACAATTTGTGTTTTTTTTTTATAAATTTTAATCAATTATAAGTTGTGTATATAAAAGACTGATCTAGAGTATTTAATCTTTTTTCAATCTCGTTTCCTTAGGATCTAAATACAATTTATGTTCTTTTTTTTTATTTAATTGTAGACATTGTGTCTCCATAGTTTAAAATCATGATATTATGTCCCAAATTTTTAAAATATGTGAATTGATATCTCTCGTAAGTTGTTGACGATCTTGACTACTAACTCTAAGTGTGTGATTGTCCTATTTAAAATATTAGGTGGTGTAATACATAATTATTGCTTCATAGAAATGTTAAGTTAATAGTTTAATACTTAATAAAAAAAATTATTGCTTAATAAAATAGTTAAGTAAATCTAAACATTAACTTAACATTTTTACTAAGCAATAACCATGTAACTCACCTAATCTCTTAAGTAGAACACTAAGAGATAATGACCAACAATTTTAAAACTACAAAAATATAATATTTAAAATAAAAAAACTTGAAGCATTAATCTTAACTAAAATAAGCATAATAAGACTACCATACGTTGTGATTGGTTATTTTTGCATTAATAAGATAAAATTATCTTATAATAGGATATAATGTGTATCTTTTCCAAATCCGATTATCGAATAGATGAAATAAACCCAATAATGGATTTTTGTTCAAGAAATTAAATCTTATTAAAACTGTCTAGTTCATTATTCGGAACCATATCACATTTCGAATATCATAAAATAGGATGACTTGAGACGGTATGTTGTAAGTACATAATTATTTTGAATAAATTCATTATTTATTTATTCTTGCAAAGAACAAAAGAAACATCTTTTTATTTCTTGAACAATTTCTAATCTCTAATAGACCTATCATGGTCAAGTGTAACTTTTACATAATATATCTTTAATTTGTTTGGAAATAACTTAATCTATATTATTAATAAAAAAAATTTCTTTTTATGTTCACTTTTTAAAATACATATTCTACCATTTTTAATTGATAAAAAAAAATTCTTTATCTGATATCCACTTTTCAAAATAATTGGCTTACTATATCTATAATATATAATATTATATTATATACTATATATTATATAATGCGAATAGTATATTTTTGTGTCTATATTCTATGACTGTTTTAACTTCTTAAACATTTTATAACTTCTCATACTCTCGCAAATATAATTTCTTATGCACATCTTCACAAATTCCTTATCACAAATCTGCACATCTTCCTTAAATATTTTTCGTCATATATTTTATCATAAATATTTTTAATAAACATGTAAATACAAATATGTAACAACATTGAGTTTTATTCAAACTCTCTACTCTTTCTATATTTTCACATTATTGTAACTTTGACATATTTATTGATGATTGAATATGTTTTTATCATGCTATTATAAAAAAAATATAAACATAACAAAACATATTTTAAAATATAATAAACTTAAAAAATGTAAATATGTGATGACATATGTACCCTTGCTAGTTTCAAATAATGTAAAAAATAATTTAAAATATAAGTCTAAATCATTTTCAGTTTAACTTTAAATGGAATGAATTTAAATTAGGACGCACTTACATATTTTCTTTATTTTTTTAACAACAAAATAAAAGAAAGTTGAATCATGATTCGTGAGTCATTGTGGATGTTTTTATATGATTTATTTATATCCCTACAAATGGACGTTCCAAATAGAGGTTCCATAAAACAATGATGTGGTGAACATTTTTTTCATGGAGAGACCCCATTCACGTTATGGCCTTACTTATTATTACAAACAAATGGACGATCCAAATTTGAGGACAAATTTAGTAAGATTGGAGACAAATGCCTCCAACAAATTTCAGAAAATAATAATACCAATCTCTACCCTTTTGATGTGAGATTCAAAATATCTATGCATTATTATAGTGCCTTTGAAACTCCAAAAATGCCACACTGAAATGACTTCACTATAACAAAAAAAAAACTATGTACAATGCATCTTTTTAAATCATAGTATTATGCAGTAAAAAAAATCATAATATAAATTTAACCATGTAAAATTGTTCGAAAAAGATAAACTTAATGAAATTCGCGTCAAATGCAAAGACCAACATACATATATGCAAAATAATTGCAGCAGATTTTTTTTTTTTCTAATGGTGTTTTTAGTTTTTACAAACTTAAAACTAGGTGTGGTATTAGATTTTACAAATTTTTCATTTATTTTTTTAAAATATTCAAACATTAGTTATTTTTTAGATGAAGACTTATAATTATAGAGGTTAAAATTTAGATTTTTCCTAAAAAACAAATCATAATTTACATTTCATATTTCTATGTCTTTTTCTAACTCTTGCACGTGGACCGTTGTCGTTGAACGATACACCTTTGGATCATGTGAGCATTCTTCTCTTCACTAAATAAACGTGAACATTCTTCTAAATATAAATATTTTTTGTACAAAAATTAAATGTTATTAAACCAAACATTAACTCTCTTTATTTCAAATAAAGCTATAACTAGAAAAACACTAATCACCAATTAAACTTTTAAAACGTCAACGGTTTAAAATCAAAGTTAGAAAGGTACAACAATTTTCAACATGTTATCATCGCATGAGTTTAATGATTGTCGATGTATTCACATAAAAGTTATACTATAATGAATGTTTATCTCAAGAAGCATATGTTTTTTCTTGGACAAATTTCTATACACATTACACAATCAACATTACTTTTTTGTTTGTATCATAAAAACAACACATATAACTATAAATAATTTTATATTATCAGTTTTAATATAATTAATTTATTATATATCCCAAAAAAAAATTCTACGTTTATCTTTTTTATAAGAAAAAGATAGGATGTGAGGATAGAATTTGTCTTTTTTTAATATATATTTTGACACGAGTCTTGTTTATTTTGGCACGAGTTGAGTTGAGGGGTTAACAGTGTGAGGATCCACGTGGCGTGCTAACAGAGAAGTTGCAGAGGGTTTACAGTGAGTTTGAAAGCAGAGAATAAAATCTAGTTTGAATGAGTGAAAAACTCGTGATTCAAAGCGATACAGTATCGGCACCATCTTCGTTATAGTGAAGAGTGAAGACACGCGAAAACGAAAACGAAAACTTACAGAAACACCGAAGGAAACACGTGAACAAGATAAGAAAGAAAAAAACAAACAACTCTTTTGCGGTTATTTATCTCTCGCGTTATCTCTCACTGATTATTATCGATCTCGAGAGAAGAGAGAGAGAGATTGCGATTTGCGATTCGCAATGGCTTCCTCCACAATGCGGTTCTCCGCGACTTCCACCGGCGCGGAAGCGCTTCCCCGCCGCGGCTCCGTCGCCGGATTAATCGGCGTCGCCGCGAGATCCTCCGCGAAGTCGAGGCTCAGGCTCGTCGGAAGGAGCGCCAACTTGAGCCTCCAGAGGAGGAGTTTTTCCTCCGTTGTGAAGTGCGTCTCTGGAAGTGAGGCGAAGGTCCAGGATCCCATGGCTCACGAACAAGGTTTTGATTTGTTGCTTCTCCTTATGCTTTTTCGTTTTCGGTTTTGTGTTTTGTAGTTGTTAAAATTTAATCAGTGTTTAATTTTGAGTTAATTTATCTCTGTGAACTTCTTCGAAGTTTAAAAATGCATGTAGATTTGATTGCTATAGTGTGAGTAATGCACTTCTGAGTTTAATTGGAGAATGTGGTCCTGGTCCTCTATAATGAGGGACCTTTTGAGCAGCATGTCCCCTCTCGTTAAACACACAGGCAATATACATATACATACATATATATATATATATATAGAGAGAGAGAGAGAGAGGATCAAGTTAGTTTTCTTTCTCTTCATTCATTTTTATTTTTTTATTTTTTTGAAATTTAAGATCATTTTTATTTTTTATTTTTTTTTTTAAATTTAAGATCAGTTAGTTGTGAATTGTGAACTAATTTTAACAATTTGATTTTAAGAAAATATATATTTATTAAAGTAAGAAAAGTTAACTTGACCATGCCTGCATGCCGTCATATATGGATATTCAAGTTTTTTTAATTATGTTTCATCTTGACATCTATTTGAATTATATAATTGAGAGTTCATGTTGGTGTGCGAAATAAGAATTGTAAATTTTATTCAAATGCATGGTTAATATTAAAATTAATTAAAATAATCTTAATCATCCATTTATGATGGTACAACCAATATATATATATACATATATATATATTAATGGGACAGGAATTAACACAGGTGTCAAATTTAATCAAATTACACATTCAATAACTTTATGTAGAATGAAAATTTTATTGATCTAACCATTAAATTTCATGATATTATCTTTGATCATGTTTATGAAATTTTACATAATTTGAGATTTTCTAAATATTTTATTTAATAATAAATATTTATACATTTTAAATGTCGTATTATACATTAAAATTAATTGGTGTGATGAACTATCACATAATTTTGAAATTATATAAAATTTTGTGTACTTGGTCTAATTAATAAAAATATGAAATTCAATGATTGGATTCATTAAATTTTCATTTTACATAAATTTGTTGAATGTCTAATTTTGACTAAGTTTGGCACCTGGTGTCTATGGATCCTGCCCATATATATATATATATATATATATATATATATATATATATATATATATATATATATATATATATATGTGTGCATGTGGTAAGTTATAACTTTGAACTTGTGAAAATACTATGAAGAAAGTGGAAGTCAATTTGTTCTCATGAGTGCCAATATACTTCCACTTATTTTGTAGAAAATTAGAACAAGCATAAAAATATTCTCAGACTGGATTTCTTAAAATACTCCCAAAGTTATAGGTTGTTGAAATACATTTTCTAGAAAGTGGAGGTGTGCTTGGAATTTGTATAAGGTGAGAGAACTATTTTATTTTTTACTAGTAAGAAGAGTAAATTGTGACCACACGATTTTACAGAGATAGTCAAGACTAAAAGGCAACAGCTATTAAAAGGTCACATGATCACTGTAAAAAGTTTCTTGAATTTTATTTTTTAATTTTGATAATTTATGTAAGATCTAAAATGGTCTAGATTTGTTCCTTTCGTCCTCATAAAAACTTCACTCTCATTTGATGTGTGTGTGTGTGTGATATAATATGTATGCCCTTGCCTGATGATACCTTGTTAGCATTGGAAAGAGATTAGGATCCAGTATTTTCTTGGTAAAATATCAGTAAAGCGCACAAGTCATACTTTCTTCTGATATCTCAGTTTTCAACCTTCAAAGCTACCAACAGTTATCTTGTGTCCAACAACTTCATTATGACCTGATTAATCTTGTGATTCTTGTTCCTTTTAGAATCTACAGCCTCTCCCAGCTCCTTCACACCAGATGCTTCATCTATTACCTCAAGTATTAAATACCATGCAGAGTTCACTCCATTATTTTCTCCACAGAAGTTTGATCTACCACAGGCTTTTTTTGCAACTGCACAAAGTGTACGAGATGCTCTCATTATAAACTGGAATGCTACCTATGATTACTATGAAAAGCTGAATGTTAAGCAGGCATATTACCTTTCGATGGAATTTTTGCAGGTTGGTGCTACCATAATTATTTGAATAGCTTGGAACATTTCTGGCATGTAATGTTTGTTTCCGTTTATTATTCTATCTTGCAGGGTAGAGCATTATTAAATGCAATAGGCAATCTAGAGCTAACTGGTCCCTATGCTGAGGCTTTGAGTAAGCTTGGGTATAAATTAGAAAATGTAGCATACCAGGTGTGACATTCTTCACTGTATCTCTACTTTCTCATTTTTAATCCTAAAATGTAGATTGTTTCACTGCTCTCATATCTCACTGTTTATACAACCAGAATCCTGTAAGTCAACATTAAAATGACCTTTTAAGATAAATAAATTGATGCCCTTTCCAAAATGATTGTTATTGGTTAAAAAAGGACCAATTAAGTTTGTCTTCCATTAGCATATTTGAAATTGAGAAAGTCAATTGATGATGTGCTGCATATTCTTTTTAAGTTTCTTTTTCTAGATTTTTTCCAAAATGTTGCAAACTCACAGACCTTTTTATTTTACTGAGCACCTACTGCAACAGAGCTAATTAAAATTAATATTTGGTCGCACTCTCTTTGAGTTGAGTAATTCATTTTGTTTGGCCAATGATAGGAGCCAGATGCTGCACTTGGAAATGGTGGTCTTGGGCGTCTTGCTTCATGTTTCTTGGACTCTTTGGCAACCTTGAACTATCCAGCTTGGGGCTATGGATTGAGATATAAGTATGGCTTATTTAAACAGCGAATAACCAAAGATGGGCAGGAGGAAGTCGCCGAAGATTGGCTTGAGGTATGCTTCATTACTTACTGGCAAGTGCTAATGGCATGTACTTAAACATAAAATTATAATGTTTTACCAAGTCTTTCAGTTCTGTTAATATTTCTTTCGTTGCCTGTGACCTTGTCTAACAGATGGGAAATCCCTGGGAGATTATTAGAAATGATGTTTCGTATCCTGTAAAGTTCTTTGGCAAGGTTGTTACAGGATCAGATGGTAAAAAACATTGGATTGGAGGAGAAGATATAAAAGCTGTTGCACATGATGTTCCCATACCAGGATATAAAACTAAGACTACAATCAATTTAAGACTTTGGTCTACGAAAGCTGCATCAGAAGAGTTTGATTTATATGCTTTTAATGCTGGAAAGCACACTGAAGCATCTGAGGCTCTAGCAAATGCTGAAAAGGTTTGGATGATATAGCCTGTGTAAACTCCTTTTATAATAGATAGTAAAAGATCCTACGAATATATTGAAATGGACCAATAGGATTATAATGGTGTTAGAATAAGTATTGCAGAAAATAAGTATTATAAATTAATTCTCTCTATGAATGTAATGTGTATCTTTTGATATTTTGTCTTTGCAGTCTTTTTATAATGACACATGTGTGTTTGGAGTCTATGTCCTGTGTAGATGTTGTGAAAAATATGAGTTTCTTTTGATAATACGGAGGCTTTCCAGTTAATTTCAATTTTGTTACAAACTGAATTCAAGTTAATAAAAGCCATTTCATATGGTTTTTCTTTTTTCAAATGCAGATATGCTATATACTCTATCCTGGGGATGAATCAATAGAGGGCAAGACCCTTCGTCTCAAGCAACAATATACTTTATGTTCTGCTTCTCTTCAAGACATCATTGCTCGTTTTGAGAGAAGATCGGGAGCAAATGTGAATTGGGAAGAGTTTCCTGAAAAGGTTGCAGTGCAGATGAATGATACTCACCCAACCTTGTGCATCCCAGAGCTGATGAGGATCTTAATAGATGTAAAGGGTTTAAGTTGGAAGGATGCTTGGAATATCACACAAAGGTATTTCGTCTTATTTATTTTACTTTTAGTTTTTATAGTTTTTGTGGGATAGAGAGATGACTGGCAATATCTCATTGTCTGTTAATACATGATCTGAGTTGGTTGACTGAATGTTATCTGCCTTCTGCCACTCTGATCTAGGACTGTTGCATATACGAACCATACTGTTCTTCCTGAGGCATTAGAGAAATGGAGCTTGGATCTCATGCAGAAACTGCTTCCACGCCATATTGAGATAATAGAAATGATTGATGAGGAGGTAATACTGGAATATATGCATAAAGTCTTTTCTTTCAGGGTACAGGCATTGAGTTGTTGCTGATATTCATGCTTTGCAGCTGGTTCGGACCATAGTTGTAGAATATGGCACAAAGGATTCAGACTTGCTGGAGCAAAAATTGAAGGAAATGAGAATACTAGAAAATGTTGATTTGCCTACAGAATTTGCAGGTATACTGGTTAAGTCCAAAGAGGCCATTGATATTTCTAGTGAGGAGCTGCAAAGTTCTGAACAAGTAGAAGAAGAAGAAGAAACGAAAGATGATAATGATGAAGTGGAAGAAACAATTGCTAAAAAGAACAGAACAGATGAAAGTTCCATTGGGGATGAGAAAGAAGACTTGCCTGAGCCAGTACCAGAACCACCAAAATTGGTTCGTATGGCAAATCTATGTGTTGTGGGTGGTCATGCAGTGAATGGGGTTGCAGAGATACATAGTGAAATTGTCAAAGATGAAGTTTTCAATGCGTTTTATAAGGTAATATTTCCTTGGTTCATGTGATAAGAAATTAAGAATAATGTTTCTAAATACATATTTACAATGGATAACTTTTGCCCATTTCAAATCACCAAATAGCTCGTAGCAGTCAACACTTATCTATGACCAATGGGAGGAAACAACTTGTTCTTGCCAAAAGGGCATAATAGCCATATAATACACACACACATACACACACATATATATATGGATATTTCCACATTTTTCCTGTTTCAAACTAATTGCTCAAATCATGCTGCTATTAAAGGATAAAAGAAATTCCTCACACTTATGATAAGTATTAGTAATTGCACCTTTAATAGCATTTCATCCTTATCTAGGAAAATTGTTTATATATTTGATCTCTATACCATATTTGTTGTAGTTATGGCCAGAGAAATTCCAAAACAAAACAAATGGTGTGACACCAAGGAGATGGATCAGATTCTGCAATCCAGCTCTCAGTAAAATAATAACTGAATGGATAGGCACAGAGGATTGGGTTTTAAATACTGAAAAATTGGCTGAGCTACGGAAGGTAGTTATCATTATTTAATTTCTCATTCTTATCCTAGTCTTCAATTTTTCATTAATAAAATTAAAGTGGGGTTTTCATTTTCTTATTTTATTTATTGTTTATTTCCTTTTTATGAAACTCAAGTTTTGCTGCATCAATTATACTACAAGATAGCATAATGCTTAGAAACAAATGATCTCCAATATGGAATTTTATGCTTCCCGATACTAGTTTTGCCAAAGTAACCAACTACAGATAAGAATTATAATTGCTTCTATTTAATCTATAAAATGGAACTTTCTTGCATTTGCTGATCTCCTCCAAAAAAACTATTTTTCATTGAAATAAATTGTATCTTGTGATGTGCTATTCAGGAAGTTATGGAATATCTGGTTTGATGAGTTCTTAAATCTGAATTCTGATGGATTCCAGGATTAGCTTAATTTCATTCAGCCTTCTTAGAATGCATATTTAACAAAATTGTAAATTTAGTATGCTCCTATTCTTGATCTTAAAGGAATCAATATGGTATGCTGATAACAATGTATGGGTGTTTTCTGAGATTGGTAAATTAGCATTGAGGGTGTTATACACAAAGCTGTGTTTGGTTGTATTTATATGTCAAGCATCACTTGATCATATTAGTCTCAACCTATTTGCCAAGTTCCTGTAATTAAAGCTGACCATACTATTATCGTTTATTACTAGTTTGTAGACAATGAGGATCTACAAGTGCAGTGGAGGGAAGCAAAGAGGGTTAACAAAGCTAAAGTTGCGGCACTCATCAGAGATAAAACAGGGTATTCTGTCAGTCCTGATGCAATGTTTGACATCCAGGTAAGATGTTTCCTTTAGATCTTCTTTTTCTTTTATCACCAATTTTGATTGGGCTCTAACCGTAAGTATTAAAGATGGAATAGAAATTGAAAAATGTTGTAACTGTCTCATATTGATCATAGGTGGCCTCATTGTGATTATTGTAATTTCGTTTACTATCAGGCAGATTATTAGATACTATAGATTTAGCCTTATTTATTTTAGGAAGGTATGATTCTGTTTTTCCTATATAATCTACAAAGTATCATAAGTAATGAACATGAAAACCTCCTTTTTCAAATGCCTAGGCTAGTAGGCTTGCCTTGCTCGATCTATAGTATATGTCAATGTAAGCTGAAAATTGTTTAGGCTGTAGGTCACTGATGGGCCAACTGTACTATTCCCATTTTCCAATATACAATTGAATTCTGTACTTTGAAGCTACAATCCTTTCTCCTGAGTCTTGACTATTTTGTTACTTTGAATTCAGTTTATACCCAATCTATCATTTTCCCAATATAGTTTTGCTAAACTGTTCACTGTTGGCTTTATTATTTTTCTTCAGGTGAAGAGAATCCATGAATATAAGCGACAATTATTGAACATATTCGGAATTGTATACAGATACAAGAAGATGAAAGAAATGAGTGCTGCAGAAAGGAAAGAAAACTTTGTTCCTAGAGTTTGCATATTTGGGGGGAAAGCATTTGCTACATATCTGCAAGCCAAGAGAATTGTGAAATTTATTACAGATGTCGGGGCAACAGTAAATCATGATCCTGAAATAGGAGATTTACTTAAGGTACATATGACTCTGTTTTAGAACTGTTCTTTTTCATTTGTTGGTTTATGTTTTGTCCTAGAGTCTTAGGCATATTTATTAAAAAGATTTAAAGCATTATTCCTATACCTATACCTGAGCCTCAGGATCTTTTTTGGGTTTTATATTTGACTTTTATTAGCTATAAGCTAGTTGCTCTTATGTTGTTAATAACGTTAAAATCAATGTGCATTGGAAATGTAAGTCCTTATGGTATGACATTCTACTATGCAAATATAAAAGAAAAAATATATGTACCATGAGAAAGGAAAAGTCAACAAACAACAGAATGGTAGCATAACATATCATCAAGCTCTGAATACTCTTGCAATATTTCAAAAAACAGAGGTACTTCTTTTAACTATTAAAATCATCAAATTTCCACCCTGATCAAAGCTTACTGTTTGGTCCTATGGCATCATTGTTGGCGTCTTGGGACACATTTCTCTTAGTGGATAATTTTTATCCTATAAAAGAAATAATAAAACAATTTAAGGGCGTTCTTGCATTGTATATCCCCCTGCTGCCATGTACAGAGATCCATATTCCACTTGTTTTAATGTTAGGCCCTCTATAAATAAGATTTTTCATCATCAGTTTTCTAATATACTAAATATACAAAAGAATTTGCTCTATTTTTTTCATTTAATCTTCTTAGAGAGGGGCTTAGAAAAAAAAAAAAAAAACTTCTGAGAGGAGTAATGGAAGGAATAGTTTATGAAATTTCTTTTAAGCCTGATATTTTTTTATTATTATTTCCTTTTTTACTGGACAAAACTTCTAGAATTCTTGGATACTTAGTTAGCTTCCTACATTTTTTCAGTAAGATCCGTTTTTTGCAAATGGATGGTACAAAATATTGTTAATAGTTATTTATTTGCTTCTTTATATGTTATCAGGTTGTTTTTGTCCCTGATTACAACGTCAGTGTTGCTGAGATGCTTATTCCAGCAAGTGAATTGTCACAACATATCAGGTAGTTATATTTCATGTACTTGGTTTGCATTATTCTTTGGATTGTAAACTTTCTCATAAATGGTGATCTACATGTACTAATTAACATGATGCTGCCATTTGTACTATTACTACTGTTCTAATTTTGACATGAATAGCTTTAATTTAAGTAGACAATATCTAATTGTCTTATAATATGTAAATCAAGATGTAGCTCATATGAAAAACTGCTGCTACTTATTTGGTGCATGGAAAATTGAACATCTTATCTTAAAGAAAAAACTTGAAAGATTGTTAAAGGTGTTTCTGTTATATTCAAACATATATGCAACCTAGGTTTATTTAGAAAGTATCAACTAT
This sequence comes from Psophocarpus tetragonolobus, assembly GCA_037954015.1. Lineage (NCBI taxonomy): Eukaryota > Viridiplantae > Streptophyta > Magnoliopsida > Fabales > Fabaceae > Psophocarpus > Psophocarpus tetragonolobus. The sequence goes on along the minus strand of CM075696.1, from coordinate 27,446,522 downwards.
CAAGAGGAGTTTCTGGTATTGATAATCTTTATCTTGGCACATATTGGCATCTTAACAATGTAAAAGAAAAAGGCTGTGGTTTAGATCAGAATCTCAATACACTACACTTCATCCCTTGAATTACTGGTGTCAAGAATTTACCCAGTATGATACAACCATCATGTACTTTATCCTAACAGCTTAAACTTTTGGGCTGATTGGTTCTTGAAATGTAATAAAATTAGCCAAATGGTCACAACAACATGATTCTCACCTTTCCAACTCCTCTTCATAGAAATAAGTTTCTGCCCAGGGTGTCTGTGAATTATGCATTGTTGCATCATTGGGAAAGAAGGAGGGGGCTTACACTTTAAAATAAATTGTCATTTAATTCTCCTTTGAAACTTTTCCAATTAATGCTGTATGTTGAAATATGAATCCATCCAATCATGCTGACGCCAATGAAGTGTGAATGACATTGGCACTCTGTGCATTGGGAAATGGGGTACAGGTAAGATAGACATACATTAATTTCTGTTCCTTGTTTCTCTCATGTAGTACTGCTGGGATGGAGGCAAGTGGAACTAGCAACATGAAATTTGCAATGAATGGCTGCATATTGATTGGAACTTTGGATGGGGCCAATGTTGAAATAAGGGAAGAGGTTGGTGCAGACAACTTCTTCCTCTTTGGTGCCGAGGCTCATGAAATTGCTGGGCTGAGGAAAGAAAGAGCAGAGGGAAAGGTTTGTCTTAATACCCATATTGTGCATTTTAATTACTGTGGACCGTAGTTAAATACTTAAATGCCATGCTGTTTGGAGCAAACCAGCATAGAACAAATATTCCACTGTTTAAGTTTAAAGGAATTCATAATATTCTTGACAAGATTTCTGAACAAAGTTCATTGTTTGAGGAAATCTTGGTCTTGGGTTTCTTAGAAACTTACTTGATTATAAATTAACCAAGTAGTTTTTTTTTTTTCAAATTCAGTTTGTCCCTGATCCAAGATTTGAAGAAGTTAAAGAATATATCAGAAGTGGTGTTTTTGGATCTTACAACTATGACGAATTGATGGCATCCTTAGAAGGAAATGAAGGTTTTGGTCGAGCAGATTATTTCCTTGTGGGCAAAGACTTCCCCAGCTACATAGAATGCCAAGAGAAGGTTGATGAAGCATACAGGGACCAAAAAGTGAGTTTGTAGACCTTCATATTTGCTGGCGAATATTTGTTTTCAATGCTAACCTTGGAAGCATGCACCAATTATAATCATGTTTCATCAAATGAAAAATGTTAACAACACATTATTTTAAATACACTTTGTTATTAGTTAAAATTTATTAAAAATCACAAATTTTTATCCCACTTTATATATATAAATCACACATGATTTTTTTTTTTCTAATAGAATGGGTCTTAAAATGTATTGCCAGAGTACTCTTTTTCACGAGATATTCACTCCACTATTGATTTTGTTCAGAAGTATTTTCCCTCATTAACGTGTTCTATTATGCCTCTATTATGCCATGCGACTTTTTATCAATTGTATTCAGTTGGTATAGCTAAGTTGTCCATGTCATACAACTTCCATGGACGCTCATGTTATTTTTGACATTAATTAACATTTGTAAATGATGTGCAGAAATGGACAAGAATGTCAATATTGAATACAGCAGGCTCATACAAATTTAGCAGTGACCGCACAATTCACCAATATGCTCAAGAGATATGGAATATCGAACCAGTTCAATTGCAGTAGAGAGGAGTATATAATCAGTGAATAGCAGAGAAACGGTGCCACGTGGTTGTGATGATCAGTGCTCAGCATTGATTGCTCCTAGAGAATAATATCAGTGCTTAACATTGATTCCTCGTAACAGAGAATAATATAATTTTAAATAGAGAAGCCCATTAAGGTCTCTTCTTGATCAAAATAAGCTTGAAGTTCTGTAATTTTCGTGCTATTGTGAGTGCTACTATGTCTGTGTAAAGCAGACCTGTCGTCTAATAAAATATCAAATTACTTTAGCTTCAAATTCAAATGACAGCAACATCTCTTAATTTTTATATTCTTTCTCAAAATCTTATACTAATACACCATCAACTAGCTTATAAAATGTAAAAGTAACGGTTAAAAAATAGGTATCATTACACTAAACTTTAGGTGTAGGTGTGTCGTTCTAATTTACTATTTTTTATTTCACGTTTCATTTATAAGTCTGCCTTACAATCATGACTTTTTTAGCTTAATTTTCATGAATTGATAAAAAATTAGTTATTATACAAGTTAACTAACAATGGTTTAGAGTTAGAATTTTGTACACAGAAGAAAAAACAAAGTTAGAATGAGAAATCTTGGTGGCTAACCATGCTTTTGGTAGAGATAAATTATTTTTTGCAATTATTAGATAAAAAAAGTATATATGAAAAATAATTAGACATATATATAGTTCAGAGCTTGTGAACTACTCTGATTTCAAGATACGTTTTAAGCCAACTGTCTGTTGTCTCAGACAAATTATTACTTACAATATAGTTGGATAGTCATAGTCTTCAACTGTGGTTCATAATAATTGCTCCTCCAGCATCAAGAGTTTTTAATATCATATTTTTATAGTCGCATCCCGCATACTATTATATTTGTATCTATCTGTTCCTAAATCTTTGTAATATCAAATAGTACTATTATATTTGCATCTATCTGTTACTAAATCTTTGAAATATCAAATAGTATTATTCAATTACTGTAACTATGATGACAACTCCAAATCAAATTATTAGATTTAATCAGATAATATATTAAAATGGAAGAAAATGCTTAATACTTTGAAAACTTAAAAATATTTTATATTTTTTATTAAAAAATTAATTTAGAAAGATTTGGAGATATATGTGAAAATCATATCCCAAATTGAAATATGTACAGACGAACAGACCCTTTAAATTTTAACATTAATTAATACCAATTTTATAGTTGGAGTAGGTCCAAAATTTTCTCATGGAGAAATTTCCAAAAATTCACCAAACTGATAGTAATACCATACTAATCCTTTAAATTTTAACATTAATTAATACCCATTTTATGGTGGAAGTAGGTCCAAAATTTTCTCATGCAAAAATTTCCAAAAATTCATCAAACTGATAGTAATACCATACTAATCAAATAAAAAAAATCCTTATAAACTCAGAACGAACAGTAATGAACTGAAGTTCAAAAGAACACAAAACATATGGCCTCGTACTTTCCCATAATTTATACTCAATTATGCCAACTACCATGGGAAAGTGAAAAATGGCAAAGGAAAAATTGTTCAAAAAAATTATTATTAATAAATTGAACCAAACTGAATGCCTCAATCCTGGAGATCTCTTTTATGCCACAGCTGGCATGTCCTTCAGCCATGGATCTAATGGCTTCCCAATTGAGTACACAATGAAACCAATCTCACGTAGCTTCTCCACATTCACAATGTTCCTTCCATCAAATATGAATGCTGGTTTTCTCATGTTATCATACACCTTCTGATAATCAAGAGTCTTGAACTCATCCCACTCAGTGAGAATGCAAACACCATCAGCATCCTTTGTTGCCTCATATGCATCCCAAACCACACTCACTTTCTTCTCAGTTGTAGGACTAGTTGGCTGCAAGTGAATGGGGTGGTCCCAATCAAATTTGTTCATCCATAAATCCCTCTGAATTTGGTCCTCAGTAACTTGTGGATCATATATGCTTAGGCGTGCTTTGTCACCAAGTAGTCCTTTGCACACATCAATTGCTGGTGTCTCCCTTGTGTCACCAGTATCCTTCTTGAATGCAAACCCCAAAATGGCTATCTTTTTTGTTGCAACTGTGTTAAACATTGATGATACCACACGGTTCACGAACCGGCTCTTCTGATAATCATTGATCTTGATCACTTGTTTCCAGTACTCAGCCACTTCTGGAAGACCATTGCACTCACAAATGTAGACAAGGTTCAAGATATCCTTCTGAAAGCAGGATCCACCAAAACCAACACTAGCATTCAGGAACTTGGGTCCAATTCTTGTGTCAGTGCCAACAGCATAGGACACTTGTGTAACATTAGCCCCAGTAGCCTCACAAAGTGCTGACATAGCATTCACAGATGAAATTCTTTGTGCCAAAAAGGCATTAGCAGCAAGCTTGGACAGTTCAGCAGACCACAGGTTTGTGGTTAGGATTCTTTCTTCTGGAACCCAATGAGCATACACATCCTTCAATGTTTGAATGGCTTTTCGGCCTTCTGGGGTTTCCCTGCCTCCAATGAGGACACGATCAGGGTTGAAAAGATCTTGGATTGCAGTTCCCTCAGCAAGGAATTCCGGGTTTGATAGGATTTGGAACTTGATACCCTTGCCATTGTGAGTCAAAATTTTCTCTATTGCCTCAGCAGTTTTCACAGGGACAGTGGATTTCTCAACCACAATTTTGTCACTCTTGGAGACATCAGCAATCATACGAGCTGCACTCTCCCAATATGTCAAATCCGCGGCCTTGCCGGCTCCAAGACCACGAGTTTTGGTTGGGGTGTTGACAGAGACAAACACTATGTCAGCCTCAAAGACATGTTTCTCAACATCAGTGCTGAAGAAAAGGTTCTTGCCACGACATTGCTTTACCACACCATCAAGGCCTGGTTCATAGATAGGAAGCTGGTCACTGTTCCATGCTGCAATGCGGGATTTAGAGATGTCAACAACAGCCACTTCAATGGAGGGGCACTTCAGTGCAATGACTGCCATTGTTGGACCCCCCACATATCCAGCCCCAATGCAACAAATCTTCACCATTTTTCTTTTCTAACAACCTATGCAATGAGGGGTTCAAATGCATCAGTAATTAAATACAAGTATACAACAAAATCCTATGAACAAAACTTAGATGGAGATCCATAGGTGTTTTTGGGTTGTTTTCCAACAAAATTGAAGTTCACCTCGTAATCCACATAATAAACGTTTCCATTAAAGGTCAACATAGATTATTTGCTTTAGAGTACTATCACTGCATAAGGGGGAAAGAGAAATCTACAATTATATCCATCTAAGAGGACAATAAGACAAGGCGCCATAGCATGTCTCCAGAAGTTCAAAAGAACTCATATGTCAGTGAAAAATGTGAACAGCACACATCAAATTTCTGGGAAGATTCAATAAGCCAACAATATGAAACTAGTACGACTGGCCAACAGAGACTACATGTTACTTTGTTCCAGCACGACAGATATGAAACTAATGAATTTCTAATAAACACCTTGTGGAACCTGAAAGTGACATGGCATCAATAAAATAGGAATCAACTTATTTTTCTTCAAATTATACAGCAAGTACTCAGAAAAGAGATTATAAGCATCTAGATTTAATAGATACATTCGGGGGATGATGATCTGATGATAAACTTCTATATGACTATAGTTTACAGTTGACCACTCAAAAGATCAATCTTAAGAAAAGTATTGTCAGCAGATCTACCACTTGGTAGAGAAAAAATAAATTCTTATATTTCAATTAATATCTTAACCACTGATTACAGTAGATCGAAAGTCAAAAACAATATCCATGACAGCACTGAATCAAACATAAAAAAATTCAACAAATTAGCATACAAGGAAGAGAAAATGGCTAAAGATCTACGCACTTTTACACAAATCAGAATCAAACCCATCCTCAGCAAGAGCTAACTACAGTGTTAAGACCAAATTTAAACCCACAGTAGTTCAGCTCATAACATGATACCAAAGTAAACAAGACTTAAAATTTGACAGAATCTTAAACACAAGACACCAAATCAGGAAATGGGGTGTCACGTAAACTCTACCTGAAGAGATGAATCCCCTTGCCTATGAGAGAAAGCAAAAGAATAAGGAACACAGAGAAAGAGAAGCTTATGTGGAAGAAGTGCCTACAAAGGTTATATATACCATAAACAAATCTTACAATAAAGAAAAAAATACTATAAGCAACAAATCCTGGTTTGGTAGCTGTTATTACCAAAAGGGACAGGCTTTCATTGTGAGAACGATGCGTTTGGTGCAGAGAAACTTTCTATAGTATTCTAGTGGGGCATTGTTCTAGAGTAAAAGTGAAGGTAATATTGAGAATATAAGTGAATTCACATAAGTGCCCACATGAACATCTTGGCACGTTTCCACTTCTAAATATGTGTGTTACTCTCTCAGTTTCATTGTCAACTTCAAACACCTTGTCAATGTCACTAGTCACCATTATCTTCTCACCATCTTCCTAAGACGCTCTCTCGGACATGCTTTATTATTTTCGAAATTGAACATAATAAAAGAATCTAACACTGAATAATAATATTAACATGTCTAAGAATTTAGTTTTAGTTTGTATTGACTTTAATAACATGATCTTGATCTGATTTATTAGTGGAGTAAGACTATGTTATTGACTTGTGTACGTATAAAAAAAAACACAAAATTACTCTTGTTTACACCTGATTTCAACATCTTAAACATATTTACTTTTAAATTTTAATATGTTAAAATTAAAATCACAATATATTTAAACTAATTAGTAATAGATATTCTACTTAATGATTTTAAAAGATCCTTCTACATTCCATCTCTTATAATTAATATATAGTTGAATTTTGTCATCATTCTTTTTTTATAGCAATTTTGTAATCGTACGTTTTTCTATTTTGAAATTTTAAAGGTGCAATTTGAATTGACTGTAGTTACTTCATGTTATTCCGTCAACATGGTATAAAAATCAATTAAAAGAATTAATTTTTTAAACAGATCTTAATATCTCAAAAAATTACTTCATCTTCTAGAAAGGGCATTCTACTCCAATCATTACTTCATCTTCTTAAAAAAATCAAATCCAACAATCTCGATAGTCAAATTCAAAATATAACTATTTGGTAGGAATTATGAACAGGATTCTCATGTGCGCTTAGCTAGATCCAGGTTAAAATATTATGATTTTACGAGGTTTTATTTTTTTATTGAAGCACATAATGGAAACTTCAAAATTAAGGATACACTTTGCTTCAAAAGTTAGAAAATGTTGAGCGCCTCTGAAGCTAGAAAGAGGAAATAACCAACCACTCAAATGTTGATATTAATGGTAAATTATTATTAAAATACAATATTATAACTTGAAGTAATTTTTTATGATTAAAAGTTTTATATATTTGCACTTTAATAGTTTTATTTATTTTACTATTATTAAAATCATTGTTATTAAAACCGATTCAACTTGTTTGATTAGACGAAATTGGTTACTTAATTGGTCTAATATTCAAATTATATTTAATATAAGCTTTTATGTTCAATTATTTTATAAGTTGAATTATTAATTTTTATAAAAAAATTTGATTATTAATTAATGCAATTTGACTTGAAGAAGTCATTTGTTAAATTTAATGATGGATCAAATTATTCTTTATGATCTTTAATATATACCGAGTAATCCAATACCTTATTAATTCTCCCACTAACTCATTAAAACAATGTCTCGATTGGTCAATGACAGAACCGGTTTTAATACATTAATTAAAATATATAAATTAAAATAATTTTATATAATTCTTTGTCTATAAATGTTGTTCTCTTGTATGACATCACTATTTTTTAAAAAACTAAATTTTAAGAAATAAAATATCAAACAAATTTTAAATAAAAAAATTTAAACTAAAAATATAAAATCTAACAAACAAATTTTGGGTTTTTTAAGTTTTTTATTTTTTTTTAATTTAAAATTAATTTTTAATAAAAGAATGGGCCAAACATACCTGGATAATACATGATACTTTATATATTTTATCATTTGTCATCAATAAATATATTATTTGTAAATCATCATAAGAAATATCAATTAAAATAGTTTTGGAGATATCTAAAAATAAGTTTCAAATACATATAATATAATATTTTTTATTTTAAGATTAAATACAATTTAGAGGAAAAAAGTTACGCATGTTGATTTGACTATAATTTAACTCTTATTTATTTTTCAAATTCACTGTTTTGTGATGATGATTTGACTAATGTAAAAAAGTAATATAAGAATTTTATCTTGAACATTCTAAACCCTAAACGCCTAAGTATATGAAAATTCCTATTTAATCACACAGTCACTACCCATGATCAATATAACGGTCCAAACCCTAAATAAAAACAGAATTTCCAATTTGTACAGAAAAACCTAACTCACACCAAAACTAGCCGTTAAAACAAAGAGCGCCTCTCTCTCTCTCAAGAAGAATTCTCGTTCTGTTTCGTTTTCACTTTTCATAGCTCCAAAATTCAATTTCATTTTTTTTTCTCTCTCTCCCATTCTCACAACAAATTTCTGATTTCAAATGGAACTAGCAAGCACAAACAGTGATCATCACTCCTCAACCATCGTCACTCCTTCAAAGAAATCCCTAAAAAGCACTGAGAATGTGAACCCTAACGTTTCTCACTATCGAAGCCCTTCTTCAAAGTCCCCTGCTTTGAGATCTTCCAAGTCAAATAACACCACCCCAGTTGCGAAATCGCCACAAAACAGGATTCGGCAGAGGAAGTTCGTGGTGGCGAAGAAGAAGAATCAAAAGGGTTCTTCCCAAAACGGCGCCGTTTCGTGCAATTGCAAACACAAAGGGGGTGCCAAGTGTGTTTGTGTGGCGTACCAGACTCTGAGGGCTTCTCAGGAAGAGTTTTTCCTCAAAGAGACGAAGAATGATTGTGATTGTGATGATGATGATGAGGAAGCAAAAGTTGAGATTGAGAGTGCTACTGAAATCAATGGAACAAAGAGTGAAACGGTGGAAGAAGAAGAAGAAGAAGAAGAAAAAGAAGAAGAAACGGAGGGTGGTTCCACTGTGAAACGAAAGAGGGAGAGGAATAGGTTGTTGGAAGAGGCAAGGAATGGTGTTCCTGAAAATGGGTATGGGAGAGTTATGCATTTGGTCAAGGCCTTTGAGAGGATTCTCACTATACCTAAAAGTTCAAAGGAGAAAGATCACAAGGAGGAGTGTGAGCATGAGCATGATCAGGATCATGGAGAGAAAGAGAATAAGAATAAGACCCAGGTGATGAAATGGCCATTGCCAGGGTTACAATTTGAACAACATCCAAAAGCACCTGAAGCTACTGATGATGATGCAGTTTCTGGTTCTTCCTTTTGTTTTACTTCTGATTTGGTTTTGACATCTGAGAAGCTTGGCTTGGATCAAGGGTTTTCGGTTTCTTCATCTTGGGATAGTAGCCGTACAAGGTTTGATTTTTGGTTCTATTTGATTAGATTAAGCACAAAGCTTAGATGTAGTTCCTTTAGATGCTTTTGGTGCACAGCATTGTGATTAGATTAAAGACTAAACTTATCTCTAATTGAAATTAGAATTTTACCTTGGTAATCATCTTAATAATAGTTGGAATTAAAGGAAAACAATGACTCCTGAAGTAGAACTTCACTTGTTATTCTAGAACAACACTAAACACACATATAGAACTATATCTAATTGTTGTCCTTAGATTAATGTGTCTACTCACTTTTCTTTATTAGTGAGTCATTTGTTTATATGTTCGCTTTTGTTGATTTATTTATTTATTATTGTTGCCTTTGTTGGTGCTGCAGTATCTCTGGTAGGACTTCTGGGGCTAGAAGGAGCAGGAGAAATGTAAGACTTTAAATGCTGTTTTTATTATATGATTAAGTGCTAATGAAGAATGTTTGATGATTCACTAATGGGGATTTTGAATTTTAATAATTGGGTTCTTCAGAGCTCGGAGTCATCCCGGACATTTGGAGGGAGGTGGAAGGCAAAGGAAAATCTAAAAGTCACAAGGCAGAAACCATTCAAGTTAAGGACAGAGGTAATTTATAAGAAATGATTGTTTTTCAATGTTGTTTTTGTTTTAAATTTTTCATTCACACTGGATTTTACGTAATGACAATGATACTGTAGCAAAGGGGAAAGATGAAAGAGGAAGAATTTATAAAGAAAGTACAAGAGATGATAGCTGAAGAACAGAAGATGAAGATACCGATTGCACAGGGTCTTCCATGGACAACAGATGAACCTGAGGTGAGGTCATTTTTCATGCAAGTCCTCAATTCGGAGTCCCTATGACAAATTTTGCCTGGTTTCTGAGCTTTAATTTAATATCACTCTTTTGATGTTAGTTGTTACCATGCTAGTCATTTTTATTTGCTAATTGTAATGAATTACTTAGCTTAATATCATTCTTTTGTTATCATGTTTAATTGTTAATTGTAGTGGAATACTTCTTAATATCAATCTTTGGGTGCCACTTGTTACAGTGCCTGTTAAAACCTACAGTTAAGGAAAGCACAAGGCCTATTGACCTAAAGCTTCATAGTGATATTCGGGCAATTGATCGTGCTGAATTTGATCAGCAGGTGCCTCTTTCATTTTCTTCCTTTCTCTCTTTATTACCTAGTATTTCTTATATTATAAAAATGTAATCTTTTGTGGGTGTACATACTACTACATCTACTAGATTTCGTAATTTTACCTGTTAACTTCAATTGAGCTACCTTTCATTTGGGAAAAAATACATGATTGTTGAAAACACAACCAAATTATCTTTCATTTGATGGTTGTTTAATTGTGTAGGTGGTAGAAAAAATGAACTTCATTGAACAACTCAAGTTGGAAAGGGAAAGACAACAGAAGGTACAGTATCTACTACTATCTCGCCAAAACGTGTTTCCTTAAGGACCATAACAAAAGACATGCACTTAGTTACCTTATTTCCTTTTATCTAAAAAGCTGATGTCTTGTACTTCACTTCTCTTTTGTAGTTGGCAGAAGAAGAAGAAGTCAAGAGGTTGAGGAAGGAACTCATTCCAAAAGCTCAACCAATGCCTTATTTTGATAGACCTTTTATCCCTAAGAGGTAATGGTTGATAAATTTAATAATCTTTTAACCGTTTCATTTTGCAAGGTCTGTTTCATTTGTTCCATTATCTTCTCTTTAGAAGATGTCTCACTATTTAATATTCTTTCTGTATGCTAGGTCAATGAAGCATCCAACTATACCTAAAGAACCTAAGTTTCATATACCCCAACATAAGAAGATCAAGTGTTTGTTGTCATGGAATGACATGAACCCGTACTCCTCCTCTTGCAATTAAGGGGATTATTTAGTTGGAGTGTTTTTCAGAGAATTGAGAAAATTATTGGAGGAATACAAAGTAAACTGAAAAACATCGTCACATATCCAATTTAAGAAAATAGTTGGAAAATGAAAAACTAGTTTTCTAGAAAATTAGAAAACTATTCAAAGTAATTTTCTAGGTTTGGAAAAACTTGAAAACAAATGATCTTTAATCACATTGAGTTCCTCACCTCTTATGCCACCTTTGCCTCTGTTTCTCATACTTTTTTTATCTATTATTCTATTTTTCTAAATTGGAAAATTAAAGTGTTTGAATATGCTTTCTTAGTTTTTTATACTTTTCTAACAAATAGAAAAATCTGAAAATTTTCTTAAAAAACTGTACAACTTTTCTCCAACTAAAATGGAAACATCACTATCTCCAGAATATTCAATTTTTACATAGGCAAATCAATAGTTGCAAATTCTTGTTTACTAATCTTTGTATTAGGACTCCATGGGCATCGAAATGAGTATCTTCTTTTCATTGAAATGAAAGAAATTTACTTTCGCTTTATTTTTTTGTTGTGAATTTGTTATTAATTCAATTATAGAGAACAAAAGATTTCAAAAGGTACCCCTAATTATATTAGTATATATAATAAAATAATGGGTTTCAAACAAGTTCAAATTAACAATATTGTTAAATTATATTTTACAATATCTTATTTTTATTGAAATGAAAGGATTTACTTTCATGTTTTTTTTTGTTGTATTAATTCAATTATAGAGAACAAAAGATTTCAAAAGGTGCCCCTAATTATATATTAGTATATGTTGTAAAATAATGTGTTTCAAACAAGTTCAAATTAACAAATATTGTTATATTATTTGCTGGTTTTTTAAAAATAACAAGACATTTTAAACCAATAATGCTTAAGATCATTAGACATTTTAAATTAAACAATCTAGAATCCTTGAAACAATATCTTAAATGTGAGCTTTAGTCTGGTTTATCCAAGATATGGATGGTTGATGCACGTCTATAATTACTAGTTTAATGCTATCTACCTTTGGTATGAGAAAATAATAATAATTAATAAATTTGTTAAAGAAACAATTGATAAACAATTAAAATATGTTTTTATCCCTCGAAATTCAGTTTTAATTGCTAAAAAGTTTAATACGTTTTCTTGTGTACAATGACCACAAGATTGACAGTACAATTTTATTTTTAATTCAAATATTTTAACGATTGTTTCCGATGATTATTTTATAATAGTACTGATGCACACTAGGATCTCTTTCTCACTTCTTCCCGTGTCAATAAAAATAAGAAGAAAAACCATATAAATTTTGGTTTTAAATGTAAACAAATTTTAATTTTAATCTAATTTGATCTTATTTGCTAATATATCATCTCTAAAACGTCCTCTTATTTAACGTGTCAATTCTACTAACTTTTCCTTTTTTTTAATATCAAATTTTAATGAATGATAGTTTAGAAAAAATTAAATAATAAAGATAATGGATCATGTACTAATATAAATATTTTATACCATCATCTATTAAAATTTCCATTTATACTAAGTTTGCTTATTTTGACAATAATTATCTGAAAAGTGGTACCAACAATAATTTATAATGGTGAAGAATGCAAATCACATTTAAACTCTGAATAGTATTACTTATTTTTTATATATATCAAACAACAAACTTTTCTTTCAAAATATATGAAACATGTGATCATTTTAAAATTTATTAACTATTAATTTTTTTATACTCTTAATTTATTGTTAAATCTATTAATGAGATATTTATTCATTTTCAATCAGAATGACAACAAGGCGGGACCAGGTATAAAAAAGGTGTGTGTGAAATTTATTAATATATTTAATTATTAAATAAATTATATGTTAAACTATTAATTATATTTTAGTTTTAAGGATTCACATGAATATAAATTTATACACATATATGTAATATTTTGTTTAACATATGATTATATGTAAAACATAAAAGTGGAATGAGGGTGAGGGTGACGACAATGACTAACAAACTCACATTCATTCTCATTCCCAATTATCTTAGGTGGATACGGGGATACAGTGGAGATCAACAACACAAATTTTTTCTGTCAAAATCGTGATGAAGACAGGCCGGTACTCATAGGAGTGAGTATGATTGTCATCCCTATTTTCAATAAAAGTGAATGTATTTTTTTTATAAATAAATTTTAGTTATTAATATATTAATTTTGTTAGTGGAGAGATTTAAACATACAGCATCTCCATTTCATCTTCTTCTTACGTAGACATTAAGAGTGAATGTATTTAATTATTTATTAAACTATTAGTAAAATAAGTCATATTTATAGGTTAAAAAATTATCTCTACTTAAATCATTTAATTTTGACAATAAACACATGTCCATCATATTATTAGTCAAAATAATTAATTTAACTTGTTATTTTAAAATACTTGTTTATTATATATAAGGTAGGATGTTTAAAAAGAAAGTTTCTAAATACATATATGCAATGACTAGATTTTTTCCATTTGAAATCATCAAATGGCCCTTAGCCGTCAACACATATATGACCAATGGGAAGAAAGTTTCTTGCTAATAGGGCATAATAGCCATATAATATATATAGATATTTCCACATTTGTCATGTTTCAAACTAATTGCTCCAAGCATGCTGCTATTAAAGGATAGAAGAAACTTCTCACACTTCTTATGATAAGTATTTACTATTTAGTATATGTGCCTTTAATAGCATCTCATACTTTTCTGATCTCTTTTTATTATGACATGATCTAGGAAAATTGGTTATATCTTTGATCCGTGTGCCATTGTAAGGTCAGACAAATTCCAAAACAAAACAAAGGGAGTAACACCAAGGAGATGGATCAGATTTTGCAATCCAGCACTGAGTAAAGATGTGGTCAACTTTACATTAAGAAGAAAATATGCATTCTTTTTTCGTACCCACGTAGACTTTTCTCAAAAAGGTGTGGTTGATATAGTGGAATAAATTCAAGATCTAATTCTCAACACATACCACATCATTGTGACACATATCCCACATAGATGCAGTCAACTTGGCCATATAAGGAAAACCTATAAAGACCTTTTCCACACCCTTTTGAATTTCATAGTTGTGGTTGACTTGGTCATTAAAGGAAAACTTGTAACATCCTTTCCACACTCTTATGAATTTACTCACAACATTGTAAGTAACATGCCTTAATACATCCAAAATATTGAATGTGCATCATGCCCTTGTTACATATCCCACAGAGTTATCGTCAACTTAGTTTTAAGAGGAAAATCTGCAACACCTTTCCATACCTTATGAATTTACTCACAACGGTGTGATTGACACATATGAATATATTTGAAATACTGAACAAATGCTAAATTTGGAATATTGAACACACCACACTCTTGTGAAATATCTCATATGTCGTGATCGACTCAACCTTAAGAGGAAAATCTGTAGCGTTGTTTCCAAAACCTCATGAATTTTCCCACATGGGTGTGGCTGACATGCCTAAGTACATTGGTAATGCATACCACACCCCTATGGCATATTTCACACAGTTGTGGTCGACTTAGCATTAAGAGGAAAACCTACAATGTCCTTACCACACCTTGTTACTTTCTCCACAACAATGTGACTAACACGACTTGGGAAATCAATGGTTCCAATGTAGCACCTACTCATGCATGACTTTAATGCTTATTTACCAATATACTATTCCTATTTAGCCAAGTAATAAATGTTTACTGACTCATCTAACTTGTGTCCCACATTTATTCAGTGTCCATATCTTAGGAGAATAAGTGAAATTTGATGTTGCTCTTGCCAACCAACTCAAACTTTGAAACAGAATCTTTTATATGACCATATCTCTGTAAAGTGTTGTGTCATTATATCTAGTCCATGCTATTTCAGATCATCCAAGTGATAACATACCATAGAATCTTCTATTATACATGTGTTCTTGCATAACCAAACATAATGTATGAAGAAATGTTCTCAATAAAATAATAACCAAGGGGATAAGCATAGGGGATTGATTGAGTTTAATTAATATGCAGTGATACTAATTGGTAAAAACAAACATCATAAATGAAAGGTCTTACATAAATGGTTAATCATACCATCTTTATTTATATGTTTTTAAAGTATTAATTAATAAAATTAACAAACTTATCATAAATGAAATATTGTTATCAGTGTAAAACTTTTTACACTGACAATGTGCAAACCTTTTTCTAAGGATTTGGTCCTAAATACTGTAAAATTAGTCAACCTACATAAGGTAGTTGACTAACTAAAACTATTATAATCAAATCATTTAATTAAATTAAACGTAAAAAGTTAATATTAATAATTTAACTGTGAATGACCATCACGAATGATTTAAATCTTATCAAATTATAAAATAAAATAAAAAAATGAAATGTGAGCAATTAAAAAGATGTCAGTCATTAAATAAATTAAGTTACATGAATCAATTATAATTTAACTTTTTTATAACAACCAAAAGAACCTACCCGACTAACACCTATGTGTATATAACAAGTTACTGAATGAAAATTCTTCGTTTTCATTTTATGTCTTATTTTCTTTCTTTATTAATAAAAAAAGTGTGATATTATTTCATCAGCTAAAAAAATTATATGTAAAAAAATATTGAGTGGTCAATTGATATAACGTTTATGGCAACCATGATAAATATAACGGTCCATTCCCTACATAAAAACAGAATTAGTATAAAAAACCCAACTCAGTTCAAAACTAGCCGTTGCAACAAAGAGCGCCTCTCTCTCTCTCTCTCAGATCAATCTCTGCACAGAGAAGAATTGTCGTTCTGTTTCGTTTTCAATTTTCATAGCTCCAAAATCCAAACCAATTCAATTTCATTTTTATCTCTCTTTGATTTTCCCAACAAATTTCTTGTTGTAAATGGAAGTAGCAAGCACAGACAGTGATCATCACTCGACAACCATCGTCACTCCTTCAAACAAAACCCTAAAAAACACTGAGAATGTGAACCCTAACGTTTCTCATTATCGAAGCCCTTCTTCAAAGTCCCCTGCTTTGAGATTTTCCAAGTCAAATAACAGCAACCCAGTTGCGAAATCGCCGCAAAACAGGATTCGGCAGAGGAAGTTCGTGGTGGCGAAGAAGAAGAATCAAAAGGGTTCTTCCCAAAACGGCGCCGTTTCGTGCAATTGCAAACACAAAGGGGGTGCCAAGTGTGTTTGTGTGGCGTACCAGACTCTGAGGGCTTCTCAGGAAGAGTTTTTCCTCAAAGAGACGAAGAAGGATTGTGATTGTGATGATGAGGAGGAGGAAGCAAAAGCTGAGATTGAGAGTGCTATTGATATCAATGGAACAAAGAGTGAAACAGTGGAAGACAAAGAAGAAGAAGAAGAAGAAACGGAGGGTGGTTCCACTGTAAAACGAAAGAGGGAGAGGAATAGGTTGTTGGAAGAGGCAAGGAATGGTGTTCCTGAAAATGGGTATGGGAGAGTTATGCATTTGGTCAAGGCTTTTGAGAGGCTTCTCACTATACCAAAAAGTTCAAAGGAGGAAGATCACAAGGAGGAGTGTGATCATGAGCATGATCAGGATCATGGAGAGAAAGAGAAAGAAAATAAGAATAAGACCAAGGTGATGAAATGGTCATTGCCAGGGTTACAATTTGAACAACATCCCAAGGCACCTGAAGCTACTGATGATGCTTCAGTTTCTGGTTCTTCCTTTTGCTATACTTCTGATTTGGTTTTGACATCCGAGAAACTTGGCTTGGATCAAGGGATTTCGGCTTCTTCATCCTGGGATAGTAGCTGTACAAGGTTTGACTTTTTGTTCTATTTAATTAGATTAAGCACAAACCTTAGATGTAGTTCCTTTAGGTGCTTTTGGTGTTCAGTATTGTAATT
Source organism: Psophocarpus tetragonolobus (assembly GCA_037954015.1). Taxonomy (NCBI): domain Eukaryota; kingdom Viridiplantae; phylum Streptophyta; class Magnoliopsida; order Fabales; family Fabaceae; genus Psophocarpus; species Psophocarpus tetragonolobus. The sequence continues at coordinate 27,429,482 of CM075696.1, read as the reverse complement.
AGATTAAAAACAAAACTTAGATGTAGTTCCTTAGTTGCTTTTGGTGCCCAGCATTGTCATTAGATTAAGGACTAAACTTCTCTCTAACTGAAATTAGAATTTCACTTTGGCAATCATCATAATAATAGTTTGCATTAAAGGAAAACAATGAATCCTGAGGTTGAACTTCACTTCTTATTCTAGAACAACACTAAACACACATATAGAACTATATCTAATTGTTGTCCTTAGAGTAATGTGTCTACTCACTTTTCTTTATTAGTGAGTTATTTGTATTAATGTTGGCTTTTGTTGATTTATTTATTTATTGCTGCCTTTGTTGGTGCTTCAGTGTCTCTGGTAGGACTTCTGGGGCTAGAAGGAGCAGGAGAAATGTAAGATTTTAAATGCTGTTTTTATTATACGATTAAGTGCTAATGAAGAATGGTTAACGATTCACTAATGGCATTTTCAATTTTATAATTGGGTTTCTTCAGAGCTCAGAGTCATCTGGGACATTTGGAGGAAGGAGTTTGAAGGGGAAGGAAAAGCGAAAAGTCGTTAGGCAGAAACCATTTAAGTTAAGGACAGAGGTAATTTAGAAGAAATTATTGTTTTTCAATGTAGTTTTTTGTTTTAAATTTTTCAATGACAATGGAGTTTGGAGAATACCCTTTCTTATGGAATGACAATGATACTGTAGCAAAGGGGAAAGATGAAAGAAGAAGAATTTATAAAGAAAGTACAAGGGATGATGGCTGAAGAAGAGAAGATGAAAATACCAATTGCACAGGGTCTTCCATGGACAACAGATGAACCTGAGGTGAGGTCATTTTTCATGCAAGTCCTCAATTTGGGTCCCTTTGACAAATTTTGCCTCATGTTTTCTTAGCTTTAATATCTCTCTTTTGGTGTCAGTTGTTAACAGTGCTAGTCATTTGTACTTGCTAATTGTAATGAATTAATTAGCTTAATATCACTCTTGTGGTGCCACTTGTTACAGTGCTAGTCATGTTTACTTGTCATTTTCTAACGAATTACTTAGTTTATATCACTCTTTTGGTGCCACTTCTTGTTACAGTGCCTGTTAAAACCTACAGTTAAGGAAAGCACAAGGCCTGTTGACCTAAAGCTTCATAGTGATATTCGGGCAATTGATCGTGCTGAATTTGATCAACAGGTGCCTCTTTCATCCATTTCTTCCTTTCTCTTTTAATTACCTTGTATTTCTTTAGTTTTAGATAATATAAAATGTAATCTTTTTGGTGGGTGTATATACTAAGCTTCATAGTGATATTCGGGCAATTGATCGTGCTGAATTTGATCAACAGGTGCCTCTTTCATCCATTTCTTCCTTTCTCTTTTAATTACCTTGTATTTCTTTAGTTTTAGATAATATAAAATGTAATCTTTTTGGTGGGTGTATATACTAAATACTACTAAATTTCATAATTTTACCTGTTAACTTCAATTAAGCTATCTTTCATTTGGGGGAAAAAATACATGACTGTTGAAAACACAATCAAATTATCTTTCATTTGATGGATGTGTAATTGTGTAGGTGGCAGAAAAACTGAACTTTATAGAACAAGTCAAGTTGGAAAGGGAAAGACAACAGAAGGTACACTATCTACCATGTTTCCTTAGGGACAAAAGGCATGCACTGAGTTACCATGTTTCGTTTTATCTAAAACACTAATATACTTCTCTCCCTTTTGTAGTTAGCAGAAGAAGAAGAAATCAAGAGGTTGAGGAAGGAACTCATTCCAAAAGCTCAACCAATGCCTTATTTTGATAGACCTTTTATCCCTAAGAGGTAATGGTTGATAAATTTAATAATCTTTTAACCGTTTCATTTTGCAAGGTCTGTTTCATTTGTTCCATTGTGTTCTCTTTAGAAGATGTCTCACTATTTAATATTCTTTCTGTATGCTAGGTCAATGAAGAATCCAACTATACCTAAAGAACCTAAGTTTCAGATACCCCAAAATAAGAAGATCAAGTGCGTGTTGTCATGGAATGACATGAACCCCTACTCCTCCTATCTCAACTAAGCTTTTTACTTTACCATCACTCTCTCCACAATATTCAATTTTTTTGTACATGGGTAATTCAATATATAGCTGCAATTCTTGTTTACCATCACTATCCTTGTACTGGGACTCCATGGGCATCGAGTTGGATAGATGATGGTATCTTCTTTTCATTAAAATAAAATGAAATGAATTTACTTTCGTTTCCATTTTTTGGTTGTGAGTTTGTTATTAATTCAATTATAAAGATTCCGAAAGATCTTACACCTCTAGTTATGTATTATAAACGTTCAAATTAATGGTTGTATATTACGATTTATTATTGTAAAATAATGTGTTTCAAACAAGTTCAAATTAATAATAGTTAGATTATTTAGTAAAGTTTATTTTATTTTAATCACATGGCATTTTAATTTAAATTAATAATGATTAAGATAAGTGAGCATTTTAAATTAAATCACTTTAGATCCCTTAAAAGGTTATATATGAAATAAGTTTGACACTTCGGTGTAAGATTTATTCAGTGTATCTCTACATTTATAATAGAAAATAATAATAATTAATAAATTTGTAAGAAAATAATAATTTATAATGATTAAAATATATTTTTATATCTCAAAATATCTTGAAATTTAGTTTTAATTGCTAAAAATTTAATATGTTTTATTTGCTAAGAAATTCAGTTTTTGTCTCTCTCTCATGAGAGAAATCGATAATAAGTGTAAAATTAAAAATAATAGTTCAAATTAAAATAACTTACATAAAGACGGACCACCTTCTTCACGGTAACTTACCTATACACCCCACCTTCAACATCACCTACACCTTTTCCCCCACTAACATAGGTGTTGTCGCCACCAATCTTCTTAAGATAAATATAGAACATCAGCACTTCATTACAAAAAAGGATCTTTCTTTTGCAAAATGTTTCTTATCATATATTACTTATCACCATTACCCTAATTAACCCTGAATCAAAGCAGTAGACATTTGAAAAAATAACTAAGATAGCATTAAGAGTAGCTTAATACAAACATCATATAACATCAAACATAGAAAAATTCTTCATAGTTGTCCATCACAACTGATTCAACTCCTCTTCCATTCATATTCTGATCACATATAAATAAACACAAAGAACAAACACACAGAGGAGTGAAATAATTATAAATCATAAATGTTAATCTTAATAAACTAACAATTAATGGTGCCTAAGATTTATTCTAGGACTCAGTTCCACATAATGACATACTCATTTTTCTCAACACCAAACTCAATTTCTCTTGACTTTATGTATGGATCCATGACCATCCATGATGATTCATCCACATCATCAAGGATCTCAATTGAGAAGTGATTGGTAATCACTATATCCTTCCTGTGTAGGTACGACAATTCTCTCATGAGATTGGGTTACCTGCCCTATCATAATCACTTGGCTAACTACCAATTGGGCCACCTGCCCATGACGAATGGCCAACTATATTTAAGGCAAGAAAGATATACCCTACAAATCATGAGATGTTGAGCGTTTGTCGACATAAATAAATCAATATTTCATTCAAGTACCAATATAGACTCTCCTGAATGTTCACCTACCTTATGAACACCATTGGCTCAAGTATCCACAATAATTATTCGAATATTCATTTACTTAAAACAAATCCTAGGAACTCCCTGATCTTGTCTTTCATCTGGCAGTGTACCAACTGTGACTTCCCAACACTATACTTCATGCACCTGCATAGTACCTCCGCCAGGGAACCTAAACTTTTTACTAAGTTCACCTCTCAACTTCTCAGCACATCCCTCAGGAAATTCTAGTTTTACAACCATAGATTATATAACATTCATACTTAACTACAACACCATTTACTAACCATAAATCAAATATCGCAACTTTGTTCATAAATCATAATTCACAAAATCATTATATTATCAAGCTTCATATTATCAAATAGAAATTTATAGTAAATAATTTAATTTACTAAAATTTATGTTAATATTTATCAAAAGAATAGTACAATATTACTACAAGACATCATTTCTTATGTGGGAGATCGGATTAGACCGCAACCACAAAACATACTCATCTTGTCTTTCTCTTATTCACATATTTACTTATTCTTTCATAAATACATATTAATTCATTATCCTTTGAAAACATATTGACAAGTTTAAGATAATTCATTTCAAGGATAGTGCATAAAAACTTCACAAATCATAACTTTCACAACTTAATTTATAAAACCATTATTTATGAAAATCAATGTTATAATCCACTTTCCATAACCAAGATATCAAAAGTAGTCAATAAGGAATAACTCATAAAAATCATAACAATAACAACAAATCATAAAGAGAGAGTCAAGATAACATCTAGAGTAAATAGCAAACATAAGGAAAGAACATTAACAGATCAATAAAATAGTAACAAAATAAAAGTGGTAAACACATATAGTTTATTAAGACTAACACCTCACGCAGTTTATAAATCTCACTTCCCCCTCTTTTACCTTAGTAAGAGTTTTATGAAGAATGGTAGGAAAACTTTTGAAACCTTAATCTTCTTCTCAAAAGCTTCCTCTTACTCCTTCCTCCCTACTAAGAACTCTTTTCTTTCCCTCTCTTTAAAGTTTTTTCTCTCTTCCTCTCACAAGCTCTCTCTCCAAAATTCTCCCTTACTCACTAATTTTATGCTCCCAAAATGTACCCAACACCCCTATTTATAGCTTTTGCACAAGAAAATTCACTGAGAGAATTTTTGAATTTCTATTTATTTCTTAGGACTTCACTTAGAGAAAATTCATTTGCTAAGCAACCTATAGGGCATAATTTCTTCATGGCTTAATGAAAATAAGCTTGAATTAACGACTCTTTTGGTTTAATAATGTTGTAGGTTAGGTTTGACGTATGGTTTTGCAATTTACATGAATCAATGTCCTCTCTTAGTCCATTGACACATTAGGTTAAGGCTTGGGTCATTGTCCTACAATTCATATGAACTAACATCCTCTCTTGGTTCATTAAAACCTTTGGTTGAGACTTGAGTTGTTGCCCTATGATTCTCATGAACCATCAACCTCTCTTGGTCTAATGAATCATTTTCTTGTTCATCTTCTCTTGGCTAAAAATCTTATCCAGACGAAATTGAGTTTCTATAATAACTAAGTTTCTAACTTTAACACCTAAATTGAAACGTAAATAAATTATACACTAACTTGGTTATGAAAAATAGGGGTGTTACAACCACCACCTCCATCGCCACTACCACTATTGACGATCACCACCTCACCACCACCGTCGTCACCACTACTACCATCACGATCATTATTGCTGCTGCCGCCACCACCCTACTGTCATCATCGTTGTCACCACACTACCACCGCTGACGACAGTGGCGATGGTGGTGGTGGCGACAATTGTGAGGTGGTGGTGACAACAACAACAGTAGTGGTGACCGTCAACAGTGAGGTGGCAATTATGGTGGTGATGGTGACACCTATGGCGGTAAGGCGTAGGAGTGATGTTGAGGGTGAAGGTAAGTTATGATGTATGAGGTACATAATATCTTTAAGTGAATCATTTTAATATTTTAATTTTACATTTATTATCTATTTCTCTCATCTCTCATTATAAATCTCTTTTTTCTCACTGGATACGTCTCCCCCCCCCCCCCCACACACACACACACACACATATATATATATATATATATATATATATATATATATATATATATATATATATATATATATATATATATATATATATATATATATATATATATATATATATATATATATATATATATAAGAGACATATCTGTGAGAAAATCAAATTTATATGAGAGCTAAAGGAGTAAATCTCGATCATTGAGAAAAAAGAGTGATGATAAATAATAAATACTAGAAGAGAGAGAATGAGTGAATATGTACGATGTTATCTCAACAATTAATTTTTATTTCAATTATAGAGATTTTATCCTCTCACTCTTATATAATATATCTTACTCTCATATGACATGTCTTCTATATATGTGGATGTGAGAGTGAGAGAGTTTAATTTTAGTCACTATATCAAAATATTGATTCAGATTAAAGCTTTCTAAAAATAAAGTTACGTGAGACCTCCTTGTGTAATCTGAGTTCCTCCAAAAAATGTGTGAGCTTAAATCACCATCTATGAGCCCATTAGTTGCTATCTTTGAGCCCCTTTTCAGATATGGCAACCGAGGAGTGTTAGAGAAAATAAGAAAAAGAAAATAAAAAAATTAAGAATGTTAGAAAAATTCTTTTAACATTCTCTTTCTAAATTCTAACTAATTAAAGAAAGAGTTTACAAAGAGAATTTCTTAGCATTTCTCTTTTTCATATTAATATTGACTAGTAATAACTATTTATTTTATTAGTGAACCTAGAATTTTAATTTAGATAAATTATATTTTAAATTCCTATAAAATATATAAAATATTAATTTTGTGTTAAATTAGTCTCTAATATTTAAACCTATTATTCTAAACATTTATTTATAGCTCTTTAAACAATAACTTGATGTGACAATCATACACGACTATACTAATTATTACTGTATATAATTAAAATTATTAGAATACTAAAATATATTTATTAACTTGGACCTCTAAAATCCAATTAGTTACTAACAACAAATCAAAATAGATGAACATTTGTTATCACTTTAGCTTTATTTGATTGGTATGAGAAATCAGTTTCAGTCATTTCAACTTAAATATCAACATTATTAAATTGTTGAATTAACATATGGTCACATCCTTGAAATTACAAATAAAAACTTCTACAAATATAGTTGAATTTTAGAAGATCAAATTAACACAAGAAATCATTTAAAGACCAAATTAATATTTTAAATATTTTATGGGAATAAAACAAAGTTTACCCTTTATAATTTTAATGACTTTACCTTTTGGGTATGCCTTTTATTGAATATGTACACTTTGTACATACCATATTGGTTGGTAAAGTCAAGAGCTACAAAATCGGCCACATTAATAGCAAGAGCAGTCAGTGGCCACAGATCAGTGCACTTGGAAGCCGTTATAAGCGTTGATCTTGTCGACATCTCCAACGTTGTGCACTTGGCAAAGAGTGAAACTTCAAACATGTCTCCGAGACAGACAATTGCAAGATGAGTGACCCACGAGCCACGACATGGTTCATTGTTTGTTCTAAGTTAGTTACAATTATGTCACGTTGATTTGATTATTGCACTTGCATTGTAATCATCGAAGCCACATTTGTAAAATCTAAACCAAACCAAACCATTGTGTTCCAATTCTCCTTTGTATTCTCCATCCACCCCTCATTGCACTTTTACCCTCTTTCGTGTCTTCTCAGATTCTTCACACGCACACCCTCTTCGATCTCAACGCCTCTTGGCTTATATTCTCACCCACCCACATCGCCATTTTCATCCTTCTTTGCAGATCACACACCCCTTTGGGCAGAGAAGAAGGAAAGTTTAGTTTTTGGTTCGTGGGGTTGGTTTCAAAATGGCATCTTTTTCGGTCCCATGCCCCAAGTGCCCTTCTTCTTCTCCTCCTTTGGGAATGAAATCTCAAAATCTCTCCTTTCAAAGTGGCTTGAGTTTGAAGCCTTCTCTATCATTCGGATCTTTGTCTGCTGAATCTGCTCCATCAAGGATTCAGGTATGAGATTTGATAAGAGAAACTGAGTTCCTGTTTGTTATTAGGTGTTTCAGTGAATATTTGCAAAATTGATTTTGATTGGTCTCGATTTTGAAGTGAAACTGATATATGTTTGGATGTTTTTATTTTATAATTATTTTTGTCAAATGATAAAACTACTCAAAGTCGCATTAACTTCGTAAACAATTATGAACGCAAAATCAATTGCTCAACGTGTAATCAAGAGCTAATATTTCAACATAATTGTGGACCATCTAACAGGAATCCAAATATGCTATTAAGGATGAGTGGATGACACATTATTAATCGGCAGAAAGCTTAGTATTTCTTCTCTGGTTACTTCAGTAGTGTTATTGTTTTTTTCGTATTGATTATTTTAGTCATAAAGAATGGTTCCTTTATCAATTGATTTCCTTTTGGTTTATTGAATGTTCTGAAAGAATGAGAATGTTGAATCTAGTATTGAGCATAAATGGCCTTTATGTGACAAATACAGAAAGCATAGCAATATGTTGGACACAATTTTGCCGTAGGTGATCAATGTTTTTGTCAACAGTTATGACAATATTTGCAGTAGTATACAAGCATTTTTATCTTGAAACCTGGTAAATATCTCCTTTATAGTTTATGATGCATATTAATTTTTTATTATGTTCATAATAATCCCTCCATATTTGATGGGAACCCCAACTGAAGTTTTTCAGCATGTTATTACTAGCAGAAGTTCAATATATTCACTTTTATTTGATGGGTTTGAAGGACAACTGTTAATAAAAGGCTTTCAAATTGTTGTGCTTGTAATCTGAAACGTCAGGTTCCAACGTGCTTAAAGTTATTGAAATTAGAACTTGTCAGAAAAAATAATTTCAGTCACTAGATGCTGTATGATTCACTGAATAAATAAGAAATGGACAAATGCTTTGCAGTTATATTTTATTTTGCTTGATTATTTACTTGTTCCATTGTTATTTGTTTCTTGCAGTACCCTAACAGGAAGCAATTTTCTGTCCTGAAGGTCAGTTAGCATCTAGTCTTTTTTGTTTTCCTTTTCTTTTCATGTGGGTGGGTGGGTGGAATTTTAATCTGCTGTTCAAATGTGTTCTTTCTTAGATTTAGAAAATTATATAATAAGTTACCCTGCTTTTATACATTGTAGGCTGCTAAGGTTGAAAATTCTAATTCTGCCCCTGTAACGGTCAAAGCACCTAATGTTGCTTCATCAAAAGAAAAAGAAGTGCAGAATGGAAAACTCTCTGGTGGAACTATTGCAGATGAAGCTTCAGTTACTGCATTCATGTCTCAAGTTGCAGACCTTGTAAAGTAAGATTAAGAGCTTCACTTTGCATGCAATCACATGTTCTTATGTAATAATATGTTAGGGAATGCATATTTTCTATAGTTTTCATTTAATATCATTTCCATGACCAGACTCGTGGATTCGAGAGATATTGTGGAACTTCAACTTAAGCAATCAGATTGTGAGGTCATGATAAGAAAAAAAGATGCATTGCAGCTTCCACCAGTAACAGCCCCAGCATCAACACCAATGCAGTATGCCTCGAATCCTTCTCCCCCACCACCTCCACCACCACCACCAGCTGCTCCTGCAAGCTCCTCACCTCCAAAAGCAGCACCCGCCTTGCCTTCCCCTGGAAAAGCAATCACATCTGCTTACCCACCACAGAAATGTCCAATGGCAGGAACCTTCTACAGTTGTCCAGCACCTGGTGAACCTCCATTTGTCAAGGTGTGTAAAACTTACATGGTTTGAATACTGTTCTTTTCTGTTGAGGTATCAATTTCAAAGGAGAATTAATTAATGAAACTAATTATGGCCATTTTATTGAATTAATTAATTAATACCTTAATTAGTAATTATTTTGCTGTTGCTTCAGGTGGGAGATAAAGTGAAGAAAGGCCAGGTTATTTGCATTATTGAGGCTATGAAACTGATGAATGAAATTGAGGTATGCTTTATTGTCTTCCTATTTGTTATTTATATTACATTCATTTCTCTCTTTTTATGATCTTGTTTACTTTTTCGTATACTTAGGAGATTTGTCCTGTTGTATACATTATCCTCCCATATAGTAACTATTATACAGAAATAATAAGTAATAGAGATCTGGCAGTAAACAAATCTAAAAGCAAAGCTGCTCAAAAAATGTTTTTGTTTCTGTACTGCTATCTTTTCAGCTGCATTGACACACTAATTACAAAGCTTACGCTGGGAATGATATGAAAGGATTTGGAAATAAGTAAACGATGTGGTAGTGGTGATCATGGGAATGCATGGTGTGTGTGTGTATAGTTGGTGTTAATATATCAATAGAATGAAGTGGAGTCATTCTGAGTGGGTTCTGTCATCTGGAATATTTGCTTGACATTTGGGAGAAAAACAGGACCCTTAAGAACCCGTTGGACTTGCATTTTACTCAATGTTGTTAAATAACTGTCATGGCAGCATAATAGTGTCATGGCGTGGAGGAGTTTTTTGTCAACCGCTATACACAATATTAAAGGAATGCCCATCATAGCAGTGCCATAAGGTGCAATGGGGTGTTTCTATAATTGAATTTTGACCTTCCGTTATGTTTCGCCATTGATAACACTGATTTTACTACTGTAATAGAAAGGTTCTCCTTCTGAACCAGTTTCTGTTAGTCTAAAACCAAATAATCTAATTTCCTGGTTACTTTTCATTACTTGATGGCAGGCTGAACAGTCAGGCACAATAGCTGAGATATTAGCTGAGAATGGGAAATCAGTCAGTTTAGACATGGTATTCTCTCTCTCCCTCACTCTACTTTTCTTGTTCATTGTGTGCATTACATGCTTCATTTCTCTAATTGATATACTTGTGCTTCCTGCAGCCACTTTTTGTAATAGTTCCATGAGTACCAGAAGGGACCTTACTTCAAAGTTGATGGGAGTTTCCTTTCTTGGAAAGCATGGTATTGGATGATTTAGATTTTTTTTTGTTGTTCAGAAATTTCTTGAGTGATGATGTTTGTCTCATTTTAAGAAATCCTTGTCTTATTTAGCCCCCAAATCTCCTCTTAATTTATTATGATATTTTGGACATAAAAAACCCACCATATCGGAATGAGCATTGGACACTTCCATTGTATGCAGTTTTGACATTTGTAGTACTATTTGTGTTTTCTGTTATTGGTTTCTTTCTAATGGCTCCTTCTTTCTTGTTGTATGAACCTGCTGGCTGGATGTAAGGCTGTTAAAGTAACTATGCTTTGTTTGGTTTAGATGATAATGGAATGAAATAAAATAATTTTAAAAAAGAAGAATCCACTATATTTTTCTCCATTTATCTCTTAATCTCTGTCTTCTTTAAAAAATAATAGTTTATATTATTTTTTTTCATATAATTATTTCTCCAGATTTTTCATCCTAATCCTCTCTCTGTGTTCCTATTCCTAATCCTCTCTTAACTTAGAAAGTATTTATTTTATGTGAAGAACCATATCCATTTCCAAACATACTTGATCATGTTACTTTGTTCTGATAAGATATTGCATGTTTGAAAATTAAGTGAAAAAAAAATATTTTTGAGACAAGTATTTTTATCCAAACATCGAAACCTTTGTTTTTATTTTTATCCATTTCATTTACACTGCAAAGCACAACCAATATATCTAATCGAAATTCACTTGCACATAATATATTGTATATTACGGTTTGATTCATCTTATTTTAATTTAAAAATTATTTTTAAGTTAAAAGTAAAATATTAAAATTTAAAAAATAAGTATAAATTATTAAGAAAAACACTTATATGTTATTAGTGTAAAAAGTTTTTCGCTGACATATTACAATCTTTATATATATTAAATTTGTTAATTTTACCAATTAATACAAGTTATATAAATGAAAGGTTATAATTAAATGTTATTATAAAATTTTATAATTATTCTAAACTTGGGTTTATAAGTGTTAAATCTTATATTATTGAAATTTAGCTTTAAAATGTTTTAAAATTAGATTTTTTTATAAAATAAAATTTTATATTGTAAAATAATTTTAAAAATTTAAGCATAAATATTACTTACTTTAATTTCTTTCAACATAAATTTTAAATTAAAAAAAAAAAAAGAGACTAAATGGTATCTTAATACTGTGTGACTGACAAGACGAAGAATATATATAAAGCCAACGTGTCTAAACTTCTAGGCCGACAGTAAAAAGGCTATCCAGTTTGAGATTCCACCACAAACGGACGAATGCAACTGCTTGATGTCATTCATCTAAGAAAGAAACAATCTGGATTCCTTGAAGTACCCATTTTCCTCGTGGCATCATCAATAGCATTTTTGGCTACAACTCGTTGATGTGATTGTTCAAGTCCATTTTTTGTAGTTTCCTTAAACTTAAAGCTAACAAATATGCTACATGTTTATCTTCATAAAAATAAAATCACGCTCAACTGCAATTTAACTTATTTTCATCCGTTACATGTATGAACATTTCCTACCCATCTATCGACTAAAATTTTTAATATTTTATATTTTTTATTATAAAATTTATTATTATGATTGAAATTCTATATCATTGTTTGTGTGACTGCTACGAAATCATAAAGTATATATGATACTCATCGTGACAAAGAGAACATAGACTTATAAAATGATCAACTTTTTGTTTATTATATTATTTGATCAATTATTATCACATAAACAAAATAAGGTTAAATTTATCATATTATCTTTTTCAATCTTAGTTATTTTAATATGATTTATATGTATAATATAATGTATTATTTTATAGTATAATACTATATATATTAACATGAATAACATCTTTCTTCTAACCCTGCGTGCATCCTTTTTTTCTTTATTAGCACACCGTAGAAATACAAGCATTCACAATAAATTTTTCAAATTGTACCGATTTTTTAAAGGTAATACCATGAGAATTAAGACATATATAAGTTCTGAAAATATAATTAGGAGGAGTTATGTTATTAAACAAGGAATACAGAAGAGAGCAGCAGTTTTAATTCAAAAGTGGGAATTAGAAAGTGGAGAGTGAGAAGAGATAAATGGATATTTTGTTTTTTAATTATTTTGTGCATGGTATAAAACGTTGTTCTAACATCTATTGAGTAATAAGAAAGAATTTTTTTGTGTCCATCATCCTCTAAGTTGTTGGGTACTAGAATAATAATTCAGTTAAAATAAGATACAAAGATAATAGGAAGGAATTGACGTACAATCATTTTTACCTTAAAGACCATTAACTGATAAAGAAAAAATCACAAATAAAACTAAAGAAATGTTTTCACTGAGTAAAGCAAAAAATTACAATCTCTCTATAAGAAGAGAATAATTTTACATTCTCTCTTATAGTAAGAGAATACATTTCAATTAGATCTCTCTCATTTCTAACTCTCAATAAAAAGTTACTAATGGGCTATATAATCTTGTGGTAAGATGTCCTAAATGAGCATATGACTATTTATAATTTTAAGGATGAAAACTCTTATATTTAATGTTATGCAAAAATTTTCTACCCTCCCACCTATTAATATCGCACAGGTTAAATTTACATTCCTCCAATTTTAAGCTATGGTGCAACTTATTTTCTATCACTATTTTATTTTGTTTTTCCTTTTGTTAGATCAATCATTTTTTCTAATTCATCTCTTATAAAATTTGCACATTTTATGTATTGGTATAAGTGTTTTTCCAAGAGGGACGAGTAATTGATAGTTTGTATTTATAAGAATTCATGCTTTGTTTGAATATGAAGAAAAATAAAATAAAGAAATAAAAATAGAAAAATTTAGATAAGCAAAATAATGTAAAACCTTTTATTATTTATAAAAAATAATATAAATTTGTACGACAAATACCATCTTTTTAAAAACATTTATTTCTCCTCGTTCAAACACCTAACATTATTTCCACCTATCCCCATATTATTTCTCTCCACCATTCCAAACAAGGGGTTAAAGAGAATGATTTTAAAAAAAAAAATATATATTTTGACTTTATTTTGTATTTCAAAAATGGTGAAAATAACTTTATATTTTCTATCTTCACTTTCATAAAGTTTAAAAGAAAAAGAAATAAACACCAAACTGCCCTAAAATATAATAAAGTCAACACTATATTGTCCAGCCCAGTGTCTTGTATCTTGACTGATTGCCAGTAATCGTAAATCACTTAGACCGTGGGTCATGTCAATGGGTATGAGTATATATTAAGATATAGAAACTTTATTATATAGACAGAGTTTTGAGCTATGGGAGTATAACCAGAAGAAGACAATCAAATTTGATATTTAGACAGCTAAGATAAATTTTCATCAACAAAAGAATGCAGCCACTATATTATGATGCAAATTACAGAAGGAAACAGACAAAAATCAAAGCCTTAAAAGAAAGGCAAGGGGTTTTCTAGGCCGGTGCTATACCCTACATTCTGTTTCCTTAAACCCCCTATTCTGTTGGCTTTCATGCTATTCTGTATTTTTTCCTCCTATTTAATGTACAAAGTTAGCCTATCTATAACATACTTACATCAATCAATATTGTCTAGAGCTTCTAAGGCTACTCCTGCGGCCACTAAAACTTATCTTGCGGGTCGCACTTCCACCAGTATAATCATCGTCGTCATCTTCTTCAGAATCCCCACCAGCCACGTATACAGGTTTCCGAACTTGAACTCTTCTTGGTGTAGTTGTAGGTCGCTTTCGTTTTATATTTGCAGTGTAATGTGAATAATCCACAGTGTCTTCCCTCAAAGCATGTTTAAATTCCTGATGCAAGAAATGAGATATAATGGCTAAAGAAACCCTCAATGGAATAAAGTGCATCAAAACTCTCAAACGTATGAAAGTTATATCCATTCACTCGTCTACCTGATATCTTTGTACCAATTCTTGCCGACTAGTGGGCAAACTGAACTTACAATCACCAACACTAAAAGCAATATTCTGTCGGGAGATAACCTCTCCAGGTTTTGGTTGTTCGGTAGGAGAATAAGCCTGAACAATTGGGAGCACGTTCCAAAAAAGGAACAGTTACTTTCCTATCCCATAATATCCTAGTCAAGGATGGAAAACATTTAATAGAGTTGAAGTGATGATAAGATGCAATATATAACTTTACCTGGCAACGGGCATCATCAAGACTATACATGATTTTTAGGTGTCTCTTGAGCCTCAAAAGAAGCTGCAATGCAATTGCTGATAAACAATCGGCCTGTACAATCATAGGTAACAAAATTATTAGAAGCGTATGAATACAATAACAACTAATTCCAATGTGCACATTCTAATTCTAATGTTCAGTCAGTATTAAGAAAATATTTTATGTTTGATAGTTACTTTGAGCAGGACATTCCGTTAGCAAAACTTCAAAAATTCTTCTTTACTAATAAATCATTAGTAACAAGATTAATGACAGCAGGTTCAAACTACCTGAACTTTCTCTAAATCATCTCGTGAGAAGGAAAAATAATCTGTGTAACCCGCAGTATGCATCTTTGCTTCTGAGCTACCCTTATTTGATAAAGGATAATCTGGGAGTTGATGACTTGATCCATTTAAATCCACCGATCTCATGTCATTAGAATTGGGCTGAACATCTACATTTTGATGAAATGTTCCATTCAAATCCACTGACATTACTTGGGTTGCAACAGTAGGCTCATCTGGCCCCTGCTGACACATTCCATTCCCATAAGGTGCATTTTGACGTGAAATGCTTGAACTCCAGGCTTTGAAGTTTGCTTCTAGTGGTCCAGCCCTTACTTGAACTATTCGATTGATAGCATAGATTAAATAAAGGGGCTCATCAGGTGAAATGAATGGCAGCAATGCTAGGACTTCCGTGCAATATCTGCGGAAAAGAAAAACAAGTAAAAAATCATTTAAGAACCTACATAGGAAACAAAAATTAGTTACAGATAGTACTTACATTAAGAAAGCTATTACTAATTTATTCCATCTTGGATTGTCAAATTTTCGCACGATCGAGGTCAAAAATTTGTTCCTTGATATCCGGTTTCCTCGAATGAGCTTGTAAATTCGAGAAACCCCAAGTTTAGCTTGAGCAAGTGAGCCAGCCTCAGGCTTCCCTTTTCCAGAAACAGGCATCTTAGAGTGAATCTTATGATCAACATTTTCAGAATTGCCACAAATAGATTGCATAAACATAAATGACATTTGAAGTCCATCACCCAAGCGGCTTTCAAAAAACGCAGGGTACCTGAAAAGATGTTTTAATTAGCTAATACAAACAAGTTCACACGTATTAGATCACCAAAACTATATATAGGAGATATACTTTTCATTCATATTCATCAGAAGATGATGAGCCAACTTTGAATTTGATTCCAGAGGATCAGTTTCAAGTGCTATAAGGTATGGAACACAGGTGATGGGATGAACAAGACCTTGGCGCAGCACAACTTCAACAATCTGCATTATTAACAAATCTCTTATTCTAAATATGCAAGAGCAAAAGAAAACTAGACCATTTCCACTGGAATGCTTAGGTCCTGATTGTTGTAGTATTGCAATTCAATAGGAACTTAGACAATTTTCCTAATGCAATAATTTTTTGCTTTCAGAAGAAGTACATTGGAAGTCACGCTTCTCCTTTTGCAAAGCTAGACAACGCCAGTACAGGCAGGCCCTTAACCTTCCAAAGAAATAAGTATCAAAACAATAGATAATTTTTAAGACACAGGCCAAAAGATTGATGACTCACAACAGCAAGATTAGCCTTTAAACTCCTAAAAAGCATCTACCTAATTTCTCATCCCCTCACTCCATCAGCCAAAAGATCTGAGGAATAGAACTCTCATATACAAAACACACACGTGCACTATTCTGTTCCAAAGACAAGGTTTTAATTGTTCTTTAGCATTTGGCTTAAGAGTGTTGAATCTGATCCAAAATATAAGGCTAGATTCTAACCTTCAGGGCTGATTGACGAACTTGTTCACTGAAATCCAAACATCTGCCCAGTATATTATCCCAATACAACTGAACTATACCCCCACATATGTTTGTATCCCCAGCACCAGCAGCAACGGGTACACTCTGCCCGGCTCCAACTGAGTAGCTAGCAGCATTTTCATTATCTTTGTCTGTTCCCATTTGGCTTTCAGCATCTAGAAGATACTCGAACATGTTTTGCAATCCTTGAATCTGATTACCAGAAAGCTTTAGTATATACAAATACACTATATATATATATATAAAGACAATAAATTATTACCTTGAGGCGAGTATCAGCCGCAGAGGATAATGTTTCCCCCAGTATTTTTCCGACATCATTTTCCAACATATATTCAGGCCTAGCAATTAGAACAAACCCTAGTGCCTACAAGAGTGGAAATAAGACATCAACAGACTTAAGGATGAAACCAAGATAATAGCCAAGTTAATTGCTTTCAAGATGAAATCTTACCTGCAATGATCTAACCTTGACAACAAAATCCTCCACCGAGAGATACTTCATAAACAATCTGAGACTGCTCCCAACATAAAAAAGTTTATTACCGGAGCTTGTTAACAACTGATTGCCATAACGGATAAGCAACCCAAGACAGAAGAGAGATCGTCCAACTTTCTGTAAATAGCACAGAGCAGCCAATTTTTATTTTAGATTCCGTATAAAAATAAAACAACCATCATCATCATGCTAAATAAAGATAAGTATAAACACTTCACAACACTAATACATTATAATTTTTATGTCCAAGCTAAATATTCAAAGGCTTAAATATGTTGAGTCCCTAATATATTAATGAAATTTACATTGAATCCCTACAAAACGTTTACTATATTGGGTCGCTGATAATTTTTTTTTTTTTTTGAAAATCCCTAAAGCGCTATGTAAACCACTTTTTAAAGCATTTTAAAACAATTTAAAATGATTTAGAGACCCAGAACAAAATAAAAAATTTATTAGAGACCAAGCAAAAAAAATTGGGACTCAACGTAAAATTGAAAATTGTTACAATATCAAGGACCCAAAACATATCTAAGCTATATTCAAAACCATAATCCTCTTACATGAGCTATAATCTACAAGAAATAATAGCTTTCCAAGACTATTGACACTAGTTTAGTTGCCACTTAATAGACGTATATAAATGTATAGCCCATGTTGAAGAGTTGATTATGACTTTTATATCTTGCTTAGTTACCCTTTTTACATTATATTTGATTCTACATTTATTTGTAATTTATTATAATCATTACAAATAAAGAGCTAAGGAACCCTATTTCTCAAGCATTTAGAATCATCAAGTATTTCTTCTAACTTGGCATTAGAAGGGCACCACCCGTTGTGGACCTTATAAAAAAAAAAAAAAAGCCTAAAACAGGGTGTCAAGGAATCCCTTCGTGGTTGTCCCTACAATCACCTCCGTTCAAGGTCAAACCACCAGCATTTGAAGCGAAAGACGCCGATCTACACACCCTCGGAAGAGCCGCCAGAAAAACCCCTCATGCGCTACCACGTGTGCTATCTCGCAGGCATGTGACTCCCACACCTCTCACCGGCATTTCAATCTCAAATCACCAAGGGAGGTCGTTGAGACGGAGCATCAAAACTTCCCATTTCCATAAACCCTTCTTCAAAATGTTCTTCAATATCTTGCATTACTTTTTTAAACGTTTCAGTTTGCTTCTGCTTCTTTCCCATCCATAGCTGCCCTTATCTCAACCTTTACAGCTTCAGGAGCCATAAAAACAGTTGTAACATTTCCTGTTTTTCCAATCAAATGTTGTTTTCCCCTTGTTATACCTCCTTTCATAACCTTCCGACAATAATTACAACACATTTCATTTGTATCATTCTCTCTAACAAGTGTACAGTGCTTCTATCCCACGTCAATCAGTCCTCTTAGAGCTAATGGAATTTGAGGATACATTTGGGGTGTTTGTTACAGCCCCTGACATGATTATTAAACTAGAAAAACAAAATTGAAAAATAGCTTTTATAAAAAAAAAACAAAAAGAAAAAAATTAATCTCTTTAACAAAAAAAAAAAGATATGAGATAGAAGCTTACAGCGAGAAAGAGGGAACACGTGAAAGAAAATGTGCGAGAGGGATGGAGAACACGAGGAGGAAGATGGTGTGTGCAGTCGCCAGAGTGCGCAAGAGATCGAGAACACGCAAGAGATTGAGAACGCATGAGAGTCACGGCCAAAGAACTAGCCGAAGGATGCACGGTGGCTGGTAAACCGTCTTGGAGGATGTGCGACTGAGGGAGAGCTCATGAAGGTTAGGGAAGTTGTGCTAGGGCTATAGATGCCCAAACCCTGTGTCTGGCATCGAATCAGGTCGGGTCGACCGTTTAAAAAAAAAAGGCCGAACTGGGTGCCACGTCCGCCATGCCCGCCACACTCTGAATAGCGGAACCGTGCCACACCAGGGTGTAACGCCCATCGCGAAAAGCATTCTCCACCGTTATGGTGCCACCATAACGCCGTTTTGACAACATTGCTTTTATATATTAAAAAGTTACTCTTTTTATATGTTGCTTAGTTATCCTTTTTACATATTTGATTCTACATTTATTTGTAATTTATTATAATCATTATAAATAAAGAGTTGAGGAACTCTTTTCCTCAAACATTCAAAATCACCCTCTTTGTACACACAAGAGTCCATGATACTACCCAGTGTTATCATATGGTGGTGCCATAATGCCATGGCAGCCACTACCGCAATCCATTATGCCCATTTTAGTGACTTATGGTGGGGATCAACCATTTTGAGTATGGCAGCCACCATGACTAAAACGTCATGGCAGGTTACAACAGTCACGGCGCCCACCAGGGCTTTTTTGTTGGTTTTGTTTGGGGTTCTTGTTCTTTTACTTGGAGTGTTAACCCGACCCAAATGAACTCCAAACAAACAACAATTTGTGCATTTTGAACAATACTGCACACAACTTTCTTGAGCTTGCCAACTGGCTGAGATGTTTTTTTACGGCGATCCCCTTTGATGAGACCTCCTCCAACACCATCAGCAACCTCCCTCTCTAGCAAGATTTGACCTTTCTCTCCTGTGAACTGTGACTTGTCTCTCCTGCAAGCTGCAACCTCTCTCCTAATCTTGTGCAACCTCCCTCTCCAACAACCTGTTCTGGCAAACTCGCTCTCCGACACCTTTTAAGGTGTTACTTTGTTCTGAATATTTTTATAAAAATCTTCTCTTTTCTAAGTTATTATCTGACTTGTTTTATCAAGTCTTCTCTTTTTAGTTTTTATAATTTTTTATCTTTTTTGAAGCAATAAAGCCTCCTCTTTCTAAGTTAGTCTCTGTTCTGAATTTTTCTCTAAACAATTATTCTATGTTCTGAATTCTTTTTTGTTGCAAACTTTGCTTGTTATTTTTAATTTGAAACTTCCACTTGGGTTTTTCTCTGTTCTGAATTTTCTTATAAAAGCATTATTCCAAATATTTCCAGTTTGAGGATAATGTTAGGGACAAATATAACCATTAAATTATGACTTTTTATGATGACAATCATTAAGTTATGAATTTTAGATTGTTATCCTATTGTTTTTAGTATATATTTTTTTGTCATCTTGCTGTTTTTGCACCATATTTTATTTATATATATATAACTTTTTTTGTCTGCCATGGCAGTATGGGGATTGGGGCATAAAGATCCTTGCTGCCATCCACCGTATGAAGTAGGTAAGTAAACTTCAATAACTTCATAAGAAATTTTAAACACCAATCTTGCCACAAACCTGTGTGTTATCAACTGCCTGAGTATCCAAACATTTGAAGAAGAAGTGAATAAGTTGTTCAACTACAGCAGCGCCTTTTCCGGCCATCTTACTCACAGAACAGAGGCACCTGATAAAGAAAAGGTAATAGGATCCATAACTAGGTGAAAGAACAAGCAAATTCCATTATGTTAAAGGGGAGAAAAACAAATCTTCTACTAATCCTAATTCCTAATCCACAAAAGAAACACTACAATTGCAAAATAAAATCTTAGATGAAGTTCAAGTATTCAGAAACATTTCATAAAATACAGTCAAAAAATTTCTATTCAAAGATGCATGCTTTTGCACTAGTATTTATGTATTATATAAGAAAATTATTTAGATATTCTCACATTATGCTTCAAACATTTATTTAGAAACTATATACTGTTATCCATCAGGCACATATAGAGAGCACAACTTCAAATGAATTCATCGGCTGGTCAATTCCAGGATGAAATTTAACCGAAGAAGAAAAGAACACAGTAAGTAAAGGACATAATTATAAGAAACAGTAAGTACTTGATACAAGCATGGACAACTGTCAAGAAAGAATGCCGGACAATCATCTGTTTCAAATCTTGCTCAAGTTCCCCAACAATACTTGGAGGTAACTTCCCAAGCATCGGCAGCACAGAATCAATTATGAATAGTATACTCTCAAGTAGCTGCGCAACTGCCCGGTTGTCAACCTGAAAACAAGATATGGTGTACTTTTGTCATCTTCACATTACACATTTTTGTTAGGCCCAGAAAAACTAGGAAAGAGAAATATGAAATATCGGAGACAAAAACCACATGACTAATAATAAATAAAGACCAAAGCAGAAACAAAATGCCCAACAGAATTTTGCTTAAGTATGCATTTCATAAATATAAAATTAGTTTACATAGTGCACGTACACATCTATCAGAAGTCTTAAATGTTACAGTATGAGGACGGGGCGAAGGTTTTACATGCCCTCTCCCTGCCCATCGCCCTACCACAACAATATCTCTTTTACCTATATAAATACTTTTAAAATTTTGCTTTAGTTAATTCTTGTATTAATGAACTTCTGGTAATTCTTCTGCCTAACCCTAACTCTATTAATATCAGAATTTGAGTATGGGAATTCCATCAATAATAGCTAAACCAAAGTTCAAAACAACCACCCAGACATGGATATGACACAGCAAAGCAGAAAATTATCTTTCAGCCCATGTATGGCACTAACTAAAGCAATAAAAGAGAAACGCAGCACAATTCATAACATAACAGCACTAGAATAAGCCAATATATAAAAGTGATCACCTGACTCTTCAGATATGGCTGCAAAGTAACAACAAACTGGGAAGGATTAGAAGCTGGTGCACAAAGAGTTGGGTCCACAAGACAAAATGCATGCAAAACTAACACATATGGAAGTGCCCGCACTTCCACTTCATCACTGTTCATTTCGTCAACCTGATCATCAACAAAAACTGTCATTTTCCTATCAGTGCAGCTAAGCACAGAAACTAGTGGTATAGACAATATTGTACCTGCAACATCTTCTCCAGCAAGCATTTGCACATCAACTCACAACGCTTGCGCACTGTTTTAAGGGACACTGGGTTGACCCCAATGGCTTTTGCAGATTGGGGCAAAAAATCAAGTGACAAATTGCGCTTTATTACAGTTACAAGAAGTTGATTATTGGGCATTCCTCTCAACATTTGAACAATTTGTTCTGTTTTCTTAACTATCTCAAGTGGAACAGTACTGCCATCCCCAAAGACCTGAGTTTGTGATGCAGGAGGCTCCTCAAACCAGAACTCACTAAATGTTTTGCAAACAAGGTCCTGCAAAATAGAAACATAAAAGGGAGAATTCTTAAAAACCAAAAAGTGAGTTTTGATAAATGAATTAGCGAACCTGTCATAAGCTTGACATCAAATAAGTACACATTCACATCCAAAGACTAATAATTTACATGGCATGTCAGCTACCCATTTAAAGAGTACAAATGAAAGGCATAAATGTTACATATGATAATCCTATAAAAAAAGACCGTGGTGGGAAGAAAGTATGCTAATCTTCAAACAAAATATAATTTACACTTGGGATTGGTAGCCTAAATTATAGTTGTCGACAGGTAGGTATGAAGTATTTAAAAAACATAGAACCATATTGGAGGTTCAAGCAATAGTTTTAAAATACCTGGATGCTTGCTTCATCATCACTAACACGTGAAATTATCTCTGTGCAAGCTGTTGTAAATCCAGAGAAATTGGCATTTGAAGTGCACATATCTCTAATGATTTTTATAGCTCGTTTTCGAACACTTACTCCAGTATCTTTGATTCTCTCAGCAATCTTATCAAAATACTACAATGGAAAATTGAGAAAAATGTTTCAAGCAATTCATCAAACCCAAGCATGAAGTCTCCATACCTATGAAGTTTATAAGAACAAGTTTAGTTGTTGATAATTAAGGAAAGATCCTGTGACACATACCTTAAAACCCACATCTGGATGTGAAGCAATATGCCTACCAACAAGTTCCAATGCTGCTTCTCTTACAGATATTGCAGAATCACAAAACCTTCCTTCGACAGCTGATTGTACTCGCTTATCACCCAATACCTCTGGGTCAGCCTCTACAATGATACTAACCTGCTCATTTTATTAAATATTGAAAGAGAGTGCAGATTAATTCGGTGCAAAAAAGCTATTATAAGCATCCCATTTTTACCGGGAAGCAGGAACCTTCCAAAAAACATTTTAAACTTACTGCTTTTAAAGCCTTAGCCCTAATAACTGGAGAGTTCTCCCTCAAACTTGCCTGTACACATCATAAGAAAAATTATGGAAATACGATTTTTTGAAATATTAGGAAAAGGATGAATATTGACAGACCAGAAGCGTGTAAAGAATCGTATCAAACCCTCGGCAAAACGAACTGTTTTGGCCCAAAGCTAAAGTAATCTTCTTGATTGAATCTCTTGTCAACATAGAAGACAAAGTACCAGCATCCCGAACTATGATTTTTGATTTCATTCTAGCAAGGAAGTAAGTGGACTTCTGCTGACAATTTGAATCATCTTTGTACCATAAGCAGAGATAAAACCTGAACACCATACAAATGCATTACCTTCACATATATATAACTAAAATGTCAATTAAAAGATCAGTCATGAGTACAAACCAGCAAATGAAAAGATGCAGATCATCAGCAGAGGTGACGTCTTGAAGGTAATTCAAAAGCAACTGTTGAACAATCTCATGCTTAGAAACTTCAGAATCTTGCGACGAACTGCAATTCTTTTTCACATCATTCTTGCACTGGGAATTGCAACATGATTGTAATACAAGTAGTTGCTTATTACAGATGCATGTCTGGCAGGACCAGTTTCGGCTGGAAACTTCATGCTCTTTAATGCCCAGGCAATCAGCATGAAAAAGCCTCTGGCAACCATGACATATGAGCAAATTTTCGACCCTTCCCCCCAAACAGACACAACATGTATCTTTTGGATGATTCTGTGCAGCAGCATCCTGACTAAATAAATCCTGAAGTATCCAGAACTTCTGCTGGCAACAAATCAAAGCATCACGCTTCAACCTTGCAGCAATTGTACCAAGAATATCAATTGCCATGGTACGTGCAGAGACATCCTTAGACTTTGGCCCAGCATTCTGAAGTAGTAGGACACATAGAACCTGAAATCTCACAAGTAATCAAATCTGATGCAATTACCAAAACAATATGTAGACAGATATAAACACACCCGTGCACAATCTACCTCTAGAATAGGAGCTGAAGCAGGATATTCGGGTAAATTCAGAGTTGTCAGTAAATCTGAAACAAGATTTTCTATTATGGATTTAAGCTCAGAAGCATCCTGAGTCTTCACACTAGCAAACCGCTGAAGTACACGGCTCCAAAACAGACAGCAGGCTTCTGTCACTGCCTCATGGCATTTAATTGGATAACTAGCATCAACTGAGGCTTCTAATACAGCATTACCATTTGATGCTTTTCTTAAAGCATCAGGAAGGTTAGCACTACAATTAATCAACTGAATCAGCAAAGCAGTAACCATTTGGATCTGCCTTTGCTCTTCATCACGTACATGATAAGACCTTAAAGCTCGTTTTGAATACGGTAATTTCCATAGAAGCTGAACCATTTCATCTATCAGATAAGTGCGATGTTGCGTGTATAAATAGAATATCTGTACCACCATATTGGAAAAGCAATAATTAGATAAGAGCATATGTTCACAATTATAGAAAAGCATTAGTACCACACTACCACCATATGAACATGAAAGATAACAATAAGAGGTATAAAAGAGAAGTATCAGTACCGCACTGAGTAGACTGATTGCCTTCAATTGCAAAAGCTGGATATTATCAACCAAAAATGTTGTAATACTTGTTTTTACAAGTTGTAGTATGCAACTATCTGATAACCTCTCTATTAACAACAAATCTTTGAGTAGCCCAAGAACAGTGCACAACTTCTGAAGAATAGTATTCACAGAAGTAGAGATCCTAGTAAAGCAACAACCAACATGAAAATTATCAGAAATGTATATATATTAACAATCTAAACTACAGTGCATATGTAAAACCAACTTAAAGGACATATATGGACAAAAGAATCAGACCTGTTTGATGTTGTTTTCTTCAACTTTGAAGTCTTGCTAGTACGTCGTTTCTTGCTGGCTGAACCAAATTCAGCATCATATTCTTCATAATCAACAACTGGAAAAAAAATATAAAGATTAGGAGTTCGAATTCACAGAGGAAATAATCTCTTTCCATTCTCTCCCTCCATTCCATGGTCCCCAATGGGCGTTATTATATATTCTGAGAACTCTGCCATCCCATGGTGGCCCTCAGAAACTGTAATACATCATTAACTACAAACAAAATTATAAGATATACAATTTAAAAGAAAGTGTTCCACTTCCAGTAGCACTTCTATCCTCCAAAATGTAAAATTAACAGTAAAAAATGTATTTTAGTCAAAGCACAAAAACTTAAAAAGCCAACCTTCAAATGCAGTGTTGTCACTAGGTCTATGTAATGCTCGGTATGATGGATCGCATGCACACATAACATCCATTATCTGACGCCTGGAAAACTCCAGAATTCTCTCAATGATCTGACCCAGATAAATTACTTTCAGACACTACAGATTTAGTATAAAGCAAAAAAAAAATAACAGCCTACACAAGTTATGAAAGTTAAAAGATAACAGCCTACACAAATTATGAAAGTTAAATCAATGAAATCGTTGATTTCCCACATATAAAACAATACTTTTCTCCTTCTTAAAGACCCTTTTCTTTGTAAATAATTGCTTTGCCTAAGATTATAATAAAATTCTTCTTATTCATAGTAAATTAGTAATAATATTAGCTTGAAACTAGGATAAACAGATAACGCACCTCTTCCTTGTAGAGTTGCTTTGGCATATCAGTATGAGCCATCACTGCTAGTGCGGCATGAATGGACTCCAACGCAATTAAAACAGATGAAACTAATTCTGAATCTGACTGGAACAAAGAACAATAACAAAAAAAACCATTAATATGAATTCCCTCTGTAAATTATGATTAAAGAAACTGCATACAACCACCAGGCCTTAATACAACTAGTGGGGTCAATTACATGAACCAAATAGTACTGTTGAGCTATATCAAAAGTCAAACTTTATAAAAAACCATCTATAGCAAGATCAATACTAATTGTTTCTCCAGGTGCTTTCTTCTGTCTTCCCTGACTCTTAAATCTAACTATATGTCTGCATGATCTTGAATTGGAAGAAAAAAAATAGCTTAACATATAACATTCTGGGCTTTAAATATTATGAACAGTTAGCTTGTGGGTGGGAATGTGAATAGTATATAAACAAGGCAATATAGACACATGTAAATGAGAAATAATACTACCATATAGTCAGATTGCCCATGACTAACACATACTCTACAGCTACCAAACTTAACTCTGTAGATATTGATGGAAGTGGAACTTCACAAGAACTGAGTCATATACTAGAGTCTACAGACAATATTTTCAACATACAACCTTGTCAAACTTGATCCATGTGCTAAAACTATTTTGATATTAAGTTTCTGTTTACTAATTACTATCCAATAGCAAATAAAAATCAGATTTTAATAATTTTTATTAGAAAAGTTGAGGTCATATTCAATGTCAACCATACTTATCAATAGCGCACGATAGCGGCGCTATCGCGGCATGGCGGAGCGGAGCAAACAGACGGTGCTCCAGCAGTGGCTGTCGCGTCGCAACTAGGTGAAGCGGCAGTCGCGCCACGTTTCGCAGTTAGGGAATGTAGATCGCTTCTCGTCGAACGCCTGGGTCGTCCAGTCGTGCCTGGTTGCTGCCGATTCGAGTCCCGCAGTCGCGCCTGGTCTTGCTAGGTCGAAAACGAAGAAGAACCAGAGCACGACGCTGTTTCATGCTCTGTTTTTTTTTTTTTTACAAAAAGGTTAGCATGAAACGATGCCGTTTAGTGCTTATTTTAGTTTTATTAATAAAGGGAAAAAAGGGAAAACCAATTTTTTCCGTTTTTACCCAAACAGAGTTCGAGTTCGTGCACAGTAAAAAGCTTCATCTTCGCAAGCAGAACGTTGTTGCCGCATGTTTGGCCTCGCTGTTACTGCATCTCCGGCAAGCATCATCACCGTCGCCGTCTCTGCAGCTCCGAAGACCGTCACTGCCGCTGCGGCCTCGAAGATTGTCACTGCCGCTGCGGCCTCGAACACTGTCGCTGCCGCTGCGGCCTCGAAGACTGTCGCTGCCACTGAGGCCTCGAAGACTGTCGCTGCCGCTGTGGCCTCAAAGACCGTTGTTGCGTCTTCTTCAGTTCTTCTACGTGTTGCTCTGCTGCTTTGAACTCTGAACCTTGAAGACCATTGTTGCGTCTTTTTCAGTTCTTTTATGCGTTGCTCTGGTGCTTTGAAGTCTGAACTCTGAAGAAGACTGTGGCCCCTCAATTTTTTTCCAGCTTTTTTCTCTTCTTCTTCTATGGCTTCTAAGCCAACTCTTTCAAATGGGTTAGTAAAACCCACTGGTCCGAACTTAGTGGCTTGGCAATGGAATAGTCTAAGGGATATTAATAACAAAAAGGCTGTTACTAATGACTTTTGTTTGAAAACCAGTACCGGTGGTATTTCTCGAGCAAAAAGACACCAATTGGGAATCAAAGGGGATATCAACAGTTGTACAAAGGTTCCCCCGGATGTAAAAGCCCAACTAAAGGAAGCATTTATGAAGAAAATGTCAGAAGGAAGTATATGCAGCTGAGATTGAAGACAAAAATGAAGAGGAAGAGGTGGAAGACATACAAAATTTGGTCACCGGGAAAAGGCCTACAAGAGAGGTTGCATCCAAGAAATCAAAAAAATGTCCCATTGATTTATTGTTCTTTAAAAAACCTGAGAAAACCATCAAAATGGGCAAGGAAAAAAAGCAAGCTAGTATCATTGATGCAGTTGATAAAGAGGCAAAAGCAAGGACGATACAATATATAGAACGTTTCCTTGTGACAAACAGCATTCCTTTCAATGTTGTGCGATCAAAAAGTTTTAAATTGATGCTACAAGCAGTTGGCAATTACGGAAAGCGTCTAAAGCCTCCATCATTCCATGAATGTAGAGTTCCTCTTTCGAAAAAAGAGTTGGAGTACACACAAAATTTGATGAAAGACCATATTGCAGAACGAGAAAAATACGGGTGCACAATTATCTCTGATGGATGGACAGATAAGAAGAATAGAACTTTGATAAATTTCTTAGTGAATTGTCCATCCGGCTCTATGTTTGTGAAGAGTGTTGATGCATCTGCCTATATGAAGACCAGAGAGAAAGTATTTGAATTGCTAGATAAATTTGTGGAAGAGATTGGAGAGAGGAATGTCGTTCAAGTTGTAACCGACAATGGAAGCAACTTTGTTTTGGCCGGTAATGAGAATTGAGTTTTATTGCTTTTTACCAATTCCATCCTTTTATCGTTTTTAACTAATTCTAGTCTATCAAATTTGATTTTTAGGTAAGCTATTGCAAGCCAAGAGACCACATTTATTTTGGACACCTTGTGCAGCCCATTGTCTTGATTTAATGTTAGAGGACATTGGAAAGATAGCAAGAGTTAAAAAGACTATCCAAAGGGGGATTAGTCTTGTAGGGTACATTTATAACCACTCCTTGGCCTTGAATACCATGAGAAGATTCACAAACAAAACTGAATTGGTTAGGTGTGGAGTGACTAGGTTTGCAACAACTTTCCTTACCTTACAATGGTTGCATAATCAAAAGAACAGCTTAGAAAGATGTTCACATCTGATGAGTGGTTGAAGTCAAAGGCAGCCAAGGAAACTAAAGGAAAAAAAACAACTGACATTGTTCTCATGCCCACTTTTTGGGCAGACGTGATTTACACTCTCAAATGTATAGGACCAATAGTTCAAGTTTTGAGGCTGGTTGATAATGAGAAAAAAACAGCAATGGGATATATATATATATATGAGGCAATGGATAGGGCGAAAGAAGGTATCCAAAATGGATTCAAAGGGAACAAAGAGAAATACAAGGAGGTTTTTGAAATAATTGATAGAAGATGGGAGTGTCAACTCCATCATCCTTTGCATGCAGCTGGTCATTATCTAAATCCTCAATTCTTTTATGGTAATCCAAGTCTTGAAAATGATGCAGAAGTGATAGAGGGGTTGTACAAATGTATTCAAAGGCTAGCTGGAAGTAATGAGGAGGAAGATATGGCAACCCGTGAGCTATCCATTTATAGAAGAGCGGGCTACCATTTTGGATTTCCTGTGGCAATAAGACAGAGGTCTACTTTAGCTCCTGGTAAATAAAAGATCATTTTATAATTTTAAGTGATTATTATGTAATTTTGTGAAGGAGCTAATTAGTTGTGAAATTTTGTTTACAGCTGAATGGTGGAAGAATTATGGATCAAAAGTTCCAAATTTACAAAAGATTGTTATTAAAGTACTAAGCTTAACTTGTAATTCTTCAGGATGTGAAAGGAATTGGAGCATCTTTGAGCTTGGATGTAAATTTTAAAACTATGTTAGTTCTAATGTTTTATGAATGTCAAAGATCTAACTAATTTAGTTTTATGTGTATAAAATAGGTTCACTCTAAAAAAAGAAGTCGGCTTGAGCACCAAAGGTTGCATGATTTGGTATATATCAAATATAACCAATCATTAAAGCAACGTTTTGATTGTGAAGATGTAAGAGATGCTATTGTTTTGAATGATGTTGATGGGAGTAATGAATGGCTAGTTGGTGAAATGGCCAATGAAGATGAAGAAGGTGTGCAAGAAGATGAAATTGTGTTTGATGATTTAACTTGGGGAGTTATGGCAGCTGCAGCAGGGGTAGGGGAGCCTATTACATACACTAGGCAGCATAAAAGAGTTAAGAGTGCAGCTACAGGTTCTACTTCCATGCAAATTGGAAGGACAAATCAAACACCAATACATGGTGAAGATGAGCAAGAGGAAGATGATGATGGAATTGGAAGTGAAGAGGAGGAAATTTATAGGAATGAAAGTGATGAAGATGAAGATCAAATCCTTGACCTTTCAGCTGAGGATGATGATATTTAGCTAGTGTCTTAGACTCCTAGTCTTTAAGTTTAAGACTAGCCATGAAATATGTTTGCTGTTTTGTATATGCAAACAATAGGAATACACTTAGCACTTAGGCTTTTAGTATTATATTATACATGTCATGTTTGCTGTTTTGTATATGCAAACGATAGGAATACACTTAGACACTTAGACTTTTAGTATTATATATGTCATGTTTGCTGTTTTGTATATGCAAACAATAGGAATACATGTTATGTTTGCTGTTTTGTATATGCAAACAATATAAATATATAATATTATATATTTCCTTGAATCACTTCTTTATTTTTCAGCACTTTATACATTATATAAACTTAGTAAATACATTTATATAGGGATTTAAATAGCGGTCATCCCACTCCTGCTATACCGCTATAGCGTTTTTGGAGGGTGACCGCTCAGGCCGCTATCCGCTATTGATAAGTATGATGTCAACTAAATCAAACAAACCTTAAAAGTTCAGTATAGACTAAATGACTAACACAAAAGAATTCAAACATGAACTTACATTATCACATTCCTCAATTGAAAGGCCTTCTGCTCTATGTATCTGATGATCCAGAACTTTTAATAGTCTAACAAGAACTTCTATAGGAACCAAATGCAGAAGTTTCTTTTCACGCATAGATGTTATTTCAATGACAAGTAATCGAAGATCTGAAAGAGGCAATGGCGACCATTCTGCTTCATCTCGATCATCACTATTAAATTCAGACTTGTTGCTTAAGTCCTCCAAAAACTCACGAAATCTTTCAACATGGGCACCTACAAAGATTACAAATACCAGTTTAATACACATGCAAAAACAGCACAAGTGCAACATGTACCTGCAAACATGCACATAATACAAAGAGATAGAGAATAAACATCTAAGGAGCCAAGTATACACCAACCTTGAAGCTCGGCAGAATCAGGTGCTACAGATATTCCATCACCACCTTTCTTTTTTACTTTTGATTTTTTAGAAGACAATGTAGAATTATCCTGCCAAATCATTTAGAAAAATTAACAAATGAAAAGAATCAAATATTAACTGCAAATACCAAACATATATTTACATTTACATTTGTTGAAAAATTATCAAGCTGGCGACTATGTGCTGCATTATAATCTTTCTGAGTCTGACTTTGGATAGGAAAACTTGATTCAGATTGCCTCTTTTCAGGTAATGCACTACCAGAGACCTGCTCCTTGACAGGACCTGAGAAACTTGACCAATGCAATAAACAATAAGCAGAGCACCATTAAATTATTCAATGGAAAAGCTATAAGACCAAAGTAAAACATAAGCTTTTGGTGGAAAAGGTAAACAGCGCTAATAAGTTTGATATCACAAAACAAAGTTCTAGCTTTGTCAAACAAGCAAATTGCACTAAGAATCTTGAAAGTTATGATAATTGACAGCATAAAATCAAAGTTCATTCTATTATGACAGTTTCTCTTCATAATAATCTCATTCTGACTAAATTTTCCCAAGTAAAAAGATATCACACCCTCAATCTCTGTCAGATCATTACAGGAAAATGAGCAACAACAACCCTGTGATATTTGAAATTGAAACAAAATCCACAATTATGATATCCACGGCAAAACCAAGTACTCTGTTTACCTGCAGTGCTGTATTCAAATGCTTCAGGATTGCACCTGAGAACTTCATCATGGAGTTCTAAAGGCTCAACATATATATAGGGAACACCTTTGGCTTCCTCTCTTAAATTCCTATAGAAGATAAAATACACAAAGTTCAATTAAATTCAATAATAAATCCACTAGTAATGACACAAAACCATTGACAATGATGACAATAACAATATGTATCCCTTTACTTACAAATCAGATTTTACAAAACAAGATAAATGTGAACATGTGGAAACAGCTTGAGTGAATGCCGTTTCATCTATACAGTAAATCAACATTGCAAATAAAACTCCAAGCTGGTCGGTGCAACTGTACTCATAAAGTATGGTCACCTATGCTCAACTAAAACCTCTCCCATTGAGTTTTAAAGAATAAAAAAGAAAAATGAATAAAGTTCACAACTAAAGAAATAAACCTTATGCACAAGATAAAATTTGGACATGTGGACACAGCTTGAGTAAATGCTGTTTCATTTATAGTAAATCAACATGGCAAATAAAACTCCAAGCTGGTTGGTGCAAACTGTGCTCATAAAGTTTAGTTACCGATTCTTAACTAAAACCACTCCCATTAAGTTTTAGAACATAAAAATAAAAATAAAGTTCTCAAAAACATGCACAAGATATTTAAAACATGGTCAAGGACAGCAATTTTGGATACAACATCAAGGTTTTTGGAATGTTCACAACACCAATAGTGGCCACATTTGTCAGCAATCTGCAATCCGACAAAATGCAACAACACCACAACCGTAGTAGAATACATTGCCTACACACTTATCACAATAGCATCCAATATTTATTCACAAGTTCAATACTAATCCATGTGATGTAAACGGTAAACATGCAAACTTCGTGTGAACAGATAACGAAAATTTTTAAAAAAGCATTAATTTATTTTATAAAAAAAAGAAAAAAAGAAAGAGAATTATAACTAACGGATTGTTTGGTATGTGAGAGATAGAGGAGATAGGAAATGGTACATGTTTGGACGTTTGGTTGCATGGAAATGAGAGAGGAGAGAAATAAAAAGATTTGAGTCTCACACCTTTTTATTTCTCCACAAATCTGCAAGGAAATCCTACAGTAAGGGGGAACTTTTAGGTGACTGATAATCAACAATTGTCAATAGTTTAAAATCGATTATCAACATTTTTATAGATTAAATCATTTGTTTTAAAAAAATAATTGGTTATGAATGGTTCATAATAATCACCAGTAGTCATAACTGATTATCAGTTTTTCATAATCAATTATGAATGGTTCAAACTGATTTTAAAAATATTAGTTTACTTCTCACTATCCTATTTCTTTCCTATTTCTCTTATGAACCAAACAACTCTATTTCCACTCGTTGACTCACCTATTTCCATTTACTCTAATTCTCTCTTCTCTATCTCCATCCTCCCTATTTCTCACCTATTAATTTTACTTCCTACCAAACACATAGTAAACCGGTAAGCAATCAACTTACCTAAGTCGCAATTTTATACGAACAACAAAAATCATGTCTCATCACATATGCTACAGTAAATGACATGAAAATTCGAATGCAAGTAACTTCATCTCACAACGGCGAACTTCAATTGCAAGAAAAAGTTAACAACAATTCAGGCGAAATTTCTAGCCTAATGCAGCATATGCAAGCGAGATTCATTAATTCAACTTCCAAGTTCCAAGCGACTGAAACCTTGACGAGTGCAAAATGCGGAACGAAAACGGAAGGAGAAGCAGCTTACAAGTAAGACACATCGGTGTGGCGGAGGAGCTCGGCGATCTTGGCGGACTGAGAGAGGATGTCGACGCGGTTGAGGCGCGCCGGCGAGTCGACGAGGCGAAGGTCCTGATCCGAGGCACCGCAGAAGACAGGGAGCGAGGGGAGCGGGAGGAAGGCGGCGAGCTCGGAGTGGACGGTGTTGGAGAGGCCGATACCGCGGTTGCCGGAGGAGGCGAGCGCGGCGGCGGCGGTAGCGACGCCGGAGTTGGCAGGGAAACTCATGGATTGGTCACGGAGAGAGCATGAAGCGCGAAGAAACGGTGAAATCTGAGGGCGAATTAGGGTTTGAAAGGAAGGGATTGGGAGATAGAGGAACGAAGGAAGGGAGTGTGGGAGCCCTAGAGGGACAGATTTGGAAGAGAAACTGCGAAGTGAATGGCGGGGAAAAGAGTGGGTTTGTGAAAAGTGTGTTGAGAATGATTATCGAAAGAGGGGGCATCAAAGTGGATTTGGTTTTTATGATGTAAGAAAGAACCGAGTCCAGAGGGGAAATTACCTGGATGCCCCTACTGTTTGTGCCAAGAAGAGTCTCACGGAAGCTATGAACACAACTGTTAGAGGAGAAGAAGGAAATCAAATGGATACTACCGATGCAAAAGGCGTGAACAAATGTTGAATTGATGTGAACTCAGTTTTTAAATTTTAATTGGAAAAGTTATTTCCTTTTAGATATTATTTTAAACTAAAAAATGGTAAAATTTAAGAGCTATCGGATTGATTCTGATAAATTTGGTTTAAAATTTAAATTTTATTTCCTCAAAAAAATTTAATTTGATCTTGTATTGAAGGATTCCCGGCCAAAACCTACCCTTAGTCGAATCTCCAGTTAAGGTAACTTGGAACTCCTTAAATAAGGTAACTCGCAACCACACCTTAATACCTCTTTAAAAGGGGGGCACAAGATCCTGCCTCAAGTACTTAACTCTTATATTTTTCTCTTTATCCTTTCAGTCTTTGTTGACTTGAACATCGAAGTCTTTTTTACAGGTACACACCGGTCTCCCAAAGTCTGAAGGGTCGAGAGGACATTAGTTTTCTCAAACTCCAATATGAACATTTGGGGTCGTATGTGAGGACGTAAAAGTTATGTTAGTGTTTATAACTTTATATATAAATTTATTACTATTTTTAGTCTACCATTTCCCGCAACGTCATCCGCTATCATCCTATGGTGTCTTTTTGGCAAACCTTCATGGACCGCCGTCCGCCATAGATAATATTGACTGTGATGATCATGTTATACAAGAGTAAATGCTAGCAGGGATATTTAGAGGCAGGGAGACTTGGACTGAGGATTGCATGAATTCCTCTAATGTTGGGAACTCTTTGTGATTTTATATGTTTTTACAGAGGTATATGATGTTTTAAACTTATCGAACCATGTATAATACTAGTATCTTAGAATGTTTACGAGCACTATAATATGTGAATGTGCATTGTCGACTGAACCATATAAGTAGATTATGTAGTGTGTGATATTAATGACTATTAATATGTTTGAGTGTTATAACTAAAAATCATTCAAGCGAGTTGTGTATGTGGGATTACAGAAGTTTGGAAATTATTGAGCTAATAATGGGATTGATTGTACATGTTAGCATTTAGTATTGCTTAGAGATAGTCACAAGGGAATGTATCAATTGGTGTTATATGCTAATTATGATGTGCTTTTGATTGAATTTTGTAGCAGAGGTTCTACTATTTGTAGAGTCTCGTTGAAGGCAAGTATCGCCTAACAAATTTTAGCCTCTGCAAACCTGATTTGCAGTTTTGCGCCAGCGAGAGGTCTAATCCAACGCAAAGTTGTTTCAGGTTGGATTTGCATCTAGTGATGTGTCTCGCTGAGCAAAATCCCTCGTAGTAGAATAGTCTGAAGCAGAGTCCTTGATAGGCAGGCAACGACTGTCGCTGGGCAAACTACCTTAGATCTCGTCAAGCAACAAGGTTTGTCGGGCAAGCTATTGCTATGTTTAAAATATTATATTTTGTTTTAAAATTTGGAATTATTGAAATGTGTGTTGTGATATTGCGTGTAATGTAATGAAAAATTTTACATCTTGGTAATTTGAATTATAATTGGTATGAAAAGTGAATTATATTATTGAACATTAACAATATAATTAGTATAAATAGATTTGGAATGTTACAATATACATTGCCTCATGGAAAGGCTCAGAAATTTAGGTTGGGTAAGTGATTAAAGAAGAGGATATACATGCAATCATCCAAAGTAAAGGCTTAAAAAGAGGACTTGAGTCACGGAAATGTGTAAACGTCTTAGGACACCAATGTTTGTAGAGTCAATAGGTAGTTAAGTAAATGTTTGAGAAAAGTTTAGTATTCATCCAAAGGACATAAGAATGATGTTATAGGATTGGGCTTGAAGGATAATAATTAAAAAAAAAGAGTAAAGAAGTTATCTTGAGAATAAAGAGTTGAGACATTATGTCTCATTCCTTTCGGTTTAATAATTAATAATTTTACAGGTTAACATGTGAATGTTTTTTGGAAAGCTTAGAACTGCTTGCAAGGAAGAAAGTTTAGGATTACAGTATTAATGCATAGAATCATATTTATGTTTTATATATCTTTTCCATTTTTGTGGCACTTAAAGTTTGTAATTGTAGCTATTTATATTATATATGTTTAACATTTTCGCACAATTATCTCTTATATGCTTATATGTTGAACTGTAATATTTAGTAATATAAGAAGACAAATGGTATGTAGAAGTACAAGTTAAGAAAAAAAAAGATTGTTAAAATATTACAACAATTGAATGTTTTATCATAGTATGTTTGGAACAAGTGACTAACTGAGAATGACTAGGTACTAGCTTTATCAAGAAATGATGAATTAGAATTGTAGCTAAATGTAAGGAGTTGACATGGAAGGTTTATAAAAAACCAAAGTTTAAAAATAAGTTTGATAAATTTAATGAGGGGGTGACATGTACGGTATAAATTATTTGGTAAAGAAACATGGCTTGGATGGGACAACGTAAAAAATATCATTGATGCAAATGATGAATGTTGAGAAAGAAAGCAATTGGTAGGTATTATTATTATTTATTTCATATAACAAGTGTAAACTTTTACTTTTAATGTATTTATCTTGTGCTAAATTCTGAATGTGCAAGAAAACCCTTTATACAAAAAATTTAGAAACAAGAAACTTTCATTTGCTCACAAATCGATTATACTTTCAAGGATGTAGTTGTTAATAAAAAGTATAAATGGAGTCTCTCATATAGAATATTGCCTTCTAATGTCGAGGTTGATATGAATGATGTGTATTGTCCAAGTCTATAGGACATTTGTTAAGATATAGAAGAGGGTTAAGTGATAGTAAAAATGCAAATATTGGTGCAACAAGTGCTTTAAGGGGATTAATTTGAATGATTCACAGTGAATAATTAGTCAAGAGATTGGTAGCCAAAAAAGTGGAAAAAAGAGAAAAAGAAACAATCATATTGAAAAGTTTGGTAAGAAGAAAGAAACTACTTCTGTAAGAACAATCGATGTACTTAGTGTGCTTACAGATGCATGTAGTTCATGAAATAAAGTTGTAGCAAGTGCATCGATTTAGGAAGCAATGAATGAGCTTAAGAGATTGTTTGAATTTTTATACACAATGTTGCAACTTGATGTTGTTAAAACCAACAAGAACATGTTCGTTGCTTTACAGGGGTTACATGAGAAAAGGATGCATTGGCTTAATGACGAGTAAAAACACCTTTTACTATTCAAGGAAACTAGCTAAATGTGTCTTATTGCATTAAGTTTATAGAGTTGCCCTTGTTAGGTTGTTTTCAATTTATTAATGTTGTGTTACTTTAACTATATCATCCTATAAAATATGTTGTCCTTATTATGTGTTTTAATAGTTGTTCTGATTGAATTATGGAATTAATATATGTTGCCTTTGTTATGTGTTTGTAAATATGTGTCAATAAGTGGTGGTCTATTATAAATTTGTTGAGTGAATTCAATTTCATTCAATGATATAGCTCCAAAGACAAATCTCTCTTATTTTATTTTGAAGGGTCACTGAGCAGATTCAATTCCACTCAAGGAAATAAGGCTAGTGGCTAATCCTATTGTATGGTTTGCAAGAATCGCTCAGCATAAAAGAATCCATTGATAGGAAAGTCACAAAAAATACTACGTTCAGAGTGAATACACTAGTATTTTTCATACTTGCAACACAATTTTTTAAAACAAAATGCAAAGGCTACTTGGTTCACAAAGATCCTTATTGGTAAGTTTCACATGTCTAATAGAATGAGTATGACTAAGGTTATTGAGATGATGAAAAAATCATATAAGAATGGTGTCACCAAGCGTATAACTCTTAGAGTTAGGCAATTGGCAATAGAAGCTACTGATGGTGATGCAACTAAACAATTCAAGATGTTGTGGAGGTATGCAATTGAATTGAGGAAGGTCAATCCAAGTAATACATGCAAGATAATGTAATCAATCATGAAGGAGATGATCAAACAAGATTTAGTGTTTTTATGTTTGCCTTGATGCTTTGTAAAAAATGATTCTTGGCTAATTGTAGGCCAATTATTAGAGTTGATGGTTGCCATTTGACTAGGAAACATCATGGACAATTGTTGACAACTATTGGTATTGATGCCAATGACCAATATTTTTCATTGGTTTTTGTTGTTGTTGAGAAGGAAACTAAGACACATAGAGGTAGTTTTTAGAGCTCCTACTAGTTGACATTGACACTATTTCAAACAAAAAATGGAACATGCACCCTTATGGTAACTAAAATTAAATCGAATTCATTAAATTCTTTGACAATTCATTAGATTCTCAAGAGATTGAACTTATTATGATAATTAATTTTAGTATTAAGTCAAATTCAATAATTTCAATACTAAAAGTTCCTCAATGATTCCAACCTTTAGTATATATAAATATGTAAATAACATCATAAATTCACATAATCTAAATGCTTATTAAAAAGTGAATCAATAAGATTTTTCTAATAAAAAATAAAATGTTTAATAAAAAACAATAATCATAAACTTAGTAAGATATGTTTAATAGTCACTAAGTTAGAAATGTATACTCTGTAAAAAAAATCTAAAATGTATCTATTAACTATTTTATAAAATCAAATACATTTGAGACAAAAATCAATTATTGGTAGTTTTATTCTCACACTAAAACATTTTCTCGTGCTTAATTAATGTTGTTTTTCAACTTTTTGTGTTGCTCAATACTAAGTTTTTGCAATGTACTCACCTTAGTATTTAGAAACTATAATTCATCCTTTAGACTTTTTTCATTTAAACAGTGTTAGGGCTAAAACACTTTGCCCCAACCAACAACAATAGAACAAGAGAATGTTTTAGTGATACTAATGATGAACACAATGGAATTTTGAAGTTAATGATAGAAATGGCTCTCTGATAAAAAAAAGGTATGATAATTTTGGTGATGTAATTAAGGGTAAAACGAAAAAGTTGC
This sequence comes from Psophocarpus tetragonolobus, assembly GCA_037954015.1. Taxonomy (NCBI): domain Eukaryota; kingdom Viridiplantae; phylum Streptophyta; class Magnoliopsida; order Fabales; family Fabaceae; genus Psophocarpus; species Psophocarpus tetragonolobus. Next base: position 27,390,454 of record CM075696.1, on the reverse strand, counting down.
CACAATTGCTAGTTATGAAAGGGTGTATATGTCAGGTTATTGGTTGTGACAATGCTATTACAAAGGAGATGAAAAAAATAAGACGATAAAGGGGAAAAAAGTGGAAAAGAAAAAAATATGGTGGGAATGAAACTAAAAATTGCCTCTAGTATCTAAGCACATGATAAAGATAATTAATTTATACGTGATGACACTCATAACTATCAGCAGAAAATCCCATTCTCCTTTTCTTTTTTATGTTTGCTTATAATTTTTTATTACTTTTTCTTTTGCAAATTTTGAGGTTCATTTAGTTGTACTTGATTGTATCTCTTTAAGGTATGTGTCTATAGTTGTGACTAACTTTTATGACAACACAACTATAATAGAGAGGAACTTCTAAACTTGTATGTTTTAGACAATTTTTTGCCATTAAGGTGGAATTGATCAATAAATGAGAACAAGGTTCTCCCATGTCCTTGAAATCACTATCCCAATAATATTGGTAATACACATTGATCTATCATGTGATCGTCCTAAACTAGTATTGAACTTTCCAAAACCTTACAAATACCACTTTGATCAATAAGTGTAAGTGGGATTGTCCCAACCTCATAAATAAGTTGAATAAGATTATTAAAGAGAGCATATTAAATAGAGAATAATATCTATAAATATAAATAAAGTCATGTGTAAAATATTTTTACATATTAAAAATTGATACAAAAGGTTATAAGAAATTTAACAAAAATTAGTTGTTCACCATAAACCTCCCAAAGTCCCCTTGACCATGTTGACCTTCTTTATGAATAAAGAATAATTTTATAAATTTAAAGTTATAATTTTTAACTAAATTAAAAGAAAAGGATTATGTGTGTGTAGGATACGATTAATTGGTACTAAGCACAAGTATTTATATGTACAATGTAATGTTTTAATCAACAATACAAATGCAAAGAAATAAAAGAAGTATATCTCAACTTCATAAAATATAAATAAAATTTATCCAAATTGTCTCTCATAATTATATTTTATGGTATTTAAGTATTTATATGTAAAATGTAATGTTTCTAAACAACCGTACAAATGGAAAGAAATATAAGAGTATATATTAGCTTCGTAAATGATAAATAAAATTTGAAAAAAAGAGTGATGTATTAATTAAAATATTTTTTAAAATATATAAATAATTGGTTGTAAGTTGTAATAAACAATAATATAAAATTATTTTACATATAAGAGTATCACTTTAAACTCATTAGATTTATCTAAATGATTTTCCATGATGATGTTTTATGATATAAGAATGTTTTACGTCGTTCGATAACTTAGGCCATATTATTGCTTCTTTTGGGTTGCTTTTTACAATCCATCACAAATATATTCCAAGCTAGCTTAAATTAAAATAAATTATAAATTAAATATGAATAATTAGTTAATGATAAAATTACTAAAATTAAAAAATTATTTAATAACCATTACTTTACCCAATTTCATAAAAAGATAATTATGCGTTATTTTCAGATATATCTAAAAAACAATTTATTGAACTCTTATGCAACGACAATTTCAATTATAAATCAATAAATACTTTGTTTCAAGGCATGAAATGACTACTATGTCTAAGAATATTATTTTCATGACCATGTTTGTTTGACAGACGTAAATTACAAAAAATAAATAAATTCTTTTATATTACTAAAATCAAATAATTTAATGGGTTGTGTTAAAATTAAATAATCTAAGGAGTTGTGTCAAAAATTTTTTTTATATATTATTAAAATCAAATTTACAAAAAAAAAAATTAAAAAATTGATTGACTAACTTGCTTAGATACAAATGTGTTAGACAGTTTAGTCCATCCTTAATATGACAGATTAACCCGCTTCATTTTTCAGAAAATCACTTGTGGAGTGAGCCTAAAGGTCGAATTAACTTGTTTTGTCACCTCAAAGAACTTATCTTGTATGTTTCCCTCTAAGTGTTTCCTTAACAAAGTGTATGAAAATGGTATGCACAGTATCTAAATATAAAAACAGACTTAAATAAGTTTTTATTCCTAAAATTTTATCAAAAATCACTTTTACTCTTTAGAATTCAAAAATATTTTTTAGTGTCTGTTTTACTTTTAATCATTTTTCTCCCGTTAATGTTATTAATAAACAAAAACATATTTTTGTACTCGTGAATCACTTTTTTTCTAAACATTAATTCTCTAAATCTTCAATTTCATATCTGACATAACCGAATATACCAAAACTTATAAACAAACAACATTAATACAAAAAATTAAGTGTAAGTCTGATTTTTGGTGAAAGTTTAATAATAAAAAACTTAAGTGTAAGTCTAAAACAAAAAGGCCAACTTTCTAACAACAAAGAGAAAAATAGCTTCTCCCATTAAAATAAAATCAGACAAATAACATGATTTTTTTAGAAACGGAAAGACAAATAGCATAAGGTTTAGAAAATCTGCACCTCCATTTAATAATCAAACAAAACAAAGCCCAATTTATGAATTGTTTTTAGGTGCTTGCCGGAGGCCATAATCAAAACACAAATTATGAGTCATTTACATTTTCTAACATGATTCATTAGTATTTGATGCTATCGAAAGTATGAACTTTTTAAAATGGAGAAATGTTATTTAATTAATACAATAATTTTTATAATAAAGCGAGAACAATAAAGAGAAATGAGAGAGAAAATGCACCTTTAGAAATGGAGTGTATGGAGAAAATTCCTCATTGTTACTGTATGGCAGTATTGTTGTCTTCACCTCTTTTATTTTCAGTTATTTGGGCTGAAACTCTTTTTTAGGAAATTTGGGCTGAAGCTTTAACTACTTATTAAAACCCTTTTTATTTCCTGATAGAAAAAAAATGATCCTTTTTGTCTATACTTTTGTTAGGAAAAGAGAATTTTTAATTAAAAGTATGATAGAAAATTTCTATTAATAATTAATTAAATATCTTTTGTCAGTACCAAGATAACAAGTGATACATTTGTTTATAGATATAATCATAGATTAGCAATGCCGTGTATCAGAAACTTAGAGCTCATGACATTTTAAAAAGTTTTCTCATGCCTTCTTTTTAATTAATAATGGAGTTATATATATACACACACAAAATAATGGAGCATTTAAATTTTATTTGACTAATATTTAAAGGTTTTATGGTGTAAAAGAGATTAGACTAAAATTTTAAAATAAATATTTTTAATCTAATTATTTTATTTTTATACTTATTTTCATGGTTTAACTGTTTAAGTAAATTTATAGATAATCAGATTGACAAATATATATTATCTACTTAATAAAATTACTCACTCACTAGTCACTAACCCAAAAAATCTTTATATAGAGTAATATAGAAATACAAAATTCAAACTTGACACTAATATTTTAATCTCTGAAAAAGGAAACAAATACCTAAATTAATCTAAAAACAAACTAATCAAATATTTAAATCTAAATAATATTTTAGAGATTTGAAACAAAATTAATTCTTAAATAACCCTCGTTTAAATCTCCATCAACTTCACTATTTTAAATTATTCTTCAACAAATCCATGTAACTATTTTCAAATGTAATTTTACTTTTGCACCTTCACATTCTCCATACTTGCCTTTTTAAGCTTTTCTCCATGCAAAAATTATTGAATGCTATTTTTTCTAGTTTAAGTAGTATACACTCTAAAAGATTTTTACACTGACTTTCAATCATGACTTTTCGTGACTTTTAAAGTAGAAATGAATAAAGTTAACAAATTTAGTATGAATGAAAGGTTGTGATTGTATGTCAGTGTAAACATCTTTACACTGACAATGTATATCAATTAAATTTTTTTTTTTCTTTTCAATAACATGAATCTCGAAATGGGACACAGGATAATACATGCAAACAGGCTTTATTATGTGTCTGATTTGTTTTAAACATAAAATAGAATAAATATTGAGTTGAACAATGATTGATTTTGGTTTGGAACAAAAGGGAACTCAGCAAAACACGATGTTTCATTTTTTTTTCTACCTACCAAAATACCTCTTATAATTTATTAATGATTTAACCTTATATATTGGACTAAGGTCGGGTTAAAGGTATAGCTATTCTCAATCTGTCTCATTCTATTATTATGTTTCCTTTACATTTTACACACATTGTAATGCATGTCAAATCCAGTCTATGAATCTTGTATCATTAAGCAGAATGGAAGTTTGAGGATTCTCAAGTTCAAAATAAACACTATTATTAAGAAAAACTCAATTCTGAAATGGATCTAGTTAGATTTTCATTCGAGAGTGCACGAGGGAATTAATTAGCCTAATTATTCTTCACCCTTGTAGCTTGTTTTACAATTGAATATATTAAACTGTTTGCAAATAATTCCTTGAAAAACAAACTCTAATGATGAAACCATCTTTACTCATATGGCTTTCATCCACCCTTTCTCTCTATCCCCCAAAACAGAACATATCACATTATGAACAGAAAGTGCTACATAATATGAACTATAACCATCCAACAATCTTCTTTAAGAAGAAAATGGTGTCCATGAAAAGCATGCCTAATGGAAAATAACAACACAATAATAGCAATGTGATTTCAGATGAAAGTTCACTTCATGATCAAAATTTCAATAAACAAGCAATGAAGTTTTGACAGAAAAATCATAATTATTATATAAATTAATATTAATTTAATTATAAGAAAGTATTGTTTAATTATTAATATATTAATTAAATCTAATAGTCATTTCCCTAAAAATATTATAGTTGATAGTCATTATTAGGACTTCTAATTAATTAATGCATATAGTGTTGGACTATTGTTTCATGAGTGACTCATGATGGGTCTAGTACAAGTTCCTATCTTCACATGGTGAGTAAATAAATTGCTTCTTCATTTAACATTTTGCACAAATGTACAAATTAAACACACATAAGGAGGAGAATAATTTTCTGTCCTGAAAAAAAAGCTTTCCTCTCATTAATGAGCAATCTTAACATGAATATAGTCAGACATTCTAGATCCATTAGATATTATAATTTGTATTTACCTATGATTTGAACATTCTAAAATTGCATTAAATCCTTCAAGCTTGTCATATAGAAACATTTTTTTTTTGAAAACCAATTGAGATATATAATATCATAAAAACCTAATATTGTAATTATTCAAGAATAAATTCTTGAGTATTCTAATTCAATATTCTTTGACACAATTTTATTCTGCTTTTCTTGTTTTTTTAATCACATAAATTCTTGGGTATATAAATAAGCAATATTCAAACACGAGTAAAGTATATTTTAGCTATTGAAAGTTATAACGCCATCATTTAGGTCTGAAAGAAAATTTGAAGAAAATTAGTGCTTCATGTTTAGATCTTTTGTATAGATTAGCTCCTAAGCCACTTTTCATAAAGCTTTAAAATGTTTTTAAAAATGGTTTATATAAAATTTAGAAATCAATTTGCAAAGTGACAGAAATATCAAAGTCTATCTAGTTTGATTTAATTTTGTTGTTTAGTTTTTGAAAAAAAAAATTTAAAAATTATTTTTCAGAAGAGGAAAAAAAATCTCTTTGATAAGTGTTGTTTGAAAATATGAAAATACTTATTTATATGTATGGAAGTGCCATTATTAAAAAGCAAAAAACAATTTGTTTTGAGTTTTTAAAATAAAAATACAAAACTGAAAAAACAAAATTATTTATAACTATTTTTGTTTTTTAATTTTTAAAAATTAAAATACTAAAATTTAAAAACTATTTTAAGAAAATACTAACTAAACAAATTTTCTAATTTTTAAATAATAAAATACTAAAAACATTCTTATAAAACTGAGCAAATAAACACTAATTTCCCTAAAAATTCTTTCAATGATGTAAATGAAAGGATACACTTAACTTGTTCAAACAGTTTTACACTGTGATTGAACCATATCTGCAGAAAAAATTGCAGCATGTGTGTGTATGTAATGTGGGGTGGGGAAGGACAAGCAGAAGCAGCATGGTGAGGCATAGATGATAATTACCATGTAGTAAAGCAGAACAGCATAAAGTGCAGGTGTATGACGTTAGACAAAACATGTTGGCATATGAGTGGGTCATGGGCCTCCAACCAAAAATGATGAGGGAATTGAAGGTACCCATCAGTGGCTTATAAGGATCATAGAACAAACACTCACACAGTGGCAGCAGCTAGCTAACATTTCCTTCTCAAAAAACAAAAGGAATAAAGCAAGCAAGGAACCTGCACATGCCACTGTTAGCACCAAGTTAAAGTGGTGCTTATCAATGAATCCCAAAAGATGTTACATCACATCCATCTCTTTGCACTTCAGGGCATTCCCCCATTCCCCTTCATCATCCTCTGTTCCTAACGTCCATACAAAACCCATTCTGTTTCTACATATTAGACAACGACTTCAGCTCCATTCACTGCAAAAGTGTACTCATACATATATATATGCATGCTTATTACACACCACCATGCCTTGAGATGCAAATAAAGTTAAAGTTCCACATCGATCACATAAGATAATAAATATGATTTTATATATACTGAAATAGTATACAATTGTATTACTACTTGTATAATTATAGTGCCTTTTTTTTTTAAAAAAAAATGAGAGTGTTTTATTGTTTGAATTAATAATATTAGAATGTTGAAGATTTGCCGTGTTGGAATTTGTTATTAATTTTTATTTAACCTATGAAAAATTATTATTAATTTACAATTTTTTTAGGAAAATAAAAATTTAGTAAATTTTACATTGTGATTCATTTTTAATAAAAAATATGATTAATTACAAAAAAAAGTGGTGTGATAATAATTTTATAAAAAAATAAATGTTTATTTTTATTACCTCTAGTATTATGGCATTTTTTTAAACGTTACTACGTCTGAACACTCTAAGGGGTTCAACATAATTTTTTTTGTCTTAATTAGATGGAATGTAATAAAAATAAAAACAAAGATGTTTTTACAGAGTTAAAAATAAAGAAGTATAAAATATAATAACGATAATTAAATCTAGGAGAGATCGTAATTACCCTTTCATTTGTTTTCTATCCATAAGGTCTGTGGTTGATCATTAATTTGGATCTTTTAAACATATGATAAGAGTTTTATTTTTAACTTCACAAATAAAATAACACATCTACGGGTAAAAAAATTATCTTTTAATTACTTTACTTTCTATAAATTAGTCTTATAACTTCTGAGTCCTGACTATAGAGATATCTCTTGTTCAGTCCTAGATAAAAACAAAACTTTATTTCCTAATATATGAATTAATAAAATTAGTTTGATTAAAATCTAATTCTCAAACTGAATCAAGCCTGACAACAGATCAAAGAACTTTATTGTGCAGCCACACACTTGAATTTAATTTTTTTTTAATTAATCCGATGCAAACTAATACAATGATTTTGTTCAATAACGTACACATGTCTATTTCATTCCTTTCATATATATATATATATATTAAGGATTTGATCATATACTTTAACTTTAATATATGACTATATATAACATCACATATCTTAATCTCTCTTTATCAACATTTAATTATTTTTATAACATGGTCATGTGTATTGCCTTTTGATGTTTAACAATCATAGAATTAAAACAAAAATTCAAATATTGCTAAAGACGAAAGATCTAATTAAATATATATCTTTTTCTATAAGAAAGTGGGTTCATGCAGTTCTTCTTTTCCACCCAAATCCAAATTCAATTGGATAACGCTAAAGACCGTTTGAGTCACATGTAGAACTTACACATGTCACACATGCCGAATATAAAAGATACGAAACCAAGTACATATACATGTGCCTTAATACACTCTAAACATATAAAATTTAATTAAAATATACTGGAATATTACCTAATCATATGTTATTAGGTTTAATAAAATTAATGAACTTTGTACAACGCTTACAAAATTAAAAAATTTTGCAGGACTTATAAAGTACAACTTACAAAGTCATTATTATAAAAATTGCAAAAGTTTGGTATATAGTAATTTATAACGAGTCCAATTAATAGGGACTTACATATTGTCACTAAATAAATCATAATCTTTTGGATGGGTGAAAATTTTTTCATAAACACTTGGGTAAAAACAAATCATTTATGTATTTAACGTCTATAGAAGTTATCTCATTTAAATTTTTTAAAATTTTAGTTGGACGTGTTGATTTTAGTACGTTAGAAAAACCTCTCCCATTTATTTTATGTTCTTTTTCTTTTCTTAAAATACCTATAGTTAAATATAATTTGTTTGTCATTGTATACATCATATATTATAGTGCATAAATGAAGGTTGAAAAAATTAATTTTAAATAAAATTGATTTTATATAATTGATTATAATTAAAATTAATTTTAAAATAATTTGATTTATATTTATATATTTTTATTATAAAAAGGTTTAGATATAAATTTAGAATAAATTTTTTTATCCAAGATAAATTTTGTTTTAAATTGTTTCAAGTAAAAATTAATTTTAAATCTAAAATCAATTTTAAATTTTTCTAACATTTTTTAAATCAATTTTAAATTAATAATAATTTTTAAACACAAAAACAAACATAAACACATGTTATAATAATATGTTTCAAACTATATTGACATAGAAATATTATGTTTTATTTTTTAAACCACTTTAAGAGAATGTAACAATCAAATATGTGAATCAACACTGACATAGTTTGATGTATATAGGATTCACAAAAACTGAACAGAATTGGAATTACCTCCAAAGAAGATAGATGTAGTTAGAAAACACTTTAAAACATTATATTTTTGAAGCAAATCCACTAATTGTAATTAATTAACACTAATAAATTAGTTGTTGAAAGGGGAGAAAGAGAAGATTAGATAGCTGCCACTTGATCAGTTCCATGCAGGGAATGTGCAGAACATGCTGTACATTTCATGCTGCCTCACTGTCCCCCCCTTTGTCACATGCTCTCTCTCCCATGCATTTCAATTCTCTCTCTCTCTCTCCTCATGTGCTAGCCATGTGCTCTCTCTCCCTCTCTCTCTCTCCCTGTAACGGAGCCTTGCTGGCCCATATCATCTTCACATGCACTCCTTAGAGGAAGCCACATCCCCAACACAACTAGCCTCACCACACCACCCTCTTTTCCATATTCAAATTACCCAAATGCCCTTTTATTTTTCTTTCTTAAATATATCTCTCCAAATCTCAACACACCCTTTTATTTATTCCCATCTTGGCTAATTGTCTTTATTTTTTAATAACCAAAAATATGTACAGTCTCTCTCAAATACCCTTTCTTGTCTTCAAATTCATAATTTTGATATTTTATTTCAAAATATATAATATTTAATTTCTTAATTTTGTAAAAATGATAAAAATCCAAGTATTTTTAGTTAAGAAACTAACCTAATAACCTAATATACAAGGGGAAAAGGAGACTGATGGCAGGATCTCTCTAAATTTATCTATAAATTGATTTAAATATAAAATAACTTATATATAAAAATTAATGTTAGTTAATATTTTAAAAAATAAAATAAAAATATGATAATTATATAAAAAGACAAAAAATGATAAATATTAAAGAAGTGTATATAATATTTAAATATTGGTATATAATATAATTATTTATTTTTCATATAAAATAATATTTTTTAAAAGTCTCTATCTTAGCTCTCAAATAAAGTTTTTATTTCTGCCCTGGCTAATGTAACCTAACAAAATCATAAATTTTAGAAAATTAAAAGGCTAAATATCTTTATTTTTAACAGTGATAAAAAATATATATTTAAAAATAAGAGACTAAATATATATTGGATGATGAAATTGTAAATTTTAAAAATAAAAACTAAATTATATTTAAATTTTAATTTTTATGAGTACTTTTTTTGTTATTATGAAAGAGAAGAGAAGCCTCCTATGTCTTGCTACAATTTTGTGAGTGATCCCATTCCCATATCATCTTCTTATTATTATGGGATTCTTTTCACCCTTTGTTTAAAGAGTTTTGGCACCTGTCGATAGTGCCAAATTAGTAGTAGTATTCAAAGGTACAATTTGTTAAATATTTTATTGTCTCAAGTAGTACTTGGTTTGTAGATTTAGGACGGCTTAACTCAACACCTAGTGTGGTCTATGACCTTTTCAAATCTAATAGCAATATTATACTTAGGGATAGGGTTGATAGTGAGCATATAATCTACGTGTTAGTTCATGTGCAAATATTACATTTCATATTTTCTTCCATACATTTAATTTGTACATGTTTGCTTTATTTATTTTATAAATCTTGGAGTGTTTAATAAATGTGTTTCTCAATAGGAGAAAACAGAGAATCCTTTGAAAAGGAAAAAAAAACAAGAGATATTAAATTGAATAGACATATCACTAATTACTTTTTATTGAAATTTTAGTTTTAAATTGAAGAAATCATATTTATGTGTTTATATACATATTGTGCAACGAACCTTGTAAGTATGTTATGAATTTTCAGCCGAGGAAGGCATTCATATCAAATTATTCAAACACTTCAAAAACAGAAAATTCTTTAAATACTTCATACGTATTTTCTAACTGAAGCTCTAAGCTAACTAGTCTAGAAAAGAAGCAAAAGATACCAATTACCCTTGTCATAAAAAATATGTAGAATATGGATTAACAAAAATATTTTTTTTATTAATTATAAGTTTGAGTTTAATTTCATATATTATCATTATAAAGATCTTTCTACCGTGAATAAATTAAAAATAATTTTAGATATTATTTGAAAATAATTATTGTATAAATCGACAATATTTTATAATTAAATGAGAGTTTAAAAAGTGAATTCTAATTAAATTTTTATAAGTTTATCTCAAGTATTTTTTTTTCTTTGAACTAATTAAGGTCTAAGATAAGAAGACTTTTGAAAAAAAAAGAGTAGTAACATATTCACTATTAATTAACTTATTATTTGAAGGTGAAATTTAAGTTTGACTTATTAAATAGGTAATACCTATACTATTTAGTTGATTTTTGAAGAATATTACCCAATGATAAATATAGTGCCTCGAAAAAAGTATAATAGAAAATGCATGTTATTAACATTTTAGAACAGGACAAAAACAACCATGTTATTTAATAGATGTAAGTGAAAATTTAACTTATAAGTGAATCATACTTATATAGAAATGGTAATTAATATCCTTAACAGGAGCACGGGTATTATAGAGGATCATTAACAACTCATGTTTAATGAAGTAAACATGATCAACATTCCATTCAAAACAAAAGAAAAGTAATTAATGAAGGAATTTATTTATAGGGGTTGGTATCATAGAGAATCATTATAAATTATTTATTTACAACAGTAGTTCCATCAAAGAATAATTTAACTGTATTTTTGTAGAAACATAGCCTATAATGCATTCTCTTAAGAAGGAAAAAGGACAACTTTGATTTCCATTTCAAAGTTAGAGAGTAGCCTTTCATGCTCAAATCAATGAAAAAAGAGGCATTCAAAAAAGCTTTAGTAAAAGAAATTGGAAAAAAGGAAAGCACAAACCAAAAGCTATTACCACATGACAAGATACTTTCAGAGGTACAATGAATATTTTGAACCCAAAAAAATATGCACACCAAAGTTTACCACTAGAATACAAAAAGCATGGCTCAATCTCAAAGAAACACTCTTGGTATTTTTAAACCCTTTACCATGACAATTTTTTTATCATATTATTAGTATAAAATATTTATCATAATAACTAATTTTTGTTAAAAATTTTGGTTCACTACTTTTGATAGTTTTTTCTTTCAATTACTTTTTTTTTTCATTAAATTTGAACTGTAGACACGATAACATCGATAATTTTTTCATTAAAAAATTATTTAGTAAGTATTATTTAAAAATTGTTTTAAAAATATAAAAATTAAAAAAATTATTCATATTTATAAACATGTCATTAATTAAAAACAAAAATAACAAATTTTGATTATATTTTAAGTTTTCAAAACAAAATTAAAAAACATAAAAGCAAAACTAATTATCATTATTTCTTGTTTTTAGTTTTTAAAAACTAAATAAATTAGACATGTTTTCTAAAACTGTTTTAAAAAACACCAATCAAATGAATTTTTTTTTATTTTTTAAATAATAAAATACTAAAAATAGTTTTATAAAATTTTTTAGATAAATTTTTTAAATTTTTTTAAAAATTAATTATAATAACATAACTATTAAAGGATTCATTGGTTAAAAATTTAATTAAGGAAATCTTTAAATTTCAATGACAATGGCTATCACTTCCATTTTGCTTCAATTAATTTATATATATCATCAAAAACTAAAAAATAAATCTAACGCTTATATAATTTTTTTTTTCATTTAAGAGATTATTTTGGAATTTATCAAAAGAAAGTTAAAAATTTATTTTGGGAGGGCAAAATGGTAATTAAAGAAAAATGTGAAATTCCCGGGGACCTTCACATGTGCCGTTACAGAAGGGCAGGCTTTTCTGCCTCTCTGGCTCGCAAGTTGTGCCTCTCTTCCCGCTTTCTCTTTTTTCATTTGGGGTCACATAGAAAACTAGCGTCCTCCACACAGTTAAATTACGGAAACACCCTTCTTTCTTTCATGGAAATATCCAATTCTTGATGTCCCTTGGTCCCATTGTTTTTTTTTATGCTAACAATGCTTGTTTGGCCTAAGGGATGAGGATTAATTGCACTGGACCTTATATTTGGTTTGTTGGGGGCAAAGAAATAAAATTGTCCTCCTATTTGGGTTCACAAAGTATCTTTTATTTATTTTATATAAAAAAAATCACCTTTTGTTTTCTTAAAACATTTTAAATGAGGACCTTCATTGACTAGTTTTGTGATGGTAGGGCTAAAACAAATGTGGGAAAATTGTGTTTGTGACTGGATTTTATCGCTTGCTTCCATGACCAATCAACAGATAGAGACATGAGGGTGATGATGATAAAAAGAAAAATTATATACAGATTCCTCACATTTTATATGTGAAAATTGACCAATGTTCATGATTCTTTGATGTGTTATAATTAAGTGTAAAGTATTTATCATTTTTTAATAATTAATTTTAATTAAAGAACTTGTTTTTAATCAGAATTTTTTCTTTAAATCATATATATTTTCAATTTTCACACGATTTTGATCTGGTGTACTGCTTAAACAGTCCAAACTCGATTCTATTTAAACCAACTTAATATTAATACAAAATACTCGTCCTAAGGCCTGTAAGACTGCACTCTTTGAGCACCACAATTTCCATACCTCCATTAAAATTAGTAATGTATTAAAAGTATATATGAAAAAAAAAGAAAAATAAAAAAATTACAATCTAATTTAACTGTTTATAGTTATTCATTTCTTGAGAGAGTATATATTTTTTAAGCATACTTACCTAATAATACACAAAAATATAACCGCTAACTAGTGAGATATAATGAATTTGACAGTAAATTATACATTAAATTAGTAGTTATGTATAATTATATTATTACTAAATTAATTTAATAAATACCAAACAAATCAATTTAATATTAATTTTCTCCTAGCACATAGACAGATATATCAAGTATATTATTTGAAGGCACATAATAGTCAATTCATCTCACGTGTTAAACTTTTCTATCACTTAATAATTTTTTGTAAATACAAGATTAACAAATTCATCTCAGTTGTTGACTTTTATAAAAATATGATTATGAAATTTTACACAATAAAAAACTAATCTATATTCGACTGCCCTATTTTCTTTTAAAAGGAATAATATATTATTTAATTGTCTTTTATGCACAATATCCATTGTCTGTGTAAATAAATTAAAATATCTGTAAATTTTACAGTTAAATAACAAACCAACATATATGTCAATATTAACAAATTATTCATTAGATTAATTTTAGATTGTAGATAAAACTGCTAAGTGAAGTAACTACAAAAACATTGACACCTAATATTATTGGATGTTATCCTATATTGGCACATGATCAATTGACATGTGATGTTTTTGTTTTTAACATATTATCTGGACAAACTCGACACAAGAAAAAATGAATATTTTTTTGTTTTTATGATAAAAAAAGGCAGTGGCATTTCTGTAATAAACAGCATAATCAAGTGGCAAGTTTTTCAAGCCCCATTACTTAAACCCAAACCCACCCTTCAGTGATCATCACTCAGTGTAACCCAAAATCACAAAACAACACAACTCAACACAGTACAACATCCAAACCAAACCAAACCCACTTTTTTGGTTGCCAAATGACCACAATCACAAGACACAGTTACAAACTCTCTCTCAAGAGAGCCACAAGAAGGAGAAGAAGAAACCCACATAGAAAAAGCAGCACCACAATTGACCCATTGAAACCCTTTGAGGGAAAGTGTAAGCTTTCTCAAAAGCTTGAGGCTTTGAAAAACCTCATCCCCACAAGCCACAGTGGAGAAGAAGTTGTGAAACCCGACCAGTTGTTTAAGGAAACTGCAGAGTACATCGTGTTGCTGAGGACACGGGTTGTGGTGCTTCAGAAACTCATTGAGTATTATGGGAACAGTGACACTTCCCAGAATGAAAGTGAACATGTTGTCTTGTTTTCATAGCTTCATTTCACTTTACTTTACTTCACTCTCTTATTATTCTTTTGTGTTTCTTCCTTTCACATGTTTTGTTTTGTCCTTTCATTGATGGAAAAAAAAAAAGAAGAGATCTTTGGTTTAGTGGGGTTACTTTTTTCTTCGATTTATGATTTTTATTTTGTTAGATTTGAGTAGGGACTTTGGTAGAAGAGAAATTTGAATGGGGGGAAATGGAGAAGGAAAGGTTTGGGTTTCAGAATTTGTAAAGAAAATCCAATGCAAGTAATGTAACCATTTTTATTTTTGATTTTTGTTTCTTCAGTCTTCCTTCATGCAAAAAGCAAAATTGTGAATTTTATAAGCAGTTAACCAAAGAGTGTGTTGGTGTCAAGTGAATTAAGCACAAGGAAAGCTAATCCTGAAATGGGAGTTTATTATTTTAAGCCATTTCTTTTGTTTGATTAGAAACTGATTAAAGGAGAATATAATTGACTCATTTCCAAATTAAGCCAAATTTCTTTTTGAGTTTTTCAGAATACAGAGTCCTGTTTCTTTCAGCAACGACAAGAATCCTATAACACATCGAGTTTGAATAAGATACTTATTTTTTTTTACTAATTAAGGAGGGCCTAAGGCCCTGGATTTGATACTTCACACTGTTTGATTTGGTTGACACAACATTAGAAAAATTGAATGTTAGCTAGTTATTGTAAATTTGTAATACTGTAATAGTTTTATGTGTTACTCAGCTTAAAAAAAGCAATCTTTTAATAAAAATGCATAAAACTTAAATTTCTGTAATAGTTGAACTTTGCCAATAAAAATGTGTAAAATTTAAATGCAACTCTTTAAGTACTTTTACTATTGCTTTTTGAATATGAACTAGAGTTCTTGTTAATCTACATAGTAAAAGCCTGCATTGAAGGTCAAATATTAAAAGCACCAAGTTAATGTACATTAATTGTAGCTGAAAAAAGTAAAAAACAGCATCATTTAAGATTTGCACTGAAGTTTTTTTGATTAGTAGATGGTTGAATTTTTGAGTTTCAACTGAAAGTGAAACTGTGACATATATTTGTCATCAGGTGTTAAGCAATTGACACAAGAGAGAGAGAGTTGGGGAGTGAGAGTGCATATTTTGATGATTATTATAATGTGGCAACCTCTGGTGATGTTCATTTAATAGCATGGGCTAGTGCATGACACACACAGAGTGAGAGTCCCTCTCATATAAAAGGCAAACAGCAATGCAAAATAGAGACACACAGAGAGACAGTCACTGCAGCTAGGCATGTAGCTGCAAAGAATTATGGGGTGGCATGCCCTCATCATCATGCTGACTATTGATATTTCAGATAAAATATCTGAGTGACATGGACAGCTTAGCAGCTGCAAGGCCCTCATTCCTGGGCTGCTCTCAGTCTCTCATCTACAATTAACATGCTTGTGTGGTTGTCATTACCTTGGCATGTTCACTCCATGAGGAGTCAATGAACCCATGTGCAAAAGCCAATTTTCAAGGCTTGTTACTTGCTTATATGTATGTGTAAATTTCCAAGATTTACAATTTTGGCTCCAAACCTCCAACTAATTAAGCATTT
The DNA here is from genome assembly GCA_037954015.1 of Psophocarpus tetragonolobus. Taxonomy (NCBI): domain Eukaryota; kingdom Viridiplantae; phylum Streptophyta; class Magnoliopsida; order Fabales; family Fabaceae; genus Psophocarpus; species Psophocarpus tetragonolobus. Next base: position 27,374,280 of record CM075696.1, on the reverse strand, counting down.
ACTTTGGAGGAAACTACCATCTTGGAATCATCATGAAATCTAAGGTGTCCTTTGTTTTAGAATTTTTTGTTTTTATTTTTAAAAAAAATAAAAAATAATGGTAAAATATGTTTGATTACAATTTAAAAAACATTTGTAAAAAATAATTGAAAAAAAATTATTTTCAATGTTTTTAAAAGTTGTATAATGTGAAAACTTAATAACAATATTGTGATTATATAAAAAATAATATATAAATATATTTTAAACTATATATATAAATAATTTATAATATTTTTGTTAAAATTAATTAAATTTAACAATATTATTTTTTAAAAATAGAAAATATCAACTGAAAGAAAAATATATTTTCTGAATGTTGAAAACTTGAAAATGAAAATAATTTTGAGAAAATAAAAATAAACAATGAAAATAAAAAATATTTTCTCAAATTAAACGTTACCTAATTGATACTTAAAAAACATTTTCTCAAATTAAAAAAATGTTTTCTAATGAAGAGAAAAAAAACTTGTTTGGTAAGTATTATTTAAAAATTATTTTGAAGATGTAAAAATAAAAAAAAAACTTGTTTATATTTACGAAAATATCATTAATGAAAAGTAAAAAATAATATTTTTCATTTTATTTTTTAGTTTTAAAAAAAATTAAAAATTAAAAAACAAAACAACTTAAAACTGTTCCTGATTTTTAGTTTTTAAAAACTAAAAGACCAGAACTGTTTTTTAATAAAATAATAACAAAACGAGCTTTTTAATTTTTAAATAATTTTATAAAACTATTGCAAAATAAATACTTAGATTTAAAAGTAGTCATAATGTTATATAAATTAACCTTTAAAATACTGTAGTTAATACATTTAGACAGTTTAAAAATACTATTTAAAGTATTTTAAAGATTAATGTTAAACAATATTTAAAGTATCATTTCTAACATCTTAAAATCAACTGGACATAGCTCATTTGATTGAGTTTAGTGAGACGTGTGAATTATTATAAATCTCTTCTTTGTGTTCAACTCTTGTTAGAAAGATAAAAAAAAAAACTCTAACATCTTAAATATTAATATTACTTTAGAGATTTACTGATTTAACTTTTGCATCCATAAATTTTTTTCTAATACCATTCCAAAATTCAATTTTACATTCTGAAATGACCAAAATGAAAAGTAATTAGTGATAAATGATGGGTGCAGGGAATGAGTGTTGGATCAGAAAGTAGATACCAAAGTTGTTGATTTTTACACATACAAATTGCATCTGCACCAAGTTTTGCTTTTGGATTGATCAATTTAGAATGTAAAATGGCATTATGGAATTGTTGATGCAGAAAACATTTTGTATGGTGCAGGAAGTAACAGCCATTAATGAAACCCAAAACAGTTTTCAAACATAATGTGCCAATGTGGGTTATCTATTTTTCACAGTGTGCTTTTGTCCTTTTTTATGTGTATTTTCATTTTGTAGCTATTATTGTTTGGTTCACTGACATGCACACTGTTTGTTGTTGGAAGGCTATTAAATAAATTTTAACTATGTAGTGTCTTGTGGAATATTTTTTTTTATTCCTCTAAGGAATTTATTTTGTCCTATGTGTTGGAGGAAAATGACAAAAAAAGAGAAGTTTGTTTTATTTAAAAATTAATTTTTTAGGATAAGCAATGGAGAAAACTCAGGGGAAATCCAATGAGATGGGAGAAGAGCATGGCCATGAAGAGAGTAAGGCCATATGGCAATTGTCTTGTGCCTTATTTTGTTTCCATGAATTATTGTTACTGTTATCACTAACTAGGATAAGAAGTTCATAAGATTAATTAGGGATATATGGAAGATCACTTGTTGAAAAAGATAAAATTAAATAAGGAATTGATAATGACATGTGATTGCGAAGAATTAATAGAAGTAAATGAACTGATGATCAATATTATTATAAAAACCATTCACTGATAATATTTTGTACGTGGTGTAATCTGATACTCTCTATATATATATATATATATCCTTGGCATTCATGTACCTTCTAACTAGAAAAATTAAGAATCATAGGATATAACACTTCTTTAATTAATGATAAGTTCTACTACCTCCAATTTTAACTATAGGATGATGCTGAGCAGATTATGTTAATTTATTATAGAAATAGGTAAATTTAAATATTTACATTAAATTTGTAATATTTTTAAAATTTATCCTTAATAATATTGGAGAAATAACATACCTATTATTAATTATTAGAGAAATAAAATACTCTTTGTAGAAAAAAAATTAATATATTTTAGTAAAAACAAATTGATATAAATATCTTGTTCTTATCGAAATAAGCTCAAATACTGTTTACGGATAACCTGACGAAGATGTCTTTAGTTTTTCTTTATTCAGAATGAAGAAGAATCTGTAAAAAAGGACTCCAACAATCAAGTAAGATATTATTCATATTATTACAAAGTGAAAAGTGGCTGACACATACCTCAACATCAACTATTTTTAGCAAATATATAGGTTTTTAATTATTGGTATTACGTATGTTGAGCCAAATATTAGCTTTATTTTTTTGTACAATGAATATGTTATTTGTCTAATTTAACTTTGTTCGGCACAGTGATTTAAATGTTAATATATGATTAAGATTAATTAAATTTGTTATTACGGTTTTATAGTTTTCGGCAAGACCAAATATTCTTGTCTTTTAATGTTTTTGTTTCTTGGGTTTTGGAAATTGAAGTTTTTGTAACCCTTCTTTTTTTATGTTTTTAGGTTATTTTCGAGTTTAAATTTCGGTATAATTGAAATTTGAATTCTTTTTACTCTTTTTTTCTTAGGAATATTTAAGTCATTTTACTACTCAATTTTCTTATATCCATACACATTTTCTTAGAAAAGAAATAAAAAAAATCTTAAAACTCTGTCCTATAACTAATAATGAAAGTTCATTAAGATAAATATCAATTCAAATTAATACACATTTATGACTTTTTTATTTGATATTGAATTCAACATTACATTATATATTTTGTATCTATTTATGGTTAATTAATTATTTTCTTCATCATATTCATGAAAACTTCTCACGCATAAACTCTAATCTCTAAAGTTATTAAACGATAAATGAAGTTCAAAACAATAATAATTTTTAATAAATTTTAATTAGTTATAAAAAGAGAATTAGAAGCTCAATTTGACATAAAATATAACTATCATTCATTCATATGTTCTCGAGTTTTAACCTTCTACTCCAATCACTTCACCTGATCAAATTGCTAACTTCTCCACCGACACACTATATTTGTCACAATCTTGTGGGGAAGCTTGGCAACTTCTTTTCCACACATATGCCTAGCATATACCGGTTCTCCATTGCTGATCAGATAAAAATATATCATTAAATATATTTAAATGACATTAAATATTAAATGATTCTTCTATGATAAAAATTAACAATTAAAATGTTATATTTGAGTTTATTTTTTAGGAATTAAAAAGTAAAGTAGTGATGTAATTATTATTATTATTATATATAAAGAAGAATATGATGTATGTAGTAAAATCTTAACCTTATATATAACATTCGTTATGACATTTAAGCAGCAGTTGCTATGAGACTTGATAGCTGACATTCTTCACACAATTGTTTGATGGTTAGCTAAATTTCCAATTTTAGTATGTGAGTTAGAGTTTGATTGGTTTGCTTTTGTGTTTTAGTTTTTGAAAAAAATTTTCAATAATAGTTTTCAAAAACTGTTTTCGAGAAAAGATGTATATTGTCTAATGAAAACTATCATTATAGCATGTGATATGTATTCATCAGTAAAAAGTAAAAAATAACCTATTCTGATTGTATTTTGAATTTTCAAAACAAAAATAAAAAACTGAAAAGTAAAACTACTCTCAACTATTCCTATTTTTTAATTTTTAAAAACTTAAAAACCATAACTATTTTCAAAAACTGTTTTAAAAAAAAACTACTCAAACAAGTTTTTTAACCAAATACTTAATCATTGATTTTGAAAACAATATTTTAAACAAGACTATTTATAGAAGGTTTTTTTTTTTATAAAAGTTTTTAATAATAAAAAGTTTAATGTGGGAGAATGTTGAGCCACAGCGAGATGTAGGACAGACCATGGTTAAATACCGGGAATATGTATAACCATGGGACATGAGCCCATATATAAGAGAGCATGACACCACCTTCAACTTCCCAATTTCTTACCAATGTGGGACTTCAACTCGCACTTGCACCCTAACAAAATAAAAGTAATCTTAACATTCTATAATTTCAGCTTATGTATAAAATTCATTTCTCTCGTTCCCTCGTAATATGTTTTGGGTTAGAAGCAGATAATCTAGGTCAAACTCAAATTTTGATAAAAGAATATCAAAAGCAGCTATGACATTGCATTGAAGTTTTGTCCTATATGTATTATGCTTTGAGGGTCATAATCTTTTGCCATATTCTTATACCTTCGGTAAACTTTGTCAATATCTATATGTCATCATGCTAACATGTGTAGAAGTTTCCTTTTTGTAAACATTATATATGTTACAACTTACAAATGAAAGTGGTTCGGTTATGGCTCAAAGAAAATTACTGATAGTGCCCGTTGCTTATAGAAGCTGGACAGGTAGGTGAAAAAGGAAAACTCAGTATTTGCAGCTCGGAAAGAGGAAGATAAGGATCTCTCATTAATGTTTTGTTCTGAAAAAGAATGACACAAATTAAAGTTACAAATTAATGAACCTTCTATAAAAAATAATGCATCTTTTGTAATTGTTTTGTGTTTAACAACTTAACTCAATTTAAAAGTAATGTTTTATTTAAGAGTTTAATACTTATACATTCATAATGTAAAAAAAAAAGTTTTATACTATCATTCAATTACAATATTTTATTTATATGATTTTTAAAATAAACAAATTTATCATATATAAATTATTGTAATTAAAAGTTAGTAAAAATTTTTGCTTAGATAGTATATAAGTTTTTCCTCTTTATTTAAAATACACTAGACTTTACTATGCCTATAATGAATCTTATATAAAAATATATATACTGAACGGGGGTGTGGATTTTTTGAACACCTTCATGCAGATGTGAAAATACGTGTAATTCAACTAAAAAAATAACTATATGAATATATATATATATATATATATATATATATATATTATTCAATAATTATTTCAGTATTATTTTTTCTTCATTTAATTAACATTTTCTTTTTGAATCCAAGTCTTGTTTTTGTGCTCTATTTCCCTCTTGAAAACTAAACAGTAAAACAAAGATATCTAATTCTTTTTACTTCTTTCAATTGAATTTCTTTGCACTTATTTTCACCACTATGAAACAAACAAAACCGGGACATTGATTGATGATGAAGGGGCAGTGATCCAGACAAGAGCCAAAGAAGTTGTTATGACTTATTATGAGGGGTGGGGGTGTGGTCAGTGGTCACTACTCACTAGGGTGTTAACTAGACAACTTGTGCAGTAGAGTGGTAACTATCACCAGGGACTCTCATCTCATAATCTTCCAATAATGCTGCAATGGAATGGAAGTGTCTAGGCTAGGAAAGGCACATATTGAAACACCAAGAAAGGATCAAAATTGTGTGGTCCTTCCCTGACCAAATGCTTAAGCAACTCTTCAAACTAGTACCACACTAGGAACACAACCTACAACATAGATGTCACCTAGAACTCACCAGCCATGAGAAGAAAAAGTGAAACACATACCAGAGGCTGATAGCTTAGTTGATATAGTGATGTTTTAATGTATCTATGTCACTTCTCATTGTTTCCTTTTCTCATTTCTTTTTTTGGAGCTGTGTAGTATATGGTGAGTTTTAACTTCCTAATATTATCTTTTAAGTCTAGTGGAAGGTTTTCTTGTTTGGTGTTTTATATCTATATAGTGATGTTTTAAATTTATGACTTCTAAGTTCTAATTCTTTCCTTTTCTCAATTCTGTTTCCGGGGCTGGGTAGTTCATGGTGAATTTTAACTTTTACTATTTTGGGAAGCACACCAATGGGGTTAAGTATAATGAAAGGAGCTAGTTCTTGAGGACATGACGAATCAAGGTTTAAATTTTGATTGAGAGTGATGTCTGCATTTAGTGACCAACAGTGTCTCAAACTAGATTGTCTACTAAGAATGATACGTGTAAGGAAACAAATTTTTTTCTGGGAAACACAGAACTGTAACAATTTTAGAATTGGCAAGGTATGTGCACTGGAGGAAGAAAAGTGAAAGTTTTGTATAACCAAAATGTCCAAATATTAATTAGTCTAGATTTGGATGCTTTGTGTTGGCTATGAAATGTTTAAAAGAGGCCAAATAATCAAATAAGATTTTGTGTACGATTGGATTTTTCCTGTAACCCATGATAAAATATTTTGTAAGCAAATGATATAAATTGGGGTGTTTATGGATTTAGTTGTGATTGAATCTGGAATAAAATAAAATTTGATTTGATTCACGCTAATAAAACAAATTGGATTTGCAAAATAAAATAATTTTATTGATCTTATTTAATCAAGAACAGATAAGATCACAATGACGGATTAGAAAAATTGATATTTGTTTTTTATAAAACATATTCATCATAAAAGTGTATAAATAAAACATGCAATATTAGGTGAGGTTTTCGTGATTAACTAATAAATATTATTAGGTAATTTATAAAAAATCAATAAGTGAGCAAGTGTTTGTGTATCTAATTGATAGGTGACATACTGTTGACTCAGAAAGTGCTAAAGAATTTCAATTAACACTCTTTACATTTTCAATTTATACTTACCATTTTAAAGATTTTTTTTAAATACCCGTTTTACCCTCTAATCCCAATTCCTCTTTTTTTTTTTAAATATTTCTTTGACTCATCTCTCTCCTCACATTATTTTGTCTGTCAAGTCTTCTCTCTCTCCTTGTTTTGTTTGTTGGTCCACTTTCTCCTCATTCTTTTTCTTGCATTTAAAGCTCAATTTTCTTGTTCATTTTTACTATGTTACGTCTACCTTTGAATTAACACTCTCCTCTTCTTGTTTTCGAGTCTCTCTTTTTGTTTTCTAGCCTTCCTATTCTTCTCCTTCTTTGTTGTGCTAGTTGTTCATTTTTTTTTGCTTCTTTCTCCGCCACATTAAGTAGTATCGTTTTGTTCTTTAATTGTTGTTGGTGCTAGATTTTGAATATTAACTCTCCAGTTACCTCTCATCAGAGAGTAAAAAAAAACAATTATTTTTACATAAAAGTACATACTAATTCAAATAAGACTAGTCCTAATTAAAATTCCTAAGAGTAGTTAATTGAATGTGACGGTACACCATCACAATTGGGCTAATTAGACTATAACTTTTTGCTATTTATACTTAATAACTAAAGAGTTTAATTGATATATATTATTTTATATTGACATTCAATTACAATTGTTGTCTTTACTCATTAGTACTTTAAAAGTCACAGTGTAAAATTTTTTTACTGTCACAGTATATACGAATTAAACTCATAACTAAATAACTAATAAAAATTAAGTAAGTCGAAAAGGTTCATCTATCAGCATTTTTTTTATAAGCCATGTATCATCATATTAGCAGATTACAAATACATCAATTGATCTCAGGTAAAAATTTATCAGATTAAATCCAATTATATTTAAATTTATTTATAAATCTAATTAGATTGATTTATATTATCAAATTATTCGGAGCAATCTAAATCCAAGTATACCCTTACATACAAAGAGATTCGTTTTTGAAAAATAATTTTAACAGCCAGAAGTCTTTTTCCCTTGCAATCCAAATATGCAACTTATTTTGGACCAAGCTTAAGGGCTAATCCAAGTAGTGAGTTACCTGGCCCAAATGTCGCATCAATCGACATCTGGTTTGAAGCTATACCATAAAATTGGGTTTTTCACCCTTCAAATACATTTGAGAAAAAAAGATGAGTGTAAAAACTAATTTCACGTTCCAGGAACTAAAATTCTCTGGATCTACACTCAAGAGTAAGAATTTTAAGATGAGAATCATGAGATAATGACACTGAATCCGGGCCCGACTTGGAAATGAATTGGCTGCACTCACTTATATGACTGCATAAGATCTTAACTAAAATAATATATTTTATAATAAAAATAAAATATTAAAAGTTTTAACCGTATGACTTACAAGTTGTTATAGTCATTGGTCATAAAGTCATGATGACAGAAAATCCGTATCCATCCTTAAAAGGTCTTGGGCTCCATATCCAAGAAAAGTATTCAACTCATTTGTAAATAATAACCAACATTGCTGTATCAGAATCGCATTTTTTACATATCCCCATTATGATGGTTTAATATTTACTGACTAGAATGTTAGAATGATTTACTATCCCTCCATCATTTTTGTAAAGCTGATCATTGCCAGGAGACATTAGACTTAGGTTAGGAGATGTCAGATGCCAGATTTAGGTCAGTACATCAACTTATTATGTCAGATTAGTTCATTTCAACCAAGACATTAGGTTGGTCAATTTTGGACAAATTATTATGTCAGTTTAGGCCATCTTAGACCCATCATTTGTCCATTTCGAACAAAAATTGTTTCAATGTCAAGTGTGGTTAAAGCCAAGGCAAATGGATGCTTTTTAGAAGGAAGATATAAAAGATTAAAGAAACAAAATACTGAAATTTAGATGAAAGCCAAGGCTGAAAGGGTGGCTGAGCAATAAACATCCGAAATTTAAGGAAATCAAATAGATGCTTCTTATCATGACAGCTTTTCAGTATCACTTAGTGAAAGGGGCCTCCACTAGTACGTGATAAGTTTCAGTATCTGTTATATATCATGATGTGCATTGACTATAATGGACTTACTCATGTACTAAATGAATTCATGGTTAAAAATGATGGCATCTACATGATGATTGATGTGTTTGCGATTTTATTATTGCCATACAATTGAACTAAGAAAATAGAGGAAGTCATTATAGAGAGGAACACATACACACAGAAATACATGGAGGGGTGGGGGCAGAAAAAAGGAATATGAAAGCATGGTTGAATTAAAGAGTTCAAAGATGGTACACTCACTGTAAAACAAATTTTATACTATCATCCAATCACAAATTACCATTTGAATGACTTTTAAGATAATTGTTGTAAAAGTCAACAAACTTGCTTTATACAGTGACTTGTGGTTGAATGACAGTATAAAACTATTTTATATGAGGATATCACTCTTTTACTATTAAATCTAGCACATGCTTGTACCTTCTAACTTTTTATCCAACTAATGAAGCTGTCTAGATTATTCCTTGACAAACCACCTTGTCCCCTGCCAATTTGAACTTTCTCCTTGAAATCTTTAGCCCTTGCCTTCAATTTTTCATCATCGAAAAGTTGTTGGATTTTGCTGCTGATTTCACCTTGTGTGATTATGCCACTCCGATCTGATTGAAGCCCCAATCCTACCTTCCAAACATCACAAATATAGCTCCTATTTAGGAACTGATCAGCAAAATAAGGCCAACACAAAATTGGGATCCCATTGCTGGCACTTTCCACTGTGGAGTTCCAACCACAGTGGCTTATAAAGCAAGCAACTGAAGGATGGCTTAGAATTTTCTGCTGTGTTGTCCAGCCCACCATTCTACCACGGTCTGCCACCCTTTCTACAAATCCTTCTGGGTATCCATTTTTTGATCCTTCTGTGATGTCTGGTTGCACAACCCACAGGAAAGGTCTATTAGAAAGTTCAAGGCCAAAACACAGTTCTTGGAACTGAGTAGGACTAAAAGTTGTCAAGCTTCCAAATGCAACATATATTACTGAACATGGTAATTGTCGATCTAGCCATTCCAAAGAAGTGAGGTCTTGTGGCCAGAAATTGCCTGCAGAGTGACCGAGCTGATTGCTTGACAGAAGTGGCCCTATAGGTATGATTTCTGGAGCCATAGAAAATGCTGCAGGCTCTAGTTCATGTGTTGAATTGCAAAGCAGCCACTCAGTTTTCTGCATAGAGTTTATGTTTTTCAGCATGAGTTGAAAAACATGCTTCTGAGCAGCCTTGTTTCCCACACAAACCCAAACAAGGTTTTGTGTACTCACACTTGGCATTGTAGGGGATAGCTGAATGACCTGTTTCTCCATTGGAGTTCCTGGATGATTTACAGGTTGAGTAAGACATAAATACTAATGAACATCACCTATCTTGATTGTAGTTTCATTTCAGGAATTACTAGAAAAGTTATATACAAAGCAGTACTCACTTTTAAAGAAAGCCCCTTCATCCAAACTATTATAGAAGGGGACTTGTGAGGAGTAGGATGATCCCATCAACAACCATCCCATCCAAAGCAGAAAAACTGATAACTGATAGGTCTTACAAGTTACAACCCTCTATGAGAAAGAAAATTGTATTTTCAGCATACTTGGTAACAATTAAGAGATATTATAAACCATCTTTGTTGGGGTCAAATAAAGAGATCCTCTTTGTTGAGGTCAAATAAAGAGATCCTCTAGTATCAAAAGAGAAGCATTACAATCCTACTTTCAGTATCAGAAATATTTTGCTAGACTAGATTATGTGTTATTCTTTGCTCATATTGAGAAAGTTTTCCAAGTTAAAATTCGTGATGTTATTTTACTATTATCTTGTTTCGAATGAAGTTATTTTACTATTCTCACACAGCATTTTCATTAAATGCCCATTTTGGCTTTACAGAGGAGAAAGTTTGGTATGTTAATTCCAAATAAGGGCAGTATCATAACATAGTTAAATGAGAAGTGCCATATTTAAGTAATACTGTTAATGCATAGGAGTTATACCTTATCAGGAGTGAGAATATAACATGTTTATAATTAATTGTCATTCGTTATTTACTATTGAAGTTTGAAACAAGTCTCATATATCTCTTTAGTTTCACTGTATATAAAGGGAACTTGCGAGGAGTTAGATGTTTATAATTAATTGTCATCCAAGACAACCCAAGTGATAAGTGAGAGAGTTCTTATAATATTTCTACGATGAGAATTGAAAGATATTGTAAATCATACTTATTAGATGAGATAAACAGATCCTCTAGTATAAAAAAAGAAAAATATAATTCTATTATCAATTAGTGATATTTACTAGATTATGAAGATATTTACTAGATATTTGAAAGAATATTGTATGCTATATAGCCACAGAGAATCAACGAAGTATGAACTCACCATCTTTGTCTATGATCCCAATATCAATCAACTTTGGGATGCTTAATGCCAACACCAACTGTGCTGCTGATGCAGGACACAAAGCTGCTCTTCTAATTCCTTTCTTCTCTGCAATCTCAAGTGCCCATCCAATGCTCTGATCAGCAAGCACACATGTGATCTTCTCACTTTCTGATCCATTGATGCATTCAATTAGCTCCTCAATTTTCTGTGGCATAACCTTCAAGACAGCCTCAGATGATTTTCCTGGCTTTTTCCTCTCCTCTGAGGATTCCAATCCATCAGATATCCACACTAGGCAAATTTGTGACAATGAATCATTCCCACTTGGAAATGCACTCAGGATCCTATCATGGTTCTCTTTGGTGTTCACAAATGTTATTTTGATACCTTGTTTGGCTAAGAGCAGTGCAAGCTCCATCAAAGGAATCACATGCCCTTGTACTGGGTAAGGTACAGCCATTACATGTGGCCTTGCCATCCTAATTATCCCTTTGCTATACACATTCAATTAGTTCTTACTATATACATACTATAAATGTTAAAAAATAAAAACATAGAAAAGTGTATAATAATTAAGCTATTATTTTATGAAATTATTGATAAATGAATGGCTTAAACTTTTGAACTGGTCACTTGTCCATTGCATGAACACCATCCAGGGAGTTTCAAAGTTGTACTGGCTCTATCAGAGGAGTACTCTTACATAAGACAAACATCAGATACAATGACACCCATTGATGATTTTTTCTAACCTTAATTAAAAATATATTAGTTAATTAAAAAACATATCCATATATCATTTTCTGATATAAAAATAACTATGGCCTTGCTATTAGTTTTATATGTATTCCGAATGAAAAGGTTTCGAAAATGTTAATCTCAAAAACATTATTGCCTACGTCAAATAAATAATAGAAGAAAGAATCAATTTCTTTTGAATATTAAGGATTTGGTAAATTCATGTACTAAAAATGATTTATTAATGTTGTCGTCATTTGTTTTTCATTGAAAGTGGGAATAGATAAAAATGTTTTGGTGACACCTAATATAATGTAATTGCCATCAATATATAGCATGACATGACATGGAGCTAGGGTTCAAATTTAAGTGCAAAACTTGAAAGACGAAATAGGGGACCATTTAATTATTCACCTATCCTCCTGTTGGCTTGTGTTGCCATTGCTTTCAATTTTCGCTTAATTTAATAATATAAAAATATAATTAGTTCTATATAGTGTACAATAGAAAATTGCTAGCAGTACAATTTTGTTCAGCATGGAACAAGATGAACAAATCCCCTTAATCAAGAAACAAACCTCGATTTCATGGATTATGTGATTACACAAATGCTGTAGGAGTGTTTTCTTTTAAAGTTTAATTGGTATATTCAATTATAACCTTTTTATTTACTTAATTTTTAAAATATTAATTAATAAAATAATAAAATTATCATTTATCTTAACAATACATACTAATTAAATTTTCTTTTAACTATGTATCGGCCATAAGTATAATTAATCTATATTTTAAGTAAAAAATCAAGAATAAATGTTCTTTTACCCTAAAAAATTTGCTGTCTTTTGTAATGGTTATTTTATGAATAAAAATCAGGTTAAGATTCCCATTAAAGTAACTTTTATAATTTTGAAAGAAATTATCAAGTAATAAAGAAATTAATGATTTTGTGGAGGATTTTATCTATGGTAAATAGTGTTTAAAATTTATATTATAATTTAAATATTTTAATTTATGATATTAATTAGATTTACAATATTTTTATTATAAATATTTCAATAAAATAAATTATAAATTAATTATTTTAAATTATAAAAATTAATTTTTTAAAATTGGTGAAATATTTTTTGTGAAATTAATTTAAAATTATTTGTTAAAATTTATAATATATTTAATAAATTAATTTTTAAAATATGATAAATTAAAATGTAAAATATCGAAAAAATATAATAAAAATAATGTATAAATTTAGTAACAAAAATGAAAGGAAAAAATAAAGATAAAATTTGAAATTTTGATCTAAACTATTAAAATATATTTAATAAATAGATGTATCACATATGTAATATATATACAAATTTCAAATTATTTTATAAATATGAATATATTTAACAAATTAAAAAGTTGTAAATAAAAACATACAAATGAATTAAAATAAAAAATAAATAAAATTTTAAATATAATAATATTAAAATAAGAATTACTGAAAAAATAGATGAAGAAAATAAGACAAATTAAAATAAAAAACATTAAAATAAAGATAAAAATAAAAAATAAAGAACAACTAAAAAACATAAAAATAAAGGAGGAAGAAATTTAAAAAAAAATGAGAAGAACAAAATGCTCAAAAAAATAAACTTAATGAAAAAGAAGAAGGGTAAAAAATGTAAACGTATGTAGTTCATTAAATTTATATATTTTTATTCAAGTAGTAACTAAAAATTTATTTTTAATTAAATATATTGTTTGTCATAAACATAACTTAATAATTATTAAAATTTAATCTAATTAAAATTTTTTAAAAATGAATTTAAATCGCTTAACAATTATATTTATATGTTTTTATTCAAATAGTTTGTAAAAAAAAACAACTAAAAAAGACTTTAATTATATATCTAAAAATATATGTAGGCTTTGCGTCAAAATTATGCAAAACGACGTAGTATCGTTAAACCCTGGCAACGGAACTAGTTGAGAACCGTTAAACCCTAGCTTCTGCTATCTTCTTCGCTTCGCGTCTTCGTCTCTTGCACTTCGTTTTCGCCTTCACCTCGCAGAAGAAACAGTGCAAAGGAAACGAAGATGAACATGAACGAAGAAGAGAGTGGCGATGGGAGAGAAAGGAGTATCCAAGTGCGGTTCGTCACGAAGCTGAGTGCGCCGTTCAAAGTTCCGACCACCGCCATCGCCATCCCCGCCGACATCGCTCGATTGGGCCTCTCCTCACTCGTCAACGCACTCCTTCAATCCAACGGTATTTTCAATTCTCATTTTCTAAGGCGGCATTTTTGTTTTTTTTAATGACTGATGAAATTCTGTTCATTTTGTTACCATTGATGTTTGCAGATCCTGATTTTCAGCCAGAGCCGTTTGATTTTTTGATTGATGGCGAGTACGTTCGGATGTCGCTTGAGGAGTTTCTTCTTGCTAAGGGAATCTCTGCGGTAATAATTTGAAATTGATTGCAAATCCTGTTCTCATCGTCTCTGTTTTTGTATGATTGTATCTGTGTTGCAAATAGTTGAAATGTAAATTGATTTTATGGAATTTTTCCGAATGAGGTATCATGGAATGAGAATTTAGCTTGGGAGCTAGGTGTTTGGATAAGTAGAATTAGGAGTGCTTGATTGTCTGTTAGGTAGCCTTTCTCACAGTAAGTCAAAAAGGAGAAATAGAGAAGGAAAGAGAAGAGAATTGAATTGGTTAACAACACACCAAAATTGGTGCTCACAATATTATTGATGATGAACTGACAACAACACTTACACAAGGAGCCCATCTTCTTCTACACAGGAAACCTGATCCTGTTCGCAGAGTTATCAAAATTCCACGTTACCTCTTACAAAACTGTATTTATTACTCTTCCTTACTTAACTGTTCCAACAGACAATCTAACTGATTTAACCGCCATAACAACCCGATTACATTCTGTTAGATTTCTCCCCAATTACAATTAGTGACCATTAGTGGTCTTTCTTTCTCCTTTGATATAATAATAGCCTTAATAGGGCTTGAGGCCCATTTTGATTTGAATCCTGATCTTCTTTCCTAACATTGTTTCTTGGATTCCAATGATTCATTTTAGTTTTGTATGTTTTATAAAAGGGTTTACTTTGATATAATCAGTGTTGTATATCAGTAAAGCAAATAAATGCTGTGCTTGTTCTGATGGTAGATTGGTAGAATCAATTGTGATGATGCAGTGGATAGTGGGGTAGTTGTGATAGAAGTAGTGGCTGTAGGCTGCAGTATACCAGTTGCTAAAGTGGGCTAATTCAGGTTGTGTCAGTACAGCATGGCTGTAACAGTGGTAGGTGACAATTAAGCTATATTGAAATATTTGATTCTGACTTAGTTGGACTTTGGTTGATTGCTAAGTTGACATTTTAAGATAATTGTTTTGTATGAGTGTACTCAACATTTCAAATGATGCTTTCTACAGAACATAGAAAATGGATACTCATGAACATTCTGCACTTATATGAATTAAATGGAGATCTCAAGAAAATTTGAGGTTTCAATCTAGGAAACTAAATGATCTACTGCCTTATCATTTTATTACAAGGAAATTGTTTTTCTGGAATTTAAATTGGGCATACAAAAGTTACTTATCAAATTCTTTAATCTTATTTTTTAACATAGGAAACAAACAATTGTATTGTTACCTTTTGCTATGGTGTCATAGGATCATAGCTAATTGTTTTTAATGATACATTATAAGAAATGTAGCTGATTGTTTTTGAGTGGTCAATTATAGGAAAGGATATTGGAAATTGAGTATACTAGGGTTGTAGCCCCACGAAAGGAGGAAGACCCTTCTTTACATGATGACTGGGTCAGTGCTGTTGATGGTTCTTCTTCTCGGTAAGCTTGCAAATGAGTAATATTTTGATTTTGATTGGAAAGTTTTCAAAGATTTGTAGTAATTTAGTCTTTCCATAACAATCTTCGTTTGTGCTAATGTATTCTCTATTGACTCTGATGTCTATTAATGCTAGCAGCTGACTATACGTCAATATTTGTATGAGAAATTCACTCCTTTTATTTAATCATTGTTTGTGAATTTTTTACCGGAGTTGGAGGGTAGAATTTAAGTTAGTATGGTTGGTTTTTATTGGTTCCTTAATTTGTTAAATGTTAATCATATTTGGTGACAATGACAATAGTGATTGATGGCAGTAGTTCGCTGTTGGAGGTTTATTTTTTGCTGTAGTTGATGGTGGCAATTGTCAAAGGACATAATCTAACCCTCTTTGTGAATTGTGAATAAATTCTTTTAAGTTTTAATTTTTGAGTGAATGAATATTAATGTAAAGCCTTCTTGTTTAACTTGTGACAATGTGCAATTTTCACTGAAAAATATAATTAAGGTTTGATTTTAGTAACTTCAATGATTTTTTTTATGTGTATGTCCTTCACTTTGAATTTGAAGTTGAGTGTTACTATTTCTGCAGGTTCTTTTTGACAGGATGTTATGATGGTTTAGGGAGGTAATAGTCTTGCACAGTTTTGTTCTTTAAGAATTATTGGCATATTATATTTTTGGTTAATATCATCATTTGGTTACTTTCTCCACCTGCTGGGCTTCAACCATTGTACAATTAAATATTTTAGGGTATGGAAAGGTGCTGGGTTATGTACTCATATATTGGAGGGACATAGTGATGCGCTCACTTCTGTTAGTGTCATCAATCCTGAAGGTATAGAGACAAATATATTCTCCACTGCCAACTTCGTATCTGTTTATTTTTCTGATTGTCAGCTGTCAAAATTTTGTTGATATTTAATTTATTTCTGATGAGAAAATGATGAAGTTTGTTTCTAACAGAAAAAGAAAGCTTATGGCTTTTTTGCCTTGGTATGAAGTTCAAAGTCATTATATTAAATTAGCTGTTTACATTTTGTTCTTTCCCCTTTCCTTTATAGGATTGAGATGATTATGATCTATTTGACATTAGTTAGTATTTCAATGCTTTAATTTCCTTGAAAACACTTTCTTTTATAGCACGAGATCAATGCTGTTAAATAACCGCCATGGTGTGGTGGATTTTTTTTTGCCAACTGCCATAGTCAATTTGTTAAAGGATGCTGCTATTGTGGGGCCATAAGAAGCAGTGACATGCTTTTATGGCGGAAGTGTGACATTCCGCCATTGATAACACTGCACTAGATAAGTTTGTGTTGCCTCTTCTAGTGACTATGCTTATGTGTGCTTCAGAGCTAGGTAGTCAATTTAGTTTCAGCATTGTAATGGAAAAAAGTTTTTGGGGTTTATAGGGGGGTTAGGATCATAAACATAAAATGTATGTGAATAGAAAGTAACATAGATGTGGAAAATAAACTCTAGCATGGAATGCTTTCTTGTGTGGAGGGGCATGCGTGCCTAAATAGGCTGAATTGAATGATCTTATGTGTTGAAGCACAATATTGACAACATTGAATCAGGGGTCTGTTTGGGGTTTTCATTAGTGAAAGCTTGTTGCAGTGTCTTTCTGTAATCTGTATGTCATATTTTTCCTTAATATATATAATTATAAATGTATAGTTTTGTTATTACATTGTTCCAAGATATCAAGATTTGTACTGTAATCAGGTCTGGAAACTGTTACGGTAGCTACTGCTTCAAAAGATAGGACATTGAGGCTATGGAAGGTAACTGCAAGAGTAGAAAAACTGATGAGCTACAGTTCCTTATGTTGTGCTTATGCTTACTATGTTATATTTTCCCATTGGTATGAAAGATCAATACAGAGGAGCATGTAAACCATCCTATGAGGGTTAGGGCTTACAAAATCTTGTGTGGTCATAAGTCTTCTGTACAGAGTGTTGCAGTGCAGACTTCTGGAGAAATGGTTCATATTTTCTTTTCTATTATTAACTTCACCTTTCTCTCCTTGGCTTCATGATAGTGGTCCGTAACATTAGACTTCTCATGTCTTGTAACTAGGTTTGTTCTGCTTCTTGGGATTGCACCATCAATCTATGGCAAACTAATGACTTTAACGGGGAAGATGACCTAGTGTCTAAGAAGAGAAAAATTGGAGGTCAAGTTGAGGAGTCCCAATTAGAGGTTTGTTGATGTTCATTATATGTTATTGCTTATTTGTTTATCTTCTTTTGCTATTATGTAGTCACAGACTCAGATATATTTCTTCCCAGCATTTTATATTTAGAAGTTTGTTTTAACTTTTAACTACCAAGGGATCATCAGAAACGGGACTTTGCTTTTCTTTATTTGCATATGTAATTGATGACTAGAATAGTCAAATGTTAAGGATGTTGCTGGCTTGGTGTTATATTTTCTACTGGTTGAATGTGAAGTATCAAATCAAGGTCACTGTTTATGCTTCAGCCAGATGATGCAGGCAATGAGGGAATTTAAAAATTCTTTCAAATATTATTGTAGGCTTGTAAAATTGTTAATGAAACCTTAGTGTGTTATTTTTTTTTTCTCTTATTTGGTGTTTCTTCCCCTTTGATGCATCAATCTTTAGTTTTCATTGACAAATAATTTTTCATTAATATTACTCTGTTGTATTGTAGGGAGAGGCTTTTACTACCCTTGTGGGCCATACACAGTGTGTTTCTTCTGTGGTTTGGCCACAAAGGGAGTCAATCTATTCTGCATCATGGGATCATTCTATTAGGAAATGGGATGTTGAGACAGGCAAAAACTTGACAGATATAGTAAGTTGAAAAGTTGATGCTTCTTAAATAACCCCCCACCCCCTGGCCTTTGTTTAAAATTCTTGAGTGTTGAATTTTTTCTTTACCTCAAGCTTTTTGACATCATACTCTTTGGTGCTGTTCCTTTGATTAACTATTTGTGTGTCAGGGAGCTATATTAAAACTGGATTAGGTCATGCTTATCAATTTTCTGCTTCTGTTCTTGCTATGAAGGTCAAAGCTATATTAAAACTGGACTTGTTTGTTTCTGTGGATAATATTTTGTCTCATCCTTACTTTTACTTAGGATGCTAGATCTTCTACATATTTTCCTCAGGTAATTGTTGATTATGATGTTTTTACATGGTTCTGGACTTCTGGTGATAGTCCAATTCTCTTGTTATGAAGCAATCTTAGCTTTGGCCCTTGTTTGTACTTAATTTTAAGTGCTTACCATGCTGAGGAATTGGAATCATGTCTTGTACATAAATCTGATTCATTATGATGGATATGATGTTTTCTGGTTATCTATTTTTTTATATATTGTTTTAAATTATTTTCTATACAAAATATTGTTGACGATGAATGTTTGATGAACAGAAGTAGAATAGCAACACGATAATAAAAAAATCAAAATTTTAAATTAGATTGTCTTCCCTGCACAGTTTTGTGGGAAGGTTCTCAACTGCCTTGATATTGGTGGGGAAGGTTCTTCTCTGATAGCTGCTGGTGGTTCAGACCCTGTCATTAGGATTTGGGATCCTCGTAAGCCAGGTCTATTAAACTAATTTCTCTCACCTCCATAGTCAATCACATTGTGTGATAGCTTCTAATAAAACATTTTTCTTTTCCACTGCAGGCACTTCTGCTCCTGTTTTTCAGTTTGCTTCTCACACATCTTGGATTTCGGCTTGCAAATGGCATGACCAGTCTTGGTTTCATTTACTTTCTGCATCTTATGATGGGAAAGTTATGTTATGGGATCTGAGAACTGCGGTAATATATCCTTATTCTGCCAAGAAATTTTTACTCCTTGCATGATTATATATCCATTTTTGGGGATTTTCCTGATACTTTTCTCCATTGATGTTGCAGTGGCCTCTTTCAGTCATTGAATCGCACACTGATAAGGTATAAAACCTTCTATCTGTGTTTTAGCATAAAAAATACCTTATCCACAACTGAATAATCAAGTTATTTGTTTTATACTTTTATGCTCGAGAAGAGCCAAAATTCTTATTAGTAGAATCATTGTTTGTTTAACTCAGGTGTTGTCTGCTGATTGGTGGAAAAGTGACAGTGTTATCAGTGGTGGAGCAGATTCAAAACTCTGCGTTTCTTCAGAAATCCCTGTACGATGAGGTAAACATCAATCATATAATGGCTATTTTTTTTTTAAGATGGTGGGATATGGGCAGATATTTCTTATATGTAGGGAACCGGTTACATGTTGGGTCAATTTTGTCGAGGCTAGGCGCAACTTCAAGTGTTTTATCAATTGTGAAAAACGCTTGAAATTACTCATATCTTGTAACTCATTCTGCATGAGAAATGACGGATTTTAAAAAAATTTACCTATTTGTGTGGTTTTTGTTCCTCATTTGGGTTATTTCTTTCATTTGGGCTATTTTTTGCATAGGCGCCCTGGCTGGAATCTGGTAAGAACCCATTTTGGTTATTCATAAATCATAATGCTGAAATAAATAACAGTGATCCTCCATCATAAAGCATACTGCCGTGGCATCTTCGTTGGAGGTTTGCTTTTGCTTGACTGGTTAAGATCTTGATTGAGTCTATGGAATGCTTAAACGGTGTTCCTTGTAAGATTCATGCGATATTAACTACCGTTTCAATTAACTGGAAACAAATATTTTGGTTGTATGCTTAAGCTATGAAGAAATTAATGAAGAACTAATTCACTATCAATCCCAAATAACAACTGTGCTGCTGATCCAGGACAGAAGCTGCTTTTTTCTAATTCTCTTCTCTGCAATATTAGGTAACCATTCGCTTAGCTCCTCAACTTTCTCTGGCATAACCTGCGTCAGATGATTTAAATAGCTTTTTCCTGAGGATTCTAACATCAGAAGTCAGATATCCATAATAGACAAATTTGAGATGATAAATCATTTCCACTTCCTTTCATGGTTTCCATAAACACGTCTGACTAAGTTAAGGGAAAGAACAATTAGAGAAATCACATGCCCGTTGTACTGGGTAAACCGTAACTTGTGGCATTGCCATTCTAATTATTTCCTTACGATACCCATGACGTAGCCAGAACCATTTCTACCACTTTGTTAACATTCTGTTCCTCATTTCTAATGACATGCTCATTTCTAGATAACATTCAATTTCTCATAAATCCAGTGGTGACCTTGGTGCCGCGAACCACAGCACCATGCATGTTTTGAATTTTTCTTTAGTTCGAAGCACGAAACATGTAACTTACAAGAAAAGGACCTTGTATTCATCCGGTAATGATAATGGATTTTATCTCTTTCACCAAAGGTTTTTATACGCACAAATTTAATTAAAATTAACATGCTTAAATATACCAATTATATATAATTGAGTGTGTCTCAATTAGTATAAAATTGTTTCAGTTTTCCTAATGGTTTTAAGTTTTGGGTATGTTATTATGTCAAATACTCGGAAGAGAAATTTGTGACTTAGGGTTTGATTGAATTGATTTTATTTTTTAGTTTTTGAAAAAAATTTAAAAAATAGTTTTAAAAAACTGTTTTCGGAAAGAAAAGAAAAAAAACTGTTTAGCAAGTTATATTTGAAAACTATTTTGAATATGTAAAAATGAAAAAACTGATTTATGTTTATTAGAATTTCATTAATGAAAAGTAAAAAGTAACATATTTTGATTATATTTTGAGTTTTTAAAATAAAAATAAAAAACTGAACAGCAAAATTACTTTCAACTGTTTCAATTTTTTAGTATTTAAAAACTAAAAATCAGAACTGTTTTATACCCAAACAAGTTTTTTAGTTTTTAAAAATTAAAATACTGAAAACAATTTTATAAAACTATTGCCGAACATGCACTTAGTTTTACAAGATTCAAATTGTCTATTAAAAAACAAAACTAAGAACTTTAATATTCTACTTATTAATGCCTAACTTTTTTTTTTAAAATTTTAGTAGTGATAATAAATTGAATTTATATAAATTTAAATATATAAAATGTGATTTCATGCATAAGAAATTTAAATAAATTAAAAAGTTTCTGTCTTAGACTCTTGGCATTTGAAAGATGCCTAATTAATGAGTTAAGTTGAATCACGGAAATTTTTTTCTCAGACTTATCTTTTCATTAAATTGAAATGGGATCTTAGAAGAGATATGAAATTGTTCTCCTTACTTAAGGGCAACTAAATCTAAATTGAAATTATATCTGATAATCTCATGAATCGTTTTTAAAGACATAAATAATTATACACTTGTTGAAATCTTGACAGGTAATGCAAGTAAGAATAATTTAAGGTAAGACATAAAAGAATTTTCATAAAATTAATCCTTTGAATTGATTAATATGAAATTGATGTAAGACAATTGAGGAAATTTTGAGTTGATTTGGTAATCTTATTATTTTTATTCTTTTGAAAATACTTATTTTAACAAAATAATTATATATATATATATATATATATATATATATATGAGAGGAGAGATTCACATACTTTAAAAGTAAGTTTAAAAGACTAATTTTTAATCTAATAATTTATTTTTTTAAAATTTAATAGTTAAGATTAGTTATTCGTCATAGTCTTAAATTTTAGAAAATAAGTAGTGAAGATAAAAGAGAAAGTTTCTTAAACTCTCTTTTGAAATAAGTAATCCTCTCCTATATATGTTTGTTCAATGTGTTTGACTAATTAATTTTTGTTCAATTTTTTTTTTATTTTAAGAAACAAATCCTATTTACTTATTTTAAAAAGTTGTTTTTCACAATTACTTTTTATTTAGTCAAATGCAATCATTATTATATCAATAATAATTACATTTTGAAATAAGTAAATAATTAACTAACAACAGGGAACCAGCATAACTAAATAAAATTAATAAAAAAAATATGAGTGACATTCTTCCAGACAATGTTTTTAACATTGTGATCAATATAAGTTTAAAGTTTATTAAAAAATAATAATTTTGGTAGAGTCTCACATTAAATTAAAAATCATTAAATGAGAAGGGAGAGTTATCAAAATTAATGATTTTCAATAAATTAAGTTGAAAAAGATATTAGAGAAAATATTGTTTGAAGGAGTTTCCCAACATTTCTTCTAAATAATATTCCATTGTTCTTGCCGATGAATGCTTTTAGGGTATTATATAAGGAGCAGTAAAGAGATTTTTTTTTTTAATAAATCATATATGAATACAACTCAAAATTATAGGTGACTATTTTAATAAAATTGTTTCTTTATAAACCTTTAACCAATGGCCTTGCTCCAAAGGCACCCTATACCTTTCCCCATATTCCATCACGTACATTCCACACATTCCATAAAATGTTTGAAAGAATTTAATTTCATGAATTTGGTAGCTTAGCATCATTAAACGTACTGATTCATTCTTGCCGTTGAAAATGGGCAACATCACCTGTAAGTTTGAAGTTTGAACTACCTACATAGATGACTCTGTCAAAAATATCAAATTAAGAAATCTATATTTCATAATAACATTATAACCAAGAATCCAAGATCAATTTAACAAGAGTAAATTACACAAGTTTCTTTTGAGATTTGTTCATATTCTTTTCCAGTTTTGAACCTATAAAACTTCTCCTCAATATATTTTATTTTTTATCACACAAAATAATAACTCAGAGAGATTAAAAATAATGTAATCTACTCTTTTAACAATTAAGGAGAAACACTTGCATCTGCAAGAACATTGCATGGTCACGACCAAACACAATCCCCATATTTTCAAGAGTTCAACCAGCTAACAAATCTACTAATATTCTTTGAAGATCCACTATCTTCTTCAATGTTGTTCTTGATCGTTTCTTTTAATTCTAGACACTTTGCTCTTATTTGTTCATCACTAAGTAGTTGGTCCAATTTCTGCTTAATCTCCCCCCGTGACACAACTCCATTTTCATCAGGGTCTAATCCCAGTCCTACCTTCAACATCACAAATGTAACTTTTGTTGTAAAACTGGTCAGTAAAATATGGCCAGCACAACAATGGCACCCCACTAGCCAAACTTTCCATGGTAGAATTCCAACCACAATGACTAACAAAACAAGCTATGGCAGGGTGACTTAACACCTTCAATTGAGGAGTCCAACCAACAATCTTACCCTTATTCCCCAAGAATTCATTGGGGTATTCCATCTTACTATCTTCACGCACAACCCAAAGAAATGGTCTATTGGTGAGGTCCAGCCCAAGGGCTAGCTCATTGAATTGGTTTTGGTCAAAAACAGTGAAACTACCAAATGCAACATACAAGACTGAACAATGAGGTCGTTGATTTAGCCAATTTATGCAAGAGTGGTCTTCTTCCCAAAACTGTCCCAAAGATCTTGCAATTGTATTTGTATTGTCATAACTTTTCAATAATGGACCAACTGGTACGAGCTTTGGAACACAAGATAGTGCTTCAGGTTCAAGTTCATATGTGGTGTTGCACATGCACCACTCAGTCAGATTTGAACTTTGAGTGCAATGTGCTACATACTTAAATACTTTCTTTTCTGTTGCTCGGTTATAGACCTTTGACCACCAAATGGCTTCTGTGTCCATAATTGGCATGTTTGGTGATATTTGAAATGTCCTCTTTGTAACTGGGAATCCTGCAGTGGAAACTACAAAATTAAATCTTATTCCATACTATTTCTTGTACACTTTTTTCTTAGAAATGAACATTATATGAGTTTTCTATGCGGGTTACCCACGTAATACAATTTACACGAGTGTTAAAAGTTTGAAATCGTTTAGAAATAAGGATTTTTTAGGTTTGGTTTGCTAAACTCGTGATTTACCTTAAAAAAGATGATGTCAATGATAAAAAACAAGAGTTTGATAAGATATAAATTAAAAAAAGTCTAGATTTGAGATTAAAAATGGTGTATCATGACATTTATCTATTAAATTCTTGTATTTTGTACAAAGATGTATTGTAACTTGTTGTGTGATGACTTTAATATTAAATTTTTTATAATAGTTTAAAAAATTTAATTGATATGTATTGATAGTGTAAATAATTTTACATTAGCATTCAATAAGAATTTTTATAAATTTATTTTAAGTTTGTTGATTTTACCGATTAATACTTTAAAAATAAAATAAATGAAGAAATATAATTGAATGTGAGTATAAAAATCTTTTATACTATCAATGAATATTATTTAAACTTTAGTTTAAAATGAAATAAATTTAAAATTATTTTTTGACTTATTGATCCACCTAATTGGTTGGTTTTGTAGGTACAAACTTAACTATAATTATAATGAGTCTGTATAAAATTCGGGTTTTGAGAGCTAAATTATCCATATGTCCATCCCTTACTATAAGTTAACTATAATTATAATGTGTAAATTTTTCTTAGGTGAGTAAAATAATTATGAATTGAGAAAGCATTTATGCTAGTACTCGGCCATTAAACCTGAATGATTTTTTGTCGGTGTATAATTCTACAATTCCTTTCAAATAAAAAAGAGTTTTGCTTATATCTTCGATCACAATTCTTAATTTATATGATTTTTAAAATATTAATGATTAAAGTTAACAAATTTATTATATATGTGATTAAATATTATATTTTATACATTTACAGTGTATAATTATTTTTCTTTTTAATTTTTATCCCTCTAGATTTATCGATGATATGTAAATTATTAGACGATAAAAATCGTTTAAAATTTTAAAATTCTTGCTTAAAATTATGACTAAAAGAAAAATTGTTTAATAAACTAAAATTGAACAAAAAAAATTCAAAGTATTAAATTAAAAAAATAATCTTTAAAGCATAAAAAAAAATAAATTTAAAACTAAAATATTATTAATAAAGCATAAAAATAAACAATGAAAACATATATAATTGGCATGGCTAGCTAGTGAAAATAATGTGATACACTTACCATGAGAATCTATGATGCCATCTTGAATAAGCTTGGGAATGTTGTATTGCAATGCAAATGTAGTTGCTGATGCAGTCCAGAAGAGAACTCCTTTGATTCCTAACTTATTCCCAACTTCCAATGCCCACCCCATTAAAACATCAGCAACTATGCATGTGATTTTGTGACCATCATTCAAATGAATATCTTCTATGAGCTTCTCTAGCATTACAGGCATGGTACTTAATATAGAAACACATTGTTCACCTACATCACTTCTGTCATCATCAGGTCCTAAACCATCAGGGATTGATACCAACTTTATTGGTGATTCGTCATGGCTTTCTTGGTTGGCCATTGAACTCACCACACGCCTGTGGGTGAAGTCTGTTCACAAAAGTAACTTTGCATCCATGCTGATCAACCAACTTTTGTGAGAAGTTCATCAAGGAATTTACATGTCCTTGGACTGGATATGGTATAATCAACAGACTTGGAATTTTCATTTGGTTGAGTTTCTATTTTCTTTAGTTTGATTTAGGGGTGAGGAGAAGTTTGGTTGATATATAATATACTCTATTAAATGTTACATTATAAAAAGAGTGAGATAAATTAAAAAAGATAACAAATGTTAATCAAATGCTTGAAAATAAAACACAAACTCCGAACTCAATGAGACAATGACAATAAGTAACACAAAATCACTGCTGTGTCATTGAACTTCCAAGATGGATAAACAATACCGCAACTAACATAAAAGTCAAACAGAATCAAGTAAGTGATTGGTTTGCCATAGATACATTACTGGAGGTAGGAAGATAATAAAGATGAGTGACTTATTTACTATTAGTGTAAAAAAGTTTTACGTGAACAATTTATTTGTTAATTTTATTAATCAATATTTTAAAAGTCACTGTAAAGGACGGATTGTTAAAGATGTTTATCGGTTTGGGTTAATTTAACAAATATGTTAAATCGAATCAAACCAATTAGTTTGATTTGATTTTTTTACTTGATCGGGTCTGAACCCGACCTAAACTGATAATATTTGGTTTGTGATTTTTGCATTTTAAAACTCTGATACCACCTGAACTAGGATAAAAGTGTATATCTATATATAAATATATATATTATATAATATTTATTTTACATTTTTAGGTTATTAAATTTAGTAATCTATTTCATTGTTTTGTTTAAGATTTCAACATTTAAAGCATTTCGTCTTTACTCTTTAGCATTATTTATATTTTAAAATTATTTTATATATTTATTGTTAAGTTTGTATTATATTGAGTTATTTTAATAGTTTAATTTGATTAATTTAATATAGATGAAACACTTGATATTTTATATGAATTTAGTAAACTAATAAATTTGAGTAGTTTCAACTGTAAAACTATTTTTTTATGATTTAATAAAAAAATAATTTTTTTTAATTTTTTGATCGATTTTTTATAAAATAGAACCAAATCAACTTAATTATTATTGGTTCAAGTCAGGAAAAAAAAACTAAATTAATCCAATCTAATTAAAATTAATTGGTTTAGTTTTCATTTATTTCTAAAAATGAACTAATCTAATAATGAACCTCCTGACAAATTGTGATGGAATAACCGTGTAAAACTTTTACAATGTCATAAATTTTTTTTTTTCAACTAATTAGTTTCTTAATTATTTTTTATCCCTTTCAGAAAAAAAGAGATGAGTTTTACACTGCTGTTATAGATTATAATATTTAAAGAGATTTATAATTGAATATCCATATTAAACAGCGCATCCCCATTAAACCATTTTCCTGTCCTTTAACTCTTTCTGTCTTCTAGTACGAAATCCGAGATTTTGAAACCATTTTTGTGTGTTAGAAACCGTTATTGTGTCTGAAATTTATGTCTAAGGATTGGTATAGTCTTGTGCTTTTGTAGATATTCTGATTTTACAATCATTAATAGTTCTTGACCATAACATTTTTTATAATTTCAACCAATGATTATATATATATATATATATATATATATATATTCCTTCGCCTGTGTGAATCAGTATGCATATAAACATAATGGAAAAATTCCTTGCCGTTTACTGAAAATTCAAGTAAGAGAGGAAGACACATGAAGTTTGAATTACCTTGACCTGAATATGACAGGATAAAACATGGTATTTGTTACTTACAATGAATAGATGAGAAGACTCCTAGGATTGAAAAAAGAGGTCTTTTATTCTTCTACTTTGTTCCTCCTTTCTTCTTCTCTATCATATGCAAATTTTGGTAATTTTTGTTCTATGGTCTCTCAAACATATCCTCCTCTACCCTCTTCTCTTATGTATTTATAGAATAAGAAGTTAGACTTGGTTCAATTGAAGTGATTCATGGATCAAATGTATCTAGACACCTGGAGCTTCTTCACTTCCTTTTGAAGGAGATGATCAATCTCTACCTGAACAAATGGAGGAAGAATTTCAGGATTTTACTGTTTCCGTCTCACGGTTGAAATAAGTTTTTACCTGTGACACAGTAATTTTACGTATCGGTAATAGATTGAAGGGTAAAAACTTATACAGCAGGTCACCAGTCATCAGGTGACCTAGACAGCCGGTTTCCGGTCACAAATCTTGTATATAAATAGACCATAAGACTCTTATGCTGAGCAGGTCTCAGAATACACTCTCCCTCCCTCTAAAAACTCTCTCACTTCTCTCTAAACTCTCCTCTTGTATACACCTCTTCTCTGCAATAAAATCAGAAGTTTTTCTTCACCCCTCCCCTCTTCTTCCTACTGTGAGTATATTATGTGTCTTGTTTATGTAACTTAGATATGGAGTAGTCGCTTCTTTAAGGTATCTTCGGATGCCTAAAATAATAAATATTTAAAGATGCGATAATCATCTAAAGGCTTATCATATGTTTGTATATTCACCATCTTTCTCATCTTCTTCTGAAAACCTGGGTTTACCCTTGATTTTTCGAAAACTTGGGATTTGTAAGCTTTGTCGGGTTGAGAAACTCATAAGGTGTGCCCTTGATAACTGGTATTGCGTGGACTACCGCCATATAAACCCAGCTTTCTCTCTCTATTTTTCTCTCTCTTTTGTATATTCACCATATTTCTCATCTTCTTCTGAAAACCTGGGTTTACCTTTGATTTTTCAAAAACCTGGGATTTGTAAGCCTTGTCGGGTTGAGAAACTCAAGAGCAAAGATGCTTTAAACCCTATTAATTAGTTAAATTGAAATGAGATATTAAAAGAGAAATTGAACTGTACTCCTTACTTAAGGGTAACTAAACAAAAATTGAAATTATTTCTGATTGTCTCATGAATCTTTTTAAATAAATATTTTTACACTTGTTGAAATCTTGATGGTTAATGCAATTAAGAATAATTTAAAGTGTCCATACATTTGAACATAAAAGAAGTTTCCTAAAATTAATCCATTTAATTGATTAATATGAAATTGTTGAAAGAAAATCGAGGAAACTGGGTGGATTTGGTAAACTTATTATTTTTATTTTTTAAAAATGCTTTTTTAACAAAATAATTATATATATGGCTGCAAGAGAGAATAAATTATTAATTTTAACTATTAATTTTATTTTAATGACTAAGATGGACTCTTTTCACTATGATATAAAT
Organism: Psophocarpus tetragonolobus; assembly: GCA_037954015.1. Taxonomy (NCBI): domain Eukaryota; kingdom Viridiplantae; phylum Streptophyta; class Magnoliopsida; order Fabales; family Fabaceae; genus Psophocarpus; species Psophocarpus tetragonolobus. The sequence continues at coordinate 27,344,975 of CM075696.1, read as the reverse complement.
TGATTTTTATGTTTGTATCTCTATATATAATATGTTTGTTTAATGTGTTTGACTAAATTGTTTTTTTTAAAGTAAATATTTTTTTTTACTTATTTTAAGAAACAAATCTTATCTACTTATTTTTAAAAGGTTCTTATTTCATAATTATTTTTTATTTACTCAAATGCACGTATTATTATATCAATAGCTAACTACATCTACGAATAACTAAACTCAATAATTAACTAACAGCATGTAACAAGCACAACTAAATAAAGTTAATTAAAAATATTAGTGACATTCTTTCGTACAATGTTTTTAACGTTGTGATTGATATAAGTTTATTAAAAAATAATATTTTTTTATAGAGTCTCACTTTAAATTAAAAAAAACTAAATGAGAAGTTATACTTATCAAATTTAATGATTTTCAATAAATTAAGCTTGTTAGAAAGGATATGAGAGAAATATTATTTGAAGGAGTCTTCCTATATTTTTTCCAAATAATATTCCATGGTTCTTGCTAATGAGTGCTGTTAGGATATTATCTAAGGAACTATAAAGAGAATTTTTTTAATAAATCATATATATGTGAGTATAACTCAAAATTATAGGTGAATGTTTTAATGTAATTGTTTCTTTATAAACCTTTAACCAGTGGCCTTGCTCCAAAGGCACCAGATAGCTGTCCCCATATTCCATCATTTTCTTTCCACACATTCAATAACATGTTTGAAAGAATTTAATTTCATGAATTTGGTAGCTTAGCATCATTAAACCTACAGATTCATTCCTGCCGTTTAAAATGGGCAACATTACCTTTAAGTTTGAACTATGTACATGAATGACTCTGTTAAAAATATCAAATTAAGTAATCTACATTTCATAAGATCAATTTAACAAGAGTAAATCACACAAATTTCTTTATATTATACTCTATACCTTTCATTTTTAAACTTGTAGAAACTCTCCTCATTTTTTTTTTGTTACACCAAATAATAACTTTTAGATGTTAAAAATAATATAAAAGATGAAAGGACAAGTATACTAAAGACAAACCTCAGAAACAATAGGATAATTTACTCCTTTAACTATTAAGGAGAAAAACTTGCATCATCAAGAACACTGCATGGTCACGACCAAACACAATCCCCATATTTTCAAGAGTTCAACCAGCTAACAAATCTACTAATATTCTTTGAAGATCCACTATCTTCTTCAATGTTGTTCTTGATCGTTTCTTTTAATTCTAGACACTTTGCTCTTATTTGTTCATCACTTAGTAGTTGGTCCAATTTCTGCTTAATCTCCCACGGTGACACAACTCCATTTTCATCAGGGTCTAATCCCAGTCCAACCTTCAACTCATCACAAATGTAACTTTTGTTGTAAAATTGGTCAGTAAAATATGGCCAGCACAACAATGGCACCCCACTAGCCAAACTTTCCGTGGTAGAATTCCAACCACAATGACTAACAAAACAAGCTATGGAAGGGTGACTTAACACCTTCAATTGAGGAGTCCAACCAACAATCTTGCCCTTACTCCCTAAGAATTCATTGGGGTATTCCATCTTACTATCTTCACGCACAACCCAAAGAAATGGTCTATTGGTGAGGTCCAGTCCAAGGGCTAGTTCATTGAATTGGTTTTGGTCAAAAACAGTGAAACTACCAAATGCAACATACAAGACTGAACAGTGAGGTTGTTGATTTAGCCAATTTATGCAAGAGTGATCTTCTTCCCAAAACTGTCCCAAAGATCTTGCAATTGCATTTGCATTGTCATAACTTCTCAATAATGGACCAATTGGTAGGAGCTTTGGAACACTAGATAATGCTTCAGGTTCAAGTTCATATGTGGTGTTGCAGATGCACCACTGAGTTAGATTTAAATTTTGAGTGCAATGTACTATATACTTAAATACTTTCTTCACTGTTGCTCCGTCATGGAACTTTGACCACCAAATGGCTTCTGTGTCCATAATTGGCATGTTTTGTGATATTTGAAATGTCTTCTCTCTAACTGGAAATCCTGCAATGGCAAACTAGAAAATTAAATCTTATTCCATGCTATTTCTTGTACATTTTTCTTTTAAATGAATATTTGAGTTTTGGTATGCGGGTTACCCTTGCATTTTACACGAATCTTAAAAATTTGGGGTCATTTAGAAATGATTTTTTTTTTTAGGTTTTACTTACTAAACTCGCGATTTATCTTAAAAAAATAATGTTAATATTAAAAAATGAGAGTGTGATAAGATATAAATTAAAAAAGTCTAGCCTTGAGATTAGAGATTGTGTCGATAATGAAAATTTAACTATTAAATCCTTTTATATTGTTTAGTAATGATCTTGTAATTTGTGGTGTGATGACTTTAATATTAAAGTTTTTTTAATAATTTAAAACAAGACAAATTTTAAAACAAAATATTAGATTTTTTAATGCAGATTGATCCATGAGATCATCATCTGGTTTGTGGTGCAAACTTAATTATAATTATAATAAATTCCTTTAAAATTCCGGTTTTGTGAACCAAATTGTGTGGATTTCAGGTTTTGTGAACCAAATTTTTGTCAGTATATAATTATACAGTTCTTTTTAAATAAAAAAGTAAAAATATGATTACATATAATTTATAAGATTTTAATTTTTATCCCTCTGACTTACCCATGATACGTTAAGCTATTAGACTGCAAAAATCGTTTAATTTTAACATTGTTGTTTGAAATTAAGGACTAAAACAAAACTTGTTTTTTAAACTAAAATTAAACAAAAAAATTCAAATGATTAAATTAAAAAATAATCTCTAAAGCATCAACACAAAAAATGTATTATTTTTTAAAACCAAAGTGTTATTAATTTAGCATAAAAATAAACAATGAAAACATATATAATTGGCATGGCTAGTGAAGTGTGATACACTTACCATGAGAATCTATGATGCCATCTTGAATAAGCTTGGGAATGTTGTATTGCAATGCAAACATTGTTGCTGATGCTGTCCAGAAGAGAACTCCTTTGATTCCTAACTTATTCCCAACTTCCAATGCCCACCCCATTAAAACATCAGCAACTATGCATGTGATTTTGTGACCATCATTCAAATGAATATCTTCTATGAGCTTCTCTAGCATTGCAGGCATGGTACTTAATATGGAATCAGATAGCTCACCTAATTCACTTCTGTCATTATCAGGTCCTAAACCATCAGGGATTGATACCAACTTTATTGGTGATTCGTCATGGCTTTCTTGCTTGGCCGTTGAACTCACCACACGCTTGTGGGTGAAGTCTGTGTTCACAAAAGTAATTTTGCATCCATGTTGATCAACCAACTTTTGTGAGAAGTTCATCAAGGGATTTACATGCCCTTGACCTGGAGCTGGTATAATCAACAGACTTTGAATTTTCATTTGGTTGAGTTTCTATTTTCTTTAGACGAGGAAAAGTTTGGTTGATATATACTAAACTCTATTAAACACCTAGAGAGAGAAATATAAGTATAATAAGTAATATTACATTATTAAAGGAGAGAGATAAATGAAAAGAGATAACAAATGTTAATCAAATGCTTGAAAATAAAGCACAAACACCGAATGAGACAATGACAATAAATAACACAAAAACATTGCTGTGCCACAATAATTGAGCTTCCAAGATGGATAAACAATACCGCAACTAACATAAAAGTCAAACAGAATCAAGTGATTGGTTTGCCACAGATACATCACTTGAGGTAGGAAGAAAATAAAGAACAGTGGCTGTATTTGATATATTAAGAGGTTAGGTTAATATTTATGTCCTCAAAGTAAAAAGAAAGTTTTATACTGAAATAAATTCAATTATAGTCTTTTACGAATGTAATTTTGTTAATATTATTAGTATTTTAAAATTCGTATGAAAGAAGAACTTTGATTAATGACAATGTCAACACGAACTATTTTCTCTTCGATCTTCAATTATGAATGAATATGAATATCAATTATGTATTCATAGGTTAAAATAGTTTTTACACTGTTATTATAATAAATTATGAACCGAGATTTAGGATTGAAACCATTTTATATCAATATAAAATAGTGTATCTGCATCAAACCATTTTCCTTTCCTTTAACTCTTTCTGTCTTCTAGTACGAGGATCCGAGATTTTGAAACTATTCTTGTGTGTTAGAAAACCGTTATTGTGTCTGAAATTTATGTTGTCTAAGGATTGGTATAGTCTTGTGCTTTTGTAGATATTTTGATTTTGCAATCATTAATAGTTCAGCACCACTGCATGCATCTTTCATAATTTCAACCGATGATTATATATACATATTCCTTCGCCTGTGTGAACCAGTATGCATATAAATATAATGGAAAATTTCCTTGCCATTTACTGAAGATTCAAGTGAGAGGAAGACACGTGAAATTTGAATTACCTTGACCTGAATATAACAGGATAAAGCATAGTATTTGTTACTTACAATGAATAGATAAGAAGACTCTTACCATTGAAAAGAGAGGTCTTTTATTCTTCTACTTTGTTCCTCCTCTCTTCTTCTCTATCAGGTACAAATTTTGGTAATTTTTGTTCTATGGTCTCTCAAACATATCCTCCTCTACCCTCGTCTCTTCTGTATTTATAGGATAAGAAATTATTGGTTCAATTGATGTGATTCATGGATCAAATGTATCTTGCAAGTTGCTGGTGAAATTATGGCTGATAATTTTTTATTTGTTTTTTTTATTGCATTATTTAAATACATTTTCTATTTTGTTTGTTTCTTGTGGATTTGGCTGGCTTTCATATCTAACAAGTATTAAATCCAGAACACTACTAGACCACTTCCAAACTGCACCTGCAATCAAAACATAGCATAGTAAGCAACTTAAATATTATATATATTAATGGATAATTATTTAAATATTTTATTTAAATTTATATTTTAGTGTAATTATAATTTAGTTGATTTTTGGGAAAATTTAATTACTTTCTATAAAAAAAGATTTATGGAGAAATAAAAATTTGATTAAATATTGTGTAATAAAAGGAGAAATAATTTTTTTGTCAGGCATGCATTGTGAACCAAGTATAACAAGTAATGAAAAATCTTATATAAGATTATTTATACACATATATTGTTGATTTTCTATTTATTAAAATGTTGAGTATGAGAAGTTTCTTTTTATTATATACCATTTAATCACACACTATATATAATGTATATTGTAATTTTTTTACTTGTATAATAATTATGTTATACAGCTATTAAGCTCTAAATTTGCGTAGTAGTGCTTACCATATCATATAAAATAATATATATAAAAAAAAGATCAATACTATATGATATTTTACTAATTTTAGTAAAGTTTGTTCCATCTTTGAAAATGCTAAGAGGAAATTTACATAATATATATTTGATGCAGAAGAAAGATATATCTGGTGACTATCATCTGAGCTGATTTGAACTTTCCATATATTGTACTAACGTGGCTAATGTCTTTAATATATGGACCACATGAAGAATGGTTTCTGTATCTCTGGACCATGAAGTACAGCATGTGGTGTCAACTTCGATATTTAAAGTTTTCTTTTGTTAAAGGTGTCCTCGTTTCCCATGCATTTGTAAGGTTTGTTTGCATATATTTTTAGAATGCAAGAAATTATTAGAGGCTAGAGAGAAACGTACGTTATTGAGTACAGGATCTTATCCAAGACTGTATGGATATTGTTTGGCAGACACACATGATTACAATAACAAATCAACACCTTATGGACAATTTTCAAATTCAATTATTAGAAAATTTTAGAACATTACATCAGATTTTGCAACCATTCAATACTAAAGCAGTTGATGTAAAATATATATATGCATCAAATCCTTAATTATTCTTTCAGCTACTTGACTAACTTGTTAAGGTTCTCTAAAGATTGACCTCTGTGTATTTCATCATCCATTACCTTCTTTAGCTTCCGAGACCTTGCTCTTATGTTCTCATCACTGAGTAATTGGTCCAATTTCTTCTTAATCTCCCAACGTGACACTATTCAATTTTCATTCAAGTTCAATCCCAGTCCAATTTTTAATTCATCACAAATGTATGTTTTGTTACAAACTTGGTCAGCAAAATATGGCCAACACAAGAATGGTAGTCCATTACACAAACCTTCCATGATTGAATTCCAACCACAGTGGGTAACAAAACAAGCTATTGCAGGGTTATTCAGCAACTTCTGTTGAGGGGTCCATTCAACTATTTTCCCTTTATGCCCTTCAAATTCAAAAGGGTATTCCATTTTACTGTCTTCACGCACAACCCAAAGAAAAGGCCTATTGGTTGAGGTCTAGTGCAAGAGCTAATTCATTGAATTGGTTTTGGTAAAAAATAGTGAAACTACCAAATGAAACATATGTGACAAAACTATGAGGTTGTTGGTCAAGCCAACTCATGCAAGTGAAATCTTCTTCCCAAAATTGTCCCAATGTTCTTGTGATTGCATTTGTCTTTTCATAACTTCTCAATAATGGACCAATTGGGAGGATCTTTGGAACAAAGGTTAATACCCCTGGTTCAAGTTCACGTGTTGTGTCACAAAACCATTGTGCTGTCAAATTTAAAGCCCTTACACAGTGCAATAGATAATTAAATGTTGTCTGAACATTTATTGTGTCAGCAAGATTCAACCAAAACAAGGCTCCTGGGTCCATCTCTGGCATATTTGGTGATAGTCGAATTGTTTTTGTAGTGGTTAACGATAGTAATCCTGCATGAAATGAAAGAAAATAAATTAGGAAATAGTAATTTATGTGAATAAATTTCATAATGTTATTGATTTTATTTGTGTAGTTTTGAATAGAATTTCAAATATTAGTTTTAAGAATTGATTTTTGAAATAAGAGAAAAAAAATTTGTTTATTAAATATTGTTTGAAAACTGATTTAAAAATGTGAAAATGAATAAAATTGTTGGTATTTACAGAAATGTTATTAATCGAAAATAATTTATATTTTTTGTATATTAAATTTTTAAAACAATACAAAATTGAAAAGAAAAATCATAATTATTTTTAAAACTATTTTAAAAAAACACTAAATCAATCCAATTTTTAATTTTTTAACACTAAAATTCTGAAAATAATTTTAAAAGTTGCCAAATAAGCATTTTATCATACTATATTTTATATATATATATATATTTATCTATTACTCTCTTTCTAAATAAATATATATATATATATATATATATATATATATATATAAATAAATAAAAATAAATAAAGGTGACTTTTCACATATTACTCAAAAAAAAGTCCAAAACTTAGCTATCTTTCTAACATTTCTCTATTTCTATTTAAATTTCTTATCTTTTTATCATTTTCGTATTCATTGTTATAAGAAAAAAAGATTTTAACTTCTTTTTTGGAGAGTAGAGAGTGGGGTGGGTAGGGAGACAAAGTTAAGGTGACAGAAGTAGGATGGAGAATGACAATGTATATTTTAAAGGATCTAATTTTGTTTTGCTTCTCACATTTTTCTGAATCTTTTGATGAAAAAGCATGTGTTAAATTTTCAGTAGGGGGTAGGTTGGTGATATCTTCATTGGAAGGTATAGAAGGAAGGATGAGGCTTAAGTTGAGTTTGTGTGCTTTTATGACATGAAGAATCCTAGACAGTTGGAGAAGGAGATTGACCAAATTTATATAGGCAACCTAAAGCTGCTAGTCAACCTACCATTGTTTCATCCTAGAGTAATTCGGAAAGGCTACTCAATGGGAAATTATCGTTCCAAAGTGAAGAATTCTCAACATCAATGGGAAGAGTAGACAAAACATCTTGAATCCAACAAGCAGAAATCAAAGAAGTAAATCATTGATAAGAGGAGAGTGAATGGTTGTCAATGGAATGAAACACTTGTTTGGAACATTGAGGAATCTATCATGGAGTGGCTTAGTTGATGTGCTATCGGTTAAATTTGCGACTCGAAACACTTGCCCAATTTTCAAAAGGGATTCTATATGCAAGGAGTGATGTCTATTAAAGTGAACCATCTAGGCGGAGATATGATGCTAATGTCTGGTTTAAAGGAGGTTGACCTCGAAGACATTCAGGCCTTAAATGATGCGTGGTGGAAAGAAATGTTCATTTTGATACATAGTTGAGCCCTTACCATTGTTCTCAGTAGTCGTCTTGTTTGGCTAAGGTGTCAAGGGGTACTACTTAACTACTGGAATCTGGATGGATTCATAAAAGCTGCTCATAAAGTGAGGTCTTTGGTTGCAATTTCAGAAAGGTCTAGTTCTTTAAAAAATTTAGAATTTGCAAGAATTCTTGTTAAAACATCTTCAATGAAATCTATTAGTCAGAATAGATTATTAAGATTAATGAGAATTTGGTGTCTATTTCGGTGGTTGAAGAACCAACCTATGTCGATAGCCCCGCAATATCTAAATGTAAATGCTACTTATCAATTATGGAGGATAGGGAATGAAACTCTATAGATGAGGATTATGCGAGTTCTTTTATCTCTAAATGGGAAGGAGACTTAGCGGTTTGGTTTAATGGGCCAAAACAAGCTTGTGGTAGTAGGCATTTTTTGGACAGCGGTGTGTCAAGTCATTTTGAGGGTGCAACAGGAGATTTTTATGGCCCATAATGTAGGCATTAAGGGAAGAGGTGAAAAAAGGAGCCCGGAAGCAAACATGGCCCTAGGTAGTGGCACAAGTAAATTTGGAGGGGTATCCAATGGCCCAAAAGATTCATTCTATAAGTTGTGATGCAGATCGTATAGGGTAGGCCTTATTTCCTCTTCCATAATACCAATCAAACAATGCAAAAGAAGGTGCACAAAGCAACCAACAAGTGTGTGAAGATAACAACTATTCACAAGCTGCAATTTTGGGCCACACACTGCTGCAATTGTCCATAAGTTGTGATCTTCATTTGGCAAAAGAAGGTGTTGAATCAACATCTAAAACTGCTGTTCAAAATAATTCATCCATGCTAATTCCGTGTCTAGCAACTGAATTAAAAAATCTTTCCATAGAAATAGATGACATTTTGACTAAGAAGGGTGTCAATATTTATGCTCCATATTCCATGATTGGAAAACAGGAACTGTGGAGTACCTTACTAGAGTATAGATAGTGGTTTCAAGATTGTAAGTGATGTTTAGTTGGAGACTTTAATGCAGTTAGATCACCAGAGGAAAGGATTGGTAAAAATGGACAAATTGAAGCATCTCAACTTGGAATTAATGAATTCTTAGACTTCATATTGATATGGAGTTAATAGGGGTTCCATTTGCAAGGCTACACTATACATGGTTCAATGCAAGAGGTAGAAGATGTAGTGTTTTAGATAGATTTTAGTATCTCAGGCTCGGTTGGAATTGGCTCCTAACAACTTTTAGTTGCCCTATAATCCTGAAACAGTCAAATTCCAATTCGAGAAGGGGGAGGGGGAGGGGGAGAAGGTAAAACTATTCAAGTTTATTAATGGATGATTAGAGTGTACTGATTTTGAGAATTTAAAAGTTAAGGCGTGGGGAGCCTATGTGTTAAACTTTAGTTTTGAAATATCTAAAGTTTAACACATAGACTCTCTCTCTCTTTCTCTCTCTCTCTCTCTCTCTATATATATATATATATATATATATTATAGGGGATATATTAATGAGAAAGTCAAATTTATATGAAAGTCAGATACTATTATTAACAGAGGAGAGAGAAGAATATAAAAAAATATCAACTATTAAGATAGGAGAGAGAAAAAAAATGTGAGATATCAAGCATTAATTTTTATTTCAATAATTGAGATTTTTTTTCTCACTTTCATATAAGATATCTTGTTCTCATATGATATATCCTTTCTCTATATATTTCTCACTAGATATGTTCCTTTTATATATATATATATATATATATATCTTAGTATATATATCTTAGTATATTTGTATATTAAAAAATAAATAGTTTATTGAATTTAAAACTTTATAATATTAAATATTATTGAATAAATTCTTATACTATATAAACTCTTCCAAATAAGATCTTAATTCAATAAACTAGGATAACCCGTAGTACTCAACTATTGCCTTTAGATGCAATCAAATAAGTCTAGCACATAATATAAGAAACAAAATATAATAGTTTGCAAATAATAAAGAAGTTACTAAAATTAATAAAAGAAAATGAAGAAAAAGTTAGTGCTTTGATTTTTTTTCTTGAAAATTTAATAAGTCAATTGCTTCTCCTGTTCCCTGACTTTATCCTTTGACGACAAATGAAGTTATTGCTTCCATTTTTTTCTTTGTTTCCCTTCCACCGGCAAAACATTAAGCAAAAGATTAAGATAATGTTTAGCTAATAAAATTAGTTTTACTTAAAATTATTTTAAATTAAAGCTTAAAATAATTGTTTTAAAAATAAAGTATAAATTGTTTAATAATTTTTATATGTTTTTAGTTTAAAGTTTCTTCTAAGTAAAAAAGAAATTTTAAAAAAATTATTTGCAACTATTTTGTTAATTAAATCATTAATTTAATAAATTTAGAAATCAATTATAAAAGATAAAGTATTTAAAATATTATTAATCAATAGTATTTTTATAAGATAAAATAATTTATTTATACAGAATTTAATATTTTCAATATATATTAAAAATATAATAAATAATTAAATATTCAATAAATATATTTTCATTAATAAGAATTAACTTTTATTACAAATTAAAATATTTTTAACAACTTAAATATAAATTAAAATTAAAGAATAAAATTTATATTTATTTTAAAGTATTAAATTTTTATTCGATTATGTTATTTACTTAGTTCAATAATATTTTTGTTTCATGTAATAAAAATCAAAATAATTATTTAATAGACAAACCTGCCAAACTATCAAATTGGAAAATGAGTAAAAAGTGAGAAAATAAAGGTATTTTTGGTTGCAGTGCGACTCAACAATTAAGAGGAATTTGTGAATAAACTCCATGCAAATTGTAAAAGCGATCGTCCTATTAATTTATCTAAAAGCTACTTTTAAAGTTAGGATAAGATATGTTAAGTTATAAGATGAATCATTTCCCTAAATTTTGATTATTAAAAAATAAAATTTTTACTTGTGTTAATATTGCATTTTAGTAAGATAAATGTATGAAAAAAATACACGCAACAAAAAAGATGCATAATAATATAATAAAACATTAAAGAGCATACAAATGATAAAACATTTAACAGCATACAAATGAAACAACGCGCATTTAAATGTATGTTGGTAACATCTATTCATTATTTTGTACTTAGTTATTTTCTCTATTAATTTTTTTTTTTTGAAATGTTCTTTCATTCATTTACAACCAGAGAAAATACAAAGGAGCAAAAATGAGGAGCTAAAAGTATGAGGATATGGATTTAGTGTCTAAAAAGTCAAGTTTCCTTCTTGAAGAAAGGATTTGACATTATTGTTGATTTGTCATACGAAGGTGAATCTAAACACATAAATCAAGTTTCCATGATTCACAACGACCAACTTTTTGTGAAGACTATATAGACAAAATCCAAACTTTCACAATAAGTAAAACATATCAAGAATTATACTATGCATGACCTTAACTTTTCTTTCATATTCTTTATTCTTTGTAAAACTTCTTTACATCAACTCTTTGCCTATTTTAGATAATTTTATTAGTATATAAGATTTCTCTAGACAAAAGACTCAAAAATCCAAAATATTTTATTTGTTATTCATTGTTACTATATCATTAATTGGTTATGATAAATATGTATTGTACAACCTCTTAATCTCCATTATACTAGATTAGTATTCAAGGTAGGGATAACCTGAAAACATAATAAGGGCTCAACCTAAGGTAGGGATAACCTGAAAACATAATAAGGGCTTAATTTTATGGAAGGTTGAACAACCTTAAAGTATTTGAGTATGTACAATACTAGATGTCTCGAACTAGGATATCATCACATGATAAGGTACAATAAAAAAACACCAAATACTCTTAAGATAATTCAATTCAATATATGGTTGAACACCTTTATAGGTATTAAGTCAAATGCAACACTAAATACCTTTAAGAGAATTTGATCAATATATGACTAAACACTATATAAAAATTTGTCTAAATGGAACATTGAAACCTTTAAGAGAATTCAACTCAGTATATAACAAATACCTTAATGTGAGTTCGACCAAACATAATATGAGATATGCTTGAAGCTTAATTTGGAAATCCATCATTACTTATCACTTAGCAAAAATTAACACCAATTTAGGAATGATTAGAGAGATAAGCCAGATTATCGGTGTATTACCTAATTTATAACCACGGGATAAAATCCACATAGTCCATTAAGATAAGTATAAATAAAAAAGAGAATCTTGAAGCATGTTCACTATTAATTCTTATTTATTATGCTAACTGTTGTTTTGAGTTGAATCCCCTGACTTAAAGTTGAAGTGTCTTTCACAAGTATCCCACCTTTTGACCATTTGGGTAGGATGGTATTCAACACACTTGGTGCATTCAAAGTTAGAAGTATGGAGGAATACTTTGAAAAAAGTATCCAACCACCCAAAAGATAAGTATGGATATATTTTTAAGATTTCAATTAAATGAAAAATATGCTAATCTTTGTAGACAAGACATTAATGACAGTCTAGTTTAGCAATCCATTGTTGTTCAATATTAATAGTATGTAGTTGATCTAAAATATACATACAAAATTTATTCTTTCAACCACTTGACAAACTTGTTGAAATTCTCTAAAGATTGACCTTTATCTATTGCGTTGCTTATTATCTTATTCAGATTAAAAGACATTGATTTTATGTTGTCATCACTAAGTAGTTGGTCCAATTTCTTCTTAATCTCTCACTGTGACACAAGTCCATTTTCATCCAATTCAGGCCCAACCCAACATTCAAGTCATCACAAATAACTTTTTTGTTGTAAGGTTGGTCACCAAAATATGGCCAACACAAAAAGGGCACCTCATTAGACAAACTGTAACGTCCTTTGTTACAGTAATAACCCATAATAAAATAATAAAGAATTATATAATAAATTTTGTATTAAAATAATATAAATACATAAATCCTTATATAATCCTTAAATTTGGGTCTCTCTAAAAATAAAATAGAAACAAAATTAATTATAGACATTTATCCTTCTAACAAATGCTAAGAAAAAAATATAATTAATAAAAGTTGAGTCTTCAAGTCTCCTCAACCTTATTAACTTCTTTATCTGACTCTGAAAACAACACTCTTATTGAGATAATAATCCCAACGAATAAAAATTCATTCATAGTACCTGCAATAAAATATATTTTTATATATAAAATATAATTTAATTAGAATAATTTATAATAATAATAATCAATAAGAGAAGAAAATAGTTTTTCAATAAACTTCATGCACACACACAATCCAATAAAATACAGTGATACTCATGATCACTCACTCTCATACTTCGGTTCCTAGAACCAGGTTCCTATAGATTTGTGAAAAGGTCTATAAACTCATATTCCATATAATGGTGTCTTATTACCTTTCCTAAGCTATTATAGAGGTATACTGAATCTCTTCTCCATCCCAGATGGAGGTATTTAATACCTCTTCCCCATATAAATGGGGGTATCTCATATCTCATCCTCTTGGTCACAAGGAGGATTCTAGAAGGGGGTTGAATAAATTCACCAAAAATATTTTTAAACTTTTTATATTCAAAATAATATCAGAGTTTTAAAAAATACCCAGTAAAGAAATTTTTAAAATCTACCTTATAGTTTTCAAGAAATGGATTTTCAAAGATAAGATTGAAACAAAGTCAAGATGCAATTCTTTCAATGTTTTTGGCAATAAGCTTGATGTATAACAATTCCTCCAATGATGGTTTACAATTGCACTTAGTTAAAATAAAATATGAATGACAATAAAAAACTTATCAACCACCAAAGGAATGAGTAAAGAAGGAATAGAATCAAGCTTTAATCACACAATTCTTATTTTAACAACCCAATCTCAATTACAAAACAATGACACCAACTATCACAATCTTGCTGCAATAAAATCACAACTAAAAGTGCAACTGCAAAAACCCACTCAAAGAATTATCAAGAATTCAATATAATCAAGATTAAAGAGTATAAAGAAAGAGATATTTTACACAATGATTTATACTGGTTTGGTCAACCTGAGTTACATCTAGTTTACAGAATTAGCCTTCTGCTAATAAGCTTTCCACTAAAATTTCATACATGCACACCACATATACAAATTTTAATCCCAGAAGATTTAAAACACACACAAAAAGAGGCTTCCTCTTGCATTCCACAAAAGTTTGCTAAACCGTAACATCCTGCCACTCACAATGCCTCACTCACGACATTTCGTTGCAAGATTTCACAACAATCTCAAGAACACCTCTAGAGATTGTCCAAGACTTGTGCAAAAACACAAAGTTAAGGATATAGAACAATATTACCTGATCTTGTAATGAACACCCAGTAAGAAAGATCAAATTTCAAAATAATCCCTTCCTTAGATCAAGTAATTCTTGAATCTTCAAATCATAAAAAAAATGGGTTTCGTTCTTGGAGAATAATGGGTAAATCAATTAGCAATAGGCAATGAATCCTTCGCTTTTTAAAAGTGCTTTTATACAAGTTTTGAAACAGGATAATCGATTACCCAATAAATTACTTGATATCCTACTTCAAAATTGGTCCAGAATGCATGGTCTCTAGAATAATCGATTACTATTTTCAGAAAATCAATTACTCTCAAGAGTAGTAGTCAAAGTACCCAAAAATCTCGAAGGGTAATTGATTACCATAATAAGGTAATCAATTACCTTACCAGAAAATGCACTTTTGATGATTTTTCAGCATTTCCCACTCTATGCAATTTATTCCTAAGCTACTCAAACATATTATCATGCCTATCTAAAAACACAATACATGTACCATACCTATTAAACATGTTTGGTACCATAAAATTGATTTGAGCAAAATTTAGAAATAAAACTATGAGCTATACAAAACCAAAACACTAAAGGGATTGATGACTTCTTCAAGCTTTCCAAAAGGCTTCTTCATGCTTTCTAAACCTTCAATTTCAACACATCCCATCCCAGATGGAGGTATCTCAAAAAATTACCACGTAGTTTCAACATTCTTATATCTGAATGTTAAATACAAGTCAGTTAAAGTTAAAGAAAATGTTTCACAACCACTTGCATACCATGGAAGCTTTAAAAACGTTGTTTTACTCACTTCTTGAAGCATAAGTCCACAACTTGAGTTTATTCTTTTCTACTCTTTCTCAACCCTTGAATAACCAACTAGTCTATAATTTTCTAAAGAGAACTACTTAATCCTATATAATAGCTTAAGATCAATTTGAATCTCTCAATCCTTTCTTTTTATAAAAAATTAGTTTTCAAATTTAAAATGAAATCGAATATTGTTTTATCTTATCTTACTATTATTTTAAAAGTAATATTATCTTTAATCTTGTCATTCAAAATTTTTAACATTTAATCTTTTAATTATTTGATTAATTCTAAAATAATTATTATCTATTTTTTTTTATCTTAATTATGATCATCTCATCTAATTCTACATTATATCTAAAAGTCAAATATATTTTCTATGATATAATATACATATTAAGGTGAAATATAATAAACATCTATATCATTGTTAATGATTACAATTCAATTATAACAAATATTTTATCTTAACTACAATAATCATTTTATAATAATAAATTTCTAATATTTTAGTTTTAATATAAATTGTATCATTTTTTTATTCAAATAAAACTTTATTATAATAATTTCTTTATTTAAATTAAATAATAACTTAATATTACTATTTATTAAGTAGTTAAACTATTATACATCTAAATATTATTTTATTAATTTATTTTATAAAATAATTTTTATTTTAAAAATTTGAAAATGTTATACAAACATTTTGTGGTTGAGTTCCAACCACAATGGCCAATAAAGCATGCTATGGGAGGGTGGCTTAAAACCTTTTGCTGGTGGATCCAATCAACTATTTTACCTTTATCTCCTCGGAATTCATAAGGGTATGCCATCTTATTGTCTTGATGCACAACCCAAAGGAAAAGTTTACTGGTAAGGTCTAGCCCAAGAGCTAGTTCATTGAATTGGTTTTGGTAAAAAAACACTGTGGCTACCAAGTGCAACATAAATGACAGAATCATGAGGTTGTTGATCAAGCCAACTCAAGCAAGAGAGATCTTCTTTCCAAAATTGTCCCAATGATCTTTTAGTTGCATTTGTGTTATCATGATTCATAACTTTTCAACAATGGACCAATTGGAAGGAGCTTGAGAACAAGGGTTAAAATTTCTGGTTCTAGTTCATATGTCACTAAGCCACCATTCTGTCAAATTTAAATCTGGTGTACAATGATGTGTCAAATAATTAAGAATGTGTATCATTTATTATATCTGCCATGTTAAGCCAAAAGAACTTTCTGGGGTCCATCTCTGGCATACATGGTAATAATTGAATTGTGTTTTTAGTAGTTAATATGGATCCTGCAATGAAAAATAAATTAGAATAAAATGAATAGTACTATATATTTATTCTTTGATAGTATAGATTCACATGATTGTATAATGTGAAAAGTTGAATTTAATTTTGTTTTGCTTGATAAATTTGCAGCAATTTGAACAGAGCTAATTGCCTATTTCATGAGAAGCGCAACTTGTCTATAAATATCATGTAAACATCAAATTAATATGAAATTTATATGGTATTTTCTTAGTTTATAAAAAAAAATAGAGAAGTGAAGCTTAGCTTCACAGAGTGTAGCTCTGCGTGTATACAAAGACGGCTAAAGAGATATAGTTAAATCCAAAGTTCACAATTTTCACAGAGTGTAGCTGTATGATTAGTTTCTTATATAAAAAATGAGTTTTCCATATCTGAAGGTACTCTTTCATTATCATTGATTCTCTTTCATTTAAGATTAATGAATATGATATTTATTATCATTCATTCTCTTTCATTTAAGATGAATGAATAAAATGTTATGTTGAAAAGTTGAAAAGAGATAAGACACGAAAGTACTCTGTTTTCTTTTTTACAACAGTAACAATGATGATTAAATCTAAAATTTCATATATGCTATCCAAATATCTTCATGTTAGATTGGTCCAATCGCTATCAATCCTTAGGTTTTAAGGAATAAATAAGCAGAAACAAGATGTACAAAAAACTATTTAAGTTAATTTACCCTGATAATTAATTGTATTTTGACTATTACGAGTTCTCACGTAGATAGTTCAATGTGTTGATTGACATATGATTTTGATATGTAAATTATCTGAAATACATTAATATAGCATGTTTTTCCTGTTTAAACCGGAATTTGAAATCAAACTTATCTTTTAGAAAATAAATAGGGCGGGCCAAAAGTACTTTGATAGTATATTTTCTTGTAGTGTTATATATCTTCTATCAATGAATGAAATTACTAGAGTAAATACAATGAAACATATATGGACAACAAAGTATGATATATTCTTCTTACCATTATGATTTAAGTACCCATCACAGATGAATTTTTTGTTACAAGGTTGGTCACCAAAATATGGCTCTGCACTCTTTAGATGCTTGTATACATAATATACACTGAAAATATAGTTCACAATAATGCTGACAAAATATTAAAAAATTGTTATTCACTGCTCACATAAATCATAGTTTTAAATTACAGTATATATTCAAAATTGTAGTTGCATGGGTCGCATTTTCCTGCATTTTGTTAAAATATTAAGCATTCTAACAAAACCTAACTGCTGTTAAGAACAAAAAGTTAATAATATAAAATGACTTCATGAAATTGAAAAACGTATAATTTTCTTATTCACATAGTGGCTGATACAAGAATTATGAAGACAATTTTTAACTTTTCATCTATACTATATTAGGAGAAATTAAAAATTTAGTAGAAACAACTTACTCGAAAGCCAACAAATAGACCCATCCCTTTATGAAAACCATAGATCTATGGAGAAATAAAAATTTTGATAAATTAAATTTTAATAAAAAAGAATGCAGCACGACTGTTTCGTCATAATTCTCTTATTTTTATATTACATCAGTTCATTTAAAAACACCGGCCACATGTTTTTTACCCACCGAAAACTCGTGTTGGTTCCATAGTACACTTATAATTGATGGACCACAAACCTATACTGCAGTGATGGTTGAATTTTATTATCTTTTGTAATCATTCAAATTTTGAACTTTTAATCAATATAATTTTAAAAAATATTTACTATTTAACATAAAGGTAAAAATATTTTAATCAATTGCTATGATAATATATAGCTATAACATCAAATATACAACAAGTTTTTTTATAATATTATACTGATGAGTTATATTATTTAGTTTTTGAAAATTATATGTACTAACACTTAAGTTTTTGTTAGAAATTTTTTAAATATATTATGCAATTTATTTTTTAAACCTTCATCTAATAATTTTTTAAATTGTTTTAAAGTTCTATTTAATCAACTTTAGATCAAATTGTATAAAAGTATAAACATAAAAAAAAATAAAATATCGGTGGTTATAATATTGGCACTAAAATGCTGCTTAACTGAAATACTAGTTACATCGTCTTAACCATTACAATAGTAAAACAAAAAAAAAAAAAAATACAAACTTTTATTCCTCCCCTTTATTATATTTTGTATATTTGAAAAACAAAATTGTACATTAATGACATGATCCCAGCAATTTCATATATTATGTTACAAAAAATTTCGTATAAATAATCCCATCATGTGGATGTCAAAAGTACTATCGGGATGCAATAGATATTTGCTTTCCTACATGAATGATGCCATACTTTGCATAAGCTTTTTAAAAAAATTCAGTATGAATCCTAAAATAGAATTTGGGTCTTATTTCAACTTAGATAAGGTGTTTGTTTATAAAGTTTTACATAATTTTTTAGTTAAATTACGGTCGGTGTCTCTCTATTTAAGGGATAGTTCACTTTGTGCCTCTCAATTTGCAACTTTTACCCTCTAACTTTTTCAAAAGTTTAATTTTTATCATTCCCTCAAATTTAGGGCATTGACTGTTAAAAATGAATGTTGACTTATGTAATTAAGTGACATGATATGGTTAGAGCTATGTGAAAACAGAACACAGAAAAAACTTATTTTCAAAAGTTAACACTATGTGAAAACTTAATAATAATATTGTAATTAAGAGTTAATTAAAGTTTAATTAATTATTTGAAAGAATCAAACCCAGGTTCTGGAAGAAGAAAAGCTAGAGCTAATCCATTAGACCAAAGATCAACTTGTTTTATGCTAAAGTCATACCACTAGACCGAAATTTTAATTTCAACTTTTAATTCTTAGTTTTAGTTTCAAAATTACAAATAAAATATATAACATAAAATGACCTACAATAGATTTAAAATTAAAATATACAAATAAAATATAAAATCTAATTAAAAATAAAATATAGAAATTTAAATTTAAATTAAAAGTTAAAAACTATAAATTAAAGTAACAACTAAAACTTAAATATTAAATTAAAAAAAATAAACTTATTCAAATAGATTTAACATAAAATCAAGCTAAGTAATTTTTAGAATTTAAAAAAGTTTCTTTATTTAAAAAATTTACAACATAAATGACCAAGAGTAGTAAAACAAAACAAAGGAAAAGAGACAATAAAATCAAAGTTGACTTACTATCTAGTGGTATTATTTTAAAACTCTCACAGGTCCTAAGTTCAAATCTTATTTTATCAAATTTTAATATAAAATTAATGTTGTTACTTGATTAGTTTAATTAAATTTGAATCTCACAAAAAAAAAACTAATATTGACTTTTGGTCTATGACTTTAGCAATTAAACTTTTAGACCTCGGAAGGACAAAAATTAAACTTTTGAAAAAGTTGGAGGGTAAAAGGTGCGCAAAAAAAATTAAGGGACACAAAGTGAGCTATCCCCTAAATAGAGGGGCACCGGGTGGTAATTTAGCCTACTTTTTATTTCTTAAAAATTAAAAATATATATTTTAGTTATTGATTCACTTTTAATTCTTTTTTCCCAGTTAACACCGTAAAAAAAAATTGGTGATAAAATACATGTTTGTATTCGTGAATCACTCATTCCTCAACTCTAACCCACTCAATCTTCAATTTGATATCTAGGACAACCAAATATATTGAAACTTATAAATGAACAACGTTCATACAAAACAAAATAAATTTCAAGGACTAAAAAAATATTTTTAAATTTAAAGGATTAAAAATGATTTTTTAAACTTTAGAAATAAAAAACTTATGTAACCCTACAATTTATTTTTAATTTCAAATGAGATGTACCTAGAGTCTTGCTTTTGATTTGCATATGTGATATTTTTGTTTTAAAAAATTAATAATTATGTTATTCCAAATTGTGAAAACTGGACCAGACCGGTTGGCTCAACTGGGAACCAACTAGGAACCATACTAGTGTCCAGTCCATTGTTTGCAAAAAACTGGACATGTTAGGAACCGGTCAAGAACCGTTCAGAAATTAGGTGAACCAACTAAAACTGACCAGTTCAGGGGTTAGCTCGGTTTATTTTTATTTTTTTCAAAAAACAGAAAAAGTATATAAAAATTAAAAATTTATGGTTTTCAAAATTTTAGGTACACAAATAAGAGATATTTTTATAAGATATTTCAAAATAAAATAATATTTAAAAAGATTTTTTGTAAATTACAAAATGTTGATTATAATTTAAAATATAAATATTTCTCAAAAAATCATTTTAGACAATGCGAACTTTACCTCTTTGTACTATTATAAAGATAACAATACTTAAACTTAATAAGATGTATTATATTTTTGTATTATAAATCATATATATCTTATTTTTTGTTTAATATATTATTATATTAATAAAAATAAATATAAAACATAATATTTTATCAAATCCAAATCAGTCTCTCAAACTTTAAACCCTAAATACATGGCTTTGCCAGTTCAAGTTGCTGTTTTGAAAACCTTGTTTTTATTACTAAAACTATGATAAAATTCGCGTCTGAACAAGTTATTCAGCATAAGCATGTCTGATTTTTTTTCCTTTTTATTTGCATGGCATTTTTTTACTCTCATTACATTATTTTTCTTCCGTCACATACATCCTCAATTATATCTATATCACTTTGTTTTTCTTCTCTGATTAATGAGTGTAAAACATAGCCGAAGTGTAGTTCGTCATAACATAATTATTATATTATTATATATTGTACTTATTAAAAGAACTTGAAAATGAATTAAATATTTAAAACATGGGAAAGCCTATATTAATTATCTTGTAAAATAGTAGAGGATCACGGATGAAATAAAAGCTTTTGGATTCACTGTGGAAGCCCCCTTTCTAATGAAGTTATTAATTTCATTTAGGACGATTTAGTTTTCGAGCAAAGAGAAAATTATTTAAAAAATATTCATTGTGCCCGCTTATAAAAAAAATATTCATTGTGCCAAATAACTTTTTTATCTTTTCTTCTTCTAAGGTATTATTATTTATTTTATGATATATTTTTCTTATTAATATAAATAAAAAAAAAGTTTATTACTTGTTTTTTGTCTCAAAAACATTTTTATCATGAATAAATTTAAATTCATTAGAGGATAGATTGATCGATGATGATGGATCATAAGGAGGACAAGTGGAATTTATGTAATACCCATAAACAAGAACAAATATTTTCGTACCCAAATAAGATAAATTAATTGTATATGCAAATCGATTTGAAATTTACATATCTTTGTGAGATGAAAGCAAGAAAAGTGGTAACGTGAAAACATTCAATGGTGGGAAAGAAAAGAAGAAGAAATGTATGACTAAGTAAGAGAAGAAAAAACATGAATAAATTAGATAAGAAGAGCAAAGAACTCATAACATTGAGGAAAAAAGTGTAAAATAAAAACACCTAAGAGATGGAACGAAAAAGAACTCACTTGCGGGAATGAAAAAAAATGCAAAAATGAGGAGAGAAAGGATAATTTTATCTTTTATATGTTTGTTCTAAAGGACAAAAAGTTGTACTGTGCTTTTACTAATAACAAAATTTTTTACTTTTGTTCTATCCTATCATGCTTAATTAATTTGTTCTATGCAAAGATTATTTTTTATTCTGTCTTATCCCATAATTTTTGTAAATTAAACAGATTATAAGACAGCTATATAACTATAAAACCATAATTTTCTCATTTCTCTTTCTAATAAAAATGGATATATGTCCCAAAAAGTATAAAACTATAATTTTCAATAATTTATAAGATCTTTATTTTTCTCAAACGATTTTTTTAAAAAATAAATTAAAAATATTATTTTTATTGTTTGATGAAAATAATATATTATTCTTATTATCATGTTAAAAAGTATTTTTTTAAAAAATTGAGTGTTAATTATTTTTTATAACTTCAAACATTATATTTAAGCTTATAAAAAATATCTTCTATTGTAGGATTATTAGAATGAAATTTTAAAATTAAACATCTTTTCTCTACAACAACTTTATAATCTTTATCATTTCTATAATTTATATACTTTTTTTACGATATGTGATTGAGATTATTATTTCAATTGTTGACCATAAATTTAGTATATTGATTAAAAATATAATTTAATCTATTTTTTATTATATATGGAAATCTCAATTAATGGAAATATTATAGCTCCATATATCATTAACAAAATATCATTATTTCATATTAAAACTTATATTTTTTTCTCTATTAACATTCTAGCTTTTTGTTTTAACTTTTTATAATTTTTTTGTCTTTTATTTTATTAAAAAAATACTTGAAAAATTAACTCAACATAAATTTTTTATTTTACCACATAGAAAAATTAACACCAACCAAGTTATACTTTCAATCATATATCACATTTAAATTTAAGTTTAAATAAAAAAGACAATAGTTTCAGTGCAACTATAAAAATAACACAATTTGCAACATATCATATAAAATTTTAAAATTAATTTTTTAAGACATTTCTAACTCTAGACTTGAAGCTATATATTGCTGCTGCAAACAAAGCATAGCTAGGGCCAAGATCAAGCTTGAATTGTTTAAAGATAGCTAGCTTGACTTATTTACACACCTTGATATATACTTTCTAATATAACTAGTACTTCAAAGATGGATCCATTAAACATTGTGCATGAAAAAGAAAAGCTCTTTATTTAGCTAATTTTTTTTAAGGAACACCTCACTAATCACTTTGTCCAAGTTCATGTATGAGTGACCACCAGGGCTGGTGTCCTCCTCCACTTTCTTCTTCAACTCCATAACCTTTTGCCTCATTTTCTTTCCTTTGTCTCCTGCCATCAATTCATTGACCAGATTCTCAACCTTCTCTCTCTTCACATTGGTATCAATTTCAATCCCAATGCCCCATTCATTGCAAATATATCTACAATTTGTTGGTTGATCAACAAAAACAGGCCAACACAACATTGGCACACCTGCACAAATGCTTTCAATTGTTGAATTCCATCCACAATGAGTCAAGAATCCACCAATTGAAGGGTGGTTCAACACTTGCTCTTGTGGACACCAACCTGCTATTAGGCCTCTATCTGAAGTTTCTTTTACAAACTCAGACGGCAGAGTCACTGAGCCACCAATCACAAGATCAGGCCTAATGATCCACAAAAAGGGTCTCTTACTGTTGGCCAAACCCCATGCAAACTCTAAAAGTGTCTCTGGAGACATGACTGTACAACTTCCAAAATTCACATAAATTACAGACTTAGCTTTCTTAGATTCAAGCCATTCACAGCACTCAGTATTTTCCTTCCAAAGATTGGAACCTAATGATGCCGCCAAGTGGTTTTGTGGACTTTGATTTAAAAATGAAGGGAATGGGCCAATAGGGTAAAGAGAAGGGATCTTAGAAGAAAGTGCATTCAACATATCACTCTCAAGTTCATCAGAAGTATTAATAACAACAGCAGAGGCTCTGTGCACATTAGCTGCAGATTCAATGAAAAATTCTAACAGACAATTATTTGGATCTGTTTCTATTATCAAGTTAGGCAGGTCCTTCATTCTAAAGTTTTTTATACCTGGAATCCACTCCATTTTTGTGTCTAAATAGCCATCTGTCAAACAACTCTCATCTGTTTAGAAATTAGAGTTAGCTTCAACCTCTGCGTATATATATTATATAAACAAACAATTTCTGCATTGACATTCACTCTTTACAACTTACAATTAATATGAAACTTAAGAGCCTATTGGTTTCGAAATTTTGGATTTGAAATATATTTTAAAAATAGAAATATTTTAAATAAAAATGGTATTTTTGACTTGATCTTTTAATTATTTTTAAAATAGTTTTCACCTAATTTTATCACCACCACTACTAGCCACATCTCCTGCTTGGCAGACACTAAATATCATCTCAGATTGTGAGTCAACTACTATCACCTCAAATTTTAAAGAAAACAAAAAATAATAGTAAAAATATGTTTAGTTACGATTTTTTGAAAACATTTTTTTTGGAAACATTTTCAAATAATAGTTGAAAACAGAACACAGAAAAAAATTATTTTCAAAAGTTAACACTATGTGAAAACTTAATAATAATATTGTAATTATATATAAAAAATATAAATATATTTTAAAATATATATAAATAATTTATAATATTTTTGTTAAAATTGATTAAATGTAACAATATTATTTTTTGAAAATAGAAAATATCAATTAAAAACAAACATATTTTTTAAATGTTGAAAACTTGAAAATGAAAAACAGAAAACATTTTCTCAAATCGAACATGTTGTTAAAAATAAAAATGATATTGTCTTAAAAATTTAAAAACAAATTAATTTTCTCAAAACTAAAAACCAAAAATCACTCCAATAAATTTAAGATAACATTAAAATAACTTAAGAGGACTTTATTACCTTCAATTTTTTTTCAATATTTATTAAGATTATGGTTAAGCTAATGATCAAGCTAGAATATAATACACATTTCTTCACTAAAAAAGAGCTTAAATTAATACCTTTAAGTTGTATGAGAAGACCTTTATCCAAAAGAGCAGGAAAGTGCAAACCAGACAATAACGAACATGCACTGGCTGATTGAAATAGAACAATAGGGATTGCAAGTTGTTCAGCAGCATGCATGGTACAAGTCATGGCACAATCTGAAAGCAAGCAAGTAACTGGGGGAACAAGACCCTTAGTGGCAGAATCTTTAAGCCTAGAAAGAAGGTCACAAAAGGGGAGGGTCAAGTGTGTTCTATATGATTCACAAAGAGAGCTTATGTCTGGAGCAACATTAGGATCAACATGTCCATCTGTGATGGTCTCAAAGCAAAAGTCTTCGAGGTCATCATAGGCATTGGGACCCTTTGATTGGACCAAGCGTTTGTGATTGTATTTAGTGTGGACAAAGGTTATGTAGAAGCCTCTTAGGTGAAGCAACTTTGCGAGCTTGAGTAATGGGTTGATGTGGCCTTGTAGTGGTAAAGGAGTTAACACAAGATGCGGCTTTTTTGCTGCAGAGTTTGGCATTTCCAATTTTTTGCTATGTTGAGAAGAAGGTAATAAGAGGAGGTTGAAGTACAATAATGCATAAGCATCTCCATTTAATATAGCATGCTTACCGTACATGATAGGTGGATGTACTATTTTTTTTTATAAGTAGCTGTATGTAGATCGACTAAAATGAATTGTTTTTGGAAAATTATTTTAAAAAGATAAGATAAATTGGAAACAGATTTTAGAGATCTAAAATTTTAAAGAAAACTATTGGAAATTAGAAAATTGGTTTTTCAAAAAATTAAAAAACTATTCAAAATAGTTTTTCAGAGTTGGAAAACTCAAAAAATACATATTCAACCCCATCGAGTTTCATATTAATCTTTTACGCATATTTTAGTCTATTATTTTATTTTTTTAAATTGAAAATTGGAGAGTTTGTGAACGTGTCTTTTCAGTTTTTTATACTTTTTCAAGAAATAAAAAATCTAAAAAACTTATTAAAAAACTAAAAAAATTTTCTACAACTAAACATCTTCACATATCATATTAGGTGATATAAAGTGATGCTATTTGGACACTTACACATTATACACACTCCACCAACACTTGACTAGTAGGCATGACAAGTGGCTAATGATGAATATGACATTTTCATCTTCATTCTTGTTTGGAAAATTAATTCCAGTCCTTATTATTGATGAATATGAGATTTATGTCTTATTTCTCTTTCTGTCGGATATTGGGTATTCATGTATCATTCCATACCCACAAGAAAAATTACAATAATTTTCAAGAAAACATAAATTGTTTGAATATAATATATTAATTCAAAAGTTATCTAATAAATTCAAAATTTTTAATTTTTGAATTAAATGTGAACCCTTTCTTTTATTTTTTAGAAGACAAATGTCAAACCTTTCTTGATATCCTAAATTGTAATTTGTGAGTAAAAAAGTCTAATGGATTATTTAGTTTAAAATTACATATAATAAATCAAAAGTAAGAGTTTAGGGTATCTTAGTAATTAAAATAAGGGCAAAGACAAGAACAAAGTAAGTATTTATGTATATCATTGTCTTCATCCTCTCTGACTTAACAAATTAAATATTTTCATACTTGTATATATATCTGATCAAACAAAGAATTTCTTATCAACTTCAAGATGGATTCAAAAATTATTCACAGAGTTTATTTATCATCTTTATTGACTAGCTATTCTTTATGGATTTAGGCAGCCTTGACAATCTTGAACTTTAGGTGGGAAGCTTGCTATTTGACATGCAAGTGATAGAAGGTTAGATTCGTACATATATCCACCAAATGCTTCCAAATTCTATATCGGAAAGATCCAAACAATAAATCTAAGAAAATGTTTGGTGAATAATCAGAAAAATGTTTTCGGTTTTATTTTTCTGCTTCAAAAATATTTTTTCATCAAAATTTTAAATTAGAAAACTTATTTGCTTTGATTCCTTATGCTACGTCTTTAGAAAAATGAAAACATTAAAACTATGTTTGGTTCAGTTATCTTCAGCACAAGCTCGTTTTAAACATTAAAAGAACGTTTACTGAAAACTTTCTTTAATGTTTCAAGGTGGTTGCTAACATTTTATGTGTGTAAGGTGAAAAAAAATAAATACAATAAGACTTCATTTACGTATAGAATTCTAAATTTATATATATGTAAAAAACAACACGCCATTTTATTAATAATAATATGTTTTTATATTAAGTAAATAATATAGTTTTAATAAATTTAAAATAAATTAATGTATTATATTTTTTATTCAATTTACTCATGTCTTTCTTTACTTGTAAATTAAATTAATGAACTCTATTTTTTATGTTTAAAGTTATAGCATTGAAACTTACGATGCCTAAGAAGGTATTCAGATATACTATATAGTATACGATGATTATTGTAGAAATTAACCTCTAAAAATATTTTAGATAATACAATTTAAAGCAGTTTAACTAAATAATAATTTGAGAGTTAAAATATTAAATTTAGATTATAATATTTTATTTTAAACTTTTTAATGTCTATAACTAAATAGTTATGCCATACGAGAGTTAAAATATTAAAATGAATAAAAAGTTGTGTGTTATGTTAGCAATAAAAAAATACATAACAATAATTAAAATAATTGTAAAATTTTATTCTACATTTAATGTAAACATATAATAGTTTCAAGTTGCAAGATCCGTAAGCTGCATCATAAGGGTCGTAATGGCTGCAACCACAATAATTACAATGGATGAAGTCCGTAGGACAATGTTGTTGGGAATGAAGTTATTCAAGGCTTTCGGGTCCTGATGGCTTCTAACCCTTCTTCTTTAAGAATTATTGGGAAATTGTGGGTCATGATATTTGGTGCCTATTGAGTGATGCCTTTGTCACTGGCCATGCAGACACTGTACTGCTCATATAACGTGAGCTACAAAATCATCTCCAAAATCTTGTTAATAGGTTGCGCCCAATCCTTCAGGATCTAGTCAACCCTCAATACATATTATTATAGTTTTTTTATTAAATAATATCATTTTAATCAATTAGCAATGTATAGGACTTATGGATTTGTACGATAGATGGTAAAATTTACTAATAATAGTTTAATTATTATTTTGATTATGATTAGATTTTTTGAAGCGCAAATGTTATGTATGTTATTAAAATTAATTTTTTTGTCTTTTTAATGTCATCTTATTTACTTATTTGGTTTATGTAGTATTTTATGATGTACAATCGGCTGATTGACCCAAGTGGGTTTATTTTTTAAAAAAATTACCAGTATGGGTCTGCTTTGAAAAATATTATCAGCACGAGTCTGTTTTGGGTGGTTGACTCAGTCAAACCGCAACTCCGAATTGCGGTTTCGTTGTCACGTCAGCAAAGTGATTACGTGGAAGCCAGCGTGGAAAAACGACTACGAAATCGCAAATGGTAATTGCGGTTTGACTGAAAACACAGAAAACCGCAACTCCGAATTGCGGTTTCGTTGTCACGTCAGCAAAGTGATTACGTGGAAGCCAGCGTGGAAAAACGACTATGAAATCGCAAATGGGAATTGCGGTTTGACTGAAAACACAGAAAACCGCAAGTCGCATCTGTGGTTTGAATTAAATATTATTTTTATCATAAATCGCAATTAAAATCCCAGGTGTGGCTGCTGGGATTCGAGCCGGGTCTCCACAACTACAACATCAAATTCTCACCATTAAACAACAGCCACTTTGATGATATTTAAATATTATATTTAACATAAACCGCAGTTCGCACTTGCGGTTTATGATAAAAATAATATTTAATTCAAACCGCAGATGCGACTTGCGGTTTTCTGTGTTTTCAGTCAAACCGCAATTCCCACTTGCGGTTTCGTAGTCGTTTTTCCACGCTGGCTTCCACGTAATCACTTTGCTGACGTGACAACGAAACCGCAATTCGGAGTTGCGGTTTGACCGAGTCAACCACCCAAAACAGACCCATGCTGGTAATATTTTTCAAAGCAGACCCATACTGGTAATTTTTTTAAAAAATAATCCCACTTGGGTCAATCAGCCTGTACAATCACGTTGGAGGCCTGAGACACGCCTTCCACATGCTCGTGGTGAGTGCACAATCACGTTGTAGGATGTTACGCTTCTTCTGGGCCTCAAAATTGATGGGCTACCCATCTTGGGATTGATTAAGCGTCAAGAATGGGCTACCCACCTCAAAGTTGCAAGATGACACATTCTTATATGGAAAATATAAAGGTACATTGTTAATTGCAACAACACAGGATGACAATAACAATGTTCTCCTAGTTGCATTTACAATAGTTGGTAGAGAAACATTGACCAATTGGGCATGATTTTTGGCCAAAATCAGAGAACATGTAACTAAAAAAAGTGAAATATGTCTGATCTCCGATCGATATAAAAACATTCTAGGTGTAATTCAGGCTTATTCAATGTGGAAACCACTGTATGCTCATTATGTGTTCTATATTCGTCACATCACAAGCAACTTCAATCACAAATTTAACAACATAAAGGTGAAGCAAGATTTAATCACAATGGGCAAATATATATTATAAATCACTTAAATGTTCATAAACTCTTAACGCGTTTAATAATATTTGACATTAAACCCAACATTGAATTTTCTTAATCACATGTATTGTTTATTATTTTTTCAGGCTACCTAACCTAAGTAAATAGATTTGACCGAAGGTTGGAAACTTTCAGAGAGAGTAGCCCCCAAATAAGAGAATGAATTGATCAGATTGAAGGCAAAAAATGGAGCAATGTATATGCGGAGGGCCAAAGATATGGTCACATAACAACTAACTTGTTTGAAGCAGTTAACAAGGTTTTTAGAGGTGCAAGAAATATGTCCATATTGCTTTAGTAAAATGTACCACCCATGACAAGTTAGTTGAATATTTTTTGAAAAGATCTGTACAAGTGAATTCTGACTTCATGGCAAGTAGACGATATTGTAGAAAATTATTAGATGCCATGAAACAAAATGAGGCCGCTACATGTACCCATACAATGAAGAGGTATGCTACAAGGAAAAAATTATTTGAAGTTACAGAAACATTCAGTCATACCATGAAAACAGGAGGTCAAACATTGGCAGTGTTCTTGGATAAACAATATTGTGAGTGTGATGCTTTTTAGGCATATCATTATCCTTACTCTCATGTCATTGCAACATGTGACCATGTTAACATCAATCACTATCAATTCGTTGATAAAGTATACTTTTTACAAAACATAATAGAAACTATTCGGGTGAGTGAAATCCGTTGGGAAATGTAGAGACAATGCTTCCAAGAGGTGGGTCATACATTTTGCCAAATCTAGCTTTGTTTCAAGGATCGAGTCGTCCAAAATCTACCCGTATCAGAAATGAAATGGATTTGAGAGAAATATACCCCAACTAAGAGTACATGTTCAATTAACAAACAAGTTAGCTATAGAAGGACTCAATGTCCCAATTCACATTCCTAATGTCATCAATATTGCCCCCATATTGTAATGTATTTTCCAATTATATCATAATAAAAAAAAATCAATTTCATTACTTTTTTCATATTTTTTAACTAACAACTAAAAAAATGTTACATCATTACTATATTTTATTCTTTATGGTTAATTTTCTAAGTTGTGAAACCACTATTGCTTCAAAATTATTATGTTTTCATAATTTAATTTTTTCAATGTTTTAAAAATATTTTACAATTTTCATTTCTATTGAAAATTGTGTTTTTTTCTTCAACTTCTAAATTTAACAAGCATGGTAGTTAAATAACTATAAAATAAGTCTAAAATTACTACAAGTGCTATAAGACTTATACTACTATATTATTATTATCACACTAATTAGCGAATTAAAACAAAAATATTCATATATAAATATGTAATTAAATATCACATACTTTTTTCTATTTCAATCAATTTTAAAAATATTTAATTAATAGTTAAAATTATTAAAAAAAATCCAACAACAGAATTCAAATTCAAAAAAATATAAATTCATCCAATAACACTAGTTTTTTTTTATACTGATATATATATATATATATATATATATATATATATATATATATATATATTTTAAATATATATACTAACCTATACTTTCTTCTAACATTTTTATCATTATTAAAAAATTAAACATCTTTTTATATTCTAATTATTGTTATCCACTAATATATACATCTTTTCATATTATAATTATTATAGAAACTTTTATTATTATAATAATTATTATATACTAATATATACATATTTTATTATTATTATTAGTATATTCATTTTTATTATATTCATATATATTTATTATATAATATCTTTAACATATTACTTTTTATTATTATAATTATTATTATTAGGATGGAGTGAGGAGAGCAGGTCCAAATGTATCAAACCGTTTGGCATGTTTGATCACTTAACAACTCTCCCTTGGTATGAATTATGGTGATGGTATAGTTATCTCCTGATTCTTCAAATACGTCAAATTGTTTTATATATTTAGGCTCATTATTATGTTTGATTTTCCAAATCCGTTTGACGTATTGGGTACCTAAACACCTAATAGAGTTCAATATGTCAATTCATTTAGTGTATTTAGCTATTAAACGGTCAAAGTATACCATATTAATAATTTTTTGTTTAACTACCTCAAATTGGTAAATTTTGTTGTTGTTCACCCTGCGCTTGTCAAAAACCCCTGTCATACACTAATTTCAATACAAGGATCATACCAAGCCTACAATATTAAAGTTAAAAAAGAAAAAAAGCTACCGGATAATTGTTCCTCTTGACCTTATAGTTAACAAAATGTTAAAACAAAACAAAAAAAAAACAGTACAAACATTTTAATAACCTGAAAAACTTACTAAGTTTTATTTGAGTGTTTCATGCCCATATTTAGTTTTGGACACCTTATTCATGTATTATTTCGTCACCATTTGGATCTTATCAGTCAGCTAACATACCCAATACATATGGCCAATTCTTATTCTTTTAGCCACTTGACAAACTTCTTAAGGTTCTCATAAGATTTACCTCCTTTCTCTATGTTATGGATGACATTTTCCTTCAACTCCAATACCTAAGTTTTATGTTCTCATCATTAAAGAATTGATCAACTTTTCTCTTTAACTCCTCACGTGACACGAGTCCATTTTGATCTTAATCAAATCCCAACCCAACATTCAACTCATCACAGACATATGTTTTGTTATGAAGTTGGTCTGCAAAGTATGACCAACACAAGAAAGGAACCCCATTGGACAAACCTTCCATTATAGAATTCCAACCACAATGGGTCATAAAACATGTTATGGCAGGGTGGCTAAGCACCTTTTGTTGAGGAGTCCAACTCACAATCTTACCTTTTATTGTCTTCACACATAACCCAAAGAAAAGGCTTATTGATGAGGTCTATTTTTGGTAAAAAAGAGTGAAGCTACCAAAGGCAACATACAAGACAGAACCATGAGGCTGTTGATCGAGCCAACTCATGCAAGAGAGATCTTCTTCCCAAAATTCTCCCATTGATTTTGTAGCTGCACTTGTATTATCATTACTTCTCAGCAATGGACCAACTTGGAGGAATTTAGGAATAAATGATAATGTCCCTGGCTCAAGTTCGTGTGTGGTATTGCAAAGCCACCATTCTGTCAAATGTAAACTTCGTGTACAATGCACCACATACTTAAGCATTTCCTTACCACTTTCACCCATATCAACCAAAAAAAGTCTTTTGTATCCATCTCAGGCATGGTAGATGATATTTGAATTGTCCTTTTGGTAATTAACCTTGACCCTTTTAAGGAAAAAGTATATATGTTAATAACAAGTAGGTAGTAATGTATATGCCAGGTTTACAATCCTCCCACTTCTTTAAACACTCTTCTTAGTTAAAGCTAATAGAAATTGTGCATTTTACATGGTATATATAATGATTCTCATATAATTTTGTAGCTTTAGTAAAGGATAGAATGTATGTTCGAGAATACATTACTAATGCTACTATATATTAGTTATTTATTAGTTTTTATATTTAATTCGATGAAAATTGATGTTTCATTCTCTAACAAATCAATAAAAAATATATCATAAATTTTTTTTTATAAATTTTTTATATTTTATATAACTCATTAAATAGGATATTTATTGATCAGTTAAAGATGAAAAATTAAACATCAATTTGGTACAGTAAATTTCGTTCTCCTAATTGGCACAATAAATTTAACCGTGATTAAATGTTCAATATTTTTTCTATAGACCTAATGAGCTGGTATATGTACAGATGCTCATACTCTTGTCTGTTTTTTTTGTTAACTAATTACAGCTTCGAGGTATTTTAATAAATTTAATATATAAATTTAACTTTTTATAAAAAAGATAAATTATAGTTTAAAAAACACAGAAAAAAACTATTTATTTTACTAAAAACTGTTATTTTTAAATTAAAAAAAAAGCACACTATATGATTACATATAGTAAAGTATGGTAGTAAAAATTCTTACCATCAGAATCTATGATGCCATCATCAACAAGGGTGGGAGTTTTGTATATTAAGGCAAAAAAAGTTGCTGATGCAGGACACAACACAGCCCCTTTGATTCCCAATTTACTCCCAACATGCAAAGCCCAAGCCATGCACAAATCTGCAACAATGAAGTTGATTCTATTCTCACCTTTCAAATGAATATCCTTTAGTATCAGCTTCTCAAGGGCTTTTGGCATGGTCCTTGGAATAGCTTCACATAGCTTTCCAAAATTGTTTCTGTCATCATGAGGTCCTAAACCATCAGGGATTGAGACCAACTTCAATAGTGACTCATCAATGGTATCTTGTTGCCCCACCATGGAACTCACCACTCTCTTGTGGTCAAACTCAGTGTTCACAAAAATGACTTTGCGTCCATTCTCAATCAACTTCTGTGAGAGGGTCATCAAGGGATTCACATGTCCTTGTGCAGGAAATGGTAAAACTAGCACAGTGGGAATACTCATGTTGTTTTGAGTTTCTATTGATTCTGAGGGCTCCATGTAGGCTTTCTATTTTATATATCTTTCATTGTGATACTTAGGATATTTGCTGTTATATATATATTAGTTATGGTTCAATGTTTTTTGAGAGTTTGATGGATTTTATAACTGACTGCTTACTATATATTGTTTTAACTTTTAACTTATCCAAATTGAATTCTATGTATAGAATTGTCTTTTGGAAAATTTATAACTCAGATGTAGTCTTGCATTAAATATTTGAATATTGGAAATTAAAATTTATGTCTGCGTATATAATGAAATGATTTTTTTAAGTTCATATAAGTATTATGTTAAAATTTTTATTTTAATATCCACTAATACGTTTGAGTGTAAATATAAGATTTGTTTTTTTTTAAATCTAACCATCATGCATAAACCAAATCAAGTAACAGCAAATATTTATCAAGTAAGAAAGATATAGAAATAAATTTCCCTTGTTCATGTACACATGAACATGTAATAGGGTTATATGTTAAGAAAGTTTACCAATTAGTTTAGGGTTTCGTGGATCTAGACATACTTCCTGATGTTTCATTGAGTGTTTGATTTGTATTTTTTTCATCCTACATGTTAGGCATTGATTTTGACTAGCTAGTAAATTTCAATATATCAAAATTGTTACACTAGTAGCTATTTATATATGTTTGACCACCTTTGTTCCATCATTTAAAATTTTACCCAAAGATATATATTTACAAAGGAAAATTTTTTAAATCATTTGCTTATATTTTAATTTTATTATTTTCTTCAAACGAAAATTTTAATAAGAAATAAATCAATCATACATGTGTTGTAGAACTTTGAATAAATATTTATATATTTTTACTTAACTACATAATCCGAGGATATAAAGTGTAAAAAGAATATATATATATATATATATATATATATATATATATTTATAATGGAATAGCCTATTATGCATATTTATAATCAATAAAAGTAAATAAATTAAAAAAAATATTGCAATAAAAATATAAAATATTATTCAGTCTTTAATTTATTAAAAAAGTTATGTATTTAATATTTTAACACTGTATAGTAAAATATCAATTCATTGTATAATTTGTTGTTGTTCAAGAAAGATAAGACATTGACACGTGGCCTATCCCTTGATCGAAGTCGATCATGAATAGGTAGCCATATGATTGCACCAATGCACCTTCCCAGTTTTTGCAGTGCCGTTCTGATGATAACTTCCATAGTCAAAATTACACGAATCTCACGTAAATGTCGTGTTGTCCAGTATGAAATTAGGAAATAAAATTAAAATATTTTAAGCAGGAGTTGAATATTTGTCAAAAATCAAAAGGGATATTTGTAAACTTTTATTACTTTTATCTATGAGAGAAAAAGGGTTAAGTAAGAGACCAGGAAACAGTAAAAAATATGAGAATATAGTAGAATTTTAATAAACGTTCTAGATTGAATAAAGTTGTGTGATCTTTTTCACACATCTTAATGGATCATTCTCGTTATTTTTAAAATTTTTTTTCAAATTGTAATCACCTTCACCCAACTACCTATTTATATATATATAAAAATAAAAGAGTAGATAAAAGTAATAAAAATTTGTGTAATTTCACAAAATTAAATCTCAAAATAAATAGTGTATTTTGTTCTGAAAGTTACAGCAATGTTTTAGATTATAATATTAAAATAATAACATATTTTTAATTACTTAATTGTTTTTTTTTTGCGTCCAAATTACATTCTAACAAAATTTGTCCACAGTTTTTGCAAAATTTGCCACCAATATATAGATGGAAAGTCTAAAAAAATTGTATTAATTGTTACAAAATTGTCTTAATTACGAAAACTTAAAGAAAAGTCACCACAAAATTAGCATTATTAACAAAGATAAACATAGACTTATGTCACTCATGGAGTTAATTACAAAGAAAAGAGAATCAACTTCTTAATGATTACAACCTAAAATCAAGGTCTGTACATTTGAAGGAGCAAATCATGAACAACATAACTAAGTAAGTTGTCCATCATTAAGAGAGAACCTTAATCGATTTCTTAAGTATCTTAAATAATAGGGTTAGACATTTTATGCATAAATGGCTAGCACATGAAAGAAACCTCTATGGAAAAACGTTCCCCATAAAATTTCAACCGCAATGAATCACAAAACATGCTATGGCAAGTTGGCTTAGCACCTTTTGTTGAGGAGCACAACCAACAATTTTACCTTTACAGTGAAATTTCTACCAATTAAATAGTAAAGGTATATAGTGATAATTGAACAATATTTAAGGAAAGAATTTAAGTGGATATGATAATATTTACAATAACTTAACAAACCAACTTTTTGAGTATTGATTGATGAATAGTTTGATGTTGCACAATAAAGCTTGAACATGTTGGTAGTATAGGATAGTTGAATTTTTCATAAGTTATTATATGGTAGAGTGTAAATAAATATTTTAAAACTTACTAATAATGACAAATAATTCTAAGATAGTTATTTTTAATGAATGGATGTAATTGGATTGTAATTGAATTCAAGTTATACTTTTATTCATTCATATATAATTAGAGAAAAAGAATTTTGTACTAATATTAAATCACAATCTTTTATCTATGTTAAGTTTGTTAATTTTACCTATTAATTTAAAAGTCATATAAATAAAGAGTTATGATTAAACGTTAGTGTAAAATTCTTTTATATTATTAGTGCATAATAATTAAATTCATATAATTAATTAACTTTCAAACGTGATTTTCACATAACATCTTTTATAAAATAAATTTTTCCTAATTAAATAATTTTTGGAAACTCCAAAATGATAAAATTATAAAAGATAATTTTCTTCTATTTCTTTTTATCAATTCCTACCGCTCTATCTCAAGAACTAGAATAAGAAAATAAGTCATCTGAAGAAGACAATGCAAAGTTCAATATTACTTAAACTTTTTCACCCAAAAAAATTCCCAATCAAGAAATAAAAAAAGAACATACAGTGTTTGACATGCATGAGTGCATCATTTGCGTGCATTATACAAATTGTTAAAAAATAAGATAAAATGTCAAAAGTATAATTTGACATATATTATTTATTCGAGCCCTTTGGTATAATTTAATTTATTTTATCAAACATAGTTAATACATGTGCATAAATGACAATCCTTACTCTTTAATCCACTTGACAAGCCTACTAAAATTCTCTAAAGATTCACCTCCTTTTGCTATACTATTCATGAGTTTTTCCTTGAACTTCAGAGACCTTGATTTCAAGTTCTCATCACTAAGGAGTTGTTCCACTTTCATTTTTAACTCCGTGCGCGACACTAGTTCTTTTTTATCAGTGTCAATTCTCAGCCCAACCTTCAACTCATCACAAATATATTGTCTATTATAAAGTTGGTCTACAAAATATGGCCAACACAAGAAAGGAACCCCGTTGGACAAACCCTCCAAGATAGAATTCCAACCACAATGAGTCACAAAACATGCTATGGCAGGGTGGCTTAGAACTTTTTGTTGAGGAGCCCAACTAACAATTTTTCCATTTCTTCCCAAGAATTCATTAGGGTATGTCAGCATATTGTCTTCACGCACAACCAAAGAAAAGGTCTATTGGTGAGATCCAGTGCAAGAGCCAATTCATTGAATTGATGTTTGTTGAAAAGAGTGAAACTTCCAAAAGCAACGTATAAGACAGAACAATGAGGTTGTTGATCGAGCCAACTCATGCAGGAAAGATCTTCTTTCCAATATTGTCCAATTGATTTTGCAGTAGCAGTTGTATCATTATTATCACTTCTCAACAATGGACCAACCGGTACTATCTTGGGAAAAGAGGATAATGGCCCAGGTTCAAGTTCATATGTAGTGTTACAAAGCCACCATTCTGTCAAACTCAAACTCTGTGTACACTTCATCAAATAATTGAATATTATCTTAACATTTGTCTTGTCACCCATGTTCAACCAAAATAGGTCTCTTGAGTCCATCTTTAACATTCCTTTTGATATTTCGATTGTGTTTTTTGTGATTAATAATCCTGCAATAAAAAACAAGATAAATTAAATAATATTATATATATAACAAATTTATTATATACAAGAAAATTATGGTTATTTATTTATTATTCTTTTCTATAGTATACAGTGGAGCTTTTAAAAAATTATGAAACTCATAGTATATCAGATATTCACGTTATGACATGAATTATGTTTAAAATATAAAACCCGAACATTATAAATAAAGAAACATTAACCAAAATAAAATGAGTAACATATATATAAGATATAATATCTAAATTAAAGGTATAATTTCTTAATTGGACTAACCTTTTATGTTTTTCTTTAATGATAATAAGACTAAAAAAACTTGCAAGAAACATTGTTTTTATTATTTTACAATATATTTTAGACTTAAATAAATTTCATTTCTATGACATGTATTAGCAAATTTTACCTTAATTTCCGACTAATTTTTTTTTGGTTCTTAACAAATTTTTGACGGAATTGAAATATATTTAAATATATATATCTTATGCTATTTAGGAAAGGTTTGTTTTGAATATTTTCTGTTTTTATTTTCATATAAAACAAATAATAACAGTAAAAATATATTTGATTATAGTTTAGAAAATATTTTTCTGAAAAAAATTCAAAAAATAAACTGAAAAAAAAAGAAATTTAGTGATTTTAAAAATCAAAACTATGTAAAAAATTAATAACAATACTGTAATTATAATAAAAATTATATCTAAATGTATTTTAAATTATATATATATAAATATTTTATAATATTATTATTAAAATCAATTAAATTTTAAAATTTATTTTTAAAATAAAAATATCAAATAAATATAATCATATTTTTAATGTTAAAAACTTAAAATGAAAATTGTTTTTAAAAAATAAAAATAAAAAATATTTTTTCAAACCCAATATAGCCACATTACCAATAATAGAAGTGTACTTGCTTAGGTTAAAAGTAGATTGACTCACAAATGCTATATAGTAAAGTATGATATTCATACCACCATCAGAATCTATGATTCCATCGTCAATAAGAGTAGGGATGTTCCATATAATGGCAAATAAAGCTGCTGTTGAAGTACACAACATAGCTCCTTTGATTCCCAAATTACTCCCAACATCCAAAGCCCATCCCATGACAAAATCTGCAAAAATTAAGCTGATTCTATAGTCACTGTTCAGATGAATATCCTTTATGAGTTTCTCAAGCGTAGCAGGCATGGTCTTTAGCATGGCATCAGTTAGCTTGCTGAAATCGTTTCTGTCATCATCAGGCCCTAAATCATCTGGGATTGAAACCAGCTTGAGCATTGAATTTGGATCATCAAGGGTATCTAGTTCCCCCACCATGGAACTTACCACTTTCTTGTGGTCATAGTCTGTGTTCACAAAAATGACTTTGCATCCATTCTCAACCAACTTTTGAGAGAGAGTCATAAAGGGAATGACATGCCCTTGAGCTGGAAATGGTAACACTAACACAGTTGGAGTGCTCATTTGTATGTTGGTTTCTTTTGATTGAGAGGCAGTACTCTATAGTTGGCATAGACATATAGTTTGTATATATAATTTGTTTATATATAATATATTGGCATAGACATAGTTTGCAAAATGATGTTGAGTTAATGGGCTT
Organism: Psophocarpus tetragonolobus; assembly: GCA_037954015.1. Classification (NCBI taxonomy): domain Eukaryota; kingdom Viridiplantae; phylum Streptophyta; class Magnoliopsida; order Fabales; family Fabaceae; genus Psophocarpus; species Psophocarpus tetragonolobus. The sequence continues at coordinate 27,305,224 of CM075696.1, read as the reverse complement.
AAAGAAAAAAGAACTATATTATACTTCTCTTAAAAGATAGAAAAATTGTAATGTAAAATTATTATTCTTTTATATATAGTTAACTTCATCAAATTAATATTTTAAAAATTATATATTTGATGAGTTATTCTTTAAGTTATAGTTATTATATAAACATTAAAATTTGTTAAAACAAAAATAAGTTTTATTTATTAGATTCAATCTATTTTGACTCACTTAATACATGAGTTAGTTTAATTTAGTTTATCCTTCTTTCAAATTTAAAAAAATAAGTCTGATGAAACCCACTATAAGTTGATAAATTAAACAAACTAACTTATCAACCATAAAAAATTAAAAAATATTTTTAAGAAAAAATTGACTATATTTTAAAATATAAAATTTAAATGACTTATGATAATATTATTTTTAAATTTTAAGAGTTTAAAAATAAAACAAAATTATTTAAATGATATTTTTTACTTAAAATCTACCTTTTACAACCTGTTAAATATTAATTTAAAAATATAAAAATATTATAGGTGAGATGAACCTATAAATCCGAATATAATTGGAAAACTGTAATTAAAACTCCTATATTAAATGGTGATTTACAAGAAATATCAATCATACGAGTGAATTCATCTCTATTATTTTTAAAAACATACAACAAAATTAAATATAATACCCAAACAAAATTAAACCCATTAATATTTAAACCACCTAATTGTTGGACGACCTTTCTAGATCCATGCTATCAAAGTCAGTCTTAGGTCATGATGAGAGTGTATTTATAGTGACAAGGCTTGGTGGTTGGAGTTGGTGTTATATATGTATTGCAGACAATGTCGTCTTTCGCGCATGGTCATGAATGTGTAGTTATATGACAAGGTGCTGTGGGGCTGATTAGGTAAGTGGTTCTGTGGCTTTTATGTGTTGAGACTTGTGACTGGTTATGAATTAAGCTTGGGTGGTAATGGTGTTGATGGATCAGACTTGTGACTGGTTACGAATTAAGCTTGAGTGGCGATGGTGTTGAAAGATATGGTTATGGATTCGAGAATTTAAATTGATTTAATTGTATTTATTACTGATTTAAACGTAATTAGATACAATCTGATTAAATCTATTCAAAGAGGTATTGAAGGATAGATTTAAACTTTGAAATTCTATAGATAATTTAATTTAAAATTAATATTTTTATTTTATATATATTATAAAGTTGTAAATATAAAATTTTTAATACTAGAAAGTATGATTCATTTATCCAATCCAATCCACAATTGTATATCTAGATTTCTTAACCTGTCTATTCTATAATTTATTTCAATTTTCATCCACTTATTTACTTTGTCTTTTCGAATCAATTAATTTTTAATTCTTTATGACTTTAATTTTTGTTTTTTGCCTTGATCGAATTGAATATTGCATTGATGAAAATTAGGGATATTAAATTTTATAATTTTTAGTTTTTTAGGAATTACATTTTATCCTTTATACCTACTTTTATATAAAACATATATGACTTTTACAGGACATATAATTGAACCACTTATGTTTTATAAAAGAGTTTAATTGATATACACTGTAAGTGTAAATGATTTTTATAGTGACATTCAATCATAATTTTTCATGACTTTTAAAATAGTAACAAGTAAAGTAAAATAAAAAAATCTACTATGAATGAAGAGTTGTGATCAGATGTTAGTGTAAAAATATTTACACCATAGTGTACACCAATTAAACTCTTTATAAAAAAACAAAATAATTATAAAAAAATTTCTTTAAAATGCATAAATCTAACTTCGATCCATCTTTTATTGGATTAGATAACATCAAATCAAATTTTATTTTACCTTAAATTCAATCTAATCTTATTTAGAAACCTATTATTTCTTTCTTTAAAGGTAATTAAGATCGACTAAAAAAAATACCATTTATATTTTTCTACACCATAAACCCTAAACTTCCTATTTCTTTTATATCACATCTATCTTTAAAGATCGACTCAAAAAATAATACCATATATGTTTTCCTTCCAGCAGCTACATAAACATTCCCTCAACTAGAATAATCTCATCTCAATTAATATAAGAACTCGTATTCAAGAACTAGAACAATTCGATACTAATCGATAAACGCGCTAAGTGATACATAACATAACCAAGTTCCTGTAATTCTTGGAAACCAGCGTGGGGCTTATGTTCAGCTACTTGTTTTTCTAGACTTTCCTTCTCTTTCTTATATATACACGTCCACCACTCATGTTTAAATTATAGTAGAAAAAATACTTTTGCGTTAAATATATATATTTCAAGAATAATCTCATTTGACAACATGACTCTTAAAATTACTTTACAAAAAAAAAGTTGCCTACAAATTGAATTTTAAAAATGAATAGATGAATTTTTTCGTAAATTTAGTTTGTATACACTTAATTTTAACTCAAATTTAATTTTTAACATATTTTTAAGTTTAATAACAAAATAAATATCTAAAAAAATATGCAACAAAAAGTTATATATTTTTATATTAACAAAACTAACACTTTAGATAATAGAAAAAGAAAAATTAACACTTTTCTAAATACTTTCAGTACGAGTAATAATGCAGCAAGTTTCTCTGCAAAACAGCTGGTTGGATCTTGCTCTCCATTTTGAATCTCAGGTAGTATGCCGTTGAGGAACCGAGAAAAAAGGGCACCTCAAGATCCAACATATGACCAAGCATCACTATACCAACTCCTGAATCTTGTCCTTGCTAAACTTTTTTTATCAGTTAGAAAATTAAAAACAAGAAACAAAGGAGTAAATTCTAAATAGTGCATAACGCATTAATAAGAATTTGAAAACCAGGGTCTGCTGGGCCCGTGGTCCAAATTCATTATAAAAACATGTATTTGATTTTATTTTTTTTATCTTCTAAGAGTTGAAAGTTATAGATAATATTAAAAAATTTACAACAATTCATACTCTCCGTTGAATCACAACTAATCCCCGGACAAAACATGTATTTGATTGCTTCCCCATAAGTTGGTTAAAACACCAAGTTGCAGTTGTGAATTAATAAAAACATGAATCTTGTTGCTAAACATCAAAAGTAAAAACATTATAAAAAATATTCAGTTTTAATTTACTGTCTTAAATAATGTAATGAATATAATATATTTAATATTTCCAAACTGCAACAGAAACTCCTTTTATAATTTTGTGGCTAAGGGAGAATAAGTCATGGAAATTTATCAATAGCATTGATTGCACCTTTCCAATTGTTCCTGTGGCCTCCTCAATGATGTCGTCTATGGTATATCATAATTAATATATGGGTTTATATGAGGTTTCTTTTTTCAGATGTAAATTTACCTAGTTCAATAATAGAAGCATGGCTTGTAGTACTCTGGACAGATTCTTGGTCATTGAGGATTGGTTGGAATCTGCACCTAGTACCTTCCAATTGAATCTTGAGTGAGACTTCTTAGATCATTATCCTATAATCCTAAAATAGTCACTAGTCAATCGGGGGGTGGGTTAAATCCTCTAAGTTTATAAATGGTTGGTTAGATTGTGAGGAGTTTGATGAATTCGTTAAAAAGAAGTATAACTGCCTTGATTTCCAAGGGCAAGGGCATATGTGTTCAAGGAAAAGCTAAAAGCTCTCAAACTGGAACTGAAAAAGTGTAGTAAAGAAAACAATGAAAGGTAGAGGAAAAGATTGTTGACCTAAAACAGGTAATTGCAGACTTTGACGATAAATCTGAGGGGTTGAGTTTGGGAATCGAGGAGGTTAAAGCAAGGGTAGAGGCGTTTGGAGAGTTGCAGAGGTGGAGTAAATATCAAGAGACCCTTGTAGCTCAAAGAGCAAAGTTAAAGTGGTTGCAAGCGGATGATAGTAATATTAGGTTCTTCCATGCAACCATTAATAAGCAGAAAAACTCTAATGGGCTAAAAGGTTTGATGGTAAATAAGGAATGGGTGGAAGAGTCACATAAGATAAAACAGGTAGTTAAAAAATTGTTTCATGATAGGTTCTAGTAGCAAGATGATCTGGGAGTAAGGTTAGATGGGGTGAATTTTAAATGCTTAACTCCTAATCAAAGTTCCAGCCTAGTAGCTGAATTCATTGAAGAAGTAAGAAGTGCAATTTGGGAGTGTGAAGGTTCAAAAGCCCTAGGCCGGATGGATACAACATGAGATTTGTGAAGCACTTCTAGAACATTCTTAAAGGAGATATAATAAAGGTAATGACGGACTTCCATACTATAGGCCTATTTCACTAATTGGTATGATGTTTAAAATTATTGCAAAATTACTAGCAAGGAGACTTAGCTCAATGATGCCTAGCTTGATAGAAGAAACCCAAACAGCGTTTATCAAAGGCAGACAACTACTCGATAGTGTTGTTGTGGTGAACGAGACAATTCATGAGCTAAAGTTTCATAGGAAACTCCTTGTGTTCAAAGTAGATTTCGAAAAGGCATATGATGTAGTAAGTTGGCACTTTCTCTTCTATATGTTGAGGCAGTTTGGTTTTTGTGGAAAATATGGATTGAATGGATTCAAGGATGTCTTCAATCTTCCTCCTTGTCTTCCTTGGTGAATGGGAGCGCTACCCAAGAACTTAATATGTAACAAGGGTTAAGGTAAAGGGATCCAATGACACCCTTTTTGTTCCTAATTATAGCAGAAGGGCTTGGGGTATGGTTAAAGAAGCTATCAATAGGATTAAAGGCGGGTAGGCAGAACGTTCAGGTGGTGTTACAACAATATGTCGATGACCCTTTAATCATGGTAATGCCAGAATATAGTAATGTCATGGCTTTGAAAAATAAATTAAGGTGCTTTGAATTGTCCTCTGGATTGAAGATAAATTTTCACAATAGTAGTGTGGGAAGTGTCGGGATGGGCGATCGAGATCTGGAGTTCTATTCAGGATTCTAAACTGCAGGATTATGCATATGTCATTTTATTATCTACAAGTACCTATGGAAGTTAATGCGAGGAGTGAAAAAGTATAACCTGTTATGGAGAGAATAAGAGCAAAATTAACAATTTGGAGTAAAAAAAATCTATTACTAACGAATTTGTTTAATCAAATATACCCTCTCCTCTATTCTACTTTTTTTCCTTTCTTTTTCAAGTTACCAAAGAAGGTGAACTATGTTATTCAAAGACTGTAGAAAAGGTTTTGTGGGGTGACTCTAAAGAAAATAAAAAGTTAGCTTGGATAAAATGGGAGTTTTCTACAAATCAAAGGAGCAGGGTAGCTTGGGAATCAAAGACTCTGATAATTTTAATAAAGCCATCCTAAGCAAATGGAGATGACAGAGTTTGAATGGTGACAATGCTCTGTGGGTAAAAATTCTTCAATCTAAATATGGGAATCTTAGAAGCAGAATATGTCCTGAGGAATGGAGAAAAGACTCACAATGGTAGAAAGATATTGTGAAGGTGACATTAGAGGAAGGCATAAGGAATTGGTTTAAAGATAACATCAACACAATGGTATAGGGATGGTTCCCTATTTAAGTTTTGCGAGCTAAGCCATGGGGGATCAACAAGTATCAGAAATATGTTTCCTAGGTTATTTGCTATTTCAGATAAAAAATAATAGTTAATCTCAAAGGTGGGTGAATGGTGCGATAATAACTGAGAATAGAAGATAGAGTGGAGAAGACCATTGCTTGGCTGGGAATTTGATAAGGTGGAAGAGTTGAAGCAACTTCTCGCTACTATCCAATTAATTAACCGAAAAGTAAAAGAAGCTTACAAGTCAATCCATAGTCAGACTCAGGTACAAAATCCCTACTTCTTTAAGATGATATAGAGAGCTAAAGTTCCGTCAAAAGTTTCATTATTTGCTTGGAGGGTTGTTCAAAATGGGATTCCAACAAAGGTAGAGCTCGTAAAACGAAATGTGCAAATTATTGGTGGAGATTTATGCCCTTTATGTCTTACTAATTCTGGATTTGTCTTACATCTGTTGTTTACATGCCTTGTAAGTTATCAGGTTCGAATAAAATGCTATTATTGGTTGGGATATTTGGTTGTTTTTCCTGCTGACTACTCTTCACACATGTGGAACCATCTTGGACATGTGAGAGAAAATAAAAGTAAAAATATTATGTGCATAATCTGGTTGCTACTCTGTGGTCTATATGGTTAGCAAGAAACACTGTCGTTTTTAAGGGAATCCATTTTTGTGTCATGTTAGTTTGACAAGAGGCTCTGCAAAGATCTTGGACATGGGTATGTGAGTTTAACAAAACCTCATCTTTTTCCTTCTTTGAATGGACCATTTAGTGTGTAAACTTAAAAGGTCCATATATGGACTGAAACAAGCATCTAGGCAATGATATTTAAATTTGACCAAGTTGTCACCGCTTACAATTTCAAGGAAAATTTTGCAGACCAATGCATTTACTTGAAGACTAGTAGGAGTAATTTCATCATTCTCATATTATATGTCATGGACATTCTTCTCGCTAGTAGTTGTATAAACCTATTGGTTGAGACAAAATCAATGTTGTGTAGCCCTTTTGATATGAAAGACCTTGGTGATGCTTCTGTCGTTCTAGGCATCCAAATTCATCGTGATAGGTCATCTGGCATAGTTGGATTGTCTCACGAAGGATATATTGAGAAGATTCTTAAGAAGTTCAACATGAATGCTTACTCCCCATGTGTTGCACATGTGCAATGCAGTGACAAATTATCTAACAAACAATGTCCTCATAATGATGAAGAAATGAATGATATGAAGAAAATCCCATACGTTTCCACTTTTGACAGTTTGATGTGTGCTCAAGTTTGTACTCGTCCTGATATTGCTTTCATTGTCAATGCCTTAGGGAGATACTTGACCAACCCAAGTTTGGGTCATTGGAAAGTCGTTAAAAGGGTCATGTGATATTTACAGGGAACCATGTGATATTTACAGGGAACCAAGGATCATATGTTGACTTTTATGAAGTCTGATCAACTTCAAGTCACTGGCTATTCTGATTCTGATTTTGCAGGTTTCCCTGATGATCGTAGGTCTACTTCTGGCTTTATTTTTATGATGGCAGGAGGAGCTATCTCTTGGAAGAGTGTTAAACAGTCTGTTATAACTACCTCTACCATGGAAGTATTTTGCTTGTTTTGAGGCCACTCGCTAGGCCATGTGGTTTAAAAATTTGATATATGATTTTCACATAGTTGAAAACATTTCTAAGCCACTTGTGATTTATTGCGACAATATTACTGCTGTGAGTTTCTCTCGAAACAACAAAATCTCTACTCGTTCAAATAATTTTGATATTAAGTATCAGTTTGTTAGAGAGAAAATTTCAAAGATTTCACACTTGGATCGAACATATAGATTCTAAAGAGATGTTAGCAGATTCATTGACTAAGGCTTTAATTGTTGGAGTTTTTCTTATTCATGTAGCTCACATGGGTTTAGTAAAGGCTTTTAATGTATTAAGTTAGTAGGAGTCTGATTTTCTATTTTCTTTAGAGACATGCTCTAGTTGACGTCCTTTTCATGTTTCCTATTAGCATTTTATATTTGGACCATTGTAGTGTCATTTATTGGACTACATTATGCCATACATTTTATGAAAAATATTAGTTAAATGCACATGATATATATCCCTATTGGATGTTATTCTGTTGCTCGGATTTTTCATATTGTTAATTAATATATGATATGATATATCAGTAATTGTCATTTTAACTTAATGATTTGTATTTTGATTATTGATTGATATTATCCAAGTGGGAAAATGTTGAAAATAATTATGGATTAGTATCACCCATCATTAACCGACAATTTAAGATATGATTATTATTGTATCTTATCATATTAATATGATTGTTTATCATTAACTGACAATTTAAGATATGATTATTATTGTATCTTATCATCTCAATATGGTTATTTGAACTGGAATTACAAAGAGATTGACTCTATGATGAGTTAGGTTAATCAGATAAAAAAAACCAATTAAGAGAGGTGTCTGCCTACTATGAGAGGTTATAAATTTGTCACCCTATTAAGTAAATTTACACAAGCATTAACTCTTTATAGTAACCTCTCTTAGAAGGTGACCAAAAGAACCTCTCAGATATCTTTCCAATAAAACTCATGTACATGAATGTCAATTCGGATATGCATTCATCTTTATTTTAATTAATAGAATATTGATCGTTGACATACTATAATTTGTGTCTAGTATAATATTGATTTAAATATATTAATATTTTTATCATTTTTCTCATCCTCCCGGCCCTGCCCTTTTGCAAGATATATTTATTTTACAAAGTAGTTAGATCTGCTATGCAATTATTAAAATATCAAATATCATTGAATGAATTATGGATGTAGGATAATTGATACTCCTTTCTTATAAAAAATATACTAATTAAGAATACGGATTGAAGAGATACTCTAATTCGAATCCAAGCATCAGGCAATTATTAAAGGTAACAGAGAAAAGCTACAGGTTATTGCCACTATTGGCTTTAGATCAAAGTTCACAATTAAAATAAGGGAAACACTGCAAACATTTCAATCACTTGAAAAACTTATTAATTGTTGCTACCAAGAGTTTGACATATATATTACTTCGTCAACCCTTTTATCCGATTTCTTTCATCTAACATAATACATGCATATGCACAAAATGTGAATTCTTATTCTTTTAGCCATTTAATAAACTTATTAAGGTTCTCATACGATTGTCCTCCTTCTGCTATGTTGTTCATGATTTTCTCTTTCAATTCCAAGGACCTACATTTTATCTTTTCGTCATTGAATAATTGGTCCACTTTCACTTTTAACTCCTTGCGTGAAACCAGTCCATTTTTATCTTTGTCAAATCCAAGTCCAACCTTCAATTCATCACAAACATGTGTTTTGTTATATAGTTGATCTCCAAAATATGGCCAACACAAAAAAGGAACCCCATTGGATAAACCTTCCAGAATAGAATTCCAACCACAATGGGTCACAAAACATGCTATGGCAGGGTGGTTTAGCACCTTTTGTTGAGGAGCCCAACTCACAATCTTACCTTTACTCCCTAAGAATTCTTTAGGGTATACCATTTTATTGTCTTCACGCAAAACCAGAAGAAAAGGTCGATTGATGAGGTCCAATCCAAGAGCCAATTCATTGAATTGTTTTTGGTCAAAAAGAGTGTAACTACCAAAGGCTGCATACAAGACTGAACCATAGGGTTGCTGATCAAGCCAACTCATACAAGTGAGATCTTCTTCCCAAAATTGTCCCATTGATTTTGTTGTGGCACTTGTATTGTCCTTACTTTCCAACAATGGGCCAATTGGAATCACCTTTGGAATATAAGATAATGTGCCAGGTTCAAGTTCGTGTGCAGTGTTGAAAAGCCACCATTCTGTCAAATGTAAACTTTGTGAACAGTTGATGAAATAATTAATTACTTTCCTCCCCTTTATTGGGTCACCTATATTCAACCAAAAGAAGTCTGTCGGGTCCATTTGAGGCATACTTGGTGATATCCGAATTTTCTTTTTCGTTGTTAATGTTAATTCTGCAATAAAAAAAACAAAACAATATAGATAGGAATATATCACAGATTATCAGAAAAATAATGTTCCTCATTCATTCATTATACTTTTCATTAATTTACTACTCATTCTCCCATTGTAAGAGCACAACCAAACAGTCTGGATATAGCAAAGTGTGATTGGTTATTCTTACCAAAATCAGAATTGAGGATGCCATGGTGAATAAGCAAAGGGATACTGTACAGGAGGGTGAAAATAGTTGCTGATGCAGGACATAACACAGCTCCTTTGATTCCGAACTTACTTCCAACATCCAAGGCCCAAGCCATGCTCAAATCTGAAACAATGAATTTGATTAGGTTCTCACCTTTCAAATGAATATCCTCTATGAGCTTCTCAAGGGCCTGTGGCATGTTCCTTAGAATAGCTTCACATAGCTTTCCCTGATCGTTTCTTTCCTCATCAGATCCCAAACCATCAGGAATTGAAACCAACTTCAGCAGTGATTCATCACCAAGGCTATGTTGTTGCTCCCCCATGGAACTCACCACTCTCTTGTGGTTGAAGTCTGTGTTCACAAAAATTACTTTGCATCCATTCTCAACCAACTTTTCTGAGAGGATCATCAAGGGATTCACATGTCCTTGTGCAGGAAATGGTAAAACTAGCACAATTGGAATGCTCATGATGTATTTGGGTTTCTATTGATTTATAGTTTCTAATGTTTAACTAGCTTATATAGAGTTTGGAATCTATTTTAAGGCCGTTTAATTATATTGATTTTACAGAAACTGAAGAACTTATTTCGTGAAAAACATCATAGAAACCCAATTTTCTAAGAAAAATATTGGAAAATACAATATTTGTTTTTCATAAAACTATAAAACTATCTAGAGTAGTTTTCAGATATGAAAAATTGGAAAAAATAATTTTATTTTCAATTACATTGAGTTCTCTTATCCAACAGTTGTCTGAGTCTCTTATACTCCTTCCATGTTTTCCACCTAACTCATGTCACTTCTTAGTTGTTATCGCTTTTACCTCTCATACTCCTTCCCGTGCCTTCAACATCCCTCACCTCTCTGTCTTTATCTTTCATATCCTTCCGCATCTCTACCTTTATCTTTCATATCCTTTTACACATTTCTGTTGCTACTATTTTCATCTCCTAAGTCTCTTTTGTGTTTGTTATTCTAACTTTTTTTTGTCACATTTCTGTCCTCGTCATTGTTCCTTTTAGACTTATTCTGTACCTTCCACCTAACCTTCACCACTTTTTTGCTATTGCCACCACATTCTCGCACTCTCTTTTTGTATCTCCCACTCCGACCTTTATCACCTCTCCACCTTAAGTGTCATAGCCTCTATTGCAATTCCTTGTTACCACCAGCATTTTTCTTTTTGTGAAATGAAAATTAAATTAGATATATCTAAACATATTTTTTCACATTTTTATACTTTTTTATGAAATGAAAAATTTGAAAAACTAACTTAAAATTATTTTAGAAAAACAGAAAATGCCAGAAAACAAATGTTAATGGGAAAAACATTAAAATGCTATTTTCTTTAAGGTTATTTTCACCAAAATTAAAATGCTATTTTTTTATTAAGAATCATGATTGATGAGGCTGATCCTATTTCATAAGCTTCAATTGAGAATCCAAATGAACGGTGGTGGATGATGTTTAGGCCAATTAATTTACACCCGTTAAATTACAACAATTCTGCCACATTTTTATTCAACCAATTAAATTATACTCATTAAATTACACTTTCTTATGTTGGTGGATGATATTTAGATTATGTTTAGTAGCAAGAGATATAACATTCTTAATCTATAAATATATATTGTTGATTTTCTATTAATTCATTAAAATGTTAAATCTGTAAAATTCATTTATATTGTCTTCTAATCACCATTATAAAATTATTAACATTATAATTAATAACTGAATTAATTAAAATTTATATACTAATTTTCTCTTATATCTCTACTAAACGTTAAATTATTTTCGTATTAATTAACCATGTTTTTTATAATCACATCGGATTGGCGGGTCAAACTGTTTGAATAAAAAACTGGCTATTGTAGTCAATCACAAAAAAGAATTGTTGTCTCACAAGGTTACTCGTGACAAAGAGAAAAGATTAAATAAAAAAGTCACTAAAATTTCACAAGACTATGAAACCATGGGCATGAGGAGGGAAAAATAAGTGGATTTACACTATAACAAGTCTATGAAACTTAGGTTCACGTGAGCGAAATTTTCCTTACTTGCTTACTTGCTCACCTTTATAAAGCTTTGATTATAACTTAAAATATAAATATTTGTCACCAACTCTTCTAGATAATATGGGATTTTGTCTTTTTATAATATTATAAAGTTAACAATATTTAATGTCTTAAACTTAATATGATGAATTATATTTGTATGTTATCTTATATAACTTATTTTCTTCCTAATATATTACTATATTAGTGAAATATGTTAAAAAATAGTATTTTATCGAATCCGGTTCAACTCCGGTTAAACCTTTGAACCCTAAATTATTGCATTTACTTATTCAATGACTGGTCCAGTTTTAAAACCTTGGTACCACATAGGCGTACAGTAGTAGATCTTGACTAATAATTTTAGGGGGCCAAATTGATATATAATACGATAAAACTTGTACTTATATATATATTATCATTGTAATACTGATAAAAAAATCATTGTCATTAATAAAAAAAATGAGTACATAATATAATATAACTCATGAACTTTCACAACAACTTCATATTCATATTCACATTCACATTTTGACATTTCATTAATCATTAACCTTGAACTTTATTTTTATTATTTATTATATTTAATTTAATTTTTTAATACTTATTCAACAAACAATTGGATTGTGGTCCTAATATTAATTTGGGTAAACACAAATAACTCTTACATATTTTACCTATATTTTTTACTTTTCACAATCCCACTGAAACTTTAAAAGAATATTAAATTTAACTATCTTAAAATTATTGGAGGAACCAGACATATAAGTAAGTTAAAAAGAAAAAATTCTGAGAGGGGGGTCATATTATTCTCCACCTCTGCGGACGTAAATCATGCAAATAAGGATTAATTAACTTTTTAGTCTTAATATTGGAAAGAGATTAAAAGAAATAATAAAATCAAAACACAAAATATATTTACAACAAAAAGCTAATTAAGCTCACAAATAATATAAGTCCATTATTTATATGTTTTTTTATGTTTTCATTTTTATATAAAATAATACTGAAAATATGTTTGGTCATATTTTTTTGAAAATATTTCTAAAAACAAATGAAAATAGAAAACAAAAAAATTGTTTTCAGTATTTTTAAAAATTAAAATTATGTAAAAATTTAACAAAAATATTGTAATTATAACAAAAACTATATAAATGTATTTTAAATTATATATATAAATATTTTATAACATTTTTATCAAAATTGATTAAATTTAATAATATTATTGTTTGAAAATAGAAAATAGCAATTGAAAATAAACATATTTTCTTAATGTTGAAAACTTGAAGAAAATGAAAATTGTTTTAAGAAAAATGAAAACATAAAATATTTATTTAAACCAAACGGTAACTAAATGTTTCTAAAACTAGGTAATGTGTAGGATTTAGGTGACTCACTAGGAACATCCTTAATGTGTAGTGGTCGAGCTAGGAGTTGCTTACGTACAATACTCATGTCATGGAGGAAAGGTCCACTTGATTCTGATAATCATGGGTGGTTAAACTGAATAGTCACACTTTTGTGCGATCCTTAGAATCATCTTCGATTGGGTACCTAAAATTCTCGTGGCATGGAGTAAGGGAGTTAGGCAATGCTTTACTCTCTTTAATGGAGATGTATGAGTGAGGTTGGTGGGAAGTGAAGGGCATTCGATCACCATTCGAGTAAGAGGGCATTCGATCCGCCTGGGTGGTGGGAACGAGGAAGGAAAAGTACAGGTATGTCTTCTGGACTTCAGTATGTTGGACTATTTAGTTATCAAGGTATGAAGTTATTTTTTAAAGGACAAATGCTGAATCCCTTGATATGTTAATGTCCATAAAAATGTTTTCTTGGCAATGGTTGTTGTACTCTTTTAGTTTCAAGGCAGAGTGAGTATTTTCTGACTGGTGTTTCCAACCGAGATTATCTATGCTGAATATTAAATAGATTTATAGGTTACGTGGGTATTGTAATACTATACTATTTGTACATCAGATTAAAACGTGTTTCAGCTTCCTATAATAGAATAAAATTTTGCTGTTTAAAAAAAAAAAAAAAAAAATTCGAGTAAGAGGGATACACAACCCCTCTACCTCGAGTGTGATAATACAAAAAGGCTTAAGCTAAAGGGTCACTCTCCATCTGGGTAGGAGAAGTACATAACCCCTCAACCTTAAGTATGATAACACAAAAAGGCTTGAGCTAAAAGGTTAGTCTCCATTTGGATAGGCACAAGCTCCCAGCCTCGAGTGTGATAACATGAAGAGGCTTAAGTTGAAAGCCTGGTCTGTATTCTGCGTGGAGGGATACACGAGTCCTCAACCTCAAGTGTGATAATGCAAACATGCTTGAGCTAAAGGGTTAGCTTCTTTCCGAATAAGAAATAGATATTGGTGAGCATTATCCCAGGTTTGAAATTTCCATGGTCTCAAATATAGATAGTATTATATATATGGTAATATATACATTCGGTGCATGTTTGGTTTCAGGTTCCAAAATTTCCTCTGGATTCAAAATTAAATTCAGATAAATTTTGATATGGTTAGTTTCACATTGAAAAAAAAGTCCAGACTTGATTATGAGTCTAGAATTGATTTTGACTTGAAGCAACTTAAAATTTTATACTAAATTTTACTTTTAACTTTTATAATAAAAACATTAAAATTAAATATAAATTACATCATCTTAAAATCAATTAATCACAATTATTTATTACAAAATTAATTTCATTTAAAATTAATTTTAGTAACATTCTTTCAATGTGGATCACATGAAAAATGTGCCATCGGACATGGTTGTTATACCAAACAAAACTAATAACCCCCAAAAAGAGTGGTTAACAAAACTTGTCTTATGAATTGGGTACCTTAGACTATTGCTTTGATACATATAAATCATATCATATTAATAACGACAATGAATTGGTTGGTGGCTTTATAGCTACTGACAACACTTTAGTCAATCATGGTAGCTTTTATCACTCTTGAGTTATGATTAGGCATGACATGGTATCTCTCATCACTCTTGAGTTATGATTAGGCATGACAATAGAGCAGAATAAATCTGGGATGACATTTCTATCTTATCTTTGATACTGAAATTCATCTTCATCTTCGTCTCTATACTTGGTACGTATGAGATTTATTTTCTCATATTTAATCCGTCAAGTATTGGGTATACCGTTACCTCTTCCATATACGCAAAAAAATAATAATAATATTTTATTAAAAAATAATTTGTTTGAATAAAATGATATTAATTTAAAAGTTACTTAATAAATACAAAATTTGTAATTTTTCAATTAAATATTAAATATTTTTTTAAAATAAATAAATATTTTAATCATTAAAATAAGAGTGGAGTGAAACGAATTTGTATGGAATAATATATATATCCCAACATAATAAATTAGATATTACCAATTTGTATGGATTTATTTCTCTTCCTTATTTATATCGGTCTTCCAATGAGTGTTGTGTGGCTGATTTTCTGCTTGAGGACTGCTTGCGTGTGCTTATTTATGTTGTCCAGGTCCATCGCATAGGATTCACTGCTAAAAGAGTTCAAATTCTTTTTAAAATATTGCATGTGATTTTAAAATCTATTAGTCGCTATTTTTTTTACGTGTTCTAAATCCATAAATCTATATAGAATAAATTCTGACGATTTGTTAAAAAGAAAATTCTCAGTTAACATTGAAATATCATGCAACAATAAAAAATTACATTTTTCTATATAAGTATATATTTATATTTTTCATTATTTAATATAGAGAATTAAAACAACAATAAATTATCAGTATTGAAAATAATTTTCATTTATTCACAAATGTTTATCTCATCTTATAATTTATTAAGTAGAATTATTTATTGTGCTGAATACCAATGTTTTTAATTTTAACAGAAAAATACTTAATCCAGAAGTCAACAGATCATGGTGTGAAAATGAATAATATAAAAATATTTAAATGTATGTTAAATATTTTGGTGACTTCTATTAATTAGAGTCTAATTATTAATTTTATTTTTTAATAATTTTAGTTTTTAAATAAATTTTATTTCTTATAATTAGCACTTAATTCAATTGAAAGTCATTAAGTAGAAAAAAAGTGTGATTATTTTTTTACCGTTACACAGCAATTATGGAGTGTTAACACAATCGAAGCATTAAAAATCTATTATTAACCTATAAATGGTCACCTCCTCTGGACATTACACCTCTAAAGGTACACAATATTTGTGATATATAATGTTTTTTATTTTACAAGTAGTTATGTAAATATGCTATGCTATTATTAAAAATTTAAAATATCTGATAACATTGAATGAAATATGGATGTACGATAATTAGTACACCATTTCATTAAAAAATATATACTAATTAAGAATAAGAGTAGAAGAGATATTCTAATTTGAACACAAGAATCAGACAATTATTAAAGGTAACAGAGAAAAGCTACAGGTTATTGTCACTCTTGGCCTTAAACCAAAGTTCACAATTAAAATAAAGCGAACACTGCAAACATTTCTATCACTTGAAAACCGTACTAATTGTTGCTACTAAGAGTTTGATATCCGTCTTCAGTTTTGGACTCCTTATTGACATATATATATTACTTTGTCAACACTTTGATCCGATCTCTTTCATCTAACATAATACATGCACATGCACAAAATGTGAATTCTTATTCTTTTAGCCATTTAATAAACTTATTAAGGTTCTGATACGATTCTCCTCCTTCTGCTATGCTATTCATGATTTTCTCTTTCAATTCCAGGGACCTAGATTTTATCGTTTCATCATTGAATAGTTGATCCACTTTCACTTTTAACTGCTTGCGTGAAACCAGTCCATTTTTATCTTTGTCAAATCCAAGTCCAACCTTCAATTCATCACAAACATGTGTTTTGTTATATAGTTGATCTCCAAAATATGGCCAACACAAAAAAGGAACCCCATTGGATAAACCTTCCAGAATAGAATTCCAACCACAATGGGTCACAAAACATGCTATGGCAGGGTGGTTTAGCACCTTTTGTTGAGGAGCCCAACTCACAATCTTACCTTTACTCCCTAAGAATTCTTTAGGGTATACCATTTTATTGTCTTCACGCAAAACCAGAAGAAAAGGTCGATTGATGAGGTCCAATCCAAGAGCCAATTCATTGAATTGTTTTTGGTCAAGAACAGTGGAAGTACCAAAAGCTACATACAAGACAGAACCATGAGGTTGCTGATCGAGCCAACTCATACAAGAGAGATCTTCTTCCCAAAATTGTCCCATTGATTTTGTTGTTGCACTTGTATTATCCTTACTTTTCAACAGTGGGCCAATTGGAAGCACCTTTGGAACAAAAGATAATGTGCCAGGTTCAAGTTCGTGTGTAGTGTTGAAAAGCCACCATTCTGTCAAATGTAAACTTTGTGTACATTGAAAGCAATAATTAATTACTTTCCTCCCCTTTATTGGGTCACCTATATTCAACCAAAAGAAGTCTCTTGTGTCCATCTCAGGCATACTTGGTGATATCCGAATTCTCTTTTTCGTTGTTGATGTTAGTTCTGCAATAAAAAAAAAAACAAAAGAAAATAGATAGGAATATACCACAGATTATCAGAAAAATAATGTTCCTGATTTTCATGTTCATTATACCTTTCATTAACTACTCATCTCTCATTGTAAGAGCACAACCAAACAATCTGAATATAGTATATATATATAGTAAAGTGTATGATCGATTATTCTTACCAAAATCAGAATTTATGATCCCATTTTGAATAAGCAGGGGGATATTGTACAAGAGGGTGAAAATAGTTGCTGATGCAGGACAAAACACAGCTCCTTTGATACCCAACTTACATCCAACATCCAAGGCCCAAGCCATGTTCAAATCTGCAACAATGAATCTGATTATGTTCTCACCTTTCAAATGAATATCCTCTATGAGCTTCTCAAGGGCCTGTGGCATGTTCCTTAGAAAACCTTCACATTTCTTTCCCTGATCGTTTCTTTCCTCATCAGATCCCAAACCATCAGGAATTGAAACCAACTTCAGCAGTGATCCATCACCAAGGCTATGTTGTTGCTCCCCCATGGAACTCACCACTCTCTTGTGGTTGAAGTCTGTGTTCACAAAAATTACTTTGCATCCATTCTCAACCAACTTTTCTGAGAGGATCATCAAGGGATTCACATGTCCTTGTTCAGGAAATGGTAAAACTAGCACTGTTGGAATGCTCATCATGTATTTGGGTTTCTAATGATTCAGAGTCTCTAATGTTTAATCAGCTTATATATAGTTTGAAATCTCTTAAATTTTAGTCAAAGAAACAAATGTTAATGGTTATAACATTAAAATGCTATTTTCTTTAAAGTTATTGCCTCCAAAATTAAATTTTTTTTATTAAGAATCATGATTGATGAATCTGGTCTGGTGGGGGTTAATTGAGAATCCAAATGGACGGTAGATGATGTTTACTTTTTATTATGCGTACCATATGTTAGTAAGGATATGTGAGAACTTACAACAATTCTGCTACATTTTTATTCAGCCAATTAAATTACACTCATTAAATTACACTTTCTTATATTGGTGGATGATATTTAGATTATGTTTAGTACCAATAGATATAACAATCTTGTACAATTCTTAATCTATAAATCTATATTGTTGATTTTCTATTAATTCATTAAAATGTTAAATCTGTAAAATTCATTTATATTGTCTTCTAATGAAAGTTATAAATTGATTAACTTTATAATTAATAACTGTATTAATTAAGATTCATATATTAATCATAATATCTGTGATACTAAACACTAAAATATTTCCATATTAAGTTACCATACCATAGAGATGTACATTATGTAAATAAGAAATAATTAACTTTTTAATTTCAATATTTTTTTTTTGCATTTTAATTTTAGTTTCTGTTAAATTCTTTTTAAAATTTTGTTTTTTGAAAATAGTCTTTTGTATTAAAAAAAAAATTATTAAACAATAACCTAACTAACTAACAAATTTGAGAAACTGTGTTTTAAAACATAGAGAGGTTGTTAGCCAGAAAAAAGAGACATTTTTAATAAATAAAAGTACTCATGTTTCTTATTCGATATAGTTAATCTAACACTTATTTGTTTCAATAAATATGATGGAATGTGCATGAATTGGATATTTAAATTTTCTATTTTAAAGCACATTTCGCACATAAGTATAGTATGTGCTACAGGTGTGTGGTAGAATTTCTGTTATATTTTTTTTATTCTCTTCTGGTACACCTCTTACATTTATGAGAATATCCACATTATTAGAAAGTAACAAATTTAATTATTTTATGAGTAAAATACAATAGTTCATGAAACTACTAAATAAAGTAAGGATAAATTTGATATTTAATAAAATATAATATTTACTCAATTTATCTAATTTAACTAAGGTGTCTTTATTATTTTAAATATATATAATATTTTAAGTTGTATTTCTCTGTAATTTGAAACATAAGTAAATTTAAAAACATTTTATAACTTTATGTACTCATCATAATTTAAATTTTGGAATTTTGAAAATCAAGATAAATATTCAAATCCCTAACCAATTTAATAAGATTAGATGTAAAATCTAAAAAAAATAGAAACCAAGTGAATTTAAATGAATTGAATATAAATTAGATACAAATTAAATATAGATAGATTTTGCATATCCCAATTTTTTTCACACCTATATACTCCTTTAATTATCACATCATCTAATAGTATTCTATATATAAGACAGACTATTCTCAAAAAATAAAGTTTTAAAAGATTAAAAATATATAACAAATCAAAACACAAAAAAATATTGAAAAATATAAACTTAATTAAACTCGTAAATCATATAAGTCCATTACTTACTGGTATTTTAGTAAATTTTGTTCAATCATTTACATAATTTGATGTAGATGGAAAGATATAACGTGGAGTATCAGGTTTGAAATTTCCGTGATCTCGAAAAACTTAGCTAAAAGTGACAGCAAAAATGAGAAAGATTAAGACAAATAGGTGGCGGTTTACAACCTTTGTAGATGAAGCAAAAGATAAATTTGCTAGCTCTACATGTTTGACATCTATTACCATATAATAAAAGAGAATAGATATTTGGACAAGTGTACCTATCTGTGAGATTTGTTTTTTAAGTCCATAAAAGTTTATGATTTTTTTATCAAGTGGAGCTAAATAAAATAGGATAAGAAACTCAAAATAAATAAATAAATAAATAAAATAAAAAAAGAGAAGTTGGTTGAGTGAGTGAGTGAGTTTGGTAGCCAAATATCAACTAAAACTTTCACCAACTTAAAAGGCGATGAAGAGTAGTTCTCAGAGACAAAAACTAAAAGGTTGTGGAAAATATTATAATTGTAATTTGATAGGAAAAGGATAAGTGAAGAAAAAGGTAAGACCGTAAAAGTGTAGATTATTAAGTTATTTTTATAATTAAAATATTTAATCATAAATCATATGATCTCAATTATTTTTAATTATAATTAATTTTATCAATCATAGTCCAACCATGTACTTAGAGTTTGGTTTGTGGAGGTGGCTTTATAAACTAGTGGCAATGCTTTAGTCAACTGTGGGTCATCACTCATGACTTAGAGCATTTCTGCCAAACGATCAGAAAATTTTTTATCTTAAAATATTTTTTTATATACCCGTAATGGGTATTCTTATATATTAAACAGAAGAAAAAGATACTAAATTTTTTTTATTTTTTAATATTTGACTGATCTTGTTTCTTATTGTTAAAAAAAAACTCTACTAAAATAATCTTTTTTTTTTAATAATTGATCTTTGGTGGGAAATTAACATAGTATTAACGAGTATAAGAATTTGGATTTCATTTTTTACTATCCGACAATATTCTATTAATTTCCCACTAAAAATCTCCAAAAAAAATCAACTTTCAAGAATCGCCTAAGGGATTTGGTGGCTCTGCTTGCATGTGCTTATGTGGTCAAGGTCCATCCCATAGGATTCACGGCTAAAAAGAGTTCAAATTCCTTTCAAAAATTATTTATGTACAAAAATCTCTATATTATTTTTATAAATATATTAAAATTATTATTTTCTCTTCTTTTCATACTAAAATATTACGTGTGATTTTACGATCTATTCGTCGTTAATTTTATTTTTTTTCACTCCACATCCGTAAATCTATATAGAATTTCTCAATTCACGTTAACATATCAACAATAAAAAAATTATATATTCTATACAAGTATATCTTTATATTTTTCAATATTTAATATAGATAATTAAAATAAAAATTAATTATCAATATTGAAAATAATTTTTATTATTCACAAATATTTATCTCATCTTATAATATACCAAGTAAAATTATTTATTGCGACCAAATATCAATGTTTTAATTTTAATTAAAATATTGATTCATAAGTCAATAGATCATACTGTGATGTTTTTTGAAATTTTGAATAATATAAAAAACTTAAATGACTATTAAATATATATTTTGGTTGTTTTTATATGTTTTTAATTGAGATATAGTCATTAATTTTAGAGTTTAATTGGTATACACGTTTAGTGCGATTTCTATATATCAATTAAACTCTCAATTTCATTTTTAAAGATTTAATTTTTAAATCAATTTTATTCTTATAATTAACATTAATTCAATTTGGAGACTAAATGACCTGCCATTAACATTTAAGTAGAAAAAGGTGTGATGAGTTTTAAATCAAAAGTCAAATTAAAAATATAAAAAATAATTCAGAATATAGACACCATTAATGACAAAATCAAAATTTTAATAAAAATTATTATAACAAAGATTTTATAATTTAAAATTCTTGTGTGAAAAGAAATTTAAATATAAATTGATAACTTAACCATTTAAAAAATTATAAAAAAAAAAAAGCGTCAAACCATCATTAGTGAAGTTTATGTATATCTAGAAAGAAAATATACATAGTAAATATATTTTCATGATAATTAAGATTGCAATAATTTATGTTATAAAATTAAAAATAGAATCAAATTTTAAATTTTCTATAGATATCTTATTTTCACCATTTTTATTTTTTTCAAAGGAAAAAAGCTCATTTTCGAATGATTTAAAGATAAAAAATTATGTGTCAGGTGGAGTTGGAGGCATCCGCTATTTGCATGGGAGGAGAACAATTGGTAGACTTAATGATCAGTTTAGAGGCTTTCTAAAGAGAAGGAATATGGGCAGGGTTGGCTAGCAGATGGCTCTCGAGTGTATTTAGTAATATCAACGAATAGAGGTGTATTCAAGAAAATGGGTGGGTTCTGTTACTCATATCAATTCCAACTCAAGACACTGGGGAATTTAGTATGATCTAGCTCAAAGGCATATCACCTAAGGTTTAATGTTTGGCTTGACAATTGAATGCAAATCAGTTGACAACTCATGACAATCTTTGTCAGAGAGGTGTTTTATCAGAGTATCTTGCTGGGTACACAATATGTGGAGGATCGAAGGAGACTACCCTACATTTGTTTCTAAATTGCATGTTGGTAGCTCGAGTGTGGATCAAGTTATGTGTCTAATGGAAAATATTTGTTGTACTATATAATGAATTATACTTGTTTAGATGTCAATTCATGGAGTTAGTGAATGGTAACAAAATTAAAAGAAAAACATGAACTTTTGTGTAGTTTGCAGGTTTATGGCATCTTTAAAAGATAAGAAATGCTATAATTTTCAAAGGTAAACTAGTGAAAAATGATGATATCATTTACGCAGTCCAATTAAGTGCCTGAAAATGGTATAAAATATAATCCCATTCAAATAATCATAAAGATATTTTATAAGATATGATTATCACCATATCTTAAATTGTCAGATAATGATAAAATATAATTGATTAATACCAATTCACTATTATTTTCAACATTCTCCCACTTGGATGGTATTAATCAATAATACAAAGATAAATCATTAAGCTAGAATGACAATTATAGACAAATCTTATATTAGACAATGAGAAATTTGAGCTACAAAATAATATCCGATACGGATATATATCATAAATATTTCTCATAAAGTATATAGAATAATGTAGTTCAATAATATGATACTACATGATCTCAAACATCCAAAAATGCTAAGAGATATGTTACTAAAATGATATTAC
Organism: Psophocarpus tetragonolobus; assembly: GCA_037954015.1. Taxonomy (NCBI): domain Eukaryota; kingdom Viridiplantae; phylum Streptophyta; class Magnoliopsida; order Fabales; family Fabaceae; genus Psophocarpus; species Psophocarpus tetragonolobus. The sequence goes on along the minus strand of CM075696.1, from coordinate 27,282,304 downwards.
TTCACACATATCTCATAAGAAAGTTTTCAGACTCCTACTGATCTAAGACATCAAAACTTAACCAAACCATATGAGTTATAAAAATCCAAAATTAAGTATTTGATCAGTGAATAAAAAAATGTTTAATTAATATAATTTTTTTTTTACTTGAGTCCGAAAAATTATATAGGTGAGAAAGCATAATTTACATGCATCTAATTATTCATCATAGCCCAATAACATATGTAATTACATATAGGCTACATAAATGCTCTATAATATTTGACATTTAACTAATCCGAGTTTCAAAAATGAGTGACTATGTAAGAATATAAAGATAAGTAGGAAATCCATAAATTCCCTACTAAAACCACATAGACACCTAGTTTATATAAAATGATACTCAGATTATTGTGGTTACAAAATGTCAATTGAGCAAACACTTAGATAATTGGTCAAAACAAAAAAAAATCATAAGTACTTCAATAGTGCAAAATTGTACTCAATAGGAGTACTATCATAATAAGCACTTTTTTTACAAAGTAGAAAATCATACTCGATAGGAGCATTGCATCTACAATATACTTATAGAATTTTGACCAAACAAAATGTGAAATTTTGGGTAAAGAAATGCACAATACTTAATTGCATACCAAAATAATTAATGTGCAATGCCCAACAAAATGCTCTTAACATCCATTAAAGATGTCTATTAAGATACAATGAATTATGTATCTCAATTAAAATAGGACAAAAATAAATAGTCAAGTCCTATAAAGTATGTCATATCATAATTAAATGTGCACAAGAATATATGACAATACAGATAGATAAGTCTCGAGACATGATACAAAATTATATACTTCTAAAATTTTGATCAATTAAAATATGAAAATTGGGTAAAAGAGATGTACAATGCATAATTGTATGCCAAAAGGATTAATGTGCAGTACCCAACAGAATGATCTTATCATCAGTTAAAGATGTCTACAAAGATACAATGGATTTTATGTATCTCAATAAAAATAGCACAAAAATAAATAGAGAAACCCTATAGAATATGTCATATCATAATTAAATGTGCACACAATTATATGACAATAAAAAATATATAAGTTTCGAGAGATAATACAATATTATATATACTCTCACTAATCCTCAATATACCAAAAAAATATTAGGATTATAATTAGGGTACCTAGTATTAAAAGTTCTAGTGATAGTGGGATGATGACTTTATAAGATAATAATAAAAGTGAATTAAAATTCACTATTATTCTACTTAAGGAATTAGAAAGTAGTAGAATAACGAATGATTAATGAGAGAAGTGGTTAAAATAACAAGAATATGAAACCTACAAATTCATCCATAAGAATAAATAATTCTCACAAATGGTTTCATAATTAACCACATATTAATCAATCTTTACAAAAATATTGACCCCTATGAGGATCTTGAAAAAATAATTACATGAGTGAGAAAATAGATCACTTGATAATTTTACGTAGAATATGAGATCATAAGCAAGTTCTCAAGTAATCATAAACAAAAATCAAGTGTTACAATAAACAATATTTACACACACTTGAGAATACAACATGATTACATGCAGCAGAAGAATGAGACATATTCTTGCATATATTAAGGATATAATAATAAATAGTCTCTAACTCTCATCACAATTTATAATGGACATAGGTTTATTTATATATCCCAAAATAAAGCCTCTAGCTTTTACAAGAATACCATTAACAATATTATAAAATATGGTATGGAGAAATTAATCTCTTAAAACTTGGGATTCCTATATTGTCCTTACAAGAATTTCATACTAATATTGCAAATCAGAGTTTGTTATACAAGAAAATATTTTACAAGAGACCAATATAAAATCCTTAATATAGATCCCAACAATGTGATCACAAATAATGTGATAAGAAAAAATAATTTTATCAAGAACATTTGTTTTTTCACATGTATGATTAATTGGACATTTAAGGTAAAAATCTTATATCACGACAATTTATTTTATAAGATATTAATTAAAATTCTAATATACAAAATCCTTCCACTTGATAAAGAAAAAAATAAGTTGACATAACAAAAAAATACCCAGAGGACTAAATAAAATTCAACTATTTCTTTATCAATATATATATATATATAGAAAATTTGCACCACAAAAAATGCAACATTTTTTTTTGTTTTGAAGGAAAAAATGTCCAATTAAAGGTTATAAGTCAATATGGAACAAAAGGAAATGAGAGTGTAAATTTTGGTTCCATATAAATATAAATAAACATGATCAAATGAGAGAAATAAACTGAACATTACAAAAATAGGGAAACATTATGTAATTCTAAAAGTTCAGTTAAAAGAGAATCCCTAAAGAAATTACAATGTACTATAACTTATATCAATAAAATCCTAATACCGATAGGGTATTAAAAAATCATTAACATAAGCCAAGAAAAATACATTGTATAACAATACACCGATAGAGTATAATTATCATCAATGCAATAAAAAAATAATTATATCACAAAATTCACATAAATGCATCCAAAATAGTGAAATTATAATTATGTAAATGAAAAAAGAAATTATGCATATTGTCCAATAAATTTGCATAATTTTAATCATATATATTATATGACCAACATACAAAATTCACATTATTATACCCATGATAGACAAGTAATAATAATGCAAATTAATAAAGAAAATTATGCTCATAAGAGAAGGACAATTAAGATTGTGCATAATTAATAAAATAACCTAAAATAAATTTATAAATGATAATTCAATATTAAAGAGAGTACAGTATAATTGGAGAATACAAATACTATAAAGAATTATCACAATGAAGATAGGTCAAAAATTCAAGATTATAACAGTACAAAAAAATTTAATTTAATCTTGAATTAATTAATTTTTTTTATACTAAAAAATACCAATAATATAAAAATATTAAATAAATATGGTATTTTTGAAAAAATAAGAATATAAAAAATTAGCAACCATATTCAATGTTTTTGAGAATGAATTTAACACACGAATCATCATACATGATCGTATCAAAACGATAAAGTTCTCCCTTGACCAAATCACAAAGATATGGGTATAAAAATGAGTCCATGCAACCCCATTAATACTTTTCAAAGTAAAAGTTAACACAGATATATTATGTTGCCCACACAAATGACTCATATTGGTCAAACATAAAAAAAGGAAAACCATTAAGTAATTTTAAAAACAATCTACCCCATAATTATTTAAAAGAAAACTAGGTTTTAAAGGAGTAACACTTAAAAAGAAGTTTCAATATATAATTTACTCATGTAAGAGTAAGGGAATGAAACTTTAACATGTTATTTTAACAATAACAAGTAGCGTAAACCCTCATTTTTTTTTTTTGAAAAAACTAATAGTGAACTATATTATAAAATTTCACTAATAACACAAAAAATCTTCAATTCAAATTTAATTTTCTAATAGAAAACAACCATAATTCTCTAATAGAAAACAACCATAATATGTATCTAATTTGGCTCTGATACCAATTGATGGAAATAAAAGGAAACCTTAAATCAATAGATACAAGATTATAGTATGTATAGAGAATTAAATATAAAAAGGTAGAGGAAAGAGAATCTGTGTACCTCAGATATATTGAATTGAAGTTCTTGATCTTCAAAAACAAAAACCCTATGAATGATTATTGTAGAGATATGAGTTCAATAAGAACTTTTGAGCGTTTTACTACCTACTTTCTAGGGGATTATTCTAGAGAATGTGTATTGTTGTTTGTAATTTGCTTAATGGGATGACAAATTTATAATCCCTAGGGTAGACAGAGACCCCTCAAATGAGCTTTTTATGATTGACTCAACCCATCACAGAGTCAATCTTACTATAATCTCATTCAAATAATCATAAAGATATTATAAGATATGATTATCACCATATCTTAAATTGTCATATAATGATAAAATATAATTGATTAATAACAATCCACTATTATTTTCAACACTACCTTCCTTGGTCTTGAATTTGATAAGTGATCAACGAAATAAGTTATGCGTGAACGTAAGCTTCACAACACAATAATGCTCAAAATTTATATTTTTTGGGGGTTTTAATCTCTGAATCATCATTTTGGACTTTAGAGTTTTAGTTCTAAATTCATCATTGTGGATTTTACAGCTTTGAAATATAACTTTCTCAAATGTATTTGAAAGATGTAAAATCCAAAATAATGAGTGTATGAATAAAAACGCATAAAAGTTACTGGCTTTGAGAGATAAAACTGCTAGAGATCCAAATTTATAAATATTAAACAATCATACAAATACAAGGAATATGTTATCTTCTAGATGTGGTGAAAAAAAAAAAAAGAGAAGTGAGATATAGTATATTACAAAAAAAAGATAATAATTGTTTGTGTAACAAGGTCACATATTACAAATAGTCATTATTAATTAATAATAATAATAATTTATAATTTACAATATACATATATATTAATATGTCTAGTAACTTTATATATTTTTTAAATCTATCTAATAATTTAAAAAAAAAACATATTCACGTAAAAGAATTTTATCCTAATATTTAATAATAACTTTTTACGTATATAATATTTAAATTATTAATTAATTAATTTAACAAATTTACCTTAATATTTAAACTATTGATTAATTAATTTAATAAATTTACCTTATATAACTATGAAAAAGCTATTAGACATTTAGTTAAAAAATATATATATATATATATATATATATATATATATGATAAAATTTATAATTAATAGAATGAAAATAATAAAATAAAATAAAATATATTAATAAAATGTATAAATTAAAAAAATATATGTTTCTCATTAAACTCATTAAAACTAAGTAAACTCACTAAAAAAATTTCAACTTATACAAAAATATGAGCCGTGTGAATTAGATCAATGACACGAAAACATCTTGCTGAACATGATGTGTCTCTATCTTACCCATATGGAATGATAACTCTGTTTCTTCAATAAAAAAATGATAATAAAACTAATAAAAAGTAGAAAAGTTATCCTTAGTAGGAAGTTAAGGATATAAATTAAAGAGGGGCCAGACAGAAACCTAAAGGAAAAATGAAGACTCCAACTGTGCTAGTGATACCATATCCAGCTCAAGGGCATGTGAATCCCTTGATGATCTTCTCACAAAAGTTGGTTGAGAATGGATGCAAAGTGATTTTTGTGAACACAGACTTTGACCACAAGAGAGTGGTGAGTTCCATGGTGAGGGAAGAAGATACCCTTGATGATCCAAACTCAATGCTCAAGTTGGTTTCAATCCCTGATGGTTTGGGAGCTGATGATGATAGAAACGATTTGAGCAAGCTTTGTGATGCTCTCCTCAACACCATGCCTCTTATGCTGGAGAAGCTCATACAAGATTTTCATTTGGAAGCTGAGAATAGAATAAGCTTTATTGTTGCGGATTTGTGCATGGGATGGGCTTTGGATGTTGGGACCAAACTGGGAATCAAAGGAGCAGTGTTGTGTACTGCATCAGCTGCTTTTTTTGCCTTGATGTACAACATCCCTAAGCTTATTCATGATGGGATCATAAATTCTGATTTGGGTAAGAATGTTCATCCCTTTACTTCTTCTTTTCTTTTTCAAGAGGATACCATTGTTTACTGTTATTTTGAGATGAAGAGAGTGTCATACACACCTTTTGATAAAAAAAAAAAACAGGGTAAAATCTCAGCATGTTGTTAGACACTTGTAATATATTTTGATAAAAAGAAAAAGATATATAGAGATATAAAATGGTGGAGTGTTACAATATAATAATTGCTCATCCAGAAATTAATTTGTTGTTTGTTTGAGTTAATGTACTCCAACAACTCCACTGATTAAGGAAGCCCTTAATGGGTCTCGTTAGTTGTTACTCTTCATAAAGGGAATTGTATTTAAATTATATATATTATCGGTATGTGATCTTGTTAATTTAAAAAATTGAGTAAGTATGTAGTGAGAGTATAAAAGTTTTGATATTGTCAACTATTAAATATCTTTTACATGATTTTTAGATAATTATTACTAAATTCGATATTTTATCATGCATACATAGGAATTTATTATTATATGTTAATATAATTTTTATATATTTGTAATCTATATATACTATTTTTCCTTATCATAATGTTATAATACCACGGATTCTTATTAGAAGTCTTAGAAAAATAGTATAGTAAAACCAAAACAGCATACATGCATAATAGTATAGGCAATAAGGTATATATATAAACACATGCATACAAGTTAATTCATTAAAGGTATGATATAAATTGTTAACAATTTTTTGTGTGTAAAACAAGTTAATTGAATGATTGTGCAACTTATTCCATTAGATTAAACAAACTCATTATAGATTATTAATTGATGAATTTTATGTACATATTTAAAGATAATTATACACTTTCTGTTAGTTGTATCAAGAATATTATATAACTTTTAAAGTATTAATTAATAATCTATTATTTATATGATTTTTAAAATATTAATTAATAAAATTAGCAAACAATAATTGTGATGAAATGATAATGTAATTCTTTTCCTCTGCTGGTCCTTTTTCTCCTGTATCAATTATTTATAATAGAATTGTTTAATTTCAGTTTTACTTAAAAGATAAGTTAAATAACTCCAATAATTAAAGGAATGACACAATAACTAATTTAAAGGAAGATATGTAAAACTCTAGCTATTGATTATATTTTAGTACACATTGTGAAAAAAAAAAAAAAAACTATGCACACAAGGAATTCTCGTACCAATAATACACAGGTGGAGAGAAACAAAAATAAATAAAAGAAGTGTGAATTTTAATATGTAATATGATACACATACAATCATTATTCATACAGAAGAAGCTTTGAGTCAAAGATGAAATTTTATTGGCATTAACACCTATGAGAGAAACATAATAAATACAACTATAAATTTGTTGTATATTAGTATTTATTTTGTTTTGCTTTTCATTGCAGAATTAACATTAACCACTAAAAAGACAATTAGGATAACACCAAATATGCCTGAGATGGATCCAAGAGACTTTTTCTGGTTGAATATGGGTGACACTATAAATGGTAAGATAGTACTAAATTATTTGATGCAGTGTACACAAAGATTAAATTTGACAGATTGGTGGCTTTGCACCACCGCATATGAACTTGAATCTGGGGCATTTTCCTCTATACCAAAACTTCTTCCAATTGGTCCATTGTTAAGAAGTTATGATGATACAATTGCAACTACAAAATCAATAGGACACTATTGGAAAGAAGATCTTTCTTGCATGAGTTGGCTCGATCAACAACCTCAACATTCTGTCGTTTATGTTGCATTTGGTAGTCACACTTTTTTTGACCAAAACCAGTTCAATGAATTAGCTCTTGGACTTGACCTCATTAATAGGCCTTTTCTTTGGGTTGTGCGTGAAGACAATAAAATGGTATACCCTAATGAGTTCTTAGGGAGTAAAGGAAAGATTGTGAATTGGGCTCCTCAACAAAATGTGCTAAGCCACCATGCCATAGCATGTTTTGTTACTCACTGTGGTTGGAATTCTACCATGGAAGGTTTGTCTAGTGGGGTGCCTTTCTTGTGCTGGCCATATTTTGGAGATCAAATTTATAACAAAATATGTATTTGTGATGAGTTGAAGGTTGGATTAGGATTTGAGAAAGATAAAAATGGACTTGTGTCACGCATGGAGTTAAAAAAGAAAGTGAACCAACTCCTTAATGACGAGAACATAAAATCAAAGTCTCTAGATTTGAAGGAGACAGTCATGAACAACATAGCTAAAGGAGGTCGATCCTCAGAGAACCTTAATAGATTTCTTAAGTGGCTTCAAGATTAAGGTTAGACATTTTATATTCGGTTGTTAGCTTTAAAGAATTGGACCAAAGTGTACGAAATCATTTATGAACAAGCATTCAAAAGTAATGATAACCATCAAAGCAAAATATATATCAAGTTTAATGTTTATGAAAATTTTTTTTATATTTAAAGGGTTTAATTAGTATATACGAAAAGTGTAAAAGAGTTTTATAGTGATGTTAAATCATAATCTTTTTTATTTATAAGATTTCTAAAGTATAATTTAGTAAAGTCAATAAACTTATCATAAATAAAGAGTGGTGGAATTTGAAATTTATGTAGTCACAAGTGAACTTTTTCGCTAAAGAAAGAAAAAAGAAATTTGAAGGTTTTGGTATGCATTTGTTGGATGACAATTGTATGCTCGAAGGAAAAAAATATTCTTAAAAATCCTATTTATCTTGTATGCACATGCCCAAATATAGATAGTAATTAAATAACATATTTCTCTCGAAATAGTGTATTAATAATTTCTCTTTGTTTCCATTAATTTCAAAATAAATTAGATATTAATATATCTTTCAAATAAAGCATTATTTTAAAATTCATAAATATTCAAATTTAATTTATTTATGACTATAATTAATAAAGTCGATCCTTTATATATATTTTATGTTTTCCATATATGAAATTCATTTTTCATCATAAAAGAAGAGAGAAAGAGTGAATGAAACCTTCCGATGCAACATAATTTAATTTTTACCCTAGATCAGAATGTTTATGTTTTTTTCTTTGTTAAGACATAGGATTTAAGATAGTTCATACTTTCTCCGAACTCATAGATAAGTAAAAATATATTAGATTCACACATTAAAAAAATTAATCATGATAATTTAATTTCACATATATAAAGTAAATAATAAATTATTTCTAAACTATTCTTCATTGAAACTTGATATTATAAATAAAAAGAGACATATATAATTGCAATTAAATGAAAGTATTATAGGAATACTAGCATTAAATATAACAAAATTAGTTGACTTTTCATATATTAAAAAGTTTACAACAAAAGACATTATGAAAGCTTTTATCTGGAAATAAAAGTTGAAGATGATAAGGAAAAGTTGAAAGAGTAGAATAAAGAAATTTTTGAAGATATAGACAAGCAACTCCAAAAAGAAAGAGAAGGATTGCATGTGCTTGACATGAAGGAAGAAGAAGGGGATTAGATGAGATAAATAAACACACAACAACCATGGAACATAAGATAACAAAACTTCACCTTTTTCAATTTCTTGTAACAAGCAACAAAATCGTTTACTTTTTGGGAAGTACTTTAATATGCATAGAAAATCAAGTAAAAAAATGCTATCATTTAAAAAAACCTCAAAATTAACAAACAAAAAAGTTCCTATTTTCATATAATTATCACACTCCTTTACGTACATACCCATATTTGGAATGTATCCCTTCTACAAACCATGATATTGCACATCATAAAATGGGTGTGTGCGTGCCTATGTGTGTTCATGTGTGTATTTGTGTGTACATGTGTTTGTATGTGTATCTGCATTCGTGTCTATCTGTTTGTGTTTAACTCTCTATCTATGTATGTTTATCTATGTGTGTATATGTCTTTATGTTTTTGTGTCTATGTGTGTGTTTATGTTTATTTATATGTCTGTGTGTTTGTATGTCTATGTCTATGTCTATGTTTATATGTCTTTGTGTATGTGTTTGTGTGCGTGTGTGATTATATTTTTGTCTGTATCAATTTTTGTATCTATGTGCATTTGTGTTCATATGTATCTGTGTGTCTTTATGTTTTTGTGTGTGTGATTTGGTTTAGGGTCTTATATTTAACTTAAAACATTTATTTTACTTTGTTTTTGAATAATTATACATTTTAATTAAAATAATACCAAAGTGTGTGTGTGTCTATGTGGTGTATGTCTATGTTTGTGTTTATGTGTGATTTTTTAATGCTCTTGTATTTAATTTAAAATATTTAGGTGACATTTATTTTGTACATTTTTTGTTTTTATTTTTAGAAAAAAAATTATAGTGAAAATATGTTTGGTTACTATTTAGAAAATATTTCTGCTAAAAATATTTTCAAAAAACAACTGAAAACCAAAAAAAAAAGTTTTCAATGTTCAAAAGTTAACAATATATGAAAACTTAATAACAATATTATAATTATATAAAAAAAATTATATATAATTTTTTTTAAACTATATATATAAATAATTTATAATATTTTATCTAAAAATTGATTAATTTAACAATATTATTTTTTAAAAATAAAAAATATCAAGTAAAAATAACATATTTTATGAATGTTAAAAACTTGAAATAAAAATAATTTTCAAAAATAAAAAATAAAAAACATATTTTCAAACCAAACATTCTATTTGTTTCTAAATCTCTATCTTTGTGTGATTTTATAAGACTCTTATTTTTAAGCTAAAATATTTATTCTACTTTATTCCTAAATAATTATACATTTAATAAAAATAATAATGAAAGCTTATGAATATGTAACTATATTCTCATTACAAATTTGAAAAAAGAATGCAAATTTAATTTTAAAGTAGTTTTAAGAGTGTAGTGGGATTTAATTTCCAGTTTTCCATGTGACACCAAAATAACTTGATTTTCACAAATCATTTTATATTAAAAATTAGCTTTCAAAGTTTTTTCAATTTAATAAATTTTTGTGGTAAAAGCTAAAATTATTAATTATAAAAGTCCATTTTCTTCTTCTTTTTCTTTTTTTTTTTACCATGTCCCACTACTTAATCCCTACTATGTTGGCAGGGATATATGGTCTGAAAAATCACTTGCCAACAACTACAATACGATTATATGTTTATATATCTTGTATACAATCCCAGATAATTTTCTTTTAACAAAGTCAAAGATAATTTTATTACTTCAATTTTGGTCCAACTTTATATAATTTACTACAATGCAATGCACAGAATTGTGATACTTATGGACTACAATACGATTATATATTTTTTTTCCAAACAAAAAAATAAAGTTGAAAGTTTTGACATAAATCCTACCTTATTTGTGAGTGTATAAGCAAATGTTGGAGAATCAATTCTATGCATTATCCAGGATTGTTTGAATTTGTCTTAAGTTAATTTATTGATAGCCTCATCTTTTTGTACCCGTTATGAAATATATTCCATCTATTCATTAAAAAAAAAAAATCTTCTCACTAAAATACATTGTTGAATATTTTCTTTTACCTAGATTAATTTTTATTTTCTTTTATACATAAATATGTATATGCTCATGTATTAAAATAAAAAGTTATATATAAACAAATACACATACGGATTATAACATACATCTAGATATATACATATATATATATATACATACATATATATATATATATATATACATATATATATATATATACATATATATATATAAAAGCAAGCAGAAAATGTATGCATAATTAATTATAAGAATGAAAGATTTACCTAAATCATATTAATATCAATTATTATGGTAAAATTATATTATTTTTATACTAATTTTAATTTTAATATATTTTTATATAATTGTCTTTTTTCTAACTTAAATTATTTAATAATGTTTAATTTACAAACATAAAAAGAATGAAAAATATAATAAATAGAATTTAGAATTAACTTACTATATGAAATTTATAAACAATAAAGATGAAATTTACTTTGAATGTATGAAAGGAAAAAAAAACAAATTACATTACACATAATACAATATCCAAACAAAAAATCTTTAAAAACCATATTTGCCCCACGTAGATCATATCAAAATCTAGTTTAATAATTTAAATTAATCTATTTCTCATCTCATATCAATAATTGCCTTTGTCTCCGTTAATTTTATAATAAATTCTACATTTAAATATCCTTCAAATAAAGCATTCATTTAAAGTTCAAGTTCAAATTGAATATTTTTATATCTAGAATTAATAAGTTCCTTTATATATCTCCCACGAAATCCATTTTCATATTTTAAAGTACATTAATACATTTTTTTATCATAAAGAGAGAAATTGAATGAAACCATCCAATACTGCACAATTTAATTTGCCACAAAAATTAAAAATGTCTTTAAGAGTATTTCATTTTTTCATAGTATGTGTAATTCCTTCATTAATTCACTCTAAGTGCATTTAGATTGGTCTTGAAATATTATTTTAACCACTTGGCCTTTACGGGAAAAAAAAAACACTTGACATTAGTAACATAAAATAATATATTTCTCGCATAGTCTCGTATTAATAATTACTTCCTTTGACTCCATTAATTTTTAAAATATTTTTAATATTTACATATCCTCCAAATATAGCATTCATTTAAATTTAAAGTTCATGAAAGTTGTAACCTTTTATAATTAAAAGGAGGGGTGGTTCCGTCCAAAAATTATTATAAACAATATCCGTGTTTTCTCATATGTTAGCTTCCGCAATTTCTTAATAAGTTACTCGAGTAGATGTTTAAATATATAGTTTTTATCTTACTTTTAGTTTCCACGTATTTTTAAAAGATTTAAACAAACAAGTAAAAATATTACAACGTGTGTCATTTTATTAAAACAGTTGTTTATTTTTAAATAAGTTAAATAAACTCATCGTAGATATATATATTATTTTTTATAGTTGTTGTGACTCAGAGGGTGGAAATGATAAAAAGAAATAAAAGAAAAATATTTTTTTATAACTTAATAATTTTAGTGTTTATCATTATATTTATTAAAGTGATAAATGCTACATTTTTAAAGTAATTTAGACTGATTTTTTAAGATATTGATATTCATTTGAAGAGTTGTCCTTTTTCAATAAGTGTTTTTTTTATAAATACTACACACGGATCAAGAATCTAACCCTCAGCACATCTTTAAGAAGCAAAATCATGCTACATCATGTTTATAAATGTTACAAATTAATTTTTAATATAAGATGTTTTCCGAAAATCAAGTTAGGTATAGGAATATCTTCCTCCAATATTTGAGAAAAAAAAAAGTTTATTATTAATCTTGTCCTTTAATTATTTTAAAAATTTTAAAACTCCAACCAAATTCTTTATTTTTATATATGTCTCAATTATCTTATTTCTGTCCAAATTGTTAAGTTGCAAAATTTCGGCAGGTTAATTAATATTTACAAATACATGCAGTCAAAATTGTCACTATATTTATCAATATCATTTAAAATAAATTAAAAAAAAACAATCCTTTTAGAAAAAAAGGTTCAACATTTCGAATACATTACAAATTTATGACGATTAAAATCTATCAGAAATTTTTTTCTTATTAGAAAATCTGTAAGAAATTATTTTCTCTTCTTTTTAATCTCACTAATTTTAGATCAAAATTCAACAAATGACCGGACAGAAATTAGCAAAACAAATATCACCTAAACTACCCATGACACTACATAAAGCCAAAATTATATGTATGGTGATATATACAATAAAGATTTAAATATTTTTTTGGTTGGACCATTTAGCCATCGTATGTTATATTCATCCACAACGGACAACATATTTGAATCCCAAAATTTTACCAGTAACTAAGTCCTAACACAATTCGACCGTTGCAAATGCAACCCCTTTTTCACAAACGGTCACTTAATCTTCTACCATTTTCATATACTTGTTCCCGCACATTGAACTTGCAGTTCTCATCAAAACATTTTCCTTGTTCTTGGTGGCACTATAATCTCATGGAAAAGGAAAATATGCTCAAAACGCCCCCAAAAGTTCCAACTCTAGCACAAAAAGCTGAACCAACTGAATGCAAAACACCAACACCAGTTCAACATCAAGACCAGATTGATCATAATAACTCAAATGAATTGCGGAAACCTGTTACCCCAGATCGTCTTAGAGTCCCCAAGGCATTCAAATACCCAGAAAGGTATATTCTATGTTTCACATATTACTATCAATGTAGTCTATGTATTGATCATTGAATCACAAATTATTGTGTATAATAAGTTCATTCGTTTTAATAATAACTGTATTAAAAGGTGTACTTCAAGTAAAAATTAGAGTTAATTAATCAACTCCCATAGAAATATACTTCCAAGGGGGTTTGAGAAGGATATTGGTGTAAGTTTCCACACATGGAGTGTTAGTGTAATATTTTTTAACTTAAAAGGGAGGTTAATGCTGGAAAATAAAAAAGAATGAAGTTGGGTGTAATTTGATAAAAATTGAGAGAAATATGTAATTTACTTTAAAAAATAAAATCTCTTATGTGTTGTGCATGTTTGGTTTCTTAATGTTTTTCTTCATTTTCTCAGATATACAAGCCCAACTGATTTGATGATCTCACCAGTAACCAAAGGCCTTCTTGCCAGAACTAAAAGGGGTGGTGCAGTGCTACCACCTGGTAAAAATCAACCAAAGGTATACAATTAAGGCAACAGTAGATTTTTCTGCATTTACTAGCTATGCTGCTTTATCATTTGGATGCCCTGCAATTTTCAATATGGTGTGATATAGCCGTGCTTGTATTTCTCTTTGTCAACTATTGCAGAGTCTAGACATGCCCTTGCAGGATGTGGGTCCATTCCAGAACAAGCTCATGATGCTGATTGATGAGAAGATCAACTCAGCTTGAGGGATTCAAAGAACTTTTGTTCAACATGATAAATCATGTGGAAGTGGTTTAAAGGGAATTTAAACATGATGTAACAAATACATCACAGAGATTGAGAGGAGTTATTTAAGAACTGTGTTCTGTGAAATTATAAGTTAGTGGTGAGGTCTCTGAAGTTTGTGATGCACAATTTTCTTCTCAATTAGCCCCTTTTGTTGTAACCATAATTAGTTTTAAATTGAAGCTCAACATCAAGAATACTTAATATTCAGAATTCAGATTCTATCGATTGAAACTTCGAGAAACTGCCGTGTAAGGGAAGGTTTCCATAGGAGAAAACTTAATTAAACTCTCTTTATTACTAAATTATCTAACTAAATGATAAAATCTTTTTTCTTTTTCAAATATTAAGTATTCTTCAATATCTAATTAAAAACTTTGTCAATAAATTTAGAGAGATTGGTGTAGATTTATAGATTTGATGTCCACAACTCATAATTTCTAATTTATTAAACATTTTTAAATTTTATTCGCTTCCGGTTGTAGAATTAAACCCTAAACACTAAACCTTATTCCCTTCCGGTTGTAGAATTAAAAATTGATTCCTGCTTCATTTCTACACTTTGTAATTATTATCATTATAAGATAGTAAAAGATAAATTTAGGGAATTACCGAAATAAAAATTGATTCCTGCTTCCTTTCTACACTTTGTAATTATTATCATTATAAGATAGTAAAAGATAAATTTAGGGAATTACTGAAATAAATTACGCAGAAGTGTGCCAAAACAGAGTCCTGCTTCCTTTCAAGCTCGAAAATAGAAGTTTACACTTTATAATCATTAATAAGATACTGAAAAGATAAATTTATAAAATTATTCAAATAAAAAATTACGCAGAACTGTGCAAAACAAATAATAATAATTTGTATCCAAAGCACAGATTCTATTCTTCAATTTTTTATTGAATAAATAGGTATAGAATAGACGTATATGGGCAGAATCAAATATCTGCATTCTTCTGCAGAATCAACACCAAGTCGTCTCACACTCTAACCTAATCAATAAAAGAGAATGCAAAATTGGGGCCACAACTATATAAAAATGTACATGGTGGGAAAAAATACAGTTGGAAACTCACTAAATCCACAAAAATGCTAAATTACAAAGGGAATTATTTCTAAGACTATTAATGTTAAAGGATGTGACAGCCCACACACAAGGGGCTAGCATGATGGGGGTTGAAGTTGGTTAAGCCTTCTTACAACCTGTTTCATCGTAGGTCTGGTAGAGAGAGTATCAACAGTACACACAACTGCTAAGTGAAGCACTTCTACCAGATCATCTCCAGGTCCTGCTTCCCATAACCCAGCAGTAAAGAACTCCTTTGCCCTCCCTTGCTTTAGTAACATACATGCCCATGCCACTATGTTGAAACCGTTTCCGTAAGGAGAAAATGAAGGGTCCAATGCCTTCTTGTCTGAGAGCAACTCTAGAAGCACCACGCCATAGCTATACACATCAGCCTTATCGGAAACACGGCAAGTCATGGCATATTCAGGAGCAACATATCCAAATGTTCCGGCTACACCAGTGGTAGCATGTGTCTCTGAAGTTCCCAGAAGTCTAGCCAATCCAAAGTCAGATAGATAAGCATTGAAATCATCATCTAACAAGATGTTGCTGGGCTTGACATCACGGTGAAGAACACGGGGCACACACTGATCATGCAGATACGCGAGTGCAAGGGCTATATCCAATGCAATCTTGTGAAGAATTTTCCAATCCACAGCCCTTGTGGACCTCTCCTGGATAAACTTTTCCAGATTACCACCTGGCAAATAATTGTATATGAGAAACATCTCAGTCTCACAAGCATGATAACCAATCAGAGTGACAAGATTTGGATGATGAAGCCTCCCAAGGGTCCTGATCTCAGCATGGAATTGTTGAACCCCATGGAAACGTCCAACTGCAAGTCGTTTGACTGCCACCATGAATCCTGGAGATATCTCTGCCTTGTATGTTGCACCGAAACCTCCATTTCCAATACAGTTGCTAGCGTTAAAATTTCCTGTGGCTTGGACAACACTGTCGAACGTCAATGGGACCTCAGTATTAGTAAACATTGTAACTTCTTTCCTTGCAGTACCAACAACCCGGGATCTAGGATTCCACTTCCGAGTGTAAAAGAATAGAATAATGAGGGCTATAAGAACTGAAACAATGGCTGAAGCAGAAGCAATAGATGCTATTTCAATAGAACTGAAGCCAGTCCCACTCTTCTTGCCAGTAGCTGGTGTCGTTGCTATACTATAAGAGTTTCCATCAATCGGCCCAGGTTGATTCCCTGATGGCACAATCAGAGAAACTCCTTGGCAGGGACTTAGAAATGGATTCCCAACAGCGCTGCTGCATTTAATCAAACCACTATGGGATGGCAATGATCCAGATAAGTTGTTGAAAGATACATTGAATACCGAGAGTGTAGTGACATGTGCCAAACCATCAGGAATGTGACCAGAAAGATTGTTGTTATTGAGCAAAACATCAGTCAGATTTCTCATGTTTTCAATAGCCTTTGGAATCTCACCAGTAAGAGAGTTTGAAGACAGGTCCAAGACTTCCAAAGAGTACAACTGTCCCAGGCTTGAAGGAATTGAGCCATTTAACTTGTTACCAGCCAAAGAAAGAAACTTTAGATTCGTCATCTGGCCAAGGCTGGCTGGGATCTGAGCTTGAAACTGATTCCAGCTGAGGTTCAGAGATGCAAGAGACACCAAATTCCCCACATCAAAGGGAATCGATCCTGCAAGTTGATTTCCAGATGCATCAAAAAATTTTAATAATCTGCATATTCCACTAAAATTGGAAGGAATCTGACCAGATATCCTATTATAACTGACATTTAAAAGCAATGCATCTAATCCATCACATTTTTCAAATAAATATGAAGGAAAAGGTTCTGTCAGATTATTTTCACCAACAAGAAATGTGTAACCTATCTGTTTCCCCAGCTTGCCATGTGCTATTGGCAATGATTGAATGCCAGTAAAGCTGTTTTGCCCAAAGTTGTGAACAACAGAAATACCAACTCCCCCCATTGATGTGAAAAGTGATCTCTGACGAACCTTAGATGAAAAATAGGATGCATAAGGCGGGGAAACGTTGCCATCTTTAAACAAATTGCCATTCCAGGAAGGAACAGGAGGACAAACAGTATTGGAAAAATCAGGAACTGAACCAGATAACATGTTGCCACTAACATCAAACACACTCATACAAGGAACATGAAGTTCTTCAGAAAGCCTCCCAGTAAGGTTGTTTGCACTTAAATCAACAAAATGCAACCTCTTGCAGACACTAAGCTGGTTCGGAAACTCCCCACTAAAAAAATTCTGAGCCAAATTGACCATCTCCAAGCTCTCACAACCACCCCAACTCCCTTGAATACTGCCTTCTAAATTCACCATGGGAGCCCACAAGATCCTCAATTTCGGAAGGGCCAAAATCTCGACGGCCATTGCCCCTTCAAAATAGTTCAACTCATCATTCACAGAACCCAAATTCCACATATCACCAGCAGTAACATCTCCTCGTGGATCAAAGAGATTTGACAACACAAAAACCCTCAACTCTGAACAATTCCCAAGCTCCTTCGGCACAGAACCAGTGAGACCGTTCCTAGAAACATCCAACACCTCAAGGCTCTTAAGCCTCCCTAGCTCAACAGGAATAGCCTTTTCTAGCAAATTGGAATACAACAAAAGAGTCCTCAACTTCCCACAATTCCCAAAACTCACCGGAATCCCTTGAACCATAAAATTCGCAGACAAATCCAAATGCTCAAGCTTCCAACAATTCTCCCCAATCTCTCCCGGAATAACCCCACCAAGCTGATTAAACGACAGATAAACCCCTCTAAGCCTACCAACAAAACCCGGCACAGAACCATTCAATCCATTGCCAGCCAAATTCAAAACCTCCAAACTCGTTAGAGACGCAATTGAACTAGGTATCTCCCCAGCAATCCTATTAAACCCTAAATTCAGAACCCTCAAGTTCTTCAACCCGTTAATTCTCAAGGGAAGATAGCCACTTATCAAATTCCCCTCCAAATCAAGTACCTCCAGCTTTTCCATGCCCCAAACCGCGTCGGGGATTTCACCCTCCAACGCGTTGAAGGGGAGAGACAAAACCCTAAGCTCCGTAAGCTCGCTGATGAAATTCAAGGAAGAAACTTTACCAAACAGAGAACCTTTGCTACCGTGGCAGGTTCGGCGAATTCCGAAACCGTAGAGAGGGAACAGAGCGAAATCGGAGCACGGATGAGAGGTCCGGTTGCCTCCGGCGCCGGCGCCGGAGAAGTTGACGGCGACGACTCGGGAGTTACGGTCGCAGAGGACGCCGGAAAAGGAGCAGTGGCCGGCGTCGGAGGTCCACGTGGAAAGCACGCCAGCAGGGTCAGAGAACGAAGCCTTGAAGCGGAGGAGCGTGGATTTGTCCGAATCGGAGGAAACGGCGTCGTTTGGAGACGCGAAAACGACGAAGAAGAAGAGAAGTTGCATGAGGGAAGTCCATTTAATCACTGAAGTGCTGTGAGAAGAAGAAAAAGAAGAAAACATCTCACAGTGAAAGAAAACGCCTTGTTGTTCCCCGTTGTTGGTGTGAAGTAAAAGGGAGCAAGACAAGAGAAGGGGTTTTCTGAAAACCCTAATGGTGGAAAGTTGAGGACAAAAATCGTTGTGGAAGAAACTACGGAGAAGACGGAGACTCAAGTCACTCAACACTGTTTCTCGTTTGCAAAACGCGTTTTTCTGCGCTGCTTTTCTTGTACTTTGTTTTTTACTGTCAATTTATAGTGTTGTCCAAACTAACTCTTAAAACTGAAAAATTAATCGAAAAGTTGGTGGTAAATATTTGTTAAAATTAGTTACTTAATTAATTAAAAGTTATAAAATAATAAATAAAAATATTATTAATTATTATATTAATCATAAATATTTAAAATAATATAATATATTTTAATAATATTAATTATGTATTTAAATTATAAATTATTATAATTTCATTTAGTAAAAGAAAGAAAAAAAAAATGAAAGAGAGAATGTTGTATTTTGTAAAAAGATAATATCATGGACAATCATTAATGAAAGATCGGAAACAAAATATCTTTACAAGAAGTTACTGGAAATATTTCTTTGGAAAAAACCTAATAACTTTCAAAAAAACAAATAAATTTTTTATATTCAAACCAAGTTAAAATCATTTTTAGTTACTTTTTTAATTTTTAACTACATGACAAACAACAAATTAAATACACTCATATACTACTTTTTAATATGAGAGTTGAAAATCAAATCAAGCAAAACTAAAAATAAAACAACACCTATTTAATAAACATAATAATGCGGAAAATTAAGCAGTAACAGAAATATAATTCTTTTACTAGTTATGAGATATATAATCAAATTTTATTTTTTACATAGTTTTAGAATAAAATTAATTTTCAATAAATTACTAATAAATATTTAATAATTCTTAAAATTAAATAAATATTTGAATATTCTTAAAAGAATTAGAATCATAACAAAAAAAAATCCTTAATAACATATTTTCACAGATAAAACCGAACATGTGCTTAATCATCTAATACTCATGCTGCAACTACACAGTGATATCAATCAAATTTTGATGCCATTCCATTTGTCTACAACTATAACCATCTTGTTGCTTAATCATTTCTGCTCCCCCTGTAGGAACAAAATCTTGGAATGTTGATGCTTAGCTTGAAAGACATAGAGAAAAACTACCAGTCACATCAGGAGCAAAAATTTTAAAAAACTCAATCAATATTGTTGTAGTAAAAAAGAGAAACCAATGTGGCAAAATTTAATCACCTTTAGATGGAGCTAATGACATTGGAAGGAACATGTTGAAGGTTTTCTTTACAGGTATAGAAAAGGTAAGGATGTTGTATGTTTGTTGTGATGGAAATTTTCTCACACCAAGTGTCTGGTGAATGATGTGGCACACCCTTTGCAGCATATTGTTGGAAATTATATCCTTTTTTTTAACTTGATATTTTGAGACCAAGATGGTGAATGATTTCAAAATTTTACTCTCTATCAATTTGTTCACTCTTGCAAAATCAATGCATTTCTATTCTGACTGTTGAAATCTGAATATCTTATTGTGGAATGTTATTTTACATTATATCTTCTTTGGTCATATGCTTCCTATTAGTTTTATTGAATTAGTTCTTATGAATTTAGTTGTGTTAAGAAAAAGCTTGAGTTTTTAAATTAGAACTAAGTTGAATAGCATCTTTGGTTATGTACATTAGAAGCAAATATCTAATTCGTTGTTAAATTGATTAGATTTAATTTTATTCTAAAACTACTCATAATGTTAAATGGTTTAAGAAGTAGTTATTTTAAAATAAGATTTTTTTTCAACCAATGAGTCTAGATTGTTTTGTTGATATAATAAATGCATCTACTTTTAATAAAAATGAGTAAATATATTAATAGAATCACAATTAATCAGGGATAAAAAGAAAATTTAACAATAAATACACTTAAAATTACTATTTCTTATAATTAGGACTACCAAAATATTTTCTTTTATTTTATATAAAGAACCAAATATAGTATAATATAATCATTTAGATATAGAAAACATTTATATTTTCATGTTGTTGACAATAAGCTTAAATAACAATTTGGTTCATGAAAAAAATGCGATTTTTTTATTTTGACCATAAAATATTTTTTATTTTATGACATGAAAAATCACCAAGTAGTCAATGTTGTTCAATTATCATTGTTTAACCATTTTAAGGAAGTATAATATAAGAAGCAGAAGAGAAGAGAGAAGGATGGAAAAGGGATAGCATTTTAAATATTTTGGATTGAAAGAGTTAGAAAAAAAGTATAAGAGAAAGAAAATTAAATAAGTATGACAATGACATATGCATCTTAATAATATATTTACAAAATACAAGTCATTATTTTAACTTTTTTCATAACTCACACTTTCTCAAGCATTCTCTCAATAGTTTTGAAAAAGAGATGTTTTATGTGTGGACCTTACTCTAGTTTTTGTCTCTTTCCTCACTTTCTTCCCATCCAAATAACCAATATAATTCTTCTATCTTACACTTCTGTCTCACCCATTTCCCTTTTTTCAAAACAAGTCCATCCAAACTATTTTCTTTTAAATATCATGTTTATTATTTTTAATTTTGAATGTATTTAATTTTATGAATTGTGATTATAAAATAATCATTAAAGTTTAATTTTGAAACTCGGTTTGAGAAATTTCTTCGTAAGATAGCTTTTCAACTTTATATTGATGCATCCATGTCGAATCATAGCCACAAGCTCCAATTTTGAAAATTATAGTCAGCCAATACAATAATGCGGTAGGCAAGAAACTAAAGAAAAACATTGGTGGAGGAAAAAAATTATAAAACTATTAAGAGAAGAAAAATTAAACAAAAGGTTCTAAATATCGAATTAATTAGTCTTCCAATTCACTCTCTCTCTCTCTCTCTCTCTCTCTCTCTCTCTCTCTCTCTCTCTCTCTCTCTCTCTCTCTCTATATATATATATATATATATATATATATATATATATATATATATATATATATATATATATATATTCTAAATTGTATAGATAATATCGGGGGCATATTATCAACCATGAATAATATGTTAACAGTTTTCATTACTTGAACATGTCATAATACAAATCATTTGCAAATTTAATCATAATAGGTGTCTTCGTATGATTATTTTTTTTATGTAAATAAATATCAACTAAGTTTTATTGTTTTATACTATTATATTTTTAAATGTAATAAAAAATTCAGATATAATCAAAACAAAAACGAAAAACCACCAGTTTTATATATGTTTTTTGTTGCTCTTTTAATTATTACATTTTTCAGACCCCAAGTAAATACAATTTTGTTGGATTCGGATAGGATACTAAAATGAGTAAAATCTTTTTTTAATGCAACTATATATTTATCATACTCAAGACTTAGAATTTAAAAATTTATGCGAATAATTATTTCTAATATTTTTAAATTAATTTATTTTAAAAATTATAGTTTTTAAGATATTTTTCCAAGAGAAATAACTGTTATTAGAAGTAATCGAATAGCAACGCATGCTAAATTATTCAATTAGTTTTTTTTCAGTAAAAAACTATAAATTAGATTATTAAAAGTGTTATTTTAGTAGGCATTTCATCGATGAGTTTTATCTTGTAACTTTAGACTTTAGAGTCGATATTATTTTTTGGTACACAAATAAATTAGTCATACATAATGAAATGTATGGCTGAAAAGAAAAATTGGGGGCATGGATGTGGATTTTTACCAAAAGGGTAAATTATGAAAGACAAGGAAGCTAATAACGAAACGTCGAAATAAAATATTAAGTTAGTCTTTAAAGATTTGTCTTTTAAACCAAAAGAATTTTATAAATTAAACCCAGAAAAGCACCAAGCATTATGCCTTCATGATTGAATGAGAGAGTTAAAAGAACATATAATGATCACCTGAACTCATAGCTACTCAACAACATTTTTAACTTTAACATTTTTAGTGTACTAATAATATTTAATTAAACCCATACTTTAACATATTAACCTATCTTTTGTCAAAAACACATTTTAACCTATTGTAACTCTTAATTTTAAGATTACAGGTATTTGAGTGAGTCAATTAAGTTTATATATTGTTTAAGTGATTTAAATACTTGATTGTAATATTTTCTTGCTTTTTAATATTATGTTTGCTTGAATGAACTAATATTATGTTTACTTATTTTCAAATGCTAAATATTGATCGATGTATGTAACATGATACAATGTAATTTCATTATTTAAAAGGAATTTAGTTAATTATAATTTTTATTATTATCTGCATTACTTTTAAATTATAAAATTAGGATTTGTGTCAATAAATTTTTAGCAAATTATTGTCATAAGTTCAATAATAAATATCATTTTATTAATGACTACACATAAATTCAACAATTTTAAGTTTTTAAGATATAATGTCAAAATAAGTAAAACATGAAGATAAAATGTCAAAAAAAACCTGAAGACAAAATCTCAAAAAAATGGTAAAATAAAAGAATATATAGTGTAAGTAAGTCAATTAAATATTTAATTGTGTGGTCTATTTTAAATTAACAATGACAAAGTGTACTTGGATCTTGTGGTTATCTACCAAAAATCTACATGTAAGGTGCATATTCTGCATATTTTATCGGTATACAGTGGTAGATCACAAAATTATATAGGTATGAGACAAGTACCTCCACTTCACAAAGAAACCAACTAATTAATATATTAATGTATATATTATATTACTTAAGTTTCTATATGGTATATAATTTAATTTTTAGGTCATAAGTATGTGAATGAGTTATTTAAAGTTAATTTATATATTATCATTTAACAACTATTATTAGTATGCAATATTTTACATTGATATGACCGAGAACTGGATTCATGATCAATATTTTACATCGATATGACCGAGAACTGGACTCATGATCAGGTCAAGCAATCGAATAGATCAATCATGCATCAACTTAATTAATGCATCAACTCAATTAACATGTCATTAACTTAGGTTCCGTTCGGGGTAATTTTTTGTTTTTAGTTTTAAAATTTCTAAAAACAACATCGTTTTTGTTCTAAATTTAAAACATTATTTTTAAATTTTAACTAAAATATTAGTTGAAGGTAGCTATCGAGACATTCGTTGAAGGTGACGGTTGATGACTGCCAATTGAAGGTGGTGGTCGGTAACTGACGATCGGAGGTGGTGGTTGGTGACTAGTGATCGTAGTCGGTCATCGCTAGTCAAACGTGGCGGCCAGTGATCTCCAGTCGGAGGTGGTGGTTGGTGACCGCCAGTTGGAGGTGACCGCCGGTCGGAGGTGGCGTCCAATGACCACCGGTTGGAAGTGGCAATCGGTGACTGTTGATCGAAGGTGATAACCGATAACTGTTGATCGGAGATGGGGGCCGATGACCACCGGTCAAAGGTGATAGTCAATGGTGACAAGTGGCATCAAGTAATAAGCTTAAATAAAAATAGAAATAAATATCTAAAAACCAAATTTTATTATTTTTAAAATTGAATGAAAAATGAGTAAAAAACCAAAACAGAACCATTTTTGCCAAACAGATTTCTGTTTTCAAAATACATTTTAAAATCAAAAATCAGAAACTCAGAACCACCCCGAATGGGGCCTTAGCTTAGAGGAAAAAGCTAGACTAAAATTTGCTTGAGAAAACATCAAAATCTTAAATTTATGTATCTATGCCTACATAGTGCCTGAGTTGCACACACTGCCCCATGCAAACGTTACACAAGCTAATATGCAAATTGTCCAATGTGCGTATTGCACAACGCTACGTTCAAAATGTCTACATGATTAGAAACTCCTACGAATACTCTTAGTAGTTTTGATAATAATAAATAATATTAAGATTAATCTTCTAATATTTATATTGGAAGATATGCACATATTAAGAAAATAACTTAAGACAATCAAATAAATCATATAGCTCTTATATAAGACGTAAACTTATGTTAGGAAGGCCTGCACAAGAAATGTATATTCAGATAAGGTATTTTAAACATGTTAGAGTATAAAAAGGTCAAGAAAAGCATCAAATGTGTCTAAGAGATAAGAAGGTTCATAATAGAAAGTTTGTCTACTAAAAAAAGCATTGAATGAACCAAGACGTGAAGGAATGTTGGTAAGAAGATCTTATGTACGCGCTCATAAGAAAGTCACGATCAAAAGATAAAAAAAGTGTCTAATCATATATATGCACGTCTTGACTATCTACCAAGAAGCACTTGTATAATATGGCTTCACTACATGCATAAACACACTATCTATCAAGACATAAGAAATTGCTACATATATACGTTGATCATTTATGAAGAAATAAAAATTTATCAAGCTTATCAGACTATCTAACTAAAAGTTCATACGAGTGCCTACCAACACAGAGCTAAGGAGCATCTTATGTTAGAGAATGAAGTCTCATGTACCAGTTAGAAGCTTCGTTATGATGACAACATAAGAAACGTCAAAATGGTATAACATTATGATGACCAGACAAAAGCTTACCATTTAAAAATATTCAAACAAGCTAGCTAAACAACAATGTATGGTCTCAACAATCATATGCTTGATCAATTCTCCTATTGTATAAACGCTGAAGCAAGTCATAATAGGAAGTCAAAGACAACAAAGTCTCTTGAATAGTGTCTCAATCGAAGCACTTAGTGTATTTCATGGAAAGCTTCCTAGAGAAAACAACTCAATAAAATGTCTCAATGGCTACAAGTTTCGCTGCCTATATAAAGGAAGTTAAAGCATAAAGAGATGTTGACAATTTTAGAAGACAACGTATGACAAACATGTATGAAAACTCACATACAATGAATCATGTTGTAAATAGTCAAAAGCGTCTTACGCTCTGAGAAATAACCAAGTGATATACACACATCTTGAGTGATGAGCAATTTTTACTGTCAACCAACTAGTGAGAGATATCTTTCACTCAGTGAGATAATTTATTATACGTGAATAGCATATCTTTTTTGTGAGAGTAATCTTATATTAAACACAAATTTCCTGTCTTGTATATATAAGACTACCCTCCATAACGAAAAGATCTAAGTTTTTTTTATAGACAAATATTAGTTATTAATGTATTAGTTTTGTTAGTGGAGAAATTTGAACTCATAACCTCTCCCGCTCCATTTTCCCTACATTTAAACTTTGCCACTGAACCAATCTTATATCCCAAAATATTGTCACAATTTTGATATGTTTTATTAATCTAAACCCATCTAATAAATATAACAATATTAGTGGGTATAGTTTGTGTCATATCTTATATCTCTTTACACTTTAATCACAAAACGTTGTAACAAACCATTGGTCATAGAAGTTTAAATATTAAAAATTGTAAATTAAAACATTTGATGCTAATAATATTTTATTATATGAACCATGATATAGGTATTTAAAAAAAAAATCCACCAATGACTGTCACATATTTTGTAGATAGAGTAGGTTAGCACCGTATGTTAAGATTTTTAGATAAAAAAAAATCAATTATAACTTAATTTAATTCAAGAATGTTTTAGTAATTTACCAATTTTAATTTTTTTTCTCTCATTTATTATTATAATTAAATTTCTAAACACTTTTTCCTCTTTACTAACTCTCTTTCTTCTCTCATTTAGTATAATCATTATTAAATTTTTAAATTAAAATGAAACTTTTCAAATAAAATTTAATGTAATTTAAAAATTATTTTTAAATAAAATTGGAGGTGCTTCTTCATGTAATTAAACATTATGTTAAA
This sequence comes from Psophocarpus tetragonolobus, assembly GCA_037954015.1. NCBI lineage: Eukaryota > Viridiplantae > Streptophyta > Magnoliopsida > Fabales > Fabaceae > Psophocarpus > Psophocarpus tetragonolobus. The sequence continues at coordinate 27,255,403 of CM075696.1, read as the reverse complement.
TGATAAAAAATTATTTTGACAAATAAATTTTAAACTTATGTTAAATAAGTTTTAAAATTATGTTGATTAAAAAAAGTTTTAAATTTGTGTTAATAATTTTCTAAATTAGTTCATTTAAGAAGTTAAAATAATAATAAGTTTTTAAAATAAAATTGAGTGATGTAACCAATAATCTTAAAGATTCAAAATATTAATAATTTATGTAAAATATTTTTATTATTTTAATAAAATAGGATATTCCTTTTACTCTAATTAATCTAATAAAATTAAATCACTAAATAATGTTCACCTTCAATTTTATTTCAAAATAATTTTTCAATATATTAAATTTTATTTGAAATGTTTTATTTTTTAAGTTAGAAATTTAATTATGATTACGATAAAGAGAAGAGAGAAAATAAGAGGAGAGGTTAGTGTTTAAAAATTTAGTTATAATAATAAATGAGAGAAAAGACAATAAGTGGAAAGGAGAAAGAAATAATAAATTACTAAAACAATCAAGAATTAAATTAGGTTTCACAAATGAGTGTATTGGATTTTTGGTAAAAATTTTCGGTGTAGGTGCTAACAAAATTTTTGTTAGCAATCCTATCCTTTTATATAGAGAGATATTGATATTATTTTTGTTTGAACGAATTAATATTTTGTGCATTTGTTTTTAACTTATGTTTTTAATATTAACTTATGTTTGAATTATTTAAGAATGAATCTCTTCTATAATTGTAGTAATTATTAACTATTTAAGAATGAATCTCTTCATGTATAAATATATAAGTGCCTAATGTGTACAGGTAGGATGATTCAAATTACTAGTCACACGATATGAAAAATCGGTACAAGGATTGTTTTTAAATGTGAGTATGAGGCAAGATAATATAGTATCCAATTGTTATCCCTATTTTAAATCCTACAAAGGACAAACATTTAGTTTTTTCTTATAGGTAGAAACATTTAATGTATGTTTGGGAACTGAAATTTTTATATTTTAGCTGCTTTTGTTTTTCAAAAAATAATCAGTTCATCGGGCGATAATTTAAATTTTGCAAAAAGAAAAATAATAAGCTTTTTTTTTTATAATATAAACATTTGTAACTTATATTATTTTTCACAGAAATTAATTATATTAGAATTACTTTTCTACAACTCGACCAAGCACAACTTAGTAACATATTTTAACATAATATATGTTTCTAAATATGTTTAAAATAACAATAATCGACAATATTTTAAGATAACATTTGTAATCATTCCAAGATCATTAGATCAATTTAGAGACTTACTCGAATAAATTTAGCAGAAATGCACCAAAAAAAGAGGCAGCCAAAACACAGATTCTATTCTTCAATTTTATTGAACAAATAGACATGGAATAGACGTGTATCGAGGGGAAATCCAATATCTGCATTCTTCTGCAGAATCAACACCAAGCCGTCTAAACTAATCAAGAAAACAGCATGGAAAATTGGGGCCACAACTATATAAAAATGTACAAGGGGGGGAATAAATACAAATTGGGAACTCAACCTAAATCCACAAAAATGCTAAATTACAAATTACAAAGGGAATTACTTCTAAGATTAATAATGTTAAAGGAACACAGCCACACAAGGGGCTAGCATGATGGGGGTTGAAGTTGCTTAAGCCTTCTTACAACTTGTTTCATTGTAGGTCTGGTAGAGAGAGACTCAACAGTACAAACAACTGCTAAGTGAAGCACCTCTACCAAATCCTCTCCAGGCCCTGCTTCCCATAACCCAGCAGTGAAGAACTCCTTTGCCCTCCCTTGCTTCAGTAGCATGCATGCCCATGCCACTATGTTGAAACCATTTCCATAAGGAGAAAATGAAGGGTCCAATGCCTTCTTGTCTGAGAGCAACTCCAGAAGAACCACACCATAGCTATACACATCAGCCTTGTCAGAAACGCGGCAAGTCATGGCATATTCAGGAGCAACATATCCAAATGTTCCGGCTACACCAGTGGTAGCATGTGTCTCTGAAGTTCCCAGAAGTCTAGCCAATCCAAAATCAGATAGATAAGCATTGAAATCATCATCCAACAAGATGTTGCTGGGCTTAACATCACGGTGAAGCACACGAGGAACACACTGATCATGCAGATAGGCAAGTGCGCGGGCTACGTCCAATGCAATCTTGTGAAGAATTCTCCAATCCACAGCCCTAGTGGACCTCTCCTGGATAAACTTTTCCAGATTACCACCTGGCAAATAATTGTATATGAGAAACATCTCAGTCTCACAAGCATGATAACCAATCAGAGTGACAAGATTTGGATGATGAAGCCTCCCAAGGGTCCTAATCTCAGCATGGAATTGTTGAACCCCTTGGAAACGTCCAACTGCAAGTCGTTTGACCGCCACCAGGACTCCCGGTGATATCTCTGCCTTGTATGTTGCACCGAAACCTCCATTTCCAATACAGTTGCCAGCATTGAAATTTCCTGTTGCTTGGACAACAGTTTCAAACGTCAACGGGACCTCAACATTAGTAAACAGTGTAACTTCTTTCCTTGTACTGCCAACAACTCTGGACCTTGGTTTCCATTTCCGAGTGTAAAAGAATAGAATAATCAAGGCTATAAGGACTGACACAATGGCTGAAGCAGAAGTAATAGATGCTATTTCAATAGAACTGAATCCATTCCCACTCTTCTTGCCAGTAGCTTGAGCTGATGCCGTATTATAAGAGTTGCCCTCAATCGACGCCTGTTGATTCCCTGATTGCACAGTCAAAGAATCTCCTTGGCAGGGACTTAGAAATGGATTCCCAATAGCACTGCTGCATTTAAGCAAGCCGCTATGTGAAGGCAAGGATCCAGATAAGTTGTTGAAAGACACATTGAATATCGAGAGTGTAGTGATATGTGCCAAACCGTCAGGAATGTGACCAGAAAGATTGTTGTTATTGAGCAAAACATCAGTCAGATTTCTCAAGTTTTCAATAGCCTTTGGAATCTCACCAGTAAGAGAGTTCGTAGAAAGGTCCAAGACTTTCAAAGAGTACAACTGCCCAAGGCTGGTAGGAATTGAGCCATTTAACTTATTAGCAGCCAAAGCAAGAAACTTCAGATTCTTCATCAGGCCAAGGTTGGTGGGAACCTCACCTTGTAACTGATTGTTACTGAGGTTCAGATATATAAGAGAGACCAAGTTCCCCAAATCAAGTGGAATTGGTCCAGCAAGTTGATTTCCAGACGCATCAAAAAAATTTAATGATCTGCATATTCCACCAAAATTAGAAGGAATCTGACCAGATATCCTATTATAACTGACATTTAAAATCAAAGCATCTAATTCATCACATTTCTCAAATAAATATGTAGGAAACGGTTCTGAAAGATTATTTTCACCGACAAGAAACGAGTAACCTCTCCGCTTCCCCAGCCTGTCAAGTGGTATTGGTAACGACTGAATACCTGTAAAGCTGTTTTGGCCAAAGTTGTGAATAACGGAAATACTAACTCCCCCAAATGACATGAAACGTGATCTCTCATTAACCTTTGACAAAAAATAAGATGCATACGGCGTTGAAACGTTGCCATCTTCAAACAGATTACCACTCCAGGAAGGAAAAGGGGGACAAACATTACCAGAGAAATCGGGAACTGAACCAGACAACATGTTCCCACTAACATCAAACACACTCATACAGGGAACACGAAGTTCTTCAGAAAGCTCACCAGTAAGGTTGTTTGAACTTATATCAACAAAATGCAGCCTCTTGCAGACACTAAGCTGGTTCGGGAACTCCCCACTGAAAAAATTCTGAGCCAAATTGACCATCTCTAAACTCTCACAACCACCCCAACTCCCTCGAATACCGCCTTCCAAATTCACCATGGGAGCCCACAGTATCCTCAATTTTGGAAGGGTGAAAACCTCCACAGGCATTGCCCCTTCAAAATAGTTCACCTCTTCATTCACAGAACTCAATTTCCACATATCACCAGCAGCAACATCTCCACGAGGATCAAATAGATTCGACAGCACAAGAACTCTCAACTCCAAACAATTCCCAAGCTCCCTCGGCAAAGAGCCACTGAGAGTGTTCCTAGAAACATCCAACACCTCAAGGCTCTTAAGCTTCCCAAGCTCCCTGGGAATACCCTCTTCCAACAAATTGGAATACAACAAAAGCGTCCTCAACCTCCTACAATTCCCCAAACTCCCCGGAATCCCTTCAACCATAGAATTCGCAGACAAATCCAAATGCTCAAGCTTCCAACAATTCTCCCCAATCTCTCCCGGAATAACCCCACCAAGCTGATTAAACGACAGATAAACCCCTCTAAGCCTACCAACAAAACCCGGCACAGAACCATTCAATCCATTGCCAGCCAAATTCAAAACCTCCAAACTCGTTAGAGACGCAATTGAACTAGGTATCTCCCCACCAATCCTATTAAACCCTAAATTCAGAACCCTTAAGTTCTTCAACCCGTTAATTCTCAAGGGAAGATAGCCACTTATCAAATTCCCCTCCAAATCAAGTACCTCCAGCTTTTCCATGCCCCAAACCGCGTCGGGGATTTCACCCTCCAATGCGTTGAAGGGGAGAGACAAAACCCTAAGCTCCGTAAGCTCGCTGATGAGATTCAAGGAAGAAACTTTACCAAACAGAGAACCTTTGCTACCGTCGCAGGTTCGCCGAATTCCGAAACCGTAGAGAGGGAACAGAGCGAAATCCGAGCACGGATGCGAAGTTCGGTTGCCGCCGCCGCCGCCGCCGGTGAAGTTGACGGCGACGACTCGGGAGTTACCGTCGCAGAGGACGCCGGAAAAGGAGCAGTGGCCGGCGTCGGAGGTCCACGTGGAAAGCACGCCAACAGGGTCAGAGAACGAAGCCCTTAAGCGGAGGAGCGTGGATTTGTCCGAATCGGAGGAGACGGCGTCGTTTCGCGAGATAAAAAGAAGGAGGAAGATAAAGAAGAGAACTTGCATGAGAGAACTCCATGTGATCACTGAACTGCTATAAGAAGAAGAAGAAGAAGAAAAAGAAGAAAACATCTCACAGTGAGAGAAAATCGAATCGAACAGCGAAACCCTTGTTCCCCGTGTTTTTGGTGTAAAGTTGAAGCTGAGAAGAAAAGGGGTTTTCTGAAAACCCTAATCGAGGGTGGTGTTGAGTTGAGGGGGAAAAGAAGATAGAGGAACAAGACGCTCCACGACTCAACAGTGTTTTCTTCGCAAAACGCGTTTTCTTCAGTTCTATTTTTGACTTCCTTTCTCTAAACTAAAAAAATTCAAAAATTTGAGACAAATCTACTACTTGGCTAGCACTATCGCGGATTTCAATTTTCATATATACCATTTTTTTCTTTTCATGTTTAAAATATTATTTGCTGTGTTTAATATTTTGTTATGCTTAAAATGCTGTTGTTATGAGAGCATGTGATATACTTTGAGTGACTTTTCGCTTTTGATTTGGTTGAAGTGCTTCTTCGTTGAGATTTGGAAATGGAAAGTGTGCACCATTTAATCGAAGATGTTGAAATAGACACGGAGGTTGAAAGTTCGAGTTATGAGGTTGTGGAATGTGTATCCTATTGATGAGCTACAAAGTCATATGATATAGATATGGTTTTGGTTGATGAGGAGGTATTTTTATTTTGTTTTGTTTGTAAAATTTTGTTAATATTTTTTTAGTTGGTTATGTATTATGATTTTTATTATTTATAGATGTTCGTTTATTGTTTTGTAGGGTTCAAAGATTCATGCTAGCATAAGAAAACATGTGATGCCTAGGTTTGGATGTTGTACCTGTGAGGGTAAAACTTATCATAAGAGATATTTTGGTGTTGTTGATAATTTTGGATGTTATAGAGCACCAAACCATGGTTATAAGATTATGACTAATTATTTTGTTGTTAATATTTGCAAATATCAAACATTTTGTCTCTACCACTTTTTTTTTTTTGTTAGATTAGTTGTCTTACTCTTTTAAAGATTTGTCTATATATATTCTTAGTCAATTTTAGTCTTCTTCATACTTGTTTGTGTTTTACTCTTCACAAGATATGTCATTATCTTACTTTTACTTAAATATTGAACACTATAATTCTAGCAATTTTTTGTGTCATAAACTAACTTAATGATTTATTTATTCAGTTTTTTAGGTAATTTTAGAATTTTAATTCAAAATAGGCACCAAGATGGATCATAGCTTTTTATAAATGTCAATCTGGTTGAGATTAAGGAATTCATAAAAAGGAAACAGGAAAATGCTATAAGAGATAGTTTAAATTTTCAATGAGTTTACAATATAATGTTTTATATTGGTTTGTTAAAAGTAGAAATATTGTCTATTAAGTTTCCTTATTCATTAGTTTCTTAAATTTTTTTAACAAGCAATGTGTGTCCCACCAAATTATGATCCGAAGTTGTTTTTCTCTCAAATTCCTTTTAAAAGAGTTTTACCTGGTATTCTCTCATCTTGCTATTGAAGACTTCAGTCAAGTGCATTTGTCTTCTTCAAAGTTTGTCAAGCATGTTAAATATAAATAAGGAAAAAGTTGTATTGGGTATTTGGAGTTAAATGAAGTTTTTTGTAATTTTAGTTGACGTATATGTTTGTTGGCTAAGAATTAAATAATTTGTAATTTTATTTATGAAAAAAAAATTATTTTTTTCATAAGTAAAGAGATGTAGTCAAGTTTTGAAGCTAATTTTTTGCAAATTTTGACTCTATATAAAAAGTTCTACATATCAATGTAGATCCTCTTTGGTTACTGAAAATTTCCCATACTGGAAAAAAGTTTTTCCCCTATATATTAGTTAAAAGGAGGTTTTGATTACATTATATTATAAGGATTGATTGATTATTAGTTATGGTACATAATTATTTTATTTAGTAGTTGTAATGATACACTTACAATTATATAATGTCCTTTGTAATTCATCTATTAGACTAATATCGTGATTGTTTTTATCAATCATTATAACAATTACAAATAAACTTTGGACAATAATGACATTGATACCAGGAGTAGAGTTGTCAAACAAGTCTCCACCCCATAGGCTAATCCCAACATAAAAAAAAAAACTCACTTTTTTTAATCTACCTTAATCGGGCTATGTAGCCCCAAACCCACATTACTTGTAACTATCATTTCTATCTCAAATATGCCATTATTATTAAATTTAAGTAGAGATGAATGAGCATAAACATTTTTATGACTTCACATAATATTCCCTTAACTTTTTAATATTCTTTAGGTTTAATTAATATTAGATTTAATATTTATTTTATGAATTCACAAACCTTTTATGCATTTTTTTTTTACATATCTCAAACCTCTGTGTTATACTTGTCTTAAGATGTATCTACATCTTACTATTCACAAGATGCGTTTTTGACTTTTTTGAAGATGCATCTTTGTATTACTCTTCGTAAGATGCATTTTTGTCTTTCAAGATGTGTCTTGCTTTTCACAATATGTGTATATGTGTTACTCATGACTTAACGTGTCTTCGTCTTACTCTTCTCAACACTCTTCTCAACATTTGTTAGCCCATTTTCTTAGTTAATCTTACTTTTCTCAAAGATATGTATGTCTTATTCTTCACAAGATATGTCTATGTTGTTAAATTTGATTGGCATGTTTAACTTTCTAATTATATGTAAGTGTAATTTATTAAATGGTTCAATAAAAATATTATGAAAAGGTTAGCATGACCTTATAATCTCTAAAATATTACACTCCAAGGATGAGCCAGCACTGCTGCAATTCCTATAATGGATTTGTATTGGCTAAGCTAGCACTATTGTCGTTCCTTAGTGGATTTGTATTTTCATGCCACTTTTTTTTTTTGTAATGCTTAATTAAAATGTTAATGTTTACTCTTAGTTTGAGCTAGCACTATTACTTTTCCTATAGTGAATTTGTATTTCATGTGATTTTTTTGTCATGTTTAAAATGTTTTTTTTATGGTGCTTTGTGTATGTTTTTTATTTAATAATGGTTGAGCATGATATATATCTGAAGTGACTCTTTCTTTTATTGATATTCTTGAAGTGCCTTTTCATTGAAATGTAATATCTAAGATTTGAAAATGGAAAGTGGATATGATATTATCAAGGATGTTGATGACAATAAGAAGGTCTAGAGGTTGAAAGTTCAATTTATGAGGATGTAAAATAACATATGTTACTATCGCCAGTTCTAGAACATCATTAGGGTCACTGCACCTGAGGTATTGTCTGCTTTGTCCTGAAAATATGCCTTTGTTGGTTAAGGGAGCTCAAGGTATTGTTCGCTTTGGAGCTCATTAACTCCATCATGGTTTTGTCTTGAAAATACACCTCAATGGATTAAAGGAAAATGTATTTATAAATTATCATTAGCCTTGTTTCCTAAGCGATGTGGAACTTTAGGTGCACCGGAACAAACCCTCAGTCGTGGCTAAGGGACGTGAGAGTTGGGAGGTTATGCCCCATGGTGAGGAGAAGAACAAGTTGCATATCATCATTTTGAGAATGTGATGTAAACAATCACTAGCTCCAACCTCAACATAGTTTTATCATGAATCATAACACATATATAGCATCAATGTTTCTTTAAACATTAGGGAGAAACATTAGATAAAGACCCCTATTTTAAGAAATGGGTTTAGGGTTTAAATATTTATATGTATGACCTTCCATATCTTAAAAGTTTTAATGTTCCTACTATTAGTTTCAGGACATTGTTAGAGTCTCAAGCTTGAGGTATTTCCGCTTTAGAGTTCGTTGGCTTTGTCATGGTTTTATCCTGAAAAGGTGCCTTATGGGGTTAAGGGAGAATAGTCATTTATAAACAATATCTCGAGCACGATAACCCTAAATCTGTCTTGAAACTAACAGTAAGAACATTGATGCCCACCATGAGATTCAACCCTAACTCTCACGCCCCTTAGCCATAACTAGGGACTTGTTCTGGTACATCCGAAGTTTCACATCAGTTAGGAGTCGAAGCCAAAGGTCATTTATAAACACCATTTTCTAAACAATGTAGGATTTCTAAAATACACCTCTCACACCAAGGTTTGGACATCTCAAAGTGTAAAGTTTGCAAGAGTGGACACTTGTGAGTGGTCTAATAGCGGGTGACACAATAGCCTAATAACAACAAATCATTAGACTTTGATATCATATTAAAAATGATAATCCTTTACTCTAAAGACTAGAATTTTTGAGTGTGAAGTTCGCATGCCATATGTGAGTGATCTGCCACTAAGTGACATGATAGGTTCAATAAAAATACATCGTTAGGATAAACACTTATACTATAATTTGGTCATATATCAAGTAAGACTTATTCTTATTATAAAAGATAAAAATTATAATCGATCTTATTCATAACTCTAAAAGGATTATTAAAATTGAAAATTAATTTCTAGTCATATGATTATTTATAAAAGTAATGTGCATTTGTTTAATTAAATCATTCAAATATTATTTAATTATTTATTTTTATAATTTTTATTTATCAAAATAAACATTAATTGCCTATAATTATACACATTCACTCCTTAGACATATTCAAAGATGAAGTTGGCTTCATGTCAAAGAGGTTATATTGTCATTAAATCACAATCATTTATTTATGATAAGTATGTTGATGTCAATGCAAATTGGAAAAAAAAAGGTTGGCTTTAATTTTGTTCATTATTTAATATTTAGTGCTTTTGCATTTTTGTTTCTTGTAATTTTTTATTTATTATATTTATGGTAATTTTTTCATGGTTTGTTTTAGTTAGCGAATACAATGTTATTTCAAATAATTTTTACATTTTTTTATAGGTCAAATAACATAAGTTTTACATTCTAAATAATTTAAAAATTATTAGAATTTTATTTAAATAGAATTTTAAATTATTCAAAATTTATTTTTATGTTATAATGCATGTATTTTATGTTAAATTACAATTTGTACAGGATAAAATATCTAAAAAAACATAAAACTAATACACTAAATTACTTTTATTATTATAATAAAAAAATTGAGTTTATTTATATAAATTCATAGATTTAAATTTCAAAAACTATAATTACTTAAAAATGTAATGGAACTAAACCTTTCTGTTTATGATGATACTATAAAACTAATTATAGTATTATGATGTGATGTCGATGCTATTGTGACATTGACATCGTTGCCAATGTAAAATTTGATTGATGCCACATTCACATTGATGACTATTAATGTGTTTATATCTCATGTGATAATGTGATTTTTTGCCAACTATGATGACATATATTATCATTAGCATATTTATTTTTATAATATTAATACACAGATTAATTAATTATTTTTACTTTATCAATCATATGTATCTAAGTAACTAATAACATGGCCTATTAGCTCAGTTGGTTAGAGCGTCGTGCTAATAACGCGAAGGTCGCAGGTTCGAGACCTGCATGGGCCAATTCATTTTAAAAATGGTCATTTTGTAGAGAGAGTCTATTTTAAAAAAACATAACAACGTAAAATATAAATTAATAAATATATAAATAATAGTCTATCTCTTAATTCTTAATAAATTATTAATTTACATAATTTATTTTTAAATTAACTATTAGCTATATACGATACATACTTGTTTTATTTAATTATTATTTTTTAATATTATAATTTATGACACTAATTTTATATTGTATCTAAAAGCAACTGAATAAAAACAAATGTTAACATCATCAATATTATCTAATTTTTATTTCCTGTTAAACAATTAATTTGGTCAAATCATTATTTTAATTCATTATACTTTTATTCCATGCACATACAATTAATTAAATAAATTAAAACCATTGGTTTTATTCATTTTAAAGGATATTTTTATATCAAATAAATTAGTAACATTATTTTATATAAAATGCATATAATAGTGAAGATTGGAAATATTATCTACAAATCTTACGTGTTAAAAAAGTTATAATAAATATATAGTCAAGTTTAATGTTATTAAATAGTATGTTTATTCGAGTCAGAAAACAATAAACTAAATTTAAGAAGTATTTTTTTAAAAATATTTTTATATTGAATTGAAATAGTGTATGTGTTTAAACCAAGTGAAAAAATATAACCCATATAATTTATTATTATAAAAAATATACTGACTTTATATTTAATTATTTTATATAAAAAATTGAAATTTTTATACTAAAAATTAATTTAAATATAAATAAATAATATATTTGTTTCAAAATATTTTCATTTATATTTTTAAAAATTATACTAATTTTTTATTACATTTAGATAATAATATTAATTTTTATATAAATAACTAAATATAATAAATAATATCATAAATTAAATTAGTTTTAATTTCTCGATATGTGTCATCTTACTAAAAATAATAATGAACAATAAAATTAATTTCTATGAACAATAAAAAATTATAATCGTTTTTATAAAATAATATATTTTATGGTACTATGATTATAAAATAATATATTTTTTATGTTTAATAATTTCATATATAAAAATTGAAAATTTTATATTGAGAAACTAATTTAAATATAACTATATAGTATATTCATTACAAAATATTTCTATATTTAAAAATTGTAATAAATTTTTAATTAATATTCATATAATAATATTGAGCAGGCACGTATAGGGCAGCACCTTCTGCCTTCTCGAAACAGGAACAGACCAGTCGTTTCCCCAATTTTTTAATATAAATAACAAAATTTATTACAAATAATACTATGAATTAAATTATTTTTATTTTGACAAAAAACAATTCTGCTTACTACTATTATCATTATAATTTTTTAAGTATTCAACATAGTTAAATTTCAAATATCCAACAATACATAATTTATCATCACAAAATAATATATTGATTTTGTGTTTAATTTTAAAAAAATGACAAAATAATTTTAAATTAATTACTAAATAATATCATAAATTAAATTAATTTTAATTTATTATATATCAAATAATACAAGTAACGTTTCCATCAGACAATTTAAGTTGACACAAAAAGGCATAAAAGTGTTTCTTGTGAGTATTTAATTATAATTATTTATATTTTAAAATTCTATAAAATTAATTATTTTAAAAATTCATAATTTTAAATATATTTCTTCAGTCTTATCTAAAATTTTATATATATATATATATATAAACTATGTTTAACGAAACATTTATGACAAATCTCAATTAAGTGCTAGTCAAATATAACTAGACATGTATTTTATTTTATTTAAATTTCAATCAAGTGTTAATCAAATATCATGTTATTTGCCAATGGTCAAAGTCAAAGAAAGAAAGAAAATTTACAGTTCATAAATATATTAAAAATAAATGGAGAAATCTAGAATGAATAAATTGAATAAAAAAACATTTAAGTGCATGATGTGTTTTTATAGTTGATTATTATTTTAGAATTTATTTTAAATAAATTTTTATATGTTTGATTTTTTTTTTTGAAAAATAATTTAAAATTAATTATAAGTCTAAATTTGTTTATAGATTGAAACACGTTGAAGTAGCTTTTGCTTTAGATTAACAATTTTATATTAAATTTTATTTTTAGCTTACCTTTATACTAAAAGCATCTAAACTTAAATTACATCATCTCAAATTTATTTTTAATCAAAAATAATTTTATAAAATGAATTTTATTTAAAATCAATTTTACTAACCCTCATCAACAATTTGAAAATTATAAAAAAAAAAGTCAGAAAAAAGGAATATGCATGCCAAAAAAGAATAAAGAAAGAAAAAAAGTAAGTGGTTTCAATTCAAAACAAAGTTGAGAGAGAACTAGGACTAAAAATAATGTCATTAAATTAAGTGAACAAGGCATCTAGGCATAAATTAAGTTACATTAACTTCCTTTTATTTAAACTTAATTTTTAAAAGTTGAGTTTAGTTGAACTTAATTTTCTTAACTTTAATCCAAACACATTCTACTATGAGTTAGTGACTCAAGTATGAACTACCAAAACGACCTGTGATTATAGGTTTTCAATAATTATTAGCCGGATTTAAAAAGATGAACTTACATTTTTATTACCCTTGCATTTAAAATTGAAAAAAAAAAAATATATGTTACGATTACTAAATTGATTGATATTTTTTTTTGCATAGTTCCTCTCCTGTTTGACGATGTTCTACCTTTAGGGTTGAACAGTTCTTGTTTCACAAAGTTGAAATTGTTGAACTAAAGACCTGAAAGTTCCGAATCGAAGAGAAAAAATCGAAATTGCTTGTCTGTGAAAACTATTTTATTATTTTCAGGTTGTATATCATTATTGGGTTCATTCTGTTTACTAAAAGTACTATTTTTTTAGTTTATGTTATCTTGGTAGTTTAATTGCAATTTATCAAATGCTGATTTATGTTTTTTTTTATTATAAAAATAACATTTGCGATAACATTGATTTATGTTTCTCTATTATTGATGAGACAACAGATGATTTGATTAATCATGAAGTTGGTTGTATGAATGACCCAATGTCAACATCAATGCCATTAACAGATGAGATAACCAGTTATGGATGTTTATTGTCTTAGCCATTTGATTCGTGTTTGTTACAATCCTAATAAGATATGGAAGTCATGACGATTTTATGTTAGTTTAATTGTTGTTATTGGATGTTGCAATGGTTAAGTAATTCATTCATTCATTATTGGTAAATTGTTATGAAGATGAGGGAGGGAATTGTTTGGAGTTGAAATTGACAATGATGAAAGTTTTGTTAATGTATTTGATGGAGATGATTGTTTTGGAGGATTTGAAACAGGGAAGTGATGGATGTGAAACAAAGAATGTTAATATTCTTAGTAGCGAAGATGATATTTTAAGTTTGGATTTGAATAACTTATGCCCGGTAGAAGCTAGTAAATTTGAATTTGCAAGTCTTAAGACGACATACAATTTTTATAATTGGTTTGCTAGAATGAATGGATTTGGAGCCAAGAAAAGCAAAGTTCTCAAAAATAAAAAAAGGGAAGTTGTTCAATAAACATTAGTATGTTATAGGCAAGAATTTAGAGAGGATCATGGTTTAAGCATTTGAAAAACAAAAAACAATACATAAAGTTCGAAACAAGGTGTGATTGTGATGCTAAGCTTAGGGTGCATATGGACTTAAACTCAACTTATTGGTACATAATTCATTTTCTTGATGAACATAATCATGCTTTATTGTGTAATATTCATTATAGGATGTTGGCAAGCCATAGAGAAGTGAATGATATTGACATCATGCAGATGAATAATATGAGAGTTGTAGGTATTTGAACACCACACGTCTATAGGTCATTGTTTTATAAATCATGCTGTTATGAACGTATTCAGTATAGAAGAAAAGATTTATATAACCAAGTTGGATGACAACGTAGGTTCAATAATGTAGATATGAAAAATGCATTGCAACATTTGTTTGAAATGCTAGTGAATAACCCTATGTTTTTTTTTTCCGGCACACACTTGATGAGGATAATAGATTGGAACATCTTTTCTAGAGTGATGGTATTATGTAGCTAGACTATGCACTATTTGGTGATGTGTTGGCTTTTGATGCTACTTATAGAAAAAACAAGTATAAATGTCTATTGGTTGTATTCTTTGGTGTTAATCATGATAATCAAAACTACTATGTTTGATGTAGTTGTTGTTGGTAATGAAATTGAAGAAGCATACATGTGGTTGCTTGAACAATTTTTGGAAGCCATGAGAGGGAAACACCATGCATAAGTTATTACTAATAGTGATGTTGCGATTAAGAATTCAATAAGAATGGTACTGCCATAATCCCATCATATATTGTGTGCTTGGCATTTGCTTTGAAATGCTACATCAAACGATAAATCTAGTTTTAATTTTGATTTTAGAATATGCATGTCAGGTGATTACGAGATTGGTGAATTTGTAAAGGGATATGGTGTGGAAGTAAAACCTTGAAGACAATTCGTGAGTAATTGAATTGTATGAAAAGAGGGGAATGTGGTGTTCATCCTATATCAAAGGAAGCTTTTTTGCTGGATTCAGGACTGCTTCAAAGTTTAAGGGATTGCATGCGCAAATTGCAAGGTTTGTATACTTAACTTATAACTAAATAGAGTTACTGCAACACCTTAGTCAATGTCTAAATTTCACGTGTTGTTGTGAGGTTGAAGCTGATTTTGAATCTGTTAACAGTAATGTCTTGTTGCATACTCATTATAGAGGCCTTGAATGTTCAACAACTAATTTGTTTACTTGAAATATTTTTTATTTTTTTAGACATGTTCTTGATAGATTGAATTTATTTAAGGTATTGGGTTGTAGACAATATATTGATTATACTATATACATGTTATCTAAATATAAATTGACAAGGACGTTGTGACACGTGTCACATATATCAACAACAAATGAGTTCAAATGTTCATGTTGTAGATTGGAGTCATTCAGGCTTCCATGTGATCACATATTAAGACTATTGGTTCATCCTAATATTTTTTACCTTCCTAATTGCCTAGTTTTGAAAAGGTGAACTAAAACATGTAAAGAAGATATTCGTAGTGAAATTAATTGTAATAATTTTTGGGGGTTTGAAATGGATGCTAGATTTCTATCTTTGATGGGCCATTATAAAATATGCTACACATTGGTTAAACCTAGATTCTTCCAATTTGATAAAAATCAAAGCAAACCTCATTATCTTCAACCGCTCTAAACTGTGCTTAAGCATAGTATCCAACGCATAGAAAACAGTGTAACATCCATTGCCATCAATGCCAAAATTGTTGCTGTTTAAGAAACAATCAACCATGGGTGAATCCATGTGGTGGAAGATCCGGAAAGCTAAAACGACATCGTGTAGAGAAATTCAAAAGAGAGAGAAGTTCATTACTTCTTGTATCAATTTTAGAAGTTCATTACTTCATGTAGTAAGATTCTTTGATATTTGTTTGGTTAATTTTCCTTTAATGCAATGCAAACATACATCCGAGTCACAAAAATTCAATTGAGGCAAATTTTCATTTTTCATTAACCTCATCATCTTTTTTTTGGATATGTGACCTAATCTTTGATGCTACAAATAAGCACACCTATTATCATACATTTACGCTTACGACTAAACATCACATTCAGTATTAAACAGAGATTTCATAAACTTTGCATCAAGATTGAAACAATACAAACCAAATATTAAATTACTAGATCCATAACAGTACACATCCTTAAATAAAGAAAATACATTATTTCAAATCTTAAAATTAAAACATAATTAATCCATCTTTGCAACTGAAATTAACTTCCTGGCACATCTAGGTACATAAAGACATCCTTCCAAATTCACATGACAACTAGTGTCTAAGATTAATCTTTATGTCCCAATACCGTCTATTCTTGTCTTTATTTTGTTTCCCGTGTAGAGAAACTTTTTAGTTCCTCTTATGATTTAGATCAAAAGGAATCCATGGATAATATGTGACAGATGAGCAATATTCTTCCCACTTTAATATTTAATTGGGATTTGCCCTTATCGTGTTTACCTTTACCCGACTTGCTATGAATGGTACTGACTCCTTGATTCATGAGATGAATTGAGTGATCCTTCATCTTCTTTAACCTCCCTTGCTCCTTAATTAGCATGACCTTAATTTCTTGAAAATTCCACTTTTCTTTAAAAGTGTTATAGTTCACTTGAAGTTGGCCAAATTCAGCATGAAGAGAGTTAAAAATAAATTGTACCATGGAATTCAACCTTGCTTCCAGATTAGCCATTGTTGTCACATGATCATGAATTGACTAAGACCAATCAAACTCTCTTATTGGTCAATTCACTTGATAGGTTCCACACAATTGACTTGTTTGTAATGTCAAATTATGAGTAATCCCTCACCAATTTCATGAATTCCTAAACATTCTTTGTTTTGGCATAAATGACTTTACATTTACAACCATCATAATTTTCATCAGGTTCAGTGTCAATTTGTTAGACCACTCCCAAAACTCATGGAAAGACTTGTCAACATTAGTACTAGCCTCTATGATGATTGGACGCTATCCATCACCAATGCAAGGTCTAATTCCATTACACCCAATTGAAATTGGATCGTTTCAAACCAATCATCGTTATTTAACCCATTGAACTTAATCATCAAATTACCCAAAGCAAACATACTATGAACAATTGCTTACATACATACATACAAACATACTCACACATTAATGCTTTGAATAATTATAATGGATTCGAACTATTTAAATTTTAATCATGCATTTAAATTTACATTTGGATGATAAATAAAAACATATTCATATCCATAATAATGCTAAACAAATATATTTTAATATGAACAATAAAACATACCTTTCTTGACATGTATAATATATTTGGATATACATACATTCAACAAGTATGTAAATATACCACTTATATAATTAATTAAAAGTAATGATTTACCTTTGGGCAATCCATATGTGCCTTTTAATTAACAATTTCATTCAACCCAAATACACACTTTCATAGCATTATTTTATCAAGCAATCATACAATTTGGAAACATAAAACTTTAAATTTGACCACTTTGGTGATTAACAAGTTTTTCCTTAATATGTGATTCCAAATTAATTTCTTTTTTGTAAAAGATTTCTAGAAAATATTACAGTTTATTCTCAAAAATTATTTTTACAAATAATGAAGCATTATAGTAAAGAGATGCAAGCGAAACTAATTCATGAATGCCCTCAAATTCAATAATGGAACGACATTATAGTTACAAGATTTAATCACCCTTTCAATATGAGATTTAACCACCTATTCAATACTTGATTTAATCACCCCTTCAATACGTGATTTAATTACATTTACGATATGCAATAGGAGTCATTATAAAAATCAATGTCATTGAAAAATTAGTTCAGATACAGCACAAAAACATAAACAATAATCCTTAATTTAAAACCAGGGCTAATAGAATTTGGGAAAAAAAAATCATTAATGGATAATCATTGGGACATATAGAATATAATGTTAATGGGAAAAGAAGATCCCAAAGCAAGTTAATTTTCTGTTACGAATTTTATCTATAGAATCCATACTCATTTAATAACATGTACAAGTATCTTTCAAACTATTTACAAATACCTATTTTTAACGCGGGTTAATTTTCTGTTATGAATTTTATCTATAGAATCCATAATTTTACTATCCTAGTAAAAATATAACAATGTCAAACAAAAAAAAAGAAAAGAATCTTTTGAGTGGTTAACGAGTGTGATAATTAGACTTTACTTTGCTTTGAGTTGCCTGATTTGCCTTATGTTTACAAGTTGTCATGGTTCAATTATTGATTAGTAAGCCACCGAAATTGACTAAATACAATAAAGTTGCTAGATTTCTATACTATTAATAAAGGAAATTCCTTTTTTTATGCCTAATTTTTAAAATACCTATTATACCCTTGTGTCTATTGAAAAATTAAAAATAAACTACTTTGTTTGAGGAGGGACTTGAACCCACAACCTCTTCTTCTTAAATGTAACTTTTATCACTAGATCAACCTTGTAACGTTTTGGTGTCCAAATTTTATGATTTTTCTCACATTAATAAATACACATCTTCACAAGTTCACAAATCAACCTTCCTTAAATATCATTAATATATGTATACATTTGATAATAAATATTTTTAATAGAAATGCTAATATACATGTGGGACAAGATGTTTAATTCTATTCAAACTTTATTCTCTCTATTTTCTTAAATTCATTGCAAATCTTACATATACGTTGATGATTTGATAAGATCTTACCATATTAACATAAACAAAAAAACATATTAAACTAAAATTATTGTACACAAAATGACACAGTGAATTACTTGTATTCTATCATGTTATTAAAAAATATATTAAATTAAAACTCTAAAATTATTGTACATATCAAAATAAGACAACTCGAGTAAGAAAAAAGACTATGATGAGAAATAAGAAAACTTATAATATCCGTAAGATTTCAATAAACAGCTTTGATTAAATTGTTTATTAAATAAGTTCACATAGTTCTCTCATACATAATTTCTCACACAAATTCTTCAGAAACCTCACACAGTTACTCTTCCTCTTCCCATAATCAAACCTCTTTTTGGGACCTCAACTCAGCAATCCCAAAGCGCTCTCTCCCCAAATCCCACACCCTCCCAAAGCGTTCTCACACACGATTAAATTGTTCATTAAGTAAACAATCCCAAGACTCCTACAATAAATTTGTTTAAAGAATTTAAAAAGGTATGGGTGAGTATAGCGTAATTTACAAGTAAAGATGGAGTTATAAAATTGATCTATTGATAATGTCTACATCTAGAAAGAAGGGAGAGGAAGAAGTCATCGATTTCAATCCATTTACTAACACATTAACAATTAACATTTGGTCTATAAAAAAAATTTACAAGATTTTATTGCCCTTTAAACTTTGAGACAAGTTCACATTGAGTGAAGAAGCCTCATCTCAGTTCAAGATATGCTTCATAGAACTCTTTGAGCAAACTTAATTGTTAATAGTCCTTCTCAACTTGAGTAAATTGAGAAGTTATTAATTATTCTGAAAGTAAAGCAGGTTTGAAAGAATCACATTACTTATGACAAAACAGCTATTTCTTCAAAGATATATACAATCAGTTCGGTCTCCACTCTCCAAATTAAAGATCCCACCCCCTTCTTACACAAATATACCAGAGAATTCCTGTCAATTTCATAAACAAGTCTATTCAATCTCATCATACTTCAGTGAAAGGGAGGTGGTAGTATTTGGTCAGGATGCAATCATTTTTAAGTACAAGTTGCATACTTCCCCAAATCTAACATCCCAAGGACAGAGTAGGATCTTAAATCTTTTATCCATTAACAAATTTCATGGTGATTATGAACCGAGAGAGGGAGAAAGAAAAACTTGCAGGGAAAGCAGCAAAAGAACAAAAGGATAGATTGATTCTCATTAGAAAGGAAGAAGAAAAGCGTACATGTATTTCAGCTTATATACTATCAGCTTTGGATACAAATCTAACGAATGAAAAGGCAACAAACTATAACTGCTCCGTCATGACAGAAAAACAGTTAGTGCATATAACTATATAAGCTAAGATCTATAGTAAAAGAATGAACTCTATTGATAGTAAATAAAATAGGTCATTGTCCTTGCTATGAAATTCTATCACTTCTTAGGCAGGCAAATCCATATTACGGATCCTGTTGTGCAACTTCAGCTATCTCCATTCTCCAGTGATGACCAGAACAGAAGCATTCCATTTTTTGCCAAAGCCACGACATTGCACATCTCTATATTGACGAAATTTAAAAATTTAGTTTTAAAAATTTAAAATAAAACTAAAAAAATATTATAACTTAAATCTTTAAGCCACCTATTTGGACATTCCTAAGCCTATCCCATCATATTTGTTAGGCATCTAATAGCTGTCTAAAAAAATCAAATGATTATTTTGTTCCTGATAGTTATTTATTTAATTAGTAGATGGAAGTATACTACAAAGACACAATTATCAAGGGGCACTCTACCATTGTAACACTAAGGAACTACCATTACAAAAGAGAAGATAAAATAAAGATTTGATATTTTCCATTCATGATGATAGTTAAATGAGGGGTACTATTTATATTCTAGTTGTTAGCAATAACAATCATATATGTGTCTTCGTCTAGTTTTAAAAATTTAAAATAAAACTAAATAATATTAAAAGGATAATATTTAAGTCATCTAGTCTTTAAGCCAGCTATTCCTGCCTTCCTAAGCCCATCCTATCAGTCACAGACAAACACATATGATCATCATCATCATACAAAACAAAACAATATATATTATTTAAGGAGCAACTAAAAAATTGTAACATGCCCTATCTTCCAACCATCTAAGGTTAAAATCAAGTACTGTTGACACTGGCAAATCGATCTATTAAAAAAACATGAAATGAGCAACGAGATTTATGACAGTTGTTTGTAAGACACAAATTTACAAAGTCATAACCATGCAAGAATAATTAAAAAACAATTAATTTTTTTACCTCAGAATGTTTGCCAGAAGACAGATTATTTCTTCCTGTCCAACCAACATCTACAATTTTACATCAATATCAACTCAACCAGTCAAGATCATTTTTCTGTCTGACAGCATTAACTTGATTTAGTTGAATGCGAGCATCTCTAACAACACATTATCTGACACATTTTGCTGGTTGAAGTCCTTCTAAAACAACAAAGCTCTCATCTTCAAGCAGAAGAATCAAGAATCTACCCAACTATACCCTGTTTGCTTCTTAATATTCTTTTCTTCCATCAACACTCTCACATTCTCAGCATCATCCCATTGTCCTAAATTAGCATACATATTATATAACAACACATATGGAGCTGAACTTTCTGGCTCAAGTTTGATCAAAGCTTCAGCTGCAACTATGGCCAACTCTACATTATTATGCATTCTACAAGCACCTAGTAATGCACCCCACACAGCCTTATCCGGTTTAAATGGCATGGTATTTATCAAATCCATAGCTTCCTGAAGTTCCCCCTGCCGTCCCAAGATGTCCACAAGTGAGGCTACGTGCTCAACCCGTGGCTCAATACCATAGTCATTAATCATGGATTTGAATTGTGCCCTCCCTTCTTCAACTAATCCTGCATGAGCACATGCACTCAAAATTGAAATAAACGTTATATAGGTAGGGTGGATTTTAAGCCTTTTCATCAGTTTGAAAATCTCTAGGGCCTCTGCAGCAAAGCCGTGAGATGCATAGCCTCCAATCATTGCATTCCAAGTGATCACATCTTTATAAAGTTTTATCTCATTAAATACATTGCATGCATCAGCTATTGCCCCACACCTTGAGTACATGGTAATAAGGGAATTATCTATTGGAGAATCTGGAAGAACAGACTTTATGACAAGCTGATGAATCTGCTTGCCAAGGTAAAGATCCACCAACCCAGTACACACACTGATAACTGAAGATAATGTGTGTTTATCTGGCCTCTCTCCCTCAAGTTGCATCTGAGAAAACAGCCCAATAGCACCCTTATAGTTTTCATTTTTCTCATAGCCAGCTATCATCGTGTTCCATGAGATCAGGTTTTTGTAGGGCATCCGCTCAAAGAAATCTTTTGCAAGATTCAAGTTACCATTCTGTGTAAAGCCAGATATTATCAAATTCCATGAAAGTACATCTGGACTAGGCATTTCCCTGAAAAGCTTGGAAGCCTCATCCATGTTGGAGATTTGAACATAGCCACTGATCATAGTGTTCCAAGAACAAGTATCATGCTCCACCATCCCATCAAAGAGTTCCCTGGCAGAAACAATGTCTCCCACTTTCACATAGCACATCATCATAGAATTCCACGAGACCACATTTCGCCTGAATCTCCTTTTATCTTCATCACCAACTACCCGATTATCCGGTATTTCATCAAAAAGCCGCCGAGCTTCTTCCACCTGGCCTCTTTGGCCATAACCGGCCATCAGGGTGTTACAAGCATGCACCAAATCCATCCCCTCATCCTCAATCTCACATTCACGCAGAATCCCCGCAGCTATATCCAATTTACCATTTCTAACAAGCCCCGCAACAAGGGCACTAAAAGAGGCCGAATCGCGCTCAGGCATCGCCTTGAAAAAATCAACAGCAGCATCCACATCACCATTCAGCAAGAACCCAGTGATCACAGCATTGGAGGACACAACATTACGCTCTGGCATGGCATTGAAGAGCTTCAAAGCCTGGTCCATCCTGCCATTCTTAGCATACCCACTGATGACCGTGTTCCAAGAGACGCAATCTCTCTGGGGCATCAAATCAAACAGCTCTCTTCCTTCGTCAACAAACCTGCTTCCCCGACAAGAAAAGTAACCCGAAACAATGAGGTTCCAAGACACGATGTCCCTTTGGGGCATTTGGTCGAACAGTTTGCGTGCCTGAGCAATCTCCCTCCGATGCACATACCCACTAATCATGGAGTTCCAAGTAACAGTGTCTCGGTGCCTCATAGAATCGAACATTGCTCTGGCTTCTCTTAGTCTACCATTTCTAATTAAATTTGATATCTTTTTGTTGGATTGGTGCAGCGAGCGTGAGGAGTTACGGGTTACAGAAGTTGAGCCATGACAACAGCGGATACGAGATACTTGTTGGACTATGTTTCCACTGCTCACTCTGCCGTACAACGTTGCCATTGTTAACAAAACGGCAGCACTGTCACGGACAATGGGACCTAATCTGCTTTCTTGATAACGTAAGTAGCAACTACTGAATTCATTGAATTGTGTTTCAAGTTTCTAACATTCTTAGAATTCTACGTGTCATCAAGCCAAAGAGATGCTACGCGTTCTGTTCTTATGGGGTATAAGACCAAACAAAGATCAGACATATCAAATATGATGGAATAAGAAAGCAAAAGAAAATATGATGGAATAACATCAAATCAAACAACTTGCAAGAAAAAGAAAGCAAAAGAAAATATGATGGAATAAGACCAAACAAAGATATATCAAATAGAATGAACCTGAAGTTAAGGGTGGTTATATACTTATATGGATGTAAGTCTATAAACACCCCTACATATTTAAACCCTAAATCAACACAAATTAAAAATTGAAAACCAATTTAAAAAATCAAAAACCGATAAAAAAATTATAGTTATTTGAGTTTGTTTGATTGTTTAAATTACTAAACTGTGTTGTTTAATTTAGTTTGTTGTTTAACATTTACCAATCAACTTAAACCGAACCAAACTACAATTTATATAATTTTTTTCTCAAATAATGCCTAGTTTAGAAGATATGACATTATGTAGAAAATAAATAATAACTAGTAGCACTACTATAATTTCTAATAGTTAAATATATGGTGAAATTTTATTTTCTAGATAGTCTTGGAGTAAGATTGATTTTCAGTAAATTCTCAAAAGATTTTTAATAACTTTTAAAGTAAAATAAACTATTTAAAGTATTCTTAGAATATTAGAAATCATAGTAAATAATGTTTAATAACATATTTTCAAAACCGGAAAACAAAAACAATTCAAACAGTTAATGATTGATTGATTTAGTTTGAATTTTATAATACTTTTAAACTGAACCAAATCAAACCGTTCTTAATTTTCTTGTTTGGTTTAGGTGACTTTTGTAGTAAAACCTGAACCAAACTATACCACATACACTCTTATGGACTGGTCCATAGACCTTCCAAGTCGGGTTTAGGGTAACATAGAAAGAATTTAAGTTTAGTTTGCGAAACATATAAATTTTGTGGGCTAAGTCTGCGAGCTTGTCTCGTAATCCTTTTTAAAGGAACACATTTTTTATTTTGACAATTAGTTTGTGTTAATTGTTAGTTTTGTAGTTTGATTAAGTTTTGTAGTTTGATTTTTAGTCCCACATTGCTTAGTATTGTGAGATGGTGTTCTTCACTTTGCTATATAAGCAAGTTTATATAAGGTTTACAAATACACCAAAACAAATACTTCTTAGTGTTGTTTATTTCTCTCTTCTTGCCTTTAGTGCTTTGTTCCCAACAAGTGGTATCAGAGAACCCATTTTTTAGTATGCTCTGTAGTTGCAGCAGTGTCTGATCTTCTGCATCAGAAAAGATTTGGTTAGAGTAATTTTCTTAGTATGCTCTGTGACTGCAGTTGTGTCTGATCTTCCACATATGCTCTGTGACTGCAGTTGTGTCTGATCTTCTACATCAGAAAAGATTTTTTCTCTTGTTCTTAGGGATCTCAGTCTAGAGAACTAGTGGGGGCTTTTCTTCAAAAGCAGTAGGAGCAATGGCAATGGACAAAGTCAAGATGAAGATTGAAAAGTTCGATGGTGTGGACTTTGGCTTTTGGAAAATGCAGATAAAAGATTATCGGTATCAGAAGAATATGTATCAACCACTCACAGGAAAGAAGCCAGAGGGTATGAAGGAGGAAGATTGGAGTCTCCTTGATAGACAAACTCTTGAAGCCATTAGACTGACGTTATCTCGTAATGTTGCTTTCAACATTGCAAAAGAAAGGACGAAAACAGGTCTCATGAAGGCTCTTTCCAACATGTACGAGAAACCATCAGCCTCAAACAAAGTTCACTTGATGAGTTGATTGTTTAATCTGCGGATGTCTGAAGGTGCTTCGGTGGCACATCATCTCAATGAACTAAACACTATTACAACCCAGTTGAGATTGTGTTCGATGAGGAAGTACAGACTTTAATATTTTTGTCTTCCCTACCAGAAAGTTGGAATGCTACAGTCACGACTGTGAGTAGCTCATCGAGAAGCAATAAGTTAAAATTTGATGATGTTCAAAATTTGGTTCTCAGTGAAGAGATCAAAATTTGGTTCTCAGTGAAGAGATCTGATAGAGAGAGTTGGGTGAACCATCAACCTCTTCAGTATTGCATACAGAGTCAAGAGGAAGAAGTTCAACCAAAGAAAGCGGACGCGACAAATCAAAGGAGAGACGATCCAAGTCCAGAAATCATCGTAGTTCCCAAAACTCGAAGACGATCGAGTGTTGGAATTGTGGGAAAAATGGGACTACAAAAACCAGTACAGGAGTGCACAGAAGAGTCAAGAAGCAAAAGGCGAAGCAAACGTTGCCTCCACCTCAGGAAAAGATGAGGTGTTAATATGCTCTCTTGAAGATAAAGAGGAGTCTTGGGTATTAGACTCCGGAGCATCTTTTCATGCTACCTCACAGACAGAACTATTCGAGAATTATGTTCCTGGAAACCTTGGTAAGGTTTACCTTGGTAATGAGCATTCATGTGAGATTGTAGGTAAAGGTGCAATAAAGATTAAGTTAAACGATATGGGAATTGAAAAATGTCAGACATATTCCCGAC
The DNA here is from genome assembly GCA_037954015.1 of Psophocarpus tetragonolobus. Lineage (NCBI taxonomy): Eukaryota > Viridiplantae > Streptophyta > Magnoliopsida > Fabales > Fabaceae > Psophocarpus > Psophocarpus tetragonolobus. Next base: position 27,229,558 of record CM075696.1, on the reverse strand, counting down.
CTGACTAAGAACTTAATTTCAGTGGGCCAGTTAGCCAGTGAAGGCTACACAACAATCTTCCATGGTGATTATTGGAAGATTTCAAAGGGTGTGATGACAATTGCTCGAGGCAAAAAGAGTGGTACTCTTTACAAGACAACAAGAGCATGTCATTTGATTGCAGTTGCAACAAATGAAAGTCCCAATCTATGGCACCAAAGACTTGGGCATATGAGTGAGAAAAAGATGAAGGTCATGCACTCAAAAGGAAAATTACCAGGTCTTCAGTCAGTAGAAATTGACATGTGTGAAGACTGTATACTTGGAAAGCAGAAGAGAGTCAGCTTTCAGACAAGTAGAAAAACCCCAAAGAAAGAAAGGTTTGAGCTCATCCACTCTGATGTTTGGGGACCAACGACTGTCCCTTCCATTGGTGGGAAGCAATACTTCATAACTTTTATTGATGATCACTCCAGAAAGGTATGAGTTTACTTTCTGAAACACAAGTCTGAAGTATTTGAAGCTTTCAAGATTTGGAAAGCTATGGTAGAAAATGAGACAGGACTGAAGATTAAAAAGCTCATATCTGACAATGGTGGTGAATATGTCGACACCAGATTCAAGAAGTTTTGCTATGAGCACGGAATCAGAATGGAGAGAACTGTGCCAAGTACGCCTGAACAAAATGGTGTAGCAGAGCGTATGAATCGAACGTTGACTGAAAGAGCCAGAAGCATGCGTGTGCAGTCAGGCTTACCAAAACAGTTTTGGGCAGAAGCAGTCAACGCAACAGCTTACTTGATCAACTGAAGTCCATATGTACCATTGGAGCACAAGATACCAGAAGACGTATGAAGCAGAAAAAGAGGTAAAATTCTCACATCTTAGAGTTTTCGGTTGTGTAGCATATGTGCACATCAGTGATCAAGGCAGAAACAAACTTGACCCAAAATCAAAGAAGTGTACTTTCCTTGGTTATGGTGAAGATGAGTTTGGTTATCGTATATGGGATGATGAAAACAAAAAGATGATCCACAACAGAGATGTAATCTTCAATGAAAAAGTGATGTACAAGGACATGCATAATACTGGCACCAGCAACCCAAAAACAAGTGGAACAGTTTATGCAGAGGTGGAAGATATCCCAGAAAGTCCTAAATTGAGGAGTCCTCAGCCAGAGAAATCAAATGAAGAGAACAATGAGCAATCAAAACCTCCTACTCCAACTCATGTATTGAGAAGATCCTCCTGTCCCCATGTGCCTAACAGAAGATATATAGACTACATGTTGCTGACTGATGGAGGGGAGCCTGAGGATTATATGAAAGATTGTCAAACCATGGACGTCGACAAGTGGGAGCTTGCTATGAAAGACAAGATGAAGTCTTTGATCTCCAATCAGACATGGGAACTAGTTGAGTTACCTATGGGAAAGAAAACACTTCACAATAAATGGGTGTATTGGGTGAAGGAAGACCATGATGGTTCCAATCGATACAAGACCCGACTGGTTGACAAAGGATTTCAGCAGAAATAAGGATTTGACTACACTGAAATCTTTGCTCCAGTTGTCAAACTCAATACTATCAGGACTGTGTTAAGTATCGTGGCTAGTAAGGAGCTCTACCTAGAGCAATTAGATGTGAAGACTGCATTTCGTCATGGATATCTAGATGAGGAGATCTACATGCACCAGCCTGAAGGTTTTTCAAAAGGAAAGAAGAAAAACATGGTGTGCAAATTGAAGAAGAGCCTGTATGGCCTGAAACAAGCTCCAAGATAGTGGTATAGAAAGTTTGAAAGCTTCATGTACAAGGAAGGTTTCCAGAAGTGCAATGCTGATCATTGTTGTTTCTTTAAAAGGTACAAGTCCAGTTATGTCATTTTGCTACTTTATGTTGATGACATGTTAGTAGCAGGATCAGATATAACAGACATCAGAAATCTGAAAATTCAGCTGTCAAAAGAATTTGACATGAAGGACTTAGGCCCAGCAAAGAAGATTCTTGGAATGCAAATCACGAGAGATAAGCAAAAAGGAGTTTTGCAGTTATCTCAGGCGGAGTACATCAACCGTGTTTTGCAGAGATTTAACATGGACAAGGCCAAACCAGTTAGTACACCTTTGGCCAGTCATTTTTTCCTATCCAAGAATCAGTCTCCTCAGACAAAGGAAGAAAAAGAATTTATGGCTAAGATTCCGTATGCCTCAGCCATTGGAAGTTTGATGTACGCAATGGTCTATATGAGGCCAGATATTGGCCATGCAGTGGGAGTTGTAAGCAGATTTATGGCAAATCCAGGAAAAGCTCATTGGAAAGCAATTAAATAGATTTTGAGGTATCTACGAGACACAACAGAAAAATGTTTGTATTTTAGAAAAGGAGATCTAAAAGTACAAGGCTACGTAGATGCAGACTTTGCTGGAGAAATTGATCATCGAAGAAGTACCACTGGCTACATAATTACTGTTGGAACTACAACTGTTAGTTGGATGTCACAGATACAAAAGATCGTTGCTCTATCCACTACAGAGTCTGAGTATATAGCAGTAACAGAAGCTAGCAAAGAATTGATATGGCTTCAAGGATTGTTAACAGAGTTGGGATTCATCCAGGAAAATAGTGTTTTGCACAGTGATAGTTAGAGTGCAATACATCTAGCTAAGAATTCAACATTTCACTCCAGAACGAAGCACATTGATCTCCGTTATCACTTCATCAGATCTCTACTTTAGAATGAAGTACTAACGTTAAAGAAGATACTAGGAAGTAAGAACCCAGTGAATATGTTGACAAAGGTTGTCACATCAGAGAAGTTGAGGCTTTGCAGTGTCTCAACTGACCTTGAAGAATGATTGATGATCAAGGCAACTACAATAAGTGATAACCAAACTCCAAGTGGGAGAATTGTTAGTTTTGTAGTTTGATTAAGTTTTGTAATTTGATTTTTAGTCTCACATTGCTTAGTATTGTGAGATGGTGTTCTTTACTTTGCTATATAAGCAAGCTTATGTAAGGTTTACAAATGCACTAAAACAAATACTTCTTAGTGTTGTTTATTTCTCTCTTCTCACCTTTAGTGCCTTGTTCCCAACATTAATATTTTTTTTTTGTAAATTGTGATATTTTAAACTTTTAGTATTGAACATATTTAGTATTTTAGATTATTATAAACAACAATATAATTTTAGTATTATATATTAGTTAAGCTAAGAATATTATAATTTTTTAATTATTTTAAAATATTATATATATATATATATATACTTTTAATTATTTCAGATACGAACTCTTAGTGCTTCGAAGTATATCACATATCTCTTCCATAACTCACTAAGTTAGTTACACCATCTAGGGGTGTTGCTTTATATATACCTCGGTGTAATAGTCTTGTAACTGGTTTTTGTGCACTTTTGTCAACAAATCAATATAATATTTCTTTCTTGTCTCAACTGTTGCTTCCTTTCTTGTTTTTTGGGTGATTTCTTGACACTTTCTTAGTTGTCATTGTGAGTTTTTGTTTGAATCTCAACAAGTGACGTCATCAAAACAATTCCAAAAAGCTCAAAAGTCATGGCAAACAAGTTTGATATTAAGAAATTCTCATGGAATAACGACTTTAGGTTATGGAGAATCAAGATGGAGGTCATCTTGGTGCAACAAAATTGTGAGGAAACATTGGAAGGTGAATATGTCAACAACTTTTATACCACAAGAGAAGAAGATGATCTATAAGACTCAAAGCACAATCATTTTGTGTCTAAGTACGAATGACAATAGGTCAAGATGAGTACGACTAGTGGTCACTCATTATCCAACCCGCCACAAAAATTCACTACCCGATACCCACTAAAAACTATTAGGTATCCTTTATAAAAATATTTGGGGGTTTTTTAAATACTTGCAAGTATCGACGGATACCCGCAAACATTTTTAAAAAGTATTTTTTAGAAAAATATTATTTTTTATAAGTTTTATCAAATAAATTATTTATTTGTTGAAAAATCTAAAAATTAAATTATACTATTTTCTACAAGATTAATTAGATATAAAAATAGATTAACATAATATATATATAAATTATTTAATACAAATAGAATCTTTGTTTTAGATTATCGATATTTTTATAATAAATAATTTTATTAATTACGAAGTTTTGATAAAAAAATAAGATTGATATAAATGAAATTTGATAATTAATATTGTAATTTGATTTATTTCACAAAAATATTATTCTTCAACTTAAAGATATATAATATTTTAGTTTAGCATGTACCCGCGGGTACGAGTATTATGATACTTGTACTTGTGCTCGTTAAGGAGCAAGTAAAAAAACCTATTTTGTGAGTGGTGGATACTCATTTATGCTATTTGTTAAGATATTTTAACAAATTTTATATGTATAGACAGATTTTTTTGTCATCTCTATGCCTAAGGCACTGAGGGAAGTTATCAAAGAGAGAACTATCTCTAGGATATAGGTTGAGTTGGAGTCTTCGTAAATGACAGTCTTTGGTCCATAAAGTTTGTTTGAAGTAGCAATATTTGTTCAGATGATAGAATCAAGAACGATGGAATAATAACTTGTAGACTTAAAAAGATCATGGATGATCTGAAGAATATTGACATGAAACTTAAAAATGAGGACAAAAATTTATTTCTCCTTAAATCTTTATCAAAGTCCTTTGAGCATTTTAAGAATGCATTGTTATAGGGAAATAATATACGATCAAGCTGGAGAAGGTTCAAACCTCAATTCGGATCAAGAAGTTTCAAAAGCTCTAAGATTCAAACACAAGAAATGTGAGGGTTAGTCTGAGTATGATGAAGGGGAAGGGGAAGGAAAAGGAAAAAAGTGCAATAATCATGAATAAGGAAAGGCTAACTGGAAGAAGCAAATGAGGTGCTTAAGTGTTTGAAGGTTGGTCATAGCTAGAAACACTATCATGAGAATAGAGATGGTGATTCTAGGAATTCACTAAAAAGCTTCTGAACAAGAAGTTTTTTTTTTTTTTTTTGTATTGCCTCCTTCATTAAGCCAGTCAAACGCTCTACTACTATTATATATAAGAAAGGAACTAGTAAATATCCTTGTCTCAAGCCCTTTGACACAACTAACTCATTCGTCAAGCTTTCATTTACTAGAATTAAAACCATGCTACTAACCAAGCAACTATTATTCCACTCGATCCACTTGAGATGGAACCCCCAACCTCTGGAAGATATATAATAAGAAATTTCAGCTCACAAAGTTATAAGCTTTCTCATAGTTTACATTGAATATTAGTCATTTCTTTCTTCTTCTCTTTGACTCCTTTACAACTTCATTTGCTACCAATGCACTTTGCAACAGGTGTCTTCCAAAAAAGCACTTTGACTCTAGTCAATCACCTTTTCTAATACTTCTTGAGTCTTTTGAAAAAACTTTAAATAAAATTTAAATAAACTTAAGTTATAAGAATAAAAACCAAACTCATATAATATAGAGACTAAATTACAAATATAAATACATTATAGTGACTAAAAGTAAATTTAAACTTTTTTTTTTATTTTATACCCTTTTCACGTAGAATTTCCTGAATATTGTTTCTTTCCAACTATTTTCTCATTAGAGTAAATAAAATTTTAAGTAAACTATATATCTGAAATAAGTACAACACTTCTAAAGCTCTACCTGCTCTAGGATCAAATGAACATGTTTGTGACAATTACAAGAGAATTTTTCTTTTTTTATTTGGAGGAAATTAAACATCTCATCACTCTCATACATAATGTTTAACCAACCAAACTATTCCTTCAACTCTTTACATGAGAATGGGAGTTTGAAACTAATTAACATGGCACAAATAAAATGGCAAATGGAACTGTCACAACATTTACTCCAAACGGACTTCATACCATTGGATTGAGCCAACATCTCCATCAATTTCTAGTTCACAAACAGACCTCACTAGGAAAGAGACTGCATCATCTATGTTCTCATATCTTGAAAGGTCAGGAGGAAGAACCTTGCCAGGCCAATTTTCCAACAACTCCTTCAAGGTTTCCTTCAACTCTTCCTCAGAAACAAACCTCTCATCTTGCCCTGGTTCTAATAGTACATAAGTTTCAGTTCTCTCATTTGCCCTTATTCGCCTCAATGCAGAAACCTGATAGGAAATGCATGCTAAATGTTAAAACAAAAGAAGAAAATGTACTAGAATTAGAATAGCAAAATAAGTTAGATCATCCAAGTGATTCAAACTCATCCAATAAAATATAAGATTAGATTTTAAATTTCACATTTAATCCGAGTCCAAAATTTAAGTGACTATCCGAGTTCAAATCGAACTATTCAAGTGACCCAAACTCATGCAATAAAATATAATATAGGACTTTAAATTTTAAACCCAGATTAAATGTCAATTTTTTTAGTCCAATTTGATCATCACTTTATATAAACCTAGTATGTTAAAAAATTTAGAAAGACAAATTTTACCTGGTTTAAGATTTGTTTTATATGTCTCAATTGAATCTAGACATTTTTAGTTTGATCCATTGTAGCACTCGACTCGCATATGCTTGGATAGCCTATTTTGCCACTCTAATCTAGAATTTATTGTATGAATAAAATTGGAAGACAAGCTTTTAACAATGTCATTCAATTATAGACTTTTTGGGTGCATGCCCAATCATAGAATATTATAAACAATAATGAGTTATGATAATCTGAATTTTTTCTTTTATTTTTATCATGTTTAATATCTGTTTGTAGAGAAAGAATTGCATATTCAGTTGCTAGTATTTATTCTCATTTTAAATAGATACTTAAGAAAGAATAGAAAAAGGGACAAAATTAAACCTTTTCAGAACAATTATTGAAGATTTAGGTTAACACGATCATACTCCATTTTAGCACAACCATGCTAAGTCAACACAACTCGAAAGTCAGTCAGAAGAAGGACAATCATGCTCAATCTAGCACGACCATGCTAAGATCTCTCAAATATGAGCACGACCATATTTAAAAGCAAGCACGACGGTGCTACTTAGTTTTCGAGAAAGACATTAAAATAAGCACAATCGTGTTTAATTTCAACACATCCATGTTAAAAAGCTCAAATCCTTCTTATAAATACTAGAAGATTAGAAACAAAAGATGACTTGTTTTGGCTTGGAAGAAGAGACAAATCTTTGACCTAAGAAGCGAAGAATGATGAGGAAACTTTGGGATTGAGACAATTCAGAGTGCTCTATATAGTAATTGTTTATGTATTTTATGTACCCTGTTATTATAAAGATGTTTGGTTGTGCATTGTCCATGTCTAGCTAAACCGTTTTTTCTAGGGTTTGTGATTTCCTCTTGCACTTTGCATGATTATTCAATATGTTTGAACATTAATGTTTGAACAATTGATTTAAAAAGTAAGTATGTTATTGATTCATTAGAATTAATCAAATTTATCAGGCAAATCTCTAATTAGGCAAATAGAAAATTGATCTTAATTTGAAGTTTTGCATGACCAAACTGGATAACAAGAGGAACCTAAATAAGAGGAAGGACAACTTCCTTCAAAACACATGGTCTCTTTTTATTTGATGGGGATGACTCACACCATGACCTTGGCCAGATTTAATGTTTTCTTGGGGTTTGAGATTGAGGCCTCCCTTCAACCAGAGGCATATTGGGAGGCATTAGGGGACATCTCCTATGACCTTATGGGAAAGAGTTTTGTGGCAACATCTTATAGGTTTCAATGACTATGACCCTCGCTCATCAAAGGAAAAAATCAGAGACCCAATGCTACGCATCATGCACGGTTGGATTTCTGGTTCCATTCATGCTTGCTCTTAGAGCTCCGACACGGTGAAGTCCCGCGACCTATTTCTACTGTGGGCAATGATTAATAGACATCAGTGCAATGTTGGTCTTTTGTTCTTGCGCACTTGCCGTGATTATAGAAAGTGATTGTCTAGAGTTCATCAAGGTCATCTAATGGGTGGCTCATTTATCACCTGATTGGGTCAACACTTTCGGTTTCGAGAGCCTGCTGAAAACCTTGAAGCTATTCCCATGGACCCCATTGAGCCAACCACAAAAGTAGGTATCAACATACTGAGATGCCAAGGACACAGTTACGTCATTGTGGATGCACCCCCTCTGAACCAACCAACAGAAGAAGAGGATGAACATTTGCCACATATGGAGGATGATCCTTAGCAGGAGGACCTAGTTGCACAATATCAATAGCTGATTGTTGGAGTTTTTGATATGCAGCCCCTACTCCAACGGTTAGATTTTTTTGGAGACCGACGTGACCAGTCGCCTTGATGCTCAAGATGCTCACTTCAAGTAACACCACTAGTATGTTACGGACAACTTTGCAACTACTCTTGTCGCCCTACAACAGCTCCAGGGTTACTTCCCCAACAATCATCCTCCTTAACCTTGAGGGTCATTATAAAGCTTTTCTTTCATTTTCTCAGGTTATTGTTTTCCTTTTATTTTATTTTATTTTATCATGCATTCGCTTTCCTTACGTCCCTTGTCAAACTTTGTTTTTTTTTAAGCATTGAGGACATTGCTAGCTTTAAGTGTGGAGACGGAATTCAAGGGTTATATGATATAAAAAAATATAATATTGTCTCCTCACAATGAATATGAATGTGCCTGAAATGTTCTTACTAGTGTCTTTAACTAATAGTAAACATTCTTATGATGAAAAATAATTATTAGCAAATTAGAAGTCTTTCTATAAAGAAGCTGAGTAATTAGTATAACTCAAGGTGTAGTTTTTCTTCCTGTCATATTAATCACAAAAATAGTGATTTTTGAGCTATAATGGAATTACATTACAAACAACCTTTTGATTTTTATTTTTAAAGTATAAATAAGCTTAGTGACCTCTGACTATTATACTGAAGTTTGTGTCTTATGAATTTACTTTTCTGCTTGTTAATTTTTTGTGTATTTTGTAGGTCTTTTAAGTCACTACCTAATTGAATATAATATAATTACCCTTAGTTGTCCATGTTGAGATTATAAAAATATTTATTTGTCACCTAATTTTCTCTTACATATATTTAATATGTGACTCATTATTATTATCATCAAGCAATCTCTATAAAGAAAAAATTAATGACAAAAGTGAAAGGAAATTTACACAAAAAAGAAAAAGGAAAATAAAGAAAAAAAGATGAGATTACAAATAAGATAGTGATCCTGGATATGTAAAAATTTCTCAGCATCTAGAGTAGGATTTTGAGTTAGGCAAGGCATTTACATTAATAAATGTTTCATGTTTAACCCAAAAATAAAGCCATGCTAAGAGGTGTTAGATGCTTTCTTCCATCTACTGGCACGGGTAACATCACTGATTGAGCGTAGTTGTCAATCAAATATGATATTTTTCTCGGATGATATTATGATTTATATTGTAAATAAATTAAAATAAATTAAATTTAAAATTTTAATTTAAGATGTTTCACAGAAAATTTTAACATTCACAAGGATTATGATTTCTACATTATAACAGTATTAAAGGAATATTAATCGAACTTAATTTCTTCCATAAAATAATATTGTGATTTATATCATAAATAAATAAGAAATTATTTGATAATTTTTTTTAAATCAATTTAAAATTATTTTTTAATATATTAAAACATATTTAAATATTAAAACATATTTAATATATTAATTTAACATATTGAATACAAAAAGTTAAAAATACATAAAAATATTTAATACATTAATTTTTAATATACTAAAAGTAATATAAGAATATAGAAATATAAAAATAATACAAGAATAAAAAGAACAATAAATAAAATAATATAAAGTTATAAAGAAATTTAAAAAATGAAAACAAAAAATGAATAAAAAAAAGAAAACAGTTTAAAAGAAAAACCATAAAAAAAATTGAAACCAATTTAATTGATGACATTATTTAGTAATAAATTTAAAAATATTTTTTCATAAAATATTTTGTTAAATTAATTTGAAAATATTAATATCATTATATAAATATTAATGAAAATTATGTATATGAAGTAATTAAATTTTTTATATAAAGATAGTATATCGTTGAATCGTTAAAATTTGACTGCGTAAATACGCTTAGAAAAAGTTATCATTAATAATGATATCAAGTATAATTCTCTCACTAATGAGATTTGTGTTCATAAAAATTAAAATTAATTTAATTTATTTAATTGCTAAATAAGTAAATTAAAACAATTGTATTATAAAATATATTTAATACATTAAGCTAATCTGTGTTCTGGTGGCTTCCAAATAGATTGCAATCAAGATAAAGGGTTAGCATTTTATTACAGGTTAAAAAAAAAAAAAACTACAGTAAATTTGTTTAAAGAATTTAAGAAAGTACGTATAACTTAATTTCTTAATTTATTAAGATTTTAATGCACTTTAAACTTTAGAGACAAGTTCACATTGATTGAAGAAGCCTCATCTCAGTTCAAGTATGCTTCATAGAACTCTTTGAGCAAACTTAATAGTCCTTCTCAACTTGAGTAAATTGAGAAGTCCTTAATTATTCTGAAAATACTTTGGACACCAATCTAAATCTAACGCGTGGAAAGGCAACAAACTATAACTGCTCTGTCATGACAGAAAAACAGTTAGTGCATATAACTATATAAGCTAAGATCTATAGTAAAAGAATGAACTTTGTTGATAGTAAATAAAATAGGTCATTGTCCTTGCTATTATTTATAGTTAATTATTAGCAATGTTAGGAGGGACACAACATTGGACATCCTCTTATATAGAAGCATTGTTTCAACCCATATCAGGCATAGATGTACAACGTTGGGCCAATGAAAAACATATATTTCGGTAATAAGGGTTGTTCTGTTGTTGTAGCTAAGAATCCTACTAATCACGAATTCACAATAATACTAAGATGTTATAACATGATACATAGATGTACCTTAGTTTTACTTCTGCAATGCCCTGTAACCTGAGGCACTCTCTGATGGCTGGAAGAACCAAAACATTTAATTAGGCCTGGTGATGTTATATGGATAACAAGATTGTGCAAACGGTAGCTTTTTGCAGCTGCAAATGTTCAAAAGCCTAATAGAGTTAGTAAAACAGAAGACCATGCCTTTTCTACTCAAAGCTGCATTTCCATATAATTTTAGTTTAGTCAATGTTTAAAAACTTTGCTAGAAAGCTGGCACAAAATGAGAAATTATGTTTTCAAATAAGCTAAACTAAATACTCGGTTAGCAGTGAAAATTACAATTTTGTTAAAAACTGAACTGCATATTATGGTTATGGATGAATCTTGTAGATGTTATTAATTAAAACTGAAGCTTCTTTGTCATGATGTCAAACTATTCGGCAGTCTGTCCTTAATGGTAAATTATAAAGGCTAATGATAAGGGCATAGCTTACAGAGGAGGGAACCAACTCCAACATTGAAGGGCTGAGACTGCAAAGTTCCAACCATGGCAAATATTTTGCGCTAAGCTTCTTTCATGTTTCTGAAATTTTGTACAATAAGACCAAGTATATCATCCATACAACCTGTGTCAATTACAATCACAAACTCTAGGGATAACTTCTTTTATTCTATTTCTCTAACTACCCTCCATTGTTCTCATATTTTCAACATTGCCCTTTTGTACTTTATTTGTCCTCACCCACCTTTTTGTTTTGGCTACTCTCTATTTTTGGCTTTTTGGTTAAGATTTATTTAGGCTTAGAAACACGTTTACAGATAGACGTGTTTCTGTGCCAAAAAAGACTTGTTTTGTTCATCATATTTACACATAAGAATAAGAATTAAATGATCAATATAATCACTGTCAATTAAATAATCTATATTAAGTATTTATCAATGGATAGATTCTTTTATGTGAATGACATATGTATAGACTTTAAAATTAAAGAAATATTACAAAGCTAATCAAATAAATCTTTGATAGTTTAATAAAATATTTTCATTAGCCATTAACCACCTAAGGTCTAACGGCCAACAAATTTGGTTGAGTTCTGACATGTCATAATTAATCACTATGTTACATAAAAGGAGTAGTTCCCGAGATCCTCTCATTGCCTTTCTTTATCATTTGCATTGTCAAACTTTTCTGTGTTTTCCCGTTGACAAACCCATATACCCCAAAAGGCCAAAAACCCAGCTTTCATGTCCTAAAACTTTCTTATCCCCATGCAGCTTCTCCCTCTTATTCTTAAATTTCCATCTTAATTTTCTCTGTGATTATCTCTGTCACTATTATGGTTCAAAACATGTTAATCTCATAAACTTCATCTTGCACCAACATTTTATAGAAGGGTCAATGTAAATTGCAGCTGCAGGGTTTCAAGAATTAATTCAAAAATCCTGAGTAAGTTTTATAGGCTTTCCTCAATATTTCACTTGGTGATTGTACAATAAGAAAAGGGTATTTATTCATTATTTTACACGAAGATCACATGTGTATGCTATTGATGCACACAATCTCTTCTTATATGAGGATGCATGTAATATGTTGTAGCTGTTATGCGAATGCATTACCAATATTAAAAATCTAAGTGCCAAAAATTACTGTCTCAAAAGCTTGTTAATTCTATCACAAAAATTGTGTGCTACATTACAAGAAATTCTTTGTTACAATTGTGGTCTAAAAGTTCTACTTGTCTTGCTTTTATAGAGTTGCCAAATTGATGGCTTATTTGAATTATGAGAACAAGAGAGGAAGTGGTAAAAAACTCAAAGTGCATTTTGATCTCCCTGACGATGAAGACTATCCCAATCAGAAGCATTCAGGTTCTTCTTTTTCATCTGATTCTTCAATAGATTCAGATGATACTGACAATGATAATAGCGTACATACTGATTCCAAGTATGGCTTTTGCGAATCTCCTGTGTGGAGCTTTCAAGGAGGCTCAGTTACCCAATCTCCTCCAATTCAGCACATGAGTTCTCCTGGTCATGGCTATGACCCAAGTAGAATCCCCTCTTCAATATTTGGTAATAAACCTACGAGTCCTTTGGAATGGAGTGTAGCCTCAAATGAATCACTATTCAGCATACAGTTAGGAAACAGCAGTTTCTCAAGGGATAGTGTTTCTGGATTCAACAACAAATCTGGGGAATTGCCTAGGACTAGTGATTTTGCCAGCATGTCTGCAACACTGCCACCTGTTAAAAAGGTAGCTGCTAAAGACAAAAATGTGGACATGGAGAGACATTCTGTGTCATCAGATTCATCAAGTGAAACTGCACATTCAGTTGAGGGGCATGACCATGAGAAACCATCACATAAAACTACAGGTTCATTTGGGGAGATTGTTGACCTTAAGAAAAAACAAACACCAGCAGAAGTTGGCACACATGAAACGTTGTTGGACAAAAGTCCTGATAATCATTCTAAAGAAGCAAAGATCCATGATGGGGAAGCCAAGCATTATATAAGTGCCTCAAGCTGTTCGGTGGAAAGGGATATGAGTGCAAGATCATTTCAATTTCCTATGTGAGTTCTCATCATATCTTGCTTATATCAGTATTTTTATCATTATGCTATAATTCTCTAAGAGGGTGGATATATAATGCATGCAAATCACTAGACTAGGAATATGTTTTTAGATCACATACAAACCTCATAATAAGTAGCATATAGCTATCTCAAAATGTAGTGTACGGTTGGTTCTGCATTAGATTAAGCCAAATGTGGATCCATTTTCTACATTGAAACCAAAGCTGCTTTGAGTAGCTTCCATTTTCACATCGTAGATGCAGATCTCAGGTTGTGGACATGGAACCAAACATGCTACTACTATGACCCTTGCATTCAATGCTTTACAATGTCAAACCAAATATTCACTAATGCATTCATGTCATAATTTAGGAGGTGCAAAATGTACTTTGTTAATAACTCATACTAATTGTATTGGTAGCATAAAAAAGATCTTACTACAGAAATTTGCCATCACTAATTTTGGTGGAAGATATTTTACAAAAATTACATGTGCAGGTCTCTTTAATCTTCACTTGTTATTTCATGTTATAACCAGCTTCTCAAATGTTTGGTTTTAGACAATGTTTTCAACCAGTTGACCATATTACTGCATTTTCTTTGGATAGTTTTTCACGTGCATGCCTTTAATTTTTATTTTCACTAAGTGTGCACACGAACTAATCATTTTCAGCTTCATTTATCTTTTCTGTTTAGTTTTTGTTCTTCAAACAACACAAATCATAATTAATTTAATTTGTTTACACGGTAGAATATATCTTGCTATTGACAATCATTTTCTTCTTGAATTCTTTCAGATTGACATCTGAAGGAGGAAGAACTAGTTCATCAACGATACAGTCAGAAAAGCAAGAAAAAAGTGAAAATCAGGAAGAGCAGCCAGAGAAGCCACAGCAGCGTCCTAGTTTTACAGCAGAAAAAGCACCAAAGCAAAGTGGTAAAAGTTGGTGTTTCTGCTTCTCTTGTTCATCATGTTTTTGAGATAAACAGGTCTTCAAATGATGTTGCAATGGAAATAACAAAATCAATAAAATGTTGGTTACCATGGACATACAAATGATCTTCTGGTTACATGGGAATTATTTTCCTGCATTGTCCATATCCATATCTTCTCTAAATGCTAGAGATGCGGCTTTGGTACATAAATAGTTGAGAAGTAAATGATTTTAATGTTAAAATGGTACATACACATAAATCTAGTTTGTCCATATGACCATAACCCCAAACAACCAATCAATGGAACATTGATTTATGTAATCAATTAAACACTATTTTCAAAATGACTATTTTGCTAAAAAATTATATAGCCCAAACTCTCCTAGGTATCATACTTCTTATCAAATCATTAGTTGTAGCTGCACGCATCAAGATTCCAATACATACATCTCTTCGTTTCAGAAATCCAAATAAGAAGATCTACTATCTTCTAAATCTTTTAAATTTCATAAATGCTGGTTGATCGTGTATTTCTTATAGTTATACGTTGTAGAGTACCAATCCCTATTATACCTTCAAATTGGACCCTCAAAGTTGAAGAAATGACATTGTCGTGTGTCAGACACCTCTTCAACATGGATATTCTGTCGACACATTCGAATTCCTATCTAATATCTTAATAAAACATTTTTTCAAAAACCATTTTTTTCCGTGACTCAGACATGTCTAGAAAATTAAGCAGTTGTTTTAAGACTGTTAAATTTTATCTTACCTTAAAATTTGTTTATAAGAATTGCATTGTGAAATCACTCCTCATTCCATCATAGTATTTGTGATGGTTACTATCTTATAAAAATGATAATGGATAACAATTTTATTGGTAGAAGCTGAATGAATAATAATTTTAATTCAATTATATATATATATATATATATATATATATAGATATATATATTTATTGTCGCAATGTCTTATATTCTAGACATTAATATCTCTGTCAGCAGGGTCGTGTTTGGTGTCTGTGTCGAAGTCTGTCCTTAATTTAGACGGTTTACTTAATTAGGATTTTAAAAGATTTTTTTATAAAAAAGTATTATAGTATTTAATCAAAATATTTAAAGAATATAAAAAAAATATTGTGTAGTATCAAGCCTATAATAAGAAAAAATAAAGCTCTTGTTTTAAGCTTTGCAAAAATAAAATATTTAATAGAATATTTTATTATTTTCATAGGCCTCATAATTTTTTATTGTTTTCTTTTACTTAAAAAAAATAATTACCATTAGTTTTGATTAATAAAAATTATCTGAATCGACTATATCATATGTCTATTTAAAAGGTCTCACTTTATGATTTAAAAAATATTGTGTCTACTCTACCAACTAAACAATACAGTCTTATTAATAGATTGTTATTTAAAATAGATTTTAAAAGATTTCATATGTTTTTTAATAAAAAATTATCTTCAAACATCTCATCCAAAATCATGAGATTTTGTTAAACTTTTTTCTTTTATTTTTTTAGTAATTTTGATGGATAATCACCAATGGAGATACTATTATTGGACCTTGTTGCTAGCATCATCATCAAGGGTGATTGACTAAATTGGTTTTTTTTTTTAAAAAAAATCACTTAAATGAGTCTTTTTTCAAATTATTTATTAAAGCGAGTTTGTTTTGATATTTAACTGTCACATATTGCGACTTATGCTAGCCAACGAGATGTTTTGGGACCTTGACATGCACATGGGAACTCATGTTTGACCTTTAAATGGGTATTGTCTCCTCATGCTCTAATTTTTAAGGTGTCACCAAGCTACTGCCCAATAAAAACACAAGTGGAAGCTACATTTTTAACTGTATTTTGGTATATAATAAATGCCTTCTTACGTTTTTATTGGAAAATCAACAAGATTGTAAACAAAATGGTAGCAAAGAAGTCAAATGAACTTATGATTTCCACATCCAACTTCAAATTCACCAATTATAAAACATAAAGAATAAATTAAGACAAAGAAAATCCCCTGATTTTCCTTTGCCTTTGGCTTAAAGAAAAACAAAATAAAAATATTCAAAAAGAGAGAGGAGAGTTTTAAGGCTCACTAAAAACGCAATTGCCACTTGCAATTTTATTGGGCAACAACACCCTTAAAATAGCAAATCATAGCTACGCTTTTAAGGGTTAAACATGAGTTCCTATGTGTGTGTCAAGTCTCTGAGACGTCTTGTTAGCTAGCAAAATCTACTGAACCAAGTTGCAGTTTTATGTGGAGTATTGATTGTCTCTAAGAGAATCACTTGTCATTCATGATGTTTAAAATCTTACATGATAGTTAAACTACAATTATGAACTGCAAATTGATCTAGTCAATGGTCAAAATAGACTCACTTCGATAAATAATTTTAAAAGAGATAATTTAGATAATATTTAAAAAAAAATCCAATTTGGTCAATGAACCCATTATCAAACCAATATTACCGATGAACCACTATCACAACTATTAACGTTATTATTGTCGTTACCACTATCATTGACAATGTCTTACCTTTACCACTATTACATCCTTCAACTAATTTTGTAACAAAAATTAGTTGTAGATTTTTAAAATTTGGAAACTTAATTAGATACCTGATCAAAACTTATAATTTACTTTTTATTGACTCTTATAACTTTGAATGTTTTATAAAATTATTAAAATATTACAAATTTATTTTGCAAATCTATTAAAATCTAAATAATAAAATTTATGGAATCTTATAAAATATTATATATTCTCACAAAGTCTTTTAAAATTTATTAAACTTTTTTATACCAAAATAATTTTTTAAAATCCAATACCCTTTTAGTCTATTGAAGTTGTTTTTTAAGAAGTCTATTCAAGCGATGAAAGGTGGATTTGCATTTAAATATTTACTATAAGAGTTAATAAACTTTTTTACATACATTTTTTTTTATATTGAGAGGGTATGTGTCCAAAAATCAAACTTATATGCAGACCGTTGCTGACTATGACTATACTCATCACATCTTTTTGTAGCAAAAGGAACGAGCAACAGGGGAATAATTTAAAACATAAACCCTAAACACTATTATAGAGTGTATTTAAATAGGTTGTATATACATTCCACGTTTCATTATTATTATTATTATTATTATTATTATTATTATTATTATTATTATTATTGTTATTATTATTATTATCCGCTCTAATACACTTGTACCCGAATAATTTCTATGGATCTGAATTCCGTATTTAAATTGAATTTGCAAATAATTATTTCTCCCGTACAAAAGTAATTTTTCAAACGTTCACATCTAAATTCTTGGCCATTGGAGTTTGGAGATTCTAAGTGACAATTGGCAAGAACCCTAAGCCCTCTCAACCAATCTGCAATTCTTGGCCAAGACATATTATTTACGTGCCGTGCCGTATTAGCAATCTGCAATTACAATTATTTATAGCAAATTACCAATGGCTTGAACCAAACCTCTCATCCACTTTACGTTAAAACAGAAGGCAAAATGTGTTTTCCCATCTGCTTATGTCTGCCCATTTTCATTAATAAGTATGTCTTCGAAGTCATTTTCAAGAAAAAAGAAAATCTGTGAAAGATTCTAAAGGGTTATAGTTTATCCATTGATTAGATAATTCTTTTATAGATAAAAAATATTAATAATTAATATTTTAGTTTTTGTTAATAAAAAAAATTCGATAATTTCTTTTTTTTTTCTTACATATGAACTCGTCGTAATTAAAATAAATTGAATAATTTATTTTATCAATAAATAGATTAATAGATGTTCAGCTCATTAATTTATGAATTTTTTTAAATTATATTATTTTAGAAATAATATAAAACTTAATTTTATTTTTTTTTCATGATTATATAAAAATTAACTACGTATCATAAAAAAAATTTATTTTCAATGTAAAAAAGTATTTTTCATATTGAAGTTGTTTTTCCATAAATGTTATTTATTATAGAAACAATCTAATTTTAAATTAAGAGTTTAATTAGTATATAATGTCAGTGTAAAGTTTTTACTGTATTATTTAATTATAATATTTCATTTATAATAAATTTATTAATTTTGTAAATTAATATTTAAAAAACAATATGAATAAAAAAGTGTAATTAAATATAAGTATAACTTAAATTTTTTAATATTGTTATTTAAACTCTTAAAATTAACTTAAAGTAACAAAATTAATTTTTTCAAACATGTTATTTATTAATGAATATAGTTTGTTACTAATGAATTAGTCAATTTGCTAAAGTCACGGACCAAAAACTAAAGGCAACCCGAAAACACTGAATCTTCGACTCTCTTGACCTTGAAAATCACCATTGTAGACATCTATTTATTTTTGTTATGTGCTTTGTAGTCACGTTTCTTTCGTTAATTCTTTCTTTTTATATATTACATTTTTTTAATATTAATTTATGTATATGCACAAGCATCATAATGATTGAGATTAATTGGGATTGCTTATTGCATTTTTTAGTTATATAAGATGAGTCACATCACTAAGAAAGAAGTGAAAAAAGAAAAGTTCATATACTTGATTTTTCCTGTTAAAAGAATTATCTTTCTATCAACCGACATTAATTTGTTTAAAAAAATACTTATTTTAAAACACAAAGTTGAATTCTTAAACGATTTTAATATTTTATCAGTTGAATGACTCATCACGTTTTAAAAATTAATAACATAATTTATTTTTAAAATATAATATTAGTATTTACGACTTCTTTTTCAGATTTTCTTATAAGATGGTAGCAAAAATTTGTGTTGCCCCTCAAATAACATTGTTAATTGAACATAAAGATTAAAATTAGAATTAGTGTTTAATAACAGGAATTAAAATATTCAAATTATCTAATTCAAAAATGAAAATTAAAACAAAAAATTAATTATATATATAAACAAATAATTTCAAAAACGAATGTTATATAAACTAACATACAACTACGACCAATATAACATCAAAATTTAAGCAATGTTGTATATCTTGTAGAAAACACCAATATGTTAAATATATTTTTCTAGTAGTAATTTTTCTTCAAGAAAATCATAATAAACCTGTTTGCCAATAAAAAGAAGAAAGAGAATAAAAAAGAGAAAGAGAAGAAGAGTTAGAAATTACAATCTTTCTATTAACATATTATGTACTAATATTTGTTTATAATATTTGTGAATCACGTCAAGATGTATTTTATGTTTTTTTTTAGTTAAACTATCATTAAATTAAACTATCACAGTAACACAACAACATGATTTTCTTATAATGAGAGAAGTAATTAAAGAATAATTAATAAAATTAGTTCCCCTCTCATGCATAAATTCTTGTACATTCTTCAAAACTGCCAAATTTTCAAAGTCTGTTGTTCACAGTTGTCAAAACTGAATGGGTTTGTTATAAAAAAATGGGATAATAATTGGATTGATTAGCTAGTTTAATCTATTTATACAAAAAAATAAAAGAAATATATATATAAAAAAGTGTAGCATTGCAGTTATCACTTTTCATATTTGCAAGTTACATTGAAACTAAAAAAAAAAGTAAGAATCAACGTGATTTCAATAAACAAAAAAGAAAGTAACCCAATTTCAACCCATTTAGATCAATCCTGTTCTTGAGTCACCCATTTTTACTGAAATAAATTGTTCTAACCAATTTAAAAACAGATTAAACTGCATATTCGATCTGTTACAAAATCAGTGTGATCATATAACCGTATCCCATTTAGACTGATCTAAACCTATTTTCACAACTATCTTGTGATCTCATGCATGATTCATGATTCCAATGACCCAAGTCCCTGATAAAAAATTTCTGAAAACTTTTCCATTTGACTCTTGGTCAACGCCAACCCAATCTCAATTCCTCCACAGTGATCCCTACTCTCCGATAGAGAAAACGCTCCCGTTTTATCAATAGAAGTAACATCCACTTTCTTAGGCCTACCCCACCCAAAGTCAATGTCATAAACCTGAAACCTCGTAGACCCAGCAATTGAAAATAGCCTTTCTCTCATCACACTTTGAATCTTCGAAATCCAATTTTCTGCCCCATTCAATACATCACCCTCTATCTCATCCAACACTTCACTCATCCCTTCAACACTTCTAAAAAACCCTTCTTCCCCCAAAACCTCCTCTCTCTTCATCACAACCAAACGCGGTATAACGCAGTTCCCAAAATACGTCCCCGAAATTGGAGAGTCCAAACGCGCCCTACAATCCACCGTGAACACAAAGGGCACTCTCTCAGTACTCTCAACCTTTTCTTCTTCTTCTTCCGCTTTAACCACGCATGCCAACAAATAAGCGCACGTGACCGTAAACGATGTCACCCTAACCTTCTTTTTCCTGTCCCCGACAACCTTAGACTCCGCTAACCTCTTCAGCTTTTTTATGTCCAACGTTGTCAGCTCGAACAACCCTTTAACCAAATCACTTTGATTCCCACCGAGATTCTGCCACACCTTCAAGCTTCGATCATTGGTCTCTCCACAAAACCCCAACCACGAGTTTGCGTAAATTTCACCGATCCCCAGAGGGTCTTTTATCTCAGATCTATCAAACAAAGGTGTAAGATGCTTCGGTAGTGAAAAAAATCCTGTTTGTGACGGTGAAAGTGGGGTTTTTAGCTGAGAAGAAATGTGTGCCCATGATTTCATGAACAAAGTTGAAGACTTTCCGTCAAGGGCTGCATGGTGTGTGGTGATTCCAACGCAAAAGCCTTGGTTAGGGAAAAGGGTAAGTTGAAGGGCTAACACTGAAGCTTCTTGATGGGAAATGGTTAAGTGGGGTATTAGGTTTAAGCGTTGGGTGTTAACAAGAGAGAGGTCGGAAGAGAGAACGTTGAAATCAACGTCGGTTTGAGCGATTGTGAAGGGAATAGAGTTTCCTGGGTTGTAGGTTATGAGAGGTAAAGGAGAGTGACTTGGCCATGTGATGGTGCCAGCAAGAGAGGGAAAGTGTTGGAGAGTGAGGGAGAGAGAGTGTTTGAGAATGGGGAGAACAATGGTGTCAAAGAATGAAGGTTTTAGGTTTGGATATTCATAGAAGAAGAGACGTTCGACAGGGGGAAACCTTAGCCATAGGATGTCGAAAAAGGTGAAGGGAAGAGTGGTTTGAGGAGTTTCTTGGGGTGGTGAGATGAAGAAGATTTGGTGGACTTTGAAGGTTGTTGCTGGTTGTGCCATTATGGCGAAGACTTGTTGAAGTGGGAGATTGAAGTTGCATTCCAGAAAACTTGAGGGAGAGAAACAAGATATTTATATTCATCACTTGTTACTAAATATAAAATATTAAAGGTTTAAATAAGTTTTTTTTTTTTTAAAGTTTGGCTAAAAATTATTTTAGTCTTCGTTAACGTGGTAAAAAATTGGTGATATATCAGACAAAAAAATAAAATATCCTTGAAATTTTGGTAAAAACCGAGCAACAACATTCTTCTTATTTTTATGACTTTTTTCTTAAAAAAAAAGTGATGAGGCAAATTAACCAACACATAAAATTAATTAAAATCATAAAGGAAAAATAATAATAGCTAATCAACAAGCGCCTTAATTAAACCTTATAAATAGAGAAATGTAATCAAATAAAACCAAATCATCAATTCCTAAACCATATAAACTTAACAAATTAAATAATCAGAAGCTTAATTAGTCTTTCTAAACAATGTACTTCCACTTATTACCAAGTATATGTATGGTAAGATATATGAAACAAAATAAAATTAAAAAAAAAAAAAGGTAAAAGACGTGTTCGATGCACTTAAATGTATACAACTTTTTCTCCTCTGCCAAACTAGAAGACATTTGTGAAAGAGGGAATAATATGACCTAAAAGAAAAGACAATGTCTTTACTGTTGTACACTTGTGTGTGAAAGCATGCATCTAATTGGTTGATACTTAGTAAATTTGATTTTAATTAGTAGCCGCCCACTAGAACAAGTGCATGTATTCATCATTTGTTTATTTGCCTGATGACTTCACCACACACTCTAAAGATTACTGGCGGCTTTCATTTTCATCTTCCCAATTCAAAACTACAATTAAGTCACACCAATATCCATACTTAACTCCACTTGCCCAATCTTTCTAAAGTTTCAAGTGTAAATAAATATAGAGTTTAATTGATATATATTCTTAGATAAAGATTTTTACACTAATATTCAATCACAACCCTTTATTTATAGTAAATTTGTTGATTTTATTCATTATTACTTTAAAAGTCACACACACATATATATGAGAAAGCCAAATTTATGAGAATAAGAGAGTAAATTTCAACTATTAAGAGAAGAGAGAGAAAAAATAATGATATATATATATATATATATATATATATATATATATATATTCTTTAAAGTTGAGGTTGTTGGGTTAGTTTTACGGAAAGTATTATTTGAAAATTTTATTTATAAAGGTGCAAATAATAAGTTGTAGTTACTAAGTACATCCTAACTCTTTTCTTCTTCCTTCTTCTTCTTTTGATTTTCTCTGAATGCTCTCATGCTCTCTTTGTCCAAAATCTCCACTCCTTTGCATGGTCAACCAATCGTTGATGGAATTCAATAAAATGTACTTCATGCAAAAAAATTAATTCTACAAACAGAAACATAACCTTTATATATTCAGCAAAAACAGTTATCAAGTCTTCAAATCTATAAAAAAAACAACCACCAATACGTGTATTAAATACAATGGTAGTTCTCCTCATGTCGATTATATCAAATTTATACAACATATGTTCCACACAGAAGACAACACATACCAACAAGGGATAACTATAAAGTGTTTCACTAATATAATTTATAAAAACAATCAATAAATACAAACTGTAAATTTTAATAAAAATAATAGAAAGGCAACAACTGCCAAAGTAATAAAATAAGAATAATACATGTGTTCGATACTTAAATTCGGCATATACATCATGGATGGAAACACATTCTTTCTTTAGAAAAATTACACACAAGCCTACATAACATAAGATAACTATAAAAAGTCAAATACCCTCATCCTTAGATCCAATAAATATCCATTCAAATATCAACACATCATAAGACAATACATATCCACAATTCACATATAATAAAATCATAGAATAGCATACATAATCTAAATTTTGAATATCACTATTTTCATATGAAATATAAAACTATAATTCAATATCATCATCTTCACATAAGAAAAATATATACCATTTAAATTGTCTCTACCGAAACACTCGAACACCATTTTCTGTTGTTGTTAGCAGAGATACCGTTTGATTAGGTTCTGATAGAACGGGTGCCTACAAAAAAAAACTCTGAGGATCATGTTAAAAACTACTCAAGTTTGCAATATGATAAAGAAAAATGTTTGGAAAGAGAACTAAAACTGGACACACCTTGCTCGCCGAATATCGAAATACTACGTTTTCTACCGGCATTGTCATGAACCACCAAGTGGTTATATGTACATAAATATAATGAAATTAGAAGATAAAGATACATATCTAAAATCCAAGCATGAAAATATCGATAGTTAAATATCGATAATTCATACATAATCACACATAAAAAATTCAAAGTTAATCAAGATGTAACATAAATGTATAAAACTATATTTTGGAAGTAAGATATTTAAGCTTATTAGAATATCTCTTCCCAGACCATTACTAATCAATATAGCATATCAGATATTGGGTTGACCAGACCCAATATATAAAAACGTACATATTTTTTAGTTATCACAGTTAACCATGTCATACATTTCAGTTTAGGTTTTTAGTAGGCTATGATAGAAAAAATGTAACACACGTCTAATTCAATATCATCATATGGAATATACAACTATAATTCAATACCAGCATCTTCACAAAAGACAAATATATACGTTGCAAATTATTCCTACCGAAACAGTCGAACACCATTTACTGTTGCTGTTACCAGAGATACTGTTTGATGAGGTTTCGATAGGATGGGTGCCTGCAAAAAAGATTCCGACGCTCAAGTTAGAAAGTACCCAGCTCTGTAATATCATAAAGAAAAATGTTTGGAAAGAGAAATAAAAATGGACACCTACCTTTACCTTGCTCACCTAATACCGAAATAATACATTCTCTAGCGGCATTGGCATGAAGGCACAAGTCATTACTAATCAATACAACATATCAAATATTGGGTTGACCAGACTCAATTTCTAACAGCGTACAACTTTTTAGTTATGACAGTTAACCACACCATCCATTTCAAATTAGCTTCAGTAGGTTATGATAGAAAAATTGTAACACACGTGTAACTCAATATCATCATACGAAATATACAAGGATAATTCAATACCATGATATTCACAGAAGAAAAATATATACCTTGCAAATTGTTCCTATCGAAACACCATTTTCTGTTACTGTTACCAGAGATACCATTTGATGTGCTTCTTATAGGACAGGTGCCTGCAAAACGCTCAAGTCAGAAAGTACTCAGCTGTGTAGTATGATAAAGAAAAATGTTTGGAAAGAGAAATAAAAATGGACACGTACCTTTACCTTGCTCGCTGAATACCGAAATACTATGTTCTCTATCGGCATTGGCATGGAGGTCCAGTGCATGTATGTACAAAAATATAATGAAATTAGAAGATAAAGATAAATATCTAAAATCTAAACATGACCGCACCGATAGTTAGATATTGATAACTCATACATAATCACAAATAAAAAATTTATAAACTCATACATTATCAAGACATAACATAAATATATAAAACTCAAATTTGGAAGTAAGACACCTAGGCTTCTTAGAATATCTCTTCCTAAGTCATTACTAATCAATACAGCATATCAGATATTGGGTTGGCCAGACCCAATTTCTAACAGTGTACAAATTTTTAGTTATGACAGTTAATCATACCATCCATTTCAGTTTAGCTTCAGTAGGCTATGATAGAAAAAATGTAACACACGTGTAACTCAATATCATCATATGAAATCTACAAGTATAATTCAATACCATGATCTTCACAAAAGAAAAATATATACCTTGCAAATTGTTCCTACCGAAACAGTCGAACACCATTTTCTGTTGTTGTTACCAGAGATACCATTTGATGTGCTTTTCTGATAGGACAGGTGTCTGCAGAAAAGACTCTAACGCTCAAGTCAAAAAGTACTCATCTCTGTAATATGATAAAGAAAAATGTTTGGAAATAGAAATAAAAATGGACATGTACCTTTAGCTTGCTCGCCGAATACCGAAATACTACGTTCTTTACCCGCAATGGCATGGAGATCCCAGTGCATGTATGTACAATAATATAATGAAATTAGAAGACAAAGATAAATATGTAAAATCCAAACATGACCACATCGATAGTGAAATACCGATAATTCATACATAATCACAGATAAAAAATTCAGAGTTTATCAAGACATAACATAAATATATAAAACTCAATTTTGGAAGTAAAACATCCAGGCTTAATAGAATATTTCTTCATCAACCATTAGCATATCAGATATTGGGTTAACCAGAACCAATATCTAAAATCATACAGATTTTTTAGTTATGACAGTTAACCACGCCATACATTTCAGCTAAGGTTTACTAGGCTATGGTAGAAAAAATGTAACAAACATCTAATTCAATATCATGTTATGGAAAGACAACAAACTATAACTGTTCCGTCATGACAGAAAAACAGTTAGTGCATATAACTATATAAGCTAAGATCTATAGTAAAAGAATGAACTCTTTTCATAGTAAATAAAATAGGTCATTGTCCTTGCTATGAAATTCTATCACTTCTTAGGCAGGCAAATCCATATTACGGATCCTGTTGTGCAACTTCAGCTATCTCCATTCTCCAGTGATGACCAGAACAGAAGCATTCCATTTTTTGCCAAAGCCACGACATTCCACATCTCTATATTGACGAAATTTAAAAATTTAATTTTAAAAATTTAAAATAAAACTAAAAAAATATTATAACTTAAATCTTTAAGCCACCTATTTGGACATTCCTAAGCCTATCCTATCATATTTGTTAGGCATCTAATAGCTGTCTAAAAAAATCAAATGATTATTTTGTTCCTGATAGTTATTTATTTAATTAGTAGATGGAAGTATACTACAAAGACACAATTATCAAGGGGCACTCTACCATTGTAACACTAAGGAACTACCATTACAAAAGAGAAGATAAAATAAAGATTTGATATTTTCCATTCATGATGATAGTTAAATGAGGGGTACTATTTATATTCTAGTTGTTAGCAATAACAATCATATATGTGTCTTCGTCTAGTTTTAAAAATTTAAAATAAAACTAAATAATATTAAAAGGATAATATTTAAGTCATCTAGTCTTTAAGCCAGCTATTCCTGTCTTCCTAAGCCCATCCTATCAGTCACAGACAAACACATATGATCATCATCATACAAAACAAAACAATATATATTATTTAAGGAGCAACTAAATAATTGTAACATGCCCTATCTTCCAACCATCTAATGTTAAAATCAAGTACTGTTGACACTGGCAAATCGATCTATTAAAAAAACATGAAATGAGCAATGAGATTTATGACAGTTGTTTGTAAGACACAAATTTACAAAGTCATAACCATGCAAGAATAATTAAAAAACAATTAATTTTTTTACGTCAGAATGTTTGCCAGAAGACAGATTACTTCTTCCTGTCCAACCAACATCTACAATTTTACATCAATATCAACTCAACCAGTCAAGATCATTTTTCTGTCTGACAGCATTAACTTGATTTAGTTGAATGCGAGCATCTCTAACAACACATTATCTGACACATTTTGCTGGTTGAAGTCCTTCTAAAACAACAAAGCTCTCATTTTCAAGCAGAAGAATCAAGAATCTACCCAACTATACCCTGTTTGCTTCTTAATATTCTTTTCTTCCATCAACACTCACATTCTCAGCATCATCCCATTGTCCTAAATTAGCATACATATTATATAACAACACATATGGAGCTGAACTTTCTGGCTCAAGTTTGATCAAAGCTTCAGCTGCAACTATGGCCAACTCTACATTATTATGCATTCTACAAGCACCTAGTAATGCACCCCACACAGCCTTATCCGGTTTAAATGGCATGGTATTTATCAAATCCATAGCTTCCTGAAGTTCCCCCTGCCGTCCCAAGATGTCCACAAGTGAGGCTACGTGCTCAAACCGTGGCTCAATAGAGTTACTGCAACACCTTAGTCGATGTCTAAATTTCACGTGTTGTCGTGAGGTTGAAGCTGATTTTGAATCTGCTAACAGTAATGTCGTGTTGCATACTCATTATAGAAGTCTTGAATGTTCAACAACTAATTTGTTTACTTGAAATGTTTTTTATTTTTTTAGACAAGTTCTTGATAGATTGAATTTATTTAAGGTATTTGGTTGTAGGCAATATATTGATTATACTATATACATGTTATCTAAATATAAATTGACAAAGACGTTGTGACGTTATGACACATGTCACATAAATCAATAACAAATGAGTTCAAATGTTCATGTTGTAGATTGCAGTCATTCAGGCTTCCATGTGATCACATATTAAAACTATTGGTTCATCCTAACATTTTTTAGCTTCCTAATTGCCTAGTTTTGAAGAGGTGGACTAAAACATGTAAAGAAGATATTCGTAGTGAAATTAATTGTAATAATTTTTGGGGGTTTGAAATGGATGCTAGATTTCTATCTTTGATGGGCCATTATAAAATATGCTACACATTGCTTAAAACTAGATTCTTTGAATTTGATTAAAAATCAAAGCAAACCTCATTATCTTCAACCGCTCTAAGTTGTGCTTAAGCATAGTATCCAACACATAGAAAACAGTGTAACATCCATTGCCATCAACCCCAAAATTGTTGTTGTTTGAGAAACAATCAACCATGGGTGAATCCATGTGGCGAAAGATTCGAAAAGTGAAAATGACATCGTGTAGAGAGATTCGAAAGAGAGAGAAGTTCATTACTTCTTGTATCAATTCTAGAAGTTCATTACTTCATGTAGCAAGATTCTTTGATATTTGTTTGGTTAATTTTCCTTTAATGCAATGCAAACATACATCCGAGTCACAAAAATTCAATTGAGGCAAAATTTCATTTTTCATTAACCTCATCATCTTTTCTTTGGATATGTGACCTAATCTTTGATGCTACAAATAAGCACAACTATTATCATACATTTATGCTTACGACTAAACATCACATTCAGTATTAAATAGAGATTCCATAAACTTTGCATCAAGATTGAAACAATACAAACCATATATTAAATTACTAGATCCATAACAGTACACATCCTTAAATAAAGAAAATACATTGTTTCAAATCTTAAAATTAAAACATAATTAATCCATCTTTGCAATTGAAATTAACTTCCTGGCACATCTAGGTACATAAAGACATCCTTCCAAATTCATATGACAACTAGTGTCCAAGATTAATCTTTATGTCCCAATACCGTCTATTCTTGCCTTTATTTTGTTTCCCATGTAGAGAAACTTTTTAGTTCCTCTTATGATTTAGATCAAAAGGAATCCCTGGATAATATGTGACACATGAGCAATATTCTTCCCACTTTGATATTTAATTGGGATTTGCCCTTATCATGTTTACCTTTACCCGACTTGCTATGAATGGTATTGACTCCTTGATTCATGAGATGAATTGAGTGATCCTTCATCTTCTTTAACCTCCCTTGCTCCTTAATTAGCATGACCTTAATTTCTTGAAAATTCCACTTTTCTTTAAAAGTGTTATAGTTCACTTGAAGTTGGCCAAATTCAGCAGGAAAAGAGTTAAAAATAAATTGTACCATGGAATTCAACCTTGCTTCCAGATTAGCCATTATTGTCACATGATCATGAATTGACTAAGACCAATCAAACTTCTTATTGGCCAATTCACTTGATAGGTTCCACACAATTGACTTGTTTGTAATGTCAAATTATGAGTAATCCTTCACCAATTTCATGAATTCCCAAATATTCTTTGTTTTGGGCATAAATGGCTTTACATTTACAACCATCATCATTTTCATCAGGTTCAGTGTCAATCTGTTAGACCACTCCCAAAACTCATGGAAAGACTTGTCAACATTAGTACTAGCCTCTATGATGATTGGATGCTATCCATCACCAATGCAAGGTCTAATTCCATTACACTAATTGAAATTGGATCGTTTCAAACCAATCATCGTTATTTAACCCATTGAACTTAATCATTAAATTACCCAAAGCAAACATACTATGAACAATTGCTTACATACATACATACAAACATACTCACACATTAATGCTTTGAATAATTATAATGGATTCGAACTATTTAAATTTTAATCATGCATTTAAATTCACATTTGGATGATAAATAAACACATCTTCATATCCATAATAATGCTAAACAAATATACTTTCATATGAACAATAAAACATACCTTTCTTAACATGTATAATATCTTTGGATATACATACATTCAACAAGTATGTAAATATAACACTTATATAATTAATTAAAAATAATGATTTGCCTTTGGGCAATCCATATGTGCCTTTTAATTAACAATTTCATTCAACCCAAATACACACTTTCATAACATTATTTTATCAATCAATCATACAATTTGGAAACACAAAACTTTAAATTTGACCACTTTGGTAATTAACAAATTTTTCTTAATATGTGATTCCAAATTAATTTATTTTTTGTAAAAGATTTTTAGAAAAAATTACATATTCTAAAAAATTATTTTTACAAATAATGAATCATTATAGTAAAGAAATGCAAGCGAAACTAATCCATGAGTGCCCTCAAATTCAATAATGAAACGATATTATACTTACATGATTTAATCACCCTTTCAATACGAGATTTAACCACCCATTCAATACTTGATTTAATCATCCCTTCAATACGTGATTTAATCACATTTACGATATGCAATAGGAGTCACTATAAAAATCAATGTCATTGAAAAATTAGTTCAGATGCAACACAAAAACATAAACAATAATCCTTAATTTAAAACCAGGGTTAATAGAATTTGGGGGAAAAAAAACATTAATGGATAATCATTGGGACATATAGAATGCAGGGTTAATGGGAAAAGAAGATCCCAAAGCGAGTTAATTTTCTGTTACAAATTTTATCTATAGAATCCATATTCATTTAATAACATGTACAAGTATTTTTCAAACTATTTACAAATACCTATTTTTAACGCGGGTTAATTTTCTGTTATGAATTTTATCTATAGAATCCATAATTTTACTATCCTAGTAAAAATATAACAATGTCAAACAAAAAAAGAAAAAAAACTTTTGAGTGCTCAACGAGTGTGATAATTAGACTTTACTTTGCTTTAAGTTGCCTGATTTGCCTTATGTTTACAAGTTGTCATGGTTCAATTATTGATTAGTAAGCCAGTGAAATTGACTAAATACAATAAAGTTGATAGATATCTACACTATTAATAAAGGAAATTCCCTTTTTTATGCTTACTTTTTAAAATACCTATTCTACCCTTATGTCTATTGAAAAATTAAAAATAAACTACTTTGTTTGAGGAAGGACTTGAACTCACAACCTCTCCTTCCTAAATGTAACTTTTATCACTAGATCAACCTTGTAAAGTTTTGGTGTCCACATTTTATGATTTCTCTCACATTAATAAATGCACATCTTCACAAGTTCACATATCAATCTTCCTTAAACATCATTAATATATGTATACATTTGATAATAAATATTTTTAATAGAAATGTTAATATACATGTGGGACAAGATGTTTAATTCTATTCAAACTTTCTTCTCTCTCCATTTTCTCAAATTCATTGCAAATCTTACATATACGTTGATGATTTGATAGGATCTTACCATATTAACATAAACAAAAAAACATATTAAACTAAAATTATTGTACATAAAATGACACGGTGAATTACTTGTATTCTATCATGTTATTAAAAAACATATTAAATTAAAACTCTAAAATTATTGTACATATCAAAATAAGACAACTTGAGTAAGAAAAAAGGCTATGATGAGAAATAAGAAAACTTATAATATCCGTAAGATTTCAATAAACAGTTCTGATTAAATTGTTTATTAAATAAGTTCACGTAGTTCTCTCATACATAATTTCTCACACAAATTCTTCAGAAACCTCACACAGTTACTCTTCCTCTTCCCATAATCAAACCTCTTTTTGGGACCTCAACTCAGCAATCCCAAATCGCTCTCTCCCCAAATCCCACACCCTCCCAAAGCATTCTCACACACGATTAAATTGTTCATTAAGTAAACAATCCCAAGACTCCTACAGTAAATTTGTTTAAAGAATTTAAAAAGGTATGGGTGAGTATAGTGTAATTTACAAGTAAAGATAGAGTTATAGGATTGATTTATTGACAATGTCTACATCTGGGAAGAAGGGAGAGGAAGAGGTCATGGATTTGAATCTCTTTACTAACACATTAACAATTAACATTTGGTGTATAAAAAAAATTTACAAGATTTTATTGCCCTTTAAACTTTGAGATAAGTTCACATTGATTGAAGAAGCCTCATCTCAGTTCAAGATATGCTTCATAGAACTCTTTGAGCAAACTTATGACAAAACAGCTATTTCTTCAAAGATATACACAATCAGTTCAGTCTCCACTCTCCAAATTAAAGATCCCACCCCCTTCTTACACAAATATACCAGAGAATTCCTTGTCAATTTCATAAACAAGTCTATTCAGTCTCATCATACTTCAGTGAAAGGGAGGTGGTAGTATTTGGTCAGGATGCAATCATTTTTAAGTACAAGTTGCATACTTCCCCAAATCTAACATCCCAAGGACAGAGTAGGATCTTAAATCTTTTATCCATTAACAAATTTCATGGTGATTATGAACCGAGAGAGGGAGAAAGAAAAACTTGCAGGGAAAGCAGCAAAAGAACAAAAGGATAGATTGATTCTCATTAGAAAGGAAGAAGAAAAGCGTACATGTATTTCAGCTTATATACTATCAGCTTTGGATACAAATCTAACGAATGGAAAGGCAACAAACTATAACTGCTCCGTCATGACAGAAAAACAGTTAGTGCATATAACTATATAAGCTAAGATCTATAGTAAAAGAATGAACTCTATTGATAGTAAATAAAATAGGTCATTGTCCTTGCTATGAAATTCTATCACTTCTTAGGCAGGCAAATCCATATTACGGATCCTGTTGTGCAACTTCAGCTATCTCCATTCTCCAGTGATGACCAGAACAGAAGCATTCCATTTTTTGCCAAAGCCACGACATTCCACATCTCTATATTGACGAAATTTAAAAATTTAGTTTTAAAAATTTAAAATAAAACTAAAAAAATATTATAACTTAAATCTTTAACCCACCTATTTACAACTACTCTTGCTGCCCTCCAACAGCTCCAGTGTAACTTCCCCAACAATCATCCTCCTCAACCTTCAGGGTCATTAAGGCTTTTCTTTCATTTTCTTAATTTATTGTTTTGCTTTTATTTTTTTTTATTTTATCGTGCATTCACTTTCTTTACGTCCCTTGTCAAACTTTGTTATTTTATTTTATTTTTCTTTTAAGTATTAAGGACATTGTTAACTTTAAATGTGGAGAGGGAATATAAGGGTTATATAATATAAAAAATACATAATATTGTCTCCTCATAATGGATATGAATGTACTTGAAATGTTCTTACCACTACCTTTAAGTTATAGTAAACATTCTTATGGTGAAAAAAATGATTAGTAAATTAGGAGTCTTTCTATAAAGAAGTTGAGTAATTAGTATAACTCAAGTTGTAGTTTCTTTTTCCTACCATATTAACCACAAAAATAGTGAGTTTTGAGCCATAACAAGATTACATTACAAACAAACCCTTGATTTTTATTTTTAAAGTGTAAATAAGCTTAGTTACTTCTGACTATTGTGTTGAAATTTGAGTCTTATGAATAATCTACTTCTCTACTTATTAATTTTTGAGTATTTTGTAGGTCTTTTTTCAAGTCAATACCTATTGAATATAGTTACTATTAGTTGTCCATGTTGAGCCTATAAAAGTATCTATTTGTCATCCACTTTTCATCATGGAATAACCTCTAAAAAGAAAAAAGTTAATAACAAAAATGAAAGGAAAATTTTTCTCAGCAACTAGAGTAGGATTTTGAGTTAGGCAAGGCATTTACAATGTTTCATGTTTAACCCAAAAATAAGGTTAGGCTAATAGGTGTTAGATGCTTTAAAAGTATGCTATGTTGCCTTACTTTCTTCCATCTACTAGCACGGGTAACATGACTGATTGAGCGTAATTGTCAATCAAATACGATATTTTTCTCGAATGATATTAAGATTTATATTGTAAATAAATTAAAATAAATTTAATTTAAAATTTTAATTTAAGATGTTTCACAAAAAATCTTAACATTCATAAGGATTATGATTTCTACATATAATAGTATTAAAAAAATATTAATCGAATTTAATTTTTTCCATAAAATAATATTGTGATTTATATCATAAATAAATAAGAAATTATTTCATATTTTTTGTTAAATTAATTTAAGATTATTTTGTAATATATTAAAACGTATTTAATATATTAATTTAACATATTGAATACAAAAAGTTAAAAATACATAAAAATATTTAATACATTAATTTTTAATATACTAAAAGTAATATAAAAATATAGAAATATAAAAATAATAAAAGAATAAAAAGAACAATAAATAAAATAATATAAAGTTATAAAGACATTTAAAAAATGAAAACAAAAAATGAAAACAGTTTAAAAGAAAAACCATAAAAAAATTGAAACCAATTTAATTCATGACATTATTTAGTAATAAATTTAAAAATATTTTTTCATAAAATATTTTGTTAAATTAATTTGAAAATATTAATATCATTATGTAAATATTAATGAAAATTATGTATATGAAGTAATTAAATTTATTATATGAAGATAGTATATCGTTGAATCGTTAAAATTTGACTGCGTAAATACGCTTAGAAAAAGTTATCATTAATAATGATATCAAGTATAATTCTCTCACTAATGATATTTGTGTTCATAAAAATTAAAATTAATTTAATTTATTTAATTGCTAAATAAAGTAAATTAAAACAATTGTAGCATAAAGTAAATATATTTAATACATTAAGCTAATCTGTGTTCTGGTGGCTTCCAAATAGATTGCAATCAAGATAAAGGGTTAGCATTTTATTACAGGTTAAAAAAAAAAAACTACAGTAAATTTGTCTAAAGAATTTAAGAAAGTACGTATAACTTAATTTATTAAGATTTTAATGCACTTTAAACTTTAGAGACAAGTTCACATTGATTGAAGAAGCCTCATCTCAGTTCAAGTATGCTTCATAGAACTCGTTGAGCAAACTTAATAGTCCTTCTCAACTTGAGTAAACTGAGAAGTCCTTAATTATTCTGAAAATACTTTGGACACCAATCTAAATCTAACGAATGGAAAGGCAACAAACTATAACTGCTCTGTCATGACAGAAAAACAGTTAGTGCATATAACTATATAAGCTAAGATCTATAGTAAAAGAATGAACTCTGTTGATAGTAAATAAAATAGGTCATTGTCCTTGCTATTATTTATAGTTAATTATTAGCAATGTTAGGAGGGACACAACATTGGACATCCTCTTATATAGAAGCATTGTTTCAACCCATATCAGGCATAAATGTACAACGTTGGGCCAATGAACAACATATATTTCGGTAATAAAGGTTGTTCTGTTGTTGTAGCTAAGAATCCTACTAATCACGAATTCACAATAATACTAAGATTTTATAACATGATGCATAGATGTACCTTAGTTTTACTTCTGCAATGCCCTGTAACCTGAGGCACTCTCTGATGGCTGGAAGAACCAAAACATTTAATTAGGCCTGGTGATGTTATATGGATAGCAAGATTGTGCAAACGGTAGCTTTTTGCAGCTGCAAATGTTCAGAAGCCTAATAGAGTTAGTAAAACAGAAGACCACGCCTTTTCTACTCAAAGCTGCATTCCATATAATTTTAGTTTAGTCAATGTTTAAAAACTTTGCTAGAAAGCTGGCACAAAATGAGAAATTATGTTTTCAAATAAGCTAAACCAAATACTCGGTGAGCAGTGAACATTACAATTTTGTTAAAAACTGAACTGCATATTATGGTTATGGATGAATCTTGTAAATGTTATTAATTAAAACTGAAGCTTCTTGTCAGGATGTCAAACTATTCGGCTCTCTGTCCTTAAAGGTAAATTATAAAGGCTAATGATAACGGCATAGCTTACAGAGGAGGGAACCAACTCCAACATTGAAGGGCTAAGCTTCTTTCATGTTTCTGAAATTTTGTACAATAAGACCAAGTATATCATCCATACAACCTGTGTCGATTACAATCACAAACTCTAGGGATAACTTCTTTTATTCTATTTCTCTAACTACCCTCCATTGTTCTCTAACAATATCATCCATTTCATTTTAGGTTTAGTAGCTATGATAGCAAAAAATGAAACACACATCTAATTCAATATCATCATACGAAATATACAACTATAATTCAACAGCATGATCTTGACAAAAGAAAAATACATACCTTGCAAATTGTTCCTACGGAAACATTTCAAAACCATTTTCCGTTCTTGTTGCCAGAGATACCGTTTGATGAGGTTCAGATAGCCCAGGTGCCTGCAAAAAGACTCTGACGCTCAAGTCAGAAAGAACTCAGCTCTGTAATATGATAAAGAAATAAAAATGGACACGTACCTTCACCTTGCTCCCTGAACACCGAAATACCACGTTCTCCACCGGCATTGGCATGGAGGTCCCCGTGCCTGTATGTAGAGAAAATGAAACACGTCTCATTCAATACCATCATACGAAATATACAACTATAATTCAATACCATGATCTTCACAGAAGAAAAACATATACCTTGCATATTCTTCCTACCAAAACAGTTGAAAACCGTCTTTTCTTGCTATTACCTGAGATACCGCTTGATGAGGTTCCGACCTGCAAAAAAGACTCCGACGCTCAAGTCAGAAAGTACTCAACTCTGTAATATCATAAAGAGAAATCAAAATGGACACGTACCTTTACCTTGCTCGCCCAGTATCGAAATACTACGCCCTATCCCGGCTTTCACATGGAGGTCCTAGTGCGTGTATGCAGAAAAATATAACAAAATTAGAAGATAAAGATAAATATCTAAAATCCAAACATGACCCCATCGACAGTGACATCCCGATAATCCATACATAATCACAAATAAAAATTCAGAGTTGATCAAGACATAACATGAACATATAAGACTCAATTTTAGAAATAAGACATATAGGCTTATTAGAACATCTCTTCCTAAACCATTACTAATCAATACAGCTTATCAGATATTGGGTTGGCCAGACCCAATATCTAAAAGCGTGCAAATTATTTACTTATGACAATTAACAACATCATCCATTTCAGTTTAGGTTTAGTAGCTATGATTGCAAAAAATGAAACACACATCTAATTCAATATCATCACACGAAATATACAACTATAATTCAACAGCATGATCTTGACAAAAGAAAAATACATATCTTGCAAATTGTTCCTACGGAAACATTTCAAAACCATTTTCCGTTCTTGTTGCCAGAGATACCGTTTGATGAGGTTCAGATAGCACAGGTGCCTGCAAAAAAGACTCTGACGCTCAAGTCAGAAAGTACTCAACTCTGTAATATGATAAAGAAATA
Organism: Psophocarpus tetragonolobus; assembly: GCA_037954015.1. Classification (NCBI taxonomy): domain Eukaryota; kingdom Viridiplantae; phylum Streptophyta; class Magnoliopsida; order Fabales; family Fabaceae; genus Psophocarpus; species Psophocarpus tetragonolobus. The sequence continues at coordinate 27,192,344 of CM075696.1, read as the reverse complement.
AAAATGGACACGTACCTTTACCTTGCTCCCCGAACACCGAAATACCACGTTCTCCACCGACATTGGCATAGAGGTCCCCGTGCCTGTATGTAGAGAAAATGAAACACGTCTCATTCAATACCATCATACGAAATATACAACTATAATTCAATACCATGATCTTCACAGAAGAAAAACATATACCTTGCATATTCTTCCTACCAAAACAGTTGAAAACCGTCTTTTCTTGCTATTACCTGAGATACCGCTTGATGAGGTTCCGACCTGCAAAAAAGACTCCGACGCTCAAGTCAGAAAGTACTCAACTCTGTAATATCATAAAGAGAAATCAAAATGGACACGTACCTTTACCTTGCTCGCCCAGTATCGAAATGCTACGCCCTATCCCGGCTTTCACATGGAGGTCCCAGTGCGTGTATGCAGAAAAATATAACAAAATTAGAAGATAAAGATAAATATCTAAAATCCAAACATGACCCCATCGACAGTGACATCCCGATAATCCATACATAATCACAAATAAAAATTCAGAGTTGATCAAGACATAACATGAACATATAAGACTCAATTTTAGAAATAAGACATATAGGCTTATTAGAACATCTCTTCCTAAACCATTACTAATCAATACAGCTTATCAGATATTGGGTTGGCCAGACCCAATATCTAAAAGCGTACAAATTATTTACTTATGACAGTTAACAATATCATCCACTTCATTTTAGGTTTAGTAGCTATGATAGCAAAAAATGAAACACACATCTAATTCAATATCATCATACGAAATATACAACTATAATTCAACAGCATGATCTTGACAAAAGAAAAATACATACCTTGCAAATTGTTCCTACGGAAACATTTCAAAACCATTTTCCGTTTTTGTTGCCAGAGATACCGTTTGATGCGGTTCAGATAGCACAGGTGCCTGCAAAAAAGACTCTGACGCTCAAGTCAGAAAGAACTCAGCTCTGTAATATGATAAAGAAATCAAAATGGACACCTTGCTCAATGAAACACACCGAAATACCACGTTCTCCACCGGCATTGGCATGGAGGTCCTCGTGCCTGTATGTAGAGAAAATGAAACACGTCTCATTCAATACAATACCATCATACGAAATATACAACTATAATTCAATACCATGATCTTCACAGAAGAAAAACATATACCTTGCATATTCTTCCTACCAAAACAGTTGAAAACCGTCTTTTCTTGCTATTACCTGAGATACCGCTTGATGAGGTTCCGACCTGCAAGAAAAACTCCGACGCTCAAGTCAGAAAGTACTCAACTCTGTAATATCATAAAGAGAAATCAAAATGGACACGTACCTTTACCTTGCTCGCCCAGTATCGAAATACTACGCCCTATCCCGGCTTTCACATGGAGGTCCCAGTGCGTGTATGCAGAAAAATATAACAAAATTATAAGATAAAGATAAATATCTAAAATCCAAACATGACCCATCGACAGTGACATCCCGATAATTCATACATAATCAAAAAATAAAAATTCAGAGTTGATCAAGACATAAGATGAACATATAAGACTCAATTTTAGAAATAAGACATATAGGCTTATTAGAACATCTCTTCCTAAACCATTACTAATCAATACAGCTTATCAGATATTGGGTTGGCCAGACCCAATATCTAAAAGCGTACAAATTATTTACTTATGACAGTTAACAATATCATCCACTTCATTTTAGGTTTAGTAGCTATGATAGCAAAAAATGAAACACACATCTAATTCAATATCATCATACGAAATATACAACTATAATTCAACAGCATGATCTTGACAAAAGAAAAATACATACCTTGCAAATTGTTCCTACGGAAACATTTCAAAACCATTTTCCGTTCTTGTTGCCAGAGATACCGTTTGATGAGGTTCAGATAGCACAGGTGCCTGCAAACAAGACTCTGACGCTCAAGTCAGAAACAACTCAGCTCTGTAATATGATAAAGAAATAAAAATGGACACGTACCTTCACCTTGCTCCCTGAACACCGAAATACCACGTTCTCCACCGGCATTGGCATGGAGGTCCCCGTGCCTGTATGTGGAGAAAATGAAACACGTCTCATTCAATACCATCATACGAAATATACAACTATAATTCAATACCATGATCTTCACAGAAGGAAAAACATATACCTTGCATATTCTTCCTACCAAAACAGTTGAAAACCGTCTTTTCTTGCTATTACCTGAGATACCGCTTGATGAGGTTCCGACCTGCAAAAAAGACTCAGACGCTCAAGTCAGAAAGTACTCAACTCTGTAATATCATAAAGACAAATCAAAATGGACACGTACCTTTACCTTGCTCGCCCAGTATCGAAATACTACGCCCTACCCGGCATTCACATGGAGGTCCCAGTGCGTGTATGCAGAAAAATATAACAAAACTAGAAGATAAAGATAAATATCTAAAATCCAAACATGACCCCATCGACAGTGACATCCCGATAATTCATATATAATCACAAATAAAAATCCAGAGTTGATCAAGACATAACATGAACATATAAGACTCAATTTTAGAAATAAGACATATAGGCTTATTAGAACATCTCTTCCTAAACCATTACTAATCAATACAGCTTATCAGATATTGGGTTGGCCAGACCCAATATCTAAAAGCGTGCAAATTATTTACTTATGACAGTTAACAACATCATCCATTTCAGTTTAGGTTTAGTAGCTATGATAGCAAAAAATGAAACACACATCTAATTCAATATCATGATACGAAATATACAACTATAATTCAACAGCATGATCTTGACAAAAGAAAAATACATACCTTGCAAATTGTTCCTACGGAAACATTTCAAAACCATTTTCCGTTCTTGTTGCCAGAGATACCGTTTGATGAGGTTCAGATAGCACAGGTGCCTGCAAAAAAGACTCTGACGCTCAAGTCAGAAAGAACTCAACTCTGTAATATGATAAAGAAATCAAAATGGACACGTACCTTTACCTTGCTCCCCGAACACCGAAATACCACGTTCTCCACCGGCATTGGCATGGAGGTCCCCGTGCCTGTATGTAGAGAAAATGAAACACGTCTCATTCAATACAATACCATCATACGAAATATACAACTATAATTCAATACCATGATCTTCACAGAAGAAAAACATATACCTTGCATATTCTTCCTACCAAAACAGTTGAAAACCGTCTTTTCTAGCTATTACCTGAGATACCGCTTGATGAGGTTCCGACCTGCAAAAAAGACTCTGACGCTCAAGTCAGAAAGTACTCAACTCTGTAATATCATAAAGAGAAATCAAAATGGACACGTACCTTTACCTTGCTCGCCCAGTATCGAAATACTACGCCCTACCCGGCATTCACATGGAGGTCCCAGTGCGTGTATGCAGAAAAATATAACAAAATTAGAAGATAAAGATAAATATCTAAAATCCAAACATGACCCCATCGACAGTGACATCCCGATAATTCATACATAATCAAAAACTAAAAATCCAGAGTTGATCAAGACATAACATGAACATATAAGACTCAATTTTAGAAATAAGACATATAGGCTTATTAGAACATCTCTTCCTAAACCATTAATAATCAATACAGCTTATCAGATATTGGGTTGGCCAGACCCAATATCTAAAAGCGTACAAATTATTTACTTATGACAGTTAACAATATCATCCACTTCATTTTAGGTTTAGTAGCTATGATAGCAAAAAATGAAACACACATCTAATTCAATATCATCATACGAAATATACAACTATAATTCAACAGCATGATCTTGACAAAAGAAAAATACATACCTTGCAAATTGTTCCTACCTAAACAGTTCAAAACCATTTTCCGTTGCTTTTGCCAGACACACCGTTTGATGAGGTTCAGATAGCACAGGTGCCTGCAAAAAAGACTCTGACGCTCAAGTCAGAAAGAACTCAGCTCTGTAATATGATAAAGAAATAAAAATGGACACGTACCTTTACCTTGCTCCCCGAACACCGAAATAATACGTTCTCCACCGGCATTGGCATGGAGGTCCCCGTGCCTGTATGTAGAGAAAATGAAACACGTCTCATTCAATACCATCATACGAAATATACAGCTATAATTCAATACTATGATCTTCACAGAAGAAAAACATATACCTTGCATATTCTTCCTACCAAAACAGTTGAAAACCGTCTTTTCTTGCTATTACCTGAGATACCGCTTGATGAGGTTCCGACCTGCAAAAAAGACTCCGACGCTCAAGTCAGAAAGTACTCAACTCTGTAATATCATAAAGACAAATCAAAATGTACACGTACCTTTACCTTGCTCGCCCAGTATCGAAATACTACGCCCTATCCCGGCATTCACATGGAGGTCCCAGTGCGTGTATGCAGAAAAATATAACAAAATTAGAAGATAAAGATAAATATCTAAAATCCAAACATGACCCCATCGACAGTGACATCCCGATAATTCATACATAATCAAAAAATAAAAATCCAGAGTTGATCAAGACATAACATGAACATATAAGACTCAATTTTAGAAATAAGACATATAGGCTTATTAGAACATCTCTTCCTAAACCATTAATAATCAATACAGCTTATCAGATATTGGGTTGGCCAGACCCAATATCTAAAAGCGTACAAATTATTTACTTATGACAGTTAACAATATCATCCACTTCATTTTAGGTTTAGTAGCTATGATAGCAAAAAATGAAACACACATCTAATTCAATATCATCATACGAAATATACAACTATAATTCAATAGCATGATCTTGACAAAAGAAAAATACATACCTTGCAAATTGTTCCTACGGAAACATTTCAAAACCATTTTCCGTTCTTGTTGCCAGAGATACCGTTTGATGAGGTTCAGATAGCACAGGTGCCTGCAAAAAAGACTCTGACGCTCAAGTCAGAAACAACTCAGCTCTGTAATATGATAAAGAAATAAAAATGGACACGTACCTTCACCTTGCTCCCTGAACACCGAAATACCACGTTCTCCACCGGCATTGGCATGGAGGTCCCCGTGCCTGTATGTAGAGAAAATGAAACACGTCTCATTCAATACAATACCATCATACGAAATATACAACTATAATTCAATACCATGATCTTCACAGAAGGAAAAACATATACCTTGCATATTCTTCCTACCAAAACAGTTGAAAACCGTCTTTTCTTGCTATTACCTGAGATACCGCTTGATGAGGTTCCGACCTGCAAAAAAGACTCAGACGCTCAAGTCAGAAAGTACTCAACTCTGTAATATCATAAAGAGAAATCAAAATGGACACGTACCTTTACCTTGCTCGCCCAGTATCGAAATACTACGCCCTATCCCGGCATTCACATGGAGGTCCCAGTGCGTGTATGCAGAAAAATATAACAAAATTAGAAGATAAAGATAAATATCTAAAATCCAAACATGACCCCATCGACAGTGACATCCCGATAATCCATACATAATCACAAATAAAAATTCAGAGTTGATCAAGACATAACATGAACATATAAGACTCAATTTTAGAAATAAGACATATAGGCTTATTAGAACATCTCTTCCTAAACCATTACTAATCAATACAGCTTATCAGATATTTGGTTGGCCAGACCCAATATCTAAAAGCGTACAAATTATTTACTTATGACGCTCAAGTCAGAAAGTACTCAACTCTGTAATATGATAAAGAAATAAAAATGGACACGTACCTTTACCTTGCTCCCCGAATACCGAAATAGCACGTTCTCCACCGGCATTGGCATGGAGGTCCCCGTGCCTGTATGTAGAAAAAATGAAACACGTCTAATTCAATACCATCATACGAAATATACAACTATAATTCAATACCATGATCTTCACAGAAGAAAAACATATACCTTGCATATTCTTCCTACCAAAACAGTTGAAAACCGTCTTTTCTTGCTATTACCTGAGATACCGCTTGATGAGGTTCCGACCTGCAAAAAAGACTCCGACGCTCAAGTCAGAAAGTACTCAACTCTGTAATATCATAAAGACAAATCAAAATGGACACGTACCTTTACCTTGCTCGCCCAGTATCGAAATACTACGCCCTATCCCGGCTTTCACATGGAGGTCCCAGTGCGTGTATGCAGAAAAATATAACAAAATTAGAAGATAAAGATAAATATCTAAAATCCAAACATGACCCCATCGACAGTGACATCCCGATAATCCATACATAATCACAAATAAAAATTCAGAGTTGATCAAGACATAACATGAACATATAAGACTCAATTTTAGAAATAAGACATATAGGCTTATTAGAACATCTCTCCCTAAACCATTACTAATCAATACAGCTTATCAGATATTGGGTTGGCCAGACCCAATATCTAAAAGCGTGCAAATTATTTACTTATGACAGTTAACAACATCATCCATTTCAGTTTAGGTTTAGTAGCTATGATTGCAAAAAATGAAACACACATCTAATTCAATATCATCACACGAAATATACAACTATAATTCAACAGCATGATCTTGACAAAAGAAAAATACATACCTTGCAAATTGTTCCTACGGAAACATTTCAAAACCATTTTCCGTTCTTGTTGCCAGAGATACCGTTTGATGAGGTTCAGATAGCACAGGTGCCTGCAAAAAAGACTCTGACGCTCAAGTCAGAAAGTACTCAACTCTGTAATATGATAAAGAAATAAAAATGGACACGTACCTTTACCTTGCTCCCCGAACACCGAAATACCACGTTCTCCACCGACATTGGCATAGAGGTCCCCGTGCCTGTATGTAGAGAAAATGAAACACGTCTCATTCAATACCATCATACGAAATATACAACTATAATTCAATACCATGATCTTCACAGAAGAAAAACATATACCTTGCATATTCTTCCTACCAAAACAGTTGAAAACCGTCTTTTCTTGCTATTACCTGAGATACCGCTTGATGAGGTTCCGACCTGCAAAAAAGACTCCGACGCTCAAGTCAGAAAGTACTCAACTCTGTAATATCATAAAGAGAAATCAAAATGGACACGTACCTTTACCTTGCTCGCCCAGTATCGAAATACTACGCCCTATCCCGGCTTTCACATGGAGGTCCCAGTGCGTGTATGCAGAAAAATATAACAAAATTAGAAGATAAAGATAAATATCTAAAATCCAAACATGACCCCATCGACAGTGACATCCCGATAATCCATACATAATCACAAATAAAAATTCAGAGTTGATCAAGACATAACATGAACATATAAGACTCAATTTTAGAAATAAGACATATAGGCTTATTAGAACATCTCTTCCTAAACCATTACTAATCAATACAGCTTATCAGATATTGGGTTGGCCAGACCCAATATCTAAAAGCGTGCAAATTATTTACTTATGACAGTTAACAACATCATCCATTTCAGTTTAGGTTTAGTAGCTATGATTGCAAAAAATGAAACACACATCTAATTCAATATCATCACACGAAATATACAACTATAATTCAACAGCATGATCTTGACAAAAGAAAAATACATACCTTGCAAATTGTTCCTACGGAAACATTTCAAAACCATTTTCCGTTCTTGTTGCCAGAGATACCGTTTGATGAGGTTCAGATAGCACAGGTGCCTGCAAAAAAGACGACTCTGACGCTCAAGTCAGAAAGTACTCAACTCTGTAATATGATAAAGAAATAAAAATGGACACGTACCTTTACCTTGCTCCCCGAACACCGAAATACCACGTTCTCCACCGACATTGGCATAGAGGTCCCCGTGCCTGTATGTAGAGAAAATGAAACACGTCTCATTCAATACCATCATACGAAATATACAACTATAATTCAATACCATGATCTTCACAGAAGAAAAACATATACCTTGCATATTCTTCCTACCAAAACAGTTGAAAACCGTCTTTTCTTGCTATTACCTGAGATACCGCTTGATGAGGTTCCGACCTGCAAAAAAGACTCCGACGCTCAAGTCAGAAAGTACTCAACTCTGTAATATCATAAAGAGAAATCAAAATGGACACGTACCTTTACCTTGCTCGCCCAGTATCGAAATACTACGCCCTATCCCGGCTTTCACATGGAGGTCCCAGTGCGTGTATGCAGAAAAATATAACAAAATTAGAAGATAAAGATAAATATCTAAAATCCAAACATGACCCCATCGACAGTGACATCCCGATAATCCATACATAATCACAAATAAAAATTCAGAGTTGATCAAGACATAACATGAACATATAAGACTCAATTTTAGAAATAAGACATATAGGCTTATTAGAACATCTCTTCCTAAACCATTACTAATCAATACAGCTTATCAGATATTGGGTTGGCCAGACCCAATATCTAAAAGCGTGCAAATTATTTACTTATGACAGTTAACAACATCATCCATTTCAGTTTAGGTTTAGTAGCTATGATTGCAAAAAATGAAACACACATCTAATTCAATATCATCACACGAAATATACAACTATAATTCAACAGCATGATCTTGACAAAAGAAAAATACATACCTTGCAAATTGTTCCTACGGAAACATTTCAAAACCATTTTCCGTTCTTGTTGCCAGAGATACCGTTTGATGAGGTTCAGATAGCACAGGTGCCTGCAAAAAAGACGACTCTGACGCTCAAGTCAGAAAGTACTCAACTCTGTAATATGATAAAGAAATAAAAATGGACACGTACCTTTACCTTGCTCCCCGAACACCGAAATAATACGTTCTCCACCGGCATTGGCATGGAGGTCCCCGTGCCTGTATGTAGAGAAAATGAAACACGTCTCATTCAATACCATCATACGAAATATACAACTATAATTCAATACCATGATCTTCACAGAAGAAAAACATATACCTTGCATATTCTTCCTACCAAAACAGTTGAAAACCGTCTTTTCTTGCTATTACCTGAGATACCGCTTGATGAGGTTCCGACCTGCAAAAAAGACTCCGACGCTCAAGTCAGAAAGTACTCAACTCTGTAATATCATAAAGACAAATCAAAATGGACACGTACCTTTACCTTGCTCGCCCAGTATCGAAATACTACGCCCTATCCCGGCTTTCACATGGAGGTCCCAGTGCGTGTATGCAGAAAAATATAACAAAATTAGAAGATAAAGATAAATATCTAAAATCCAAACATGACCCCATCGACAGTGACATCCCGATAATCCATACATAATCACAAATAAAAATTCAGAGTTGATCAAGACATAACATGAACATATAAGACTCAATTTTAGAAATAAGACATATAGGCTTATTAGAACATCTCTTCCTAAACCATTACTAATCAATACAGCTTATCAGATATTGGGTTGGCCAGACCCAATATCTAAAAGCGTGCAAATTATTTACTTATGACAGTTAACAACATCATCCATTTCAGTTTAGGTTTAGTAGCTATGATTGCAAAAAATGAAACACACATCTAATTCAATATCATCACACGAAATATACAACTATAATTCAACAGCATGATCTTGACAAAAGAAAAATACATACCTTGCAAATTGTTCCTACGGAAACATTTCAAAACCATTTTCCGTTCTTGTTGCCAGAGATACCGTTTGATGAGGTTCAGATAGCACAGGTGCCTGCAAAAAAGACGACTCTGACGCTCAAGTCAGAAAGTACTCAACTCTGTAATATGATAAAGAAATAAAAATGGACACGTACCTTTACCTTGCTCCCCGAACACCGAAATACCACGTTCTCCACCGACATTGGCATAGAGGTCCCCGTGCCTGTATGTAGAGAAAATGAAACACGTCTCATTCAATACCATCATACGAAATATACAACTATAATTCAATACCATGATCTTCACAGAAGAAAAACATATACCTTGCATATTCTTCCTACCAAAACAGTTGAAAACCGTCTTTTCTTGCTATTACCTGAGATACCGCTTGATGAGGTTCCGACCTGCAAAAAAGACTCCGACGCTCAAGTCAGAAAGTACTCAACTCTGTAATATCATAAAGAGAAATCAAAATGGACACGTACCTTTACCTTGCTCGCCCAGTATCGAAATACTACGCCCTATCCCGGCTTTCACATGGAGGTCCCAGTGCGTGTATGCAGAAAAATATAACAAAATTAGAAGATAAAGATAAATATCTAAAATCCAAACATGACCCCATCGACAGTGACATCCCGATAATCCATACATAATCACAAATAAAAATTCAGAGTTGATCAAGACATAACATGAACATATAAGACTCAATTTTAGAAATAAGACATATAGGCTTATTAGAACATCTCTTCCTAAACCATTACTAATCAATACAGCTTATCAGATATTGGGTTGGCCAGACCCAATATCTAAAAGCGTGCAAATTATTTACTTATGACAGTTAACAACATCATCCATTTCAGTTTAGGTTTAGTAGCTATGATTGCAAAAAATGAAACACACATCTAATTCAATATCATCACACGAAATATACAACTATAATTCAACAGCATGATCTTGACAAAAGAAAAATACATACCTTGCAAATTGTTCCTACGGAAACATTTCAAAACCATTTTCCGTTCTTGTTGCCAGAGATACCGTTTGATGAGGTTCAGATAGCACAGGTGCCTGCAAAAAAGACGACTCTGACGCTCAAGTCAGAAAGTACTCAACTCTGTAATATGATAAAGAAATAAAAATGGACACGTACCTTTACCTTGCTCCCCGAACACCGAAATACCACGTTCTCCACCGACATTGGCATAGAGGTCCCCGTGCCTGTATGTAGAGAAAATGAAACACGTCTCATTCAATACCATCATACGAAATATACAACTATAATTCAATACCATGATCTTCACAGAAGAAAAACATATACCTTGCATATTCTTCCTACCAAAACAGTTGAAAACCGTCTTTTCTTGCTATTACCTGAGATACCGCTTGATGAGGTTCCGACCTGCAAAAAAGACTCCGACGCTCAAGTCAGAAAGTACTCAACTCTGTAATATCATAAAGACAAATCAAAATGGACACGTACCTTTACCTTGCTCGCCCAGTATCGAAATGCTACGCCCTATCCCGGCTTTCACATGGAGGTCCCAGTGCGTGTATGCAGAAAAATATAACAAAATTAGAAGATAAAGATAAATATCTAAAATCCAAACATGACCCCATCGACAGTGACATCCCGATAATCCATACATAATCACAAATAAAAATTCAGAGTTGATCAAGACATAACATGAACATATAAGACTCAATTTTAGAAATAAGACATATAGGCTTATTAGAACATCTCTTCCTAAACCATTACTAATCAATACAGCTTATCAGATATTGGGTTGGCCAGACCCAATATCTAAAAGCGTGCAAATTATTTACTTATGACAGTTAACAACATCATCCATTTCAGTTTAGGTTTAGTAGCTATGATTGCAAAAAATGAAACACACATCTAATTCAATATCATCACACGAAATATACAACTATAATTCAACAGCATGATCTTGACAAAAGAAAAATACATACCTTGCAAATTGTTCCTACGGAAACATTTCAAAACCATTTTCCGTTCTTGTTGCCAGAGATACCGTTTGATGAGGTTCAGATAGCACAGGTGCCTGCAAAAAAGACGACTCTGACGCTCAAGTCAGAAAGTACTCAACTCTGTAATATGATAAAGAAATAAAAATGGACACGTACCTTTACCTTGCTCCCCGAACACCGAAATACCACGTTCTCCACCGACATTGGCATAGAGGTCCCCGTGCCTGTATGTAGAGAAAATGAAACACGTCTCATTCAATACCATCATACGAAATATACAACTATAATTCAATACCATGATCTTCACAGAAGAAAAACATATACCTTGCATATTCTTCCTACCAAAACAGTTGAAAACCGTCTTTTCTTGCTATTACCTGAGATACCGCTTGATGAGGTTCCGACCTGCAAAAAAGACTCCGACGCTCAAGTCAGAAAGTACTCAACTCTGTAATATCATAAAGACAAATCAAAATGGACACGTACCTTTACCTTGCTCGCCCAGTATCGAAATGCTACGCCCTATCCCGGCTTTCACATGGAGGTCCCAGTGCGTGTATGCAGAAAAATATAACAAAATTAGAAGATAAAGATAAATATCTAAAATCCAAACATGACCCCATCGACAGTGACATCCCGATAATCCATACATAATCACAAATAAAAATTCAGAGTTGATCAAGACATAACATGAACATATAAGACTCAATTTTAGAAATAAGACATATAGGCTTATTAGAACATCTCTTCCTAAACCATTACTAATCAATACAGCTTATCAGATATTGGGTTGGCCAGACCCAATATCTAAAAGCGTGCAAATTATTTACTTATGACAGTTAACAACATCATCCATTTCAGTTTAGGTTTAGTAGCTATGATTGCAAAAAATGAAACACACATCTAATTCAATATCATCACACGAAATATACAACTATAATTCAACAGCATGATCTTGACAAAAGAAAAATACATACCTTGCAAATTGTTCCTACGGAAACATTTCAAAACCATTTTCCGTTCTTGTTGCCAGAGATACCGTTTGATGAGGTTCAGATAGCACAGGTGCCTGCAAAAAAGACGACTCTGACGCTCAAGTCAGAAAGTACTCAACTCTGTAATATGATAAAGAAATAAAAATGGACACGTACCTTTACCTTGCTCCCCGAACACCGAAATACCACGTTCTCCACCGACATTGGCATAGAGGTCCCCGTGCCTGTATGTAGAGAAAATGAAACACGTCTCATTCAATACCATCATACGAAATATACAACTATAATTCAATACCATGATCTTCACAGAAGAAAAACATATACCTTGCATATTCTTCCTACCAAAACAGTTGAAAACCGTCTTTTCTTGCTATTACCTGAGATACCGCTTGATGAGGTTCCGACCTGCAAAAAAGACTCCGACGCTCAAGTCAGAAAGTACTCAACTCTGTAATATCATAAAGACAAATCAAAATGGACACGTACCTTTACCTTGCTCGCCCAGTATCGAAATGCTACGCCCTATCCCGGCTTTCACATGGAGGTCCCAGTGCGTGTATGCAGAAAAATATAACAAAATTAGAAGATAAAGATAAATATCTAAAATCCAAACATGACCCCATCGACAGTGACATCCCGATAATCCATACATAATCACAAATAAAAATTCAGAGTTGATCAAGACATAACATGAACATATAAGACTCAATTTTAGAAATAAGACATATAGGCTTATTAGAACATCTCTTCCTAAACCATTACTAATCAATACAGCTTATCAGATATTGGGTTGGCCAGACCCAATATCTAAAAGCGTGCAAATTATTTACTTATGACAGTTAACAACATCATCCATTTCAGTTTAGGTTTAGTAGCTATGATTGCAAAAAATGAAACACACATCTAATTCAATATCATCACACGAAATATACAACTATAATTCAACAGCATGATCTTGACAAAAGAAAAATACATACCTTGCAAATTGTTCCTACGGAAACATTTCAAAACCATTTTCCGTTCTTGTTGCCAGAGATACCGTTTGATGAGGTTCAGATAGCACAGGTGCCTGCAAAAAAGACGACTCTGACGCTCAAGTCAGAAAGTACTCAACTCTGTAATATGATAAAGAAATAAAAATGGACACGTACCTTTACCTTGCTCCCCGAACACCGAAATACCACGTTCTCCACCGACATTGGCATAGAGGTCCCCGTGCCTGTATGTAGAGAAAATGAAACACGTCTCATTCAATACCATCATACGAAATATACAACTATAATTCAATACCATGATCTTCACAGAAGAAAAACATATACCTTGCATATTCTTCCTACCAAAACAGTTGAAAACCGTCTTTTCTTGCTATTACCTGAGATACCGCTTGATGAGGTTCCGACCTGCAAAAAAGACTCCGACGCTCAAGTCAGAAAGTACTCAACTCTGTAATATCATAAAGACAAATCAAAATGGACACGTACCTTTACCTTGCTCGCCCAGTATCGAAATGCTACGCCCTATCCCGGCTTTCACATGGAGGTCCCAGTGCGTGTATGCAGAAAAATATAACAAAATTAGAAGATAAAGATAAATATCTAAAATCCAAACATGACCCCATCGACAGTGACATCCCGATAATCCATACATAATCACAAATAAAAATTCAGAGTTGATCAAGACATAACATGAACATATAAGACTCAATTTTAGAAATAAGACATATAGGCTTATTAGAACATCTCTTCCTAAACCATTACTAATCAATACAGCTTATCAGATATTGGGTTGGCCAGACCCAATATCTAAAAGCGTGCAAATTATTTACTTATGACAGTTAACAACATCATCCATTTCAGTTTAGGTTTAGTAGCTATGATTGCAAAAAATGAAACACACATCTAATTCAATATCATCACACGAAATATACAACTATAATTCAACAGCATGATCTTGACAAAAGAAAAATACATACCTTGCAAATTGTTCCTACGGAAACATTTCAAAACCATTTTCCGTTCTTGTTGCCAGAGATACCGTTTGATGAGGTTCAGATAGCACAGGTGCCTGCAAAAAAGACGACTCTGACGCTCAAGTCAGAAAGTACTCAACTCTGTAATATGATAAAGAAATAAAAATGGACACGTACCTTTACCTTGCTCCCCGAACACCGAAATACCACGTTCTCCACCGACATTGGCATAGAGGTCCCCGTGCCTGTATGTAGAGAAAATGAAACACGTCTCATTCAATACCATCATACGAAATATACAACTATAATTCAATACCATGATCTTCACAGAAGAAAAACATATACCTTGCATATTCTTCCTACCAAAACAGTTGAAAACCGTCTTTTCTTGCTATTACCTGAGATACCGCTTGATGAGGTTCCGACCTGCAAAAAAGACTCCGACGCTCAAGTCAGAAAGTACTCAACTCTGTAATATCATAAAGACAAATCAAAATGGACACGTACCTTTACCTTGCTCGCCCAGTATCGAAATGCTACGCCCTATCCCGGCTTTCACATGGAGGTCCCAGTGCGTGTATGCAGAAAAATATAACAAAATTAGAAGATAAAGATAAATATCTAAAATCCAAACATGACCCCATCGACAGTGACATCCCGATAATCCATACATAATCACAAATAAAAATTCAGAGTTGATCAAGACATAACATGAACATATAAGACTCAATTTTAGAAATAAGACATATAGGCTTATTAGAACATCTCTTCCTAAACCATTACTAATCAATACAGCTTATCAGATATTGGGTTGGCCAGACCCAATATCTAAAAGCGTACAAATTATTTACTTATGACAGTTAACAATATCATCCACTTCATTTTAGGTTTAGTAGCTATGATAGCAAAAAATGAAACACACATCTAATTCAATATCATCATACGAAATATACAACTATAATTCAACAGCATGATCTTGACAAAAGAAAAATACATACCTTGCAAATTGTTCCTACGGAAACATTTCAAAACCATTTTCCGTTTTTGTTGCCAGAGATACCGTTTGATGCGGTTCAGATAGCACAGGTGCCTGCAAAAAAGACTCTGACGCTCAAGTCAGAAAGAACTCAGCTCTGTAATATGATAAAGAAATCAAAATGGACACCTTGCTCAATGAAACACACCGAAATACCACGTTCTCCACCGGCATTGGCATGGAGGTCCTCGTGCCTGTATGTAGAGAAAATGAAACACGTCTCATTCAATACAATACCATCATACGAAATATACAACTATAATTCAATACCATGATCTTCACAGAAGAAAAACATATACCTTGCATATTCTTCCTACCAAAACAGTTGAAAACCGTCTTTTCTTGCTATTACCTGAGATACCGCTTGATGAGGTTCCGACCTGCAAGAAAAACTCCGACGCTCAAGTCAGAAAGTACTCAACTCTGTAATATCATAAAGAGAAATCAAAATGGACACGTACCTTTACCTTGCTCGCCCAGTATCGAAATACTACGCCCTATCCCGGCTTTCACATGGAGGTCCCAGTGCGTGTATGCAGAAAAATATAACAAAATTATAAGATAAAGATAAATATCTAAAATCCAAACATGACCCATCGACAGTGACATCCCGATAATTCATACATAATCAAAAAATAAAAATTCAGAGTTGATCAAGACATAAGATGAACATATAAGACTCAATTTTAGAAATAAGACATATAGGCTTATTAGAACATCTCTTCCTAAACCATTACTAATCAATACAGCTTATCAGATATTGGGTTGGCCAGACCCAATATCTAAAAGCGTACAAATTATTTACTTATGACAGTTAACAATATCATCCACTTCATTTTAGGTTTAGTAGCTATGATAGCAAAAAATGAAACACACATCTAATTCAATATCATCATACGAAATATACAACTATAATTCAACAGCATGATCTTGACAAAAGAAAAATACATACCTTGCAAATTGTTCCTACGGAAACATTTCAAAACCATTTTCCGTTCTTGTTGCCAGAGATACCGTTTGATGAGGTTCAGATAGCACAGGTGCCTGCAAAAAAGACTCTGACGCTCAAGTCAGAAAGAACTCAGCTCTGTAATATGATAAAGAAATAAAAATGGACACGTACCTTTACCTTGCTCCCCGAACACCGAAATAATACGTTCTCCACCGGCATTGGCATGGAGGTCCCCGTGCCTGTATGTAGAGAAAATGAAACACGTCTCATTCAATACCATCATACGAAATATACAGCTATAATTCAATATTATGATCTTCACAGAAGAAAAACATATACCTTGCATATTCTTCCTACCAAAACAGTTGAAAACCGTCTTTTCTTGCTATTACCTGAGATACCGCTTGATGAGGTTCCGACCTGCAAGAAAGACTCCGACGCTCAAGTCAGAAAGTACTCAACTCTGTAATATCATAAAGACAAATCAAAATGGACACGTACCTTTACCTTGCTCGCCCAGTATCGAAATACTACGCCCTATCCCGGCATTCACATGGAGGTCCCAGTGCGTCTATGCAGAAAAATATAACAAAATTAGAAGATAAAGATAAATATCTAAAATCCAAACATGACCCCATCGACAGTGACATCCCGATAATTCATACATAATAAAAAAAGAAAAATTTAGAGTTGATCAAGACATAACATGAACATATAAGACTCAATTTTAGAAATAAGACATATAGGCTTATTAGAACATCTCTTCCTAAACCATTACTAATCAATACAGCTTATCAGATATTGGGTTGGCCAGACCCAATATCTAAAAGCGTACAAATTATTTACTTATGACAGTTAACAATATCATCCACTTCATTTTAGGTTTAGTAGCTATGATAGCAAAAAATGAAACACACATCTAATTCAATATCATCATACGAAATATACAACTATAATTCAACAGCATGATCTTGACAAAAGAAAAATACATACCTTGCAAATTGTTCCTACGGAAACATTTCAAAACCATTTTCCGTTCTTGTTGCCAGAGATACCGTTTGATGAGGTTCAGATAGCACAGGTGCCTGCAAACAAGACTCTGACGCTCAAGTCAGAAACAACTCAGCTCTGTAATATGATAAAGAAATAAAAATGGACACGTACCTTCACCTTGCTCCCTGAACACCGAAATACCACGTTCTCCACCGGCATTGGCATGGAGGTCCCCGTGCCTGTATGTGGAGAAAATGAAACACGTCTCATTCAATACCATCATACGAAATATACAACTATAATTCAATACCATGATCTTCACAGAAGGAAAAACATATACCTTGCATATTCTTCCTACCAAAACAGTTGAAAACCGTCTTTTCTTGCTATTACCTGAGATACCGCTTGATGAGGTTCCGACCTGCAAAAAAGACTCAGACGCTCAAGTCAGAAAGTACTCAACTCTGTAATATCATAAAGACAAATCAAAATGGACACGTACCTTTACCTTGCTCGCCCAGTATCGAAATACTACGCCCTACCCGGCATTCACATGGAGGTCCCAGTGCGTGTATGCAGAAAAATATAACAAAACTAGAAGATAAAGATAAATATCTAAAATCCAAACATGACCCCATCGACAGTGACATCCCGATAATTCATATATAATCACAAATAAAAATCCAGAGTTGATCAAGACATAACATGAACATATAAGACTCAATTTTAGAAATAAGACATATAGGCTTATTAGAACATCTCTTCCTAAACCATTACTAATCAATACAGCTTATCAGATATTGGGTTGGCCAGACCCAATATCTAAAAGCGTGCAAATTATTTACTTATGACAGTTAACAACATCATCCATTTCAGTTTAGGTTTAGTAGCTATGATAGCAAAAAATGAAACACACATCTAATTCAATATCATGATACGAAATATACAACTATAATTCAACAGCATGATCTTGACAAAAGAAAAATACATACCTTGCAAATTGTTCCTACGGAAACATTTCAAAACCATTTTCCGTTCTTGTTGCCAGAGATACCGTTTGATGAGGTTCAGATAGCACAGGTGCCTGCAAAAAAGACTCTGACGCTCAAGTCAGAAAGAACTCAACTCTGTAATATGATAAAGAAATCAAAATGGACACGTACCTTTACCTTGCTCCCCGAACACCGAAATACCACGTTCTCCACCGGCATTGGCATGGAGGTCCCCGTGCCTGTATGTAGAGAAAATGAAACACGTCTCATTCAATACAATACCATCATACGAAATATACAACTATAATTCAATACCATGATCTTCACAGAAGAAAAACATATACCTTGCATATTCTTCCTACCAAAACAGTTGAAAACCGTCTTTTCTAGCTATTACCTGAGATACCGCTTGATGAGGTTCCGACCTGCAAAAAAGACTCCGACGCTCAAGTCAGAAAGTACTCAACTCTGTAATATCATAAAGAGAAATCAAAATGGACACGTACCTTTACCTTGCTCGCCCAGTATCGAAATACTACGCCCTACCCGGCATTCACATGGAGGTCCCAGTGCGTGTATGCAGAAAAATATAACAAAATTAGAAGATAAAGATAAATATCTAAAATCCAAACATGACCCCATCGACAGTGACATCCCGATAATTCATACATAATCAAAAACTAAAAATCCAGAGTTGATCAAGACATAACATGAACATATAAGACTCAATTTTAGAAATAAGACATATAGGCTTATTAGAACATCTCTTCCTAAACCATTAATAATCAATACAGCTTATCAGATATTGGGTTGGCCAGACCCAATATCTAAAAGCGTACAAATTATTTACTTATGACAGTTAACAATATCATCCACTTCATTTTAGGTTTAGTAGCTATGATAGCAAAAAATGAAACACACATCTAATTCAATATCATCATACGAAATATACAACTATAATTCAACAGCATGATCTTGACAAAAGAAAAATACATACCTTGCAAATTGTTCCTACCTAAACAGTTCAAAACCATTTTCCGTTGCTTTTGCCAGACACACCGTTTGATGAGGTTCAGATAGCACAGGTGCCTGCAAAAAAGACTCTGACGCTCAAGTCAGAAAGAACTCAGCTCTGTAATATGATAAAGAAATAAAAATGGACACGTACCTTTACCTTGCTCCCCGAACACCGAAATAATACGTTCTCCACCGGCATTGGCATGGAGGTCCCCGTGCCTGTATGTAGAGAAAATGAAACACGTCTCATTCAATACCATCATACGAAATATACAGCTATAATTCAATACTATGATCTTCACAGAAGAAAAACATATACCTTGCATATTCTTCCTACCAAAACAGTTGAAAACCGTCTTTTCTTGCTATTACCTGAGATACCGCTTGATGAGGTTCCGACCTGCAAAAAAGACTCCGACGCTCAAGTCAGAAAGTACTCAACTCTGTAATATCATAAAGACAAATCAAAATGTACACGTACCTTTACCTTGCTCGCCCAGTATCGAAATACTACGCCCTATCCCGGCATTCACATGGAGGTCCCAGTGCGTGTATGCAGAAAAATATAACAAAATTAGAAGATAAAGATAAATATCTAAAATCCAAACATGACCCCATCGACAGTGACATCCCGATAATTCATACATAATCAAAAAATAAAAATCCAGAGTTGATCAAGACATAACATGAACATATAAGACTCAATTTTAGAAATAAGACATATAGGCTTATTAGAACATCTCTTCCTAAACCATTAATAATCAATACAGCTTATCAGATATTGGGTTGGCCAGACCCAATATCTAAAAGCGTACAAATTATTTACTTATGACAGTTAACAATATCATCCACTTCATTTTAGGTTTAGTAGCTATGATAGCAAAAAATGAAACACACATCTAATTCAATATCATCATACGAAATATACAACTATAATTCAATAGCATGATCTTGACAAAAGAAAAATACATACCTTGCAAATTGTTCCTACGGAAACATTTCAAAACCATTTTCCGTTCTTGTTGCCAGAGATACCGTTTGATGAGGTTCAGATAGCACAGGTGCCTGCAAAAAAGACTCTGACGCTCAAGTCAGAAACAACTCAGCTCTGTAATATGATAAAGAAATAAAAATGGACACGTACCTTCACCTTGCTCCCTGAACACCGAAATACCACGTTCTCCACCGGCATTGGCATGGAGGTCCCCGTGCCTGTATGTAGAGAAAATGAAACACGTCTCATTCAATACAATACCATCATACGAAATATACAACTATAATTCAATACCATGATCTTCACAGAAGGAAAAACATATACCTTGCATATTCTTCCTACCAAAACAGTTGAAAACCGTCTTTTCTTGCTATTACCTGAGATACCGCTTGATGAGGTTCCGACCTGCAAAAAAGACTCCGACGCTCAAGTCAGAAAGTACTCAACTCTGTAATATCATAAAGACAAATCAAAATGGACACGTACCTTTACCTTGCTCGCCCAGTATCGAAATGCTACGCCCTATCCCGGCTTTCACATGGAGGTCCCAGTGCGTGTATGCAGAAAAATATAACAAAATTAGAAGATAAAGATAAATATCTAAAATCCAAACATGACCCCATCGACAGTGACATCCCGATAATCCATACATAATCACAAATAAAAATTCAGAGTTGATCAAGACATAACATGAACATATAAGACTCAATTTTAGAAATAAGACATATAGGCTTATTAGAACATCTCTTCCTAAACCATTACTAATCAATACAGCTTATCAGATATTGGGTTGGCCAGACCCAATATCTAAAAGCGTACAAATTATTTACTTATGACAGTTAACAATATCATCCACTTCATTTTAGGTTTAGTAGCTATGATAGCAAAAAATGAAACACACATCTAATTCAATATCATCATACGAAATATACAACTATAATTCAACAGCATGATCTTGACAAAAGAAAAATACATACCTTGCAAATTGTTCCTACGGAAACATTTCAAAACCATTTTCCGTTTTTGTTGCCAGAGATACCGTTTGATGCGGTTCAGATAGCACAGGTGCCTGCAAAAAAGACTCTGACGCTCAAGTCAGAAAGAACTCAGCTCTGTAATATGATAAAGAAATCAAAATGGACACCTTGCTCAATGAAACACACCGAAATACCACGTTCTCCACCGGCATTGGCATGGAGGTCCTCGTGCCTGTATGTAGAGAAAATGAAACACGTCTCATTCAATACAATACCATCATACGAAATATACAACTATAATTCAATACCATGATCTTCACAGAAGAAAAACATATACCTTGCATATTCTTCCTACCAAAACAGTTGAAAACCGTCTTTTCTTGCTATTACCTGAGATACCGCTTGATGAGGTTCCGACCTGCAAGAAAAACTCCGACGCTCAAGTCAGAAAGTACTCAACTCTGTAATATCATAAAGAGAAATCAAAATGGACACGTACCTTTACCTTGCTCGCCCAGTATCGAAATACTACGCCCTATCCCGGCTTTCACATGGAGGTCCCAGTGCGTGTATGCAGAAAAATATAACAAAATTATAAGATAAAGATAAATATCTAAAATCCAAACATGACCCATCGACAGTGACATCCCGATAATTCATACATAATCAAAAAATAAAAATTCAGAGTTGATCAAGACATAAGATGAACATATAAGACTCAATTTTAGAAATAAGACATATAGGCTTATTAGAACATCTCTTCCTAAACCATTACTAATCAATACAGCTTATCAGATATTGGGTTGGCCAGACCCAATATCTAAAAGCGTACAAATTATTTACTTATGACAGTTAACAATATCATCCACTTCATTTTAGGTTTAGTAGCTATGATAGCAAAAAATGAAACACACATCTAATTCAATATCATCATACGAAATATACAACTATAATTCAACAGCATGATCTTGACAAAAGAAAAATACATACCTTGCAAATTGTTCCTACGGAAACATTTCAAAACCATTTTCCGTTCTTGTTGCCAGAGATACCGTTTGATGAGGTTCAGATAGCACAGGTGCCTGCAAAAAAGACTCTGACGCTCAAGTCAGAAAGAACTCAGCTCTGTAATATGATAAAGAAATAAAAATGGACACGTACCTTTACCTTGCTCCCCGAACACCGAAATAATACGTTCTCCACCGGCATTGGCATGGAGGTCCCCGTGCCTGTATGTAGAGAAAATGAAACACGTCTCATTCAATACCATCATACGAAATATACAGCTATAATTCAATATTATGATCTTCACAGAAGAAAAACATATACCTTGCATATTCTTCCTACCAAAACAGTTGAAAACCGTCTTTTCTTGCTATTACCTGAGATACCGCTTGATGAGGTTCCGACCTGCAAGAAAGACTCCGACGCTCAAGTCAGAAAGTACTCAACTCTGTAATATCATAAAGACAAATCAAAATGGACACGTACCTTTACCTTGCTCGCCCAGTATCGAAATACTACGCCCTATCCCGGCATTCACATGGAGGTCCCAGTGCGTCTATGCAGAAAAATATAACAAAATTAGAAGATAAAGATAAATATCTAAAATCCAAACATGACCCCATCGACAGTGACATCCCGATAATTCATACATAATAAAAAAAGAAAAATTTAGAGTTGATCAAGACATAACATGAACATATAAGACTCAATTTTAGAAATAAGACATATAGGCTTATTAGAACATCTCTTCCTAAACCATTACTAATCAATACAGCTTATCAGATATTGGGTTGGCCAGACCCAATATCTAAAAGCGTACAAATTATTTACTTATGACAGTTAACAATATCATCCACTTCATTTTAGGTTTAGTAGCTATGATAGCAAAAAATGAAACACACATCTAATTCAATATCATCATACGAAATATACAACTATAATTCAACAGCATGATCTTGACAAAAGAAAAATACATACCTTGCAAATTGTTCCTACGGAAACATTTCAAAACCATTTTCCGTTCTTGTTGCCAGAGATACCGTTTGATGAGGTTCAGATAGCACAGGTGCCTGCAAACAAGACTCTGACGCTCAAGTCAGAAACAACTCAGCTCTGTAATATGATAAAGAAATAAAAATGGACACGTACCTTCACCTTGCTCCCTGAACACCGAAATACCACGTTCTCCACCGGCATTGGCATGGAGGTCCCCGTGCCTGTATGTGGAGAAAATGAAACACGTCTCATTCAATACCATCATACGAAATATACAACTATAATTCAATACCATGATCTTCACAGAAGGAAAAACATATACCTTGCATATTCTTCCTACCAAAACAGTTGAAAACCGTCTTTTCTTGCTATTACCTGAGATACCGCTTGATGAGGTTCCGACCTGCAAAAAAGACTCAGACGCTCAAGTCAGAAAGTACTCAACTCTGTAATATCATAAAGACAAATCAAAATGGACACGTACCTTTACCTTGCTCGCCCAGTATCGAAATACTACGCCCTACCCGGCATTCACATGGAGGTCCCAGTGCGTGTATGCAGAAAAATATAACAAAACTAGAAGATAAAGATAAATATCTAAAATCCAAACATGACCCCATCGACAGTGACATCCCGATAATTCATATATAATCACAAATAAAAATCCAGAGTTGATCAAGACATAACATGAACATATAAGACTCAATTTTAGAAATAAGACATATAGGCTTATTAGAACATCTCTTCCTAAACCATTACTAATCAATACAGCTTATCAGATATTGGGTTGGCCAGACCCAATATCTAAAAGCGTGCAAATTATTTACTTATGACAGTTAACAACATCATCCATTTCAGTTTAGGTTTAGTAGCTATGATAGCAAAAAATGAAACACACATCTAATTCAATATCATGATACGAAATATACAACTATAATTCAACAGCATGATCTTGACAAAAGAAAAATACATACCTTGCAAATTGTTCCTACGGAAACATTTCAAAACCATTTTCCGTTCTTGTTGCCAGAGATACCGTTTGATGAGGTTCAGATAGCACAGGTGCCTGCAAAAAAGACTCTGACGCTCAAGTCAGAAAGAACTCAACTCTGTAATATGATAAAGAAATCAAAATGGACACGTACCTTTACCTTGCTCCCCGAACACCGAAATACCACGTTCTCCACCGGCATTGGCATGGAGGTCCCCGTGCCTGTATGTAGAGAAAATGAAACACGTCTCATTCAATACAATACCATCATACGAAATATACAACTATAATTCAATACCATGATCTTCACAGAAGAAAAACATATACCTTGCATATTCTTCCTACCAAAACAGTTGAAAACCGTCTTTTCTAGCTATTACCTGAGATACCGCTTGATGAGGTTCCGACCTGCAAAAAAGACTCCGACGCTCAAGTCAGAAAGTACTCAACTCTGTAATATCATAAAGAGAAATCAAAATGGACACGTACCTTTACCTTGCTCGCCCAGTATCGAAATACTACGCCCTACCCGGCATTCACATGGAGGTCCCAGTGCGTGTATGCAGAAAAATATAACAAAATTAGAAGATAAAGATAAATATCTAAAATCCAAACATGACCCCATCGACAGTGACATCCCGATAATTCATACATAATCAAAAACTAAAAATCCAGAGTTGATCAAGACATAACATGAACATATAAGACTCAATTTTAGAAATAAGACATATAGGCTTATTAGAACATCTCTTCCTAAACCATTAATAATCAATACAGCTTATCAGATATTGGGTTGGCCAGACCCAATATCTAAAAGCGTACAAATTATTTACTTATGACAGTTAACAATATCATCCACTTCATTTTAGGTTTAGTAGCTATGATAGCAAAAAATGAAACACACATCTAATTCAATATCATCATACGAAATATACAACTATAATTCAACAGCATGATCTTGACAAAAGAAAAATACATACCTTGCAAATTGTTCCTACCTAAACAGTTCAAAACCATTTTCCGTTGCTTTTGCCAGACACACCGTTTGATGAGGTTCAGATAGCACAGGTGCCTGCAAAAAAGACTCTGACGCTCAAGTCAGAAAGAACTCAGCTCTGTAATATGATAAAGAAATAAAAATGGACACGTACCTTTACCTTGCTCCCCGAACACCGAAATAATACGTTCTCCACCGGCATTGGCATGGAGGTCCCCGTGCCTGTATGTAGAGAAAATGAAACACGTCTCATTCAATACCATCATACGAAATATACAGCTATAATTCAATACTATGATCTTCACAGAAGAAAAACATATACCTTGCATATTCTTCCTACCAAAACAGTTGAAAACCGTCTTTTCTTGCTATTACCTGAGATACCGCTTGATGAGGTTCCGACCTGCAAAAAAGACTCCGACGCTCAAGTCAGAAAGTACTCAACTCTGTAATATCATAAAGACAAATCAAAATGTACACGTACCTTTACCTTGCTCGCCCAGTATCGAAATACTACGCCCTATCCCGGCATTCACATGGAGGTCCCAGTGCGTGTATGCAGAAAAATATAACAAAATTAGAAGATAAAGATAAATATCTAAAATCCAAACATGACCCCATCGACAGTGACATCCCGATAATTCATACATAATCAAAAACTAAAAATCCAGAGTTGATCAAGACATAACATGAACATATAAGACTCAATTTTAGAAATAAGACATATAGGCTTATTAGAACATCTCTTCCTAAACCATTAATAATCAATACAGCTTATCAGATATTGGGTTGGCCAGACCCAATATCTAAAAGCGTACAAATTATTTACTTATGACAGTTAACAATATCATCCACTTCATTTTAGGTTTAGTAGCTATGATAGCAAAAAATGAAACACACATCTAATTCAATATCATCATACGAAATATACAACTATAATTCAATAGCATGATCTTGACAAAAGAAAAATACATACCTTGCAAATTGTTCCTACGGAAACATTTCAAAACCATTTTCCGTTCTTGTTGCCAGAGATACCGTTTGATGAGGTTCAGATAGCACAGGTGCCTGCAAAAAAGACTCTGACGCTCAAGTCAGAAACAACTCAGCTCTGTAATATGATAAAGAAATAAAAATGGACACGTACCTTCACCTTGCTCCCTGAACACCGAAATACCACGTTCTCCACCGGCATTGGCATGGAGGTCCCCGTGCCTGTATGTAGAGAAAATGAAACACGTCTCATTCAATACAATACCATCATACGAAATATACAACTATAATTCAATACCATGATCTTCACAGAAGGAAAAACATATACCTTGCATATTCTTCCTACCAAAACAGTTGAAAACCGTCTTTTCTTGCTATTACCTGAGATACCGCTTGATGAGGTTCCGACCTGCAAAAAAGACTCAGACGCTCAAGTCAGAAAGTACTCAACTCTGTAATATCATAAAGAGAAATCAAAATGGACACGTACCTTTACCTTGCTCGCCCAGTATCGAAATACTACGCCCTATCCCGGCATTCACATGGAGGTCCCAGTGCGTGTATGCAGAAAAATATAACAAAATTAGAAGATAAAGATAAATATCTAAAATCCAAACATGACCCCATCGACAGTGACATCCCGATAATCCATACATAATCACAAATAAAAATTCAGAGTTGATCAAGACATAACATGAACATATAAGACTCAATTTTAGAAATAAGACATATAGGCTTATTAGAACATCTCTTCCTAAACCATTACTAATCAATACAGCTTATCAGATATTTGGTTGGCCAGACCCAATATCTAAAAGCGTACAAATTATTTACTTATGACGCTCAAGTCAGAAAGTACTCAACTCTGTAATATGATAAAGAAATAAAAATGGACACGTACCTTTACCTTGCTCCCCGAATACCGAAATAGCACGTTCTCCACCGGCATTGGCATGGAGGTCCCCGTGCCTGTATGTAGAAAAAATGAAACACGTCTAATTCAATACCATCATACGAAATATACAACTATAATTCAATACCATGATCTTCACAGAAGAAAAACATATACCTTGCATATTCTTCCTACCAAAACAGTTGAAAACCGTCTTTTCTTGCTATTACCTGAGATACCGCTTGATGAGGTTCCGACCTGCAAAAAAGACTCCGACGCTCAAGTCAGAAAGTACTCAACTCTGTAATATCATAAAGAGAAATCAAAATGGACACGTACCTTTACCTTGCTCGCCCAGTATCGAAATACTACGCCCTATCCCGGCTTTCACATGGAGGTCCCAGTGCGTGTATGCAGAAAAATATAACAAAATTAGAAGATAAAGATAAATATCTAAAATCCAAACATGACCCCATCGACAGTGACATCCCGATAATCCATACATAATCACAAATAAAAATTCAGAGTTGATCAAGACATAACATGAACATATAAGACTCAATTTTAGAAATAAGACATATAGGCTTATTAGAACATCTCTCCCTAAACCATTACTAATCAATACAGCTTATCAGATATTGGGTTGGCCAGACCCAATATCTAAAAGCGTGCAAATTATTTACTTATGACAGTTAACAACATCATCCATTTCAGTTTAGGTTTAGTAGCTATGATTGCAAAAAATGAAACACACATCTAATTCAATATCATCACACGAAATATACAACTATAATTCAACAGCATGATCTTGACAAAAGAAAAATACATACCTTGCAAATTGTTCCTACGGAAACATTTCAAAACCATTTTCCGTTCTTGTTGCCAGAGATACCGTTTGATGAGGTTCAGATAGCACAGGTGCCTGCAAAAAAGACTCTGACGCTCAAGTCAGAAAGTACTCAACTCTGTAATATGATAAAGAAATAAAAATGGACACGTACCTTTACCTTGCTCCCCGAACACCGAAATACCACGTTTTCCACCGACATTGGCATAGAGGTCCCCGTGCCTGTATGTAGAGAAAATGAAACACGTCTCATTCAATACCATCATACGAAATATACAACTATAATTCAATACCATGATCTTCACAGAAGAAAAACATATACCTTGCATATTCTTCCTACCAAAACAGTTGAAAACCGTCTTTTCTTGCTATTACCTGAGATACCGCTTGATGAGGTTCCGACCTGCAAAAAAGACTCCGACGCTCAAGTCAGAAAGTACTCAACTCTGTAATATCATAAAGAGAAATCAAAATGGACACGTACCTTTACCTTGCTCGCCCAGTATCGAAATACTACGCCCTATCCCGGCTTTCACATGGAGGTCCCAGTGCGTGTATGCAGAAAAATATAACAAAATTAGAAGATAAAGATAAATATCTAAAATCCAAACATGACCCCATCGACAGTGACATCCCGATAATCCATACATAATCACAAATAAAAATTCAGAGTTGATCAAGACATAACATGAACATATAAGACTCAATTTTAGAAATAAGACATATAGGCTTATTAGAACATCTCTTCCTAAACCATTACTAATCAATACAGCTTATCAGATATTGGGTTGGCCAGACCCAATATCTAAAAGCGTGCAAATTATTTACTTATGACAGTTAACAACATCATCCATTTCAGTTTAGGTTTAGTAGCTATGATTGCAAAAAATGAAACACACATCTAATTCAATATCATCACACGAAATATACAACTATAATTCAACAGCATGATCTTGACAAAAGAAAAATACATACCTTGCAAATTGTTCCTACGGAAACATTTCAAAACCATTTTCCGTTCTTGTTGCCAGAGATACCGTTTGATGAGGTTCAGATAGCACAGGTGCCTGCAAAAAAGACGACTCTGACGCTCAAGTCAGAAAGTACTCAACTCTGTAATATGATAAAGAAATAAAAATGGACACGTACCTTTACCTTGCTCCCCGAACACCGAAATACCACGTTCTCCACCGACATTGGCATAGAGGTCCCCGTGCCTGTATGTAGAGAAAATGAAACACGTCTCATTCAATACCATCATACGAAATATACAACTATAATTCAATACCATGATCTTCACAGAAGAAAAACATATACCTTGCATATTCTTCCTACCAAAACAGTTGAAAACCGTCTTTTCTTGCTATTACCTGAGATACCGCTTGATGAGGTTCCGACCTGCAAAAAAGACTCCGACGCTCAAGTCAGAAAGTACTCAACTCTGTAATATCATAAAGAGAAATCAAAATGGACACGTACCTTTACCTTGCTCGCCCAGTATCGAAATACTACGCCCTATCCCGGCTTTCACATGGAGGTCCCAGTGCGTGTATGCAGAAAAATATAACAAAATTAGAAGATAAAGATAAATATCTAAAATCCAAACATGACCCCATCGACAGTGACATCCCGATAATCCATACATAATCACAAATAAAAATTCAGAGTTGATCAAGACATAACATGAACATATAAGACTCAATTTTAGAAATAAGACATATAGGCTTATTAGAACATCTCTTCCTAAACCATTACTAATCAATACAGCTTATCAGATATTGGGTTGGCCAGACCCAATATCTAAAAGCGTGCAAATTATTTACTTATGACAGTTAACAACATCATCCATTTCAGTTTAGGTTTAGTAGCTATGATTGCAAAAAATGAAACACACATCTAATTCAATATCATCACACGAAATATACAACTATAATTCAACAGCATGATCTTGACAAAAGAAAAATACATACCTTGCAAATTGTTCCTACGGAAACATTTCAAAACCATTTTCCGTTCTTGTTGCCAGAGATACCGTTTGATGAGGTTCAGATAGCACAGGTGCCTGCAAAAAAGACGACTCTGACGCTCAAGTCAGAAAGTACTCAACTCTGTAATATGATAAAGAAATAAAAATGGACACGTACCTTTACCTTGCTCCCCGAACACCGAAATACCACGTTCTCCACCGACATTGGCATAGAGGTCCCCGTGCCTGTATGTAGAGAAAATGAAACACGTCTCATTCAATACCATCATACGAAATATACAACTATAATTCAATACCATGATCTTCACAGAAGAAAAACATATACCTTGCATATTCTTCCTACCAAAACAGTTGAAAACCGTCTTTTCTTGCTATTACCTGAGATACCGCTTGATGAGGTTCCGACCTGCAAAAAAGACTCCGACGCTCAAGTCAGAAAGTACTCAACTCTGTAATATCATAAAGAGAAATCAAAATGGACACGTACCTTTACCTTGCTCGCCCAGTATCGAAATACTACGCCCTATCCCGGCTTTCACATGGAGGTCCCAGTGCGTGTATGCAGAAAAATATAACAAAATTAGAAGATAAAGATAAATATCTAAAATCCAAACATGACCCCATCGACAGTGACATCCCGATAATCCATACATAATCACAAATAAAAATTCAGAGTTGATCAAGACATAACATGAACATATAAGACTCAATTTTAGAAATAAGACATATAGGCTTATTAGAACATCTCTTCCTAAACCATTACTAATCAATACAGCTTATCAGATATTGGGTTGGCCAGACCCAATATCTAAAAGCGTGCAAATTATTTACTTATGACAGTTAACAACATCATCCATTTCAGTTTAGGTTTAGTAGCTATGATTGCAAAAAATGAAACACACATCTAATTCAATATCATCACACGAAATATACAACTATAATTCAACAGCATGATCTTGACAAAAGAAAAATACATACCTTGCAAATTGTTCCTACGGAAACATTTCAAAACCATTTTCCGTTCTTGTTGCCAGAGATACCGTTTGATGAGGTTCAGATAGCACAGGTGCCTGCAAAAAAGACGACTCTGACGCTCAAGTCAGAAAGTACTCAACTCTGTAATATGATAAAGAAATAAAAATGGACACGTACCTTTACCTTGCTCCCCGAACACCGAAATACCACGTTCTCCACCGACATTGGCATAGAGGTCCCCGTGCCTGTATGTAGAGAAAATGAAACACGTCTCATTCAATACCATCATACGAAATATACAACTATAATTCAATACCATGATCTTCACAGAAGAAAAACATATACCTTGCATATTCTTCCTACCAAAACAGTTGAAAACCGTCTTTTCTTGCTATTACCTGAGATACCGCTTGATGAGGTTCCGACCTGCAAAAAAGACTCCGACGCTCAAGTCAGAAAGTACTCAACTCTGTAATATCATAAAGAGAAATCAAAATGGACACGTACCTTTACCTTGCTCGCCCAGTATCGAAATACTACGCCCTATCCCGGCTTTCACATGGAGGTCCCAGTGCGTGTATGCAGAAAAATATAACAAAATTAGAAGATAAAGATAAATATCTAAAATCCAAACATGACCCCATCGACAGTGACATCCCGATAATCCATACATAATCACAAATAAAAATTCAGAGTTGATCAAGACATAACATGAACATATAAGACTCAATTTTAGAAATAAGACATATAGGCTTATTAGAACATCTCTTCCTAAACCATTACTAATCAATACAGCTTATCAGATATTGGGTTGGCCAGACCCAATATCTAAAAGCGTGCAAATTATTTACTTATGACAGTTAACAACATCATCCATTTCAGTTTAGGTTTAGTAGCTATGATTGCAAAAAATGAAACACACATCTAATTCAATATCATCACACGAAATATACAACTATAATTCAACAGCATGATCTTGACAAAAGAAAAATACATACCTTGCAAATTGTTCCTACGGAAACATTTCAAAACCATTTTCCGTTCTTGTTGCCAGAGATACCGTTTGATGAGGTTCAGATAGCACAGGTGCCTGCAAAAAAGACGACTCTGACGCTCAAGTCAGAAAGTACTCAACTCTGTAATATGATAAAGAAATAAAAATGGACACGTACCTTTACCTTGCTCCCCGAACACCGAAATACCACGTTCTCCACCGACATTGGCATAGAGGTCCCCGTGCCTGTATGTAGAGAAAATGAAACACGTCTCATTCAATACCATCATACGAAATATACAACTATAATTCAATACCATGATCTTCACAGAAGAAAAACATATACCTTGCATATTCTTCCTACCAAAACAGTTGAAAACCGTCTTTTCTTGCTATTACCTGAGATACCGCTTGATGAGGTTCCGACCTGCAAAAAAGACTCCGACGCTCAAGTCAGAAAGTACTCAACTCTGTAATATCATAAAGAGAAATCAAAATGGACACGTACCTTTACCTTGCTCGCCCAGTATCGAAATACTACGCCCTATCCCGGCTTTCACATGGAGGTCCCAGTGCGTGTATGCAGAAAAATATAACAAAATTAGAAGATAAAGATAAATATCTAAAATCCAAACATGACCCCATCGACAGTGACATCCCGATAATCCATACATAATCACAAATAAAAATTCAGAGTTGATCAAGACATAACATGAACATATAAGACTCAATTTTAGAAATAAGACATATAGGCTTATTAGAACATCTCTTCCTAAACCATTACTAATCAATACAGCTTATCAGATATTGGGTTGGCCAGACCCAATATCTAAAAGCGTGCAAATTATTTACTTATGACAGTTAACAACATCATCCATTTCAGTTTAGGTTTAGTAGCTATGATTGCAAAAAATGAAACACACATCTAATTCAATATCATCACACGAAATATACAACTATAATTCAACAGCATGATCTTGACAAAAGAAAAATACATACCTTGCAAATTGTTCCTACGGAAACATTTCAAAACCATTTTCCGTTCTTGTTGCCAGAGATACCGTTTGATGAGGTTCAGATAGCACAGGTGCCTGCAAAAAAGACGACTCTGACGCTCAAGTCAGAAAGTACTCAACTCTGTAATATGATAAAGAAATAAAAATGGACACGTACCTTTACCTTGCTCCCCGAACACCGAAATACCACGTTCTCCACCGACATTGGCATAGAGGTCCCCGTGCCTGTATGTAGAGAAAATGAAACACGTCTCATTCAATACCATCATACGAAATATACAACTATAATTCAATACCATGATCTTCACAGAAGAAAAACATATACCTTGCATATTCTTCCTACCAAAACAGTTGAAAACCGTCTTTTCTTGCTATTACCTGAGATACCGCTTGATGAGGTTCCGACCTGCAAAAAAGACTCCGACGCTCAAGTCAGAAAGTACTCAACTCTGTAATATCATAAAGAGAAATCAAAATGGACACGTACCTTTACCTTGCTCGCCCAGTATCGAAATACTACGCCCTATCCCGGCTTTCACATGGAGGTCCCAGTGCGTGTATGCAGAAAAATATAACAAAATTAGAAGATAAAGATAAATATCTAAAATCCAAACATGACCCCATCGACAGTGACATCCCGATAATCCATACATAATCACAAATAAAAATTCAGAGTTGATCAAGACATAACATGAACATATAAGACTCAATTTTAGAAATAAGACATATAGGCTTATTAGAACATCTCTTCCTAAACCATTACTAATCAATACAGCTTATCAGATATTGGGTTGGCCAGACCCAATATCTAAAAGCGTGCAAATTATTTACTTATGACAGTTAACAACATCATCCATTTCAGTTTAGGTTTAGTAGCTATGATTGCAAAAAATGAAACACACATCTAATTCAATATCATCACACGAAATATACAACTATAATTCAACAGCATGATCTTGACAAAAGAAAAATACATACCTTGCAAATTGTTCCTACGGAAACATTTCAAAACCATTTTCCGTTCTTGTTGCCAGAGATACCGTTTGATGAGGTTCAGATAGCACAGGTGCCTGCAAAAAAAGACTCTGACGCTCAAGTCAGAAAGTACTCAACTCTGTAATATGATAAAGAAATAAAAATGGACACGTACCTTTACCTTGCTCCCCGAACACCGAAATACCACGTTCTCCACCGACATTGGCATAGAGGTCCCCGTGCCTGTATGTAGAGAAAATGAAACACGTCTCATTCAATACCATCATACGAAATATACAACTATAATTCAATACCATGATCTTCACAGAAGAAAAACATATACCTTGCATATTCTTCCTACCAAAACAGTTGAAAACCGTCTTTTCTTGCTATTACCTGAGATACCGCTTGATGAGGTTCCGACCTGCAAAAAAGACTCCGACGCTCAAGTCAGAAAGTACTCAACTCTGTAATATCATAAAGAGAAATCAAAATGGACACGTACCTTTACCTTGCTCGCCCAGTATCGAAATACTACGCCCTATCCCGGCTTTCACATGGAGGTCCCAGTGCGTGTATGCAGAAAAATATAACAAAATTAGAAGATAAAGATAAATATCTAAAATCCAAACATGACCCCATCGACAGTGACATCCCGATAATCCATACATAATCACAAATAAAAATTCAGAGTTGATCAAGACATAACATGAACATATAAGACTCAATTTTAGAAATAAGACATATAGGCTTATTAGAACATCTCTTCCTAAACCATTACTAATCAATACAGCTTATCAGATATTGGGTTGGCCAGACCCAATATCTAAAAGCGTGCAAATTATTTACTTATGACAGTTAACAACATCATCCATTTCAGTTTAGGTTTAGTAGCTATGATTGCAAAAAATGAAACACACATCTAATTCAATATCATCACACGAAATATACAACTATAATTCAACAGCATGATCTTGACAAAAGAAAAATACATACCTTGCAAATTGTTCCTACGGAAACATTTCAAAACCATTTTCCGTTCTTGTTGCCAGAGATACCGTTTGATGAGGTTCAGATAGCACAGGTGCCTGCAAAAAAGACGACTCTGACGCTCAAGTCAGAAAGTACTCAACTCTGTAATATGATAAAGAAATAAAAATGGACACGTACCTTTACCTTGCTCCCCGAACACCGAAATACCACGTTCTCCACCGACATTGGCATAGAGGTCCCCGTGCCTGTATGTAGAGAAAATGAAACACGTCTCATTCAATACCATCATACGAAATATACAACTATAATTCAATACCATGATCTTCACAGAAGAAAAACATATACCTTGCATATTCTTCCTACCAAAACAGTTGAAAACCGTCTTTTCTTGCTATTACCTGAGATACCGCTTGATGAGGTTCCGACCTGCAAAAAAGACTCCGACGCTCAAGTCAGAAAGTACTCAACTCTGTAATATCATAAAGAGAAATCAAAATGGACACGTACCTTTACCTTGCTCGCCCAGTATCGAAATACTACGCCCTATCCCGGCTTTCACATGGAGGTCCCAGTGCGTGTATGCAGAAAAATATAACAAAATTAGAAGATAAAGATAAATATCTAAAATCCAAACATGACCCCATCGACAGTGACATCCCGATAATCCATACATAATCACAAATAAAAATTCAGAGTTGATCAAGACATAACATGAACATATAAGACTCAATTTTAGAAATAAGACATATAGGCTTATTAGAACATCTCTTCCTAAACCATTACTAATCAATACAGCTTATCAGATATTGGGTTGGCCAGACCCAATATCTAAAAGCGTGCAAATTATTTACTTATGACAGTTAACAACATCATCCATTTCAGTTTAGGTTTAGTAGCTATGATTGCAAAAAATGAAACACACATCTAATTCAATATCATCACACGAAATATACAACTATAATTCAACAGCATGATCTTGACAAAAGAAAAATACATACCTTGCAAATTGTTCCTACGGAAACATTTCAAAACCATTTTCCGTTCTTGTTGCCAGAGATACCGTTTGATGAGGTTCAGATAGCACAGGTGCCTGCAAAAAAGACGACTCTGACGCTCAAGTCAGAAAGTACTCAACTCTGTAATATGATAAAGAAATAAAAATGGACACGTACCTTTACCTTGCTCCCCGAACACCGAAATACCACGTTCTCCACCGACATTGGCATAGAGGTCCCCGTGCCTGTATGTAGAGAAAATGAAACACGTCTCATTCAATACCATCATACGAAATATACAACTATAATTCAATACCATGATCTTCACAGAAGAAAAACATATACCTTGCATATTCTTCCTACCAAAACAGTTGAAAACCGTCTTTTCTTGCTATTACCTGAGATACCGCTTGATGAGGTTCCGACCTGCAAAAAAGACTCCGACGCTCAAGTCAGAAAGTACTCAACTCTGTAATATCATAAAGAGAAATCAAAATGGACACGTACCTTTACCTTGCTCGCCCAGTATCGAAATACTACGCCCTATCCCGGCTTTCACATGGAGGTCCCAGTGCGTGTATGCAGAAAAATATAACAAAATTAGAAGATAAAGATAAATATCTAAAATCCAAACATGACCCCATCGACAGTGACATCCCGATAATCCATACATAATCACAAATAAAAATTCAGAGTTGATCAAGACATAACATGAACATATAAGACTCAATTTTAGAAATAAGACATATAGGCTTATTAGAACATCTCTTCCTAAACCATTACTAATCAATACAGCTTATCAGATATTGGGTTGGCCAGACCCAATATCTAAAAGCGTGCAAATTATTTACTTATGACAGTTAACAACATCATCCATTTCAGTTTAGGTTTAGTAGCTATGATTGCAAAAAATGAAACACACATCTAATTCAATATCATCACACGAAATATACAACTATAATTCAACAGCATGATCTTGACAAAAGAAAAATACATACCTTGCAAATTGTTCCTACGGAAACATTTCAAAACCATTTTCCGTTCTTGTTGCCAGAGATACCGTTTGATGAGGTTCAGATAGCACAGGTGCCTGCAAAAAAGACGACTCTGACGCTCAAGTCAGAAAGTACTCAACTCTGTAATATGATAAAGAAATAAAAATGGACACGTACCTTTACCTTGCTCCCCGAACACCGAAATACCACGTTCTCCACCGACATTGGCATAGAGGTCCCCGTGCCTGTATGTAGAGAAAATGAAACACGTCTCATTCAATACCATCATACGAAATATACAACTATAATTCAATACCATGATCTTCACAGAAGAAAAACATATACCTTGCATATTCTTCCTACCAAAACAGTTGAAAACCGTCTTTTCTTGCTATTACCTGAGATACCGCTTGATGAGGTTCCGACCTGCAAAAAAGACTCCGACGCTCAAGTCAGAAAGTACTCAACTCTGTAATATCATAAAGAGAAATCAAAATGGACACGTACCTTTACCTTGCTCGCCCAGTATCGAAATACTACGCCCTATCCCGGCTTTCACATGGAGGTCCCAGTGCGTGTATGCAGAAAAATATAACAAAATTAGAAGATAAAGATAAATATCTAAAATCCAAACATGACCCCATCGACAGTGACATCCCGATAATCCATACATAATCACAAATAAAAATTCAGAGTTGATCAAGACATAACATGAACATATAAGACTCAATTTTAGAAATAAGACATATAGGCTTATTAGAACATCTCTTCCTAAACCATTACTAATCAATACAGCTTATCAGATATTGGGTTGGCCAGACCCAATATCTAAAAGCGTGCAAATTATTTACTTATGACAGTTAACAACATCATCCATTTCAGTTTAGGTTTAGTAGCTATGATTGCAAAAAATGAAACACACATCTAATTCAATATCATCACACGAAATATACAACTATAATTCAACAGCATGATCTTGACAAAAGAAAAATACATACCTTGCAAATTGTTCCTACGGAAACATTTCAAAACCATTTTCCGTTCTTGTTGCCAGAGATACCGTTTGATGAGGTTCAGATAGCACAGGTGCCTGCAAAAAAGACGACTCTGACGCTCAAGTCAGAAAGTACTCAACTCTGTAATATGATAAAGAAATAAAAATGGACACGTACCTTTACCTTGCTCCCCGAACACCGAAATACCACGTTCTCCACCGACATTGGCATAGAGGTCCCCGTGCCTGTATGTAGAGAAAATGAAACACGTCTCATTCAATACCATCATACGAAATATACAACTATAATTCAATACCATGATCTTCACAGAAGAAAAACATATACCTTGCATATTCTTCCTACCAAAACAGTTGAAAACCGTCTTTTCTTGCTATTACCTGAGATACCGCTTGATGAGGTTCCGACCTGCAAAAAAGACTCCGACGCTCAAGTCAGAAAGTACTCAACTCTGTAATATCATAAAGAGAAATCAAAATGGACACGTACCTTTACCTTGCTCGCCCAGTATCGAAATACTACGCCCTATCCCGGCTTTCACATGGAGGTCCCAGTGCGTGTATGCAGAAAAATATAACAAAATTAGAAGATAAAGATAAATATCTAAAATCCAAACATGACCCCATCGACAGTGACATCCCGATAATCCATACATAATCACAAATAAAAATTCAGAGTTGATCAAGACATAACATGAACATATAAGACTCAATTTTAGAAATAAGACATATAGGCTTATTAGAACATCTCTTCCTAAACCATTACTAATCAATACAGCTTATCAGATATTGGGTTGGCCAGACCCAATATCTAAAAGCGTGCAAATTATTTACTTATGACAGTTAACAACATCATCCATTTCAGTTTAGGTTTAGTAGCTATGATTGCAAAAAATGAAACACACATCTAATTCAATATCATCACACGAAATATACAACTATAATTCAACAGCATGATCTTGACAAAAGAAAAATACATACCTTGCAAATTGTTCCTACGGAAACATTTCAAAACCATTTTCCGTTCTTGTTGCCAGAGATACCGTTTGATGAGGTTCAGATAGCACAGGTGCCTGCAAAAAAGACGACTCTGACGCTCAAGTCAGAAAGTACTCAACTCTGTAATATGATAAAGAAATAAAAATGGACACGTACCTTTACCTTGCTCCCCGAACACCGAAATACCACGTTCTCCACCGACATTGGCATAGAGGTCCCCGTGCCTGTATGTAGAGAAAATGAAACACGTCTCATTCAATACCATCATACGAAATATACAACTATAATTCAATACCATGATCTTCACATAAGAAAAACATATACCTTGCATATTCTTCCTACCAAAACAGTTGAAAACCGTCTTTTCTTGCTATTACCTGAGATACCGCTTGATGAGGTTCCGACCTGCAAAAAAGACTCCGACGCTCAAGTCAGAAAGTACTCAACTCTGTAATATCATAAAGAGAAATCAAAATGGACACGTACCTTTACCTTGCTCGCCCAGTATCGAAATACTACGCCCTATCCCGGCTTTCACATGGAGGTCCCAGTGCGTGTATGCAGAAAAATATAACAAAATTAGAAGATAAAGATAAATATCTAAAATCCAAACATGACCCCATCGACAGTGACATCCCGATAATCCATACATAATCACAAATAAAAATTCAGAGTTGATCAAGACATAACATGAACATATAAGACTCAATTTTAGAAATAAGACATATAGGCTTATTAGAACATCTCTTCCTAAACCATTACTAATCAATACAGCTTATCAGATATTGGGTTGGCCAGACCCAATATCTAAAAGCGTGCAAATTATTTACTTATGACAGTTAACAACATCATCCATTTCAGTTTAGGTTTAGTAGCTATGATTGCAAAAAATGAAACACACATCTAATTCAATATCATCACACGAAATATACAACTATAATTCAACAGCATGATCTTGACAAAAGAAAAATACATACCTTGCAAATTGTTCCTACGGAAACATTTCAAAACCATTTTCCGTTCTTGTTGCCAGAGATACCGTTTGATGAGGTTCAGATAGCACAGGTGCCTGCAAAAAAGACGACTCTGACGCTCAAGTCAGAAAGTACTCAACTCTGTAATATGATAAAGAAATAAAAATGGACACGTACCTTTACCTTGCTCCCCGAACACCGAAATACCACGTTCTCCACCGACATTGGCATAGAGGTCCCCGTGCCTGTATGTAGAGAAAATGAAACACGTCTCATTCAATACCATCATACGAAATATACAACTATAATTCAATACCATGATCTTCACAGAAGAAAAACATATACCTTGCATATTCTTCCTACCAAAACAGTTGAAAACCGTCTTTTCTTGCTATTACCTGAGATACCGCTTGATGAGGTTCCGACCTGCAAAAAAGACTCCGACGCTCAAGTCAGAAAGTACTCAACTCTGTAATATCATAAAGAGAAATCAAAATGGACACGTACCTTTACCTTGCTCGCCCAGTATCGAAATACTACGCCCTATCCCGGCTTTCACATGGAGGTCCCAGTGCGTGTATGCAGAAAAATATAACAAAATTAGAAGATAAAGATAAATATCTAAAATCCAAACATGACCCCATCGACAGTGACATCCCGATAATCCATACATAATCACAAATAAAAATTCAGAGTTGATCAAGACATAACATGAACATATAAGACTCAATTTTAGAAATAAGACATATAGGCTTATTAGAACATCTCTTCCTAAACCATTACTAATCAATACAGCTTATCAGATATTGGGTTGGCCAGACCCAATATCTAAAAGCGTGCAAATTATTTACTTATGACAGTTAACAACATCATCCATTTCAGTTTAGGTTTAGTAGCTATGATTGCAAAAAATGAAACACACATCTAATTCAATATCATCACACGAAATATACAACTATAATTCAACAGCATGATCTTGACAAAAGAAAAATACATACCTTGCAAATTGTTCCTACGGAAACATTTCAAAACCATTTTCCGTTCTTGTTGCCAGAGATACCGTTTGATGAGGTTCAGATAGCACAGGTGCCTGCAAAAAAGACGACTCTGACGCTCAAGTCAGAAAGTACTCAACTCTGTAATATGATAAAGAAATAAAAATGGACACGTACCTTTACCTTGCTCCCCGAACACCGAAATACCACGTTCTCCACCGACATTGGCATAGAGGTCCCCGTGCCTGTATGTAGAGAAAATGAAACACGTCTCATTCAATACCATCATACGAAATATACAACTATAATTCAATACCATGATCTTCACAGAAGAAAAACATATACCTTGCATATTCTTCCTACCAAAACAGTTGAAAACCGTCTTTTCTTGCTATTACCTGAGATACCGCTTGATGAGGTTCCGACCTGCAAAAAAGACTCCGACGCTCAAGTCAGAAAGTACTCAACTCTGTAATATCATAAAGACAAATCAAAATGGACACGTACCTTTACCTTGCTCGCCCAGTATCGAAATGCTACGCCCTATCCCGGCTTTCACATGGAGGTCCCAGTGCGTGTATGCAGAAAAATATAACAAAATTAGAAGATAAAGATAAATATCTAAAATCCAAACATGACCCCATCGACAGTGACATCCCGATAATCCATACATAATCACA
Organism: Psophocarpus tetragonolobus; assembly: GCA_037954015.1. Classification (NCBI taxonomy): domain Eukaryota; kingdom Viridiplantae; phylum Streptophyta; class Magnoliopsida; order Fabales; family Fabaceae; genus Psophocarpus; species Psophocarpus tetragonolobus. The sequence continues at coordinate 27,150,571 of CM075696.1, read as the reverse complement.
AATAAAAATTCAGAGTTGATCAAGACATAACATGAACATATAAGACTCAATTTTAGAAATAAGACATATAGGCTTATTAGAACATCTCTTCCTAAACCATTACTAATCAATACAGCTTATCAGATATTGGGTTGGCCAGACCCAATATCTAAAAGCGTGCAAATTATTTACTTATGACAGTTAACAACATCATCCATTTCAGTTTAGGTTTAGTAGCTATGATTGCAAAAAATGAAACACACATCTAATTCAATATCATCACACGAAATATACAACTATAATTCAACAGCATGATCTTGACAAAAGAAAAATACATACCTTGCAAATTGTTCCTACGGAAACATTTCAAAACCATTTTCCGTTCTTGTTGCCAGAGATACCGTTTGATGAGGTTCAGATAGCACAGGTGCCTGCAAAAAAGACGACTCTGACGCTCAAGTCAGAAAGTACTCAACTCTGTAATATGATAAAGAAATAAAAATGGACACGTACCTTTACCTTGCTCCCCGAACACCGAAATACCACGTTCTCCACCGACATTGGCATAGAGGTCCCCGTGCCTGTATGTAGAGAAAATGAAACACGTCTCATTCAATACCATCATACGAAATATACAACTATAATTCAATACCATGATCTTCACAGAAGAAAAACATATACCTTGCATATTCTTCCTACCAAAACAGTTGAAAACCGTCTTTTCTTGCTATTACCTGAGATACCGCTTGATGAGGTTCCGACCTGCAAAAAAGACTCCGACGCTCAAGTCAGAAAGTACTCAACTCTGTAATATCATAAAGACAAATCAAAATGGACACGTACCTTTACCTTGCTCGCCCAGTATCGAAATGCTACGCCCTATCCCGGCTTTCACATGGAGGTCCCAGTGCGTGTATGCAGAAAAATATAACAAAATTAGAAGATAAAGATAAATATCTAAAATCCAAACATGACCCCATCGACAGTGACATCCCGATAATCCATACATAATCACAAATAAAAATTCAGAGTTGATCAAGACATAACATGAACATATAAGACTCAATTTTAGAAATAAGACATATAGGCTTATTAGAACATCTCTTCCTAAACCATTACTAATCAATACAGCTTATCAGATATTGGGTTGGCCAGACCCAATATCTAAAAGCGTGCAAATTATTTACTTATGACAGTTAACAACATCATCCATTTCAGTTTAGGTTTAGTAGCTATGATTGCAAAAAATGAAACACACATCTAATTCAATATCATCACACGAAATATACAACTATAATTCAACAGCATGATCTTGACAAAAGAAAAATACATACCTTGCAAATTGTTCCTACGGAAACATTTCAAAACCATTTTCCGTTCTTGTTGCCAGAGATACCGTTTGATGAGGTTCAGATAGCACAGGTGCCTGCAAAAAAGACGACTCTGACGCTCAAGTCAGAAAGTACTCAACTCTGTAATATGATAAAGAAATAAAAATGGACACGTACCTTTACCTTGCTCCCCGAACACCGAAATACCACGTTCTCCACCGACATTGGCATAGAGGTCCCCGTGCCTGTATGTAGAGAAAATGAAACACGTCTCATTCAATACCATCATACGAAATATACAACTATAATTCAATACCATGATCTTCACAGAAGAAAAACATATACCTTGCATATTCTTCCTACCAAAACAGTTGAAAACCGTCTTTTCTTGCTATTACCTGAGATACCGCTTGATGAGGTTCCGACCTGCAAAAAAGACTCCGACGCTCAAGTCAGAAAGTACTCAACTCTGTAATATCATAAAGACAAATCAAAATGGACACGTACCTTTACCTTGCTCGCCCAGTATCGAAATGCTACGCCCTATCCCGGCTTTCACATGGAGGTCCCAGTGCGTGTATGCAGAAAAATATAACAAAATTAGAAGATAAAGATAAATATCTAAAATCCAAACATGACCCCATCGACAGTGACATCCCGATAATCCATACATAATCACAAATAAAAATTCAGAGTTGATCAAGACATAACATGAACATATAAGACTCAATTTTAGAAATAAGACATATAGGCTTATTAGAACATCTCTTCCTAAACCATTACTAATCAATACAGCTTATCAGATATTGGGTTGGCCAGACCCAATATCTAAAAGCGTGCAAATTATTTACTTATGACAGTTAACAACATCATCCATTTCAGTTTAGGTTTAGTAGCTATGATTGCAAAAAATGAAACACACATCTAATTCAATATCATCACACGAAATATACAACTATAATTCAACAGCATGATCTTGACAAAAGAAAAATACATACCTTGCAAATTGTTCCTACGGAAACATTTCAAAACCATTTTCCGTTCTTGTTGCCAGAGATACCGTTTGATGAGGTTCAGATAGCACAGGTGCCTGCAAAAAAGACGACTCTGACGCTCAAGTCAGAAAGTACTCAACTCTGTAATATGATAAAGAAATAAAAATGGACACGTACCTTTACCTTGCTCCCCGAACACCGAAATACCACGTTCTCCACCGACATTGGCATAGAGGTCCCCGTGCCTGTATGTAGAGAAAATGAAACACGTCTCATTCAATACCATCATACGAAATATACAACTATAATTCAATACCATGATCTTCACAGAAGAAAAACATATACCTTGCATATTCTTCCTACCAAAACAGTTGAAAACCGTCTTTTCTTGCTATTACCTGAGATACCGCTTGATGAGGTTCCGACCTGCAAAAAAGACTCCGACGCTCAAGTCAGAAAGTACTCAACTCTGTAATATCATAAAGACAAATCAAAATGGACACGTACCTTTACCTTGCTCGCCCAGTATCGAAATGCTACGCCCTATCCCGGCTTTCACATGGAGGTCCCAGTGCGTGTATGCAGAAAAATATAACAAAATTAGAAGATAAAGATAAATATCTAAAATCCAAACATGACCCCATCGACAGTGACATCCCGATAATCCATACATAATCACAAATAAAAATTCAGAGTTGATCAAGACATAACATGAACATATAAGACTCAATTTTAGAAATAAGACATATAGGCTTATTAGAACATCTCTTCCTAAACCATTACTAATCAATACAGCTTATCAGATATTGGGTTGGCCAGACCCAATATCTAAAAGCGTGCAAATTATTTACTTATGACAGTTAACAACATCATCCATTTCAGTTTAGGTTTAGTAGCTATGATTGCAAAAAATGAAACACACATCTAATTCAATATCATCACACGAAATATACAACTATAATTCAACAGCATGATCTTGACAAAAGAAAAATACATACCTTGCAAATTGTTCCTACGGAAACATTTCAAAACCATTTTCCGTTCTTGTTGCCAGAGATACCGTTTGATGAGGTTCAGATAGCACAGGTGCCTGCAAAAAAGACGACTCTGACGCTCAAGTCAGAAAGTACTCAACTCTGTAATATGATAAAGAAATAAAAATGGACACGTACCTTTACCTTGCTCCCCGAACACCGAAATACCACGTTCTCCACCGACATTGGCATAGAGGTCCCCGTGCCTGTATGTAGAGAAAATGAAACACGTCTCATTCAATACCATCATACGAAATATACAACTATAATTCAATACCATGATCTTCACAGAAGAAAAACATATACCTTGCATATTCTTCCTACCAAAACAGTTGAAAACCGTCTTTTCTTGCTATTACCTGAGATACCGCTTGATGAGGTTCCGACCTGCAAAAAAGACTCCGACGCTCAAGTCAGAAAGTACTCAACTCTGTAATATCATAAAGAGAAATCAAAATGGACACGTACCTTTACCTTGCTCGCCCAGTATCGAAATGCTACGCCCTATCCCGGCTTTCACATGGAGGTCCCAGTGCGTGTATGCAGAAAAATATAACAAAATTAGAAGATAAAGATAAATATCTAAAATCCAAACATGACCCCATCGACAGTGACATCCCGATAATCCATACATAATCACAAATAAAAATTCAGAGTTGATCAAGACATAACATGAACATATAAGACTCAATTTTAGAAATAAGACATATAGGCTTATTAGAACATCTCTTCCTAAACCATTACTAATCAATACAGCTTATCAGATATTGGGTTGGCCAGACCCAATATCTAAAAGCGTGCAAATTATTTACTTATGACAGTTAACAACATCATCCATTTCAGTTTAGGTTTAGTAGCTATGATTGCAAAAAATGAAACACACATCTAATTCAATATCATCACACGAAATATACAACTATAATTCAACAGCATGATCTTGACAAAAGAAAAATACATACCTTGCAAATTGTTCCTACGGAAACATTTCAAAACCATTTTCCGTTCTTGTTGCCAGAGATACCGTTTGATGAGGTTCAGATAGCACAGGTGCCTGCAAAAAAGACGACTCTGACGCTCAAGTCAGAAAGTACTCAACTCTGTAATATGATAAAGAAATAAAAATGGACACGTACCTTTACCTTGCTCCCCGAACACCGAAATACCACGTTCTCCACCGACATTGGCATAGAGGTCCCCGTGCCTGTATGTAGAGAAAATGAAACACGTCTCATTCAATACCATCATACGAAATATACAACTATAATTCAATACCATGATCTTCACAGAAGAAAAACATATACCTTGCATATTCTTCCTACCAAAACAGTTGAAAACCGTCTTTTCTTGCTATTACCTGAGATACCGCTTGATGAGGTTCCGACCTGCAAAAAAGACTCCGACGCTCAAGTCAGAAAGTACTCAACTCTGTAATATCATAAAGAGAAATCAAAATGGACACGTACCTTTACCTTGCTCGCCCAGTATCGAAATGCTACGCCCTATCCCGGCTTTCACATGGAGGTCCCAGTGCGTGTATGCAGAAAAATATAACAAAATTAGAAGATAAAGATAAATATCTAAAATCCAAACATGACCCCATCGACAGTGACATCCCGATAATCCATACATAATCACAAATAAAAATTCAGAGTTGATCAAGACATAACATGAACATATAAGACTCAATTTTAGAAATAAGACATATAGGCTTATTAGAACATCTCTTCCTAAACCATTACTAATCAATACAGCTTATCAGATATTGGGTTGGCCAGACCCAATATCTAAAAGCGTGCAAATTATTTACTTATGACAGTTAACAACATCATCCATTTCAGTTTAGGTTTAGTAGCTATGATTGCAAAAAATGAAACACACATCTAATTCAATATCATCACACGAAATATACAACTATAATTCAACAGCATGATCTTGACAAAAGAAAAATACATACCTTGCAAATTGTTCCTACGGAAACATTTCAAAACCATTTTCCGTTCTTGTTGCCAGAGATACCGTTTGATGAGGTTCAGATAGCACAGGTGCCTGCAAAAAAGACGACTCTGACGCTCAAGTCAGAAAGTACTCAACTCTGTAATATGATAAAGAAATAAAAATGGACACGTACCTTTACCTTGCTCCCCGAACACCGAAATACCACGTTCTCCACCGACATTGGCATAGAGGTCCCCGTGCCTGTATGTAGAGAAAATGAAACACGTCTCATTCAATACCATCATACGAAATATACAACTATAATTCAATACCATGATCTTCACAGAAGAAAAACATATACCTTGCATATTCTTCCTACCAAAACAGTTGAAAACCGTCTTTTCTTGCTATTACCTGAGATACCGCTTGATGAGGTTCCGACCTGCAAAAAAGACTCCGACGCTCAAGTCAGAAAGTACTCAACTCTGTAATATCATAAAGAGAAATCAAAATGGACACGTACCTTTACCTTGCTCGCCCAGTATCGAAATGCTACGCCCTATCCCGGCTTTCACATGGAGGTCCCAGTGCGTGTATGCAGAAAAATATAACAAAATTAGAAGATAAAGATAAATATCTAAAATCCAAACATGACCCCATCGACAGTGACATCCCGATAATCCATACATAATCACAAATAAAAATTCAGAGTTGATCAAGACATAACATGAACATATAAGACTCAATTTTAGAAATAAGACATATAGGCTTATTAGAACATCTCTTCCTAAACCATTACTAATCAATACAGCTTATCAGATATTGGGTTGGCCAGACCCAATATCTAAAAGCGTGCAAATTATTTACTTATGACAGTTAACAACATCATCCATTTCAGTTTAGGTTTAGTAGCTATGATTGCAAAAAATGAAACACACATCTAATTCAATATCATCACACGAAATATACAACTATAATTCAACAGCATGATCTTGACAAAAGAAAAATACATACCTTGCAAATTGTTCCTACGGAAACATTTCAAAACCATTTTCCGTTCTTGTTGCCAGAGATACCGTTTGATGAGGTTCAGATAGCACAGGTGCCTGCAAAAAAGACGACTCTGACGCTCAAGTCAGAAAGTACTCAACTCTGTAATATGATAAAGAAATAAAAATGGACACGTACCTTTACCTTGCTCCCCGAACACCGAAATACCACGTTCTCCACCGACATTGGCATAGAGGTCCCCGTGCCTGTATGTAGAGAAAATGAAACACGTCTCATTCAATACCATCATACGAAATATACAACTATAATTCAATACCATGATCTTCACAGAAGAAAAACATATACCTTGCATATTCTTCCTACCAAAACAGTTGAAAACCGTCTTTTCTTGCTATTACCTGAGATACCGCTTGATGAGGTTCCGACCTGCAAAAAAGACTCCGACGCTCAAGTCAGAAAGTACTCAACTCTGTAATATCATAAAGAGAAATCAAAATGGACACGTACCTTTACCTTGCTCGCCCAGTATCGAAATGCTACGCCCTATCCCGGCTTTCACATGGAGGTCCCAGTGCGTGTATGCAGAAAAATATAACAAAATTAGAAGATAAAGATAAATATCTAAAATCCAAACATGACCCCATCGACAGTGACATCCCGATAATCCATACATAATCACAAATAAAAATTCAGAGTTGATCAAGACATAACATGAACATATAAGACTCAATTTTAGAAATAAGACATATAGGCTTATTAGAACATCTCTTCCTAAACCATTACTAATCAATACAGCTTATCAGATATTGGGTTGGCCAGACCCAATATCTAAAAGCGTGCAAATTATTTACTTATGACAGTTAACAACATCATCCATTTCAGTTTAGGTTTAGTAGCTATGATTGCAAAAAATGAAACACACATCTAATTCAATATCATCACACGAAATATACAACTATAATTCAACAGCATGATCTTGACAAAAGAAAAATACATACCTTGCAAATTGTTCCTACGGAAACATTTCAAAACCATTTTCCGTTCTTGTTGCCAGAGATACCGTTTGATGAGGTTCAGATAGCACAGGTGCCTGCAAAAAAGACGACTCTGACGCTCAAGTCAGAAAGTACTCAACTCTGTAATATGATAAAGAAATAAAAATGGACACGTACCTTTACCTTGCTCCCCGAACACCGAAATACCACGTTCTCCACCGACATTGGCATAGAGGTCCCCGTGCCTGTATGTAGAGAAAATGAAACACGTCTCATTCAATACCATCATACGAAATATACAACTATAATTCAATACCATGATCTTCACAGAAGAAAAACATATACCTTGCATATTCTTCCTACCAAAACAGTTGAAAACCGTCTTTTCTTGCTATTACCTGAGATACCGCTTGATGAGGTTCCGACCTGCAAAAAAGACTCCGACGCTCAAGTCAGAAAGTACTCAACTCTGTAATATCATAAAGACAAATCAAAATGGACACGTACCTTTACCTTGCTCGCCCAGTATCGAAATGCTACGCCCTATCCCGGCTTTCACATGGAGGTCCCAGTGCGTGTATGCAGAAAAATATAACAAAATTAGAAGATAAAGATAAATATCTAAAATCCAAACATGACCCCATCGACAGTGACATCCCGATAATCCATACATAATCACAAATAAAAATTCAGAGTTGATCAAGACATAACATGAACATATAAGACTCAATTTTAGAAATAAGACATATAGGCTTATTAGAACATCTCTTCCTAAACCATTACTAATCAATACAGCTTATCAGATATTGGGTTGGCCAGACCCAATATCTAAAAGCGTGCAAATTATTTACTTATGACAGTTAACAACATCATCCATTTCAGTTTAGGTTTAGTAGCTATGATTGCAAAAAATGAAACACACATCTAATTCAATATCATCACACGAAATATACAACTATAATTCAACAGCATGATCTTGACAAAAGAAAAATACATACCTTGCAAATTGTTCCTACGGAAACATTTCAAAACCATTTTCCGTTCTTGTTGCCAGAGATACCGTTTGATGAGGTTCAGATAGCACAGGTGCCTGCAAAAAAGACGACTCTGACGCTCAAGTCAGAAAGTACTCAACTCTGTAATATGATAAAGAAATAAAAATGGACACGTACCTTTACCTTGCTCCCCGAACACCGAAATACCACGTTCTCCACCGACATTGGCATAGAGGTCCCCGTGCCTGTATGTAGAGAAAATGAAACACGTCTCATTCAATACCATCATACGAAATATACAACTATAATTCAATACCATGATCTTCACAGAAGAAAAACATATACCTTGCATATTCTTCCTACCAAAACAGTTGAAAACCGTCTTTTCTTGCTATTACCTGAGATACCGCTTGATGAGGTTCCGACCTGCAAAAAAGACTCCGACGCTCAAGTCAGAAAGTACTCAACTCTGTAATATCATAAAGAGAAATCAAAATGGACACGTACCTTTACCTTGCTCGCCCAGTATCGAAATGCTACGCCCTATCCCGGCTTTCACATGGAGGTCCCAGTGCGTGTATGCAGAAAAATATAACAAAATTAGAAGATAAAGATAAATATCTAAAATCCAAACATGACCCCATCGACAGTGACATCCCGATAATCCATACATAATCACAAATAAAAATTCAGAGTTGATCAAGACATAACATGAACATATAAGACTCAATTTTAGAAATAAGACATATAGGCTTATTAGAACATCTCTTCCTAAACCATTACTAATCAATACAGCTTATCAGATATTGGGTTGGCCAGACCCAATATCTAAAAGCGTGCAAATTATTTACTTATGACAGTTAACAACATCATCCATTTCAGTTTAGGTTTAGTAGCTATGATTGCAAAAAATGAAACACACATCTAATTCAATATCATCACACGAAATATACAACTATAATTCAACAGCATGATCTTGACAAAAGAAAAATACATACCTTGCAAATTGTTCCTACGGAAACATTTCAAAACCATTTTCCGTTCTTGTTGCCAGAGATACTGTTTGATGAGGTTCAGATAGCACAGGTGCCTGCAAAAAAGACTCTGACGCTCAAGTCAGAAAGTACTCAACTCTGTAATATGATAAAGAAATAAAAATGGACACGTACCTTTACCTTGCTCCCCGAACACCGAAATACCACGTTCTCCACCGACATTGGCATAGAGGTCCCCGTGCCTGTATGTAGAGAAAATGAAACACGTCTCATTCAATACCATCATACGAAATATACAACTATAATTCAATACCATGATCTTCACAGAAGAAAAACATATACCTTGCATATTCTTCCTACCAAAACAGTTGAAAACCGTCTTTTCTTGCTATTACCTGAGATACCGCTTGATGAGGTTCCGACCTGCAAAAAAGACTCCGACGCTCAAGTCAGAAAGTACTCAACTCTGTAATATCATAAAGACAAATCAAAATGGACACGTACCTTTACCTTGCTCGCCCAGTATCGAAATGCTACGCCCTATCCCGGCTTTCACATGGAGGTCCCAGTGCGTGTATGCAGAAAAATATAACAAAATTAGAAGATAAAGATAAATATCTAAAATCCAAACATGACCCCATCGACAGTGACATCCCGATAATCCATACATAATCACAAATAAAAATTCAGAGTTGATCAAGACATAACATGAACATATAAGACTCAATTTTAGAAATAAGACATATAGGCTTATTAGAACATCTCTTCCTAAACCATTACTAATCAATACAGCTTATCAGATATTGGGTTGGCCAGACCCAATATCTAAAAGCGTGCAAATTATTTACTTATGACAGTTAACAACATCATCCATTTCAGTTTAGGTTTAGTAGCTATGATTGCAAAAAATGAAACACACATCTAATTCAATATCATCACACGAAATATACAACTATAATTCAACAGCATGATCTTGACAAAAGAAAAATACATACCTTGCAAATTGTTCCTACGGAAACATTTCAAAACCATTTTCCGTTCTTGTTGCCAGAGATACCGTTTGATGAGGTTCAGATAGCACAGGTGCCTGCAAAAAAGACGACTCTGACGCTCAAGTCAGAAAGTACTCAACTCTGTAATATGATAAAGAAATAAAAATGGACACGTACCTTTACCTTGCTCCCCGAACACCGAAATACCACGTTCTCCACCGACATTGGCATAGAGGTCCCCGTGCCTGTATGTAGAGAAAATGAAACACGTCTCATTCAATACCATCATACGAAATATACAACTATAATTCAATACCATGATCTTCACAGAAGAAAAACATATACCATGCATATTCTTCCTACCAAAACAGTTGAAAACCGTCTTTTCTTGCTATTACCTGAGATACCGCTTGATGAGGTTCCGACCTGCAAAAAAGACTCCGACGCTCAAGTCAGAAAGTACTCAACTCTGTAATATCATAAAGACAAATCAAAATGGACACGTACCTTTACCTTGCTCGCCCAGTATCGAAATACTACGCCCTATCCCGGCTTTCACATGGAGGTCCCAGTGCGTGTATGCAGAAAAATATAACAAAATTAGAAGATAAAGATAAATATCTAAAATCCAAACATGACCCCATCGACAGTGACATCCCGATAATCCATACATAATCACAAATAAAAATTCAGAGTTGATCAAGACATAACATGAACATATAAGACTCAATTTTAGAAATAAGACATATAGGCTTATTAGAACATCTCTTCCTAAACCATTACTAATCAATACAGCTTATCAGATATTGGGTTGGCCAGACCCAATATCTAAAAGCGTGCAAATTATTTACTTATGACAGTTAACAACATCATCCATTTCAGTTTAGGTTTAGTAGCTATGATTGCAAAAAATGAAACACACATCTAATTCAATATCATCACACGAAATATACAACTATAATTCAACAGCATGATCTTGACAAAAGAAAAATACATACCTTGCAAATTGTTCCTACGGAAACATTTCAAAACCATTTTCCGTTCTTGTTGCCAGAGATACCGTTTGATGAGGTTCAGATAGCACAGGTGCCTGCAAAAAAGACGACTCTGACGCTCAAGTCAGAAAGTACTCAACTCTGTAATATGATAAAGAAATAAAAATGGACACGTACCTTTACCTTGCTCCCCGAACACCGAAATACCACGTTCTCCACCGACATTGGCATAGAGGTCCCCGTGCCTGTATGTAGAGAAAATGAAACACGTCTCATTCAATACCATCATACGAAATATACAACTATAATTCAATACCATGATCTTCACAGAAGAAAAACATATACCTTGCATATTCTTCCTACCAAAACAGTTGAAAACCGTCTTTTCTTGCTATTACCTGAGATACCGCTTGATGAGGTTCCGACCTGCAAAAAAGACTCCGACGCTCAAGTCAGAAAGTACTCAACTCTGTAATATCATAAAGACAAATCAAAATGGACACGTACCTTTACCTTGCTCGCCCAGTATCGAAATACTACGCCCTATCCCGGCTTTCACATGGAGGTCCCAGTGCGTGTATGCAGAAAAATATAACAAAATTAGAAGATAAAGATAAATAGCTAAAATCCAAACATGACCCCATCGACAGTGACATCCCGATAATCCATACATAATCACAAATAAAAATTCAGAGTTGATCAAGACATAACATGAACATATAAGACTCAATTTTAGAAATAAGACATATAGGCTTATTAGAACATCTCTTCCTAAACCATTACTAATCAATACAGCTTATCAGATATTGGGTTGGCCAGACCCAATATCTAAAAGCGTGCAAATTATTTACTTATGACAGTTAACAACATCATCCATTTCAGTTTAGGTTTAGTAGCTATGATTGCAAAAAATGAAACACACATCTAATTCAATATCATCACACGAAATATACAACTATAATTCAACAGCATGATCTTGACAAAAGAAAAATACATACCTTGCAAATTGTTCCTACGGAAACATTTCAAAACCATTTTCCGTTCTTGTTGCCAGAGATACCGTTTGATGAGGTTCAGATAGCACAGGTGCCTGCAAAAAAGACGACTCTGACGCTCAAGTCAGAAAGTACTCAACTCTGTAATATGATAAAGAAATAAAAATGGACACGTACCTTTACCTTGCTCCCCGAACACCGAAATACCACGTTCTCCACCGACATTGGCATAGAGGTCCCCGTGCCTGTATGTAGAGAAAATGAAACACGTCTCATTCAATACCATCATACGAAATATACAACTATAATTCAATACCATGATCTTCACAGAAGAAAAACATATACCTTGCATATTCTTCCTACCAAAACAGTTGAAAACCGTCTTTTCTTGCTATTACCTGAGATACCGCTTGATGAGGTTCCGACCTGCAAAAAAGACTCCGACGCTCAAGTCAGAAAGTACTCAACTCTGTAATATCATAAAGAGAAATCAAAATGGACACGTACCTTTACCTTGCTCGCCCAGTATCGAAATGCTACGCCCTATCCCGGCTTTCACATGGAGGTCCCAGTGCGTGTATGCAGAAAAATATAACAAAATTAGAAGATAAAGATAAATATCTAAAATCCAAACATGACCCCATCGACAGTGACATCCCGATAATCCATACATAATCACAAATAAAAATTCAGAGTTGATCAAGACATAACATGAACATATAAGACTCAATTTTAGAAATAAGACATATAGGCTTATTAGAACATCTCTTCCTAAACCATTACTAATCAATACAGCTTATCAGATATTGGGTTGGCCAGACCCAATATCTAAAAGCGTGCAAATTATTTACTTATGACAGTTAACAACATCATCCATTTCAGTTTAGGTTTAGTAGCTATGATTGCAAAAAATGAAACACACATCTAATTCAATATCATCACACGAAATATACAACTATAATTCAACAGCATGATCTTGACAAAAGAAAAATACATACCTTGCAAATTGTTCCTACGGAAACATTTCAAAACCATTTTCCGTTCTTGTTGCCAGAGATACCGTTTGATGAGGTTCAGATAGCACAGGTGCCTGCAAAAAAAGACTCTGACGCTCAAGTCAGAAAGTACTCAACTCTGTAATATGATAAAGAAATAAAAATGGACACGTACCTTTACCTTGCTCCCCGAACACCGAAATACCACGTTCTCCACCGACATTGGCATAGAGGTCCCCGTGCCTGTATGTAGAGAAAATGAAACACGTCTCATTCAATACCATCATACGAAATATACAACTATAATTCAATACCATGATCTTCACAGAAGAAAAACATATACCTTGCATATTCTTCCTACCAAAACAGTTGAAAACCGTCTTTTCTTGCTATTACCTGAGATACCGCTTGATGAGGTTCCGACCTGCAAAAAAGACTCCGACGCTCAAGTCAGAAAGTACTCAACTCTGTAATATCATAAAGACAAATCAAAATGGACACGTACCTTTACCTTGCTCGCCCAGTATCGAAATGCTACGCCCTATCCCGGCTTTCACATGGAGGTCCCAGTGCGTGTATGCAGAAAAATATAACAAAATTAGAAGATAAAGATAAATATCTAAAATCCAAACATGACCCCATCGACAGTGACATCCCGATAATCCATACATAATCACAAATAAAAATTCAGAGTTGATCAAGACATAACATGAACATATAAGACTCAATTTTAGAAATAAGACATATAGGCTTATTAGAACATCTCTTCCTAAACCATTACTAATCAATACAGCTTATCAGATATTGGGTTGGCCAGACCCAATATCTAAAAGCGTGCAAATTATTTACTTATGACAGTTAACAACATCATCCATTTCAGTTTAGGTTTAGTAGCTATGATTGCAAAAAATGAAACACACATCTAATTCAATATCATCACACGAAATATACAACTATAATTCAACAGCATGATCTTGACAAAAGAAAAATACATACCTTGCAAATTGTTCCTACGGAAACATTTCAAAACCATTTTCCGTTCTTGTTGCCAGAGATACCGTTTGATGAGGTTCAGATAGCACAGGTGCCTGCAAAAAAGACGACTCTGACGCTCAAGTCAGAAAGTACTCAACTCTGTAATATGATAAAGAAATAAAAATGGACACGTACCTTTACCTTGCTCCCCGAACACCGAAATACCACGTTCTCCACCGACATTGGCATAGAGGTCCCCGTGCCTGTATGTAGAGAAAATGAAACACGTCTCATTCAATACCATCATACGAAATATACAACTATAATTCAATACCATGATCTTCACAGAAGAAAAACATATACCTTGCATATTCTTCCTACCAAAACAGTTGAAAACCGTCTTTTCTTGCTATTACCTGAGATACCGCTTGATGAGGTTCCGACCTGCAAAAAAGACTCCGACGCTCAAGTCAGAAAGTACTCAACTCTGTAATATCATAAAGACAAATCAAAATGGACACGTACCTTTACCTTGCTCGCCCAGTATCGAAATGCTACGCCCTATCCCGGCTTTCACATGGAGGTCCCAGTGCGTGTATGCAGAAAAATATAACAAAATTAGAAGATAAAGATAAATATCTAAAATCCAAACATGACCCCATCGACAGTGACATCCCGATAATCCATACATAATCACAAATAAAAATTCAGAGTTGATCAAGACATAACATGAACATATAAGACTCAATTTTAGAAATAAGACATATAGGCTTATTAGAACATCTCTTCCTAAACCATTACTAATCAATACAGCTTATCAGATATTGGGTTGGCCAGACCCAATATCTAAAAGCGTGCAAATTATTTACTTATGACAGTTAACAACATCATCCATTTCAGTTTAGGTTTAGTAGCTATGATTGCAAAAAATGAAACACACATCTAATTCAATATCATCACACGAAATATACAACTATAATTCAACAGCATGATCTTGACAAAAGAAAAATACATACCTTGCAAATTGTTCCTACGGAAACATTTCAAAACCATTTTCCGTTCTTGTTGCCAGAGATACCGTTTGATGAGGTTCAGATAGCACAGGTGCCTGCAAAAAAGACGACTCTGACGCTCAAGTCAGAAAGTACTCAACTCTGTAATATGATAAAGAAATAAAAATGGACACGTACCTTTACCTTGCTCCCCGAACACCGAAATACCACGTTCTCCACCGACATTGGCATAGAGGTCCCCGTGCCTGTATGTAGAGAAAATGAAACACGTCTCATTCAATACCATCATACGAAATATACAACTATAATTCAATACCATGATCTTCACAGAAGAAAAACATATACCTTGCATATTCTTCCTACCAAAACAGTTGAAAACCGTCTTTTCTTGCTATTACCTGAGATACCGCTTGATGAGGTTCCGACCTGCAAAAAAGACTCCGACGCTCAAGTCAGAAAGTACTCAACTCTGTAATATCATAAAGACAAATCAAAATGGACACGTACCTTTACCTTGCTCGCCCAGTATCGAAATACTACGCCCTATCCCGGCTTTCACATGGAGGTCCCAGTGCGTGTATGCAGAAAAATATAACAAAATTAGAAGATAAAGATAAATATCTAAAATCCAAACATGACCCCATCGACAGTGACATCCCGATAATCCATACATAATCACAAATAAAAATTCAGAGTTGATCAAGACATAACATGAACATATAAGACTCAATTTTAGAAATAAGACATATAGGCTTATTAGAACATCTCTTCCTAAACCATTACTAATCAATACAGCTTATCAGATATTGGGTTGGCCAGACCCAATATCTAAAAGCGTGCAAATTATTTACTTATGACAGTTAACAACATCATCCATTTCAGTTTAGGTTTAGTAGCTATGATTGCAAAAAATGAAACACACATCTAATTCAATATCATCACACGAAATATACAACTATAATTCAACAGCATGATCTTGACAAAAGAAAAATACATACCTTGCAAATTGTTCCTACGGAAACATTTCAAAACCATTTTCCGTTCTTGTTGCCAGAGATACCGTTTGATGAGGTTCAGATAGCACAGGTGCCTGCAAAAAAGACGACTCTGACGCTCAAGTCAGAAAGTACTCAACTCTGTAATATGATAAAGAAATAAAAATGGACACGTACCTTTACCTTGCTCCCCGAACACCGAAATACCACGTTCTCCACCGACATTGGCATAGAGGTCCCCGTGCCTGTATGTAGAGAAAATGAAACACGTCTCATTCAATACCATCATACGAAATATACAACTATAATTCAATACCATGATCTTCACAGAAGAAAAACATATACCTTGCATATTCTTCCTACCAAAACAGTTGAAAACCGTCTTTTCTTGCTATTACCTGAGATACCGCTTGATGAGGTTCCGACCTGCAAAAAAGACTCCGACGCTCAAGTCAGAAAGTACTCAACTCTGTAATATCATAAAGAGAAATCAAAATGGACACGTACCTTTACCTTGCTCGCCCAGTATCGAAATGCTACGCCCTATCCCGGCTTTCACATGGAGGTCCCAGTGCGTGTATGCAGAAAAATATAACAAAATTAGAAGATAAAGATAAATATCTAAAATCCAAACATGACCCCATCGACAGTGACATCCCGATAATCCATACATAATCACAAATAAAAATTCAGAGTTGATCAAGACATAACATGAACATATAAGACTCAATTTTAGAAATAAGACATATAGGCTTATTAGAACATCTCTTCCTAAACCATTACTAATCAATACAGCTTATCAGATATTGGGTTGGCCAGACCCAATATCTAAAAGCGTGCAAATTATTTACTTATGACAGTTAACAACATCATCCATTTCAGTTTAGGTTTAGTAGCTATGATTGCAAAAAATGAAACACACATCTAATTCAATATCATCACACGAAATATACAACTATAATTCAACAGCATGATCTTGACAAAAGAAAAATACATACCTTGCAAATTGTTCCTACGGAAACATTTCAAAACCATTTTCCGTTCTTGTTGCCAGAGATACCGTTTGATGAGGTTCAGATAGCACAGGTGCCTGCAAAAAAAGACTCTGACGCTCAAGTCAGAAAGTACTCAACTCTGTAATATGATAAAGAAATAAAAATGGACACGTACCTTTACCTTGCTCCCCGAACACCGAAATACCACGTTCTCCACCGACATTGGCATAGAGGTCCCCGTGCCTGTATGTAGAGAAAATGAAACACGTCTCATTCAATACCATCATACGAAATATACAACTATAATTCAATACCATGATCTTCACAGAAGAAAAACATATACCTTGCATATTCTTCCTACCAAAACAGTTGAAAACCGTCTTTTCTTGCTATTACCTGAGATACCGCTTGATGAGGTTCCGACCTGCAAAAAAGACTCCGACGCTCAAGTCAGAAAGTACTCAACTCTGTAATATCATAAAGACAAATCAAAATGGACACGTACCTTTACCTTGCTCGCCCAGTATCGAAATGCTACGCCCTATCCCGGCTTTCACATGGAGGTCCCAGTGCGTGTATGCAGAAAAATATAACAAAATTAGAAGATAAAGATAAATATCTAAAATCCAAACATGACCCCATCGACAGTGACATCCCGATAATCCATACATAATCACAAATAAAAATTCAGAGTTGATCAAGACATAACATGAACATATAAGACTCAATTTTAGAAATAAGACATATAGGCTTATTAGAACATCTCTTCCTAAACCATTACTAATCAATACAGCTTATCAGATATTGGGTTGGCCAGACCCAATATCTAAAAGCGTGCAAATTATTTACTTATGACAGTTAACAACATCATCCATTTCAGTTTAGGTTTAGTAGCTATGATTGCAAAAAATGAAACACACATCTAATTCAATATCATCACACGAAATATACAACTATAATTCAACAGCATGATCTTGACAAAAGAAAAATACATACCTTGCAAATTGTTCCTACGGAAACATTTCAAAACCATTTTCCGTTCTTGTTGCCAGAGATACCGTTTGATGAGGTTCAGATAGCACAGGTGCCTGCAAAAAAGACGACTCTGACGCTCAAGTCAGAAAGTACTCAACTCTGTAATATGATAAAGAAATAAAAATGGACACGTACCTTTACCTTGCTCCCCGAACACCGAAATACCACGTTCTCCACCGACATTGGCATAGAGGTCCCCGTGCCTGTATGTAGAGAAAATGAAACACGTCTCATTCAATACCATCATACGAAATATACAACTATAATTCAATACCATGATCTTCACAGAAGAAAAACATATACCTTGCATATTCTTCCTACCAAAACAGTTGAAAACCGTCTTTTCTTGCTATTACCTGAGATACCGCTTGATGAGGTTCCGACCTGCAAAAAAGACTCCGACGCTCAAGTCAGAAAGTACTCAACTCTGTAATATCATAAAGACAAATCAAAATGGACACGTACCTTTACCTTGCTCGCCCAGTATCGAAATACTACGCCCTATCCCGGCTTTCACATGGAGGTCCCAGTGCGTGTATGCAGAAAAATATAACAAAATTAGAAGATAAAGATAAATATCTAAAATCCAAACATGACCCCATCGACAGTGACATCCCGATAATCCATACATAATCACAAATAAAAATTCAGAGTTGATCAAGACATAACATGAACATATAAGACTCAATTTTAGAAATAAGACATATAGGCTTATTAGAACATCTCTTCCTAAACCATTACTAATCAATACAGCTTATCAGATATTGGGTTGGCCAGACCCAATATCTAAAAGCGTGCAAATTATTTACTTATGACAGTTAACAACATCATCCATTTCAGTTTAGGTTTAGTAGCTATGATTGCAAAAAATGAAACACACATCTAATTCAATATCATCACACGAAATATACAACTATAATTCAACAGCATGATCTTGACAAAAGAAAAATACATACCTTGCAAATTGTTCCTACGGAAACATTTCAAAACCATTTTCCGTTCTTGTTGCCAGAGATACCGTTTGATGAGGTTCAGATAGCACAGGTGCCTGCAAAAAAGACGACTCTGACGCTCAAGTCAGAAAGTACTCAACTCTGTAATATGATAAAGAAATAAAAATGGACACGTACCTTTACCTTGCTCCCCGAACACCGAAATACCACGTTCTCCACCGACATTGGCATAGAGGTCCCCGTGCCTGTATGTAGAGAAAATGAAACACGTCTCATTCAATACCATCATACGAAATATACAACTATAATTCAATACCATGATCTTCACAGAAGAAAAACATATACCTTGCATATTCTTCCTACCAAAACAGTTGAAAACCGTCTTTTCTTGCTATTACCTGAGATACCGCTTGATGAGGTTCCGACCTGCAAAAAAGACTCCGACGCTCAAGTCAGAAAGTACTCAACTCTGTAATATCATAAAGAGAAATCAAAATGGACACGTACCTTTACCTTGCTCGCCCAGTATCGAAATGCTACGCCCTATCCCGGCTTTCACATGGAGGTCCCAGTGCGTGTATGCAGAAAAATATAACAAAATTAGAAGATAAAGATAAATATCTAAAATCCAAACATGACCCCATCGACAGTGACATCCCGATAATCCATACATAATCACAAATAAAAATTCAGAGTTGATCAAGACATAACATGAACATATAAGACTCAATTTTAGAAATAAGACATATAGGCTTATTAGAACATCTCTTCCTAAACCATTACTAATCAATACAGCTTATCAGATATTGGGTTGGCCAGACCCAATATCTAAAAGCGTGCAAATTATTTACTTATGACAGTTAACAACATCATCCATTTCAGTTTAGGTTTAGTAGCTATGATTGCAAAAAATGAAACACACATCTAATTCAATATCATCACACGAAATATACAACTATAATTCAACAGCATGATCTTGACAAAAGAAAAATACATACCTTGCAAATTGTTCCTACGGAAACATTTCAAAACCATTTTCCGTTCTTGTTGCCAGAGATACCGTTTGATGAGGTTCAGATAGCACAGGTGCCTGCAAAAAAGACGACTCTGACGCTCAAGTCAGAAAGTACTCAACTCTGTAATATGATAAAGAAATAAAAATGGACACGTACCTTTACCTTGCTCCCCGAACACCGAAATACCACGTTCTCCACCGACATTGGCATAGAGGTCCCCGTGCCTGTATGTAGAGAAAATGAAACACGTCTCATTCAATACCATCATACGAAATATACAACTATAATTCAATACCATGATCTTCACAGAAGAAAAACATATACCTTGCATATTCTTCCTACCAAAACAGTTGAAAACCGTCTTTTCTTGCTATTACCTGAGATACCGCTTGATGAGGTTCCGACCTGCAAAAAAGACTCCGACGCTCAAGTCAGAAAGTACTCAACTCTGTAATATCATAAAGACAAATCAAAATGGACACGTACCTTTACCTTGCTCGCCCAGTATCGAAATACTACGCCCTATCCCGGCTTTCACATGGAGGTCCCAGTGCGTGTATGCAGAAAAATATAACAAAATTAGAAGATAAAGATAAATATCTAAAA
Source organism: Psophocarpus tetragonolobus (assembly GCA_037954015.1). Classification (NCBI taxonomy): domain Eukaryota; kingdom Viridiplantae; phylum Streptophyta; class Magnoliopsida; order Fabales; family Fabaceae; genus Psophocarpus; species Psophocarpus tetragonolobus. The sequence goes on along the minus strand of CM075696.1, from coordinate 27,129,736 downwards.
TCCAAACATGACCCCATCGACAGTGACATCCCGATAATCCATACATAATCACAAATAAAAATTCAGAGTTGATCAAGACATAACATGAACATATAAGACTCAATTTTAGAAATAAGACATATAGGCTTATTAGAACATCTCTTCCTAAACCATTACTAATCAATACAGCTTATCAGATATTGGGTTGGCCAGACCCAATATCTAAAAGCGTGCAAATTATTTACTTATGACAGTTAACAACATCATCCATTTCAGTTTAGGTTTAGTAGCTATGATTGCAAAAAATGAAACACACATCTAATTCAATATCATCACACGAAATATACAACTATAATTCAACAGCATGATCTTGACAAAAGAAAAATACATACCTTGCAAATTGTTCCTACGGAAACATTTCAAAACCATTTTCCGTTCTTGTTGCCAGAGATACCGTTTGATGAGGTTCAGATAGCACAGGTGCCTGCAAAAAAGACGACTCTGACGCTCAAGTCAGAAAGTACTCAACTCTGTAATATGATAAAGAAATAAAAATGGACACGTACCTTTACCTTGCTCCCCGAACACCGAAATACCACGTTCTCCACCGACATTGGCATAGAGGTCCCCGTGCCTGTATGTAGAGAAAATGAAACACGTCTCATTCAATACCATCATACGAAATATACAACTATAATTCAATACCATGATCTTCACAGAAGAAAAACATATACCTTGCATATTCTTCCTACCAAAACAGTTGAAAACCGTCTTTTCTTGCTATTACCTGAGATACCGCTTGATGAGGTTCCGACCTGCAAAAAAGACTCCGACGCTCAAGTCAGAAAGTACTCAACTCTGTAATATCATAAAGAGAAATCAAAATGGACACGTACCTTTACCTTGCTCGCCCAGTATCGAAATACTACGCCCTATCCCGGCTTTCACATGGAGGTCCCAGTGCGTGTATGCAGAAAAATATAACAAAATTAGAAGATAAAGATAAATATCTAAAATCCAAACATGACCCCATCGACAGTGACATCCCGATAATCCATACATAATCACAAATAAAAATTCAGAGTTGATCAAGACATAACATGAACATATAAGACTCAATTTTAGAAATAAGACATATAGGCTTATTAGAACATCTCTTCCTAAACCATTACTAATCAATACAGCTTATCAGATATTGGGTTGGCCAGACCCAATATCTAAAAGCGTGCAAATTATTTACTTATGACAGTTAACAACATCATCCATTTCAGTTTAGGTTTAGTAGCTATGATTGCAAAAAATGAAACACACATCTAATTCAATATCATCACACGAAATATACAACTATAATTCAACAGCATGATCTTGACAAAAGAAAAATACATACCTTGCAAATTGTTCCTACGGAAACATTTCAAAACCATTTCCCGTTCTTGTTGCCAGAGATACCGTTTGATGAGGTTCAGATAGCACAGGTGCCTGCAAAAAAGACGACTCTGACGCTCAAGTCAGAAAGTACTCAACTCTGTAATATGATAAAGAAATAAAAATGGACACTTTACCTTGCTCCCCGAACACCGAAATACCACGTTCTCCACCGACATTGGCATAGAGGTCCCCGTGCCTGTATGTAGAGAAAATGAAACACGTCTCATTCAATACCATCATACGAAATATACAACTATAATTCAATACCATGATCTTCACAGAAGAAAAACATATACCTTGCATATTCTTCCTACCAAAACAGTTGAAAACCGTCTTTTCTTGCTATTACCTGAGATACCGCTTGATGAGGTTCCGACCTGCAAAAAAGACTCCGACGCTCAAGTCAGAAAGTACTCAACTCTGTAATATCATAAAGAGAAATCAAAATGGACACGTACCTTTACCTTGCTCGCCCAGTATCGAAATACTACGCCCTATCCCGGCTTTCACATGGAGGTCCCAGTGCGTGTATGCAGAAAAATATAACAAAATTAGAAGATAAAGATAAATATCTAAAATCCAAACATGACCCCATCGACAGTGACATCCCGATAATCCATACATAATCACAAATAAAAATTCAGAGTTGATCAAGACATAACATGAACATATAAGACTCAATTTTAGAAATAAGACATATAGGCTTATTAGAACATCTCTTCCTAAACCATTACTAATCAATACAGCTTATCAGATATTGGGTTGGCCAGACCCAATATCTAAAAGCGTGCAAATTATTTACTTATGACAGTTAACAACATCATCCATTTCAGTTTAGGTTTAGTAGCTATGATTGCAAAAAATGAAACACACATCTAATTCAATATCATCACACGAAATATACAACTATAATTCAACAGCATGATCTTGACAAAAGAAAAATACATACCTTGCAAATTGTTCCTACGGAAACATTTCAAAACCATTTTCCGTTCTTGTTGCCAGAGATACCGTTTGATGAGGTTCAGATAGCACAGGTGCCTGCAAAAAAGACGACTCTGACGCTCAAGTCAGAAAGTACTCAACTCTGTAATATGATAAAGAAATAAAAATGGACACGTACCTTTACCTTGCTCCCCGAACACCGAAATACCACGTTCTCCACCGACATTGGCATAGAGGTCCCCGTGCCTGTATGTAGAGAAAATGAAACACGTCTCATTCAATACCATCATACGAAATATACAACTATAATTCAATACCATGATCTTCACAGAAGAAAAACATATACCTTGCATATTCTTCCTACCAAAACAGTTGAAAACCGTCTTTTCTTGCTATTACCTGAGATACCGCTTGATGAGGTTCCGACCTGCAAAAAAGACTCCGACGCTCAAGTCAGAAAGTACTCAACTCTGTAATATCATAAAGAGAAATCAAAATGGACACGTACCTTTACCTTGCTCGCCCAGTATCGAAATGCTACGCCCTATCCCGGCTTTCACATGGAGGTCCCAGTGCGTGTATGCAGAAAAATATAACAAAATTAGAAGATAAAGATAAATATCTAAAATCCAAACATGACCCCATCGACAGTGACATCCCGATAATCCATACATAATCACAAATAAAAATTCAGAGTTGATCAAGACATAACATGAACATATAAGACTCAATTTTAGAAATAAGACATATAGGCTTATTAGAACATCTCTTCCTAAACCATTACTAATCAATACAGCTTATCAGATATTGGGTTGGCCAGACCCAATATCTAAAAGCGTGCAAATTATTTACTTATGACAGTTAACAACATCATCCATTTCAGTTTAGGTTTAGTAGCTATGATTGCAAAAAATGAAACACACATCTAATTCAATATCATCACACGAAATATACAACTATAATTCAACAGCATGATCTTGACAAAAGAAAAATACATACCTTGCAAATTGTTCCTACGGAAACATTTCAAAACCATTTTCCGTTCTTGTTGCCAGAGATACCGTTTGATGAGGTTCAGATAGCACAGGTGCCTGCAAAAAAGACGACTCTGACGCTCAAGTCAGAAAGTACTCAACTCTGTAATATGATAAAGAAATAAAAATGGACACGTACCTTTACCTTGCTCCCCGAACACCGAAATACCACGTTCTCCACCGACATTGGCATAGAGGTCCCCGTGCCTGTATGTAGAGAAAATGAAACACGTCTCATTCAATACCATCATACGAAATATACAACTATAATTCAATACCATGATCTTCACAGAAGAAAAACATATACCTTGCATATTCTTCCTACCAAAACAGTTGAAAACCGTCTTTTCTTGCTATTACCTGAGATACCGCTTGATGAGGTTCCGACCTGCAAAAAAGACTCCGACGCTCAAGTCAGAAAGTACTCAACTCTGTAATATCATAAAGACAAATCAAAATGGACACGTACCTTTACCTTGCTCGCCCAGTATCGAAATGCTACGCCCTATCCCGGCTTTCACATGGAGGTCCCAGTGCGTGTATGCAGAAAAATATAACAAAATTAGAAGATAAAGATAAATATCTAAAATCCAAACATGACCCCATCGACAGTGACATCCCGATAATCCATACATAATCACAAATAAAAATTCAGAGTTGATCAAGACATAACATGAACATATAAGACTCAATTTTAGAAATAAGACATATAGGCTTATTAGAACATCTCTTCCTAAACCATTACTAATCAATACAGCTTATCAGATATTGGGTTGGCCAGACCCAATATCTAAAAGCGTGCAAATTATTTACTTATGACAGTTAACAACATCATCCATTTCAGTTTAGGTTTAGTAGCTATGATTGCAAAAAATGAAACACACATCTAATTCAATATCATCACACGAAATATACAACTATAATTCAACAGCATGATCTTGACAAAAGAAAAATACATACCTTGCAAATTGTTCCTACGGAAACATTTCAAAACCATTTTCCGTTCTTGTTGCCAGAGATACCGTTTGATGAGGTTCAGATAGCACAGGTGCCTGCAAAAAAGACGACTCTGACGCTCAAGTCAGAAAGTACTCAACTCTGTAATATGATAAAGAAATAAAAATGGACACGTACCTTTACCTTGCTCCCCGAACACCGAAATACCACGTTCTCCACCGACATTGGCATAGAGGTCCCCGTGCCTGTATGTAGAGAAAATGAAACACGTCTCATTCAATACCATCATACGAAATATACAACTATAATTCAATACCATGATCTTCACAGAAGAAAAACATATACCTTGCATATTCTTCCTACCAAAACAGTTGAAAACCGTCTTTTCTTGCTATTACCTGAGATACCGCTTGATGAGGTTCCGACCTGCAAAAAAGACTCCGACGCTCAAGTCAGAAAGTACTCAACTCTGTAATATCATAAAGAGAAATCAAAATGGACACGTACCTTTACCTTGCTCGCCCAGTATCGAAATGCTACGCCCTATCCCGGCTTTCACATGGAGGTCCCAGTGCGTGTATGCAGAAAAATATAACAAAATTAGAAGATAAAGATAAATATCTAAAATCCAAACATGACCCCATCGACAGTGACATCCCGATAATCCATACATAATCACAAATAAAAATTCAGAGTTGATCAAGACATAACATGAACATATAAGACTCAATTTTAGAAATAAGACATATAGGCTTATTAGAACATCTCTTCCTAAACCATTACTAATCAATACAGCTTATCAGATATTGGGTTGGCCAGACCCAATATCTAAAAGCGTGCAAATTATTTACTTATGACAGTTAACAACATCATCCATTTCAGTTTAGGTTTAGTAGCTATGATTGCAAAAAATGAAACACACATCTAATTCAATATCATCACACGAAATATACAACTATAATTCAACAGCATGATCTTGACAAAAGAAAAATACATACCTTGCAAATTGTTCCTACGGAAACATTTCAAAACCATTTTCCGTTCTTGTTGCCAGAGATACCGTTTGATGAGGTTCAGATAGCACAGGTGCCTGCAAAAAAGACGACTCTGACGCTCAAGTCAGAAAGTACTCAACTCTGTAATATGATAAAGAAATAAAAATGGACACGTACCTTTACCTTGCTCCCCGAACACCGAAATACCACGTTCTCCACCGACATTGGCATAGAGGTCCCCGTGCCTGTATGTAGAGAAAATGAAACACGTCTCATTCAATACCATCATACGAAATATACAACTATAATTCAATACCATGATCTTCACAGAAGAAAAACATATACCTTGCATATTCTTCCTACCAAAACAGTTGAAAACCGTCTTTTCTTGCTATTACCTGAGATACCGCTTGATGAGGTTCCGACCTGCAAAAAAGACTCCGACGCTCAAGTCAGAAAGTACTCAACTCTGTAATATCATAAAGACAAATCAAAATGGACACGTACCTTTACCTTGCTCGCCCAGTATCGAAATGCTACGCCCTATCCCGGCTTTCACATGGAGGTCCCAGTGCGTGTATGCAGAAAAATATAACAAAATTAGAAGATAAAGATAAATATCTAAAATCCAAACATGACCCCATCGACAGTGACATCCCGATAATCCATACATAATCACAAATAAAAATTCAGAGTTGATCAAGACATAACATGAACATATAAGACTCAATTTTAGAAATAAGACATATAGGCTTATTAGAACATCTCTTCCTAAACCATTACTAATCAATACAGCTTATCAGATATTGGGTTGGCCAGACCCAATATCTAAAAGCGTGCAAATTATTTACTTATGACAGTTAACAACATCATCCATTTCAGTTTAGGTTTAGTAGCTATGATTGCAAAAAATGAAACACACATCTAATTCAATATCATCACACGAAATATACAACTATAATTCAACAGCATGATCTTGACAAAAGAAAAATACATACCTTGCAAATTGTTCCTACGGAAACATTTCAAAACCATTTTCCGTTCTTGTTGCCAGAGATACCGTTTGATGAGGTTCAGATAGCACAGGTGCCTGCAAAAAAGACGACTCTGACGCTCAAGTCAGAAAGTACTCAACTCTGTAATATGATAAAGAAATAAAAATGGACACGTACCTTTACCTTGCTCCCCGAACACCGAAATACCACGTTCTCCACCGACATTGGCATAGAGGTCCCCGTGCCTGTATGTAGAGAAAATGAAACACGTCTCATTCAATACCATCATACGAAATATACAACTATAATTCAATACCATGATCTTCACAGAAGAAAAACATATACCTTGCATATTCTTCCTACCAAAACAGTTGAAAACCGTCTTTTCTTGCTATTACCTGAGATACCGCTTGATGAGGTTCCGACCTGCAAAAAAGACTCCGACGCTCAAGTCAGAAAGTACTCAACTCTGTAATATCATAAAGACAAATCAAAATGGACACGTACCTTTACCTTGCTCGCCCAGTATCGAAATGCTACGCCCTATCCCGGCTTTCACATGGAGGTCCCAGTGCGTGTATGCAGAAAAATATAACAAAATTAGAAGATAAAGATAAATATCTAAAATCCAAACATGACCCCATCGACAGTGACATCCCGATAATCCATACATAATCACAAATAAAAATTCAGAGTTGATCAAGACATAACATGAACATATAAGACTCAATTTTAGAAATAAGACATATAGGCTTATTAGAACATCTCTTCCTAAACCATTACTAATCAATACAGCTTATCAGATATTGGGTTGGCCAGACCCAATATCTAAAAGCGTGCAAATTATTTACTTATGACAGTTAACAACATCATCCATTTCAGTTTAGGTTTAGTAGCTATGATTGCAAAAAATGAAACACACATCTAATTCAATATCATCACACGAAATATACAACTATAATTCAACAGCATGATCTTGACAAAAGAAAAATACATACCTTGCAAATTGTTCCTACGGAAACATTTCAAAACCATTTTCCGTTCTTGTTGCCAGAGATACCGTTTGATGAGGTTCAGATAGCACAGGTGCCTGCAAAAAAGACGACTCTGACGCTCAAGTCAGAAAGTACTCAACTCTGTAATATGATAAAGAAATAAAAATGGACACGTACCTTTACCTTGCTCCCCGAACACCGAAATACCACGTTCTCCACCGACATTGGCATAGAGGTCCCCGTGCCTGTATGTAGAGAAAATGAAACACGTCTCATTCAATACCATCATACGAAATATACAACTATAATTCAATACCATGATCTTCACAGAAGAAAAACATATACCTTGCATATTCTTCCTACCAAAACAGTTGAAAACCGTCTTTTCTTGCTATTACCTGAGATACCGCTTGATGAGGTTCCGACCTGCAAAAAAGACTCCGACGCTCAAGTCAGAAAGTACTCAACTCTGTAATATCATAAAGACAAATCAAAATGGACACGTACCTTTACCTTGCTCGCCCAGTATCGAAATACTACGCCCTATCCCGGCTTTCACATGGAGGTCCCAGTGCGTGTATGCAGAAAAATATAACAAAATTAGAAGATAAAGATAAATATCTAAAATCCAAACATGACCCCATCGACAGTGACATCCCGATAATCCATACATAATCACAAATAAAAATTCAGAGTTGATCAAGACATAACATGAACATATAAGACTCAATTTTAGAAATAAGACATATAGGCTTATTAGAACATCTCTTCCTAAACCATTACTAATCAATACAGCTTATCAGATATTGGGTTGGCCAGACCCAATATCTAAAAGCGTGCAAATTATTTACTTATGACAGTTAACAACATCATCCATTTCAGTTTAGGTTTAGTAGCTATGATTGCAAAAAATGAAACACACATCTAATTCAATATCATCACACGAAATATACAACTATAATTCAACAGCATGATCTTGACAAAAGAAAAATACATACCTTGCAAATTGTTCCTACGGAAACATTTCAAAACCATTTTCCGTTCTTGTTGCCAGAGATACCGTTTGATGAGGTTCAGATAGCACAGGTGCCTGCAAAAAAGACGACTCTGACGCTCAAGTCAGAAAGTACTCAACTCTGTAATATGATAAAGAAATAAAAATGGACACGTACCTTTACCTTGCTCCCCGAACACCGAAATACCACGTTCTCCACCGACATTGGCATAGAGGTCCCCGTGCCTGTATGTAGAGAAAATGAAACACGTCTCATTCAATACCATCATACGAAATATACAACTATAATTCAATACCATGATCTTCACAGAAGAAAAACATATACCTTGCATATTCTTCCTACCAAAACAGTTGAAAACCGTCTTTTCTTGCTATTACCTGAGATACCGCTTGATGAGGTTCCGACCTGCAAAAAAGACTCCGACGCTCAAGTCAGAAAGTACTCAACTCTGTAATATCATAAAGACAAATCAAAATGGACACGTACCTTTACCTTGCTCGCCCAGTATCGAAATGCTACGCCCTATCCCGGCTTTCACATGGAGGTCCCAGTGCGTGTATGCAGAAAAATATAACAAAATTAGAAGATAAAGATAAATATCTAAAATCCAAACATGACCCCATCGACAGTGACATCCCGATAATCCATACATAATCACAAATAAAAATTCAGAGTTGATCAAGACATAACATGAACATATAAGACTCAATTTTAGAAATAAGACATATAGGCTTATTAGAACATCTCTTCCTAAACCATTACTAATCAATACAGCTTATCAGATATTGGGTTGGCCAGACCCAATATCTAAAAGCGTGCAAATTATTTACTTATGACAGTTAACAACATCATCCATTTCAGTTTAGGTTTAGTAGCTATGATTGCAAAAAATGAAACACACATCTAATTCAATATCATCACACGAAATATACAACTATAATTCAACAGCATGATCTTGACAAAAGAAAAATACATACCTTGCAAATTGTTCCTACGGAAACATTTCAAAACCATTTTCCGTTCTTGTTGCCAGAGATACCGTTTGATGAGGTTCAGATAGCACAGGTGCCTGCAAAAAAGACGACTCTGACGCTCAAGTCAGAAAGTACTCAACTCTGTAATATGATAAAGAAATAAAAATGGACACGTACCTTTACCTTGCTCCCCGAACACCGAAATACCACGTTCTCCACCGACATTGGCATAGAGGTCCCCGTGCCTGTATGTAGAGAAAATGAAACACGTCTCATTCAATACCATCATACGAAATATACAACTATAATTCAATACCATGATCTTCACAGAAGAAAAACATATACCTTGCATATTCTTCCTACCAAAACAGTTGAAAACCGTCTTTTCTTGCTATTACCTGAGATACCGCTTGATGAGGTTCCGACCTGCAAAAAAGACTCCGACGCTCAAGTCAGAAAGTACTCAACTCTGTAATATCATAAAGACAAATCAAAATGGACACGTACCTTTACCTTGCTCGCCCAGTATCGAAATGCTACGCCCTATCCCGGCTTTCACATGGAGGTCCCAGTGCGTGTATGCAGAAAAATATAACAAAATTAGAAGATAAAGATAAATATCTAAAATCCAAACATGACCCCATCGACAGTGACATCCCGATAATCCATACATAATCACAAATAAAAATTCAGAGTTGATCAAGACATAACATGAACATATAAGACTCAATTTTAGAAATAAGACATATAGGCTTATTAGAACATCTCTTCCTAAACCATTACTAATCAATACAGCTTATCAGATATTGGGTTGGCCAGACCCAATATCTAAAAGCGTGCAAATTATTTACTTATGACAGTTAACAACATCATCCATTTCAGTTTAGGTTTAGTAGCTATGATTGCAAAAAATGAAACACACATCTAATTCAATATCATCACACGAAATATACAACTATAATTCAACAGCATGATCTTGACAAAAGAAAAATACATACCTTGCAAATTGTTCCTACGGAAACATTTCAAAACCATTTTCCGTTCTTGTTGCCAGAGATACCGTTTGATGAGGTTCAGATAGCACAGGTGCCTGCAAAAAAGACGACTCTGACGCTCAAGTCAGAAAGTACTCAACTCTGTAATATGATAAAGAAATAAAAATGGACACGTACCTTTACCTTGCTCCCCGAACACCGAAATACCACGTTCTCCACCGACATTGGCATAGAGGTCCCCGTGCCTGTATGTAGAGAAAATGAAACACGTCTCATTCAATACCATCATACGAAATATACAACTATAATTCAATACCATGATCTTCACAGAAGAAAAACATATACCTTGCATATTCTTCCTACCAAAACAGTTGAAAACCGTCTTTTCTTGCTATTACCTGAGATACCGCTTGATGAGGTTCCGACCTGCAAAAAAGACTCCGACGCTCAAGTCAGAAAGTACTCAACTCTGTAATATCATAAAGAGAAATCAAAATGGACACGTACCTTTACCTTGCTCGCCCAGTATCGAAATGCTACGCCCTATCCCGGCTTTCACATGGAGGTCCCAGTGCGTGTATGCAGAAAAATATAACAAAATTAGAAGATAAAGATAAATATCTAAAATCCAAACATGACCCCATCGACAGTGACATCCCGATAATCCATACATAATCACAAATAAAAATTCAGAGTTGATCAAGACATAACATGAACATATAAGACTCAATTTTAGAAATAAGACATATAGGCTTATTAGAACATCTCTTCCTAAACCATTACTAATCAATACAGCTTATCAGATATTGGGTTGGCCAGACCCAATATCTAAAAGCGTGCAAATTATTTACTTATGACAGTTAACAACATCATCCATTTCAGTTTAGGTTTAGTAGCTATGATTGCAAAAAATGAAACACACATCTAATTCAATATCATCACACGAAATATACAACTATAATTCAACAGCATGATCTTGACAAAAGAAAAATACATACCTTGCAAATTGTTCCTACGGAAACATTTCAAAACCATTTTCCGTTCTTGTTGCCAGAGATACCGTTTGATGAGGTTCAGATAGCACAGGTGCCTGCAAAAAAGACGACTCTGACGCTCAAGTCAGAAAGTACTCAACTCTGTAATATGATAAAGAAATAAAAATGGACACGTACCTTTACCTTGCTCCCCGAACACCGAAATACCACGTTCTCCACCGACATTGGCATAGAGGTCCCCGTGCCTGTATGTAGAGAAAATGAAACACGTCTCATTCAATACCATCATACGAAATATACAACTATAATTCAATACCATGATCTTCACAGAAGAAAAACATATACCTTGCATATTCTTCCTACCAAAACAGTTGAAAACCGTCTTTTCTTGCTATTACCTGAGATACCGCTTGATGAGGTTCCGACCTGCAAAAAAGACTCCGACGCTCAAGTCAGAAAGTACTCAACTCTGTAATATCATAAAGAGAAATCAAAATGGACACGTACCTTTACCTTGCTCGCCCAGTATCGAAATGCTACGCCCTATCCCGGCTTTCACATGGAGGTCCCAGTGCGTGTATGCAGAAAAATATAACAAAATTAGAAGATAAAGATAAATATCTAAAATCCAAACATGACCCCATCGACAGTGACATCCCGATAATCCATACATAATCACAAATAAAAATTCAGAGTTGATCAAGACATAACATGAACATATAAGACTCAATTTTAGAAATAAGACATATAGGCTTATTAGAACATCTCTTCCTAAACCATTACTAATCAATACAGCTTATCAGATATTGGGTTGGCCAGACCCAATATCTAAAAGCGTGCAAATTATTTACTTATGACAGTTAACAACATCATCCATTTCAGTTTAGGTTTAGTAGCTATGATTGCAAAAAATGAAACACACATCTAATTCAATATCATCACACGAAATATACAACTATAATTCAACAGCATGATCTTGACAAAAGAAAAATACATACCTTGCAAATTGTTCCTACGGAAACATTTCAAAACCATTTTCCGTTCTTGTTGCCAGAGATACCGTTTGATGAGGTTCAGATAGCACAGGTGCCTGCAAAAAAGACGACTCTGACGCTCAAGTCAGAAAGTACTCAACTCTGTAATATGATAAAGAAATAAAAATGGACACGTACCTTTACCTTGCTCCCCGAACACCGAAATACCACGTTCTCCACCGACATTGGCATAGAGGTCCCCGTGCCTGTATGTAGAGAAAATGAAACACGTCTCATTCAATACCATCATACGAAATATACAACTATAATTCAATACCATGATCTTCACAGAAGAAAAACATATACCTTGCATATTCTTCCTACCAAAACAGTTGAAAACCGTCTTTTCTTGCTATTACCTGAGATACCGCTTGATGAGGTTCCGACCTGCAAAAAAGACTCCGACGCTCAAGTCAGAAAGTACTCAACTCTGTAATATCATAAAGAGAAATCAAAATGGACACGTACCTTTACCTTGCTCGCCCAGTATCGAAATGCTACGCCCTATCCCGGCTTTCACATGGAGGTCCCAGTGCGTGTATGCAGAAAAATATAACAAAATTAGAAGATAAAGATAAATATCTAAAATCCAAACATGACCCCATCGACAGTGACATCCCGATAATCCATACATAATCACAAATAAAAATTCAGAGTTGATCAAGACATAACATGAACATATAAGACTCAATTTTAGAAATAAGACATATAGGCTTATTAGAACATCTCTTCCTAAACCATTACTAATCAATACAGCTTATCAGATATTGGGTTGGCCAGACCCAATATCTAAAAGCGTGCAAATTATTTACTTATGACAGTTAACAACATCATCCATTTCAGTTTAGGTTTAGTAGCTATGATTGCAAAAAATGAAACACACATCTAATTCAATATCATCACACGAAATATACAACTATAATTCAACAGCATGATCTTGACAAAAGAAAAATACATACCTTGCAAATTGTTCCTACGGAAACATTTCAAAACCATTTTCCGTTCTTGTTGCCAGAGATACCGTTTGATGAGGTTCAGATAGCACAGGTGCCTGCAAAAAAGACGACTCTGACGCTCAAGTCAGAAAGTACTCAACTCTGTAATATGATAAAGAAATAAAAATGGACACGTACCTTTACCTTGCTCCCCGAACACCGAAATACCACGTTCTCCACCGACATTGGCATAGAGGTCCCCGTGCCTGTATGTAGAGAAAATGAAACACGTCTCATTCAATACCATCATACGAAATATACAACTATAATTCAATACCATGATCTTCACAGAAGAAAAACATATACCTTGCATATTCTTCCTACCAAAACAGTTGAAAACCGTCTTTTCTTGCTATTACCTGAGATACCGCTTGATGAGGTTCCGACCTGCAAAAAAGACTCCGACGCTCAAGTCAGAAAGTACTCAACTCTGTAATATCATAAAGACAAATCAAAATGGACACGTACCTTTACCTTGCTCGCCCAGTATCGAAATACTACGCCCTATCCCGGCTTTCACATGGAGGTCCCAGTGCGTGTATGCAGAAAAATATAACAAAATTAGAAGATAAAGATAAATATCTAAAATCCAAACATGACCCCATCGACAGTGACATCCCGATAATCCATACATAATCACAAATAAAAATTCAGAGTTGATCAAGACATAACATGAACATATAAGACTCAATTTTAGAAATAAGACATATAGGCTTATTAGAACATCTCTTCCTAAACCATTACTAATCAATACAGCTTATCAGATATTGGGTTGGCCAGACCCAATATCTAAAAGCGTGCAAATTATTTACTTATGACAGTTAACAACATCATCCATTTCAGTTTAGGTTTAGTAGCTATGATTGCAAAAAATGAAACACACATCTAATTCAATATCATCACACGAAATATACAACTATAATTCAACAGCATGATCTTGACAAAAGAAAAATACATACCTTGCAAATTGTTCCTACGGAAACATTTCAAAACCATTTTCCGTTCTTGTTGCCAGAGATACCGTTTGATGAGGTTCAGATAGCACAGGTGCCTGCAAAAAAGACGACTCTGACGCTCAAGTCAGAAAGTACTCAACTCTGTAATATGATAAAGAAATAAAAATGGACACGTACCTTTACCTTGCTCCCCGAACACCGAAATACCACGTTCTCCACCGACATTGGCATAGAGGTCCCCGTGCCTGTATGTAGAGAAAATGAAACACGTCTCATTCAATACCATCATACGAAATATACAACTATAATTCAATACCATGATCTTCACAGAAGAAAAACATATACCTTGCATATTCTTCCTACCAAAACAGTTGAAAACCGTCTTTTCTTGCTATTACCTGAGATACCGCTTGATGAGGTTCCGACCTGCAAAAAAGACTCCGACGCTCAAGTCAGAAAGTACTCAACTCTGTAATATCATAAAGACAAATCAAAATGGACACGTACCTTTACCTTGCTCGCCCAGTATCGAAATACTACGCCCTATCCCGGCTTTCACATGGAGGTCCCAGTGCGTGTATGCAGAAAAATATAACAAAATTAGAAGATAAAGATAAATATCTAAAATCCAAACATGACCCCATCGACAGTGACATCCCGATAATCCATACATAATCACAAATAAAAATTCAGAGTTGATCAAGACATAACATGAACATATAAGACTCAATTTTAGAAATAAGACATATAGGCTTATTAGAACATCTCTTCCTAAACCATTACTAATCAATACAGCTTATCAGATATTGGGTTGGCCAGACCCAATATCTAAAAGCGTGCAAATTATTTACTTATGACAGTTAACAACATCATCCATTTCAGTTTAGGTTTAGTAGCTATGATTGCAAAAAATGAAACACACATCTAATTCAATATCATCACACGAAATATACAACTATAATTCAACAGCATGATCTTGACAAAAGAAAAATACATACCTTGCAAATTGTTCCTACGGAAACATTTCAAAACCATTTTCCGTTCTTGTTGCCAGAGATACCGTTTGATGAGGTTCAGATAGCACAGGTGCCTGCAAAAAAAGACTCTGACGCTCAAGTCAGAAAGTACTCAACTCTGTAATATGATAAAGAAATAAAAATGGACACGTACCTTTACCTTGCTCCCCGAACACCGAAATACCACGTTCTCCACCGACATTGGCATAGAGGTCCCCGTGCCTGTATGTAGAGAAAATGAAACACGTCTCATTCAATACCATCATACGAAATATACAACTATAATTCAATACCATGATCTTCACAGAAGAAAAACATATACCTTGCATATTCTTCCTACCAAAACAGTTGAAAACCGTCTTTTCTTGCTATTACCTGAGATACCGCTTGATGAGGTTCCGACCTGCAAAAAAGACTCCGACGCTCAAGTCAGAAAGTACTCAACTCTGTAATATCATAAAGAGAAATCAAAATGGACACGTACCTTTACCTTGCTCGCCCAGTATCGAAATGCTACGCCCTATCCCGGCTTTCACATGGAGGTCCCAGTGCGTGTATGCAGAAAAATATAACAAAATTAGAAGATAAAGATAAATATCTAAAATCCAAACATGACCCCATCGACAGTGACATCCCGATAATCCATACATAATCACAAATAAAAATTCAGAGTTGATCAAGACATAACATGAACATATAAGACTCAATTTTAGAAATAAGACATATAGGCTTATTAGAACATCTCTTCCTAAACCATTACTAATCAATACAGCTTATCAGATATTGGGTTGGCCAGACCCAATATCTAAAAGCGTGCAAATTATTTACTTATGACAGTTAACAACATCATCCATTTCAGTTTAGGTTTAGTAGCTATGATTGCAAAAAATGAAACACACATCTAATTCAATATCATCACACGAAATATACAACTATAATTCAACAGCATGATCTTGACAAAAGAAAAATACATACCTTGCAAATTGTTCCTACGGAAACATTTCAAAACCATTTTCCGTTCTTGTTGCCAGAGATACCGTTTGATGAGGTTCAGATAGCACAGGTGCCTGCAAAAAAGACGACTCTGACGCTCAAGTCAGAAAGTACTCAACTCTGTAATATGATAAAGAAATAAAAATGGACACGTACCTTTACCTTGCTCCCCGAACACCGAAATACCACGTTCTCCACCGACATTGGCATAGAGGTCCCCGTGCCTGTATGTAGAGAAAATGAAACACGTCTCATTCAATACCATCATACGAAATATACAACTATAATTCAATACCATGATCTTCACAGAAGAAAAACATATACCTTGCATATTCTTCCTACCAAAACAGTTGAAAACCGTCTTTTCTTGCTATTACCTGAGATACCGCTTGATGAGGTTCCGACCTGCAAAAAAGACTCCGACGCTCAAGTCAGAAAGTACTCAACTCTGTAATATCATAAAGACAAATCAAAATGGACACGTACCTTTACCTTGCTCGCCCAGTATCGAAATGCTACGCCCTATCCCGGCTTTCACATGGAGGTCCCAGTGCGTGTATGCAGAAAAATATAACAAAATTAGAAGATAAAGATAAATATCTAAAATCCAAACATGACCCCATCGACAGTGACATCCCGATAATCCATACATAATCACAAATAAAAATTCAGAGTTGATCAAGACATAACATGAACATATAAGACTCAATTTTAGAAATAAGACATATAGGCTTATTAGAACATCTCTTCCTAAACCATTACTAATCAATACAGCTTATCAGATATTGGGTTGGCCAGACCCAATATCTAAAAGCGTGCAAATTATTTACTTATGACAGTTAACAACATCATCCATTTCAGTTTAGGTTTAGTAGCTATGATTGCAAAAAATGAAACACACATCTAATTCAATATCATCACACGAAATATACAACTATAATTCAACAGCATGATCTTGACAAAAGAAAAATACATACCTTGCAAATTGTTCCTACGGAAACATTTCAAAACCATTTTCCGTTCTTGTTGCCAGAGATACCGTTTGATGAGGTTCAGATAGCACAGGTGCCTGCAAAAAAGACTATGACGCTCAAGTCAGAAAGTACTCAACTCTGTAATATGATAAAGAAATAAAAATGGACACGTACCTTTACCTTGCTCCCCGAACACCGAAATACCACGTTCTCCACCGACATTGGCATAGAGGTCCCCGTGCCTGTATGTAGAGAAAATGAAACACGTCTCATTCAATACCATCATACGAAATATACAACTATAATTCAATACCATGATCTTCACAGAAGAAAAACATATACCTTGCATATTCTTCCTACCAAAACAGTTGAAAACCGTCTTTTCTTGCTATTACCTGAGATACCGCTTGATGAGGTTCCGACCTGCAAAAAAGACTCCGACGCTCAAGTCAGAAAGTACTCAACTCTGTAATATCATAAAGAGAAATCAAAATGGACACGTACCTTTACCTTGCTCGCCCAGTATCGAAATGCTACGCCCTATCCCGGCTTTCACATGGAGGTCCCAGTGCGTGTATGCAGAAAAATATAACAAAATTAGAAGATAAAGATAAATATCTAAAATCCAAACATGACCCCATCGACAGTGACATCCCGATAATCCATACATAATCACAAATAAAAATTCAGAGTTGATCAAGACATAACATGAACATATAAGACTCAATTTTAGAAATAAGACATATAGGCTTATTAGAACATCTCTTCCTAAACCATTACTAATCAATACAGCTTATCAGATATTGGGTTGGCCAGACCCAATATCTAAAAGCGTGCAAATTATTTACTTATGACAGTTAACAACATCATCCATTTCAGTTTAGGTTTAGTAGCTATGATTGCAAAAAATGAAACACACATCTAATTCAATATCATCACACGAAATATACAACTATAATTCAACAGCATGATCTTGACAAAAGAAAAATACATACCTTGCAAATTGTTCCTACGGAAACATTTCAAAACCATTTTCCGTTCTTGTTGCCAGAGATACCGTTTGATGAGGTTCAGATAGCACAGGTGCCTGCAAAAAAGACGACTCTGACGCTCAAGTCAGAAAGTACTCAACTCTGTAATATGATAAAGAAATAAAAATGGACACGTACCTTTACCTTGCTCCCCGAACACCGAAATACCACGTTCTCCACCGACATTGGCATAGAGGTCCCCGTGCCTGTATGTAGAGAAAATGAAACACGTCTCATTCAATACCATCATACGAAATATACAACTATAATTCAATACCATGATCTTCACAGAAGAAAAACATATACCTTGCATATTCTTCCTACCAAAACAGTTGAAAACCGTCTTTTCTTGCTATTACCTGAGATACCGCTTGATGAGGTTCCGACCTGCAAAAAAGACTCCGACGCTCAAGTCAGAAAGTACTCAACTCTGTAATATCATAAAGACAAATCAAAATGGACACGTACCTTTACCTTGCTCGCCCAGTATCGAAATGCTACGCCCTATCCCGGCTTTCACATGGAGGTCCCAGTGCGTGTATGCAGAAAAATATAACAAAATTAGAAGATAAAGATAAATATCTAAAATCCAAACATGACCCCATCGACAGTGACATCCCGATAATCCATACATAATCACAAATAAAAATTCAGAGTTGATCAAGACATAACATGAACATATAAGACTCAATTTTAGAAATAAGACATATAGGCTTATTAGAACATCTCTTCCTAAACCATTACTAATCAATACAGCTTATCAGATATTGGGTTGGCCAGACCCAATATCTAAAAGCGTGCAAATTATTTACTTATGACAGTTAACAACATCATCCATTTCAGTTTAGGTTTAGTAGCTATGATTGCAAAAAATGAAACACACATCTAATTCAATATCATCACACGAAATATACAACTATAATTCAACAGCATGATCTTGACAAAAGAAAAATACATACCTTGCAAATTGTTCCTACGGAAACATTTCAAAACCATTTTCCGTTCTTGTTGCCAGAGATACCGTTTGATGAGGTTCAGATAGCACAGGTGCCTGCAAAAAAAAACTCTGACGCTCAAGTCAGAAAGTACTCAACTCTGTAATATGATAAAGAAATAAAAATGGACACGTACCTTTACCTTGCTCCCCGAACACCGAAATACCACGTTCTCCACCGACATTGGCATAGAGGTCCCCGTGCCTGTATGTAGAGAAAATGAAACACGTCTCATTCAATACCATCATACGAAATATACAACTATAATTCAATACCATGATCTTCACAGAAGAAAAACATATACCTTGCATATTCTTCCTACCAAAACAGTTGAAAACCGTCTTTTCTTGCTATTACCTGAGATACCGCTTGATGAGGTTCCGACCTGCAAAAAAGACTCCGACGCTCAAGTCAGAAAGTACTCAACTCTGTAATATCATAAAGACAAATCAAAATGGACACGTACCTTTACCTTGCTCGCCCAGTATCGAAATGCTACGCCCTATCCCGGCTTTCACATGGAGGTCCCAGTGCGTGTATGCAGAAAAATATAACAAAATTAGAAGATAAAGATAAATATCTAAAATCCAAACATGACCCCATCGACAGTGACATCCCGATAATCCATACATAATCACAAATAAAAATTCAGAGTTGATCAAGACATAACATGAACATATAAGACTCAATTTTAGAAATAAGACATATAGGCTTATTAGAACATCTCTTCCTAAACCATTACTAATCAATACAGCTTATCAGATATTGGGTTGGCCAGACCCAATATCTAAAAGCGTGCAAATTATTTACTTATGACAGTTAACAACATCATCCATTTCAGTTTAGGTTTAGTAGCTATGATTGCAAAAAATGAAACACACATCTAATTCAATATCATCACACGAAATATACAACTATAATTCAACAGCATGATCTTGACAAAAGAAAAATACATACCTTGCAAATTGTTCCTACGGAAACATTTCAAAACCATTTTCCGTTCTTGTTGCCAGAGATACCGTTTGATGAGGTTCAGATAGCACAGGTGCCTGCAAAAAAGACGACTCTGACGCTCAAGTCAGAAAGTACTCAACTCTGTAATATGATAAAGAAATAAAAATGGACACGTACCTTTACCTTGCTCCCCGAACACCGAAATACCACGTTCTCCACCGACATTGGCATAGAGGTCCCCGTGCCTGTATGTAGAGAAAATGAAACACGTCTCATTCAATACCATCATACGAAATATACAACTATAATTCAATACCATGATCTTCACAGAAGAAAAACATATACCTTGCATATTCTTCCTACCAAAACAGTTGAAAACCGTCTTTTCTTGCTATTACCTGAGATACCGCTTGATGAGGTTCCGACCTGCAAAAAAGACTCCGACGCTCAAGTCAGAAAGTACTCAACTCTGTAATATCATAAAGACAAATCAAAATGGACACGTACCTTTACCTTGCTCGCCCAGTATCGAAATACTACGCCCTATCCCGGCTTTCACATGGAGGTCCCAGTGCGTGTATGCAGAAAAATATAACAAAATTAGAAGATAAAGATAAATATCTAAAATCCAAACATGACCCCATCGACAGTGACATCCCGATAATCCATACATAATCACAAATAAAAATTCAGAGTTGATCAAGACATAACATGAACATATAAGACTCAATTTTAGAAATAAGACATATAGGCTTATTAGAACATCTCTTCCTAAACCATTACTAATCAATACAGCTTATCAGATATTGGGTTGGCCAGACCCAATATCTAAAAGCGTGCAAATTATTTACTTATGACAGTTAACAACATCATCCATTTCAGTTTAGGTTTAGTAGCTATGATTGCAAAAAATGAAACACACATCTAATTCAATATCATCACACGAAATATACAACTATAATTCAACAGCATGATCTTGACAAAAGAAAAATACATACCTTGCAAATTGTTCCTACGGAAACATTTCAAAACCATTTTCCGTTCTTGTTGCCAGAGATACCGTTTGATGAGGTTCAGATAGCACAGGTGCCTGCAAAAAAGACGACTCTGACGCTCAAGTCAGAAAGTACTCAACTCTGTAATATGATAAAGAAATAAAAATGGACACGTACCTTTACCTTGCTCCCCGAACACCGAAATACCACGTTCTCCACCGACATTGGCATAGAGGTCCCCGTGCCTGTATGTAGAGAAAATGAAACACGTCTCATTCAATACCATCATACGAAATATACAACTATAATTCAATACCATGATCTTCACAGAAGAAAAACATATACCTTGCATATTCTTCCTACCAAAACAGTTGAAAACCGTCTTTTCTTGCTATTACCTGAGATACCGCTTGATGAGGTTCCGACCTGCAAAAAAGACTCCGACGCTCAAGTCAGAAAGTACTCAACTCTGTAATATCATAAAGACAAATCAAAATGGACACGTACCTTTACCTTGCTCGCCCAGTATCGAAATGCTACGCCCTATCCCGGCTTTCACATGGAGGTCCCAGTGCGTGTATGCAGAAAAATATAACAAAATTAGAAGATAAAGATAAATATCTAAAATCCAAACATGACCCCATCGACAGTGACATCCCGATAATCCATACATAATCACAAATAAAAATTCAGAGTTGATCAAGACATAACATGAACATATAAGACTCAATTTTAGAAATAAGACATATAGGCTTATTAGAACATCTCTTCCTAAACCATTACTAATCAATACAGCTTATCAGATATTGGGTTGGCCAGACCCAATATCTAAAAGCGTGCAAATTATTTACTTATGACAGTTAACAACATCATCCATTTCAGTTTAGGTTTAGTAGCTATGATTGCAAAAAATGAAACACACATCTAATTCAATATCATCACACGAAATATACAACTATAATTCAACAACATGATCTTGACAAAAGAAAAATACATACCTTGCAAATTGTTCCTACGGAAACATTTCAAAACCATTTTCCGTTCTTGTTGCCAGAGATACCGTTTGATGAGGTTCAGATAGCACAGGTGCCTGCAAAAAAGACGACTCTGACGCTCAAGTCAGAAAGTACTCAACTCTGTAATATGATAAAGAAATAAAAATGGACACGTACCTTTACCTTGCTCCCCGAACACCGAAATACCACGTTCTCCACCGACATTGGCATAGAGGTCCCCGTGCCTGTATGTAGAGAAAATGAAACACGTCTCATTCAATACCATCATACGAAATATACAACTATAATTCAATACCATGATCTTCACAGAAGAAAAACATATACCTTGCATATTCTTCCTACCAAAACAGTTGAAAACCGTCTTTTCTTGCTATTACCTGAGATACCGCTTGATGAGGTTCCGACCTGCAAAAAAGACTCCGACGCTCAAGTCAGAAAGTACTCAACTCTGTAATATCATAAAGAGAAATCAAAATGGACACGTACCTTTACCTTGCTCGCCCAGTATCGAAATACTACGCCCTATCCCGGCTTTCACATGGAGGTCCCAGTGCGTGTATGCAGAAAAATATAACAAAATTAGAAGATAAAGATAAATATCTAAAATCCAAACATGACCCCATCGACAGTGACATCCCGATAATCCATACATAATCACAAATAAAAATTCAGAGTTGATCAAGACATAACATGAACATATAAGACTCAATTTTAGAAATAAGACATATAGGCTTATTAGAACATCTCTTCCTAAACCATTACTAATCAATACAGCTTATCAGATATTGGGTTGGCCAGACCCAATATCTAAAAGCGTGCAAATTATTTACTTATGACAGTTAACAACATCATCCATTTCAGTTTAGGTTTAGTAGCTATGATTGCAAAAAATGAAACACACATCTAATTCAATATCATCACACGAAATATACAACTATAATTCAACAGCATGATCTTGACAAAAGAAAAATACATACCTTGCAAATTGTTCCTACGGAAACATTTCAAAACCATTTTCCGTTCTTGTTGCCAGAGATACCGTTTGATGAGGTTCAGATAGCACAGGTGCCTGCAAAAAAGACGACTCTGACGCTCAAGTCAGAAAGTACTCAACTCTGTAATATGATAAAGAAATAAAAATGGACACATACCTTTACCTTGCTCCCCGAACACCGAAATACCACGTTCTCCACCGACATTGGCATAGAGGTCCCCGTGCCTGTATGTAGAGAAAATGAAACACGTCTCATTCAATACCATCATACGAAATATACAACTATAATTCAATACCATGATCTTCACAGAAGAAAAACATATACCTTGCATATTCTTCCTACCAAAACAGTTGAAAACCGTCTTTTCTTGCTATTACCTGAGATACCGCTTGATGAGGTTCCGACCTGCAAAAAAGACTCCGACGCTCAAGTCAGAAAGTACTCAACTCTGTAATATCATAAAGACAAATCAAAATGGACACGTACCTTTACCTTGCTCGCCCAGTATCGAAATACTACGCCCTATCCCGGCTTTCACATGGAGGTCCCAGTGCGTGTATGCAGAAAAATATAACAAAATTAGAAGATAAAGATAAATATCTAAAATCCAAACATGACCCCATCGACAGTGACATCCCGATAATCCATACATAATCACAAATAAAAATTCAGAGTTGATCAAGACATAACATGAACATATAAGACTCAATTTTAGAAATAAGACATATAGGCTTATTAGAACATCTCTTCCTAAACCATTACTAATCAATACAGCTTATCAAATATTGGGTTGGCCAGACCCAATATCTAAAAGCGTGCAAATTATTTACTTATGACAGTTAACAACATCATCCATTTCAGTTTAGGTTTAGTAGCTATGATTGCAAAAAATGAAACACACATCTAATTCAATATCATCACACGAAATATACAACTATAATTCAACAGCATGATCTTGACAAAAGAAAAATACATACCTTGCAAATTGTTCCTACGGAAACATTTCAAAACCATTTTCCGTTCTTGTTGCCAGAGATACCGTTTGATGAGGTTCAGATAGCACAGGTGCCTGCAAAAAAGACGACTCTGACGCTCAAGTCAGAAAGTACTCAACTCTGTAATATGATAAAGAAATAAAAATGGACACGTACCTTTACCTTGCTCCCCGAACACCGAAATACCACGTTCTCCACCGACATTGGCATAGAGGTCCCCGTGCCTGTATGTAGAGAAAATGAAACACGTCTCATTCAATACCATCATACGAAATATACAACTATAATTCAATACCATGATCTTCACAGAAGAAAAACATATACCTTGCATATTCTTCCTACCAAAACAGTTGAAAACCGTCTTTTCTTGCTATTACCTGAGATACCGCTTGATGAGGTTCCGACCTGCAAAAAAGACTCCGACGCTCAAGTCAGAAAGTACTCAACTCTGTAATATCATAAAGAGAAATCAAAATGGACACGTACCTTTACCTTGCTCGCCCAGTATCGAAATACTACGCCCTATCCCGGCTTTCACATGGAGGTCCCAGTGCGTGTATGCAGAAAAATATAACAAAATTAGAAGATAAAGATAAATATCTAAAATCCAAACATGACCCCATCGACAGTGACATCCCGATAATCCATACATAATCACAAATAAAAATTCAGAGTTGATCAAGACATAACATGAACATATAAGACTCAATTTTAGAAATAAGACATATAGGCTTATTAGAACATCTCTTCCTAAACCATTACTAATCAATACAGCTTATCAGATATTGGGTTGGCCAGACCCAATATCTAAAAGCGTGCAAATTATTTACTTATGACAGTTAACAACATCATCCATTTCAGTTTAGGTTTAGTAGCTATGATTGCAAAAAATGAAACACACATCTAATTCAATATCATCACACGAAATATACAACTATAATTCAACAGCATGATCTTGACAAAAGAAAAATACATACCTTGCAAATTGTTCCTACGGAAACATTTCAAAACCATTTTCCGTTCTTGTTGCCAGAGATACCGTTTGATGAGGTTCAGATAGCACAGGTGCCTGCAAAAAAGACGACTCTGACGCTCAAGTCAGAAAGTACTCAACTCTGTAATATGATAAAGAAATAAAAATGGACACGTACCTTTACCTTGCTCCCCGAACACCGAAATACCACGTTCTCCACCGACATTGGCATAGAGGTCCCCGTGCCTGTATGTAGAGAAAATGAAACACGTCTCATTCAATACCATCATACGAAATATACAACTATAATTCAATACCATGATCTTCACAGAAGAAAAACATATACCTTGCATATTCTTCCTACCAAAACAGTTGAAAACCGTCTTTTCTTGCTATTACCTGAGATACCGCTTGATGAGGTTCCGACCTGCAAAAAAGACTCCGACGCTCAAGTCAGAAAGTACTCAACTCTGTAATATCATAAAGAGAAATCAAAATGGACACGTACCTTTACCTTGCTCGCCCAGTATCGAAATACTACGCCCTATCCCGGCTTTCACATGGAGGTCCCAGTGCGTGTATGCAGAAAAATATAACAAAATTAGAAGATAAAGATAAATATCTAAAATCCAAACATGACCCCATCGACAGTGACATCCCGATAATCCATACATAATCACAAATAAAAATTCAGAGTTGATCAAGACATAACATGAACATATAAGACTCAATTTTAGAAATAAGACATATAGGCTTATTAGAACATCTCTTCCTAAACCATTACTAATCAATACAGCTTATCAGATATTGGGTTGGCCAGACCCAATATCTAAAAGCGTGCAAATTATTTACTTATGACAGTTAACAACATCATCCATTTCAGTTTAGGTTTAGTAGCTATGATTGCAAAAAATGAAACACACATCTAATTCAATATCATCACACGAAATATACAACTATAATTCAACAGCATGATCTTGACAAAAGAAAAATACATACCTTGCAAATTGTTCCTACGGAAACATTTCAAAACCATTTTCCGTTCTTGTTGCCAGAGATACCGTTTGATGAGGTTCAGATAGCACAGGTGCCTGCAAAAAAGACGACTCTGACGCTCAAGTCAGAAAGTACTCAACTCTGTAATATGATAAAGAAATAAAAATGGACACGTACCTTTACCTTGCTCCCCGAACACCGAAATACCACGTTCTCCACCGACATTGGCATAGAGGTCCCCGTGCCTGTATGTAGAGAAAATGAAACACGTCTCATTCAATACCATCATACGAAATATACAACTATAATTCAATACCATGATCTTCACAGAAGAAAAACATATACCTTGCATATTCTTCCTACCAAAACAGTTGAAAACCGTCTTTTCTTGCTATTACCTGAGATACCGCTTGATGAGGTTCCGACCTGCAAAAAAGACTCCGACGCTCAAGTCAGAAAGTACTCAACTCTGTAATATCATAAAGACAAATCAAAATGGACACGTACCTTTACCTTGCTCGCCCAGTATCGAAATACTACGCCCTATCCCGGCTTTCACATGGAGGTCCCAGTGCGTGTATGCAGAAAAATATAACAAAATTAGAAGATAAAGATAAATATCTAAAATCCAAACATGACCCCATCGACAGTGACATCCCGATAATCCATACATAATCACAAATAAAAATTCAGAGTTGATCAAGACATAACATGAACATATAAGACTCAATTTTAGAAATAAGACATATAGGCTTATTAGAACATCTCTTCCTAAACCATTACTAATCAATACAGCTTATCAGATATTGGGTTGGCCAGACCCAATATCTAAAAGCGTGCAAATTATTTACTTATGACAGTTAACAACATCATCCATTTCAGTTTAGGTTTAGTAGCTATGATTGCAAAAAATGAAACACACATCTAATTCAATATCATCACACGAAATATACAACTATAATTCAACAGCATGATCTTGACAAAAGAAAAATACATACCTTGCAAATTGTTCCTACGGAAACATTTCAAAACCATTTTCCGTTCTTGTTGCCAGAGATACCGTTTGATGAGGTTCAGATAGCACAGGTGCCTGCAAAAAAGACGACTCTGACGCTCAAGTCAGAAAGTACTCAACTCTGTAATATGATAAAGAAATAAAAATGGACACGTACCTTTACCTTGCTCCCCGAACACCGAAATACCACGTTCTCCACCGACATTGGCATAGAGGTCCCCGTGCCTGTATGTAGAGAAAATGAAACACGTCTCATTCAATACCATCATACGAAATATACAACTATAATTCAATACCATGATCTTCACAGAAGAAAAACATATACCTTGCATATTCTTCCTACCAAAACAGTTGAAAACCGTCTTTTCTTGCTATTACCTGAGATACCGCTTGATGAGGTTCCGACCTGCAAAAAAGACTCCGACGCTCAAGTCAGAAAGTACTCAATTCTGTAATATCATAAAGAGAAATCAAAATGGACACGTACCTTTACCTTGCTCGCCCAGTATCGAAATGCTACGCCCTATCCCGGCTTTCACATGGAGGTCCCAGTGCGTGTATGCAGAAAAATATAACAAAATTAGAAGATAAAGATAAATATCTAAAATCCAAACATGACCCCATCGACAGTGACATCCCGATAATCCATACATAATCACAAATAAAAATTCAGAGTTGATCAAGACATAACATGAACATATAAGACTCAATTTTAGAAATAAGACATATAGGCTTATTAGAACATCTCTTCCTAAACCATTACTAATCAATACAGCTTATCAGATATTGGGTTGGCCAGACCCAATATCTAAAAGCGTGCAAATTATTTACTTATGACAGTTAACAACATCATCCATTTCAGTTTAGGTTTAGTAGCTATGATTGCAAAAAATGAAACACACATCTAATTCAATATCATCACACGAAATATACAACTATAATTCAACAACATGATCTTGACAAAAGAAAAATACATACCTTGCAAATTGTTCCTACGGAAACATTTCAAAACCATTTTCCGTTCTTGTTGCCAGAGATACCGTTTGATGAGGTTCAGATAGCACAGGTGCCTGCAAAAAAGACGACTCTGACGCTCAAGTCAGAAAGTACTCAACTCTGTAATATGATAAAGAAATAAAAATGGACACGTACCTTTACCTTGCTCCCCGAACACCGAAATACCACGTTCTCCACCGACATTGGCATAGAGGTCCCCGTGCCTGTATGTAGAGAAAATGAAACACGTCTCATTCAATACCATCATACGAAATATACAACTATAATTCAATACCATGATCTTCACAGAAGAAAAACATATACCTTGCATATTCTTCCTACCAAAACAGTTGAAAACCGTCTTTTCTTGCTATTACCTGAGATACCGCTTGATGAGGTTCCGACCTGCAAAAAAGACTCCGACGCTCAAGTCAGAAAGTACTCAACTCTGTAATATCATAAAGACAAATCAAAATGGACACGTACCTTTACCTTGCTCGCCCAGTATCGAAATACTACGCCCTATCCCGGCTTTCACATGGAGGTCCCAGTGCGTGTATGCAGAAAAATATAACAAAATTAGAAGATAAAGATAAATATCTAAAATCCAAACATGACCCCATCGACAGTGACATCCCGATAATCCATACATAATCACAAATAAAAATTCAGAGTTGATCAAGACATAACATGAACATATAAGACTCAATTTTAGAAATAAGACATATAGGCTTATTAGAACATCTCTTCCTAAACCATTACTAATCAATACAGCTTATCAGATATTGGGTTGGCCAGACCCAATATCTAAAAGCGTGCAAATTATTTACTTATGACAGTTAACAACATCATCCATTTCAGTTTAGGTTTAGTAGCTATGATTGCAAAAAATGAAACACACATCTAATTCAATATCATCACACGAAATATACAACTATAATTCAACAGCATGATCTTGACAAAAGAAAAATACATACCTTGCAAATTGTTCCTACGGAAACATTTCAAAACCATTTTCCGTTCTTGTTGCCAGAGATACCGTTTGATGAGGTTCAGATAGCACAGGTGCCTGCAAAAAAGACGACTCTGACGCTCAAGTCAGAAAGTACTCAACTCTGTAATATGATAAAGAAATAAAAATGGACACGTACCTTTACCTTGCTCCCCGAACACCGAAATACCACGTTCTCCACCGACATTGGCATAGAGGTCCCCGTGCCTGTATGTAGAGAAAATGAAACACGTCTCATTCAATACCATCATACGAAATATACAACTATAATTCAATACCATGATCTTCACAGAAGAAAAACATATACCTTGCATATTCTTCCTACCAAAACAGTTGAAAACCGTCTTTTCTTGCTATTACCTGAGATACCGCTTGATGAGGTTCCGACCTGCAAAAAAGACTCCGACGCTCAAGTCAGAAAGTACTCAACTCTGTAATATCATAAAGACAAATCAAAATGGACACGTACCTTTACCTTGCTCGCCCAGTATCGAAATACTACGCCCTATCCCGGCTTTCACATGGAGGTCCCAGTGCGTGTATGCAGAAAAATATAACAAAATTAGAAGATAAAGATAAATATCTAAAATCCAAACATGACCCCATCGACAGTGACATCCCGATAATCCATACATAATCACAAATAAAAATTCAGAGTTGATCAAGACATAACATGAACATATAAGACTCAATTTTAGAAATAAGACATATAGGCTTATTAGAACATCTCTTCCTAAACCATTACTAATCAATACAGCTTATCAGATATTGGGTTGGCCAGACCCAATATCTAAAAGCGTGCAAATTATTTACTTATGACAGTTAACAACATCATCCATTTCAGTTTAGGTTTAGTAGCTATGATTGCAAAAAATGAAACACACATCTAATTCAATATCATCACACGAAATATACAACTATAATTCAACAGCATGATCTTGACAAAAGAAAAATACATACCTTGCAAATTGTTCCTACGGAAACATTTCAAAACCATTTTCCGTTCTTGTTGCCAGAGATACCGTTTGATGAGGTTCAGATAGCACAGGTGCCTGCAAAAAAGACGACTCTGACGCTCAAGTCAGAAAGTACTCAACTCTGTAATATGATAAAGAAATAAAAATGGACACGTACCTTTACCTTGCTCCCCGAACACCGAAATACCACGTTCTCCACCGACATTGGCATAGAGGTCCCCGTGCCTGTATGTAGAGAAAATGAAACACGTCTCATTCAATACCATCATACGAAATATACAACTATAATTCAATACCATGATCTTCACAGAAGAAAAACATATACCTTGCATATTCTTCCTACCAAAACAGTTGAAAACCGTCTTTTCTTGCTATTACCTGAGATACCGCTTGATGAGGTTCCGACCTGCAAAAAAGACTCCGACGCTCAAGTCAGAAAGTACTCAACTCTGTAATATCATAAAGACAAATCAAAATGGACACGTACCTTTACCTTGCTCGCCCAGTATCGAAATACTACGCCCTATCCCGGCTTTCACATGGAGGTCCCAGTGCGTGTATGCAGAAAAATATAACAAAATTAGAAGATAAAGATAAATATCTAAAATCCAAACATGACCCCATCGACAGTGACATCCCGATAATCCATACATAATCACAAATAAAAATTCAGAGTTGATCAAGACATAACATGAACATATAAGACTCAATTTTAGAAATAAGACATATAGGCTTATTAGAACATCTCTTCCTAAACCATTACTAATCAATACAGCTTATCAGATATTGGGTTGGCCAGACCCAATATCTAAAAGCGTGCAAATTATTTACTTATGACAGTTAACAACATCATCCATTTCAGTTTAGGTTTAGTAGCTATGATTGCAAAAAATGAAACACACATCTAATTCAATATCATCACACGAAATATACAACTATAATTCAACAGCATGATCTTGACAAAAGAAAAATACATACCTTGCAAATTGTTCCTACGGAAACATTTCAAAACCATTTTCCGTTCTTGTTGCCAGAGATACCGTTTGATGAGGTTCAGATAGCACAGGTGCCTGCAAAAAAGACTCTGACGCTCAAGTCAGAAAGTACTCAACTCTGTAATATGATAAAGAAATAAAAATGGACACGTACCTTTACCTTGCTCCCCGAACACCGAAATACCACGTTCTCCACCGACATTGGCATAGAGGTCCCCGTGCCTGTATGTAGAGAAAATGAAACACGTCTCATTCAATACCATCATACGAAATATACAACTATAATTCAATACCATGATCTTCACAGAAGAAAAACATATACCTTGCATATTCTTCCTACCAAAACAGTTGAAAACCGTCTTTTCTTGCTATTACCTGAGATACCGCTTGATGAGGTTCCGACCTGCAAAAAAGACTCCGACGCTCAAGTCAGAAAGTACTCAACTCTGTAATATCATAAAGAGAAATCAAAATGGACACGTACCTTTACCTTGCTCGCCCAGTATCGAAATGCTACGCCCTATCCCGGCTTTCACATGGAGGTCCCAGTGCGTGTATGCAGAAAAATATAACAAAATTAGAAGATAAAGATAAATATCTAAAATCCAAACATGACCCCATCGACAGTGACATCCCGATAATCCATACATAATCACAAATAAAAATTCAGAGTTGATCAAGACATAACATGAACATATAAGACTCAATTTTAGAAATAAGACATATAGGCTTATTAGAACATCTCTTCCTAAACCATTACTAATCAATACAGCTTATCAGATATTGGGTTGGCCAGACCCAATATCTAAAAGCGTGCAAATTATTTACTTATGACAGTTAACAACATCATCCATTTCAGTTTAGGTTTAGTAGCTATGATTGCAAAAAATGAAACACACATCTAATTCAATATCATCACACGAAATATACAACTATAATTCAACAGCATGATCTTGACAAAAGAAAAATACATACCTTGCAAATTGTTCCTACGGAAACATTTCAAAACCATTTTCCGTTCTTGTTGCCAGAGATACCGTTTGATGAGGTTCAGATAGCACAGGTGCCTGCAAAAAAGACGACTCTGACGCTCAAGTCAGAAAGTACTCAACTCTGTAATATGATAAAGAAATAAAAATGGACACGTACCTTTACCTTGCTCCCCGAACACCGAAATACCACGTTCTCCACCGACATTGGCATAGAGGTCCCCGTGCCTGTATGTAGAGAAA
The DNA here is from genome assembly GCA_037954015.1 of Psophocarpus tetragonolobus. Taxonomy (NCBI): domain Eukaryota; kingdom Viridiplantae; phylum Streptophyta; class Magnoliopsida; order Fabales; family Fabaceae; genus Psophocarpus; species Psophocarpus tetragonolobus. Next base: position 27,097,283 of record CM075696.1, on the reverse strand, counting down.
ATGAAACACGTCTCATTCAATACCATCATACGAAATATACAACTATAATTCAATACCATGATCTTCACAGAAGAAAAACATATACCTTGCATATTCTTCCTACCAAAACAGTTGAAAACCGTCTTTTCTTGCTATTACCTGAGATACCGCTTGATGAGGTTCCGACCTGCAAAAAAGACTCCGACGCTCAAGTCAGAAAGTACTCAACTCTGTAATATCATAAAGACAAATCAAAATGGACACGTACCTTTACCTTGCTCGCCCAGTATCGAAATGCTATGCCCTATCCCGGCTTTCACATGGAGGTCCCAGTGCGTGTATGCAGAAAAATATAACAAAATTAGAAGATAAAGATAAATATCTAAAATCCAAACATGACCCCATCGACAGTGACATCCCGATAATCCATACATAATCACAAATAAAAATTCAGAGTTGATCAAGACATAACATGAACATATAAGACTCAATTTTAGAAATAAGACATATAGGCTTATTAGAACATCTTTTCCTAAACCATTACTAATCAATACAGCTTATCAGATATTGGGTTGGCCAGACCCAATATCTAAAAGCGTGCAAATTATTTACTTATGACAGTTAACAACATCATCCATTTCAGTTTAGGTTTAGTAGCTATGATTGCAAAAAATGAAACACACATCTAATTCAATATCATCACACGAAATATACAACTATAATTCAACAGCATGATCTTGACAAAAGAAAAATACATACCTTGCAAATTGTTCCTACGGAAACATTTCAAAACCATTTTCCGTTCTTGTTGCCAGAGATACCGTTTGATGAGGTTCAGATAGCACAGGTGCCTGCAAAAAAGACGACTCTGACGCTCAAGTCAGAAAGTACTCAACTCTGTAATATGATAAAGAAATAAAAATGGACACGTACCTTTACCTTGCTCCCCGAACACCGAAATACCACGTTCTCCACCGACATTGGCATAGAGGTCCCCGTGCCTGTATGTAGAGAAAATGAAACACGTCTCATTCAATACCATCATACGAAATATACAACTATAATTCAATACCATGATCTTCACAGAAGAAAAACATATACCTTGCATATTCTTCCTACCAAAACAGTTGAAAACCGTCTTTTCTTGCTATTACCTGAGATACCGCTTGATGAGGTTCCGACCTGCAAAAAAGACTCCGACGCTCAAGTCAGAAAGTACTCAACTCTGTAATATCATAAAGACAAATCAAAATGGACACGTACCTTTACCTTGCTCGCCCAGTATCGAAATACTACGCCCTATCCCGGCTTTCACATGGAGGTCCCAGTGCGTGTATGCAGAAAAATATAACAAAATTAGAAGATAAAGATAAATATCTAAAATCCAAACATGACCCCATCGACAGTGACATCCCGATAATCCATACATAATCACAAATAAAAATTCAGAGTTGATCAAGACATAACATGAACATATAAGACTCAATTTTAGAAATAAGACATATAGGCTTATTAGAACATCTCTTCCTAAACCATTACTAATCAATACAGCTTATCAGATATTGGGTTGGCCAGACCCAATATCTAAAAGCGTGCAAATTATTTACTTATGACAGTTAACAACATCATCCATTTCAGTTTAGGTTTAGTAGCTATGATTGCAAAAAATGAAACACACATCTAATTCAATATCATCACACGAAATATACAACTATAATTCAACAGCATGATCTTGACAAAAGAAAAATACATACCTTGCAAATTGTTCCTACGGAAACATTTCAAAACCATTTTCCGTTCTTGTTGCCAGAGATACCGTTTGATGAGGTTCAGATAGCACAGGTGCCTGCAAAAAAGACTCTGACGCTCAAGTCAGAAAGTACTCAACTCTGTAATATGATAAAGAAATAAAAATGGACACGTACCTTTACCTTGCTCCCCGAACACCGAAATACCACGTTCTCCACCGACATTGGCATAGAGGTCCCCGTGCCTGTATGTAGAGAAAATGAAACACGTCTCATTCAATACCATCATACGAAATATACAACTATAATTCAATACCATGATCTTCACAGAAGAAAAACATATACCTTGCATATTCTTCCTACCAAAACAGTTGAAAACCGTCTTTTCTTGCTATTACCTGAGATACCGCTTGATGAGGTTCCGACCTGCAAAAAAGACTCCGACGCTCAAGTCAGAAAGTACTCAACTCTGTAATATCATAAAGAGAAATCAAAATGGACACGTACCTTTACCTTGCTCGCCCAGTATCGAAATGCTACGCCCTATCCCGGCTTTCACATGGAGGTCCCAGTGCGTGTATGCAGAAAAATATAACAAAATTAGAAGATAAAGATAAATATCTAAAATCCAAACATGACCCCATCGACAGTGACATCCCGATAATCCATACATAATCACAAATAAAAATTCAGAGTTGATCAAGACATAACATGAACATATAAGACTCAATTTTAGAAATAAGACATATAGGCTTATTAGAACATCTCTTCCTAAACCATTACTAATCAATACAGCTTATCAGATATTGGGTTGGCCAGACCCAATATCTAAAAGCGTGCAAATTATTTACTTATGACAGTTAACAACATCATCCATTTCAGTTTAGGTTTAGTAGCTATGATTGCAAAAAATGAAACACACATCTAATTCAATATCATCACACGAAATATACAACTATAATTCAACAGCATGATCTTGACAAAAGAAAAATACATACCTTGCAAATTGTTCCTACGGAAACATTTCAAAACCATTTTCCGTTCTTGTTGCCAGAGATACCGTTTGATGAGGTTCAGATAGCACAGGTGCCTGCAAAAAAGACGACTCTGACGCTCAAGTCAGAAAGTACTCAACTCTGTAATATGATAAAGAAATAAAAATGGACACGTACCTTTACCTTGCTCCCCGAACACCGAAATACCACGTTCTCCACCGACATTGGCATAGAGGTCCCCGTGCCTGTATGTAGAGAAAATGAAACACGTCTCATTCAATACCATCATACGAAATATACAACTATAATTCAATACCATGATCTTCACAGAAGAAAAACATATACCTTGCATATTCTTCCTACCAAAACAGTTGAAAACCGTCTTTTCTTGCTATTACCTGAGATACCGCTTGATGAGGTTCCGACCTGCAAAAAAGACTCCGACGCTCAAGTCAGAAAGTACTCAACTCTGTAATATCATAAAGAGAAATCAAAATGGACACGTACCTTTACCTTGCTCGCCCAGTATCGAAATGCTATGCCCTATCCCGGCTTTCACATGGAGGTCCCAGTGCGTGTATGCAGAAAAATATAACAAAATTAGAAGATAAAGATAAATATCTAAAATCCAAACATGACCCCATCGACAGTGACATCCCGATAATCCATACATAATCACAAATAAAAATTCAGAGTTGATCAAGACATAACATGAACATATAAGACTCAATTTTAGAAATAAGACATATAGGCTTATTAGAACATCTCTTCCTAAACCATTACTAATCAATACAGCTTATCAGATATTGGGTTGGCCAGACCCAATATCTAAAAGCGTGCAAATTATTTACTTATGACAGTTAACAACATCATCCATTTCAGTTTAGGTTTAGTAGCTATGATTGCAAAAAATGAAACACACATCTAATTCAATATCATCACACGAAATATACAACTATAATTCAACAGCATGATCTTGACAAAAGAAAAATACATACCTTGCAAATTGTTCCTACGGAAACATTTCAAAACCATTTTCCGTTCTTGTTGCCAGAGATACCGTTTGATGAGGTTCAGATAGCACAGGTGCCTGCAAAAAAGACTATGACGCTCAAGTCAGAAAGTACTCAACTCTGTAATATGATAAAGAAATAAAAATGGACACGTACCTTTACCTTGCTCCCCGAACACCGAAATACCACGTTCTCCACCGACATTGGCATAGAGGTCCCCGTGCCTGTATGTAGAGAAAATGAAACACGTCTCATTCAATACCATCATACGAAATATACAACTATAATTCAATACCATGATCTTCACAGAAGAAAAACATATACCTTGCATATTCTTCCTACCAAAACAGTTGAAAACCGTCTTTTCTTGCTATTACCTGAGATACCGCTTGATGAGGTTCCGACCTGCAAAAAAGACTCCGACGCTCAAGTCAGAAAGTACTCAACTCTGTAATATCATAAAGAGAAATCAAAATGGACACGTACCTTTACCTTGCTCGCCCAGTATCGAAATGCTACGCCCTATCCCGGCTTTCACATGGAGGTCCCAGTGCGTGTATGCAGAAAAATATAACAAAATTAGAAGATAAAGATAAATATCTAAAATCCAAACATGACCCCATCGACAGTGACATCCCGATAATCCATACATAATCACAAATAAAAATTCAGAGTTGATCAAGACATAACATGAACATATAAGACTCAATTTTAGAAATAAGACATATAGGCTTATTAGAACATCTCTTCCTAAACCATTACTAATCAATACAGCTTATCAGATATTGGGTTGGCCAGACCCAATATCTAAAAGCGTGCAAATTATTTACTTATGACAGTTAACAACATCATCCATTTCAGTTTAGGTTTAGTAGCTATGATTGCAAAAAATGAAACACACATCTAATTCAATATCATCACACGAAATATACAACTATAATTCAACAGCATGATCTTGACAAAAGAAAAATACATACCTTGCAAATTGTTCCTACGGAAACATTTCAAAACCATTTTCCGTTCTTGTTGCCAGAGATACCGTTTGATGAGGTTCAGATAGCACAGGTGCCTGCAAAAAAGACGACTCTGACGCTCAAGTCAGAAAGTACTCAACTCTGTAATATGATAAAGAAATAAAAATGGACACGTACCTTTACCTTGCTCCCCGAACACCGAAATACCACGTTCTCCACCGACATTGGCATAGAGGTCCCCGTGCCTGTATGTAGAGAAAATGAAACACGTCTCATTCAATACCATCATACGAAATATACAACTATAATTCAATACCATGATCTTCACAGAAGAAAAACATATACCTTGCATATTCTTCCTACCAAAACAGTTGAAAACCGTCTTTTCTTGCTATTACCTGAGATACCGCTTGATGAGGTTCCGACCTGCAAAAAAGACTCCGACGCTCAAGTCAGAAAGTACTCAACTCTGTAATATCATAAAGAGAAATCAAAATGGACACGTACCTTTACCTTGCTCGCCCAGTATCGAAATACTACGCCCTATCCCGGCTTTCACATGGAGGTCCCAGTGCGTGTATGCAGAAAAATATAACAAAATTAGAAGATAAAGATAAATATCTAAAATCCAAACATGACCCCATCGACAGTGACATCCCGATAATCCATACATAATCACAAATAAAAATTCAGAGTTGATCAAGACATAACATGAACATATAAGACTCAATTTTAGAAATAAGACATATAGGCTTATTAGAACATCTCTTCCTAAACCATTACTAATCAATACAGCTTATCAGATATTGGGTTGGCCAGACCCAATATCTAAAAGCGTGCAAATTATTTACTTATGACAGTTAACAACATCATCCATTTCAGTTTAGGTTTAGTAGCTATGATTGCAAAAAATGAAACACACATCTAATTCAATATCATCACACGAAATATACAACTATAATTCAACAGCATGATCTTGACAAAAGAAAAATACATACCTTGCAAATTGTTCCTACGGAAACATTTCAAAACCATTTTCCGTTCTTGTTGCCAGAGATACCGTTTGATGAGGTTCAGATAGCACAGGTGCCTGCAAAAAAGACGACTCTGACGCTCAAGTCAGAAAGTACTCAACTCTGTAATATGATAAAGAAATAAAAATGGACACGTACCTTTACCTTGCTCCCCGAACACCGAAATACCACGTTCTCCACCGACATTGGCATAGAGGTCCCCGTGCCTGTATGTAGAGAAAATGAAACACGTCTCATTCAATACCATCATACGAAATATACAACTATAATTCAATACCATGATCTTCACAGAAGAAAAACATATACCTTGCATATTCTTCCTACCAAAACAGTTGAAAACCGTCTTTTCTTGCTATTACCTGAGATACCGCTTGATGAGGTTCCGACCTGCAAAAAAGACTCCGACGCTCAAGTCAGAAAGTACTCAACTCTGTAATATCATAAAGAGAAATCAAAATGGACACGTACCTTTACCTTGCTCGCCCAGTATCGAAATACTACGCCCTATCCCGGCTTTCACATGGAGGTCCCAGTGCGTGTATGCAGAAAAATATAACAAAATTAGAAGATAAAGATAAATATCTAAAATCCAAACATGACCCCATCGACAGTGACATCCCGATAATCCATACATAATCACAAATAAAAATTCAGAGTTGATCAAGACATAACATGAACATATAAGACTCAATTTTAGAAATAAGACATATAGGCTTATTAGAACATCTCTTCCTAAACCATTACTAATCAATACAGCTTATCAGATATTGGGTTGGCCAGACCCAATATCTAAAAGCGTGCAAATTATTTACTTATGACAGTTAACAACATCATCCATTTCAGTTTAGGTTTAGTAGCTATGATTGCAAAAAATGAAACACACATCTAATTCAATATCATCACACGAAATATACAACTATAATTCAACAGCATGATCTTGACAAAAGAAAAATACATACCTTGCAAATTGTTCCTACGGAAACATTTCAAAACCATTTTCCGTTCTTGTTGCCAGAGATACCGTTTGATGAGGTTCAGATAGCACAGGTGCCTGCAAAAAAAGACTCTGACGCTCAAGTCAGAAAGTACTCAACTCTGTAATATGATAAAGAAATAAAAATGGACACGTACCTTTACCTTGCTCCCCGAACACCGAAATACCACGTTCTCCACCGACATTGGCATAGAGGTCCCCGTGCCTGTATGTAGAGAAAATGAAACACGTCTCATTCAATACCATCATACGAAATATACAACTATAATTCAATACCATGATCTTCACAGAAGAAAAACATATACCTTGCATATTCTTCCTACCAAAACAGTTGAAAACCGTCTTTTCTTGCTATTACCTGAGATACCGCTTGATGAGGTTCCGACCTGCAAAAAAGACTCCGACGCTCAAGTCAGAAAGTACTCAACTCTGTAATATCATAAAGAGAAATCAAAATGGACACGTACCTTTACCTTGCTCGCCCAGTATCGAAATGCTACGCCCTATCCCGGCTTTCACATGGAGGTCCCAGTGCGTGTATGCAGAAAAATATAACAAAATTAGAAGATAAAGATAAATATCTAAAATCCAAACATGACCCCATCGACAGTGACATCCCGATAATCCATACATAATCACAAATAAAAATTCAGAGTTGATCAAGACATAACATGAACATATAAGACTCAATTTTAGAAATAAGACATATAGGCTTATTAGAACATCTCTTCCTAAACCATTACTAATCAATACAGCTTATCAGATATTGGGTTGGCCAGACCCAATATCTAAAAGCGTGCAAATTATTTACTTATGACAGTTAACAACATCATCCATTTCAGTTTAGGTTTAGTAGCTATGATTGCAAAAAATGAAACACACATCTAATTCAATATCATCACACGAAATATACAACTATAATTCAACAGCATGATCTTGACAAAAGAAAAATACATACCTTGCAAATTGTTCCTACGGAAACATTTCAAAACCATTTTCCGTTCTTGTTGCCAGAGATACCGTTTGATGAGGTTCAGATAGCACAGGTGCCTGCAAAAAAGACGACTCTGACGCTCAAGTCAGAAAGTACTCAACTCTGTAATATGATAAAGAAATAAAAATAGACACGTACCTTTACCTTGCTCCCCGAACACCGAAATACCACGTTCTCCACCGACATTGGCATAGAGGTCCCCGTGCCTGTATGTAGAGAAAATGAAACACGTCTCATTCAATACCATCATACGAAATATACAACTATAATTCAATACCATGATCTTCACAGAAGAAAAACATATACCTTGCATATTCTTCCTACCAAAACAGTTGAAAACCGTCTTTTCTTGCTATTACCTGAGATACCGCTTGATGAGGTTCCGACCTGCAAAAAAGACTCCGACGCTCAAGTCAGAAAGTACTCAACTCTGTAATATCATAAAGAGAAATCAAAATGGACACGTACCTTTACCTTGCTCGCCCAGTATCGAAATACTACGCCCTATCCCGGCTTTCACATGGAGGTCCCAGTGCGTGTATGCAGAAAAATATAACAAAATTAGAAGATAAAGATAAATATCTAAAATCCAAACATGACCCCATCGACAGTGACATCCCGATAATCCATACATAATCACAAATAAAAATTCAGAGTTGATCAAGACATAACATGAACATATAAGACTCAATTTTAGAAATAAGACATATAGGCTTATTAGAACATCTCTTCCTAAACCATTACTAATCAATACAGCTTATCAGATATTGGGTTGGCCAGACCCAATATCTAAAAGCGTGCAAATTATTTACTTATGACAGTTAACAACATCATCCATTTCAGTTTAGGTTTAGTAGCTATGATTGCAAAAAATGAAACACACATCTAATTCAATATCATCACACGAAATATACAACTATAATTCAACAGCATGATCTTGACAAAAGAAAAATACATACCTTGCAAATTGTTCCTACGGAAACATTTCAAAACCATTTTCCGTTCTTGTTGCCAGAGATACCGTTTGATGAGGTTCAGATAGCACAGGTGCCTGCAAAAAAGACGACTCTGACGCTCAAGTCAGAAAGTACTCAACTCTGTAATATGATAAAGAAATAAAAATGGACACGTACCTTTACCTTGCTCCCCGAACACCGAAATACCACGTTCTCCACCGACATTGGCATAGAGGTCCCCGTGCCTGTATGTAGAGAAAATGAAACACGTCTCATTCAATACCATCATACGAAATATACAACTATAATTCAATACCATGATCTTCACAGAAGAAAAACATATACCTTGCATATTCTTCCTACCAAAACAGTTGAAAACCGTCTTTTCTTGCTATTACCTGAGATACCGCTTGATGAGATTCCGACCTGCAAAAAAGACTCTGACGCTCAAGTCAGAAAGTACTCAACTCTGTAATATCATAAAGAGAAATCAAAATGGACACGTACCTTTACCTTGCTCGCCCAGTATCGAAATACTACGCCCTATCCCGGCTTTCACATGGAGGACCCAGTGCGTGTATGCAGAAAAATATAACAAAATTAGAAGATAAAGATAAATATCTAAAATCCAAACATGACCCCATCGACAGTGACATCCCGATAATCCATACATAATCACAAATAAAAATTCAGAGTTGATCAAGACATAACATGAACATATAAGACTCAATTTTAGAAATAAGACATATAGGCTTATTAGAACATCTCTTCCTAAACCATTACTAATCAATACAGCTTATCAGATATTGGGTTGGCCAGACCCAATATCTAAAAGCGTGCAAATTATTTACTTATGACAGTTAACAACATCATCCATTTCAGTTTAGGTTTAGTAGCTATGATAGCAAAAAATGAAACACACATCTAATTCAATATCATCATACGAAATATACAACTATAATTCAACAGCATGATCTTGCCAAAAGAAAAATACATACCTTGCAAATTGGTCCTACCGAAACAGTTGAAAACCAGTTTCCGTTGCTGTTGCCAGAGACACCGTTTGATAACGTTCAGATAGTACAGGTGCCTGCAAAAAAGACTCCGACGCTCAAGTCAAAAAGTACTCAACTCTATAATATGATAAAGAAAAATGTTTGGAAAGAGAAATGAAAATGGACACGTACCTTTACCTTGCTCCCCGTATACCGAAATACCACGTTCTCTACCAGTATTGCCATGGAGGCCCCAGTGCGTGTATGCAGGAAAATATAATGAAATTAAATACAAAGATAAATATCTAAAATCCAAACATGACCACATCGATAGTGAAATACCGATAATTCATACATAATCACAAATAAAAATTCAAAGTTGATGAGACATATCATAAACATATAAAACTCAATTTTAGAAATAAGACATCTAGGTTTATTAGAACATCTCTTTCTAAACCATTACTAATGATACAGCCTATCAGGTATTGGTTTGGCCAGACCCAATATCTAAAAGCGTGCAAATTATTTACTTATGACAGTTAACAACATCATCCATTTCAGTTTAGGTTTAGTAGCTATGATAGCAAAAAATGAAACACACATCTAATTCAATATCATCATACGAAATATACAACTATAATTCAACAGCATGATCTTGACAAAAGAAAAATACATACCTTGCAAATTGTTCCGACGGAAACATTTCAAAACCATTTTCCGTTCTTGTTGCCAGAGATACCGTTTGATGAGGTTCAGATAGCACAGGTGCCTGCAAAAAAAACTCCGACGCTCAAGTCAAAAAGTACTCAACTCTATAATATGATAAAGAGAAATAAAAATCGACACATACCGTTACGTTGCTCCCCGAATACCGAAATACCACGTTCTCTACCAGCATTGCCATGGAGGTCCCAGTGCGTGTATGCAAAAAAATACAATGAAATTAGAAGATAAAAATAAATATCTAAAATCCAAACATGACCACATCGATAGTCAAATACCGATAATCCATACATAATCACAAATAAAAATTCAGAGTTGATCAAGACATAACATGAACATATAAGACTCAATTTTAGTAATAAGACATATAGGCTTATTAGAACATCTCTTCCTAAACCATTACTAATCAATACAGCTTATCAGATATTGGGTTGTCCAGACCCAATATCTAAAAGCGTGCAAATTATTTACTTATGACAGTTAACAACATCATCCATTTCAGTTTAGGTTTAGTAGCTATGATAGCAAAAAATGAAACACACATCTAATTCAATATCATCATACGAAATATACAACTATAATTCAACAGCATGATCTTGACAAAAGAAAAATACATACCTTGCAAATTGTTCCTACGGAAACATTTCAAAACCATTTTCCGTTCTTGTTGCCAGAGATACCGTTTGATGAGGTTCAGATAGCACAGGTGCCTGCAAAAAAAACTCCGACGCTCAAGTCAAAAAGTACTCAACTCTATAATATGATAAAGAGAAATAAAAATCGACACATACCGTTACATTGCTCCCCGAATACCGAAATACCACGTTCTCTACCAGCATTGCCATGGAGGTCCCAGTGCGTGTATGCAAAAAAATACAATGAAATTAGAAGATAAAAATAAATATCTAAAATCCAAACATGACCACATCGATAGTCAAATACCGATAATTCATACAAAATCACAAATAAAAATTCAAGGTTGATCAAGACATAACATAAACATATAACTCAATTTTAGAAATAAGGCATCTAGGCTTATTAGAACATTTCTTCCTAAACCATTACTGATGAATACAGCATATCAGATATTTAGTTGGTCAGACCCAATATCTAAAAACGTACAAATTATTTAGTTATGACAGTTAATAACACCATCCATTTCAGTTTAGGTTTAATACCTATGGTGGAAAAAACGAAACACACGTCTAATTCAACATCATCATACAAAATATACAACTATAAGAAAAATATATACCTAGCAAATTGTTCCTACTGAAACAGTTCAAAATCATTTTCCGCTGCTGTTGCCAGAGATACCATTTGGTGAGGTTCAGATAGGTCAGGTGCCTGCAAAAAAAACTTCAACGTTCAAGTCAGAAAGTACTCAACTCTATAATATGATAAAGAAAAATGTTTGGAAAGAGAAATAAAAATGGACACGTACCTTTACCTTGCTCCCCAAATACGGAAATACCACGGTCTCGACCAGCATGAGAAATAAAAATGGACACGTACCTTTACCTTGCTCCCCGAATACCGAAATATCACGTTCTCTACCGGCATTGGCATGGAGGTCTCAGTGCCTGTGTGTAGAAAAAATGAAACACACGTCTAATTCAATATCATACAAAACATACAACTATGATTCAATACCATGATCTTCACAGAAGAAAAATATATACCTTGCAAATTGTTCCTACCAAATCAGTTGAAAACCATTTTTTGTTGTTGTTACCAGAGATAACGTTTGATGAGGTTCCAACCTGCAAAAAAGACTCCGACGCTCAAGTCAGAAAATACTCAGCTCTGTAATATGATAAATAAAAATGTTTGTAGCTCAATTGAAACATTGTTTCCCACATTTTTCATTGCAACTGAATAAGATTCTGCTCTTTCAAAATAATTTAACACCTTGGGAGAAATGAGATAATTGTTTGCACCTCTTTGCTAATAACTGGACGCACTAGGATCTGTTCCTGTATTTACTCTAAGTAGTTTGGCACGCTCCACTAGTTTTTCTTCCCAGGAAATAGATAAATTGAACAACAGACTTGATCACCTAATATGATCCTTGATGCCTAAGTTCACCAAGACTTTTAACTGTTACTAAATAACGGAGAGATTTTGTATTGTGTAAGTGAAACATGATAGATAAGAAACAAAAATGTTGAAGAGATTTAATCTTGGAAAGGGAAAAAGATGAAAGAGGCATGCAAGAATACTTTCTATGTAAATCTTCGAACAATCAACTTTCTATTAACTTTTAAACTTCTCGAACTCAAATCATTAACAATTCAAGTTGAAGAGAAACTAAAGATCTGAAAAACTCATCATTATAAATTTCACTAGTTAACACTATTGGATGGTAGGTACAGGTTCAACTACTTCTGTAGTACTTACTGTTTACAGAAGACACCATTAAAAAAAGTATACTTTTTTATAATAAATTGCTTCATGCATGCACCTAGACAACAACCAAAGTATTACAAAGACTGCAAGACAAGTTTCTACTGCATAATATAAACAAACATGGAAACTGTTATTCTCACTCATTAGATGATAAAAAGGAAACTGATAAACTCAAAAGAATTTAACATAATTAGGTGTCATCTACGCTTTTGAATAACAATTCAATATATTATTTCCCTAATTTAACATAAGATTTAACATAACAATGTATAAATAGAGATTCAAGTAACATCCAACTCTAAACTGATGGTGTTAATTTTCACCCCACCTTTACCTACATTTGTCTCATAATCTCTAACATATGAAAACTAAATGGAGTTCATATTATTTTCATTATTGCCATCCAATTTAGAATATACTATCACAATGAGCATCCTAGAGCAAATCCTCCTCCACACACACCCTAAAATAATAATAATTAAAAAAAACCATTTCATGCACTTTACACTACCAAAAAGACAACGATTTGTCAAATAACAAGGACAACGTGCCTTCAATTGCATACTGATGTAATAGAAACCAACTGAATTATATTATCAATATTCTTGGACTTAGTTTTCCACTAAGTCAGCTGAAAACATTTGCCAATCATAAGGTGCTCATCAAACTGAAAACATAAAAATGGGAATTTTATTAACTTTGGTAGCCAACTCCTCCATTGAAATCGCCAAAACATATAAATAGTGATTATCTTAATTAGTCAACCTTAAATAATATTTTCCCCTTCACAAGAATCTAAATAACAGCATGATAGAACTATAGAAGAAATGCAACAATAATAAGAAAATAACCACACCTCAATAATCTCTTCTTCCAACTTTTTTCTTTCACTTTCATTATCTGCCTCACATTTTTCCAAATCAATTTGCCGCAAATCGAGCTCTCTTTTCTTAGATTCCAGTTGCAACTTAAGCCTTTAATGACCACTAAAAATATTTTGGAAGTGTTGAGTTGCACCTGACTGTATTTTCTCCATCTCTGAGTACAAGCAATCATGGCATAATTAAAAATAGTTCAGAATCAATTAAAAAACAATGAAATGTCAGAAATGTATTGAAGAAGATCTACATAAAATTTGCAAACCATTATCTTAGATAAATTATACAGTGTATGCAACCAGCAGCTTGCAGTTTTTGGAATTTGATTCTACAGTAAAAAAATTGTTAAAATCCTCCTCCATTGGAAGTTGTGCCAATGTAAACAAATTAGTAATAATTGACTGGGGCCTATTACAATTGAAAAAGAAACAAAAAACACTAATAACAACAACAAACAAATCATGAACCAAGTTAGAGAAGAAAGCAATTTAGATTCAACAACAATGGATACCTTTATTGTGATCTTGAGTGAGCTTATCTATTTCCCCCACTACAATGCCCATGCGATGTGAAGTCTTGTTGTATTTTATTTCCATGTCCTTTAATCGCTTCCTCTTGCTCTGAAGAGTATTATTCAAGTTGGACAAGAGTTTATCCTGCATCTGGGCTTCTACTTCCATAAGTTGAGATATTGTTATAACATCCATCTTCTGCAGTTGTTCCCCAATGATATTGTTCATCTTGTAGTCTTCAGCTCGAGCAATCCATGCATTAATACCAGACTTTAGCTCAATATTAGCAAACCAGTCTTAGACTTCCTATAATTTATATTCAATAATCTATCTTCCCTTTTAATCATCAGTCAACTCAGACAAACTAGTACACACGTCTTTTATTGGGGATATGCCAACAGTTTTGTTTTGTAAAAGCTCTTAAAGAGAAAGTGAAACACTTATAGGTAAGTATAATACACATGAAGTTCCATTGAAATGGTGTGTGACACAACACAAAGTCCAGTATGAACGCATAGTTTAGGAGAGGGCAAAGTAGGGATAATAACAGAAAAGAATGAATTACCTCATCACCCCAGCAAACATAAATGGGACAACTACATTTCCATGCAGGGCCAAAATCCAACAGATGGTCTGCCATCACCTATATATTAAAAGTATCAAAACATGTTAATTATATGTGACTAGATATTTTCACTTACTCCAATATAAAACCAACAGGGCCAAAATCCAACAGATAGGCCTGCTAAACATCACCTATATATTAAAAGTATCAAAACATGCTAATATGTGACTAGATATTTTCACTTACTCCAATATAAAACCACATGATATATGATTTTCAATTATTTATAACTTTTGCAGCAAAGGACAGTTTTTTTTACAATATTTATTCCAGGAGTTAGAAAGTTGAATTTCTTAAGGATTCTTTCAAATAGAGTTTAATAGTTTAAAGGATATCTATTCCAGGTCAACCGGCATATCATCATAACTTGTGGCTATCATACTGCGAGTTCAGATTTGTCCACCTCATGCGAACAGACTTCCCCTCCCCACCACACCACCTCACTCACCCCATTCAAATTGATAAACTCACTGATACAACACCACAAACACCCTCACCCCCTCTCACATGACCACTAATACAATTCCAAAAAAGTACCTATAGTAGTAAATAGAAAAATGATATACCTACAAACCCATAAAAGCTTCTAGAAGTTTTCTTAATTCAAGAGAAACATGATATACTTCTCTTTCTTGTCCTTATCATTCACAGTCAGGTCACGAAGTTGACCATTTTCAGTACCAAGAATGACTTCCTACATGATAAAAATCTCAAGCACAAATGAATATGTTAAAAGTCTTTCTTGAAAATAAATCAAACAACATGCATAAGTCTTTCTTGAAAGTAAATTTTGACACCACTTTTATAGATAGTTAAATTCCACACAATCAACATAGATGAACATGTATGAAAGAAAATGGGGGCAAAATTCAATCCATATTAAAATACTTGTGCAATGCATGGGATACTAGCTAGTAAAATGCAGCAGTTAAATTTCTCACTCACACATAACATTGAGGCAAAATTCAATCCATATTAAAATACTTGTGGAATGCATGGGATACTAACTAGTAAATGCAGCAATTAAATTTCTCACTCACAGAATATTGAGGTTATCATGATATAATTGATTGATAAAATATTCTAGACACATATGTAGAGTGTGATATAAGCGGTGTTTTAAAAACTAGACTCTGACCTCATCAAGATAGCGGGTAACTAGATAAATGATACACCCGGTGAATCACAAATTGAATCACACAAATCGATGAATATATAAAATAAAAAAAGAATATATATATATATATATATGTTGTGTTGTGGGTGTAAATATAAAAGAATAGTAAGAACTAAGAACCTAGCAGCATCTTCTGAACACACTGGATGTCATGACAGCCCAAATTACAAGCAAGCTTGATAATATCAGTGGCTGAAGCACCTCTTGTTGGGTCTTTCTGGGTTTGTACTCCATGTGAACGGGATGATGCTAGCAAGAACAAACATACACACGAGTCTAGTTCCACAGTGAAGAAACTACTAGCAAGCGAGATATGTTATTTTGAGTAAAAGAATAACAAATGAATTTAGTAAAAGTGACTAATATTTTGTAGTCAACATTGGTACCATTGCATGAAATAAGTATACACCAAATCTTTATCTCATCTATCGTGCCCCACCCCCAACAAGAAAGCAGGGGAAAATACTTGATATTACGTAAAGAATGGTTTCAAAGTAGAGCAAAATAGATGATCTTAATTTTAATTTCAGTTGTTGAATCTCCAATTCTACTTTTTGTTTCACTTCCAGTTGATTTTCAAGCTGAATGATTTTAGCATGGAGTTGATTTTTTTTCCTGATGGATAAATAGATTACGAAACAGCATTAACAACCATCTATTTTAATATAGACAATGTCACTTTCAGTCATTAAAAAAGCACAAAATTAGGCTAGACAAACCTTTTGATCTGCAGCTAGTTTCAAAACATTTTCAACAGCTTTCTGTTGCTCCAGAACAGCCATTTCACCAGAGCTGTTTCTCAAGACATTCTAAAAAAAATAGGCATCAGCATTGCAAAACACAACATTCTAAAAAAAAAATCTTAGCAACAATGTCATTGTAAAGGTTTCAAAGAAAAACAATGCCATTTCTTTTGTTTATAGATTCCATAATGAGATCCTTAACAAGCAAGGAAAAACAGAGTATAAATAGAGATTCAAGTAAACTTCTGGAACATCCAACTCTAAACCAATGGTTTTAATTTTCACCCCACCTTTACCTACATTTGCCTAATAAACTCTAACATAGGAAAACTAAATGGAGTTCATATTATTAAAGGTTCAAGTAAACTTCTTGAACATCCAACTCTAAACTGATGGTTTTAATTTTCACCCCACCTCTACCTACATTTGTCTCATAAACTCTAACATAAGAAAACTAAATAGAGTTCATATTACTATCATTATTGACATCCAATTTAGAATATACTACTGCATTCAGCATACTAGAGCAAATCTCCCTCCACACACACCCAAAAGTAATAATAAAAAAAAAAGGACCATTTCATGCACTTTACACTGCCAAAAAGACAAAAAACGATTTTTCAAAGAACAAGGACAACGTATAGCCTTGAATTGCATAGAAACTAACTGAAATATATTATCAATATTCTAGAACTTAGTTTTCCACTAAGTCAACTGAAAACATTTGCCAATCATAAGGTGCTCATCAAACTGGAAAATTTATTAACTTTGGTAGCGAACTGCTCCGTTGAAATCACTAAAACACATAAATATTGATTATCTTAGTCAACCTTAAATAATATTTTTCCCTTCAATTTCCATTTCACAGGCATGTCAATAACAGCATGATAGAACTATAGAAGAGATGCAACAATAATAAGAAAATAACCACACCTCCATAATCTCCTCTTCCAACTTTTCTCTTTCACTTTCATTATGTGCCTCACGTTTTTTGAAATCAATTTACCGCAACTCAAGCTCTCTTTTCTGATATTCCAGTTGCAATCTAAGTCTATCATGACCATTAAAAATATTCTGGAAGTGTTGAGTAACAAAATAGATGATCTTAAAAAGTAACAAAATAGATGATCTTAAAAAGTAACAAAAATACTGCATGCTGAAATCCAATTTGTTATTTGTTATACAACATTGATGCCAACAAAAACTCCTATTACTATTAAATCAATGGGAACCAAGACAGGGAATTCCCATAAATGAGTGTGCAAAGCAATCAAAGGTTATAATAACCCAAGAATCATGAAAGAACCTGAACATGTATATTTTAAAATGAATGAATCTTGCAAGTAATTGAATAGAGAAAAGGCGAAGAAAGTTAGAAAAGGAAAAAAACAATCGGACAGAGAAGATTACCAGAAAGTTCGGATATAAACCCTAAGAGAAGATGTTGGGGAATTAGTGTGAAATCTGAAAAAATTGATACAACAGCAAGAACTCTCAGACTTGATTAAAAACGTGAGATGCCTTCAATCTTGAGTTCGGTTATACATCACTGATCCCAACAAAAATGAGTGTGCAGAGCAATCAAAGGTTATCCAAGAATCATGGAAGAACCTGAATATTTAAAATGAATGAATCTTGCAGGTAATTGAATAGAGAAAAGGGCGAAGAAAGTTAGAAAAGGAAAAAAACAATCGGACAGGGAAGATTACCATACTTGATTAAAAACGTGAGATGCCTTCAATCTTGAGTTCGGACATAAACCCTAGGAGAAGAGTGTTGGGGGATGAGTGTGAAATCTGAACAAATCGATACAACAACAAGAACTCCCATCTCACGCTCTTACACAACCCTAAAGCAGGATCATATCAAATGTCTGCAACTGATAACGTACGAAAGAGTTGCGGTGGCGTGGAGATAAGTGCGGCGCGGTGGCGGTACGGTGGAGGTAAGTGCAGTGCGGTGGCGATCCGGTGGAAATAAGTGCGGAGCGGGGGCGGTCCGGATGACACGGGGGCGGTGCAGCGTTGGGGTTGGCAAATGCGTGAAGTGTGAAGAAAGTGGGTGCAGAGCTAATATAAAATCCAACTACATAGACGCGCGAAACACACCCGTTAGAAGGAAAAAATAATTAGTTTAATCGTAAAAAAAAAAAAAAAGAAAGATACGATACAATTTATAAAGATTGCGATTTTATTATTACAAATCAATTAAGATCAGATATTTATTATATTTGAATGATGATTTTTAATAATAATATAAATGTTTCTTAGATTGAAATTGTGAATCTTAATATAAAGATATAAATATTTATTATATGTCAAACGTACATTATATTTATAAATATAAAAAATGTGAGAAATAATACACTATTATAATTATAAAGGATATTATAACTTATCTTTTATAATGTTAAAATTTATTAATACTAGATTTAATTTTTATTAAAAATTGTGATTTTATTATTACAAATCAATTAAGATATATTTATTAGATATTTATTATATTTGAATGATGATTTTTAATAATAATATAAATGTTTCTTAGATTGAAATTGTGAATCTTAATATAAAGATATAAATATTTATTATATGTCAAATGTATATTATATTTATAGATGTAAAAAATGTGAGAAATAATACATTGTTATAATTATAAAGGATATTATAACTTATCTTTTATAATATTAAAATTTATTAATACTAGATTTATTTTTTATTAAAAATTAAAAACAAAATAATATAATATTTAAATAAAACATTCATATAATTTTTATGAACCTTTTATGGGTTTACTTCATCTGTATATTCTGTTATACTAATAACAGATAATATTTCAGAGTCAGTAGAAACTTATTCGTCAATAGGAAGAAGATTTATATGATTTAGGATATTGTCTAATGAAAACTACATATACAAATCTTTGTTCTCACAAAATACAGTAGTTTTATTCAGGTACAAAATCAATTCCTAGCACATACACATACTGTGAAAGGTATTTTCACATATCAAAAAGGGCACATTGCCCACTCTGTTATAACATTTTTTGTATTAAATGTGTCGAAAAATATTTAAATATACAGGAACAAGAAATACTATTTTTCGAAAAGAAGAAAATATAAATAAAGTGTGTAATAAAGATTTAACTGATATTAGATTTCAGTATTAGAAACTCGCATAAATCATCTAGAAGAAAAGGTAATTCTTCTAGAAAAACTAATAAAAGGGAAAACTAAAATAGATCTCCCAGAATCCAGTTACTCAGCCGAACAAAATAACATGATGAGAATAATGAAATGTATCCCATTAGTTTGTAACAAACAACAACTAATAACTTTAAAAGTATTAGTTAAACTAACTTTTTCAAAAATAAATAACAAACCATCAACAGAAAAAACGATACAAGCATTATTAGATATAGGATGCTCGGAAACAGTTATATGTAAAACTATAACTCCACATCAAAACATAGTTAAAAGTAAACACATCCAAAAAACCAGAACAATGTATGGTGAAATCATGATAAATGACGAAGAAGTTAACAATGTTATTCTTCAGTTTAGTACAAATTGTGATTTTTTTTGTCATAAAATTTTCATTAAAACAATGAGGGTAAAAAATTTAGTTCTCTCAAAACAAAACATGATAATTGGCCTATATTTTATTTTAGGCCAAAATAGATCAGTTACAATAAACAAAGCTTATGTCATGATAAGTGATAAAACACAAATGACACCAATAGTTAGTGGTAATTCATTAAAACAAGAAATTATTACTAATAATTGTAATTGTAAAAATTCAACATTTCCAGGTACATGTGACTGTACTACTGAATTCCTATACATATTAGACGAAACAAAAGAAGACTATTCTTCTTTATATAATATATTAAATAATACAGTTGAGGCTTTTTCCTCAATAAAAATTTCAAAATCGATAAAATTTGAAAATATTCAACAAATTCTTGACAGGTTGAATAAATCAAACATAATAGGAGAAGATCTTACAAGATTTTGGGATAGAGATCCCGTAACCTGTAAATTAGAAATTATTAATCCAGACTTAATCATTAAAACAAAAGACATTCAATTTAATAATTGGGAACAAGAAGAGTGTCAAAATCATATACAAAACTTACTAAAACTAAAGGTAATATCACCTAGTGTTAGCCCACTCAGAAGTCCGGCTTTTATAGTCAACAAATCTTCCGAACAAAAAAGAGGTAAATCAAGAATGGTTTACAATTATAAAAGACTAAATGACAACACAGTAGAGGATGAAAATTCAATTCCGTCTAAAGATGTTTTAATAAACCGAATTCAAGATGCCAAATGGTTTTCTAAATTCGATTTAAAAAGTGGATTTCATCAAGTTAAAATGGATCTAGAATCAATAAAATGGACAGCCTTCTCTTGTTCTGAAGGTTTATTTGAATGGAATGTCATGTCATTCAGTCTTAAAAACACTTCTGCTGTTTTCCAACGAAAAATGGATAACATTTTCAAAAATGATAAAACTTTTACATGTGTCTACATGAATGATATACTAGTATTTTCCAAAACAAAAGATGACCACTTTCACCATCTGAAACAAGTTTTATACAAATTGAAACATTACGGATTAATAGTTTCAAAATCAAAAATGGAAATTAGCAAAAATTTCAATGAATTTCTTGGAACAGAAATAGGTAATGGAACTATAAAACTCCAACCTCATATTTATAAGAAAATACAAGATTTTCCAGGTAAAATGGAAGAAATTAAAACGCTTAGATCCTTTTTAGGACTTTTAAACTACGCAAGAAGTTTTATTCCTAATCTAGGAAAATACACATCTCCTCTATATAATAAAACTTCATTAAAAGGAGAAAGAAAATTCAACTCTGAAGATATAAAATTGGTACAAAAAATAAAACAAATGGTAACAAATCTACCAATTTTACAATTACCATTAGATTCAGATTACTTAATAATCGAATGTGATGGATGTGAACTTGGATGGGGAGCCATCCTTAAACGTAAGAAACATAAACACATACCCAAGACAGAGGAACAAATTTGCAAATATGCCTCTGGCAAATATATTACAAAACCAAAAATTTACAAAACTAGTACAGACTATGAAGTAAATGCTATTATACACGCAATGGATGCACTCAAAATTATTTTTGATAAATAAAAAAGAAATAACAATCAGAACAGATTGTGAAGCCATAGTTTCTTATGGTAAAAACCAAATTAATAATGATAAAAAGCCACATAAAAGATGGTTGCTTTTTAAAGATTACATAAATTTTTCAGGAAAAACTATTTATTTTGAACATATAAAAGGTTATGATAATACTTGTGCTGACATACTTTCCACGTACATCAAGTAAAGACCTGATCTTCCACAAAGACTTGTTAGGTCATCGAGATAAAAGTCCACATGATGAAAAATACAAAGAAGGGAGCCAGTGGCCCCAAACAAGTAAAGTTCCCTTTTCAGGCAGACCAATTTACAAAATATGGCAAACAAGAGTTGTCAATCCTCACAAATATTTTTCAGTACCCTGGAAGAGATAACACAAATGTCAAATTAAATGTTTTAATTGACAACATTTGGAATATTCCAAAATACACAACACAAAATGAACTCCAAGTCACTAAGGTGAAACAAAGCATCATAAATGCATTATACAATTTCTGTTGTCATGACAATAAAAGAGTAGCATTGACTTCTCCGGCCTCTCCTTCTGGGAAAGGTTTCACACATTTTGCTTTGATAACAGGCAAAAACAAGGGTGTTTATACATCCTTCAGAAACCTCAATGAGGCCAAACAGGACCAGTTTTGGTGCACATACAAAGGTTTCTACTCATTGGAAGAAGCCGAAATGGCAGTACGATTGGAAACAATTGATGAAAAAAAAATAAAAACTGCCTTACAATTAGAGTCTCGTGCTCAAACACAAACATATGCTACTACTGCTTGCAGTATCACACAACAAATAAATCCCAACATCCTTCTGGGTAAATTCGGGATAATACAAGACTTTCTGTTTGAAGTTCATTATGAAACAATAAAATACGATGGTTTATTCGTAAAAGTACACACATATTTCAATAACAGAAATCCTTGTTTTGAATCTTCTGATTATTGTAAAACTGTGAACAAAGACTGCACGTGCCAATTAAAATTCATAATAAGAAAGGCTGAGATAAATTTGAGTTCTTTCAAAGCACACTTATACAGGAATGTTTTGCTAACTCTCATGCTACTACTGGAAGCAGGATGTCTCCATTCTTTGGTGCTACCTCCCACAGACAGGTTTTCTGCCTTATCCCCAACATTAAACTCCGTCATAAATGATATTCAGGCGGAACACATGCAGGTGGCTCTACAAATCATTACTTCTCCTAGAAGTATTCACACTCATGATAGTTCACCTACTCATGTGATAAAGTTATTTACTGAGGTAAATCCTAAGATACATACTTTGACCCTGTTAGAGCATGATTCACTCAAAGGATTATCCCTAAATAAAGACAAAGCCTACCAGTATAATCTCTGGAAAGCATACACTGAAGGATCCAACTGGAACTTCTCCAAACAAGACTCCGAGAGTTTTATACTGTTGAAGGAAACGTCAAACACAAAATTATATTGGAAAAAGACAATGGGTAATAAATTTCACCCATTTCCAATAGAGGCTAACCTTTCTCTCGTCAAGCATTTTGAAAAGGAAAGGTTATATAAAGAAATATATGAAGAAACTGGCTGTTTTGGTCAGAACACTCCCGGACCGTCCTCCTTTCCATCTGACTGTGACGACACTGAAGATCAGAGTCTCCCAGAACAAATGGAGGAAGAAATACAAGACCTGACTACACTTGCTCGAGTGAGAAGAGCAAGCTAAAATTTTACCTGTGACAGAGTAATTTTACTTCTTTCTCAAAGTAATAGACTGAAGGGTAAAATTTACCTTGAAGACAGGTTGCCAGTCATGGAGAAACCTACACAGCAGGTCACCAGTCAACAGGTCACCTTCTTAGCCGGTTTCCGGTTACAAATTTTGTGTATAAAAAGACCATAAGTCTCTTATGCTGAGCAGGTCCGAAAAACACTCCTCTCTCTTGCCTCTAAATACTCTTCTCCTTCTCTCTAGACTTCTCCTCTCTCCTTCATCTTGTAAATCTTTATTCTGTGCAATAAAATCAGAGGTTTCTACAACCCCTCCCCTCTTCTTCCCCTCTTTGTAAGTTTTTCTTTCAATCTTTTATGTGTTTATCTTTTTAAAACATGGAGTAGTTCACTCTTAAGGTATCTTCATATGCCTAAAACAATAAATATTTAAAGATGCGATTATCATTTAAAGGCTTATCATATGTTAATTAAATTTACTTTTCATCAAGTTTATAAGCAGATGTCTAATCGGCTCTGCCAGATTCAGTAGCTTATAAACTTGGTTTAATCAATATTATACGAGGATGTCTAACCGATTCTGCCAGATTCAGTATCGTATAATGTTGATATGTTAATATGAATGTGGATGAATAATATTACAAATCAATTAAGATCAGATATTTATTATATTTGAATCATGATTTTTAATAATAATATAAATGTTTCTTAGATTGAAATTGTGAATCTTAATATAAAGATATAAATATTTATTATATGTCAAATGTATATTATATTTATAGATGTAAAAAATGTGAGAAATAATATACTATTATAATTATAAAGGATATTATAACTTATCTTTTATAATATTAAAATTTATTAATACTAGAGATAATTTTTATTAAAAATTAAAAACAAAATAATATAATATTTATACATTATTTTAAAGAAAACAAAAAAAATAGTTGGGGCAAATTCACCCACACCATTGATATTGGATTCATCCCTGACAAAACATATCATTTCAAATAATAAGAATAAATAATAATTTAATATTATTATCATGTTGAATTGGGTTTAATCTCAAGTTTAATTTACTCAACTTATCTCTCAATCCATAGTTAATTGAGTTTGATTAGATTGTATCAATTTTCACTCAATCACAAGAAATATCTAACGCAAATCTGTTTGAATTGAATTAGATGAGACTGGGTCTTCAGATCATCTGATCTGAAAAACACCTCTAAAATTCTTAATAAGACACTCTAGATTTCTTGATCCATAAGATAAGGGTGTTTTTGTAACTCAATATAAAGTAGTGTAGAAAGAAATACAGGAGGTTGAAATAGAAAATGCCTATCTATGGAAGACATTATCCGAACCCAAAAACGATATCTTGTTTAAACTTGGGTTATTTATATATTTGTACAGTAGTTAATATATTTCTATTTCTATTTTAAATATTTTTTTAAAATATCTTATATGTGTCAACCCCAACATACTTATTTTTCTATAGCTCTAACCCCGAAAAAATTTAAATCACCAAATTAATTTAAATCACAAAATTTAAACCATCTTCACATTTTTTATTTTATTTTGGTGCATGCGTCCTTCGTGTCAGATTAATTATTGTATGAACTAAAGATGTGTTACCATTGCACTTGCCCGACATATCCATCGTGTATACGCGTCAATAGTGTAAGAAGAGTAATTTATTCCATGATTTCGGATCATTAGTGCATGCAATTTATATTCTATGCTTACTAGTTGAAAGGATCAATGAGGAGCTAGTCCAGAATTATTTAATAATTTTTCAAATCACAGAACCTTCTATAAAAATAGAATAATGTCATGATTGATGGTGCCAAGGTTGGAGTTCTCTGCCATGGAGCAAGCAAAGAGTGTGAAAGTTCTTGAAGTTTGTTCTGTGGCACCATCACAGGGAACACCAACAACAACAACCAATTCTTCTACCCCAACACGTTTGCCTCTCACCTTCTATGACCTCCAGTTTCTAAGGCTTCCCCCCATTTGAGAATCTTTTCTTCTATGAATTTTCCAACCCAACAACTCCTTCATTCTTTGACTCCATTCTTCCAAATCTTAAACACTCCCTTTCCCTCACACTCCAACACTTCCTCCCTTTTGCTGGCACTATCATTTGGCCACTTGACTCACCCCATCCCATCATCAACTAGTCCCTGGCAATACTGTGTCCCTCACTATATCTGAGTCAAACCTTGATTTCAACATGCTTTGTTCAAATACCTGTGAGATTTCTCAACTTCATTCCTTGGTACCCCACTTGACCTTTTCCCATGAAGAAGCATCTGTGATAGCCCTCCAAGTTACCCTATTTCCAAGATCTGGCTTTTCTCTTGGTATAGTCTCACACCATGCAGCTATGGATGGCAAAGCCTTAATGCTGTTTCTCAAAGCATGGGCCTATGCATGCGCCAGTAACCAAACAAATACGTCTTTATTGTTGTCATTGCCAAAACATCTCACACCCTTCTATGATAGGTCAATCATAGGGGACACCACAGGGATTGGTGCAACATATGCTAAAAATTGGTTGAACTTTAGAGGACCAAATAATAGGAGCATGAATCTGTTTGGTTTTGGTGGTGCAGTGCCAACTCAAGTTGTAGTTTCTTTTTCCTACCATATTAACCACAAAAATAGTGAGTTTTGAGCCATAACAAGATTACATTACAAACAAACCCTTGATTTTTATTTTTAAAGTGTAAATAAGCTTAGTTATTTCTGACTATTGTGTTGAAATTTGAGTCTTATGAATAATCTACTTCTCTACTTATTAATTTTTGAGTATTTTGTAGGTCTTTTTTCAAGTCAATACCTATTGAATATAATTACTATTAGTTGTCCATGTTGAGCCTATAAAAGTATCTATTTGTCATCCACTTTTCATCATGGAATAACCTCTAAAAAGAAAAAAGTTAATAACAAAAATGAAAGGAAAATTTTTCTCAGCAACTAGAGTAGGATTTTGAGTTAGGCAAGGCATTTACATTAATAAATGTTTCATGTTTAACCCAAAAATAAGGTTAGGCTAAGAGGTGTTAGATGCTTTAACAGTATGCTATGTTGCCTTACTTTCTTCCATCTACTAGCACGGGTAACATGACTGATTGAGCGTAATTGTCAATCAAATACGATATTTTTCTCGAATGATATTAAGATTTATATTGTAAATAAATTAAAATAAATTTAATTTAAAATTTTAATTTAAGATGTTTCACAAAAAATTTTAACATTCATAAGGATTATGATTTCTACATATAATAGTATTAAAAAAATATTAATCGAATTTAATTTTTTCCATAAAATAATATTGTGATTTATATCATAAATAAATAAGAAATTATTTCATATTTTTTGTTAAATTAATTTAAGATTATTTTGTAATATATTAAAACGTATTTAATATATTAATTTAACATATTGAATACAAAAAGTTAAAAATACATAAAAATATTTAATACATTAATTTTTAATATACTAAAAGTAATATAAAAATATAGAAATATAAAAATAATAAAAGAATAAAAAGAACAATAAATAAAATAATATAAAGTTATAAAGAAATTTAAAAAATGAAAACAAAAAATGAAAACAGTTTAAAAGAAAAACCATAAAAAAATTGAAACCAATTTAATTCATGACATTATTTAGTAATAAATTTAAAAATATTTTTTCATAAAATATTTTGTTAAATTAATTTGAAAATATTAATATCATTATGTAAATATTAATGAAAATTATGTATATGAAGTAATTAAATTTATTATATGAAGATAGTATATCGTTGAATCGTTAAAATTTGACTGCGTAAATACGCTTAGAAAAAGTTATCATTAATAATGATATCAAGTATAATTCTCTCACTAATGATATTTGTGTTCATAAAAATTAAAATTAATTTAATTTATTTAATTGCTAAATAAAGTAAATTAAAACAATTGTATCATAAAGTAAATATATTTAATACATTAAGCTAATCTGTGTTCTGGTGGCTTCCAAATAGATTACAATCAAGATAAAGGGTTAGCATTTTATTACAGGTTAAAAAAAAAAAACTACAGTAAATTTGTCTAAAGAATTTAAGAAAGTACGTATAACTTAATTTATTAAGATTTTAATGCACTTTAAACTTTAGAGACAAGTTCACATTGATTGAAGAAGCCTCATCTCAGTTCAAGTATGCTTCATAGAACTCGTTGAGCAAACTTAATAGTCCTTCTCAACTTGAGTAAACTGAGAAGTCCTTAATTATTCTGAAAATACTTTGGACACCAATCTAAATCTAACGAATGGAAAGGCAACAAACTATAACTGCTCTGTCATGACAGAAAAACAGTTAGTGCATATAACTATATAAGCTAAGATCTATAGTAAAAGAATGAACTCTGTTGATAGTAAATAAAATAGGTCATTGTCCTTGCTATTATTTATAATTAATTATTAGCAATGTTAGGAGGGACACAACATTGGACATCCTCTTATATAGAAGCATTGTTTCAACCCATATCAGGCATAGATGTACAACGTTGGGCCAATGAACAACATATATTTCGGTAATAAAGGTTGTTCTGTTGTTGTAGCTAAGAATCCTACTAATCACGAATTCACAATAATACTAAGATTTTATAACATGATGCATAGATGTACCTTAGTTTACTTCTACTCAAAGCTGCATTCCATATAATTTTAGTTTAGTCAATGTTTAAAAACTTTGCTAGAAAGCTGGCACAAAATGAGAAATTATGTTTTCAAATAAGCTAAACCAAATACTCGGTGAGCAGTGAACATTACAATTTTGTTAAAAACTGAACTGCATATTATGGTTATGGATGAATCTTGTAAATGTTATTAATTAAAACTGAAGCTTCTTGTCAGGATGTCAAACTATTCGGCTCTCTGTCCTTAAAGGTAAATTATAAAGGCTAATGATAACGGCATAGCTTACAGAGGAGGGAACCAACTCCAACATTGAAGGGCTAAGCTTCTTTCATGTTTCTGAAATTTTGTACAATAAGACCAAGTATATCATCCATACAACCTGTGTCGATTACAATCACAAACTCTAGGGATAACTTCTTTTATTCTATTTCTCTAACTACCCTCCATTGTTCTCATATTTTCAACATTGCCCTTTTGTACTTTATTTGTCCTCACCCACCTTTTTTTTTTTGGCTACTCTCTATTTTTGGTTTTTTGGTTAAGATTTATTAAGGCTTAGAAACACGTTTACAGATAGACGTGTTTCTGTGCCAAAAAAGACTTGTTTTCTTCATCATATTTAAACATGAGAATAAGAATTAAATTATCAATATAATCACTGTCAATTAAATAATCTATATTAAGTATTTATCAATGGATAGATTCCTTTATGTGAATGCTATATGTATAGACTTTAAAATTAAAGAAATATTACAAAGCTAATCAAAGAAATCTTTGATAGTTTAATAAAATATTTTCATTAGCCATTAACCACCTAAGGTCTAACGGCCAACAAATTTGGTTGAGTTCTGACATGTCATAATTAATCACTATGTTACATAAAAGGAGTAGTTCCCGAGATCCTCTCATTGCCTTTCTTTATCATTTGCATTGTCAAACTTTTCTGTGTTTTCCCATTGACAAACCCATATACCCCAAAAGGCCAAAAACCCAGCTTTCATGTCCTTAAACTTTCTTATCCCCATGCAGCTTCTCCCTCTTATTCTTAAATTTCCATCTTAATTTTCTCTGTGATTATCTCTGTCACTATTATGGTTCAAAACATGTTAATCTCATAAACTTCATCTTGCACCAACATTTTATAGAAGGGTCAATGTAAATTGCAGCTGCAGGGTTTCAAGAGTTAATTCAAAAATCCTGAGTAAGTTTTATAGGCTTTCCTCAATATTTCATTTGGTGATTGTACAATAAGAAAAGGGTATTTATTCATTATTTTACACGAAGATCACATGTGTATGCTATTGATGCGCACAATCTCTTCCTATATGAGGATGCATGTAATGTGTTGTAGCTGTTATGAGAATGCATTACCAATATTAAAAATCTTAGTGCCAAAAATTACTGTCTCAAAAGCTTGTTGATTCTATCACCAAAATTGTGTGCTACATTACAAGAAATTCCTTGTTACAATTGTGGTCTAAAAGTTCTACTTGTCTTGCTTTTATAGAGTTGCCAAATTGATGGCTTATTTGAATTATGAGAACAAGAGAGGAAGTGGTAAAAAACTCAAAGTGCATTTTGATCTCCCTGACGATGAAGACTATCCCAATCAGAAGCATTCAGGTTCTTCTTTTTCATCTGATTCTTCAATAGATTCAGATGATAGTGACAATGATAACAGCGTACATACTGATTCCAAGTATGGCTTTTGCGAATCACCTGTGTGGAGCTTTCAAGGCGGGTCAGTTTCCCAATCTCCTCCAATTCAGCACATGAGTTCTCCTGGTCATGGCTATGACCCAAGCAGAATTCTCTCTTCAATATTTGGTAATAAACCTACGAGTCCTTTGGAATGGAGTGTAGCCTCAAATGAATCACTATTCAGCATACAGTTAGGAAACAACAGTTTCTCAAGGCATAGTGTTTCCGGATTCAACAACAAATCTGGGGAATTGCCTAGGACTAGTGATTTTGCCAGCATGTCTGCAACACTGCCACATGTTAAAAAGGTAGCTGCTAAAGACAAAAATGTGGACATGGAGAGACATTCTGTGTCATCAGATTCATCAAGTGAAACTGCACATTCAGTTGAGGCGCATGACCATGAGAAACCATCACATCAAACTACAGGTTCATTTGGGGAGATTGTTGACCTTAAGAAAATACAAACACCAGCATAACTGGGCACACATGAAACGTTGTTGGGGAAATACCTTGCAAATTGTTCCTACCGACACAGCCGAACACCACCATTTTCTATTGCGGTTTCCAGAGATACCGTTTGATGAGGTTGCGATACGATGAGTGCCTGCAAAAAGAACTCCGACGCTAAAAAAGTTTGGAAAGAGAAATAAAAATGGATACGTACCTTCACCTTGCTCGCCCAATACTACGTTCTCTACCGGCATTAGCATGGAGGTCCCAGTGAATGTTTGCAGAAAAATATAATGAAACTAGAAGATAAAAATAAATATCTAACATCCAAACATGACCACATCGACAGTTAACAATATCATCCATTTCATTTTAGGTTTAGTAGCTATGATAGCAAAAAATGAAACACACATCTAATTCAATATCATCATACGAAATATACAACTATAATCCATTTTTTGCCAAAGCCACGACATTCCACATCTCTATATTGACGAAATTTAAAAATTTAGTTTTAAAAATTTAAAATAAAACTAAAAAAATATTATAACTTAAATCTTTAACCCACCTATTTACAACTACTCTTGCTGCCCTCCAACAGCTCCAGTGTAACTTCCCCAACAATCATCCTCCTCAACCTTCAGGGTCATTAAGGCTTTTCTTTCATTTTCTTAATTTATTGTTTTGCTTTTATTTTTTTTTATTTTATCGTGCATTCACTTTCTTTACGTCCCTTGTCAAACTTTGTTATTTTATTTTATTTTTCTTTTAAGTATTAAGGACATTGTTAACTTTAAATGTGGAGAGGGAATATAAGGGTTATATAATATAAAAAATACATAATATTGTCTCCTCATAATGGATATGAATGTACTTGAAATGTTCTTACCACTACCTTTAAGTTATAGTAAACATTCTTATGGTGAAAAAAATGATTAGTAAATTAGGAGTCTTTCTATAAAGAAGTTGAGTAATTAGTATAACTCAAGTTGTAGTTTCTTTTTCCTACCATATTAACCACAAAAATAGTGAGTTTTGAGCCATAACAAGATTACATTACAAACAAACCCTTGATTTTTATTTTTAAAGTGTAAATAAGCTTAGTTACTTCTGACTATTGTGTTGAAATTTGAGTCTTATGAATAATCTACTTCTCTACTTATTAATTTTTGAGTATTTTGTAGGTCTTTTTTCAAGTCAATACCTATTGAAATATGATAAAGAAATAAAAATGGACACGTACCTTTACCTTGCTCCCCGAACACCGAAATACCACGTTCTCCACCGACATTGGCATAGAGGTCCCCGTGCCTGTATGTAGAGAAAATGAAACACGTCTCATTCAATACCATCATACGAAATATACAACTATAATTCAATACCATCATACGAAATATACAACTATAGGTTTAGTAGCTATGATTGCAAAAAATGAAACACACATCTAATTCAACAGCATGATCTTGACAAAAGAAAAATACATACCTTGCAAATTGTTCCTACGGAAACATTTCAAAACCATTTTCCGTTCTTGTTGCCAGAGATACCGTTTGATGAGGTTCAGATAGCACAGGTGCCTGCAAAAAAGACTCTGACGCTCAAGTCAGAAAGTACTCAACTCTGTAATATGATAAAGAAATAAAAATGGACACGTACCTTTACCTTGCTCCCCGAACACCGAAATACCACGTTCTCCACCAACATTGGCATAGAGGTCCCCGTGCCTGTATGTAGAGAAAATGAAACACGTCTCATTCAATACCATCATACGAAATATACAACTATAATTCAATACCATGATCTTCACAGAAGAAAAACATATACCTTGCATATTCTTCCTACCAAAACAGTTGAAAACCGTCTTTTCTTGCTATTACCTGAGATACCGCTTGATGAGGTTCCGACCTGCAAAAAAGACTCCGACGCTCAAGTCAGAAAGTACTCAACTCTGTAATATCATAAAGAGAAATCAAAATGGACACGTACCTTTACCTTGCTCGCCCAGTATCGAAATACTACGCCCTATCCCGGCTTTCACATGGAGGTCCCAGTGCGTGTATGCAGAAAAATATAACAAAATTAGAAGATAAAGATAAATATCTAAAATCCAAACATGACCCCATCGACAGTGACATCCCGATAATCCATACATAATCACAAATAAAAATTCAGAGTTGATCAAGACATAACATGAACATATAAGACTCAATTTTAGAAATAAGACATATAGGCTTATTAGAACATCTCTTCCTAAACCATTACCAATCAATACAGCTTATCAGATATTGGGTTGGCCAGACCCAATATCTAAAAGCGTGCAAATTATTTACTTATGACAGTTAACAACATCATCCATTTCAGTTTAGGTTTAGTAGCTATGATTGCAAAAAATGAAACACACATCTAATTCAACAGCATGATCTTGACAAAAGAAAAATACATACCTTGCAAATTGTTCCTACGGAAACATTTCAAAACCATTTTCCGTTCTTGTTGCCAGAGATACCGTTTGATGAGGTTCAGATAGCACAGGTGCCTGCAAAAAAAGACTCTGACGCTCAAGTCAGAAAGTACTCAACTCTGTAATATGATAAAGAAATAAAAATGGACACGTACCTTTACCTTGCTCCCCGAACACCGAAATACCACGTTCTCCACCGACATTGGCATAGAGGTCCCCGTGCCTGTATGTAGAGAAAATGAAACACGTCTCATTCAATACCATCATACGAAATATACAACTATAATTCAATACCATGATCTTCACAGAAGAAAAACATATACCTTGCATATTCTTCCTACCAAAACAGTTGAAAACCGTCTTTTCTTGCTATTACCTGAGATACCGCTTGATGAGGTTCCGACCTGCAAAAAAGACTCCGACGCTCAAGTCAGAAAGTACTCAACTCTGTAATATCATAAAGAGAAATCAAAATGGACACGTACCTTTACCTTGCTCGCCCAGTATCGAAATACTACGCCCTATCCCGGCTTTCACATGGAGGTCCCAGTGCGTGTATGCAGAAAAATATAACAAAATTAGAAGATAAAGATAAATATCTAAAATCCAAACATGACCCCATCGACAGTGACATCCCGATAATCCATACATAATCACAAATAAAAATTCAGAGTTGATCAAGACATAACATGAACATATAAGACTCAATTTTAGAAATAAGACATATAGGCTTATTAGAACATCTCTTCCTAAACCATTACCAATCAATACAGCTTATCAGATATTGGGTTGGCCAGACCCAATATCTAAAAGCGTGCAAATTATTTACTTATGACAGTTAACAGCATCATCCATTTCAGTTTAGGTTTAGTAGCTATGATTGCAAAAAATGAAACACACATCTAATTCAATATCATCACACGAAATATACAACTATAATTCAACAGCATGATCTTGACAAAAGAAAAATACATACCTTGCAAATTGTTCCTACGGAAACATTTCAAAACCATTTTCCGTTCTTGTTGCCAGAGATACCGTTTGATGAGGTTCAGATAGCACAGGTGCCTGCAAAAAAAGACTCTGACGCTCAAGTCAGAAAGTACTCAACTCTGTAATATGATAAAGAAATAAAAATGGACACGTACCTTTACCTTGCTCCCCGAACACCGAAATACCACGTTCTCCACCGACATTGGCATAGAGGTCCCCGTGCCTGTATGTAGAGAAAATGAAACACGTCTCATTCAATACCATCATACGAAATATACAACTATAATTCAATACCATGATCTTCACAGAAGAAAAACATATACCTTGCATATTCTTCCTACCAAAACAGTTGAAAACCGTCTTTTCTTGCTATTACCTGAGATACCGCTTGATGAGGTTCCGACCTGCAAAAAAGACTCCGACGCTCAAGTCAGAAAGTACTCAACTCTGTAATATCATAAAGAGAAATCAAAATGGACACGTACCTTTACCTTGCTCGCCCAGTATCGAAATACTACGCCCTATCCCGGCTTTCACATGGAGGTCCCAGTGCGTGTATGCAGAAAAATATAACAAAATTAGAAGATAAAGATAAATATCTAAAATCCAAACATGACCCCATCGACAGTGACATCCCGATAATCCATACATAATCACAAATAAAAATTCAGAGTTGATCAAGACATAACATGAACATATAAGACTCAATTTTAGAAATAAGACATATAGGCTTATTAGAACATCTCTTCCTAAACCATTACCAATCAATACAGCTTATCAGATATTGGGTTGGCCAGACCCAATATCTAAAAGCGTGCAAATTATTTACTTATGACAGTTAACAGCATCATCCATTTCAGTTTAGGTTTAGTAGCTATGATTGCAAAAAATGAAACACACATCTAATTCAATATCATCACACGAAATATACAACTATAATTCAACAGCATGATCTTGACAAAAGAAAAATACATACCTTGCAAATTGTTCCTACGGAAACATTTCAAAACCATTTTCCGTTCTTGTTGCCAGAGATACCGTTTGATGAGGTTCAGATAGCACAGGTGCCTGCAAAAAAAGACTCTGACGCTCAAGTCAGAAAGTACTCAACTCTGTAATATGATAAAGAAATAAAAATGGACACGTACCTTTACCTTGCTCCCCGAACACCGAAATACCACGTTCTCCACCGACATTGGCATAGAGGTCCCCGTGCCTGTATGTAGAGAAAATGAAACACGTCTCATTCAATACCATCATACGAAATATACAACTATAATTCAATACCATGATCTTCACAGAAGAAAAACATATACCTTGCATATTCTTCCTACCAAAACAGTTGAAAACCGTCTTTTCTTGCTATTACCTGAGATACCGCTTGATGAGGTTCCGACCTGCAAAAAAGACTCCGACGCTCAAGTCAGAAAGTACTCAACTCTGTAATATCATAAAGAGAAATCAAAATGGACACGTACCTTTACCTTGCTCGCCCAGTATCGAAATACTACGCCCTATCCCGGCTTTCACATGGAGGTCCCAGTGCGTGTATGCAGAAAAATATAACAAAATTAGAAGATAAAGATAAATATCTAAAATCCAAACATGACCCCATCGACAGTGACATCCCGATAATCCATACATAATCACAAATAAAAATTCAGAGTTGATCAAGACATAACATGAACATATAAGACTCAATTTTAGAAATAAGACATATAGGCTTATTAGAACATCTCTTCCTAAACCATTACCAATCAATACAGCTTATCAGATATTGGGTTGGCCAGACCCAATATCTAAAAGCGTGCAAATTATTTACTTATGACAGTTAACAGCATCATCCATTTCAGTTTAGGTTTAGTAGCTATGATTGCAAAAAATGAAACACACATCTAATTCAATATCATCACACGAAATATACAACTATAATTCAACAGCATGATCTTGACAAAAGAAAAATACATACCTTGCAAATTGTTCCTACGGAAACATTTCAAAACCATTTTCCGTTCTTGTTGCCAGAGATACCGTTTGATGAGGTTCAGATAGCACAGGTGCCTGCAAAAAAAGACTCTGACGCTCAAGTCAGAAAGTACTCAACTCTGTAATATGATAAAGAAATAAAAATGGACACGTACCTTTACCTTGCTCCCCGAACACCGAAATACCACGTTCTCCACCGACATTGGCATAGAGGTCCCCGTGCCTGTATGTAGAGAAAATGAAACACGTCTCATTCAATACCATCATACGAAATATACAACTATAATTCAATACCATGATCTTCACAGAAGAAAAACATATACCTTGCATATTCTTCCTACCAAAACAGTTGAAAACCGTCTTTTCTTGCTATTACCTGAGATACCGCTTGATGAGGTTCCGACCTGCAAAAAAGACTCCGACGCTCAAGTCAGAAAGTACTCAACTCTGTAATATCATAAAGAGAAATCAAAATGGACACGTACCTTTACCTTGCTCGCCCAGTATCGAAATACTACGCCCTATCCCGGCTTTCACATGGAGGTCCCAGTGCGTGTATGCAGAAAAATATAACAAAATTAGAAGATAAAGATAAATATCTAAAATCCAAACATGACCCCATCGACAGTGACATCCCGATAATCCATACATAATCACAAATAAAAATTCAGAGTTGATCAAGACATAACATGAACATATAAGACTCAATTTTAGAAATAAGACATATAGGCTTATTAGAACATCTCTTCCTAAACCATTACTAATCAATACAGCTTATCAGATATTGGGTTGGCCAGACCCAATATCTAAAAGCGTGCAAATTATTTACTTATGACAGTTAACAGCATCATCCATTTCAGTTTAGGTTTAGTAGCTATGATTGCAAAAAATGAAACACACATCTAATTCAATATCATCACACGAAATATACAACTATAATTCAACAGCATGATCTTGACAAAAGAAAAATACATACCTTGCAAATTGTTCCTACGGAAACATTTCAAAACCATTTTCCGTTCTTGTTGCCAGAGATACCGTTTGATGAGGTTCAGATAGCACAGGTGCCTGCAAAAAAAGACTCTGACGCTCAAGTCAGAAAGTACTCAACTCTGTAATATGATAAAGAAATAAAAATGGACACGTACCTTTACCTTGCTCCCCGAACACCGAAATACCACGTTCTCCACCGACATTGGCATAGAGGTCCCCGTGCCTGTATGTAGAGAAAATGAAACACGTCTCATTCAATACCATCATACGAAATATACAACTATAATTCAATACCATGATCTTCACAGAAGAAAAACATATACCTTGCATATTCTTCCTACCAAAACAGTTGAAAACCGTCTTTTCTTGCTATTACCTGAGATACCGCTTGATGAGGTTCCGACCTGCAAAAAAGACTCCGACGCTCAAGTCAGAAAGTACTCAACTCTGTAATATCATAAAGAGAAATCAAAATGGACACGTACCTTTACCTTGCTCGCCCAGTATCGAAATACTACGCCCTATCCCGGCTTTCACATGGAGGTCCCAGTGCGTGTATGCAGAAAAATATAACAAAATTAGAAGATAAAGATAAATATCTAAAATCCAAACATGACCCCATCGACAGTGACATCCCGATAATCCATACATAATCACAAATAAAAATTCAGAGTTGATCAAGACATAACATGAACATATAAGACTCAATTTTAGAAATAAGACATATAGGCTTATTAGAACATCTCTTCCTAAACCATTACCAATCAATACAGCTTATCAGATATTGGGTTGGCCAGACCCAATATCTAAAAGCGTGCAAATTATTTACTTATGACAGTTAACAGCATCATCCATTTCAGTTTAGGTTTAGTAGCTATGATTGCAAAAAATGAAACACACATCTAATTCAATATCATCACACGAAATATACAACTATAATTCAACAGCATGATCTTGACAAAAGAAAAATACATACCTTGCAAATTGTTCCTACGGAAACATTTCAAAACCATTTTCCGTTCTTGTTGCCAGAGATACCGTTTGATGAGGTTCAGATAGCACAGGTGCCTGCAAAAAAGACGACTCTGACGCTCAAGTCAGAAAGTACTCAACTCTGTAATATGATAAAGAAATAAAAATGGACACGTACCTTTACCTTGCTCCCCGAACACCGAAATACCACGTTCTCCACCGACATTGGCATAGAGGTCCCCGTGCCTGTATGTAGAGAAAATGAAACACGTCTCATTCAATACCATCATACGAAATATACAACTATAATTCAATACCATGATCTTCACAGAAGAAAAACATATACCTTGCATATTCTTCCTACCAAAACAGTTGAAAACCGTCTTTTCTTGCTATTACCTGAGATACCGCTTGATGAGGTTCCGACCTGCAAAAAAGACTCCGACGCTCAAGTCAGAAAGTACTCAACTCTGTAATATCATAAAGAGAAATCAAAATGGACACGTACCTTTACCTTGCTCGCCCAGTATCGAAATACTACGCCCTATCCCGGCTTTCACATGGAGGTCCCAGTGCGTGTATGCAGAAAAATATAACAAAATTAGAAGATAAAGATAAATATCTAAAATCCAAACATGACCCCATCGACAGTGACATCCCGATAATCCATACATAATCACAAATAAAAATTCAGAGTTGATCAAGACATAACATGAACATATAAGACTCAATTTTAGAAATAAGACATATAGGCTTATTAGAACATCTCTTCCTAAACCATTACCAATCAATACAGCTTATCAGATATTGGGTTGGCCAGACCCAATATCTAAAAGCGTGCAAATTATTTACTTATGACAGTTAACAACATCATCCATTTCAGTTTAGGTTTAGTAGCTATGATTGCAAAAAATGAAACACACATCTAATTCAATATCATCACACGAAATATACAACTATAATTCAACAGCATGATCTTGACAAAAGAAAAATACATACCTTGCAAATTGTTCCTACGGAAACATTTCAAAACCATTTTCCGTTCTTGTTGCCAGAGATACCGTTTGATGAGGTTCAGATAGCACAGGTGCCTGCAAAAAAGACGACTCTGACGCTCAAGTCAGAAAGTACTCAACTCTGTAATATGATAAAGAAATAAAAATGGACACGTACCTTTACCTTGCTCCCCGAACACCGAAATACCACGTTCTCCACCGACATTGGCATAGAGGTCCCCGTGCCTGTATGTAGAGAAAATGAAACACGTCTCATTCAATACCATCATACGAAATATACAACTATAATTCAATACCATGATCTTCACAGAAGAAAAACATATACCTTGCATATTCTTCCTACCAAAACAGTTGAAAACCGTCTTTTCTTGCTATTACCTGAGATACCGCTTGATGAGGTTCCGACCTGCAAAAAAGACTCCGACGCTCAAGTCAGAAAGTACTCAACTCTGTAATATCATAAAGACAAATCAAAATGGACACGTACCTTTACCTTGCTCGCCCAGTATCGAAATACTACGCCCTATCCCGGCTTTCACATGGAGGTCCCAGTGCGTGTATGCAGAAAAATATAACAAAATTAGAAGATAAAGATAAATATCTAAAATCCAAACATGACCCCATCGACAGTGACATCCCGATAATCCATACATAATCACAAATAAAAATTCAGAGTTGATCAAGACATAACATGAACATATAAGACTCAATTTTAGAAATAAGACATATAGGCTTATTAGAACATCTCTTCCTAAACCATTACTAATCAATACAGCTTATCAGATATTGGGTTGGCCAGACCCAATATCTAAAAGCGTGCAAATTATTTACTTATGACAGTTAACAACATCATCCATTTCAGTTTAGGTTTAGTAGCTATGATTGCAAAAAATGAAACACACATCTAATTCAATATCATCACACGAAATATACAACTATAATTCAACAGCATGATCTTGACAAAAGAAAAATACATACCTTGCAAATTGTTCCTACGGAAACATTTCAAAACCATTTTCCGTTCTTGTTGCCAGAGATACCGTTTGATGAGGTTCAGATAGCACAGGTGCCTGCAAAAAAGACGACTCTGACGCTCAAGTCAGAAAGTACTCAACTCTGTAATATGATAAAGAAATAAAAATGGACACGTACCTTTACCTTGCTCCCCGAACACCGAAATACCACGTTCTCCACCGACATTGGCATAGAGGTCCCCGTGCCTGTATGTAGAGAAAATGAAACACGTCTCATTCAATACCATCATACGAAATATACAACTATAATTCAATACCATGATCTTCACAGAAGAAAAACATATACCTTGCATATTCTTCCTACCAAAACAGTTGAAAACCGTCTTTTCTTGCTATTACCTGAGATACCGCTTGATGAGGTTCCGACCTGCAAAAAAGACTCCGACGCTCAAGTCAGAAAGTACTCAACTCTGTAATATCATAAAGACAAATCAAAATGGACACGTACCTTTACCTTGCTCGCCCAGTATCGAAATACTACGCCCTATCCCGGCTTTCACATGGAGGTCCCAGTGCGTGTATGCAGAAAAATATAACAAAATTAGAAGATAAAGATAAATATCTAAAATCCAAACATGACCCCATCGACAGTGACATCCTGATAATCCATACATAATCACAAATAAAAATTCAGAGTTGATCAAGACATAACATGAACATATAAGACTCAATTTTAGAAATAAGACATATAGGCTTATTAGAACATCTCTTCCTAAACCATTACTAATCAATACAGCTTATCAGATATTGGGTTGGCCAGACCCAATATCTAAAAGCGTGCAAATTATTTACTTATGACAGTTAACAACATCATCCATTTCAGTTTAGGTTTAGTAGCTATGATTGCAAAAAATGAAACACACATCTAATTCAATATCATCACACGAAATATACAACTATAATTCAACAGCATGATCTTGACAAAAGAAAAATACATACCTTGCAAATTGTTCCTACGGAAACATTTCAAAACCATTTTCCGTTCTTGTTGCCAGAGATACCGTTTGATGAGGTTCAGATAGCACAGGTGCCTGCAAAAAAGACGACTCTGACGCTCAAGTCAGAAAGTACTCAACTCTGTAATATGATAAAGAAATAAAAATGGACACGTACCTTTACCTTGCTCCCCGAACACCGAAATACCACGTTCTCCACCGACATTGGCATAGAGGTCCCCGTGCCTGTATGTAGAGAAAATGAAACACGTCTCATTCAATACCATCATACGAAATATACAACTATAATTCAATACCATGATCTTCACAGAAGAAAAACATATACCTTGCATATTCTTCCTACCAAAACAGTTGAAAACCGTCTTTTCTTGCTATTACCTGAGATACCGCTTGATGAGGTTCCGACCTGCAAAAAAGACTCCGACGCTCAAGTCAGAAAGTACTCAACTCTGTAATATCATAAAGACAAATCAAAATGGACACGTACCTTTACCTTGCTCGCCCAGTATCGAAATACTACGCCCTATCCCGGCTTTCACATGGAGGTCCCAGTGCGTGTATGCAGAAAAATATAACAAAATTAGAAGATAAAGATAAATATCTAAAATCCAAACATGACCCCATCGACAGTGACATCCTGATAATCCATACATAATCACAAATAAAAATTCAGAGTTGATCAAGACATAACATGAACATATAAGACTCAATTTTAGAAATAAGACATATAGGCTTATTAGAACATCTCTTCCTAAACCATTACTAATCAATACAGCTTATCAGATATTGGGTTGGCCAGACCCAATATCTAAAAGCGTGCAAATTATTTACTTATGACAGTTAACAACATCATCCATTTCAGTTTAGGTTTAGTAGCTATGATTGCAAAAAATGAAACACACATCTAATTCAATATCATCACACGAAATATACAACTATAATTCAACAGCATGATCTTGACAAAAGAAAAATACATACCTTGCAAATTGTTCCTACGGAAACATTTCAAAACCATTTTCCGTTCTTGTTGCCAGAGATACCGTTTGATGAGGTTCAGATAGCACAGGTGCCTGCAAAAAAGACGACTCTGACGCTCAAGTCAGAAAGTACTCAACTCTGTAATATGATAAAGAAATAAAAATGGACACGTACCTTTACCTTGCTCCCCGAACACCGAAATACCACGTTCTCCACCGACATTGGCATAGAGGTCCCCGTGCCTGTATGTAGAGAAAATGAAACACGTCTCATTCAATACCATCATACGAAATATACAACTATAATTCAATACCATGATCTTCACAGAAGAAAAACATATACCTTGCATATTCTTCCTACCAAAACAGTTGAAAACCGTCTTTTCTTGCTATTACCTGAGATACCGCTTGATGAGGTTCCGACCTGCAAAAAAGACTCCGACGCTCAAGTCAGAAAGTACTCAACTCTGTAATATCATAAAGAGAAATCAAAATGGACACGTACCTTTACCTTGCTCGCCCAGTATCGAAATACTACGCCCTATCCCGGCTTTCACATGGAGGTCCCAGTGCGTGTATGCAGAAAAATATAACAAAATTAGAAGATAAAGATAAATATCTAAAATCCAAACATGACCCCATCGACAGTGACATCCCGATAATCCATACATAATCACAAATAAAAATTCAGAGTTGATCAAGACATAACATGAACATATAAGACTCAATTTTAGAAATAAGACATATAGGCTTATTAGAACATCTCTTCCTAAACCATTACTAATCAATACAGCTTATCAGATATTGGGTTGGCCAGACCCAATATCTAAAAGCGTGCAAATTATTTACTTATGACAGTTAACAACATCATCCATTTCAGTTTAGGTTTAGTAGCTATGATTGCAAAAAATGAAACACACATCTAATTCAATATCATCACACGAAATATACAACTATAATTCAACAGCATGATCTTGACAAAAGAAAAATACATACCTTGCAAATTGT
This sequence comes from Psophocarpus tetragonolobus, assembly GCA_037954015.1. Lineage (NCBI taxonomy): Eukaryota > Viridiplantae > Streptophyta > Magnoliopsida > Fabales > Fabaceae > Psophocarpus > Psophocarpus tetragonolobus. The sequence goes on along the minus strand of CM075696.1, from coordinate 27,054,397 downwards.
TCCTACGGAAACATTTCAAAACCATTTTCCGTTCTTGTTGCCAGAGATACCGTTTGATGAGGTTCAGATAGCACAGGTGCCTGCAAAAAAGACGACTCTGACGCTCAAGTCAGAAAGTACTCAACTCTGTAATATGATAAAGAAATAAAAATGGACACGTACCTTTACCTTGCTCCCCGAACACCGAAATACCACGTTCTCCACCGACATTGGCATAGAGGTCCCCGTGCCTGTATGTAGAGAAAATGAAACACGTCTCATTCAATACCATCATACGAAATATACAACTATAATTCAATACCATGATCTTCACAGAAGAAAAACATATACCTTGCATATTCTTCCTACCAAAACAGTTGAAAACCGTCTTTTCTTGCTATTACCTGAGATACCGCTTGATGAGGTTCCGACCTGCAAAAAAGACTCCGACGCTCAAGTCAGAAAGTACTCAACTCTGTAATATCATAAAGAGAAATCAAAATGGACACGTACCTTTACCTTGCTCGCCCAGTATCGAAATACTACGCCCTATCCCGGCTTTCACATGGAGGTCCCAGTGCGTGTATGCAGAAAAATATAACAAAATTAGAAGATAAAGATAAATATCTAAAATCCAAACATGACCCCATCGACAGTGACATCCCGATAATCCATACATAATCACAAATAAAAATTCAGAGTTGATCAAGACATAACATGAACATATAAGACTCAATTTTAGAAATAAGACATATAGGCTTATTAGAACATCTCTTCCTAAACCATTACTAATCAATACAGCTTATCAGATATTGGGTTGGCCAGACCCAATATCTAAAAGCGTGCAAATTATTTACTTATGACAGTTAACAACATCATCCATTTCAGTTTAGGTTTAGTAGCTATGATTGCAAAAAATGAAACACACATCTAATTCAATATCATCACACGAAATATACAACTATAATTCAACAGCATGATCTTGACAAAAGAAAAATACATACCTTGCAAATTGTTCCTACGGAAACATTTCAAAACCATTTTCCGTTCTTGTTGCCAGAGATACCGTTTGATGAGGTTCAGATAGCACAGGTGCCTGCAAAAAAGACGACTCTGACGCTCAAGTCAGAAAGTACTCAACTCTGTAATATGATAAAGAAATAAAAATGGACACGTACCTTTACCTTGCTCCCCGAACACCGAAATACCACGTTCTCCACCGACATTGGCATAGAGGTCCCCGTGCCTGTATGTAGAGAAAATGAAACACGTCTCATTCAATACCATCATACGAAATATACAACTATAATTCAATACCATGATCTTCACAGAAGAAAAACATATACCTTGCATATTCTTCCTACCAAAACAGTTGAAAACCGTCTTTTCTTGCTATTACCTGAGATACCGCTTGATGAGGTTCCGACCTGCAAAAAAGACTCCGACGCTCAAGTCAGAAAGTACTCAACTCTGTAATATCATAAAGACAAATCAAAATGGACACGTACCTTTACCTTGCTCGCCCAGTATCGAAATACTACGCCCTATCCCGGCTTTCACATGGAGGTCCCAGTGCGTGTATGCAGAAAAATATAACAAAATTAGAAGATAAAGATAAATATCTAAAATCCAAACATGACCCCATCGACAGTGACATCCTGATAATCCATACATAATCACAAATAAAAATTCAGAGTTGATCAAGACATAACATGAACATATAAGACTCAATTTTAGAAATAAGACATATAGGCTTATTAGAACATCTCTTCCTAAACCATTACTAATCAATACAGCTTATCAGATATTGGGTTGGCCAGACCCAATATCTAAAAGCGTGCAAATTATTTACTTATGACAGTTAACAACATCATCCATTTCAGTTTAGGTTTAGTAGCTATGATTGCAAAAAATGAAACACACATCTAATTCAATATCATCACACGAAATATACAACTATAATTCAACAGCATGATCTTGACAAAAGAAAAATACATACCTTGCAAATTGTTCCTACGGAAACATTTCAAAACCATTTTCCGTTCTTGTTGCCAGAGATACCGTTTGATGAGGTTCAGATAGCACAGGTGCCTGCAAAAAAGACGACTCTGACGCTCAAGTCAGAAAGTACTCAACTCTGTAATATGATAAAGAAATAAAAATGGACACGTACCTTTACCTTGCTCCCCGAACACCGAAATACCACGTTCTCCACCGACATTGGCATAGAGGTCCCCGTGCCTGTATGTAGAGAAAATGAAACACGTCTCATTCAATACCATCATACGAAATATACAACTATAATTCAATACCATGATCTTCACAGAAGAAAAACATATACCTTGCATATTCTTCCTACCAAAACAGTTGAAAACCGTCTTTTCTTGCTATTACCTGAGATACCGCTTGATGAGGTTCCGACCTGCAAAAAAGACTCCGACGCTCAAGTCAGAAAGTACTCAACTCTGTAATATCATAAAGACAAATCAAAATGGACACGTACCTTTACCTTGCTCGCCCAGTATCGAAATACTACGCCCTATCCCGGCTTTCACATGGAGGTCCCAGTGCGTGTATGCAGAAAAATATAACAAAATTAGAAGATAAAGATAAATATCTAAAATCCAAACATGACCCCATCGACAGTGACATCCCGATAATCCATACATAATCACAAATAAAAATTCAGAGTTGATCAAGACATAACATGAACATATAAGACTCAATTTTAGAAATAAGACATATAGGCTTATTAGAACATCTCTTCCTAAACCATTACTAATCAATACAGCTTATCAGATATTGGGTTGGCCAGACCCAATATCTAAAAGCGTGCAAATTATTTACTTATGACAGTTAACAACATCATCCATTTCAGTTTAGGTTTAGTAGCTATGATTGCAAAAAATGAAACACACATCTAATTCAATATCATCACACGAAATATACAACTATAATTCAACAGCATGATCTTGACAAAAGAAAAATACATACCTTGCAAATTGTTCCTACGGAAACATTTCAAAACCATTTTCCGTTCTTGTTGCCAGAGATACCGTTTGATGAGGTTCAGATAGCACAGGTGCCTGCAAAAAAGACGACTCTGACGCTCAAGTCAGAAAGTACTCAACTCTGTAATATGATAAAGAAATAAAAATAGACACGTACCTTTACCTTGCTCCCCGAACACCGAAATACCACGTTCTCCACCGACATTGGCATAGAGGTCCCCGTGCCTGTATGTAGAGAAAATGAAACACGTCTCATTCAATACCATCATACGAAATATACAACTATAATTCAATACCATGATCTTCACAGAAGAAAAACATATACCTTGCATATTCTTCCTACCAAAACAGTTGAAAACCGTCTTTTCTTGCTATTACCTGAGATACCGCTTGATGAGGTTCCGACCTGCAAAAAAGACTCCGACGCTCAAGTCAGAAAGTACTCAACTCTGTAATATCATAAAGAGAAATCAAAATGGACACGTACCTTTACCTTGCTCGCCCAGTATCGAAATACTACGCCCTATCCCGGCTTTCACATGGAGGTCCCAGTGCGTGTATGCAGAAAAATATAACAAAATTAGAAGATAAAGATAAATATCTAAAATCCAAACATGACCCCATCGACAGTGACATCCTGATAATCCATACATAATCACAAATAAAAATTCAGAGTTGATCAAGACATAACATGAACATATAAGACTCAATTTTAGAAATAAGACATATAGGCTTATTAGAACATCTCTTCCTAAACCATTACTAATCAATACAGCTTATCAGATATTGGGTTGGCCAGACCCAATATCTAAAAGCGTGCAAATTATTTACTTATGACAGTTAACAACATCATCCATTTCAGTTTAGGTTTAGTAGCTATGATTGCAAAAAATGAAACACACATCTAATTCAATATCATCACACGAAATATACAACTATAATTCAACAGCATGATCTTGACAAAAGAAAAATACATACCTTGCAAATTGTTCCTACGGAAACATTTCAAAACCATTTTCCGTTCTTGTTGCCAGAGATACCGTTTGATGAGGTTCAGATAGCACAGGTGCCTGCAAAAAAGACGACTCTGACGCTCAAGTCAGAAAGTACTCAACTCTGTAATATGATAAAGAAATAAAAATGGACACGTACCTTTACCTTGCTCCCCGAACACCGAAATACCACGTTCTCCACCGACATTGGCATAGAGGTCCCCGTGCCTGTATGTAGAGAAAATGAAACACGTCTCATTCAATACCATCATACGAAATATACAACTATAATTCAATACCATGATCTTCACAGAAGAAAAACATATACCTTGCATATTCTTCCTACCAAAACAGTTGAAAACCGTCTTTTCTTGCTATTACCTGAGATACCGCTTGATGAGGTTCCGACCTGCAAAAAAGACTCCGACGCTCAAGTCAGAAAGTACTCAACTCTGTAATATCATAAAGACAAATCAAAATGGACACGTACCTTTACCTTGCTCGCCCAGTATCGAAATACTACGCCCTATCCCGGCTTTCACATGGAGGTCCCAGTGCGTGTATGCAGAAAAATATAACAAAATTAGAAGATAAAGATAAATATCTAAAATCCAAACATGACCCCATCGACAGTGACATCCCGATAATCCATACATAATCACAAATAAAAATTCAGAGTTGATCAAGACATAACATGAACATATAAGACTCAATTTTAGAAATAAGACATATAGGCTTATTAGAACATCTCTTCCTAAACCATTACTAATCAATACAGCTTATCAGATATTGGGTTGGCCAGACCCAATATCTAAAAGCGTGCAAATTATTTACTTATGACAGTTAACAACATCATCCATTTCAGTTTAGGTTTAGTAGCTATGATTGCAAAAAATGAAACACACATCTAATTCAATATCATCACACGAAATATACAACTATAATTCAACAGCATGATCTTGACAAAAGAAAAATACATACCTTGCAAATTGTTCCTACGGAAACATTTCAAAACCATTTTCCGTTCTTGTTGCCAGAGATACCGTTTGATGAGGTTCAGATAGCACAGGTGCCTGCAAAAAAGACGACTCTGACGCTCAAGTCAGAAAGTACTCAACTCTGTAATATGATAAAGAAATAAAAATAGACACGTACCTTTACCTTGCTCCCCGAACACCGAAATACCACGTTCTCCACCGACATTGGCATAGAGGTCCCCGTGCCTGTATGTAGAGAAAATGAAACACGTCTCATTCAATACCATCATACGAAATATACAACTATAATTCAATACCATGATCTTCACAGAAGAAAAACATATACCTTGCATATTCTTCCTACCAAAACAGTTGAAAACCGTCTTTTCTTGCTATTACCTGAGATACCGCTTGATGAGGTTCCGACCTGCAAAAAAGACTCCGACGCTCAAGTCAGAAAGTACTCAACTCTGTAATATCATAAAGAGAAATCAAAATGGACACGTACCTTTACCTTGCTCGCCCAGTATCGAAATACTACGCCCTATCCCGGCTTTCACATGGAGGTCCCAGTGCGTGTATGCAGAAAAATATAACAAAATTAGAAGATAAAGATAAATATCTAAAATCCAAACATGACCCCATCGACAGTGACATCCCGATAATCCATACATAATCACAAATAAAAATTCAGAGTTGATCAAGACATAACATGAACATATAAGACTCAATTTTAGAAATAAGACATATAGGCTTATTAGAACATCTCTTCCTAAACCATTACTAATCAATACAGCTTATCAGATATTGGGTTGGCCAGACCCAATATCTAAAAGCGTGCAAATTATTTACTTATGACAGTTAACAACATCATCCATTTCAGTTTAGGTTTAGTAGCTATGATTGCAAAAAATGAAACACACATCTAATTCAATATCATCACACGAAATATACAACTATAATTCAACAGCATGATCTTGACAAAAGAAAAATACATACCTTGCAAATTGTTCCTACGGAAACATTTCAAAACCATTTTCCGTTCTTGTTGCCAGAGATACCGTTTGATGAGGTTCAGATAGCACAGGTGCCTGCAAAAAAGACGACTCTGACGCTCAAGTCAGAAAGTACTCAACTCTGTAATATGATAAAGAAATAAAAATGGACACGTACCTTTACCTTGCTCCCCGAACACCGAAATACCACGTTCTCCACCGACATTGGCATAGAGGTCCCCGTGCCTGTATGTAGAGAAAATGAAACACGTCTCATTCAATACCATCATACGAAATATACAACTATAATTCAATACCATGATCTTCACAGAAGAAAAACATATACCTTGCATATTCTTCCTACCAAAACAGTTGAAAACCGTCTTTTCTTGCTATTACCTGAGATACCGCTTGATGAGGTTCCGACCTGCAAAAAAGACTCCGACGCTCAAGTCAGAAAGTACTCAACTCTGTAATATCATAAAGAGAAATCAAAATGGACACGTACCTTTACCTTGCTCGCCCAGTATCGAAATACTACGCCCTATCCCGGCTTTCACATGGAGGTCCCAGTGCGTGTATGCAGAAAAATATAACAAAATTAGAAGATAAAGATAAATATCTAAAATCCAAACATGACCCCATCGACAGTGACATCCCGATAATCCATACATAATCACAAATAAAAATTCAGAGTTGATCAAGACATAACATGAACATATAAGACTCAATTTTAGAAATAAGACATATAGGCTTATTAGAACATCTCTTCCTAAACCATTACTAATCAATACAGCTTATCAGATATTGGGTTGGCCAGACCCAATATCTAAAAGCGTGCAAATTATTTACTTATGACAGTTAACAACATCATCCATTTCAGTTTAGGTTTAGTAGCTATGATAGCAAAAAATGAAACACACATCTAATTCAATATCATCATACGAAATATACAACTATAATTCAACAGCATGATCTTGCCAAAAGAAAAATACATACCTTGCAAATTGGTCCTACCGAAACAGTTGAAAACCAGTTTCCGTTGCTGTTGCCAGAGACACCGTTTGATAACGTTCAGATAGTACAGGTGCCTGCAAAAAAGACTCCGACGCTCAAGTCAAAAAGTACTCAACTCTATAATATGATAAAGAAAAATGTTTGGAAAGAGAAATGAAAATGGACACGTACCTTTACCTTGCTCCCCGTATACCGAAATACCACGTTCTCTACCAGTATTGCCATGGAGGCCCCAGTGCGTGTATGCAGGAAAATATAATGAAATTAAATACAAAGATAAATATCTAAAATCCAAACATGACCACATCGATAGTGAAATACCGATAATTCATACATAATCACAAATAAAAATTCAAAGTTGATGAGACATATCATAAACATATAAAACTCAATTTTAGAAATAAGACATCTAGGTTTATTAGAACATCTCTTTCTAAACCATTACTAATGATACAGCCTATCAGGTATTGGTTTGGCCAGACCCAATATCTAAAAGCGTGCAAATTATTTACTTATGACAGTTAACAACATCATCCATTTCAGTTTAGGTTTAGTAGCTATGATAGCAAAAAATGAAACACACATCTAATTCAATATCATCATACGAAATATACAACTATAATTCAACAGCATGATCTTGACAAAAGAAAAATACATACCTTGCAAATTGTTCCGACGGAAACATTTCAAAACCATTTTCCGTTCTTGTTGCCAGAGATACCGTTTGATGAGGTTCAGATAGCACAGGTGCCTGCAAAAAAAACTCCGACGCTCAAGTCAAAAAGTACTCAACTCTATAATATGATAAAGAGAAATAAAAATCGACACATACCGTTACGTTGCTCCCCGAATACCGAAATACCACGTTCTCTACCAGCATTGCCATGGAGGTCCCAGTGCGTGTATGCAAAAAAATACAATGAAATTAGAAGATAAAAATAAATATCTAAAATCCAAACATGACCACATCGATAGTCAAATACCGATAATCCATACATAATCACAAATAAAAATTCAGAGTTGATCAAGACATAACATGAACATATAAGACTCAATTTTAGTAATAAGACATATAGGCTTATTAGAACATCTCTTCCTAAACCATTACTAATCAATACAGCTTATCAGATATTGGGTTGTCCAGACCCAATATCTAAAAGCGTGCAAATTATTTACTTATGACAGTTAACAACATCATCCATTTCAGTTTAGGTTTAGTAGCTATGATAGCAAAAAATGAAACACACATCTAATTCAATATCATCATACGAAATATACAACTATAATTCAACAGCATGATCTTGACAAAAGAAAAATACATACCTTGCAAATTGTTCCTACGGAAACATTTCAAAACCATTTTCCGTTCTTGTTGCCAGAGATACCGTTTGATGAGGTTCAGATAGCACAGGTGCCTGCAAAAAAAACTCCGACGCTCAAGTCAAAAAGTACTCAACTCTATAATATGATAAAGAGAAATAAAAATCGACACATACCGTTACATTGCTCCCCGAATACCGAAATACCACGTTCTCTACCAGCATTGCCATGGAGGTCCCAGTGCGTGTATGCAAAAAAATACAATGAAATTAGAAGATAAAAATAAATATCTAAAATCCAAACATGACCACATCGATAGTCAAATACCGATAATTCATACAAAATCACAAATAAAAATTCAAGGTTGATCAAGACATAACATAAACATATAACTCAATTTTAGAAATAAGGCATCTAGGCTTATTAGAACATTTCTTCCTAAACCATTACTGATGAATACAGCATATCAGATATTTAGTTGGTCAGACCCAATATCTAAAAACGTACAAATTATTTAGTTATGACAGTTAATAACACCATCCATTTCAGTTTAGGTTTAATACCTATGGTGGAAAAAACGAAACACACGTCTAATTCAACATCATCATACAAAATATACAACTATAAGAAAAATATATACCTAGCAAATTGTTCCTACTGAAACAGTTCAAAATCATTTTCCGCTGCTGTTGCCAGAGATACCATTTGGTGAGGTTCAGATAGGTCAGGTGCCTGCAAAAAAAACTTCAACGTTCAAGTCAGAAAGTACTCAACTCTATAATATGATAAAGAAAAATGTTTGGAAAGAGAAATAAAAATGGACACGTACCTTTACCTTGCTCCCCAAATACGGAAATACCACGGTCTCGACCAGCATGAGAAATAAAAATGGACACGTACCTTTACCTTGCTCCCCGAATACCGAAATATCACGTTCTCTACCGGCATTGGCATGGAGGTCTCAGTGCCTGTGTGTAGAAAAAATGAAACACACGTCTAATTCAATATCATACAAAACATACAACTATGATTCAATACCATGATCTTCACAGAAGAAAAATATATACCTTGCAAATTGTTCCTACCAAATCAGTTGAAAACCATTTTTTGTTGTTGTTACCAGAGATAACGTTTGATGAGGTTCCAACCTGCAAAAAAGACTCCGACGCTCAAGTCAGAAAATACTCAGCTCTGTAATATGATAAATAAAAATGTTTGTAGCTCAATTGAAACATTGTTTCCCACATTTTTCATTGCAACTGAATAAGATTCTGCTCTTTCAAAATAATTTAACACCTTGGGAGAACTGAGATAATTGTTTGCACCTCTTTGCTAATAACTGGACGCACTAGGATCTGTTCCTGTATTTACTCTAAGTAGTTTGGCACGCTCCACTAGTTTTTCTTCCCAGGAAATAGATAAATTGAACAACAGACTTGATCACCTAATATGATCCTTGATGCCTAAGTTCACCAAGACTTTTAACTGTTACTAAATAACGGAGAGATTTTGTATTGTGTAAGTGAAACATGATAGATAAGAAACAAAAATGTTGAAGAGATTTAATCTTGGAAAGGGAAAAAGATGAAAGAGGCATGCAAGAATACTTTCTATGTAAATCTTCGAACAATCAACTTTCTATTAACTTTTAAACTTCTCGAACTCAAATCATTAACAATTCAAGTTGAAGAGAAACTAAAGATCTGAAAAACTCATCATTATAAATTTCACTAGTTAACACTATTGGATGGTAGGTACAGGTTCAACTACTTCTGTAGTACTTACTGTTTACAGAAGACACCATTAAAAAAAGTATACTTTTTTATAATAAATTGCTTCATGCATGCACCTAGACAACAACCAAAGTATTACAAAGACTGCAAGACAAGTTTCTACTGCATAATATAAACAAACATGGAAACTGTTATTCTCACTCATTAGATGATAAAAAGGAAACTGATAAACTCAAAAGAATTTAACATAATTAGGTGTCATCTACGCTTTTGAATAACAATTCAATATATTATTTCCCTAATTTAACATAAGATTTAACATAACAATGTATAAATAGAGATTCAAGTAACATCCAACTCTAAACTGATGGTGTTAATTTTCACCCCACCTTTACCTACATTTGTCTCATAATCTCTAACATATGAAAACTAAATGGAGTTCATATTATTTTCATTATTGCCATCCAATTTAGAATATACTATCACAATGAGCATCCTAGAGCAAATCCTCCTCCACACACACCCTAAAATAATAATAATTAAAAAAAACCATTTCATGCACTTTACACTACCAAAAAGACAACGATTTGTCAAATAACAAGGACAACGTGCCTTCAATTGCATACTGATGTAATAGAAACCAACTGAATTATATTATCAATATTCTTGGACTTAGTTTTCCACTAAGTCAGCTGAAAACATTTGCCAATCATAAGGTGCTCATCAAACTGAAAACATAAAAATGGGAATTTTATTAACTTTGGTAGCCAACTCCTCCATTGAAATCGCCAAAACATATAAATAGTGATTATCTTAATTAGTCAACCTTAAATAATATTTTCCCCTTCACAAGAATCTAAATAACAGCATGATAGAACTATAGAAGAAATGCAACAATAATAAGAAAATAACCACACCTCAATAATCTCTTCTTCCAACTTTTTTCTTTCACTTTCATTATCTGCCTCACATTTTTCCAAATCAATTTGCCGCAAATCGAGCTCTCTTTTCTTAGATTCCAGTTGCAACTTAAGCCTTTAATGACCACTAAAAATATTTTGGAAGTGTTGAGTTGCACCTGACTGTATTTTCTCCATCTCTGAGTACAAGCAATCATGGCATAATTAAAAATAGTTCAGAATCAATTAAAAAACAATGAAATGTCAGAAATGTATTGAAGAAGATCTACATAAAATTTGCAAACCATTATCTTAGATAAATTATACAGTGTATGCAACCAGCAGCTTGCAGTTTTTGGAATTTGATTCTACAGTAAAAAAATTGTTAAAATCCTCCTCCATTGGAAGTTGTGCCAATGTAAACAAATTAGTAATAATTGACTGGGGCCTATTACAATTGAAAAAGAAACAAAAAACACTAATAACAACAACAAACAAATCATGAACCAAGTTAGAGAAGAAAGCAATTTAGATTCAACAACAATGGATACCTTTATTGTGATCTTGAGTGAGCTTATCTATTTCCCCCACTACAATGCCCATGCGATGTGAAGTCTTGTTGTATTTTATTTCCATGTCCTTTAATCGCTTCCTCTTGCTCTGAAGAGTATTATTCAAGTTGGACAAGAGTTTATCCTGCATCTGGGCTTCTACTTCCATAAGTTGAGATATTGTTATAACATCCATCTTCTGCAGTTGTTCCCCAATGATATTGTTCATCTTGTAGTCTTCAGCTCGAGCAATCCATGCATTAATACCAGACTTTAGCTCAATATTAGCAAACCAGTCTTAGACTTCCTATAATTTATATTCAATAATCTATCTTCCCTTTTAATCATCAGTCAACTCAGACAAACTAGTACACACGTCTTTTATTGGGGATATGCCAACAGTTTTGTTTTGTAAAAGCTCTTAAAGAGAAAGTGAAACACTTATAGGTAAGTATAATACACATGAAGTTCCATTGAAATGGTGTGTGACACAACACAAAGTCCAGTATGAACGCATAGTTTAGGAGAGGGCAAAGTAGGGATAATAACAGAAAAGAATGAATTACCTCATCACCCCAGCAAACATAAATGGGACAACTACATTTCCATGCAGGGCCAAAATCCAACAGATGGTCTGCCATCACCTATATATTAAAAGTATCAAAACATGTTAATTATATGTGACTAGATATTTTCACTTACTCCAATATAAAACCAACAGGGCCAAAATCCAACAGATAGGCCTGCTAAACATCACCTATATATTAAAAGTATCAAAACATGCTAATATGTGACTAGATATTTTCACTTACTCCAATATAAAACCACATGATATATGATTTTCAATTATTTATAACTTTTGCAGCAAAGGACAGTTTTTTTTACAATATTTATTCCAGGAGTTAGAAAGTTGAATTTCTTAAGGATTCTTTCAAATAGAGTTTAATAGTTTAAAGGATATCTATTCCAGGTCAACCGGCATATCATCATAACTTGTGGCTATCATACTGCGAGTTCAGATTTGTCCACCTCATGCGAACAGACTTCCCCTCCCCACCACACCACCTCACTCACCCCATTCAAATTGATAAACTCACTGATACAACACCACAAACACCCTCACCCCCTCTCACATGACCACTAATACAATTCCAAAAAAGTACCTATAGTAGTAAATAGAAAAATGATATACCTACAAACCCATAAAAGCTTCTAGAAGTTTTCTTAATTCAAGAGAAACATGATATACTTCTCTTTCTTGTCCTTATCATTCACAGTCAGGTCACGAAGTTGACCATTTTCAGTACCAAGAATGACTTCCTACATGATAAAAATCTCAAGCACAAATGAATATGTTAAAAGTCTTTCTTGAAAATAAATCAAACAACATGCATAAGTCTTTCTTGAAAGTAAATTTTGACACCACTTTTATAGATAGTTAAATTCCACACAATCAACATAGATGAACATGTATGAAAGAAAATGGGGGCAAAATTCAATCCATATTAAAATACTTGTGCAATGCATGGGATACTAGCTAGTAAAATGCAGCAGTTAAATTTCTCACTCACACATAACATTGAGGCAAAATTCAATCCATATTAAAATACTTGTGGAATGCATGGGATACTAACTAGTAAATGCAGCAATTAAATTTCTCACTCACAGAATATTGAGGTTATCATGATATAATTGATTGATAAAATATTCTAGACACATATGTAGAGTGTGATATAAGCGGTGTTTTAAAAACTAGACTCTGACCTCATCAAGATAGCGGGTAACTAGATAAATGATACACCCGGTGAATCACAAATTGAATCACACAAATCGATGAATATATAAAATAAAAAAAGAATATATATATATATATGTTGTGTTGTGGGTGTAAATATAAAAGAATAGTAAGAACTAAGAACCTAGCAGCATCTTCTGAACACACTGGATGTCATGACAGCCCAAATTACAAGCAAGCTTGATAATATCAGTGGCTGAAGCACCTCTTGTTGGGTCTTTCTGGGTTTGTACTCCATGTGAACGGGATGATGCTAGCAAGAACAAACATACACACGAGTCTAGTTCCACAGTGAAGAAACTACTAGCAAGCGAGATATGTTATTTTGAGTAAAAGAATAACAAATGAATTTAGTAAAAGTGACTAATATTTTGTAGTCAACATTGGTACCATTGCATGAAATAAGTATACACCAAATCTTTATCTCATCTATCGTGCCCCACCCCCAACAAGAAAGCAGGGGAAAATACTTGATATTACGTAAAGAATGGTTTCAAAGTAGAGCAAAATAGATGATCTTAATTTTAATTTCAGTTGTTGAATCTCCAATTCTACTTTTTGTTTCACTTCCAGTTGATTTTCAAGCTGAATGATTTTAGCATGGAGTTGATTTTTTTTCCTGATGGATAAATAGATTACGAAACAGCATTAACAACCATCTATTTTAATATAGACAATGTCACTTTCAGTCATTAAAAAAGCACAAAATTAGGCTAGACAAACCTTTTGATCTGCAGCTAGTTTCAAAACATTTTCAACAGCTTTCTGTTGCTCCAGAACAGCCATTTCACCAGAGCTGTTTCTCAAGACATTCTAAAAAAAATAGGCATCAGCATTGCAAAACACAACATTCTAAAAAAAAAATCTTAGCAACAATGTCATTGTAAAGGTTTCAAAGAAAAACAATGCCATTTCTTTTGTTTATAGATTCCATAATGAGATCCTTAACAAGCAAGGAAAAACAGAGTATAAATAGAGATTCAAGTAAACTTCTGGAACATCCAACTCTAAACCAATGGTTTTAATTTTCACCCCACCTTTACCTACATTTGCCTAATAAACTCTAACATAGGAAAACTAAATGGAGTTCATATTATTAAAGGTTCAAGTAAACTTCTTGAACATCCAACTCTAAACTGATGGTTTTAATTTTCACCCCACCTCTACCTACATTTGTCTCATAAACTCTAACATAAGAAAACTAAATAGAGTTCATATTACTATCATTATTGACATCCAATTTAGAATATACTACTGCATTCAGCATACTAGAGCAAATCTCCCTCCACACACACCCAAAAGTAATAATAAAAAAAAAAGGACCATTTCATGCACTTTACACTGCCAAAAAGACAAAAAACGATTTTTCAAAGAACAAGGACAACGTATAGCCTTGAATTGCATAGAAACTAACTGAAATATATTATCAATATTCTAGAACTTAGTTTTCCACTAAGTCAACTGAAAACATTTGCCAATCATAAGGTGCTCATCAAACTGGAAAATTTATTAACTTTGGTAGCGAACTGCTCCGTTGAAATCACTAAAACACATAAATATTGATTATCTTAGTCAACCTTAAATAATATTTTTCCCTTCAATTTCCATTTCACAGGCATGTCAATAACAGCATGATAGAACTATAGAAGAGATGCAACAATAATAAGAAAATAACCACACCTCCATAATCTCCTCTTCCAACTTTTCTCTTTCACTTTCATTATGTGCCTCACGTTTTTTGAAATCAATTTACCGCAACTCAAGCTCTCTTTTCTGATATTCCAGTTGCAATCTAAGTCTATCATGACCATTAAAAATATTCTGGAAGTGTTGAGTAACAAAATAGATGATCTTAAAAAGTAACAAAATAGATGATCTTAAAAAGTAACAAAAATACTGCATGCTGAAATCCAATTTGTTATTTGTTATACAACATTGATGCCAACAAAAACTCCTATTACTATTAAATCAATGGGAACCAAGACAGGGAATTCCCATAAACGAGTGTGCAGAGCAATCAAAGGTTATAATAACCCAAGAATCATGAAAGAACCTGAACATGTATATTTTAAAATGAATGAATCTTGCAAGTAATTGAATAGAGAAAAGGCGAAGAAAGTTAGAAAAGGAAAAAAACAATCGGACAGAGAAGATTACCAGAAAGTTCGGATATAAACCCTAAGAGAAGATGTTGGGGAATTAGTGTGAAATCTGAAAAAATTGATACAACAGCAAGAACTCTCAGACTTGATTAAAAACGTGAGATGCCTTCAATCTTGAGTTCGGTTATACATCACTGATCCCAACAAAAATGAGTGTGCAGAGCAATCAAAGGTTATCCAAGAATCATGGAAGAACCTGAATATTTAAAATGAATGAATCTTGCAGGTAATTGAATAGAGAAAAGGGCGAAGAAAGTTAGAAAAGGAAAAAAACAATCGGACAGGGAAGATTACCATACTTGATTAAAAACGTGAGATGCCTTCAATCTTGAGTTCGGACATAAACCCTAGGAGAAGAGTGTTGGGGGATGAGTGTGAAATCTGAACAAATCGATACAACAACAAGAACTCCCATCTCACGCTCTTACACAACCCTAAAGCAGGATCATATCAAATGTCTGCAACTGATAACGTACGAAAGAGTTGCGGTGGCGTGGAGATAAGTGCGGCGCGGTGGCGGTACGGTGGAGGTAAGTGCAGTGCGGTGGCGATCCGGTGGAAATAAGTGCGGAGCGGGGGCGGTCCGGATGACACGGGGGCGGTGCAGCGTTGGGGTTGGCAAATGCGTGAAGTGTGAAGAAAGTGGGTGCAGAGCTGATATAAAATCCAACTACATAGACGCGCGAAACACACCCGTTAGAAGGAAAAAATAATTAGTTTAATCGTAAAAAAAAAAAAAAAGAAAGATACGATACAATTTATAAAGATTGCGATTTTATTATTACAAATCAATTAAGATCAGATATTTATTATATTTGAATGATGATTTTTAATAATAATATAAATGTTTCTTAGATTGAAATTGTGAATCTTAATATAAAGATATAAATATTTATTATATGTCAAACGTACATTATATTTATAAATATAAAAAATGTGAGAAATAATACACTATTATAATTATAAAGGATATTATAACTTATCTTTTATAATGTTAAAATTTATTAATACTAGATTTAATTTTTATTAAAAATTGTGATTTTATTATTACAAATCAATTAAGATATATTTATTAGATATTTATTATATTTGAATGATGATTTTTAATAATAATATAAATGTTTCTTAGATTGAAATTGTGAATCTTAATATAAAGATATAAATATTTATTATATGTCAAATGTATATTATATTTATAAATGTAAAAAATGTGAGAAATAATACATTGTTATAATTATAAAGGATATTATAACTTATCTTTTATAATATTAAAATTTATTAATACTAGATTTATTTTTTATTAAAAATTAAAAACAAAATAATATAATATTTAAAGAAAACATTCATATAATTTTTATGAACCTTTTATGGGTTTACTTCATCTGTATATTCTGTTATACTAATAACAGATAATATTTCAGAGTCAGTAGAAACTTATTCGTCAATAGGAAGAAGATTTATATGATTTAGGATATTGTCTAATGAAAACTACATATACAAATCTTTGTTCTCACAAAATACAGTAGTTTTATTCAGGTACAAAATCAATTCCTAGCACATACACATACTGTGAAAGGTATTTTCACATATCAAAAAGGGCACATTGCCCACTCTGTTATAAAATTTTTTGTATTAAATGTGTCGAAAAATATTTAAATATACAGGAACAAGAAATACTATTTTTCGAAAAGAAGAAAATATAAATAAAGTGTGTAATAAAGATTTAACTGATATTAGAGTTTCAGTATTAGAAACTCGCATGAATCATCTAGAAGAAAAGGTAATTCTTCTAGAAAAACTAATAAAAGGGAAAACTAAAATAGATCTCCCAGAATCCAGTTACTCAGCCGAACAAAATAACATGATGAGAATAATGGAATGTATCCCATTAGTTTGTAACAAACAACAACTAATAACTTTAAAAGTATTAGTTAAACTAACTTTTCCAAAAATAAATAACAAACCATCAACAGAAAAAACGATACAAGCATTATTAGATATAGGATGCTCGGAAACAGTTATATGTAAAACTATAACTCCACATCAAAACATAGTTAAAAGTAAACACATCCAAAAAACCAGAACAATGTATGGTGAAATCATGATAAATGACGAAGAAGTTAACAATGTTATTCTTCAGTTTAGTACAAATTGTGATTTTTTTTGTCATAAAATTTTCATTAAAACAATGAGGGTAGAAAATTTAGTTCTCTCAAAACAAAACATGATAATTGGCCTATATTTTATTTTAGGCCAAAATAGATCAGTTACAATAAACAAAGCTTATGTCATGATAAGTGATAAAACACAAATGACACCAATAGTTAGTGGTAATTCATTAAAACAAAAAATTATTACTAATAATTGTAATTGTAAAAATTCAACATTTCCAGGTACATGTGACTGTACTACTGAATTCCTATACATATTAGACGAAACAAAAGAAGACTATTCTTCTTTATATAATATATTAAATAATACAGTTGAGGCTTTTTCCTCAATAAAAATTTCAAAATCGATAAAAAATTTGAAAATATTCAACAAATTCTTGACAGGTTGAATAAATCAAACATAATAGGAGAAGATCTTACAAGATTTTGGGATAGAGATCCCGTAACCTGTAAATTAGAAATTATTAATCCAAACTTAATCATTAAAACAAAAGACATTCAATTTAATAATTGGGAACAAGAAGAGTGTCAAAATCATATACAAAACTTACTAAAACTAAAGGTAATATCACCTAGTGTTAGCCCACTCAGAAGTCCGGCTTTTATAGTCAACAAATCTTCCGAACAAAAAAGAGGTAAATCAAGAATGGTTTACAATTATAAAAGACTAAATGACAACACAGTAGAGGATGAAAATTCAATTCCGTCTAAAGATGTTTTAATAAACCGAATTCAAGATGCCAAATGGTTTTCTAAATTCGATTTAAAAAGTGGATTTCATCAAGTTAAAATGGATCTAGAATCAATAAAATGGACAGCCTTCTCTTGTTCTGAAGGTTTATTTGAATGGAATGTCATGTCATTCAGTCTTAAAAACACTTCTGCTGTTTTCCAACGAAAAATGGATAACATTTTCAAAAATGATAAAACTTTTACATGTGTCTACATGAATGATATACTAGTATTTTCCAAAACAAAAGATGACCACTTTCACCATCTGAAACAAGTTTTATACAAATTGAAACATTACGGATTAATAGTTTCAAAATCAAAAATGGAAATTAGCAAAAATTTCAATGAATTTCTTGGAACAGAAATAGGTAATGGAACTATAAAACTCCAACCTCATATTTATAAGAAAATACAAGATTTTTCAGGTAAAATGGAAGAAATTAAAACGCTTAGATCCTTTTTAGGACTTTTAAACTACGCAAGAAGTTTTATTCCTAATCTAGGAAAATACACATCTCCTCTATATAATAAAACTTCATTAAAAGGAGAAAGAAAATTCAACTCTGAAGATATAAAATTGGTACAAAAAATAAAACAAATGGTAACAAATCTACCAATTTTACAATTACCATTAGATTCAGATTACTTAATAATCGAATGTGATGGATGTGAACTTGGATGGGGAGCCATCCTTAAACGTAAGAAACATAAACACATACCCAAGACAGAGGAACAAATTTGCAAATATGCCTCTGGCAAATATATTACAAAACCAAAAATTTACAAAACTAGTACAGACTATGAAGTAAATGCTATTATACACGCAATGGATGCACTCAAAATTATTTTTGATAAATAAAAAAGAAATAACAATCAGAACAAATTGTGAAGCCATAGTTTCTTATGGTAAAAACCAAATTAATAATGATAAAAAGCCACATAAAAGATGGTTGCTTTTTAAAGATTACATAAATTTTTCAGGAAAAACTATTTATTTTGAACATATAAAAGGTTCTGATAATACTTGTGCTGACATACTTTCCACGTACATCAAGTAAAGACCTGATCTTCCACAAAGACTTGTTAGGTCATTGAGATAAAAGTCCACATGATGAAAAATACAAAGAAGGGAGCCAGTGGCCCCAAACAAGTAAAGTTCCCTTTTCAGGCAGACCAATTTACAAAATATGGCAAACAAGAGTTGTCAATCCTCACAAATATTTTCCAGTACCCTGGAAGAGATAACACAAATGTCAAATTAAATGTTTTAATTGACAACATTTGGAATATTCCAAAATACACAACACAAAATGAATTCCAAGTCACTAAGGTGAAACAAAGCATCATAAATGCATTATACAATTTATGTTGTCATGACAATAAAAGAGTAGCATTGACTTCTCCGGCCTCTCCTTCTGGGAAAGGTTTCACACATTTTGCTTTGATAACAGGCAAAAACAAGGGTGTTTATACATCCTTCAGAGACCTCAATGAGGCCAAACAAGACCAGTTTTGGTGCACATACAAAGGTTTCTACTCATTGGAAGAAGCCGAAATGGCAGTACGATTGGAAACAATTGATGAAAAAAAAATAAAAACTGCCTTACAATTAGAGTCTCGTGCTCAAACACAAACATATGCTACTACTGCTTGCAGTATCACACAACAAATAAATCCCAACATCCTTCTGGGTAAATTCGGGATAATACAAGACTTTCTGTTTGAAGTTCATTATGAAACAATAAAATACGATGGTTTATTCGTAAAAGTACACACATATTTCAATAACAGAAATCCTTGTTTTGAATCTTCTGATTATTGTAAAACTGTGAACAAAGACTGCACGTGCCAATTAAAATTCATAATAAGAAAGGCTGAGATAAATTTGAGTTCTTTCAAAGCACACTTATACAGGAATGTTTTGCTAACTCTCATGCTACTACTGGAAGCAGGATGTCTCCATTCTTTGGTGCTACCTCCCACAGACAGGTTTTCTGCCTTATCCCCAACATTAAACTCCGTCATAAATGATATTCAGGCGGAACACATGCAGGTGGCTCTACAAATCATTACTTCTCCTAGAAGTATTCACACTCATGATAGTTCACCTACTCATGTGATAAAGTTATTTACTGAGGTAAATCCTAAGATACATACTTTGACCCTGTTAGAGCATGATTCACTCAAAGGATTATCCCTAAATAAAGACAAAGCCTACCAGTATAATCTCTAGAAAGCATACACTGAAGGATCCAACTGGAACTTCTCCAAACAAGACTCCGAGAGTTTTATACTGTTGAAGGAAACGTCAAACACAAAATTATATTGGAAAAAGACAATGGGTAATAAATTTCACCCATTTCCAATAGAGGCTAACCTTTCTCTCGTCAAGCATTTTGAAAAGGAAAGGTTATATAAAGAAATATATGAAGAAACTGGCTGTTTTGGTCAGAACACTCCCGGACCGTCCTCCTTTCCATCTGACTGTGACGACACTGAAGATCAGAGTCTCCCAGAACAAATGGAGGAAGAAATACAAGACCTGACTACACTTGCTCGAGTGAGAAGAGCAAGCTAAAATTTTACTTGTGACAGAGTAATTTTACTTCTTTCTCAAAGTAATAGACTGAAGGGTAAAATTTACCTTGAAGACAGGTTGCCAGTCATGGAGAAACCTACACAGCAGGTCACCAGTCAACAGGTCACCTTCTTAGCCGGTTTCCGGTTACAAATTTTGTGTATAAAAAGACCATAAGTCTCTTATGCTGAGCAGGTCCGAAAAACACTCCTCTCTCTTGCCTCTAAATACTCTCCTCCTTCTCTCTAGACTTCTCCTCTTTCCTTCATCTTGTAAATCTTTATTCTGTGCAATAAAATCAGAGGTTTCTACAACCCCTCCCCTCTTCTTCCCCTCTTTGTAAGTTTTTCTTTCAATCTTTTATGTGTTTATCTTTTTAAAACATGGAGTAGTTCACTCTTAAGGTATCTTCATATGCCTAAAACAATAAATATTTAAAGATGCGATTATCATTTAAAGGCTTATCATATGTTAATTAAATTTACTTTTCATCAAGTTTATAAGCAGATGTCTAACCGGCTCTGCCAGATTCAGTAGCTTATAAACTTGGTTTAATCAATATTATACGAGGATGTCTAACCGATTCTGCCAGATTCAGTATCGTATAATGTTGATATGTTAATATGAATGTGGATGAATAATATTACAAATCAATTAAGATCAGATATTTATTATATTTGAATCATGATTTTTAATAATAATATAAATGTTTCTTAGATTGAAATTGTGAATCTTAATATAAAGATATAAATATTTATTATATGTCAAATGTATATTATATTTATAGATGTAAAAAATGTGAGAAATAATATACTATTATAATTATAAAGGATATTATAACTTATCTTTTATAATATTAAAATTTATTAATACTAGAGATAATTTTTATTAAAAATTAAAAACAAAATAATATAATATTTATACATTATTTTAAAGAAAACAAAAAAAATAGTTGGGGCAAATTCACCCACACCATTGATATTGGATTCATCCCTGACAAAACATATCATTTCAAATAATAAGAATAAATAATAATTTAATATTATTATCATGTTGAATTGGGTTTAATCTCAAGTTTAATTTACTCAACTTATCTCTCAATCCATAGTTAATTGAGTTTGATTAGATTGTATCAATTTTCACTCAATCACAAGAAATATCTAACGCAAATCTGTTTGAATTGAATTAGATGAGACTGGGTCTTCAGATCATCTGATCTGAAAAACACCTCTAAAATTCTTAATAAGACACTATAGATTTCTTGATCCATAAGATAAGGGTGTTTTTGTAACTCAATATAAAGTAGTGTAGAAAGAAATACAGGAGGTTGAAATAGAAAATGCCTATCTATGGAAGACATTATCCGAACCCAAAAACGATATCTTGTTTAAACTTGGGTTATTTATATATTTGTACAGTAGTTAATATATTTCTATTTCTATTTTAAATATTTTTTTAAAATATCTTATATGTGTCAACCCCAACATACTTATTTTTCTATAGCTCTAACCCCGAAAAAATTTAAATCACCAAATTAATTTAAATCACAAAATTTAAACCATCTTCACATTTTTTATTTTATTTTGGTGCATGCGTCCTTCGTGTCAGATTAATTATTGTATGAACTAAAGATGTGTTACCATTGCACTTGCCCGACATATCCATCGTGTATACGCGTCAATAGTGTAAGAAGAGTAATTTATTCCATGATTTCGGATCATTAGTGCATGCAATTTATATTCTATGCTTACTAGTTGAAAGGATCAATGAGGAGCTAGTCCAAAATTATTTAATAATTTTTCAAATCACAGAACCTTCTATAAAAATAGAATAATGTCATGATTGATGGTGCCAAGGTTGGAGTTCTCTGCCATGGAGCAAGCAAAGAGTGTGAAAGTTCTTGAAGTTTGTTCTGTGGCACCATCACAGGGAACACCAACAACAACAACCAATTCTTCTACCCCAACACGTTTGCCTCTCACCTTCTATGACCTCCAGTTTCTAAGGCTTCCCCCCATTTGAGAATCTTTTCTTCTATGAATTTTCCAACCCAACAACTCCTTCATTCTTTGACTCCATTCTTCCAAATCTTAAACACTCCCTTTCCCTCACACTCCAACACTTCCTCCCTTTTGCTGGCACTATCATTTGGCCACTTGACTCACCCCATCCCATCATCAACTAGTCCCTGGCAATACTGTGTCCCTCACTATATCTGAGTCAAACCTTGATTTCAACATGCTTTGTTCAAATACCTGTGAGATTTCTCAACTTCATTCCTTGGTACCCCACTTGACCTTTTCCCATGAAGAAGCATCTGTGATAGCCCTCCAAGTTACCCTCTTTCCAAGATCTGGCTTTTCTCTTGGTATAGTCTCACACCATGCAGCTATGGATGGCAAAGCCTTAATGCTGTTTCTCAAAGCATGGGCCTATGCATGCGCCAATAACCAAACAAATACGTCTTTATTGTTGTCATTGCCAAAACATCTCACACCCTTCTATGATAGGTCAATCATAGGGGACACCACAGGGATTGGTGCAACATATGCTAAAAATTGGTTGAACTTTAGAGGACCAAATAATAGGAGCATGAATCTGTTTGGTTTTGGTGGTGCAGTGCCAACTCAAGTTGTAGTTTCTTTTTCCTACCATATTAACCACAAAAATAGTGAGTTTTGAGCCATAACAAGATTACATTACAAACAAACCCTTGATTTTTATTTTTAAAGTGTAAATAAGCTTAGTTATTTCTGACTATTGTGTTGAAATTTGAGTCTTATGAATAATCTACTTCTCTACTTATTAATTTTTGAGTATTTTGTAGGTCTTTTTTCAAGTCAATACCTATTGAATATAATTACTATTAGTTGTCCATGTTGAGCCTATAAAAGTATCTATTTGTCATCCACTTTTCATCATGGAATAACCTCTAAAAAGAAAAAAGTTAATAACAAAAATGAAAGGAAAATTTTTCTCAGCAACTAGAGTAGGATTTTGAGTTAGGCAAGGCATTTACATTAATAAATGTTTCATGTTTAACCCAAAAATAAGGTTAGGCTAAGAGGTGTTAGATGCTTTAACAGTATGCTATGTTGCCTTACTTTCTTCCATCTACTAGCACGGGTAACATGACTGATTGAGCGTAATTGTCAATCAAATACGATATTTTTCTCGAATGATATTAAGATTTATATTGTAAATAAATTAAAATAAATTTAATTTAAAATTTTAATTTAAGATGTTTCACAAAAAATTTTAACATTCATAAGGATTATGATTTCTACATATAATAGTATTAAAAAAATATTAATCGAATTTAATTTTTTCCATAAAATAATATTGTGATTTATATCATAAATAAATAAGAAATTATTTCATATTTTTTGTTAAATTAATTTAAGATTATTTTGTAATATATTAAAACGTATTTAATATATTAATTTAACATATTGAATACAAAAAGTTAAAAATACATAAAAATATTTAATACATTAATTTTTAATATACTAAAAGTAATATAAAAATATAGAAATATAAAAATAATAAAAGAATAAAAAGAACAATAAATAAAATAATATAAAGTTATAAAGAAATTTAAAAAATGAAAACAAAAAATGAAAACAGTTTAAAAGAAAAACCATAAAAAAATTGAAACCAATTTAATTCATGACATTATTTAGTAATAAATTTAAAAATATTTTTTCATAAAATATTTTGTTAAATTAATTTGAAAATATTAATATCATTATGTAAATATTAATGAAAATTATGTATATGAAGTAATTAAATTTATTATATGAAGATAGTATATCGTTGAATCGTTAAAATTTGACTGCGTAAATACGCTTAGAAAAAGTTATCATTAATAATGATATCAAGTATAATTCTCTCACTAATGATATTTGTGTTCATAAAAATTAAAATTAATTTAATTTATTTAATTGCTAAATAAAGTAAATTAAAACAATTGTATCATAAAGTAAATATATTTAATACATTAAGCTAATCTGTGTTCTGGTGGCTTCCAAATAGATTACAATCAAGATAAAGGGTTAGCATTTTATTACAGGTTAAAAAAAAAAAACTACAGTAAATTTGTCTAAAGAATTTAAGAAAGTACGTATAACTTAATTTATTAAGATTTTAATGCACTTTAAACTTTAGAGACAAGTTCACATTGATTGAAGAAGCCTCATCTCAGTTCAAGTATGCTTCATAGAACTCGTTGAGCAAACTTAATAGTCCTTCTCAACTTGAGTAAACTGAGAAGTCCTTAATTATTCTGAAAATACTTTGGACACCAATCTAAATCTAACGAATGGAAAGGCAACAAACTATAACTGCTCTGTCATGACAGAAAAACAGTTAGTGCATATAACTATATAAGCTAAGATCTATAGTAAAAGAATGAACTCTGTTGATAGTAAATAAAATAGGTCATTGTCCTTGCTATTATTTATAATTAATTATTAGCAATGTTAGGAGGGACACAACATTGGACATCCTCTTATATAGAAGCATTGTTTCAACCCATATCAGGCATAGATGTACAACGTTGGGCCAATGAACAACATATATTTCGGTAATAAAGGTTGTTCTGTTGTTGTAGCTAAGAATCCTACTAATCACGAATTCACAATAATACTAAGATTTTATAACATGATGCATAGATGTACCTTAGTTTACTTCTACTCAAAGCTGCATTCCATATAATTTTAGTTTAGTCAATGTTTAAAAACTTTGCTAGAAAGCTGGCACAAAATGAGAAATTATGTTTTCAAATAAGCTAAACCAAATACTCGGTGAGCAGTGAACATTACAATTTTGTTAAAAACTGAACTGCATATTATGGTTATGGATGAATCTTGTAAATGTTATTAATTAAAACTGAAGCTTCTTGTCAGGATGTCAAACTATTCGGCTCTCTGTCCTTAAAGGTAAATTATAAAGGCTAATGATAACGGCATAGCTTACAGAGGAGGGAACCAACTCCAACATTGAAGGGCTAAGCTTCTTTCATGTTTCTGAAATTTTGTACAATAAGACCAAGTATATCATCCATACAACCTGTGTCGATTACAATCACAAACTCTAGGGATAACTTCTTTTATTCTATTTCTCTAACTACCCTCCATTGTTCTCATATTTTCAACATTGCCCTTTTGTACTTTATTTGTCCTCACCCACCTTTTTTTTTTTGGCTACTCTCTATTTTTGGTTTTTTGGTTAAGATTTATTAAGGCTTAGAAACACGTTTACAGATAGACGTGTTTCTGTGCCAAAAAAGACTTGTTTTCTTCATCATATTTAAACATGAGAATAAGAATTAAATTATCAATATAATCACTGTCAATTAAATAATCTATATTAAGTATTTATCAATGGATAGATTCCTTTATGTGAATGCTATATGTATAGACTTTAAAATTAAAGAAATATTACAAAGCTAATCAAAGAAATCTTTGATAGTTTAATAAAATTTTTTCATTAGCCATTAACCACCTAAGGTCTAACGGCCAACAAATTTGGTTGAGTTCTGACATGTCATAATTAATCACTATGTTACATAAAAGGAGTAGTTCCCGAGATCCTCTCATTGCCTTTCTTTATCATTTGCATTGTCAAACTTTTCTGTGTTTTCCCATTGACAAACCCATATACCCCAAAAGGCCAAAAACCCAGCTTTCATGTCCTTAAACTTTCTTATCCCCATGCAGCTTCTCCCTCTTATTCTTAAATTTCCATCTTAATTTTCTCTGTGATTATCTCTGTCACTATTATGGTTCAAAACATGTTAATCTCATAAACTTCATCTTGCACCAACATTTTATAGAAGGGTCAATGTAAATTGCAGCTGCAGGGTTTCAAGAGTTAATTCAAAAATCCTGAGTAAGTTTTATAGGCTTTCCTCAATATTTCATTTGGTGATTGTACAATAAGAAAAGGGTATTTATTCATTATTTTACACGAAGATCACATGTGTATGCTATTGATGCGCACAATCTCTTCCTATATGAGGATGCATGTAATGTGTTGTAGCTGTTATGAGAATGCATTACCAATATTAAAAATCTTAGTGCCAAAAATTACTGTCTCAAAAGCTTGTTGATTCTATCACCAAAATTGTGTGCTACATTACAAGAAATTCCTTGTTACAATTGTGGTCTAAAAGTTCTACTTGTCTTGCTTTTATAGAGTTGCCAAATTGATGGCTTATTTGAATTATGAGAACAAGAGAGGAAGTGGTAAAAAACTCAAAGTGCATTTTGATCTCCCTGACGATGAAGACTATCCCAATCAGAAGCATTCAGGTTCTTCTTTTTCATCTGATTCTTCAATAGATTCAGATGATAGTGACAATGATAACAGCGTACATACTGATTCCAAGTATGGCTTTTGCGAATCACCTGTGTGGAGCTTTCAAGGCGGGTCAGTTTCCCAATCTCCTCCAATTCAGCACATGAGTTCTCCTGGTCATGGCTATGACCCAAGCAGAATTCTCTCTTCAATATTTGGTAATAAACCTACGAGTCCTTTGGAATGGAGTGTAGCCTCAAATGAATCACTATTCAGCATACAGTTAGGAAACAGCAGTTTCTCAAGGCATAGTGTTTCCGGATTCAACAACAAATCTGGGGAATTGCCTAGGACTAGTGATTTTGCCAGCATGTCTGCAACACTGCCACATGTTAAAAAGGTAGCTGCTAAAGACAAAAATGTGGACATGGAGAGACATTCTGTGTCATCAGATTCATCAAGTGAAACTGCACATTCAGTTGAGGCGCATGACCATGAGAAACCATCACATCAAACTACAGGTTCATTTGGGGAGATTGTTGACCTTAAGAAAATACAAACACCAGCATAACTGGGCACACATGAAACGTTGTTGGGGAAATACCTTGCAAATTGTTCCTACCGACACAGCCGAACACCACCATTTTCTATTGCGGTTTCCAGAGATACCGTTTGATGAGGTTGCGATACGATGAGTGCCTGCAAAAAGAACTCCGACGCTAAAAAAGTTTGGAAAGAGAAATAAAAATGGATACGTACCTTCACCTTGCTCGCCCAATACTACGTTCTCTACCGGCATTAGCATGGAGGTCCCAGTGAATGTTTGCAGAAAAATATAATGAAACTAGAAGATAAAAATAAATATCTAACATCCAAACATGACCACATCGACAGTTAACAATATCATCCATTTCATTTTAGGTTTAGTAGCTATGATAGCAAAAAATGAAACACACATCTAATTCAATATCATCATACGAAATATACAACTATAATCCATTTTTTGCCAAAGCCACGACATTCCACATCTCTATATTGACGAAATTTAAAAATTTAGTTTTAAAAATTTAAAATAAAACTAAAAAAATATTATAACTTAAATCTTTAACCCACCTATTTACAACTACTCTTGCTGCCCTCCAACAGCTCCAGTGTAACTTCCCCAACAATCATCCTCCTCAACCTTCAGGGTCATTAAGGCTTTTCTTTCATTTTCTTAATTTATTGTTTTGCTTTTATTTTTTTTTATTTTATCGTGCATTCACTTTCTTTACGTCCCTTGTCAAACTTTGTTATTTTATTTTATTTTTCTTTTAAGTATTAAGGACATTGTTAACTTTAAATGTGGAGAGGGAATATAAGGGTTATATAATATAAAAAATACATAATATTGTCTCCTCATAATGGATATGAATGTACTTGAAATGTTCTTACCACTACCTTTAAGTTATAGTAAACATTCTTATGGTGAAAAAAATGATTAGTAAATTAGGAGTCTTTCTATAAAGAAGTTGAGTAATTAGTATAACTCAAGTTGTAGTTTCTTTTTCCTACCATATTAACCACAAAAATAGTGAGTTTTGAGCCATAACAAGATTACATTACAAACAAACCCTTGATTTTTATTTTTAAAGTGTAAATAAGCTTAGTTACTTCTGACTATTGTGTTGAAATTTGAGTCTTATGAATAATCTACTTCTCTACTTATTAATTTTTGAGTATTTTGTAGGTCTTTTTTCAAGTCAATACCTATTGAAATATGATAAAGAAATAAAAATGGACACGTACCTTTACCTTGCTCCCCGAACACCGAAATACCACGTTCTCCACCGACATTGGCATAGAGGTCCCCGTGCCTGTATGTAGAGAAAATGAAACACGTCTCATTCAATACCATCATACGAAATATACAACTATAATTCAATACCATCATACGAAATATACAACTATAGGTTTAGTAGCTATGATTGCAAAAAATGAAACACACATCTAATTCAACAGCATGATCTTGACAAAAGAAAAATACATACCTTGCAAATTGTTCCTACGGAAACATTTCAAAACCATTTTCCGTTCTTGTTGCCAGAGATACCGTTTGATGAGGTTCAGATAGCACAGGTGCCTGCAAAAAAGACTCTGACGCTCAAGTCAGAAAGTACTCAACTCTGTAATATGATAAAGAAATAAAAATGGACACGTACCTTTACCTTGCTCCCCGAACACCGAAATACCACGTTCTCCACCAACATTGGCATAGAGGTCCCCGTGCCTGTATGTAGAGAAAATGAAACACGTCTCATTCAATACCATCATACGAAATATACAACTATAATTCAATACCATGATCTTCACAGAAGAAAAACATATACCTTGCATATTCTTCCTACCAAAACAGTTGAAAACCGTCTTTTCTTGCTATTACCTGAGATACCGCTTGATGAGGTTCCGACCTGCAAAAAAGACTCCGACGCTCAAGTCAGAAAGTACTCAACTCTGTAATATCATAAAGAGAAATCAAAATGGACACGTACCTTTACCTTGCTCGCCCAGTATCGAAATACTACGCCCTATCCCGGCTTTCACATGGAGGTCCCAGTGCGTGTATGCAGAAAAATATAACAAAATTAGAAGATAAAGATAAATATCTAAAATCCAAACATGACCCCATCGACAGTGACATCCCGATAATCCATACATAATCACAAATAAAAATTCAGAGTTGATCAAGACATAACATGAACATATAAGACTCAATTTTAGAAATAAGACATATAGGCTTATTAGAACATCTCTTCCTAAACCATTACCAATCAATACAGCTTATCAGATATTGGGTTGGCCAGACCCAATATCTAAAAGCGTGCAAATTATTTACTTATGACAGTTAACAACATCATCCATTTCAGTTTAGGTTTAGTAGCTATGATTGCAAAAAATGAAACACACATCTAATTCAACAGCATGATCTTGACAAAAGAAAAATACATACCTTGCAAATTGTTCCTACGGAAACATTTCAAAACCATTTTCCGTTCTTGTTGCCAGAGATACCGTTTGATGAGGTTCAGATAGCACAGGTGCCTGCAAAAAAAGACTCTGACGCTCAAGTCAGAAAGTACTCAACTCTGTAATATGATAAAGAAATAAAAATGGACACGTACCTTTACCTTGCTCCCCGAACACCGAAATACCACGTTCTCCACCGACATTGGCATAGAGGTCCCCGTGCCTGTATGTAGAGAAAATGAAACACGTCTCATTCAATACCATCATACGAAATATACAACTATAATTCAATACCATGATCTTCACAGAAGAAAAACATATACCTTGCATATTCTTCCTACCAAAACAGTTGAAAACCGTCTTTTCTTGCTATTACCTGAGATACCGCTTGATGAGGTTCCGACCTGCAAAAAAGACTCCGACGCTCAAGTCAGAAAGTACTCAACTCTGTAATATCATAAAGAGAAATCAAAATGGACACGTACCTTTACCTTGCTCGCCTAGTATCGAAATACTACGCCCTATCCCGGCTTTCACATGGAGGTCCCAGTGCGTGTATGCAGAAAAATATAACAAAATTAGAAGATAAAGATAAATATCTAAAATCCAAACATGACCCCATCGACAGTGACATCCCGATAATCCATACATAATCACAAATAAAAATTCAGAGTTGATCAAGACATAACATGAACATATAAGACTCAATTTTAGAAATAAGACATATAGGCTTATTAGAACATCTCTTCCTAAACCATTACCAATCAATACAGCTTATCAGATATTGGGTTGGCCAGACCCAATATCTAAAAGCGTGCAAATTATTTACTTATGACAGTTAACAGCATCATCCATTTCAGTTTAGGTTTAGTAGCTATGATTGCAAAAAATGAAACACACATCTAATTCAATATCATCACACGAAATATACAACTATAATTCAACAGCATGATCTTGACAAAAGAAAAATACATACCTTGCAAATTGTTCCTACGGAAACATTTCAAAACCATTTTCCGTTCTTGTTGCCAGAGATACCGTTTGATGAGGTTCAGATAGCACAGGTGCCTGCAAAAAAAGACTCTGACGCTCAAGTCAGAAAGTACTCAACTCTGTAATATGATAAAGAAATAAAAATGGACACGTACCTTTACCTTGCTCCCCGAACACCGAAATACCACGTTCTCCACCGACATTGGCATAGAGGTCCCCGTGCCTGTATGTAGAGAAAATGAAACACGTCTCATTCAATACCATCATACGAAATATACAACTATAATTCAATACCATGATCTTCACAGAAGAAAAACATATACCTTGCATATTCTTCCTACCAAAACAGTTGAAAACCGTCTTTTCTTGCTATTACCTGAGATACCGCTTGATGAGGTTCCGACCTGCAAAAAAGACTCCGACGCTCAAGTCAGAAAGTACTCAACTCTGTAATATCATAAAGAGAAATCAAAATGGACACGTACCTTTACCTTGCTCGCCCAGTATCGAAATACTACGCCCTATCCCGGCTTTCACATGGAGGTCCCAGTGCGTGTATGCAGAAAAATATAACAAAATTAGAAGATAAAGATAAATATCTAAAATCCAAACATGACCCCATCGACAGTGACATCCCGATAATCCATACATAATCACAAATAAAAATTCAGAGTTGATCAAGACATAACATGAACATATAAGACTCAATTTTAGAAATAAGACATATAGGCTTATTAGAACATCTCTTCCTAAACCATTACTAATCAATACAGCTTATCAGATATTGGGTTGGCCAGACCCAATATCTAAAAGCGTGCAAATTATTTACTTATGACAGTTAACAACATCATCCATTTCAGTTTAGGTTTAGTAGCTATGATTGCAAAAAATGAAACACACATCTAATTCAATATCATCACACGAAATATACAACTATAATTCAACAGCATGATCTTGACAAAAGAAAAATACATACCTTGCAAATTGTTCCTACGGAAACATTTCAAAACCATTTTCCGTTCTTGTTGCCAGAGATACCGTTTGATGAGGTTCAGATAGCACAGGTGCCTGCAAAAAAAGACTCTGACGCTCAAGTCAGAAAGTACTCAACTCTGTAATATGATAAAGAAATAAAAATGGACACGTACCTTTACCTTGCTCCCCGAACACCGAAATACCACGTTCTCCACCGACATTGGCATAGAGGTCCCCGTGCCTGTATGTAGAGAAAATGAAACACGTCTCATTCAATACCATCATACGAAATATACAACTATAATTCAATACCATGATCTTCACAGAAGAAAAACATATACCTTGCATATTCTTCCTACCAAAACAGTTGAAAACCGTCTTTTCTTGCTATTACCTGAGATACCGCTTGATGAGGTTCCGACCTGCAAAAAAGACTCCGACGCTCAAGTCAGGAAGTACTCAACTCTGTAATATCATAAAGAGAAATCAAAATGGACACGTACCTTTACCTTGCTCGCCCAGTATCGAAATACTACGCCCTATCCCGGCTTTCACATGGAGGTCCCAGTGCGTGTATGCAGAAAAATATAACAAAATTAGAAGATAAAGATAAATATCTAAAATCCAAACATGACCCCATCGACAGTGACATCCCGATAATCCATACATAATCACAAATAAAAATTCAGAGTTGATCAAGACATAACATGAACATATAAGACTCAATTTTAGAAATAAGACATATAGGCTTATTAGAACATCTCTTCCTAAACCATTACCAATCAATACAGCTTATCAGATATTGGGTTGGCCAGACCCAATATCTAAAAGCGTGCAAATTATTTACTTATGACAGTTAACAGCATCATCCATTTCAGTTTAGGTTTAGTAGCTATGATTGCAAAAAATGAAACACACATCTAATTCAATATCATCACACGAAATATACAACTATAATTCAACAGCATGATCTTGACAAAAGAAAAATACATACCTTGCAAATTGTTCCTACGGAAACATTTCAAAACCATTTTCCGTTCTTGTTGCCAGAGATACCGTTTGATGAGGTTCAGATAGCACAGGTGCCTGCAAAAAAAGACTCTGACGCTCAAGTCAGAAAGTACTCAACTCTGTAATATGATAAAGAAATAAAAATGGACACGTACCTTTACCTTGCTCCCCGAACACCGAAATACCACGTTCTCCACCGACATTGGCATAGAGGTCCCCGTGCCTGTATGTAGAGAAAATGAAACACGTCTCATTCAATACCATCATACGAAATATACAACTATAATTCAATACCATGATCTTCACAGAAGAAAAACATATACCTTGCATATTCTTCCTACCAAAACAGTTGAAAACCGTCTTTTCTTGCTATTACCTGAGATACCGCTTGATGAGGTTCCGACCTGCAAAAAAGACTCCGACGCTCAAGTCAGAAAGTACTCAACTCTGTAATATCATAAAGAGAAATCAAAATGGACACGTACCTTTACCTTGCTCGCCCAGTATCGAAATACTACGCCCTATCCCGGCTTTCACATGGAGGTCCCAGTGCGTGTATGCAGAAAAATATAACAAAATTAGAAGATAAAGATAAATATCTAAAATCCAAACATGACCCCATCGACAGTGACATCCCGATAATCCATACATAATCACAAATAAAAATTCAGAGTTGATCAAGACATAACATGAACATATAAGACTCAATTTTAGAAATAAGACATATAGGCTTATTAGAACATCTCTTCCTAAACCATTACTAATCAATACAGCTTATCAGATATTGGGTTGGCCAGACCCAATATCTAAAAGCGTGCAAATTATTTACTTATGACAGTTAACAACATCATCCATTTCAGTTTAGGTTTAGTAGCTATGATTGCAAAAAATGAAACACACATCTAATTCAATATCATCACACGAAATATACAACTATAATTCAACAGCATGATCTTGACAAAAGAAAAATACATACCTTGCAAATTGTTCCTACGGAAACATTTCAAAACCATTTTCCGTTCTTGTTGCCAGAGATACCGTTTGATGAGGTTCAGATAGCACAGGTGCCTGCAAAAAAAGACTCTGACGCTCAAGTCAGAAAGTACTCAACTCTGTAATATGATAAAGAAATAAAAATGGACACGTACCTTTACCTTGCTCCCCGAACACCGAAATACCACGTTCTCCACCGACATTGGCATAGAGGTCCCCGTGCCTGTATGTAGAGAAAATGAAACACGTCTCATTCAATACCATCATACGAAATATACAACTATAATTCAATACCATGATCTTCACAGAAGAAAAACATATACCTTGCATATTCTTCCTACCAAAACAGTTGAAAACCGTCTTTTCTTGCTATTACCTGAGATACCGCTTGATGAGGTTCCGACCTGCAAAAAAGACTCCGACGCTCAAGTCAGAAAGTACTCAACTCTGTAATATCATAAAGAGAAATCAAAATGGACACGTACCTTTACCTTGCTCGCCCAGTATCGAAATACTACGCCCTATCCCGGCTTTCACATGGAGGTCCCAGTGCGTGTATGCAGAAAAATATAACAAAATTAGAAGATAAAGATAAATATCTAAAATCCAAACATGACCCCATCGACAGTGACATCCCGATAATCCATACATAATCACAAATAAAAATTCAGAGTTGATCAAGACATAACATGAACATATAAGACTCAATTTTAGAAATAAGACATATAGGCTTATTAGAACATCTCTTCCTAAACCATTACCAATCAATACAGCTTATCAGATATTGGGTTGGCCAGACCCAATATCTAAAAGCGTGCAAATTATTTACTTATGACAGTTAACAGCATCATCCATTTCAGTTTAGGTTTAGTAGCTATGATTGCAAAAAATGAAACACACATCTAATTCAATATCATCACACGAAATATACAACTATAATTCAACAGCATGATCTTGACAAAAGAAAAATACATACCTTGCAAATTGTTCCTACGGAAACATTTCAAAACCATTTTCCGTTCTTGTTGCCAGAGATACCGTTTGATGAGGTTCAGATAGCACAGGTGCCTGCAAAAAAAGACTCTGACGCTCAAGTCAGAAAGTACTCAACTCTGTAATATGATAAAGAAATAAAAATGGACACGTACCTTTACCTTGCTCCCCGAACACCGAAATACCACGTTCTCCACCGACATTGGCATAGAGGTCCCCGTGCCTGTATGTAGAGAAAATGAAACACGTCTCATTCAATACCATCATACGAAATATACAACTATAATTCAATACCATGATCTTCACAGAAGAAAAACATATACCTTGCATATTCTTCCTACCAAAACAGTTGAAAACCGTCTTTTCTTGCTATTACCTGAGATACCGCTTGATGAGGTTCCGACCTGCAAAAAAGACTCCGACGCTCAAGTCAGAAAGTACTCAACTCTGTAATATCATAAAGAGAAATCAAAATGGACACGTACCTTTACCTTGCTCGCCCAGTATCGAAATACTACGCCCTATCCCGGCTTTCACATGGAGGTCCCAGTGCGTGTATGCAGAAAAATATAACAAAATTAGAAGATAAAGATAAATATCTAAAATCCAAACATGACCCCATCGACAGTGACATCCCGATAATCCATACATAATCACAAATAAAAATTCAGAGTTGATCAAGACATAACATGAACATATAAGACTCAATTTTAGAAATAAGACATATAGGCTTATTAGAACATCTCTTCCTAAACCATTACTAATCAATACAGCTTATCAGATATTGGGTTGGCCAGACCCAATATCTAAAAGCGTGCAAATTATTTACTTATGACAGTTAACAACATCATCCATTTCAGTTTAGGTTTAGTAGCTATGATTGCAAAAAATGAAACACACATCTAATTCAATATCATCACACGAAATATACAACTATAATTCAACAGCATGATCTTGACAAAAGAAAAATACATACCTTGCAACTTGTTCCTACGGAAACATTTCAAAACCATTTTCCGTTCTTGTTGCCAGAGATACCGTTTGATGAGGTTCAGATAGCACAGGTGCCTGCAAAAAAAGACTCTGACGCTCAAGTCAGAAAGTACTCAACTCTGTAATATGATAAAGAAATAAAAATGGACACGTACCTTTACCTTGCTCCCCGAATACCGAAATAGCACGTTCTCCACCGGCATTGGCATGGAGGTCCCCGTGCCTGTATGTAGAAAAAATGAAACACGTCTAATTCAATATCATCATACGAAATATACAACTATAATTCAATACCATGATCTTCACAGAAGAAAAACATATACCTTGCATATTCTTCCTACCAAAACAGTTGAAAACCGTCTTTTCTTGCTATTACCTGAGATACCGCTTGATGAGGTTGCGACCTGCAAAAAAGACTCCGACGCTCAAGTCAGAAAGTACTCAACTCTGTAATATCATAAAGAGAAATCAAAATGGACACGTACCTTTACCTTGCTCGCCCAGTATCGAAATACTACGCCCTATCCCGGCTTTCACATGGAGGTCCCAGTGCGTGTATGCAGAAAAATATAACAAAATTAGAAGATAAAGATAAATATCTAAAATCCAAACATGACCCCATCGACAGTGACATCCCGATAATCCATACATAATCACAAATAAAAATTCAGAGTTGATCAAGACATAACATGAACATATAAGACTCAATTTTAGAAATAAGACATATAGGCTTATTAGAACATCTCTTCCTAAACCATTACCAATCAATACAGCTTATCAGATATTGGGTTGGCCAGACCCAATATCTAAAAGCGTGCAAATTATTTACTTATGACAGTTAACAACATCATCCATTTCAGTTTAGGTTTAGTAGCTATGATTGCAAAAAATGAAACACACATCTAATTCAATATCATCACACGAAATATACAACTATAATTCAACAGCATGATCTTGACAAAAGAAAAATACATACCTTGCAAATTGTTCCTACGGAAACATTTCAAAACCATTTTCCGTTCTTGTTGCCAGAGATACCGTTTGATGAGGTTCAGATAGCACAGGTGCCTGCAAAAAAGACGACTCTGACGCTCAAGTCAGAAAGTACTCAACTCTGTAATATGATAAAGAAATAAAAATGGACACGTACCTTTACCTTGCTCCCCGAACACCGAAATACCACGTTCTCCACCGACATTGGCATAGAGGTCCCCGTGCCTGTATGTAGAGAAAATGAAACACGTCTCATTCAATACCATCATACGAAATATACAACTATAATTCAATACCATGATCTTCACAGAAGAAAAACATATACCTTGCATATTCTTCCTACCAAAACAGTTGAAAACCGTCTTTTCTTGCTATTACCTGAGATACCGCTTGATGAGGTTCCGACCTGCAAAAAAGACTCCGACGCTCAAGTCAGAAAGTACTCAACTCTGTAATATCATAAAGAGAAATCAAAATGGACACGTACCTTTACCTTGCTCGCCCAGTATCGAAATACTACGCCCTATCCCGGCTTTCACATGGAGGTCCCAGTGCGTGTATGCAGAAAAATATAACAAAATTAGAAGATAAAGATAAATATCTAAAATCCAAACATGACCCCATCGACAGTGACATCCCGATAATCCATACATAATCACAAATAAAAATTCAGAGTTGATCAAGACATAACATGAACATATAAGACTCAATTTTAGAAATAAGACATATAGGCTTATTAGAACATCTCTTCCTAAACCATTACTAATCAATACAGCTTATCAGATATTGGGTTGGCCAGACCCAATATCTAAAAGCGTGCAAATTATTTACTTATGACAGTTAACAACATCATCCATTTCAGTTTAGGTTTAGTAGCTATGATTGCAAAAAATGAAACACACATCTAATTCAATATCATCACACGAAATATACAACTATAATTCAACAGCATGATCTTGACAAAAGAAAAATACATACCTTGCAAATTGTTCCTACGGAAACATTTCAAAACCATTTTCCGTTCTTGTTGCCAGAGATACCGTTTGATGAGGTTCAGATAGCACAGGTGCCTGCAAAAAAAGACTCTGACGCTCAAGTCAGAAAGTACTCAACTCTGTAATATGATAAAGAAATAAAAATGGACACGTACCTTTACCTTGCTCCCCGAACACCGAAATACCACGTTCTCCACCGACATTGGCATAGAGGTCCCCGTGCCTGTATGTAGAGAAAATGAAACACGTCTCATTCAATACCATCATACGAAATATACAACTATAATTCAATACCATGATCTTCACAGAAGAAAAACATATACCTTGCATATTCTTCCTACCAAAACAGTTGAAAACCGTCTTTTCTTGCTATTACCTGAGATACCGCTTGATGAGGTTCCGACCTGCAAAAAAGACTCCGACGCTCAAGTCAGAAAGTACTCAACTCTGTAATATCATAAAGAGAAATCAAAATGGACACGTACCTTTACCTTGCTCGCCCAGTATCGAAATACTACGCCCTATCCCGGCTTTCACATGGAGGTCCCAGTGCGTGTATGCAGAAAAATATAACAAAATTAGAAGATAAAGATAAATATCTAAAATCCAAACATGACCCCATCGACAGTGACATCCCGATAATCCATACATAATCACAAATAAAAATTCAGAGTTGATCAAGACATAACATGAACATATAAGACTCAATTTTAGAAATAAGACATATAGGCTTATTAGAACATCTCTTCCTAAACCATTACCAATCAATACAGCTTATCAGATATTGGGTTGGCCAGACCCAATATCTAAAAGCGTGCAAATTATTTACTTATGACAGTTAACAGCATCATCCATTTCAGTTTAGGTTTAGTAGCTATGATTGCAAAAAATGAAACACACATCTAATTCAATATCATCACACGAAATATACAACTATAATTCAACAGCATGATCTTGACAAAAGAAAAATACATACCTTGCAAATTGTTCCTACGGAAACATTTCAAAACCATTTTCCGTTCTTGTTGCCAGAGATACCGTTTGATGAGGTTCAGATAGCACAGGTGCCTGCAAAAAAAGACTCTGACGCTCAAGTCAGAAAGTACTCAACTCTGTAAAGAATGGTTTCAAAGTAGAGCAAAATAGATGATCTTAATTTTAATTTCAGTTGTTGAATCTCCAATTCTACTTTTTGTTTCACTTCCAGTTGATTTTCAAGCTGAATGATTTTAGCATGGAGTTGATTTTTTTTCCTGATGGATAAATAGATTACGAAACAGCATTAACAACCATCTATTTTAATATAGACAATGTCACTTTCAGTCATTAAAAAAGCACAAAATTAGGCTAGACAAACCTTTTGATCTGCAGCTAGTTTCAAAACATTTTCAACAGCTTTCTGTTGCTCCAGAACAGCCATTTCACCAGAGCTGTTTCTCAAGACATTCTAAAAAAAATAGGCATCAGCATTGCAAAACACAACATTCTAAAAAAAAAATCTTAGCAACAATGTCATTGTAAAGGTTTCAAAGAAAAACAATGCCATTTCTTTTGTTTATAGATTCCATAATGAGATCCTTAACAAGCAAGGAAAAACAGAGTATAAATAGAGATTCAAGTAAACTTCTGGAACATCCAACTCTAAACCAATGGTTTTAATTTTCACCCCACCTTTACCTACATTTGCCTAATAAACTCTAACATAGGAAAACTAAATGGAGTTCATATTATTAAAGGTTCAAGTAAACTTCTTGAACATCCAACTCTAAACTGATGGTTTTAATTTTCACCCCACCTCTACCTACATTTGTCTCATAAACTCTAACATAAGAAAACTAAATAGAGTTCATATTACTATCATTATTGACATCCAATTTAGAATATACTACTGCATTCAGCATACTAGAGCAAATCTCCCTCCACACACACCCAAAAGTAATAATAAAAAAAAAAGGACCATTTCATGCACTTTACACTGCCAAAAAGACAAAAAACGATTTTTCAAAGAACAAGGACAACGTATAGCCTTGAATTGCATAGAAACTAACTGAAATATATTATCAATATTCTAGAACTTAGTTTTCCACTAAGTCAACTGAAAACATTTGCCAATCATAAGGTGCTCATCAAACTGGAAAATTTATTAACTTTGGTAGCGAACTGCTCCGTTGAAATCACTAAAACACATAAATATTGATTATCTTAGTCAACCTTAAATAATATTTTTCCCTTCAATTTCCATTTCACAGGCATGTCAATAACAGCATGATAGAACTATAGAAGAGATGCAACAATAATAAGAAAATAACCACACCTCCATAATCTCCTCTTCCAACTTTTCTCTTTCACTTTCATTATGTGCCTCACGTTTTTTGAAATCAATTTACCGCAACTCAAGCTCTCTTTTCTGATATTCCAGTTGCAATCTAAGTCTATCATGACCATTAAAAATATTCTGGAAGTGTTGAGTAACAAAATAGATGATCTTAAAAAGTAACAAAATAGATGATCTTAAAAAGTAACAAAAATACTGCATGCTGAAATCCAATTTGTTATTTGTTATACAACATTGATGCCAACAAAAACTCCTATTACTATTAAATCAATGGGAACCAAGACAGGGAATTCCCATAAACGAGTGTGCAGAGCAATCAAAGGTTATAATAACCCAAGAATCATGAAAGAACCTGAACATGTATATTTTAAAATGAATGAATCTTGCAAGTAATTGAATAGAGAAAAGGCGAAGAAAGTTAGAAAAGGAAAAAAACAATCGGACAGAGAAGATTACCAGAAAGTTCGGATATAAACCCTAAGAGAAGATGTTGGGGAATTAGTGTGAAATCTGAAAAAATTGATACAACAGCAAGAACTCTCAGACTTGATTAAAAACGTGAGATGCCTTCAATCTTGAGTTCGGTTATACATCACTGATCCCAACAAAAATGAGTGTGCAGAGCAATCAAAGGTTATCCAAGAATCATGGAAGAACCTGAATATTTAAAATGAATGAATCTTGCAGGTAATTGAATAGAGAAAAGGGCGAAGAAAGTTAGAAAAGGAAAAAAACAATCGGACAGGGAAGATTACCATACTTGATTAAAAACGTGAGATGCCTTCAATCTTGAGTTCGGACATAAACCCTAGGAGAAGAGTGTTGGGGGATGAGTGTGAAATCTGAACAAATCGATACAACAACAAGAACTCCCATCTCACGCTCTTACACAACCCTAAAGCAGGATCATATCAAATGTCTGCAACTGATAACGTACGAAAGAGTTGCGGTGGCGTGGAGATAAGTGCGGCGCGGTGGCGGTACGGTGGAGGTAAGTGCAGTGCGGTGGCGATCCGGTGGAAATAAGTGCGGAGCGGGGGCGGTCCGGATGACACGGGGGCGGTGCAGCGTTGGGGTTGGCAAATGCGTGAAGTGTGAAGAAAGTGGGTGCAGAGATGATATAAAATCCAACTACATAGACGCGCGAAACACACCCGTTAGAAGGAAAAAATAATTAGTTTAATCGTAAAAAAAAAAAAAAGAAAGATACGATACAATTTATAAAGATTGCGATTTTATTATTACAAATCAATTAAGATCAGATATTTATTATATTTGAATGATGATTTTTAATAATAATATAAATGTTTCTTAGATTGAAATTGTGAATCTTAATATAAAGATATAAATATTTATTATATGTCAAACGTACATTATATTTATAAATATAAAAAATGTGAGAAATAATACACTATTATAATTATAAAGGATATTATAACTTATCTTTTATAATGTTAAAATTTATTAATACTAGATTTAATTTTTATTAAAAATTGTGATTTTATTATTACAAATCAATTAAGATATATTTATTAGATATTTATTATATTTGAATGATGATTTTTAATAATAATATAAATGTTTCTTAGATTGAAATTGTGAATCTTAATATAAAGATATAAATATTTATTATATGTCAAATGTATATTATATTTATAAATGTAAAAAATGTGAGAAATAATACATTGTTATAATTATAAAGGATATTATAACTTATCTTTTATAATATTAAAATTTATTAATACTAGATTTATTTTTTATTAAAAATTAAAAACAAAATAATATAATATTTAAAGAAAACATTCATATAATTTTTATGAACCTTTTATGGGTTTACTTCATCTGTATATTCTGTTATACTAATAACAGATAATATTTCAGAGTCAGTAGAAACTTATTCGTCAATAGGAAGAAGATTTATATGATTTAGGATATTGTCTAATGAAAACTACATATACAAATCTTTGTTCTCACAAAATACAGTAGTTTTATTCAGGTACAAAATCAATTCCTAGCACATACACATACTGTGAAAGGTATTTTCACATATCAAAAAGGGCACATTGCCCACTCTGTTATAAAATTTTTTGTATTAAATGTGTCGAAAAATATTTAAATATACAGGAACAAGAAATACTATTTTTCGAAAAGAAGAAAATATAAATAAAGTGTGTAATAAAGATTTAACTGATATTAGAGTTTCAGTATTAGAAACTCGCATGAATCATCTAGAAGAAAAGGTAATTCTTCTAGAAAAACTAATAAAAGGGAAAACTAAAATAGATCTCCCAGAATCCAGTTACTCAGCCGAACAAAATAACATGATGAGAATAATGGAATGTATCCCATTAGTTTGTAACAAACAACAACTAATAACTTTAAAAGTATTAGTTAAACTAACTTTTCCAAAAATAAATAACAAACCATCAACAGAAAAAACGATACAAGCATTATTAGATATAGGATGCTCGGAAACAGTTATATGTAAAACTATAACTCCACATCAAAACATAGTTAAAAGTAAACACATCCAAAAAACCAGAACAATGTATGGTGAAATCATGATAAATGACGAAGAAGTTAACAATGTTATTCTTCAGTTTAGTACAAATTGTGATTTTTTTTGTCATAAAATTTTCATTAAAACAATGAGGGTAGAAAATTTAGTTCTCTCAAAACAAAACATGATAATTGGCCTATATTTTATTTTAGGCCAAAATAGATCAGTTACAATAAACAAAGCTTATGTCATGATAAGTGATAAAACACAAATGACACCAATAGTTAGTGGTAATTCATTAAAACAAAAAATTATTACTAATAATTGTAATTGTAAAAATTCAACATTTCCAGGTACATGTGACTGTACTACTGAATTCCTATACATATTAGACGAAACAAAAGAAGACTATTCTTCTTTATATAATATATTAAATAATACAGTTGAGGCTTTTTCCTCAATAAAAATTTCAAAATCGATAAAATTTGAAAATATTCAACAAATTCTTGACAGGTTGAATAAATCAAACATAATAGGAGAAGATCTTACAAGATTTTGGGATAGAGATCCCGTAACCTGTAAATTAGAAATTATTAATCCAGACTTAATCATTAAAACAAAAGACATTCAATTTAATAATTGGGAACAAGAAGAGTGTCAAAATCATATACAAAACTTACTAAAACTAAAGGTAATATCACCTAGTGTTAGCCCACTCAGAAGTCCGGCTTTTATAGTCAACAAATCTTCCGAACAAAAAAGAGGTAAATCAAGAATGGTTTACAATTATAAAAGACTAAATGACAACACAGTAGAGGATGAAAATTCAATTCCGTCTAAAGATGTTTTAATAAACCGAATTCAAGATGCCAAATGGTTTTCTAAATTCGATTTAAAAAGTGGATTTCATCAAGTTAAAATGAATCTAGAATCAATAAAATGGACAGCCTTCTCTTGTTCTGAAGGTTTATTTGAATGGAATGTCATGTCATTCAGTCTTAAAAACACTTCTGCTGTTTTCCAACGAAAAATGGATAACATTTTCAAAAATGATAAAACTTTTACATGTGTCTACATGAATGATATACTAGTATTTTCCAAAACAAAAGATGACCACTTTCACCATCTGAAACAAGTTTTATACAAATTGAAACATTACGGATTAATAGTTTCAAAATCAAAAATGGAAATTAGCAAAAATTTCAATGAATTTCTTGGAACAGAAATAGGTAATGGAACTATAAAACTCCAACCTCATATTTATAAGAAAATACAAGATTTTTCAGGTAAAATGGAAGAAATTAAAACGCTTAGATCCTTTTTAGGACTTTTAAACTACGCAAGAAGTTTTATTCCTAATCTAGGAAAATACACATCTCCTCTATATAATAAAACTTCATTAAAAGGAGAAAGAAAATTCAACTCTGAAGATATAAAATTGGTACAAAAAATAAAACAAATGGTAACAAATCTACCAATTTTACAATTACCATTAGATTCAGATTACTTAATAATCGAATGTGATGGATGTGAACTTGGATGGGGAGCCATCCTTAAACGTAAGAAACATAAACACATACCCAAGACAGAGGAACAAATTTGCAAATATGCCTCTGGCAAATATATTACAAAACCAAAAATTTACAAAACTAGTACAGACTATGAAGTAAATGCTATTATACACGCAATGGATG
This sequence comes from Psophocarpus tetragonolobus, assembly GCA_037954015.1. Classification (NCBI taxonomy): domain Eukaryota; kingdom Viridiplantae; phylum Streptophyta; class Magnoliopsida; order Fabales; family Fabaceae; genus Psophocarpus; species Psophocarpus tetragonolobus. The sequence continues at coordinate 27,009,704 of CM075696.1, read as the reverse complement.
CACTCAAAATTATTTTTGATAAATAAAAAAGAAATAACAATCAGAACAAATTGTGAAGCCATAGTTTCTTATGGTAAAAACCAAATTAATAATGATAAAAAGCCACATAAAAGATGGTTGCTTTTTAAAGATTACATAAATTTTTCAGGAAAAACTATTTATTTTGAACATATAAAAGGTTCTGATAATACTTGTGCTGACATACTTTCCACGTACATCAAGTAAAGACCTGATCTTCCACAAAGACTTGTTAGGTCATTGAGATAAAAGTCCACATGATGAAAAATACAAAGAAGGGAGCCAGTGGCCCCAAACAAGTAAAGTTCCCTTTTCAGGCAGACCAATTTACAAAATATGGCAAACAAGAGTTGTCAATCCTCACAAATATTTTCCAGTACCCTGGAAGAGATAACACAAATGTCAAATTAAATGTTTTAATTGACAACATTTGGAATATTCCAAAATACACAACACAAAATGAATTCCAAGTCACTAAGGTGAAACAAAGCATCATAAATGCATTATACAATTTATGTTGTCATGACAATAAAAGAGTAGCATTGACTTCTCCGGCCTCTCCTTCTGGGAAAGGTTTCACACATTTTGCTTTGATAACAGGCAAAAACAAGGGTGTTTATACATCCTTCAGAGACCTCAATGAGGCCAAACAAGACCAGTTTTGGTGCACATACAAAGGTTTCTACTCATTGGAAGAAGCCGAAATGGCAGTACGATTGGAAACAATTGATGAAAAAAAAATAAAAACTGCCTTACAATTAGAGTCTCGTGCTCAAACACAAACATATGCTACTACTGCTTGCAGTATCACACAACAAATAAATCCCAACATCCTTCTGGGTAAATTCGGGATAATACAAGACTTTCTGTTTGAAGTTCATTATGAAACAATAAAATACGATGGTTTATTCGTAAAAGTACACACATATTTCAATAACAGAAATCCTTGTTTTGAATCTTCTGATTATTGTAAAACTGTGAACAAAGACTGCACGTGCCAATTAAAATTCATAATAAGAAAGGCTGAGATAAATTTGAGTTCTTTCAAAGCACACTTATACAGGAATGTTTTGCTAACTCTCATGCTACTACTGGAAGCAGGATGTCTCCATTCTTTGGTGCTACCTCCCACAGACAGGTTTTCTGCCTTATCCCCAACATTAAACTCCGTCATAAATGATATTCAGGCGGAACACATGCAGGTGGCTCTACAAATCATTACTTCTCCTAGAAGTATTCACACTCATGATAGTTCACCTACTCATGTGATAAAGTTATTTACTGAGGTAAATCCTAAGATACATACTTTGACCCTGTTAGAGCATGATTCACTCAAAGGATTATCCCTAAATAAAGACAAAGCCTACCAGTATAATCTCTAGAAAGCATACACTGAAGGATCCAACTGGAACTTCTCCAAACAAGACTCCGAGAGTTTTATACTGTTGAAGGAAACGTCAAACACAAAATTATATTGGAAAAAGACAATGGGTAATAAATTTCACCCATTTCCAATAGAGGCTAACCTTTCTCTCGTCAAGCATTTTGAAAAGGAAAGGTTATATAAAGAAATATATGAAGAAACTGGCTGTTTTGGTCAGAACACTCCCGGACCGTCCTCCTTTCCATCTGACTGTGACGACACTGAAGATCAGAGTCTCCCAGAACAAATGGAGGAAGAAATACAAGACCTGACTACACTTGCTCGAGTGAGAAGAGCAAGCTAAAATTTTACTTGTGACAGAGTAATTTTACTTCTTTCTCAAAGTAATAGACTGAAGGGTAAAATTTACCTTGAAGACAGGTTGCCAGTCATGGAGAAACCTACACAGCAGGTCACCAGTCAACAGGTCACCTTCTTAGCCGGTTTCCGGTTACAAATTTTGTGTATAAAAAGACCATAAGTCTCTTATGCTGAGCAGGTCCGAAAAACACTCCTCTCTCTTGCCTCTAAATACTCTCCTCCTTCTCTCTAGACTTCTCCTCTTTCCTTCATCTTGTAAATCTTTATTCTGTGCAATAAAATCAGAGGTTTCTACAACCCCTCCCCTCTTCTTCCCCTCTTTGTAAGTTTTTCTTTCAATCTTTTATGTGTTTATCTTTTTAAAACATGGAGTAGTTCACTCTTAAGGTATCTTCATATGCCTAAAACAATAAATATTTAAAGATGCGATTATCATTTAAAGGCTTATCATATGTTAATTAAATTTACTTTTCATCAAGTTTATAAGCAGATGTCTAACCGGCTCTGCCAGATTCAGTAGCTTATAAACTTGGTTTAATCAATATTATACGAGGATGTCTAACCGATTCTGCCAGATTCAGTATCGTATAATGTTGATATGTTAATATGAATGTGGATGAATAATATTACAAATCAATTAAGATCAGATATTTATTATATTTGAATCATGATTTTTAATAATAATATAAATGTTTCTTAGATTGAAATTGTGAATCTTAATATAAAGATATAAATATTTATTATATGTCAAATGTATATTATATTTATAGATGTAAAAAATGTGAGAAATAATATACTATTATAATTATAAAGGATATTATAACTTATCTTTTATAATATTAAAATTTATTAATACTAGAGATAATTTTTATTAAAAATTAAAAACAAAATAATATAATATTTATACATTATTTTAAAGAAAACAAAAAAAATAGTTGGGGCAAATTCACCCACACCATTGATATTGGATTCATCCCTGACAAAACATATCATTTCAAATAATAAGAATAAATAATAATTTAATATTATTATCATGTTGAATTGGGTTTAATCTCAAGTTTAATTTACTCAACTTATCTCTCAATCCATAGTTAATTGAGTTTGATTAGATTGTATCAATTTTCACTCAATCACAAGAAATATCTAACGCAAATCTGTTTGAATTGAATTAGATGAGACTGGGTCTTCAGATCATCTGATCTGAAAAACACCTCTAAAATTCTTAATAAGACACTATAGATTTCTTGATCCATAAGATAAGGGTGTTTTTGTAACTCAATATAAAGTAGTGTAGAAAGAAATACAGGAGGTTGAAATAGAAAATGCCTATCTATGGAAGACATTATCCGAACCCAAAAACGATATCTTGTTTAAACTTGGGTTATTTATATATTTGTACAGTAGTTAATATATTTCTATTTCTATTTTAAATATTTTTTTAAAATATCTTATATGTGTCAACCCCAACATACTTATTTTTCTATAGCTCTAACCCCGAAAAAATTTAAATCACCAAATTAATTTAAATCACAAAATTTAAACCATCTTCACATTTTTTATTTTATTTTGGTGCATGCGTCCTTCGTGTCAGATTAATTATTGTATGAACTAAAGATGTGTTACCATTGCACTTGCCCGACATATCCATCGTGTATACGCGTCAATAGTGTAAGAAGAGTAATTTATTCCATGATTTCGGATCATTAGTGCATGCAATTTATATTCTATGCTTACTAGTTGAAAGGATCAATGAGGAGCTAGTCCAAAATTATTTAATAATTTTTCAAATCACAGAACCTTCTATAAAAATAGAATAATGTCATGATTGATGGTGCCAAGGTTGGAGTTCTCTGCCATGGAGCAAGCAAAGAGTGTGAAAGTTCTTGAAGTTTGTTCTGTGGCACCATCACAGGGAACACCAACAACAACAACCAATTCTTCTACCCCAACACGTTTGCCTCTCACCTTCTATGACCTCCAGTTTCTAAGGCTTCCCCCCATTTGAGAATCTTTTCTTCTATGAATTTTCCAACCCAACAACTCCTTCATTCTTTGACTCCATTCTTCCAAATCTTAAACACTCCCTTTCCCTCACACTCCAACACTTCCTCCCTTTTGCTGGCACTATCATTTGGCCACTTGACTCACCCCATCCCATCATCAACTAGTCCCTGGCAATACTGTGTCCCTCACTATATCTGAGTCAAACCTTGATTTCAACATGCTTTGTTCAAATACCTGTGAGATTTCTCAACTTCATTCCTTGGTACCCCACTTGACCTTTTCCCATGAAGAAGCATCTGTGATAGCCCTCCAAGTTACCCTCTTTCCAAGATCTGGCTTTTCTCTTGGTATAGTCTCACACCATGCAGCTATGGATGGCAAAGCCTTAATGCTGTTTCTCAAAGCATGGGCCTATGCATGCGCCAATAACCAAACAAATACGTCTTTATTGTTGTCATTGCCAAAACATCTCACACCCTTCTATGATAGGTCAATCATAGGGGACACCACAGGGATTGGTGCAACATATGCTAAAAATTGGTTGAACTTTAGAGGACCAAATAATAGGAGCATGAATCTGTTTGGTTTTGGTGGTGCAGTGCCAACTCAAGTTGTAGTTTCTTTTTCCTACCATATTAACCACAAAAATAGTGAGTTTTGAGCCATAACAAGATTACATTACAAACAAACCCTTGATTTTTATTTTTAAAGTGTAAATAAGCTTAGTTATTTCTGACTATTGTGTTGAAATTTGAGTCTTATGAATAATCTACTTCTCTACTTATTAATTTTTGAGTATTTTGTAGGTCTTTTTTCAAGTCAATACCTATTGAATATAATTACTATTAGTTGTCCATGTTGAGCCTATAAAAGTATCTATTTGTCATCCACTTTTCATCATGGAATAACCTCTAAAAAGAAAAAAGTTAATAACAAAAATGAAAGGAAAATTTTTCTCAGCAACTAGAGTAGGATTCTGAGTTAGGCAAGGCATTTACATTAATAAATGTTTCATGTTTAACCCAAAAATAAGGTTAGGCTAAGAGGTGTTAGATGCTTTAACAGTATGCTATGTTGCCTTACTTTCTTCCATCTACTAGCACGGGTAACATGACTGATTGAGCGTAATTGTCAATCAAATACGATATTTTTCTCGAATGATATTAAGATTTATATTGTAAATAAATTAAAATAAATTTAATTTAAAATTTTAATTTAAGATGTTTCACAAAAAATTTTAACATTCATAAGGATTATGATTTCTACATATAATAGTATTAAAAAAATATTAATCGAATTTAATTTTTTCCATAAAATAATATTGTGATTTATATCATAAATAAATAAGAAATTATTTCATATTTTTTGTTAAATTAATTTAAGATTATTTTGTAATATATTAAAACGTATTTAATATATTAATTTAACATATTGAATACAAAAAGTTAAAAATACATAAAAATATTTAATACATTAATTTTTAATATACTAAAAGTAATATAAAAATATAGAAATATAAAAATAATAAAAGAATAAAAAGAACAATAAATAAAATAATATAAAGTTATAAAGAAATTTAAAAAATGAAAACAAAAAATGAAAACAGTTTAAAAGAAAAACCATAAAAAAATTGAAACCAATTTAATTCATGACATTATTTAGTAATAAATTTAAAAATATTTTTTCATAAAATATTTTGTTAAATTAATTTGAAAATATTAATATCATTATGTAAATATTAATGAAAATTATGTATATGAAGTAATTAAATTTATTATATGAAGATAGTATATCGTTGAATCGTTAAAATTTGACTGCGTAAATACGCTTAGAAAAAGTTATCATTAATAATGATATCAAGTATAATTCTCTCACTAATGATATTTGTGTTCATAAAAATTAAAATTAATTTAATTTATTTAATTGCTAAATAAAGTAAATTAAAACAATTGTATCATAAAGTAAATATATTTAATACATTAAGCTAATCTGTGTTCTGGTGGCTTCCAAATAGATTACAATCAAGATAAAGGGTTAGCATTTTATTACAGGTTAAAAAAAAAAAACTACAGTAAATTTGTCTAAAGAATTTAAGAAAGTACGTATAACTTAATTTATTAAGATTTTAATGCACTTTAAACTTTAGAGACAAGTTCACATTGATTGAAGAAGCCTCATCTCAGTTCAAGTATGCTTCATAGAACTCGTTGAGCAAACTTAATAGTCCTTCTCAACTTGAGTAAACTGAGAAGTCCTTAATTATTCTGAAAATACTTTGGACACCAATCTAAATCTAACGAATGGAAAGGCAACAAACTATAACTGCTCTGTCATGACAGAAAAACAGTTAGTGCATATAACTATATAAGCTAAGATCTATAGTAAAAGAATGAACTCTGTTGATAGTAAATAAAATAGGTCATTGTCCTTGCTATTATTTATAATTAATTATTAGCAATGTTAGGAGGGACACAACATTGGACATCCTCTTATATAGAAGCATTGTTTCAACCCATATCAGGCATAGATGTACAACGTTGGGCCAATGAACAACATATATTTCGGTAATAAAGGTTGTTCTGTTGTTGTAGCTAAGAATCCTACTAATCACGAATTCACAATAATACTAAGATTTTATAACATGATGCATAGATGTACCTTAGTTTACTTCTACTCAAAGCTGCATTCCATATAATTTTAGTTTAGTCAATGTTTAAAAACTTTGCTAGAAAGCTGGCACAAAATGAGAAATTATGTTTTCAAATAAGCTAAACCAAATACTCGGTGAGCAGTGAACATTACAATTTTGTTAAAAACTGAACTGCATATTATGGTTATGGATGAATCTTGTAAATGTTATTAATTAAAACTGAAGCTTCTTGTCAGGATGTCAAACTATTCGGCTCTCTGTCCTTAAAGGTAAATTATAAAGGCTAATGATAACGGCATAGCTTACAGAGGAGGGAACCAACTCCAACATTGAAGGGCTAAGCTTCTTTCATGTTTCTGAAATTTTGTACAATAAGACCAAGTATATCATCCATACAACCTGTGTCGATTACAATCACAAACTCTAGGGATAACTTCTTTTATTCTATTTCTCTAACTACCCTCCATTGTTCTCATATTTTCAACATTGCCCTTTTGTACTTTATTTGTCCTCACCCACCTTTTTTTTTTTGGCTACTCTCTATTTTTGGTTTTTTGGTTAAGATTTATTAAGGCTTAGAAACACGTTTACAGATAGACGTGTTTCTGTGCCAAAAAAGACTTGTTTTCTTCATCATATTTAAACATGAGAATAAGAATTAAATTATCAATATAATCACTGTCAATTAAATAATCTATATTAAGTATTTATCAATGGATAGATTCCTTTATGTGAATGCTATATGTATAGACTTTAAAATTAAAGAAATATTACAAAGCTAATCAAAGAAATCTTTGATAGTTTAATAAAATTTTTTCATTAGCCATTAACCACCTAAGGTCTAACGGCCAACAAATTTGGTTGAGTTCTGACATGTCATAATTAATCACTATGTTACATAAAAGGAGTAGTTCCCGAGATCCTCTCATTGCCTTTCTTTATCATTTGCATTGTCAAACTTTTCTGTGTTTTCCCATTGACAAACCCATATACCCCAAAAGGCCAAAAACCCAGCTTTCATGTCCTTAAACTTTCTTATCCCCATGCAGCTTCTCCCTCTTATTCTTAAATTTCCATCTTAATTTTCTCTGTGATTATCTCTGTCACTATTATGGTTCAAAACATGTTAATCTCATAAACTTCATCTTGCACCAACATTTTATAGAAGGGTCAATGTAAATTGCAGCTGCAGGGTTTCAAGAGTTAATTCAAAAATCCTGAGTAAGTTTTATAGGCTTTCCTCAATATTTCATTTGGTGATTGTACAATAAGAAAAGGGTATTTATTCATTATTTTACACGAAGATCACATGTGTATGCTATTGATGCGCACAATCTCTTCCTATATGAGGATGCATGTAATGTGTTGTAGCTGTTATGAGAATGCATTACCAATATTAAAAATCTTAGTGCCAAAAATTACTGTCTCAAAAGCTTGTTGATTCTATCACCAAAATTGTGTGCTACATTACAAGAAATTCCTTGTTACAATTGTGGTCTAAAAGTTCTACTTGTCTTGCTTTTATAGAGTTGCCAAATTGATGGCTTATTTGAATTATGAGAACAAGAGAGGAAGTGGTAAAAAACTCAAAGTGCATTTTGATCTCCCTGACGATGAAGACTATCCCAATCAGAAGCATTCAGGTTCTTCTTTTTCATCTGATTCTTCAATAGATTCAGATGATAGTGACAATGATAACAGCGTACATACTGATTCCAAGTATGGCTTTTGCGAATCACCTGTGTGGAGCTTTCAAGGCGGGTCAGTTTCCCAATCTCCTCCAATTCAGCACATGAGTTCTCCTGGTCATGGCTATGACCCAAGCAGAATTCTCTCTTCAATATTTGGTAATAAACCTACGAGTCCTTTGGAATGGAGTGTAGCCTCAAATGAATCACTATTCAGCATACAGTTAGGAAACAGCAGTTTCTCAAGGCATAGTGTTTCCGGATTCAACAACAAATCTGGGGAATTGCCTAGGACTAGTGATTTTGCCAGCATGTCTGCAACACTGCCACATGTTAAAAAGGTAGCTGCTAAAGACAAAAATGTGGACATGGAGAGACATTCTGTGTCATCAGATTCATCAAGTGAAACTGCACATTCAGTTGAGGCGCATGACCATGAGAAACCATCACATCAAACTACAGGTTCATTTGGGGAGATTGTTGACCTTAAGAAAATACAAACACCAGCATAACTGGGCACACATGAAACGTTGTTGGGGAAATACCTTGCAAATTGTTCCTACCGACACAGCCGAACACCACCATTTTCTATTGCGGTTTCCAGAGATACCGTTTGATGAGGTTGCGATACGATGAGTGCCTGCAAAAAGAACTCCGACGCTAAAAAAGTTTGGAAAGAGAAATAAAAATGGATACGTACCTTCACCTTGCTCGCCCAATACTACGTTCTCTACCGGCATTAGCATGGAGGTCCCAGTGAATGTTTGCAGAAAAATATAATGAAACTAGAAGATAAAAATAAATATCTAACATCCAAACATGACCACATCGACAGTTAACAATATCATCCATTTCATTTTAGGTTTAGTAGCTATGATAGCAAAAAATGAAACACACATCTAATTCAATATCATCATACGAAATATACAACTATAATCCATTTTTTGCCAAAGCCACGACATTCCACATCTCTATATTGACGAAATTTAAAAATTTAGTTTTAAAAATTTAAAATAAAACTAAAAAAATATTATAACTTAAATCTTTAACCCACCTATTTACAACTACTCTTGCTGCCCTCCAACAGCTCCAGTGTAACTTCCCCAACAATCATCCTCCTCAACCTTCAGGGTCATTAAGGCTTTTCTTTCATTTTCTTAATTTATTGTTTTGCTTTTATTTTTTTTTATTTTATCGTGCATTCACTTTCTTTACGTCCCTTGTCAAACTTTGTTATTTTATTTTATTTTTCTTTTAAGTATTAAGGACATTGTTAACTTTAAATGTGGAGAGGGAATATAAGGGTTATATAATATAAAAAATACATAATATTGTCTCCTCATAATGGATATGAATGTACTTGAAATGTTCTTACCACTACCTTTAAGTTATAGTAAACATTCTTATGGTGAAAAAAATGATTAGTAAATTAGGAGTCTTTCTATAAAGAAGTTGAGTAATTAGTATAACTCAAGTTGTAGTTTCTTTTTCCTACCATATTAACCACAAAAATAGTGAGTTTTGAGCCATAACAAGATTACATTACAAACAAACCCTTGATTTTTATTTTTAAAGTGTAAATAAGCTTAGTTACTTCTGACTATTGTGTTGAAATTTGAGTCTTATGAATAATCTACTTCTCTACTTATTAATTTTTGAGTATTTTGTAGGTCTTTTTTCAAGTCAATACCTATTGAAATATGATAAAGAAATAAAAATGGACACGTACCTTTACCTTGCTCCCCGAACACCGAAATACCACGTTCTCCACCGACATTGGCATAGAGGTCCCCGTGCCTGTATGTAGAGAAAATGAAACACGTCTCATTCAATACCATCATACGAAATATACAACTATAATTCAATACCATCATACGAAATATACAACTATAGGTTTAGTAGCTATGATTGCAAAAAATGAAACACACATCTAATTCAACAGCATGATCTTGACAAAAGAAAAATACATACCTTGCAAATTGTTCCTACGGAAACATTTCAAAACCATTTTCCGTTCTTGTTGCCAGAGATACCGTTTGATGAGGTTCAGATAGCACAGGTGCCTGCAAAAAAGACTCTGACGCTCAAGTCAGAAAGTACTCAACTCTGTAATATGATAAAGAAATAAAAATGGACACGTACCTTTACCTTGCTCCCCGAACACCGAAATACCACGTTCTCCACCAACATTGGCATAGAGGTCCCCGTGCCTGTATGTAGAGAAAATGAAACACGTCTCATTCAATACCATCATACGAAATATACAACTATAATTCAATACCATGATCTTCACAGAAGAAAAACATATACCTTGCATATTCTTCCTACCAAAACAGTTGAAAACCGTCTTTTCTTGCTATTACCTGAGATACCGCTTGATGAGGTTCCGACCTGCAAAAAAGACTCCGACGCTCAAGTCAGAAAGTACTCAACTCTGTAATATCATAAAGAGAAATCAAAATGGACACGTACCTTTACCTTGCTCGCCCAGTATCGAAATACTACGCCCTATCCCGGCTTTCACATGGAGGTCCCAGTGCGTGTATGCAGAAAAATATAACAAAATTAGAAGATAAAGATAAATATCTAAAATCCAAACATGACCCCATCGACAGTGACATCCCGATAATCCATACATAATCACAAATAAAAATTCAGAGTTGATCAAGACATAACATGAACATATAAGACTCAATTTTAGAAATAAGACATATAGGCTTATTAGAACATCTCTTCCTAAACCATTACCAATCAATACAGCTTATCAGATATTGGGTTGGCCAGACCCAATATCTAAAAGCGTGCAAATTATTTACTTATGACAGTTAACAACATCATCCATTTCAGTTTAGGTTTAGTAGCTATGATTGCAAAAAATGAAACACACATCTAATTCAACAGCATGATCTTGACAAAAGAAAAATACATACCTTGCAAATTGTTCCTACGGAAACATTTCAAAACCATTTTCCGTTCTTGTTGCCAGAGATACCGTTTGATGAGGTTCAGATAGCACAGGTGCCTGCAAAAAAAGACTCTGACGCTCAAGTCAGAAAGTACTCAACTCTGTAATATGATAAAGAAATAAAAATGGACACGTACCTTTACCTTGCTCCCCGAACACCGAAATACCACGTTCTCCACCGACATTGGCATAGAGGTCCCCGTGCCTGTATGTAGAGAAAATGAAACACGTCTCATTCAATACCATCATACGAAATATACAACTATAATTCAATACCATGATCTTCACAGAAGAAAAACATATACCTTGCATATTCTTCCTACCAAAACAGTTGAAAACCGTCTTTTCTTGCTATTACCTGAGATACCGCTTGATGAGGTTCCGACCTGCAAAAAAGACTCCGACGCTCAAGTCAGAAAGTACTCAACTCTGTAATATCATAAAGAGAAATCAAAATGGACACGTACCTTTACCTTGCTCGCCCAGTATCGAAATACTACGCCCTATCCCGGCTTTCACATGGAGGTCCCAGTGCGTGTATGCAGAAAAATATAACAAAATTAGAAGATAAAGATAAATATCTAAAATCCAAACATGACCCCATCGACAGTGACATCCCGATAATCCATACATAATCACAAATAAAAATTCAGAGTTGATCAAGACATAACATGAACATATAAGACTCAATTTTAGAAATAAGACATATAGGCTTATTAGAACATCTCTTCCTAAACCATTACTAATCAATACAGCTTATCAGATATTGGGTTGGCCAGACCCAATATCTAAAAGCGTGCAAATTATTTACTTATGACAGTTAACAGCATCATCCATTTCAGTTTAGGTTTAGTAGCTATGATTGCAAAAAATGAAACACACATCTAATTCAATATCATCACACGAAATATACAACTATAATTCAACAGCATGATCTTGACAAAAGAAAAATACATACCTTGCAACTTGTTCCTACGGAAACATTTCAAAACCATTTTCCGTTCTTGTTGCCAGAGATACCGTTTGATGAGGTTCAGATAGCACAGGTGCCTGCAAAAAAAGACTCTGACGCTCAAGTCAGAAAGTACTCAACTCTGTAATATGATAAAGAAATAAAAATGGACACGTACCTTTACCTTGCTCCCCGAATACCGAAATAGCACGTTCTCCACCGGCATTGGCATGGAGGTCCCCGTGCCTGTATGTAGAAAAAATGAAACACGTCTAATTCAATATCATCATACGAAATATACAACTATAATTCAATACCATGATCTTCACAGAAGAAAAACATATACCTTGCATATTCTTCCTACCAAAACAGTTGAAAACCGTCTTTTCTTGCTATTACCTGAGATACCGCTTGATGAGGTTGCGACCTGCAAAAAAGACTCCGACGCTCAAGTCAGAAAGTACTCAACTCTGTAATATCATAAAGAGAAATCAAAATGGACACGTACCTTTACCTTGCTCGCCCAGTATCGAAATACTACGCCCTATCCCGGCTTTCACATGGAGGTCCCAGTGCGTGTATGCAGAAAAATATAACAAAATTAGAAGATAAAGATAAATATCTAAAATCCAAACATGACCCCATCGACAGTGACATCCCGATAATCCATACATAATCACAAATAAAAATTCAGAGTTGATCAAGACATAACATGAACATATAAGACTCAATTTTAGAAATAAGACATATAGGCTTATTAGAACATCTCTTCCTAAACCATTACTAATCAATACAGCTTATCAGATATTGGGTTGGCCAGACCCAATATCTAAAAGCGTGCAAATTATTTACTTATGACAGTTAACAACATCATCCATTTCAGTTTAGGTTTAGTAGCTATGATTGCAAAAAATGAAACACACATCTAATTCAATATCATCACACGAAATATACAACTATAATTCAACAGCATGATCTTGACAAAAGAAAAATACATACCTTGCAAATTGTTCCTACGGAAACATTTCAAAACCATTTTCCGTTCTTGTTGCCAGAGATACCGTTTGATGAGGTTCAGATAGCACAGGTGCCTGCAAAAAAAGACTCTGACGCTCAAGTCAAAAAGTACTCAACTCTGTAATATGATAAAGAAATAAAAATGGACACGTACCTTTACCTTGCTCCCCGAACACCGAAATACCACGTTCTCCACCGACATTGGCATAGAGGTCCCCGTGCCTGTATGTAGAGAAAATGAAACACGTCTCATTCAATACCATCATACGAAATATACAACTATAATTCAATACCATGATCTTCACAGAAGAAAAACATATACCTTGCATATTCTTCCTACCAAAACAGTTGAAAACCGTCTTTTCTTGCTATTACCTGAGATACCGCTTGATGAGGTTCCGACCTGCAAAAAAGACTCCGACGCTCAAGTCAGAAAGTACTCAACTCTGTAATATCATAAAGAGAAATCAAAATGGACACGTACCTTTACCTTGCTCGCCCAGTATCGAAATACTACGCCCTATCCCGGCTTTCACATGGAGGTCCCAGTGCGTGTATGCAGAAAAATATAACAAAATTAGAAGATAAAGATAAATATCTAAAATCCAAACATGACCCCATCGACAGTGACATCCCGATAATCCATACATAATCACAAATAAAAATTCAGAGTTGATCAAGACATAACATGAACATATAAGACTCAATTTTAGAAATAAGACATATAGGCTTATTAGAACATCTCTTCCTAAACCATTACTAATCAATACAGCTTATCAGATATTGGGTTGGCCAGACCCAATATCTAAAAGCGTGCAAATTATTTACTTATGACAGTTAACAACATCATCCATTTCAGTTTAGGTTTAGTAGCTATGATTGCAAAAAATGAAACACACATCTAATTCAATATCATCACACGAAATATACAACTATAATTCAACAGCATGATCTTGACAAAAGAAAAATACATACCTTGCAAATTGTTCCTACGGAAACATTTCAAAACCATTTTCCGTTCTTGTTGCCAGAGATACCGTTTGATGAGGTTCAGATAGCACAGGTGCCTGCAAAAAAGACGACTCTGACGCTCAAGTCAGAAAGTACTCAACTCTGTAATATGATAAAGAAATAAAAATGGACACGTACCTTTACCTTGCTCCCCGAACACCGAAATACCACGTTCTCCACCGACATTGGCATAGAGGTCCCCGTGCCTGTATGTAGAGAAAATGAAACACGTCTCATTCAATACCATCATACGAAATATACAACTATAATTCAATACCATGATCTTCACAGAAGAAAAACATATACCTTGCATATTCTTCCTACCAAAACAGTTGAAAACCGTCTTTTCTTGCTATTACCTGAGATACCGCTTGATGAGGTTCCGACCTGCAAAAAAGACTCCGACGCTCAAGTCAGGAAGTACTCAACTCTGTAATATCATAAAGAGAAATCAAAATGGACACGTACCTTTACCTTGCTCGCCCAGTATCGAAATACTACGCCCTATCCCGGCTTTCACATGGAGGTCCCAGTGCGTGTATGCAGAAAAATATAACAAAATTAGAAGATAAAGATAAATATCTAAAATCCAAACATGACCCCATCGACAGTGACATCCCGATAATCCATACATAATCACAAATAAAAATTCAGAGTTGATCAAGACATAACATGAACATATAAGACTCAATTTTAGAAATAAGACATATAGGCTTATTAGAACATCTCTTCCTAAACCATTACCAATCAATACAGCTTATCAGATATTGGGTTGGCCAGACCCAATATCTAAAAGCGTGCAAATTATTTACTTATGACAGTTAACAGCATCATCCATTTCAGTTTAGGTTTAGTAGCTATGATTGCAAAAAATGAAACACACATCTAATTCAATATCATCACACGAAATATACAACTATAATTCAACAGCATGATCTTGACAAAAGAAAAATACATACCTTGCAAATTGTTCCTACGGAAACATTTCAAAACCATTTTCCGTTCTTGTTGCCAGAGATACCGTTTGATGAGGTTCAGATAGCACAGGTGCCTGCAAAAAAAGACTCTGACGCTCAAGTCAGAAAGTACTCAACTCTGTAATATGATAAAGAAATAAAAATGGACACGTACCTTTACCTTGCTCCCCGAACACCGAAATACCACGTTCTCCACCGACATTGGCATAGAGGTCCCCGTGCCTGTATGTAGAGAAAATGAAACACGTCTCATTCAATACCATCATACGAAATATACAACTATAATTCAATACCATGATCTTCACAGAAGAAAAACATATACCTTGCATATTCTTCCTACCAAAACAGTTGAAAACCGTCTTTTCTTGCTATTACCTGAGATACCGCTTGATGAGGTTCCGACCTGCAAAAAAGACTCCGACGCTCAAGTCAGAAAGTACTCAACTCTGTAATATCATAAAGAGAAATCAAAATGGACACGTACCTTTACCTTGCTCGCCCAGTATCGAAATACTACGCCCTATCCCGGCTTTCACATGGAGGTCCCAGTGCGTGTATGCAGAAAAATATAACAAAATTAGAAGATAAAGATAAATATCTAAAATCCAAACATGACCCCATCGACAGTGACATCCCGATAATCCATACATAATCACAAATAAAAATTCAGAGTTGATCAAGACATAACATGAACATATAAGACTCAATTTTAGAAATAAGACATATAGGCTTATTAGAACATCTCTTCCTAAACCATTACTAATCAATACAGCTTATCAGATATTGGGTTGGCCAGACCCAATATCTAAAAGCGTGCAAATTATTTACTTATGACAGTTAACAACATCATCCATTTCAGTTTAGGTTTAGTAGCTATGATTGCAAAAAATGAAACACACATCTAATTCAATATCATCACACGAAATATACAACTATAATTCAACAGCATGATCTTGACAAAAGAAAAATACATACCTTGCAAATTGTTCCTACGGAAACATTTCAAAACCATTTTCCGTTCTTGTTGCCAGAGATACCGTTTGATGAGGTTCAGATAGCACAGGTGCCTGCAAAAAAAGACTCTGACGCTCAAGTCAGAAAGTACTCAACTCTGTAATATGATAAAGAAATAAAAATGGACACGTACCTTTACCTTGCTCCCCGAACACCGAAATACCACGTTCTCCACCGACATTGGCATAGAGGTCCCCGTGCCTGTATGTAGAGAAAATGAAACACGTCTCATTCAATACCATCATACGAAATATACAACTATAATTCAATACCATGATCTTCACAGAAGAAAAACATATACCTTGCATATTCTTCCTACCAAAACAGTTGAAAACCGTCTTTTCTTGCTATTACCTGAGATACCGCTTGATGAGGTTCCGACCTGCAAAAAAGACTCCGACGCTCAAGTCAGAAAGTACTCAACTCTGTAATATCATAAAGAGAAATCAAAATGGACACGTACCTTTACCTTGCTCGCCCAGTATCGAAATACTACGCCCTATCCCGGCTTTCACATGGAGGTCCCAGTGCGTGTATGCAGAAAAATATAACAAAATTAGAAGATAAAGATAAATATCTAAAATCCAAACATGACCCCATCGACAGTGACATCCCGATAATCCATACATAATCACAAATAAAAATTCAGAGTTGATCAAGACATAACATGAACATATAAGACTCAATTTTAGAAATAAGACATATAGGCTTATTAGAACATCTCTTCCTAAACCATTACCAATCAATACAGCTTATCAGATATTGGGTTGGCCAGACCCAATATCTAAAAGCGTGCAAATTATTTACTTATGACAGTTAACAGCATCATCCATTTCAGTTTAGGTTTAGTAGCTATGATTGCAAAAAATGAAACACACATCTAATTCAATATCATCACACGAAATATACAACTATAATTCAACAGCATGATCTTGACAAAAGAAAAATACATACCTTGCAAATTGTTCCTACGGAAACATTTCAAAACCATTTTCCGTTCTTGTTGCCAGAGATACCGTTTGATGAGGTTCAGATAGCACAGGTGCCTGCAAAAAAAGACTCTGACGCTCAAGTCAGAAAGTACTCAACTCTGTAATATGATAAAGAAATAAAAATGGACACGTACCTTTACCTTGCTCCCCGAACACCGAAATACCACGTTCTCCACCGACATTGGCATAGAGGTCCCCGTGCCTGTATGTAGAGAAAATGAAACACGTCTCATTCAATACCATCATACGAAATATACAACTATAATTCAATACCATGATCTTCACAGAAGAAAAACATATACCTTGCATATTCTTCCTACCAAAACAGTTGAAAACCGTCTTTTCTTGCTATTACCTGAGATACCGCTTGATGAGGTTCCGACCTGCAAAAAAGACTCCGACGCTCAAGTCAGAAAGTACTCAACTCTGTAATATCATAAAGAGAAATCAAAATGGACACGTACCTTTACCTTGCTCGCCCAGTATCGAAATACTACGCCCTATCCCGGCTTTCACATGGAGGTCCCAGTGCGTGTATGCAGAAAAATATAACAAAATTAGAAGATAAAGATAAATATCTAAAATCCAAACATGACCCCATCGACAGTGACATCCCGATAATCCATACATAATCACAAATAAAAATTCAGAGTTGATCAAGACATAACATGAACATATAAGACTCAATTTTAGAAATAAGACATATAGGCTTATTAGAACATCTCTTCCTAAACCATTACTAATCAATACAGCTTATCAGATATTGGGTTGGCCAGACCCAATATCTAAAAGCGTGCAAATTATTTACTTATGACAGTTAACAACATCATCCATTTCAGTTTAGGTTTAGTAGCTATGATTGCAAAAAATGAAACACACATCTAATTCAATATCATCACACGAAATATACAACTATAATTCAACAGCATGATCTTGACAAAAGAAAAATACATACCTTGCAACTTGTTCCTACGGAAACATTTCAAAACCATTTTCCGTTCTTGTTGCCAGAGATACCGTTTGATGAGGTTCAGATAGCACAGGTGCCTGCAAAAAAAGACTCTGACGCTCAAGTCAGAAAGTACTCAACTCTGTAATATGATAAAGAAATAAAAATGGACACGTACCTTTACCTTGCTCCCCGAATACCGAAATAGCACGTTCTCCACCGGCATTGGCATGGAGGTCCCCGTGCCTGTATGTAGAAAAAATGAAACACGTCTAATTCAATATCATCATACGAAATATACAACTATAATTCAATACCATGATCTTCACAGAAGAAAAACATATACCTTGCATATTCTTCCTACCAAAACAGTTGAAAACCGTCTTTTCTTGCTATTACCTGAGATACCGCTTGATGAGGTTGCGACCTGCAAAAAAGACTCCGACGCTCAAGTCAGAAAGTACTCAACTCTGTAATATCATAAAGAGAAATCAAAATGGACACGTACCTTTACCTTGCTCGCCCAGTATCGAAATACTACGCCCTATCCCGGCTTTCACATGGAGGTCCCAGTGCGTGTATGCAGAAAAATATAACAAAATTAGAAGATAAAGATAAATATCTAAAATCCAAACATGACCCCATCGACAGTGACATCCCGATAATCCATACATAATCACAAATAAAAATTCAGAGTTGATCAAGACATAACATGAACATATAAGACTCAATTTTAGAAATAAGACATATAGGCTTATTAGAACATCTCTTCCTAAACCATTACTAATCAATACAGCTTATCAGATATTGGGTTGGCCAGACCCAATATCTAAAAGCGTGCAAATTATTTACTTATGACAGTTAACAACATCATCCATTTCAGTTTAGGTTTAGTAGCTATGATTGCAAAAAATGAAACACACATCTAATTCAATATCATCACACGAAATATACAACTATAATTCAACAGCATGATCTTGACAAAAGAAAAATACATACCTTGCAAATTGTTCCTACGGAAACATTTCAAAACCATTTTCCGTTCTTGTTGCCAGAGATACCGTTTGATGAGGTTCAGATAGCACAGGTGCCTGCAAAAAAAGACTCTGACGCTCAAGTCAGAAAGTACTCAACTCTGTAATATGATAAAGAAATAAAAATGGACACGTACCTTTACCTTGCTCCCCGAACACCGAAATACCACGTTCTCCACCGACATTGGCATAGAGGTCCCCGTGCCTGTATGTAGAGAAAATGAAACACGTCTCATTCAATACCATCATACGAAATATACAACTATAATTCAATACCATGATCTTCACAGAAGAAAAACATATACCTTGCATATTCTTCCTACCAAAACAGTTGAAAACCGTCTTTTCTTGCTATTACCTGAGATACCGCTTGATGAGGTTCCGACCTGCAAAAAAGACTCCGACGCTCAAGTCAGAAAGTACTCAACTCTGTAATATCATAAAGAGAAATCAAAATGGACACGTACCTTTACCTTGCTCGCCCAGTATCGAAATACTACGCCCTATCCCGGCTTTCACATGGAGGTCCCAGTGCGTGTATGCAGAAAAATATAACAAAATTAGAAGATAAAGATAAATATCTAAAATCCAAACATGACCCCATCGACAGTGACATCCCGATAATCCATACATAATCACAAATAAAAATTCAGAGTTGATCAAGACATAACATGAACATATAAGACTCAATTTTAGAAATAAGACATATAGGCTTATTAGAACATCTCTTCCTAAACCATTACCAATCAATACAGCTTATCAGATATTGGGTTGGCCAGACCCAATATCTAAAAGCGTGCAAATTATTTACTTATGACAGTTAACAGCATCATCCATTTCAGTTTAGGTTTAGTAGCTATGATTGCAAAAAATGAAACACACATCTAATTCAATATCATCACACGAAATATACAACTATAATTCAACAGCATGATCTTGACAAAAGAAAAATACATACCTTGCAAATTGTTCCTACGGAAACATTTCAAAACCATTTTCCGTTCTTGTTGCCAGAGATACCGTTTGATGAGGTTCAGATAGCACAGGTGCCTGCAAAAAAAGACTCTGACGCTCAAGTCAGAAAGTACTCAACTCTGTAATATGATAAAGAAATAAAAATGGACACGTACCTTTACCTTGCTCCCCGAACACCGAAATACCACGTTCTCCACCGACATTGGCATAGAGGTCCCCGTGCCTGTATGTAGAGAAAATGAAACACGTCTCATTCAATACCATCATACGAAATATACAACTATAATTCAATACCATGATCTTCACAGAAGAAAAACATATACCTTGCATATTCTTCCTACCAAAACAGTTGAAAACCGTCTTTTCTTGCTATTACCTGAGATACCGCTTGATGAGGTTCCGACCTGCAAAAAAGACTCCGACGCTCAAGTCAGAAAGTACTCAACTCTGTAATATCATAAAGAGAAATCAAAATGGACACGTACCTTTACCTTGCTCGCCCAGTATCGAAATACTACGCCCTATCCCGGCTTTCACATGGAGGTCCCAGTGCGTGTATGCAGAAAAATATAACAAAATTAGAAGATAAAGATAAATATCTAAAATCCAAACATGACCCCATCGACAGTGACATCCCGATAATCCATACATAATCACAAATAAAAATTCAGAGTTGATCAAGACATAACATGAACATATAAGACTCAATTTTAGAAATAAGACATATAGGCTTATTAGAACATCTCTTCCTAAACCATTACTAATCAATACAGCTTATCAGATATTGGGTTGGCCAGACCCAATATCTAAAAGCGTGCAAATTATTTACTTATGACAGTTAACAACATCATCCATTTCAGTTTAGGTTTAGTAGCTATGATTGCAAAAAATGAAACACACATCTAATTCAATATCATCACACGAAATATACAACTATAATTCAACAGCATGATCTTGACAAAAGAAAAATACATACCTTGCAACTTGTTCCTACGGAAACATTTCAAAACCATTTTCCGTTCTTGTTGCCAGAGATACCGTTTGATGAGGTTCAGATAGCACAGGTGCCTGCAAAAAAAGACTCTGACGCTCAAGTCAGAAAGTACTCAACTCTGTAATATGATAAAGAAATAAAAATGGACACGTACCTTTACCTTGCTCCCCGAATACCGAAATAGCACGTTCTCCACCGGCATTGGCATGGAGGTCCCCGTGCCTGTATGTAGAAAAAATGAAACACGTCTAATTCAATATCATCATACGAAATATACAACTATAATTCAATACCATGATCTTCACAGAAGAAAAACATATACCTTGCATATTCTTCCTACCAAAACAGTTGAAAACCGTCTTTTCTTGCTATTACCTGAGATACCGCTTGATGAGGTTGCGACCTGCAAAAAAGACTCCGACGCTCAAGTCAGAAAGTACTCAACTCTGTAATATCATAAAGAGAAATCAAAATGGACACGTACCTTTACCTTGCTCGCCCAGTATCGAAATACTACGCCCTATCCCGGCTTTCACATGGAGGTCCCAGTGCGTGTATGCAGAAAAATATAACAAAATTAGAAGATAAAGATAAATATCTAAAATCCAAACATGACCCCATCGACAGTGACATCCCGATAATCCATACATAATCACAAATAAAAATTCAGAGTTGATCAAGACATAACATGAACATATAAGACTCAATTTTAGAAATAAGACATATAGGCTTATTAGAACATCTCTTCCTAAACCATTACTAATCAATACAGCTTATCAGATATTGGGTTGGCCAGACCCAATATCTAAAAGCGTGCAAATTATTTACTTATGACAGTTAACAACATCATCCATTTCAGTTTAGGTTTAGTAGCTATGATTGCAAAAAATGAAACACACATCTAATTCAATATCATCACACGAAATATACAACTATAATTCAACAGCATGATCTTGACAAAAGAAAAATACATACCTTGCAAATTGTTCCTACGGAAACATTTCAAAACCATTTTCCGTTCTTGTTGCCAGAGATACCGTTTGATGAGGTTCAGATAGCACAGGTGCCTGCAAAAAAAGACTCTGACGCTCAAGTCAGAAAGTACTCAACTCTGTAATATGATAAAGAAATAAAAATGGACACGTACCTTTACCTTGCTCCCCGAACACCGAAATACCACGTTCTCCACCGACATTGGCATAGAGGTCCCCGTGCCTGTATGTAGAGAAAATGAAACACGTCTCATTCAATACCATCATACGAAATATACAACTATAATTCAATACCATGATCTTCACAGAAGAAAAACATATACCTTGCATATTCTTCCTACCAAAACAGTTGAAAACCGTCTTTTCTTGCTATTACCTGAGATACCGCTTGATGAGGTTCCGACCTGCAAAAAAGACTCCGACGCTCAAGTCAGAAAGTACTCAACTCTGTAATATCATAAAGAGAAATCAAAATGGACACGTACCTTTACCTTGCTCGCCCAGTATCGAAATACTACGCCCTATCCCGGCTTTCACATGGAGGTCCCAGTGCGTGTATGCAGAAAAATATAACAAAATTAGAAGATAAAGATAAATATCTAAAATCCAAACATGACCCCATCGACAGTGACATCCCGATAATCCATACATAATCACAAATAAAAATTCAGAGTTGATCAAGACATAACATGAACATATAAGACTCAATTTTAGAAATAAGACATATAGGCTTATTAGAACATCTCTTCCTAAACCATTACTAATCAATACAGCTTATCAGATATTGGGTTGGCCAGACCCAATATCTAAAAGCGTGCAAATTATTTACTTATGACAGTTAACAACATCATCCATTTCAGTTTAGGTTTAGTAGCTATGATTGCAAAAAATGAAACACACATCTAATTCAATATCATCACACGAAATATACAACTATAATTCAACAGCATGATCTTGACAAAAGAAAAATACATACCTTGCAAATTGTTCCTACGGAAACATTTCAAAACCATTTTCCGTTCTTGTTGCCAGAGATACCGTTTGATGAGGTTCAGATAGCACAGGTGCCTGCAAAAAAGACTCTGACGCTCAAGTCAGAAAGTACTCAACTCTGTAATATGATAAAGAAATAAAAATGGACACGTACCTTTACGTTGCTCCCCGAACACCGAAATACCACGTTCTCCACCGACATTGGCATAGAGGTCCCCGTGCCTGTATGTAGAGAAAATGAAACACGTCTCATTCAATACCATCATACGAAATATACAACTATAATTCAATACCATGATCTTCACAGAAGAAAAACATATACCTTGCATATTCTTCCTACCAAAACAGTTGAAAACCGTCTTTTCTTGCTATTACCTGAGATACCGCTTGATGAGGTTCCGACCTGCAAAAAAGACTCCGACGCTCAAGTCAGAAAGTACTCAACTCTGTAATATCATAAAGAGAAATCAAAATGGACACGTACCTTTACGTTGCTCGCCCAGTATCGAAATACTACGCCCTATCCCGGCTTTCACATGGAGGTCCCAGTGCGTGTATGCAGAAAAATATAACAAAATTAGAAGATAAAGACAAATATCTAAAATCCAAACATGACCCCATCGACAGTGACATCCCGATAATCCATACATAATCACAAATAAAAATTCAGAGTTGATCAAGACATAACATGAACATATAAGACTCAATTTTAGAAATAAGACATATAGGCTTATTAGAACATCTCTTCCTAAACCATTACTAATCAATACAGCTTATCAGATATTGGGTTGGCCAGACCCAATATCTAAAAGCGTGCAAATTATTTACTTATGACAGTTAACAACATCATCCATTTCAGTTTAGGTTTAGTAGCTATGATTGCAAAAAATGAAACACACATCTAATTCAATATCATCACACAAAATATACAACTATAATTCAACAGCATGATCTTGACAAAAGAAAAATACATACCTTGCAAATTGTTCCTACGGAAACATTTCAAAACCATTTTCCGTTCTTGTTGCCAGAGATACCGTTTGATGAGGTTCAGATAGCACAGGTGCCTGCAAAAAAAGACTCTGACGCTCAAGTCAGAAAGTACTCAACTCTGTAATATGATAAAGAAATAAAAATGGACACGTACCTTTACCTTGCTCCCCGAACACCGAAATACCACGTTCTCCACCGACATTGGCATAGAGGTCCCCGTGCCTGTATGTAGAGAAAATGAAACACGTCTCATTCAATACCATCATACGAAATATACAACTATAATTCAATACCATGATCTTCACAGAAGAAAAACATATACCTTGCATATTCTTCCTACCAAAACAGTTGAAAACCGTCTTTTCTTGCTATTACCTGAGATACCGCTTGATGAGGTTCCGACCTGCAAAAAAGACTCCGACGCTCAAGTCAGAAAGTACTCAACTCTGTAATATCATAAAGAGAAATCAAAATGGACACGTACCTTTACCTTGCTCGCCCAGTATCGAAATACTACGCCCTATCCCGGCTTTCACATGGAGGTCCCAGTGCGTGTATGCAGAAAAATATAACAAAATTAGAAGATAAAGATAAATATCTAAAATCCAAACATGACCCCATCGACAGTGACATCCCGATAATCCATACATAATCACAAATAAAAATTCAGAGTTGATCAAGACATAACATGAACATATAAGACTCAATTTTAGAAATAAGACATATAGGCTTATTAGAACATCTCTTCCTAAACCATTACTAATCAATACAGCTTATCAGATATTGGGTTGGCCAGACCCAATATCTAAAAGCGTGCAAATTATTTACTTATGACAGTTAACAACATCATCCATTTCAGTTTAGGTTTAGTAGCTATGATTGCAAAAAATGAAACACACATCTAATTCAATATCATCACACGAAATATACAACTATAATTCAACAGCATGATCTTGACAAAAGAAAAATACATACCTTGCAAATTGTTCCTACGGAAACATTTCAAAACCATTTTCCGTTCTTGTTGCCAGAGATACCGTTTGATGAGGTTCAGATAGCACAGGTGCCTGCAAAAAAGACGACTCTGACGCTCAAGTCAGAAAGTACTCAACTCTATAATATGATAAAGAAATAAAAATGGACACGTACCTTTACCTTGCTCCCCGAACACCGAAATACCACGTTCTCCACCGACATTGGCATAGAGGTCCCCGTGCCTGTATGTAGAGAAAATGAAACACGTCTCATTCAATACCATCATACGAAATATACAACTATAATTCAATACCATGATCTTCACAGAAGAAAAACATATACCTTGCATATTCTTCCTACCAAAACAGTTGAAAACCGTCTTTTCTTGCTATTACCTGAGATACCGCTTGATGAGGTTCCGACCTGCAAAAAAGACTCCGACGCTCAAGTCAGAAAGTACTCAACTCTGTAATATGATAAAGAAATAAAAATGGACACGTACCTTTACCTTGCTCCCCGAATACCGAAATAGCACGTTCTCCACCGGCATTGGCATGGAGGTCCCCGTGCCTGTATGTAGAAAAAATGAAACACGTCTAATTCAATATCATCATACGAAATATACAACTATAATTCAATACCATGATCTTCACAGAAGAAAAACATATACCTTGCATATTCTTCCTACCAAAACAGTTGAAAACCGTCTTTTCTTGCTATTACCTGAGATACCGCTTGATGAGGTTCCGACCTGCAAAAAAGACTCCGACGCTCAAGTCAGAAAGTACTCAACTCTGTAATATCATAAAGAGAAATCAAAATGGACACGTACCTTTACCTTGCTCGCCCAGTATCGAAATACTACGCCCTATCCCGGCTTTCACATGGAGGTCCCAGTGCGTGTATGCAGAAAAATATAACAAAATTAGAAGATAAAGATAAATATCTAAAATCCAAACATGACCCCATCGACAGTGACATCCCGATAATCCATACATAATCACAAATAAAAATTCAGAGTTGATCAAGACATAACATGAACATATAAGACTCAATTTTAGAAATAAGACATATAGGCTTATTAGAACATCTCTTCCTAAACCATTACTAATCAATACAGCTTATCAGATATTGGGTTGGCCAGACCCAATATCTAAAAGCGTGCAAATTATTTACTTATGACAGTTAACAACATCATCCATTTCAGTTTAGGTTTAGTAGCTATGATTGCAAAAAATGAAACACACATCTAATTCAATATCATCACACGAAATATACAACTATAATTCAACAGCATGATCTTGACAAAAGAAAAATACATACCTTGCAAATTGTTCCTACGGAAACATTTCAAAACCATTTTCCGTTCTTGTTGCCAGAGATACCGTTTGATGAGGTTCAGATAGCACAGGTGCCTGCAAAAAAAGACTCTGACGCTCAAGTCAGAAAGTACTCAACTCTGTAATATGATAAAGAAATAAAAATGGACACGTACCTTTACCTTGCTCCCCGAATACCGAAATAGCACGTTCTCCACCGGCATTGGCATGGAGGTCCCCGTGCCTGTATGTAGAAAAAATGAAACACGTCTAATTCAATATCATCATACGAAATATACAACTATAATTCAATACCATGATCTTCACAGAAGAAAAACATATACCTTGCATATTCTTCCTACCAAAACAGTTGAAAACCGTCTTTTCTTGCTATTACCTGAGATACCGCTTGATGAGGTTCCGACCTGCAAAAAAGACTCCGACGCTCAAGTCAGAAAGTACTCAACTCTGTAATATCATAAAGAGAAATCAAAATGGACACGTACCTTTACCTTGCTCGCCCAGTATCGAAATACTACGCCCTATCCCGGCTTTCACATGGAGGTCCCAGTGCGTGTATGCAGAAAAATATAACAAAATTAGAAGATAAAGATAAATATCTAAAATCCAAACATGACCCCATCGACAGTGACATCCCGATAATCCATACATAATCACAAATAAAAATTCAGAGTTGATCAAGACATAACATGAACATATAAGACTCAATTTTAGAAATAAGACATATAGGCTTATTAGAACATCTCTTCCTAAACCATTACTAATCAATACAGCTTATCAGATATTGGGTTGGCCAGACCCAATATCTAAAAGCGTGCAAATTATTTACTTATGACAGTTAACAACATCATCCATTTCAGTTTAGGTTTAGTAGCTATGATTGCAAAAAATGAAACACACATCTAATTCAATATCATCACACGAAATATACAACTATAATTCAACAGCATGATCTTGACAAAAGAAAAATACATACCTTGCAAATTGTTCCTACGGAAACATTTCAAAACCATTTTCCGTTCTTGTTGCCAGAGATACCGTTTGATGAGGTTCAGATAGCACAGGTGCCTGCAAAAAAAGACTCTGACGCTCAAGTCAGAAAGTACTCAACTCTGTAATATGATAAAGAAATAAAAATGGACACGTACCTTTACCTTGCTCCCCGAACACCGAAATACCACGTTCTCCACCGACATTGGCATAGAGGTCCCCGTGCCTGTATGTAGAGAAAATGAAACACGTCTCATTCAATACCATCATACGAAATATACAACTATAATTCAATACCATGATCTTCACAGAAGAAAAACATATACCTTGCATATTCTTCCTACCAAAACAGTTGAAAACCGTCTTTTCTTGCTATTACCTGAGATACCGCTTGATGAGGTTCCGACCTGCAAAAAAGACTCCGACGCTCAAGTCAGAAAGTACTCAACTCTGTAATATCATAAAGAGAAATCAAAATGGACACGTACCTTTACCTTGCTCGCCCAGTATCGAAATACTACGCCCTATCCCGGCTTTCACATGGAGGTCCCAGTGCGTGTATGCAGAAAAATATAACAAAATTAGAAGATAAAGATAAATATCTAAAATCCAAACATGACCCCATCGACAGTGACATCCCGATAATCCATACATAATCACAAATAAAAATTCAGAGTTGATCAAGACATAACATGAACATATAAGACTCAATTTTAGAAATAAGACATATAGGCTTATTAGAACATCTCTTCCTAAACCATTACTAATCAATACAGCTTATCAGATATTGGGTTGGCCAGACCCAATATCTAAAAGCGTGCAAATTATTTACTTATGACAGTTAACAACATCATCCATTTCAGTTTAGGTTTAGTAGCTATGATTGCAAAAAATGAAACACACATCTAATTCAATATCATCACACGAAATATACAACTATAATTCAACAGCATGATCTTGACAAAAGAAAAATACATACCTTGCAAATTGTTCCTACGGAAACATTTCAAAACCATTTTCCGTTCTTGTTGCCAGAGATACCGTTTGATGAGGTTCAGATAGCACAGGTGCCTGCAAAAAAAGACTCTGACGCTCAAGTCAGAAAGTACTCAACTCTGTAATATGATAAAGAAATAAAAATGGACACGTACCTTTACCTTGCTCCCCGAACACCGAAATACCACGTTCTCCACCGACATTGGCATAGAGGTCCCCGTGCCTGTATGTAGAGAAAATGAAACACGTCTCATTCAATACCATCATACGAAATATACAACTATAATTCAATACCATGATCTTCACAGAAGAAAAACATATACCTTGCATATTCTTCCTACCAAAACAGTTGAAAACCGTCTTTTCTTGCTATTACCTGAGATACCGCTTGATGAGGTTCCGACCTGCAAAAAAGACTCCGACGCTCAAGTCAGAAAGTACTCAACTCTGTAATATCATAAAGAGAAATCAAAATGGACACGTACCTTTACCTTGCTCGCCCAGTATCGAAATACTACGCCCTATCCCGGCTTTCACATGGAGGTCCCAGTGCGTGTATGCAGAAAAATATAACAAAATTAGAAGATAAAGATAAATATCTAAAATCCAAACATGACCCCATCGACAGTGACATCCCGATAATCCATACATAATCACAAATAAAAATTCAGAGTTGATCAAGACATAACATGAACATATAAGACTCAATTTTAGAAATAAGACATATAGGCTTATTAGAACATCTCTTCCTAAACCATTACCAATCAATACAGCTTATCAGATATTGGGTTGGCCAGACCCAATATCTAAAAGCGTGCAAATTATTTACTTATGACAGTTAACAGCATCATCCATTTCAGTTTAGGTTTAGTAGCTATGATTGCAAAAAATGAAACACACATCTAATTCAATATCATCACACGAAATATACAACTATAATTCAACAGCATGATCTTGACAAAAGAAAAATACATACCTTGCAAATTGTTCCTACGGAAACATTTCAAAACCATTTTCCGTTCTTGTTGCCAGAGATACCGTTTGATGAGGTTCAGATAGCACAGGTGCCTGCAAAAAAAGACTCTGACGCTCAAGTCAGAAAGTACTCAACTCTGTAATATGATAAAGAAATAAAAATGGACACGTACCTTTACCTTGCTCCCCGAACACCGAAATACCACGTTCTCCACCGACATTGGCATAGAGGTCCCCGTGCCTGTATGTAGAGAAAATGAAACACGTCTCATTCAATACCATCATACGAAATATACAACTATAATTCAATACCATGATCTTCACAGAAGAAAAACATATACCTTGCATATTCTTCCTACCAAAACAGTTGAAAACCGTCTTTTCTTGCTATTACCTGAGATACCGCTTGATGAGGTTCCGACCTGCAAAAAAGACTCCGACGCTCAAGTCAGAAAGTACTCAACTCTGTAATATCATAAAGAGAAATCAAAATGGACACGTACCTTTACCTTGCTCGCCCAGTATCGAAATACTACGCCCTATCCCGGCTTTCACATGGAGGTCCCAGTGCGTGTATGCAGAAAAATATAACAAAATTAGAAGATAAAGATAAATATCTAAAATCCAAACATGACCCCATCGACAGTGACATCCCGATAATCCATACATAATCACAAATAAAAATTCAGAGTTGATCAAGACATAACATGAACATATAAGACTCAATTTTAGAAATAAGACATATAGGCTTATTAGAACATCTCTTCCTAAACCATTACTAATCAATACAGCTTATCAGATATTGGGTTGGCCAGACCCAATATCTAAAAGCGTGCAAATTATTTACTTATGACAGTTAACAACATCATCCATTTCAGTTTAGGTTTAGTAGCTATGATTGCAAAAAATGAAACACACATCTAATTCAATATCATCACACGAAATATACAACTATAATTCAACAGCATGATCTTGACAAAAGAAAAATACATACCTTGCAACTTGTTCCTACGGAAACATTTCAAAACCATTTTCCGTTCTTGTTGCCAGAGATACCGTTTGATGAGGTTCAGATAGCACAGGTGCCTGCAAAAAAAGACTCTGACGCTCAAGTCAGAAAGTACTCAACTCTGTAATATGATAAAGAAATAAAAATGGACACGTACCTTTACCTTGCTCCCCGAATACCGAAATAGCACGTTCTCCACCGGCATTGGCATGGAGGTCCCCGTGCCTGTATGTAGAAAAAATGAAACACGTCTAATTCAATATCATCATACGAAATATACAACTATAATTCAATACCATGATCTTCACAGAAGAAAAACATATACCTTGCATATTCTTCCTACCAAAACAGTTGAAAACCGTCTTTTCTTGCTATTACCTGAGATACCGCTTGATGAGGTTGCGACCTGCAAAAAAGACTCCGACGCTCAAGTCAGAAAGTACTCAACTCTGTAATATCATAAAGAGAAATCAAAATGGACACGTACCTTTACCTTGCTCGCCCAGTATCGAAATACTACGCCCTATCCCGGCTTTCACATGGAGGTCCCAGTGCGTGTATGCAGAAAAATATAACAAAATTAGAAGATAAAGATAAATATCTAAAATCCAAACATGACCCCATCGACAGTGACATCCCGATAATCCATACATAATCACAAATAAAAATTCAGAGTTGATCAAGACATAACATGAACATATAAGACTCAATTTTAGAAATAAGACATATAGGCTTATTAGAACATCTCTTCCTAAACCATTACTAATCAATACAGCTTATCAGATATTGGGTTGGCCAGACCCAATATCTAAAAGCGTGCAAATTATTTACTTATGACAGTTAACAACATCATCCATTTCAGTTTAGGTTTAGTAGCTATGATTGCAAAAAATGAAACACACATCTAATTCAATATCATCACACGAAATATACAACTATAATTCAACAGCATGATCTTGACAAAAGAAAAATACATACCTTGCAAATTGTTCCTACGGAAACATTTCAAAACCATTTTCCGTTCTTGTTGCCAGAGATACCGTTTGATGAGGTTCAGATAGCACAGGTGCCTGCAAAAAAAGACTCTGACGCTCAAGTCAGAAAGTACTCAACTCTGTAATATGATAAAGAAATAAAAATGGACACGTACCTTTACCTTGCTCCCCGAACACCGAAATACCACGTTCTCCACCGACATTGGCATAGAGGTCCCCGTGCCTGTATGTAGAGAAAATGAAACACGTCTCATTCAATACCATCATACGAAATATACAACTATAATTCAATACCATGATCTTCACAGAAGAAAAACATATACCTTGCATATTCTTCCTACCAAAACAGTTGAAAACCGTCTTTTCTTGCTATTACCTGAGATACCGCTTGATGAGGTTCCGACCTGCAAAAAAGACTCCGACGCTCAAGTCAGAAAGTACTCAACTCTGTAATATCATAAAGAGAAATCAAAATGGACACGTACCTTTACCTTGCTCGCCCAGTATCGAAATACTACGCCCTATCCCGGCTTTCACATGGAGGTCCCAGTGCGTGTATGCAGAAAAATATAACAAAATTAGAAGATAAAGATAAATATCTAAAATCCAAACATGACCCCATCGACAGTGACATCCCGATAATCCATACATAATCACAAATAAAAATTCAGAGTTGATCAAGACATAACATGAACATATAAGACTCAATTTTAGAAATAAGACATATAGGCTTATTAGAACATCTCTTCCTAAACCATTACTAATCAATACAGCTTATCAGATATTGGGTTGGCCAGACCCAATATCTAAAAGCGTGCAAATTATTTACTTATGACAGTTAACAACATCATCCATTTCAGTTTAGGTTTAGTAGCTATGATTGCAAAAAATGAAACACACATCTAATTCAATATCATCACACGAAATATACAACTATAATTCAACAGCATGATCTTGACAAAAGAAAAATACATACCTTGCAAATTGTTCCTACGGAAACATTTCAAAACCATTTTCCGTTCTTGTTGCCAGAGATACCGTTTGATGAGGTTCAGATAGCACAGGTGCCTGCAAAAAAAGACTCTGACGCTCAAGTCAGAAAGTACTCAACTCTGTAATATGATAAAGAAATAAAAATGGACACGTACCTTTACCTTGCTCCCCGAATACCGAAATAGCACGTTCTCCACCGGCATTGGCATGGAGGTCCCCGTGCCTGTATGTAGAAAAAATGAAACACGTCTAATTCAATATCATCATACGAAATATACAACTATAATTCAATACCATGATCTTCACAGAAGAAAAACATATACCTTGCATATTCTTCCTACCAAAACAGTTGAAAACCGTCTTTTCTTGCTATTACCTGAGATACCGCTTGATGAGGTTGCGACCTGCAAAAAAGACTCCGACGCTCAAGTCAGAAAGTACTCAACTCTGTAATATCATAAAGAGAAATCAAAATGGACACGTACCTTTACCTTGCTCGCCCAGTATCGAAATACTACGCCCTATCCCGGCTTTCACATGGAGGTCCCAGTGCGTGTATGCAGAAAAATATAACAAAATTAGAAGATAAAGATAAATATCTAAAATCCAAACATGACCCCATCGACAGTGACATCCCGATAATCCATACATAATCACAAATAAAAATTCAGAGTTGATCAAGACATAACATGAACATATAAGACTCAATTTTAGAAATAAGACATATAGGCTTATTAGAACATCTCTTCCTAAACCATTACTAATCAATACAGCTTATCAGATATTGGGTTGGCCAGACCCAATATCTAAAAGCGTGCAAATTATTTACTTATGACAGTTAACAACATCATCCATTTCAGTTTAGGTTTAGTAGCTATGATTGCAAAAAATGAAACACACATCTAATTCAATATCATCACACGAAATATACAACTATAATTCAACAGCATGATCTTGACAAAAGAAAAATACATACCTTGCAAATTGTTCCTACGGAAACATTTCAAAACCATTTTCCGTTCTTGTTGCCAGAGATACCGTTTGATGAGGTTCAGATAGCACAGGTGCCTGCAAAAAAGACGACTCTGACGCTCAAGTCAGAAAGTACTCAACTCTGTAATATGATAAAGAAATAAAAATGGACACGTACCTTTACCTTGCTCCCCGAACACCGAAATACCACGTTCTCCACCGACATTGGCATAGAGGTCCCCGTGCCTGTATGTAGAGAAAATGAAACACGTCTCATTCAATACCATCATACGAAATATACAACTATAATTCAATACCATGATCTTCACAGAAGAAAAACATATACCTTGCATATTCTTCCTACCAAAACAGTTGAAAACCGTCTTTTCTTGCTATTACCTGAGATACCGCTTGATGAGGTTCCGACCTGCAAAAAAGACTCCGACGCTCAAGTCAGAAAGTACTCAACTCTGTAATATCATAAAGAGAAATCAAAATGGACACGTACCTTTACCTTGCTCGCCCAGTATCGAAATACTACGCCCTATCCCGGCTTTCACATGGAGGTCCCAGTGCGTGTATGCAGAAAAATATAACAAAATTAGAAGATAAAGATAAATATCTAAAATCCAAACATGACCCCATCGACAGTGACATCCCGATAATCCATACATAATCACAAATAAAAATTCAGAGTTGATCAAGACATAACATGAACATATAAGACTCAATTTTAGAAATAAGACATATAGGCTTATTAGAACATCTCTTCCTAAACCATTACTAATCAATACAGCTTATCAGATATTGGGTTGGCCAGACCCAATATCTAAAAGCGTGCAAATTATTTACTTATGACAGTTAACAACATCATCCATTTCAGTTTAGGTTTAGTAGCTATGATTGCAAAAAATGAAACACACATCTAATTCAATATCATCACACGAAATATACAACTATAATTCAACAGCATGATCTTGACAAAAGAAAAATACATACCTTGCAAATTGTTCCTACGGAAACATTTCAAAACCATTTTCCGTTCTTGTTGCCAGAGATACCGTTTGATGAGGTTCAGATAGCACAGGTGCCTGCAAAAAAAGACTCTGACGCTCAAGTCAGAAAGTACTCAACTCTGTAATATGATAAAGAAATAAAAATGGACACGTACCTTTACCTTGCTCCCCGAACACCGAAATACCACGTTCTCCACCGACATTGGCATAGAGGTCCCCGTGCCTGTATGTAGAGAAAATGAAACACGTCTCATTCAATACCATCATACGAAATATACAACTATAATTCAATACCATGATCTTCACAGAAGAAAAACATATACCTTGCATATTCTTCCTACCAAAACAGTTGAAAACCGTCTTTTCTTGCTATTACCTGAGATACCGCTTGATGAGGTTCCGACCTGCAAAAAAGACTCCGACGCTCAAGTCAGAAAGTACTCAACTCTGTAATATCATAAAGAGAAATCAAAATGGACACGTACCTTTACCTTGCTCGCCCAGTATCGAAATACTACGCCCTATCCCGGCTTTCACATGGAGGTCCCAGTGCGTGTATGCAGAAAAATATAACAAAATTAGAAGATAAAGATAAATATCTAAAATCCAAACATGACCCCATCGACAGTGACATCCCGATAATCCATACATAATCACAAATAAAAATTCAGAGTTGATCAAGACATAACATGAACATATAAGACTCAATTTTAGAAATAAGACATATAGGCTTATTAGAACATCTCTTCCTAAACCATTACTAATCAATACAGCTTATCAGATATTGGGTTGGCCAGACCCAATATCTAAAAGCGTGCAAATTATTTACTTATGACAGTTAACAACATCATCCATTTCAGTTTAGGTTTAGTAGCTATGATTGCAAAAAATGAAACACACATCTAATTCAATATCATCACACGAAATATACAACTATAATTCAACAGCATGATCTTGACAAAAGAAAAATACATACCTTGCAAATTGTTCCTACGGAAACATTTCAAAACCATTTTCCGTTCTTGTTGCCAGAGATACCGTTTGATGAGGTTCAGATAGCACAGGTGCCTGCAAAAAAGACTCTGACGCTCAAGTCAGAAAGTACTCAACTCTGTAATATGATAAAGAAATAAAAATGGACACGTACCTTTACGTTGCTCCCCGAACACCGAAATACCACGTTCTCCACCGACATTGGCATAGAGGTCCCCGTGCCTGTATGTAGAGAAAATGAAACACGTCTCATTCAATACCATCATACGAAATATACAACTATAATTCAATACCATGATCTTCACAGAAGAAAAACATATACCTTGCATATTCTTCCTACCAAAACAGTTGAAAACCGTCTTTTCTTGCTATTACCTGAGATACCGCTTGATGAGGTTCCGACCTGCAAAAAAGACTCCGACGCTCAAGTCAGAAAGTACTCAACTCTGTAATATCATAAAGAGAAATCAAAATGGACACGTACCTTTACGTTGCTCGCCCAGTATCGAAATACTACGCCCTATCCCGGCTTTCACATGGAGGTCCCAGTGCGTGTATGCAGAAAAATATAACAAAATTAGAAGATAAAGACAAATATCTAAAATCCAAACATGACCCCATCGACAGTGACATCCCGATAATCCATACATAATCACAAATAAAAATTCAGAGTTGATCAAGACATAACATGAACATATAAGACTCAATTTTAGAAATAAGACATATAGGCTTATTAGAACATCTCTTCCTAAACCATTACTAATCAATACAGCTTATCAGATATTGGGTTGGCCAGACCCAATATCTAAAAGCGTGCAAATTATTTACTTATGACAGTTAACAACATCATCCATTTCAGTTTAGGTTTAGTAGCTATGATTGCAAAAAATGAAACACACATCTAATTCAATATCATCACACAAAATATACAACTATAATTCAACAGCATGATCTTGACAAAAGAAAAATACATACCTTGCAAATTGTTCCTACGGAAACATTTCAAAACCATTTTCCGTTCTTGTTGCCAGAGATACCGTTTGATGAGGTTCAGATAGCACAGGTGCCTGCAAAAAAAGACTCTGACGCTCAAGTCAGAAAGTACTCAACTCTGTAATATGATAAAGAAATAAAAATGGACACGTACCTTTACCTTGCTCCCCGAACACCGAAATACCACGTTCTCCACCGACATTGGCATAGAGGTCCCCGTGCCTGTATGTAGAGAAAATGAAACACGTCTCATTCAATACCATCATACGAAATATACAACTATAATTCAATACCATGATCTTCACAGAAGAAAAACATATACCTTGCATATTCTTCCTACCAAAACAGTTGAAAACCGTCTTTTCTTGCTATTACCTGAGATACCGCTTGATGAGGTTCCGACCTGCAAAAAAGACTCCGACGCTCAAGTCAGAAAGTACTCAACTCTGTAATATCATAAAGAGAAATCAAAATGGACACGTACCTTTACCTTGCTCGCCCAGTATCGAAATACTACGCCCTATCCCGGCTTTCACATGGAGGTCCCAGTGCGTGTATGCAGAAAAATATAACAAAATTAGAAGATAAAGATAAATATCTAAAATCCAAACATGACCCCATCGACAGTGACATCCCGATAATCCATACATAATCACAAATAAAAATTCAGAGTTGATCAAGACATAACATGAACATATAAGACTCAATTTTAGAAATAAGACATATAGGCTTATTAGAACATCTCTTCCTAAACCATTACTAATCAATACAGCTTATCAGATATTGGGTTGGCCAGACCCAATATCTAAAAGCGTGCAAATTATTTACTTATGACAGTTAACAACATCATCCATTTCAGTTTAGGTTTAGTAGCTATGATTGCAAAAAATGAAACACACATCTAATTCAATATCATCACACGAAATATACAACTATAATTCAACAGCATGATCTTGACAAAAGAAAAATACATACCTTGCAAATTGTTCCTACGGAAACATTTCAAAACCATTTTCCGTTCTTGTTGCCAGAGATACCGTTTGATGAGGTTCAGATAGCACAGGTGCCTGCAAAAAAGACGACTCTGACGCTCAAGTCAGAAAGTACTCAACTCTATAATATGATAAAGAAATAAAAATGGACACGTACCTTTACCTTGCTCCCCGAACACCGAAATACCACGTTCTCCACCGACATTGGCATAGAGGTCCCCGTGCCTGTATGTAGAGAAAATGAAACACGTCTCATTCAATACCATCATACGAAATATACAACTATAATTCAATACCATGATCTTCACAGAAGAAAAACATATACCTTGCATATTCTTCCTACCAAAACAGTTGAAAACCGTCTTTTCTTGCTATTACCTGAGATACCGCTTGATGAGGTTCCGACCTGCAAAAAAGACTCCGACGCTCAAGTCAGAAAGTACTCAACTCTGTAATATGATAAAGAAATAAAAATGGACACGTACCTTTACCTTGCTCCCCGAATACCGAAATAGCACGTTCTCCACCGGCATTGGCATGGAGGTCCCCGTGCCTGTATGTAGAAAAAATGAAACACGTCTAATTCAATATCATCATACGAAATATACAACTATAATTCAATACCATGATCTTCACAGAAGAAAAACATATACCTTGCATATTCTTCCTACCAAAACAGTTGAAAACCGTCTTTTCTTGCTATTACCTGAGATACCGCTTGATGAGGTTCCGACCTGCAAAAAAGACTCCGACGCTCAAGTCAGAAAGTACTCAACTCTGTAATATCATAAAGAGAAATCAAAATGGACACGTACCTTTACCTTGCTCGCCCAGTATCGAAATACTACGCCCTATCCCGGCTTTCACATGGAGGTCCCAGTGCGTGTATGCAGAAAAATATAACAAAATTAGAAGATAAAGATAAATATCTAAAATCCAAACATGACCCCATCGACAGTGACATCCCGATAATCCATACATAATCACAAATAAAAATTCAGAGTTGATCAAGACATAACATGAACATATAAGACTCAATTTTAGAAATAAGACATATAGGCTTATTAGAACATCTCTTCCTAAACCATTACTAATCAATACAGCTTATCAGATATTGGGTTGGCCAGACCCAATATCTAAAAGCGTGCAAATTATTTACTTATGACAGTTAACAACATCATCCATTTCAGTTTAGGTTTAGTAGCTATGATTGCAAAAAATGAAACACACATCTAATTCAATATCATCACACGAAATATACAACTATAATTCAACAGCATGATCTTGACAAAAGAAAAATACATACCTTGCAAATTGTTCCTACGGAAACATTTCAAAACCATTTTCCGTTCTTGTTGCCAGAGATACCGTTTGATGAGGTTCAGATAGCACAGGTGCCTGCAAAAAAAGACTCTGACGCTCAAGTCAGAAAGTACTCAACTCTGTAATATGATAAAGAAATAAAAATGGACACGTACCTTTACCTTGCTCCCCGAATACCGAAATAGCACGTTCTCCACCGGCATTGGCATGGAGGTCCCCGTGCCTGTATGTAGAAAAAATGAAACACGTCTAATTCAATATCATCATACGAAATATACAACTATAATTCAATACCATGATCTTCACAGAAGAAAAACATATACCTTGCATATTCTTCCTACCAAAACAGTTGAAAACCGTCTTTTCTTGCTATTACCTGAGATACCGCTTGATGAGGTTCCGACCTGCAAAAAAGACTCCGACGCTCAAGTCAGAAAGTACTCAACTCTGTAATATCATAAAGAGAAATCAAAATGGACACGTACCTTTACCTTGCTCGCCCAGTATCGAAATACTACGCCCTATCCCGGCTTTCACATGGAGGTCCCAGTGCGTGTATGCAGAAAAATATAACAAAATTAGAAGATAAAGATAAATATCTAAAATCCAAACATGACCCCATCGACAGTGACATCCCGATAATCCATACATAATCACAAATAAAAATTCAGAGTTGATCAAGACATAACATGAACATATAAGACTCAATTTTAGAAATAAGACATATAGGCTTATTAGAACATCTCTTCCTAAACCATTACTAATCAATACAGCTTATCAGATATTGGGTTGGCCAGACCCAATATCTAAAAGCGTGCAAATTATTTACTTATGACAGTTAACAACATCATCCATTTCAGTTTAGGTTTAGTAGCTATGATTGCAAAAAATGAAACACACATCTAATTCAATATCATCACACGAAATATACAACTATAATTCAACAGCATGATCTTGACAAAAGAAAAATACATACCTTGCAAATTGTTCCTACGGAAACATTTCAAAACCATTTTCCGTTCTTGTTGCCAGAGATACCGTTTGATGAGGTTCAGATAGCACAGGTGCCTGCAAAAAAAGACTCTGACGCTCAAGTCAGAAAGTACTCAACTCTGTAATATGATAAAGAAATAAAAATGGACACGTACCTTTACCTTGCTCCCCGAACACCGAAATACCACGTTCTCCACCGACATTGGCATAGAGGTCCCCGTGCCTGTATGTAGAGAAAATGAAACACGTCTCATTCAATACCATCATACGAAATATACAACTATAATTCAATACCATGATCTTCACAGAAGAAAAACATATACCTTGCATATTCTTCCTACCAAAACAGTTGAAAACCGTCTTTTCTTGCTATTACCTGAGATACCGCTTGATGAGGTTCCGACCTGCAAAAAAGACTCCGACGCTCAAGTCAGAAAGTACTCAACTCTGTAATATCATAAAGAGAAATCAAAATGGACACGTACCTTTACCTTGCTCGCCCAGTATCGAAATACTACGCCCTATCCCGGCTTTCACATGGAGGTCCCAGTGCGTGTATGCAGAAAAATATAACAAAATTAGAAGATAAAGATAAATATCTAAAATCCAAACATGACCCCATCGACAGTGACATCCCGATAATCCATACATAATCACAAATAAAAATTCAGAGTTGATCAAGACATAACATGAACATATAAGACTCAATTTTAGAAATAAGACATATAGGCTTATTAGAACATCTCTTCCTAAACCATTACTAATCAATACAGCTTATCAGATATTGGGTTGGCCAGACCCAATATCTAAAAGCGTGCAAATTATTTACTTATGACAGTTAACAACATCATCCATTTCAGTTTAGGTTTAGTAGCTATGATTGCAAAAAATGAAACACACATCTAATTCAATATCATCACACGAAATATACAACTATAATTCAACAGCATGATCTTGACAAAAGAAAAATACATACCTTGCAAATTGTTCCTACGGAAACATTTCAAAACCATTTTCCGTTCTTGTTGCCAGAGATACCGTTTGATGAGGTTCAGATAGCACAGGTGCCTGCAAAAAAAGACTCTGACGCTCAAGTCAGAAAGTACTCAACTCTGTAATATGATAAAGAAATAAAAATGGACACGTACCTTTACCTTGCTCCCCGAATACCGAAATAGCACGTTCTCCACCGGCATTGGCATGGAGGTCCCCGTGCCTGTATGTAGAAAAAATGAAACACGTCTAATTCAATATCATCATACGAAATATACAACTATAATTCAATACCATGATCTTCACAGAAGAAAAACATATACCTTGCATATTCTTCCTACCAAAACAGTTGAAAACCGTCTTTTCTTGCTATTACCTGAGATACCGCTTGATGAGGTTGCGACCTGCAAAAAAGACTCCGACGCTCAAGTCAGAAAGTACTCAACTCTGTAATATCATAAAGAGAAATCAAAATGGACACGTACCTTTACCTTGCTCGCCCAGTATCGAAATACTACGCCCTATCCCGGCTTTCACATGGAGGTCCCAGTGCGTGTATGCAGAAAAATATAACAAAATTAGAAGATAAAGATAAATATCTAAAATCCAAACATGACCCCATCGACAGTGACATCCCGATAATCCATACATAATCACAAATAAAAATTCAGAGTTGATCAAGACATAACATGAACATATAAGAC
The DNA here is from genome assembly GCA_037954015.1 of Psophocarpus tetragonolobus. Taxonomy (NCBI): domain Eukaryota; kingdom Viridiplantae; phylum Streptophyta; class Magnoliopsida; order Fabales; family Fabaceae; genus Psophocarpus; species Psophocarpus tetragonolobus. Next base: position 26,968,490 of record CM075696.1, on the reverse strand, counting down.
TCAATTTTAGAAATAAGACATATAGGCTTATTAGAACATCTCTTCCTAAACCATTACTAATCAATACAGCTTATCAGATATTGGGTTGGCCAGACCCAATATCTAAAAGCGTGCAAATTATTTACTTATGACAGTTAACAACATCATCCATTTCAGTTTAGGTTTAGTAGCTATGATTGCAAAAAATGAAACACACATCTAATTCAATATCATCACACGAAATATACAACTATAATTCAACAGCATGATCTTGACAAAAGAAAAATACATACCTTGCAAATTGTTCCTACGGAAACATTTCAAAACCATTTTCCGTTCTTGTTGCCAGAGATACCGTTTGATGAGGTTCAGATAGCACAGGTGCCTGCAAAAAAGACGACTCTGACGCTCAAGTCAGAAAGTACTCAACTCTGTAATATGATAAAGAAATAAAAATGGACACGTACCTTTACCTTGCTCCCCGAACACCGAAATACCACGTTCTCCACCGACATTGGCATAGAGGTCCCCGTGCCTGTATGTAGAGAAAATGAAACACGTCTCATTCAATACCATCATACGAAATATACAACTATAATTCAATACCATGATCTTCACAGAAGAAAAACATATACCTTGCATATTCTTCCTACCAAAACAGTTGAAAACCGTCTTTTCTTGCTATTACCTGAGATACCGCTTGATGAGGTTCCGACCTGCAAAAAAGACTCCGACGCTCAAGTCAGAAAGTACTCAACTCTGTAATATCATAAAGAGAAATCAAAATGGACACGTACCTTTACCTTGCTCGCCCAGTATCGAAATACTACGCCCTATCCCGGCTTTCACATGGAGGTCCCAGTGCGTGTATGCAGAAAAATATAACAAAATTAGAAGATAAAGATAAATATCTAAAATCCAAACATGACCCCATCGACAGTGACATCCCGATAATCCATACATAATCACAAATAAAAATTCAGAGTTGATCAAGACATAACATGAACATATAAGACTCAATTTTAGAAATAAGACATATAGGCTTATTAGAACATCTCTTCCTAAACCATTACTAATCAATACAGCTTATCAGATATTGGGTTGGCCAGACCCAATATCTAAAAGCGTGCAAATTATTTACTTATGACAGTTAACAACATCATCCATTTCAGTTTAGGTTTAGTAGCTATGATTGCAAAAAATGAAACACACATCTAATTCAATATCATCACACGAAATATACAACTATAATTCAACAGCATGATCTTGACAAAAGAAAAATACATACCTTGCAAATTGTTCCTACGGAAACATTTCAAAACCATTTTCCGTTCTTGTTGCCAGAGATACCGTTTGATGAGGTTCAGATAGCACAGGTGCCTGCAAAAAAAGACTCTGACGCTCAAGTCAGAAAGTACTCAACTCTGTAATATGATAAAGAAATAAAAATGGACACGTACCTTTACCTTGCTCCCCGAACACCGAAATACCACGTTCTCCACCGACATTGGCATAGAGGTCCCCGTGCCTGTATGTAGAGAAAATGAAACACGTCTCATTCAATACCATCATACGAAATATACAACTATAATTCAATACCATGATCTTCACAGAAGAAAAACATATACCTTGCATATTCTTCCTACCAAAACAGTTGAAAACCGTCTTTTCTTGCTATTACCTGAGATACCGCTTGATGAGGTTCCGACCTGCAAAAAAGACTCCGACGCTCAAGTCAGAAAGTACTCAACTCTGTAATATCATAAAGAGAAATCAAAATGGACACGTACCTTTACCTTGCTCGCCCAGTATCGAAATACTACGCCCTATCCCGGCTTTCACATGGAGGTCCCAGTGCGTGTATGCAGAAAAATATAACAAAATTAGAAGATAAAGATAAATATCTAAAATCCAAACATGACCCCATCGACAGTGACATCCCGATAATCCATACATAATCACAAATAAAAATTCAGAGTTGATCAAGACATAACATGAACATATAAGACTCAATTTTAGAAATAAGACATATAGGCTTATTAGAACATCTCTTCCTAAACCATTACTAATCAATACAGCTTATCAGATATTGGGTTGGCCAGACCCAATATCTAAAAGCGTGCAAATTATTTACTTATGACAGTTAACAACATCATCCATTTCAGTTTAGGTTTAGTAGCTATGATTGCAAAAAATGAAACACACATCTAATTCAATATCATCACACGAAATATACAACTATAATTCAACAGCATGATCTTGACAAAAGAAAAATACATACCTTGCAAATTGTTCCTACGGAAACATTTCAAAACCATTTTCCGTTCTTGTTGCCAGAGATACCGTTTGATGAGGTTCAGATAGCACAGGTGCCTGCAAAAAAGACTCTGACGCTCAAGTCAGAAAGTACTCAACTCTGTAATATGATAAAGAAATAAAAATGGACACGTACCTTTACGTTGCTCCCCGAACACCGAAATACCACGTTCTCCACCGACATTGGCATAGAGGTCCCCGTGCCTGTATGTAGAGAAAATGAAACACGTCTCATTCAATACCATCATACGAAATATACAACTATAATTCAATACCATGATCTTCACAGAAGAAAAACATATACCTTGCATATTCTTCCTACCAAAACAGTTGAAAACCGTCTTTTCTTGCTATTACCTGAGATACCGCTTGATGAGGTTCCGACCTGCAAAAAAGACTCCGACGCTCAAGTCAGAAAGTACTCAACTCTGTAATATCATAAAGAGAAATCAAAATGGACACGTTCCTTTGAGTTGCTCGCCCAGTATCGAAATACTACGCCCTATCCCGGCTTTCACATGGAGGTCCCAGTGCGTGTATGCAGAAAAATATAACAAAATTAGAAGATAAAGATAAATATCTAAAATCCAAACATGACCCCATCGACAGTGACATCCCGATAATCCATACATAATCACAAATAAAAATTCAGAGTTGATCAAGACATAACATGAACATATAAGACTCAATTTTAGAAATAAGACATATAGGCTTATTAGAACATCTCTTCCTAAACCATTACTAATCAATACAGCTTATCAGATATTGGGTTGGCCAGACCCAATATCTAAAAGCGTGCAAATTATTTACTTATGACAGTTAACAACATCATCCATTTCAGTTTAGGTTTAGTAGCTATGATTGCAAAAAATGAAACACACATCTAATTCAATATCATCACACAAAATATACAACTATAATTCAACAGCATGATCTTGACAAAAGAAAAATACATACCTTGCAAATTGTTCCTACGGAAACATTTCAAAACCATTTTCCGTTCTTGTTGCCAGAGATACCGTTTGATGAGGTTCAGATAGCACAGGTGCCTGCAAAAAAAGACTCTGACGCTCAAGTCAGAAAGTACTCAACTCTGTAATATGATAAAGAAATAAAAATGGACACGTACCTTTACCTTGCTCCCCGAACACCGAAATACCACGTTCTCCACCGACATTGGCATAGAGGTCCCCGTGCCTGTATGTAGAGAAAATGAAACACGTCTCATTCAATACCATCATACGAAATATACAACTATAATTCAATACCATGATCTTCACAGAAGAAAAACATATACCTTGCATATTCTTCCTACCAAAACAGTTGAAAACCGTCTTTTCTTGCTATTACCTGAGATACCGCTTGATGAGGTTCCGACCTGCAAAAAAGACTCCGACGCTCAAGTCAGAAAGTACTCAACTCTGTAATATCATAAAGAGAAATCAAAATGGACACGTACCTTTACCTTGCTCGCCCAGTATCGAAATACTACGCCCTATCCCGGCTTTCACATGGAGGTCCCAGTGCGTGTATGCAGAAAAATATAACAAAATTAGAAGATAAAGATAAATATCTAAAATCCAAACATGACCCCATCGACAGTGACATCCCGATAATCCATACATAATCACAAATAAAAATTCAGAGTTGATCAAGACATAACATGAACATATAAGACTCAATTTTAGAAATAAGACATATAGGCTTATTAGAACATCTCTTCCTAAACCATTACTAATCAATACAGCTTATCAGATATTGGGTTGGCCAGACCCAATATCTAAAAGCGTGCAAATTATTTACTTATGACAGTTAACAACATCATCCATTTCAGTTTAGGTTTAGTAGCTATGATTGCAAAAAATGAAACACACATCTAATTCAATATCATCACACGAAATATACAACTATAATTCAACAGCATGATCTTGACAAAAGAAAAATACATACCTTGCAAATTGTTCCTACGGAAACATTTCAAAACCATTTTCCGTTCTTGTTGCCAGAGATACCGTTTGATGAGGTTCAGATAGCACAGGTGCCTGCAAAAAAGACGACTCTGACGCTCAAGTCAGAAAGTACTCAACTCTATAATATGATAAAGAAATAAAAATGGACACGTACCTTTACCTTGCTCCCCGAACACCGAAATACCACGTTCTCCACCGACATTGGCATAGAGGTCCCCGTGCCTGTATGTAGAGAAAATGAAACACGTCTCATTCAATACCATCATACGAAATATACAACTATAATTCAATACCATGATCTTCACAGAAGAAAAACATATACCTTGCATATTCTTCCTACCAAAACAGTTGAAAACCGTCTTTTCTTGCTATTACCTGAGATACCGCTTGATGAGGTTCCGACCTGCAAAAAAGACTCCGACGCTCAAGTCAGAAAGTACTCAACTCTGTAATATGATAAAGAAATAAAAATGGACACGTACCTTTACCTTGCTCCCCGAATACCGAAATAGCACGTTCTCCACCGGCATTGGCATGGAGGTCCCCGTGCCTGTATGTAGAAAAAATGAAACACGTCTAATTCAATATCATCATACGAAATATACAACTATAATTCAATACCATGATCTTCACAGAAGAAAAACATATACCTTGCATATTCTTCCTACCAAAACAGTTGAAAACCGTCTTTTCTTGCTATTACCTGAGATACCGCTTGATGAGGTTCCGACCTGCAAAAAAGACTCCGACGCTCAAGTCAGAAAGTACTCAACTCTGTAATATCATAAAGAGAAATCAAAATGGACACGTACCTTTACCTTGCTCGCCCAGTATCGAAATACTACGCCCTATCCCGGCTTTCACATGGAGGTCCCAGTGCGTGTATGCAGAAAAATATAACAAAATTAGAAGATAAAGATAAATATCTAAAATCCAAACATGACCCCATCGACAGTGACATCCCGATAATCCATACATAATCACAAATAAAAATTCAGAGTTGATCAAGACATAACATGAACATATAAGACTCAATTTTAGAAATAAGACATATAGGCTTATTAGAACATCTCTTCCTAAACCATTACTAATCAATACAGCTTATCAGATATTGGGTTGGCCAGACCCAATATCTAAAAGCGTGCAAATTATTTACTTATGACAGTTAACAACATCATCCATTTCAGTTTAGGTTTAGTAGCTATGATTGCAAAAAATGAAACACACATCTAATTCAATATCATCACACGAAATATACAACTATAATTCAACAGCATGATCTTGACAAAAGAAAAATACATACCTTGCAAATTGTTCCTACGGAAACATTTCAAAACCATTTTCCGTTCTTGTTGCCAGAGATACCGTTTGATGAGGTTCAGATAGCACAGGTGCCTGCAAAAAAGACGACTCTGACGCTCAAGTCAGAAAGTACTCAACTCTGTAATATGATAAAGAAATAAAAATGGACACGTACCTTTACCTTGCTCCCCGAACACCGAAATACCACGTTCTCCACCGACATTGGCATAGAGGTCCCCGTGCCTGTATGTAGAGAAAATGAAACACGTCTCATTCAATACCATCATACGAAATATACAACTATAATTCAATACCATGATCTTCACAGAAGAAAAACATATACCTTGCATATTCTTCCTACCAAAACAGTTGAAAACCGTCTTTTCTTGCTATTACCTGAGATACCGCTTGATGAGGTTCCGACCTGCAAAAAAGACTCCGACGCTCAAGTCAGAAAGTACTCAACTCTGTAATATCATAAAGAGAAATCAAAATGGACACGTACCTTTACCTTGCTCGCCCAGTATCGAAATACTACGCCCTATCCCGGCTTTCACATGGAGGTCCCAGTGCGTGTATGCAGAAAAATATAACAAAATTAGAAGATAAAGATAAATATCTAAAATCCAAACATGACCCCATCGACAGTGACATCCCGATAATCCATACATAATCACAAATAAAAATTCAGAGTTGATCAAGACATAACATGAACATATAAGACTCAATTTTAGAAATAAGACATATAGGCTTATTAGAACATCTCTTCCTAAACCATTACTAATCAATACAGCTTATCAGATATTGGGTTGGCCAGACCCAATATCTAAAAGCGTGCAAATTATTTACTTATGACAGTTAACAACATCATCCATTTCAGTTTAGGTTTAGTAGCTATGATTGCAAAAAATGAAACACACATCTAATTCAATATCATCACACGAAATATACAACTATAATTCAACAGCATGATCTTGACAAAAGAAAAATACATACCTTGCAAATTGTTCCTACGGAAACATTTCAAAACCATTTTCCGTTCTTGTTGCCAGAGATACCGTTTGATGAGGTTCAGATAGCACAGGTGCCTGCAAAAAAGACGACTCTGACGCTCAAGTCAGAAAGTACTCAACTCTATAATATGATAAAGAAATAAAAATGGACACGTACCTTTACCTTGCTCCCCGAACACCGAAATACCACGTTCTCCACCGACATTGGCATAGAGGTCCCCGTGCCTGTATGTAGAGAAAATGAAACACGTCTCATTCAATACCATCATACGAAATATACAACTATAATTCAATACCATGATCTTCACAGAAGAAAAACATATACCTTGCATATTCTTCCTACCAAAACAGTTGAAAACCGTCTTTTCTTGCTATTACCTGAGATACCGCTTGATGAGGTTCCGACCTGCAAAAAAGACTCCGACGCTCAAGTCAGAAAGTACTCAACTCTGTAATATCATAAAGAGAAATCAAAATGGACACGTACCTTTACCTTGCTCGCCCAGTATCGAAATACTACGCCCTATCCCGGCTTTCACATGGAGGTCCCAGTGCGTGTATGCAGAAAAATATAACAAAATTAGAAGATAAAGATAAATATCTAAAATCCAAACATGACCCCATCGACAGTGACATCCCGATAATCCATACATAATCACAAATAAAAATTCAGAGTTGATCAAGACATAACATGAACATATAAGACTCAATTTTAGAAATAAGACATATAGGCTTATTAGAACATCTCTTCCTAAACCATTACTAATCAATACAGCTTATCAGATATTGGGTTGGCCAGACCCAATATCTAAAAGCGTGCAAATTATTTACTTATGACAGTTAACAACATCATCCATTTCAGTTTAGGTTTAGTAGCTATGATTGCAAAAAATGAAACACACATCTAATTCAATATCATCACACAAAATATACAACTATAATTCAACAGCATGATCTTGACAAAAGAAAAATACATACCTTGCAAATTGTTCCTACGGAAACATTTCAAAACCATTTTCCGTTCTTGTTGCCAGAGATACCGTTTGATGAGGTTCAGATAGCACAGGTGCCTGCAAAAAAAGACTCTGACGCTCAAGTCAGAAAGTACTCAACTCTGTAATATGATAAAGAAATAAAAATGGACACGTACCTTTACCTTGCTCCCCGAACACCGAAATACCACGTTCTCCACCGACATTGGCATAGAGGTCCCCGTGCCTGTATGTAGAGAAAATGAAACACGTCTCATTCAATACCATCATACGAAATATACAACTATAATTCAATACCATGATCTTCACAGAAGAAAAACATATACCTTGCATATTCTTCCTACCAAAACAGTTGAAAACCGTCTTTTCTTGCTATTACCTGAGATACCGCTTGATGAGGTTCCGACCTGCAAAAAAGACTCCGACGCTCAAGTCAGAAAGTACTCAACTCTGTAATATCATAAAGAGAAATCAAAATGGACACGTACCTTTACCTTGCTCGCCCAGTATCGAAATACTACGCCCTATCCCGGCTTTCACATGGAGGTCCCAGTGCGTGTATGCAGAAAAATATAACAAAATTAGAAGATAAAGATAAATATCTAAAATCCAAACATGACCCCATCGACAGTGACATCCCGATAATCCATACATAATCACAAATAAAAATTCAGAGTTGATCAAGACATAACATGAACATATAAGACTCAATTTTAGAAATAAGACATATAGGCTTATTAGAACATCTCTTCCTAAACCATTACTAATCAATACAGCTTATCAGATATTGGGTTGGCCAGACCCAATATCTAAAAGCGTGCAAATTATTTACTTATGACAGTTAACAACATCATCCATTTCAGTTTAGGTTTAGTAGCTATGATTGCAAAAAATGAAACACACATCTAATTCAATATCATCACACGAAATATACAACTATAATTCAACAGCATGATCTTGACAAAAGAAAAATACATACCTTGCAAATTGTTCCTACGGAAACATTTCAAAACCATTTTCCGTTCTTGTTGCCAGAGATACCGTTTGATGAGGTTCAGATAGCACAGGTGCCTGCAAAAAAGACGACTCTGACGCTCAAGTCAGAAAGTACTCAACTCTGTAATATGATAAAGAAATAAAAATGGACACGTACCTTTACCTTGCTCCCCGAACACCGAAATACCACGTTCTCCACCGACATTGGCATAGAGGTCCCCGTGCCTGTATGTAGAGAAAATGAAACACGTCTCATTCAATACCATCATACGAAATATACAACTATAATTCAATACCATGATCTTCACAGAAGAAAAACATATACCTTGCATATTCTTCCTACCAAAACAGTTGAAAACCGTCTTTTCTTGCTATTACCTGAGATACCGCTTGATGAGGTTCCGACCTGCAAAAAAGACTCCGACGCTCAAGTCAGAAAGTACTCAACTCTGTAATATCATAAAGAGAAATCAAAATGGACACGTACCTTTACCTTGCTCGCCCAGTATCGAAATACTACGCCCTATCCCGGCTTTCACATGGAGGTCCCAGTGCGTGTATGCAGAAAAATATAACAAAATTAGAAGATAAAGATAAATATCTAAAATCCAAACATGACCCCATCGACAGTGACATCCCGATAATCCATACATAATCACAAATAAAAATTCAGAGTTGATCAAGACATAACATGAACATATAAGACTCAATTTTAGAAATAAGACATATAGGCTTATTAGAACATCTCTTCCTAAACCATTACTAATCAATACAGCTTATCAGATATTGGGTTGGCCAGACCCAATATCTAAAAGCGTGCAAATTATTTACTTATGACAGTTAACAACATCATCCATTTCAGTTTAGGTTTAGTAGCTATGATTGCAAAAAATGAAACACACATCTAATTCAATATCATCACACGAAATATACAACTATAATTCAACAGCATGATCTTGACAAAAGAAAAATACATACCTTGCAAATTGTTCCTACGGAAACATTTCAAAACCATTTTCCGTTCTTGTTGCCAGAGATACCGTTTGATGAGGTTCAGATAGCACAGGTGCCTGCAAAAAAAGACTCTGACGCTCAAGTCAGAAAGTACTCAACTCTGTAATATGATAAAGAAATAAAAATGGACACGTACCTTTACCTTGCTCCCCGAACACCGAAATACCACGTTCTCCACCGACATTGGCATAGAGGTCCCCGTGCCTGTATGTAGAGAAAATGAAACACGTCTCATTCAATACCATCATACGAAATATACAACTATAATTCAATACCATGATCTTCACAGAAGAAAAACATATACCTTGCATATTCTTCCTACCAAAACAGTTGAAAACCGTCTTTTCTTGCTATTACCTGAGATACCGCTTGATGAGGTTCCGACCTGCAAAAAAGACTCCGACGCTCAAGTCAGAAAGTACTCAACTCTGTAATATCATAAAGAGAAATCAAAATGGACACGTACCTTTACCTTGCTCGCCCAGTATCGAAATACTACGCCCTATCCCGGCTTTCACATGGAGGTCCCAGTGCGTGTATGCAGAAAAATATAACAAAATTAGAAGATAAAGATAAATATCTAAAATCCAAACATGACCCCATCGACAGTGACATCCCGATAATCCATACATAATCACAAATAAAAATTCAGAGTTGATCAAGACATAACATGAACATATAAGACTCAATTTTAGAAATAAGACATATAGGCTTATTAGAACATCTCTTCCTAAACCATTACTAATCAATACAGCTTATCAGATATTGGGTTGGCCAGACCCAATATCTAAAAGCGTGCAAATTATTTACTTATGACAGTTAACAACATCATCCATTTCAGTTTAGGTTTAGTAGCTATGATTGCAAAAAATGAAACACACATCTAATTCAATATCATCACACGAAATATACAACTATAATTCAACAGCATGATCTTGACAAAAGAAAAATACATACCTTGCAAATTGTTCCTACGGAAACATTTCAAAACCATTTTCCGTTCTTGTTGCCAGAGATACCGTTTGATGAGGTTCAGATAGCACAGGTGCCTGCAAAAAAGACTCTGACGCTCAAGTCAGAAAGTACTCAACTCTGTAATATGATAAAGAAATAAAAATGGACACGTACCTTTACCTTGCTCCCCGAACACCGAAATACCACGTTCTCCACTGACATTGGCATAGAGGTCCCCGTGCCTGTATGTAGAGAAAATGAAACACGTCTCATTCAATACCATCATACGAAATATACAACTATAATTCAATACCATGATCTTCACAGAAGAAAAACATATACCTTGCATATTCTTCCTACCAAAACAGTTGAAAACCGTCTTTTCTTGCTATTACCTGAGATACCGCTTGATGAGGTTCCGACCTGCAAAAAAGACTCCGACGCTCAAGTCAGAAAGTACTCAACTCTGTAATATCATAAAGAGAAATCAAAATGGACACGTACCTTTACCTTGCTCGCCCAGTATCGAAATACTACGCCCTATCCCGGCTTTCACATGGAGGTCCCAGTGCGTGTATGCAGAAAAATATAACAAAATTAGAAGATAAAGATAAATATCTAAAATCCAAACATGACCCCATCGACAGTGACATCCCGATAATCCATACATAATCACAAATAAAAATTCAGACTTGATCAAGACATAACATGAACATATAAGACTCAATTTTAGAAATAAGACATATAGGCTTATTAGAACATCTCTTCCTAAACCATTACTAATCAATACAGCTTATCAGATATTTGGTTGGCCAGACCCAATATCTAAAAGCGTACAAATTATTTACTTATGACGCTCAAGTCAGAAAGTACTCAACTCTGTAATATGATAAAGAAATAAAAATGGACACGTACCTTTACCTTGCTCCCCGAATACCGAAATAGCACGTTCTCCACCGGCATTGGCATGGAGGTCCCCGTGCCTGTATGTAGAAAAAATGAAACACGTCTAATTCAATATCATCATACGAAATATACAACTATAATTCAATACCATGATCTTCACAGAAGAAAAACATATACCTTGCATATTCTTCCTACCAAAACAGTTGAAAACCGTCTTTTCTTGCTATTACCTGAGATACCGCTTGATGAGGTTGCGACCTGCAAAAAAGACTCCGACGCTCAAGTCAGAAAGTACTCAACTCTGTAATATCATAAAGAGAAATCAAAATGGACACGTACCTTTACCTTGCTCGCCCAGTATCGAAATACTACGCCCTATCCCGGCTTTCACATGGAGGTCCCAGTGCGTGTATGCAGAAAAATATAACAAAATTAGAAGATAAAGATAAATATCTAAAATCCAAACATGACCCCATCGACAGTGACATCCCGATAATCCATACATAATCACAAATAAAAATTCAGAGTTGATCAAGACATAACATGAACATATAAGACTCAATTTTAGAAATAAGACATATAGGCTTATTAGAACATCTCTTCCTAAACCATTACTAATCAATACAGCTTATCAGATATTGGGTTGGCCAGACCCAATATCTAAAAGCGTGCAAATTATTTACTTATGACAGTTAACAACATCATCCATTTCAGTTTAGGTTTAGTAGCTATGATTGCAAAAAATGAAACACACATCTAATTCAATATCATCACACGAAATATACAACTATAATTCAACAGCATGATCTTGACAAAAGAAAAATACATACCTTGCAAATTGTTCCTACGGAAACATTTCAAAACCATTTTCCGTTCTTGTTGCCAGAGATACCGTTTGATGAGGTTCAGATAGCACAGGTGCCTGCAAAAAAGACGACTCTGACGCTCAAGTCAGAAAGTACTCAACTCTGTAATATGATAAAGAAATAAAAATGGACACGTACCTTTACCTTGCTCCCCGAACACCGAAATACCACGTTCTCCACCGACATTGGCATAGAGGTCCCCGTGCCTGTATGTAGAGAAAATGAAACACGTCTCATTCAATACCATCATACGAAATATACAACTATAATTCAATACCATGATCTTCACAGAAGAAAAACATATACCTTGCATATTCTTCCTACCAAAACAGTTGAAAACCGTCTTTTCTTGCTATTACCTGAGATACCGCTTGATGAGGTTCCGACCTGCAAAAAAGACTCCGACGCTCAAGTCAGAAAGTACTCAACTCTGTAATATCATAAAGAGAAATCAAAATGGACACGTACCTTTACCTTGCTCGCCCAGTATCGAAATACTACGCCCTATCCCGGCTTTCACATGGAGGTCCCAGTGCGTGTATGCAGAAAAATATAACAAAATTAGAAGATAAAGATAAATATCTAAAATCCAAACATGACCCCATCGACAGTGACATCCCGATAATCCATACATAATCACAAATAAAAATTCAGAGTTGATCAAGACATAACATGAACATATAAGACTCAATTTTAGAAATAAGACATATAGGCTTATTAGAACATCTCTTCCTAAACCATTACTAATCAATACAGCTTATCAGATATTGGGTTGGCCAGACCCAATATCTAAAAGCGTGCAAATTATTTACTTATGACAGTTAACAACATCATCCATTTCAGTTTAGGTTTAGTAGCTATGATTGCAAAAAATGAAACACACATCTAATTCAATATCATCACACGAAATATACAACTATAATTCAACAGCATGATCTTGACAAAAGAAAAATACATACCTTGCAAATTGTTCCTACGGAAACATTTCAAAACCATTTTCCGTTCTTGTTGCCAGAGATACCGTTTGATGAGGTTCAGATAGCACAGGTGCCTGCAAAAAAGACTCTGACGCTCAAGTCAGAAAGTACTCAACTCTGTAATATGATAAAGAAATAAAAATGGACACGTACCTTTACCTTGCTCCCCGAACACCGAAATACCACGTTCTCCACCGACATTGGCATAGAGGTCCCCGTGCCTGTATGTAGAGAAAATGAAACACGTCTCATTCAATACCATCATACGAAATATACAACTATAATTCAATACCATGATCTTCACAGAAGAAAAACATATACCTTGCATATTCTTCCTACCAAAACAGTTGAAAACCGTCTTTTCTTGCTATTACCTGAGATACCGCTTGATGAGGTTCCGACCTGCAAAAAAGACTCCGACGCTCAAGTCAGAAAGTACTCAACTCTGTAATATCATAAAGAGAAATCAAAATGGACACGTACCTTTACCTTGCTCGCCCAGTATCGAAATACTACGCCCTATCCCGGCTTTCACATGGAGGTCCCAGTGCGTGTATGCAGAAAAATATAACAAAATTAGAAGATAAAGATAAATATCTAAAATCCAAACATGACCCCATCGACAGTGACATCCCGATAATCCATACATAATCACAAATAAAAATTCAGAGTTGATCAAGACATAACATGAACATATAAGACTCAATTTTAGAAATAAGACATATAGGCTTATTAGAACATCTCTTCCTAAACCATTACTAATCAATACAGCTTATCAGATATTGGGTTGGCCAGACCCAATATCTAAAAGCGTGCAAATTATTTACTTATGACAGTTAACAACATCATCCATTTCAGTTTAGGTTTAGTAGCTATGATTGCAAAAAATGAAACACACATCTAATTCAATATCATCACACGAAATATACAACTATAATTCAACAGCATGATCTTGACAAAAGAAAAATACATACCTTGCAAATTGTTCCTACGGAAACATTTCAAAACCATTTTCCGTTCTTGTTGCCAGAGATACCGTTTGATGAGGTTCAGATAGCACAGGTGCCTGCAAAAAAGACGACTCTGACGCTCAAGTCAGAAAGTACTCAACTCTGTAATATGATAAAGAAATAAAAATGGACACGTACCTTTACCTTGCTCCCCGAACACCGAAATACCACGTTCTCCACCGACATTGGCATAGAGGTCCCCGTGCCTGTATGTAGAGAAAATGAAACACGTCTCATTCAATACCATCATACGAAATATACAACTATAATTCAATACCATGATCTTCACAGAAGAAAAACATATACCTTGCATATTCTTCCTACCAAAACAGTTGAAAACCGTCTTTTCTTGCTATTACCTGAGATACCGCTTGATGAGGTTCCGACCTGCAAAAAAGACTCCGACGCTCAAGTCAGAAAGTACTCAACTCTGTAATATCATAAAGAGAAATCAAAATGGACACGTACCTTTACCTTGCTCGCCCAGTATCGAAATACTACGCCCTATCCCGGCTTTCACATGGAGGTCCCAGTGCGTGTATGCAGAAAAATATAACAAAATTAGAAGATAAAGATAAATATCTAAAATCCAAACATGACCCCATCGACAGTGACATCCCGATAATCCATACATAATCACAAATAAAAATTCAGAGTTGATCAAGACATAACATGAACATATAAGACTCAATTTTAGAAATAAGACATATAGGCTTATTAGAACATCTCTTCCTAAACCATTACTAATCAATACAGCTTATCAGATATTGGGTTGGCCAGACCCAATATCTAAAAGCGTGCAAATTATTTACTTATGACAGTTAACAACATCATCCATTTCAGTTTAGGTTTAGTAGCTATGATTGCAAAAAATGAAACACACATCTAATTCAATATCATCACACGAAATATACAACTATAATTCAACAGCATGATCTTGACAAAAGAAAAATACATACCTTGCAAATTGTTCCTACGGAAACATTTCAAAACCATTTTCCGTTCTTGTTGCCAGAGATACCGTTTGATGAGGTTCAGATAGCACAGGTGCCTGCAAAAAAGACGACTCTGACGCTCAAGTCAGAAAGTACTCAACTCTGTAATATGATAAAGAAATAAAAATGGACACGTACCTTTACCTTGCTCCCCGAACACCGAAATACCACGTTCTCCACCGACATTGGCATAGAGGTCCCCGTGCCTGTATGTAGAGAAAATGAAACACGTCTCATTCAATACCATCATACGAAATATACAACTATAATTCAATACCATGATCTTCACAGAAGAAAAACATATACCTTGCATATTCTTCCTACCAAAACAGTTGAAAACCGTCTTTTCTTGCTATTACCTGAGATACCGCTTGATGAGGTTCCGACCTGCAAAAAAGACTCCGACGCTCAAGTCAGAAAGTACTCAACTCTGTAATATCATAAAGAGAAATCAAAATGGACACGTACCTTTACCTTGCTCGCCCAGTATCGAAATACTACGCCCTATCCCGGCTTTCACATGGAGGTCCCAGTGCGTGTATGCAGAAAAATATAACAAAATTAGAAGATAAAGATAAATATCTAAAATCCAAACATGACCCCATCGACAGTGACATCCCGATAATCCATACATAATCACAAATAAAAATTCAGAGTTGATCAAGACATAACATGAACATATAAGACTCAATTTTAGAAATAAGACATATAGGCTTATTAGAACATCTCTTCCTAAACCATTACTAATCAATACAGCTTATCAGATATTGGGTTGGCCAGACCCAATATCTAAAAGCGTGCAAATTATTTACTTATGACAGTTAACAACATCATCCATTTCAGTTTAGGTTTAGTAGCTATGATTGCAAAAAATGAAACACACATCTAATTCAATATCATCACACGAAATATACAACTATAATTCAACAGCATGATCTTGACAAAAGAAAAATACATACCTTGCAAATTGTTCCTACGGAAACATTTCAAAACCATTTTCCGTTCTTGTTGCCAGAGATACCGTTTGATGAGGTTCAGATAGCACAGGTGCCTGCAAAAAAGACGACTCTGACGCTCAAGTCAGAAAGTACTCAACTCTGTAATATGATAAAGAAATAAAAATGGACACGTACCTTTACCTTGCTCCCCGAACACCGAAATACCACGTTCTCCACCGACATTGGCATAGAGGTCCCCGTGCCTGTATGTAGAGAAAATGAAACACGTCTCATTCAATACCATCATACGAAATATACAACTATAATTCAATACCATGATCTTCACAGAAGAAAAACATATACCTTGCATATTCTTCCTACCAAAACAGTTGAAAACCGTCTTTTCTTGCTATTACCTGAGATACCGCTTGATGAGGTTCCGACCTGCAAAAAAGACTCCGACGCTCAAGTCAGAAAGTACTCAACTCTGTAATATCATAAAGAGAAATCAAAATGGACACGTACCTTTACCTTGCTCGCCCAGTATCGAAATACTACGCCCTATCCCGGCTTTCACATGGAGGTCCCAGTGCGTGTATGCAGAAAAATATAACAAAATTAGAAGATAAAGATAAATATCTAAAATCCAAACATGACCCCATCGACAGTGACATCCCGATAATCCATACATAATCACAAATAAAAATTCAGAGTTGATCAAGACATAACATGAACATATAAGACTCAATTTTAGAAATAAGACATATAGGCTTATTAGAACATCTCTTCCTAAACCATTACTAATCAATACAGCTTATCAGATATTGGGTTGGCCAGACCCAATATCTAAAAGCGTGCAAATTATTTACTTATGACAGTTAACAACATCATCCATTTCAGTTTAGGTTTAGTAGCTATGATTGCAAAAAATGAAACACACATCTAATTCAATATCATCACACGAAATATACAACTATAATTCAACAGCATGATCTTGACAAAAGATAAATACATACCTTGCAAATTGTTCCTACGGAAACATTTCAAAACCATTTTCCGTTCTTGTTGCCAGAGATACCGTTTGATGAGGTTCAGATAGCACAGGTGCCTGCAAAAAAGACGACTCTGACGCTCAAGTCAGAAAGTACTCAACTCTGTAATATGATAAAGAAATAAAAATGGACACGTACCTTTACCTTGCTCCCCGAACACCGAAATACCACGTTCTCCACCGACATTGGCATAGAGGTCCCCGTGCCTGTATGTAGAGAAAATGAAACACGTCTCATTCAATACCATCATACGAAATATACAACTATAATTCAATACCATGATCTTCACAGAAGAAAAACATATACCTTGCATATTCTTCCTACCAAAACAGTTGAAAACCGTCTTTTCTTGCTATTACCTGAGATACCGCTTGATGAGGTTCCGACCTGCAAAAAAGACTCCGACGCTCAAGTCAGAAAGTACTCAACTCTGTAATATCATAAAGAGAAATCAAAATGGACACGTACCTTTACCTTGCTCGCCCAGTATCGAAATACTACGCCCTATCCCGGCTTTCACATGGAGGTCCCAGTGCGTGTATGCAGAAAAATATAACAAAATTAGAAGATAAAGATAAATATCTAAAATCCAAACATGACCCCATCGACAGTGACATCCCGATAATCCATACATAATCACAAATAAAAATTCAGAGTTGATCAAGACATAACATGAACATATAAGACTCAATTTTAGAAATAAGACATATAGGCTTATTAGAACATCTCTTCCTAAACCATTACTAATCAATACAGCTTATCAGATATTGGGTTGGCCAGACCCAATATCTAAAAGCGTGCAAATTATTTACTTATGACAGTTAACAACATCATCCATTTCAGTTTAGGTTTAGTAGCTATGATTGCAAAAAATGAAACACACATCTAATTCAATATCATCACACGAAATATACAACTATAATTCAACAGCATGATCTTGACAAAAGAAAAATACATACCTTGCAAATTGTTCCTACGGAAACATTTCAAAACCATTTTCCGTTCTTGTTGCCAGAGATACCGTTTGATGAGGTTCAGATAGCACAGGTGCCTGCAAAAAAGACGACTCTGACGCTCAAGTCAGAAAGTACTCAACTCTGTAATATGATAAAGAAATAAAAATGGACACGTACCTTTACCTTGCTCCCCGAACACCGAAATACCACGTTCTCCACCGACATTGGCATAGAGGTCCCCGTGCCTGTATGTAGAGAAAATGAAACACGTCTCATTCAATACCATCATACGAAATATACAACTATAATTCAATACCATGATCTTCACAGAAGAAAAACATATACCTTGCATATTCTTCCTACCAAAACAGTTGAAAACCGTCTTTTCTTGCTATTACCTGAGATACCGCTTGATGAGGTTCCGACCTGCAAAAAAGACTCCGACGCTCAAGTCAGAAAGTACTCAACTCTGTAATATCATAAAGAGAAATCAAAATGGACACGTACCTTTACCTTGCTCGCCCAGTATCGAAATACTACGCCCTATCCCGGCTTTCACATGGAGGTCCCAGTGCGTGTATGCAGAAAAATATAACAAAATTAGAAGATAAAGATAAATATCTAAAATCCAAACATGACCCCATCGACAGTGACATCCCGATAATCCATACATAATCACAAATAAAAATTCAGAGTTGATCAAGACATAACATGAACATATAAGACTCAATTTTAGAAATAAGACATATAGGCTTATTAGAACATCTCTTCCTAAACCATTACTAATCAATACAGCTTATCAGATATTGGGTTGGCCAGACCCAATATCTAAAAGCGTGCAAATTATTTACTTATGACAGTTAACAACATCATCCATTTCAGTTTAGGTTTAGTAGCTATGATTGCAAAAAATGAAACACACATCTAATTCAATATCATCACACGAAATATACAACTATAATTCAACAGCATGATCTTGACAAAAGAAAAATACATACCTTGCAAATTGTTCCTACGGAAACATTTCAAAACCATTTTCCGTTCTTGTTGCCAGAGATACCGTTTGATGAGGTTCAGATAGCACAGGTGCCTGCAAAAAAAGACTCTGACGCTCAAGTCAGAAAGTACTCAACTCTGTAATATGATAAAGAAATAAAAATGGACACGTACCTTTACCTTGCTCCCCGAACACCGAAATACCACGTTCTCCACCGACATTGGCATAGAGGTCCCCGTGCCTGTATGTAGAGAAAATGAAACACGTCTCATTCAATGCCATCATACGAAATATACAACTATAATTCAATACCATGATCTTCACAGAAGAAAAACATATACCTTGCATATTCTTCCTACCAAAACAGTTGAAAACCGTCTTTTCTTGCTATTACCTGAGATACCGCTTGATGAGGTTCCGACCTGCAAAAAAGACTCCGACGCTCAAGTCAGAAAGTACTCAACTCTGTAATATCATAAAGAGAAATCAAAATGGACACGTACCTTTACCTTGCTCGCCCAGTATCGAAATACTACGCCCTATCCCGGCTTTCACATGGAGGTCCCAGTGCGTGTATGCAGAAAAATATAACAAAATTAGAAGATAAAGATAAATATCTAAAATCCAAACATGACCCCATCGACAGTGACATCCCGATAATCCATACATAATCACAAATAAAAATTCAGAGTTGATCAAGACATAACATGAACATATAAGACTCAATTTTAGAAATAAGACATATAGGCTTATTAGAACATCTCTTCCTAAACCATTACTAATCAATACAGCTTATCAGATATTGGGTTGGCCAGACCCAATATCTAAAAGCGTGCAAATTATTTACTTATGACAGTTAACAACATCATCCATTTCAGTTTAGGTTTAGTAGCTATGATTGCAAAAAATGAAACACACATCTAATTCAATATCATCACACGAAATATACAACTATAATTCAACAGCATGATCTTGACAAAAGAAAAATACATACCTTGCAAATTGTTCCTACGGAAACATTTCAAAACCATTTTCCGTTCTTGTTGCCAGAGATACCGTTTGATGAGGTTCAGATAGCACAGGTGCCTGCAAAAAAAGACTCTGACGCTCAAGTCAGAAAGTACTCAACTCTGTAATATGATAAAGAAATAAAAATGGACACGTACCTTTACCTTGCTCCCCGAACACCGAAATACCACGTTCTCCACCGACATTGGCATAGAGGTCCCCGTGCCTGTATGTAGAGAAAATGAAACACGTCTCATTCAATGCCATCATACGAAATATACAACTATAATTCAATACCATGATCTTCACAGAAGAAAAACATATACCTTGCATATTCTTCCTACCAAAACAGCTGAAAACCGTCTTTTCTTGCTATTACCTGAGATACCGCTTGATGAGGTTCCGACCTGCAAAAAAGACTCCGACGCTCAAGTCAGAAAGTACTCAACTCTGTAATATCATAAAGAGAAATCAAAATGGACACGTACCTTTACCTTGCTCGCCCAGTATCGAAATACTACGCCCTATCCCGGCTTTCACATGGAGGTCCCAGTGCGTGTATGCAGAAAAATATAACAAATTAGAAGATAAAGATAAATATCTAAAATCCAAACATGACCCCATCGACAGTGACATCCCGATAATCCATACATAATCACAAATAAAAATTCAGAGTTGATCAAGACATAACATGAACATATAAGACTCAATTTTAGAAATAAGACATATAGGCTTATTAGAACATCTCTTCCTAAACCATTACTAATCAATACAGCTTATCAGATATTGGGTTGGCCAGACCCAATATCAAGCGTGCAAATTATTTACTTATGACAGTTAACAACATCATCCATTTCAGTTTAGGTTTAGTAGCTATGATTGCAAAAAATGAAACACACATCTAATTCAATATCATCACACGAAATATACAACTATAATTCAACAGCATGATCTTGACAAAAGAAAAATACATACCTTGCAAATTGTTCCTACGGAAACATTTCAAAACCATTTTCCGTTCTTGTTGCCAGAGATACCGTTTGATGAGGTTCAGATAGCACAAGTGCCTGCAAAAAAAGACTCTGACGCTCAAGTCAGAAAGTACTCAACTCTGTAAT
Organism: Psophocarpus tetragonolobus; assembly: GCA_037954015.1. Taxonomy (NCBI): domain Eukaryota; kingdom Viridiplantae; phylum Streptophyta; class Magnoliopsida; order Fabales; family Fabaceae; genus Psophocarpus; species Psophocarpus tetragonolobus. Next base: position 26,947,131 of record CM075696.1, on the reverse strand, counting down.
ATGATAAAGAAATAAAAATGGACACGTACCTTTACCTTGCTCCCCGAACACCGAAATACCACGTTCTCCACCGACATTGGCATAGAGGTCCCCGTGCCTGTATGTAGAGAAAATGAAACACGTCTCATTCAATGCCATCATACGAAATATACAACTATAATTCAATACCATGATCTTCACAGAAGAAAAACATATACCTTGCATATTCTTCCTACCAAAACAGTTGAAAACCGTCTTTTCTTGCTATTACCTGAGATACCGCTTGATGAGGTTCCGACCTGCAAAAAAGACTCCGACGCTCAAGTCAGAAAGTACTCAACTCTGTAATATCATAAAGAGAAATCAAAATGGACACGTACCTTTACCTTGCTCGCCCAGTATCGAAATACTACGCCCTATCCCGGCTTTCACATGGAGGTCCCAGTGCGTGTATGCAGAAAAATATAACAAAATTAGAAGATAAAGATAAATATCTAAAATCCAAACATGACCCCATCGACAGTGACATCCCGATAATCCATACATAATCACAAATAAAAATTCAGAGTTGATCAAGACATAACATGAACATATAAGACTCAATTTTAGAAATAAGACATATAGGCTTATTAGAACATCTCTTCCTAAACCATTACTAATCAATACAGCTTATCAGATATTGGGTTGGCCAGACCCAATATCTAAAAGCGTGCAAATTATTTACTTATGACAGTTAACAACATCATCCATTTCAGTTTAGGTTTAGTAGCTATGATTGCAAAAAATGAAACACACATCTAATTCAATATCATCACACGAAATATACAACTATAATTCAACAGCATGATCTTGACAAAAGAAAAATACATACCTTGCAAATTGTTCCTACGGAAACATTTCAAAACCATTTTCCGTTCTTGTTGCCAGAGATACCGTTTGATGAGGTTCAGATAGCACAGGTGCCTGCAAAAAAGACGACTCTGACGCTCAAGTCAAAAAGTACTCAACTCTGTAATATGATAAAGAAATAAAAATGGACACGTACCTTTACCTTGCTCCCCGAACACCGAAATACCACGTTCTCCACCGACATTGGCATAGAGGTCCCCGTGCCTGTATGTAGAGAAAATGAAACACGTCTCATTCAATACCATCATACGAAATATACAACTATAATTCAATACCATGATCTTCACAGAAGAAAAACATATACCTTGCATATTCTTCCTACCAAAACAGTTGAAAACCGTCTTTTCTTGCTATTACCTGAGATACCGCTTGATGAGGTTCCGACCTGCAAAAAAGACTCCGACGCTCAAGTCAGAAAGTACTCAACTCTGTAATATCATAAAGAGAAATCAAAATGGACACGTACCTTTACCTTGCTCGCCCAGTATCGAAATACTACGCCCTATCCCGGCTTTCACATGGAGGTCCCAGTGCGTGTATGCAGAAAAATATAACAAAATTAGAAGATAAAGATAAATATCTAAAATCCAAACATGACCCCATCGACAGTGACATCCCGATAATCCATACATAATCACAAATAAAAATTCAGAGTTGATCAAGACATAACATGAACATATAAGACTCAATTTTAGAAATAAGACATATAGGCTTATTAGAACATCTCTTCCTAAACCATTACTAATCAATACAGCTTATCAGATATTGGGTTGGCCAGACCCAATATCTAAAAGCGTGCAAATTATTTACTTATGACAGTTAACAACATCATCCATTTCAGTTTAGGTTTAGTAGCTATGATTGCAAAAAATGAAACACACATCTAATTCAATATCATCACACGAAATATACAACTATAATTCAACAGCATGATCTTGACAAAAGAAAAATACATACCTTGCAAATTGTTCCTACGGAAACATTTCAAAACCATTTTCCGTTCTTGTTGCCAGAGATACCGTTTGATGAGGTTCAGATAGCACAAGTGCCTGCAAAAAAAGACTCTGACGCTCAAGTCAGAAAGTACTCAACTCTGTAATATGATAAAGAAATAAAAATGGACACGTACCTTTACCTTGCTCCCCGAACACCGAAATACCACGTTCTCCACCGACATTGGCATAGAGGTCCCCGTGCCTGTATGTAGAGAAAATGAAACACGTCTCATTCAATGCCATCATACGAAATATACAACTATAATTCAATACCATGATCTTCACAGAAGAAAAACATATACCTTGCATATTCTTCCTACCAAAACAGTTGAAAACCGTCTTTTCTTGCTATTACCTGAGATACCGCTTGATGAGGTTCCGACCTGCAAAAAAGACTCCGACGCTCAAGTCAGAAAGTACTCAACTCTGTAATATCATAAAGAGAAATCAAAATGGACACGTACCTTTACCTTGCTCGCCCAGTATCGAAATACTACGCCCTATCCCGGCTTTCACATGGAGGTCCCAGTGCGTGTATGCAGAAAAATATAACAAAATTAGAAGATAAAGATAAATATCTAAAATCCAAACATGACCCCATCGACAGTGACATCCCGATAATCCATACATAATCACAAATAAAAATTCAGAGTTGATCAAGACATAACATGAACATATAAGACTCAATTTTAGAAATAAGACATATAGGCTTATTAGAACATCTCTTCCTAAACCATTACTAATCAATACAGCTTATCAGATATTGGGTTGGCCAGACCCAATATCTAAAAGCGTGCAAATTATTTACTTATGACAGTTAACAACATCATCCATTTCAGTTTAGGTTTAGTAGCTATGATTGCAAAAAATGAAACACACATCTAATTCAATATCATCACACGAAATATACAACTATAATTCAACAGCATGATCTTGACAAAAGAAAAATACATACCTTGCAAATTGTTCCTACGGAAACATTTCAAAACCATTTTCCGTTCTTGTTGCCAGAGATACCGTTTGATGAGGTTCAGATAGCACAGGTGCCTGCAAAAAAAGACTCTGACGCTCAAGTCAGAAAGTACTCAACTCTGTAATATGATAAAGAAATAAAAATGGACACGTACCTTTACCTTGCTCCCCGAACACCGAAATACCACGTTCTCCACCGACATTGGCATAGAGGTCCCCGTGCCTGTATGTAGAGAAAATGAAACACGTCTCATTCAATACCATCATACGAAATATACAACTATAATTCAATACCATGATCTTCACAGAAGAAAAACATATACCTTGCATATTCTTCCTACCAAAACAGTTGAAAACCGTCTTTTCTTGCTATTACCTGAGATACCGCTTGATGAGGTTCCGACCTGCAAAAAAGACTCCGACGCTCAAGTCAGAAAGTACTCAACTCTGTAATATCATAAAGAGAAATCAAAATGGACACGTACCTTTACCTTGCTCGCCCAGTATCGAAATACTACGCCCTATCCCGGCTTTCACATGGAGGTCCCAGTGCGTGTATGCAGAAAAATATAACAAAATTAGAAGATAAAGATAAATATCTAAAATCCAAACATGACCCCATCGACAGTGACATCCCGATAATCCATACATAATCACAAATAAAAATTCAGAGTTGATCAAGACATAACATGAACATATAAGACTCAATTTTAGAAATAAGACATATAGGCTTATTAGAACATCTCTTCCTAAACCATTACTAATCAATACAGCTTATCAGATATTGGGTTGGCCAGACCCAATATCTAAAAGCGTGCAAATTATTTACTTATGACAGTTAACAACATCATCCATTTCAGTTTAGGTTTAGTAGCTATGATTGCAAAAAATGAAACACACATCTAATTCAATATCATCACACGAAATATACAACTATAATTCAACAGCATGATCTTGACAAAAGAAAAATACATACCTTGCAAATTGTTCCTACGGAAACATTTCAAAACCATTTTCCGTTCTTGTTGCCAGAGATACCGTTTGATGAGGTTCAGATAGCACAGGTGCCTGCAAAAAAGACGACTCTGACGCTCAAGTCAGAAAGTACTCAACTCTGTAATATGATAAAGAAATAAAAATGGACACGTACCTTTACCTTGCTCCCCGAACACCGAAATACCACGTTCTCCACCGACATTGGCATAGAGGTCCCCGTGCCTGTATGTAGAGAAAATGAAACACGTCTCATTCAATACCATCATACGAAATATACAACTATAATTCAATACCATGATCTTCACAGAAGAAAAACATATACCTTGCATATTCTTCCTACCAAAACAGTTGAAAACCGTCTTTTCTTGCTATTACCTGAGATACCGCTTGATGAGGTTCCGACCTGCAAAAAAGACTCCGACGCTCAAGTCAGAAAGTACTCAACTCTGTAATATCATAAAGAGAAATCAAAATGGACACGTACCTTTACCTTGCTCGCCCAGTATCGAAATACTACGCCCTATCCCGGCTTTCACATGGAGGTCCCAGTGCGTGTATGCAGAAAAATATAACAAAATTAGAAGATAAAGATAAATATCTAAAATCCAAACATGACCCCATCGACAGTGACATCCCGATAATCCATACATAATCACAAATAAAAATTCAGAGTTGATCAAGACATAACATGAACATATAAGACTCAATTTTAGAAATAAGACATATAGGCTTATTAGAACATCTCTTCCTAAACCATTACTAATCAATACAGCTTATCAGATATTGGGTTGGCCAGACCCAATATCTAAAAGCGTGCAAATTATTTACTTATGACAGTTAACAACATCATCCATTTCAGTTTAGGTTTAGTAGCTATGATTGCAAAAAATGAAACACACATCTAATTCAATATCATCACACGAAATATACAACTATAATTCAACAGCATGATCTTGACAAAAGAAAAATACATACCTTGCAAATTGTTCCTACGGAAACATTTCAAAACCATTTTCCGTTCTTGTTGCCAGAGATACCGTTTGATGAGGTTCAGATAGCACAGGTGCCTGCAAAAAAGACGACTCTGACGCTCAAGTCAGAAAGTACTCAACTCTGTAATATGATAAAGAAATAAAAATGGACACGTACCTTTACCTTGCTCCCCGAACACCGAAATACCACGTTCTCCACCGACATTGGCATAGAGGTCCCCGTGCCTGTATGTAGAGAAAATGAAACACGTCTCATTCAATACCATCATACGAAATATACAACTATAATTCAATACCATGATCTTCACAGAAGAAAAACATATACCTTGCATATTCTTCCTACCAAAACAGTTGAAAACCGTCTTTTCTTGCTATTACCTGAGATACCGCTTGATGAGGTTCCGACCTGCAAAAAAGACTCCGACGCTCAAGTCAGAAAGTACTCAACTCTGTAATATCATAAAGAGAAATCAAAATGGACACGTACCTTTACCTTGCTCGCCCAGTATCGAAATACTACGCCCTATCCCGGCTTTCACATGGAGGTCCCAGTGCGTGTATGCAGAAAAATATAACAAAATTAGAAGATAAAGATAAATATCTAAAATCCAAACATGACCCCATCGACAGTGACATCCCGATAATCCATACATAATCACAAATAAAAATTCAGAGTTGATCAAGACATAACATGAACATATAAGACTCAATTTTAGAAATAAGACATATAGGCTTATTAGAACATCTCTTCCTAAACCATTACTAATCAATACAGCTTATCAGATATTGGGTTGGCCAGACCCAATATCTAAAAGCGTGCAAATTATTTACTTATGACAGTTAACAACATCATCCATTTCAGTTTAGGTTTAGTAGCTATGATTGCAAAAAATGAAACACACATCTAATTCAATATCATCACACGAAATATACAACTATAATTCAACAGCATGATCTTGACAAAAGAAAAATACATACCTTGCAAATTGTTCCTACGGAAACATTTCAAAACCATTTTCCGTTCTTGTTGCCAGAGATACCGTTTGATGAGGTTCAGATAGCACAGGTGCCTGCAAAAAAAGACTCTGACGCTCAAGTCAGAAAGTACTCAACTCTGTAATATGATAAAGAAATAAAAATGGACACGTACCTTTACCTTGCTCCCCGAACACCGAAATACCACGTTCTCCACCGACATTGGCATAGAGGTCCCCGTGCCTGTATGTAGAGAAAATGAAACACGTCTCATTCAATACCATCATACGAAATATACAACTATAATTCAATACCATGATCTTCACAGAAGAAAAACATATACCTTGCATATTCTTCCTACCAAAACAGTTGAAAACCGTCTTTTCTTGCTATTACCTGAGATACCGCTTGATGAGGTTCCGACCTGCAAAAAAGACTCCGACGCTCAAGTCAGAAAGTACTCAACTCTGTAATATCATAAAGAGAAATCAAAATGGACACGTACCTTTACCTTGCTCGCCCAGTATCGAAATACTACGCCCTATCCCGGCTTTCACATGGAGGTCCCAGTGCGTGTATGCAGAAAAATATAACAAAATTAGAAGATAAAGATAAATATCTAAAATCCAAACATGACCCCATCGACAGTGACATCCCGATAATCCATACATAATCACAAATAAAAATTCAGAGTTGATCAAGACATAACATGAACATATAAGACTCAATTTTAGAAATAAGACATATAGGCTTATTAGAACATCTCTTCCTAAACCATTACTAATCAATACAGCTTATCAGATATTGGGTTGGCCAGACCCAATATCTAAAAGCGTGCAAATTATTTACTTATGACAGTTAACAACATCATCCATTTCAGTTTAGGTTTAGTAGCTATGATTGCAAAAAATGAAACACACATCTAATTCAATATCATCACACGAAATATACAACTATAATTCAACAGCATGATCTTGACAAAAGAAAAATACATACCTTGCAAATTGTTCCTACGGAAACATTTCAAAACCATTTTCCGTTCTTGTTGCCAGAGATACCGTTTGATGAGGTTCAGATAGCACAGGTGCCTGCAAAAAAGACGACTCTGACGCTCAAGTCAGAAAGTACTCAACTCTGTAATATGATAAAGAAATAAAAATGGACACGTACCTTTACCTTGCTCCCCGAACACCGAAATACCACGTTCTCCACCGACATTGGCATAGAGGTCCCCGTGCCTGTATGTAGAGAAAATGAAACACGTCTCATTCAATACCATCATACGAAATATACAACTATAATTCAATACCATGATCTTCACAGAAGAAAAACATATACCTTGCATATTCTTCCTACCAAAACAGTTGAAAACCGTCTTTTCTTGCTATTACCTGAGATACCGCTTGATGAGGTTCCGACCTGCAAAAAAGACTCCGACGCTCAAGTCAGAAAGTACTCAACTCTGTAATATCATAAAGAGAAATCAAAATGGACACGTACCTTTACCTTGCTCGCCCAGTATCGAAATACTACGCCCTATCCCGGCTTTCACATGGAGGTCCCAGTGCGTGTATGCAGAAAAATATAACAAAATTAGAAGATAAAGATAAATATCTAAAATCCAAACATGACCCCATCGACAGTGACATCCCGATAATCCATACATAATCACAAATAAAAATTCAGAGTTGATCAAGACATAACATGAACATATAAGACTCAATTTTAGAAATAAGACATATAGGCTTATTAGAACATCTCTTCCTAAACCATTACTAATCAATACAGCTTATCAGATATTGGGTTGGCCAGACCCAATATCTAAAAGCGTGCAAATTATTTACTTATGACAGTTAACAACATCATCCATTTCAGTTTAGGTTTAGTAGCTATGATTGCAAAAAATGAAACACACATCTAATTCAATATCATCACACGAAATATACAACTATAATTCAACAGCATGATCTTGACAAAAGAAAAATACATACCTTGCAAATTGTTCCTACGGAAACATTTCAAAACCATTTTCCGTTCTTGTTGCCAGAGATACCGTTTGATGAGGTTCAGATAGCACAGGTGCCTGCAAAAAAGACTCTGACGCTCAAGTCAGAAAGTACTCAACTCTGTAATATGATAAAGAAATAAAAATGGACACGTACCTTTACCTTGCTCCCCGAACACCGAAATACCACGTTCTCCACCGACATTGGCATAGAGGTCCCCGTGCCTGTATGTAGAGAAAATGAAACACGTCTCATTCAATACCATCATACGAAATATACAACTATAATTCAATACCATGATCTTCACAGAAGAAAAACATATACCTTGCATATTCTTCCTACCAAAACAGTTGAAAACCGTCTTTTCTTGCTATTACCTGAGATACCGCTTGATGAGGTTCCGACCTGCAAAAAAGACTCCGACGCTCAAGTCAGAAAGTACTCAACTCTGTAATATCATAAAGAGAAATCAAAATGGACACGTACCTTTACCTTGCTCGCCCAGTATCGAAATACTACGCCCTATCCCGGCTTTCACATGGAGGTCCCAGTGCGTGTATGCAGAAAAATATAACAAAATTAGAAGATAAAGATAAATATCTAAAATCCAAACATGACCCCATCGACAGTGACATCCCGATAATCCATACATAATCACAAATAAAAATTCAGAGTTGATCAAGACATAACATGAACATATAAGACTCAATTTTAGAAATAAGACATATAGGCTTATTAGAACATCTCTTCCTAAACCATTACTAATCAATACAGCTTATCAGATATTGGGTTGGCCAGACCCAATATCTAAAAGCGTGCAAATTATTTACTTATGACAGTTAACAACATCATCCATTTCAGTTTAGGTTTAGTAGCTATGATTGCAAAAAATGAAACACACATCTAATTCAATATCATCACACGAAATATACAACTATAATTCAACAGCATGATCTTGACAAAAGAAAAATACATACCTTGCAAATTGTTCCTACGGAAACATTTCAAAACCATTTTCCGTTCTTGTTGCCAGAGATACCGTTTGATGAGGTTCAGATAGCACAGGTGCCTGCAAAAAAAGACTCTGACGCTCAAGTCAGAAAGTACTCAACTCTGTAATATGATAAAGAAATAAAAATGGACACGTACCTTTACCTTGCTCCCCGAACACCGAAATACCACGTTCTCCACCGACATTGGCATAGAGGTCCCCGTGCCTGTATGTAGAGAAAATGAAACACGTCTCATTCAATACCATCATACGAAATATACAACTATAATTCAATACCATGATCTTCACAGAAGAAAAACATATACCTTGCATATTCTTCCTACCAAAACAGTTGAAAACCGTCTTTTCTTGCTATTACCTGAGATACCGCTTGATGAGGTTCCGACCTGCAAAAAAGACTCCGACGCTCAAGTCAGAAAGTACTCAACTCTGTAATATCATAAAGAGAAATCAAAATGGACACGTACCTTTACCTTGCTCGCCCAGTATCGAAATACTACGCCCTATCCCGGCTTTCACATGGAGGTCCCAGTGCGTGTATGCAGAAAAATATAACAAAATTAGAAGATAAAGATAAATATCTAAAATCCAAACATGACCCCATCGACAGTGACATCCCGATAATCCATACATAATCACAAATAAAAATTCAGAGTTGATCAAGACATAACATGAACATATAAGACTCAATTTTAGAAATAAGACATATAGGCTTATTAGAACATCTCTTCCTAAACCATTACTAATCAATACAGCTTATCAGATATTGGGTTGGCCAGACCCAATATCTAAAAGCGTGCAAATTATTTACTTATGACAGTTAACAACATCATCCATTTCAGTTTAGGTTTAGTAGCTATGATTGCAAAAAATGAAACACACATCTAATTCAATATCATCACACGAAATATACAACTATAATTCAACAGCATGATCTTGACAAAAGAAAAATACATACCTTGCAAATTGTTCCTACGGAAACATTTCAAAACCATTTTCCGTTCTTGTTGCCAGAGATACCGTTTGATGAGGTTCAGATAGCACAGGTGCCTGCAAAAAAAGACTCTGACGCTCAAGTCAGAAAGTACTCAACTCTGTAATATGATAAAGAAATAAAAATGGACACGTACCTTTACCTTGCTCCCCGAACACCGAAATACCACGTTCTCCACCGACATTGGCATAGAGGTCCCCGTGCCTGTATGTAGAGAAAATGAAACACGTCTCATTCAATACCATCATACGAAATATACAACTATAATTCAATACCATGATCTTCACAGAAGAAAAACATATACCTTGCATATTCTTCCTACCAAAACAGTTGAAAACCGTCTTTTCTTGCTATTACCTGAGATACCGCTTGATGAGGTTCCGACCTGCAAAAAAGACTCCGACGCTCAAGTCAGAAAGTACTCAACTCTGTAATATCATAAAGAGAAATCAAAATGGACACGTACCTTTACCTTGCTCGCCCAGTATCGAAATACTACGCCCTATCCCGGCTTTCACATGGAGGTCCCAGTGCGTGTATGCAGAAAAATATAACAAAATTAGAAGATAAAGATAAATATCTAAAATCCAAACATGACCCCATCGACAGTGACATCCCGATAATCCATACATAATCACAAATAAAAATTCAGAGTTGATCAAGACATAACATGAACATATAAGACTCAATTTTAGAAATAAGACATATAGGCTTATTAGAACATCTCTTCCTAAACCATTACTAATCAATACAGCTTATCAGATATTGGGTTGGCCAGACCCAATATCTAAAAGCGTGCAAATTATTTACTTATGACAGTTAACAACATCATCCATTTCAGTTTAGGTTTAGTAGCTATGATTGCAAAAAATGAAACACACATCTAATTCAATATCATCACACGAAATATACAACTATAATTCAACAGCATGATCTTGACAAAAGAAAAATACATACCTTGCAAATTGTTCCTACGGAAACATTTCAAAACCATTTTCCGTTCTTGTTGCCAGAGATACCGTTTGATGAGGTTCAGATAGCACAGGTGCCTGCAAAAAAAGACTCTGACGCTCAAGTCAGAAAGTACTCAACTCTGTAATATGATAAAGAAATAAAAATGGACACGTACCTTTACCTTGCTCCCCGAACACCGAAATACCACGTTCTCCACCGACATTGGCATAGAGGTCCCCGTGCCTGTATGTAGAGAAAATGAAACACGTCTCATTCAATACCATCATACGAAATATACAACTATAATTCAATACCATGATCTTCACAGAAGAAAAACATATACCTTGCATATTCTTCCTACCAAAACAGTTGAAAACCGTCTTTTCTTGCTATTACCTGAGATACCGCTTGATGAGGTTCCGACCTGCAAAAAAGACTCCGACGCTCAAGTCAGAAAGTACTCAACTCTGTAATATCATAAAGAGAAATCAAAATGGACACGTACCTTTACCTTGCTCGCCCAGTATCGAAATACTACGCCCTATCCCGGCTTTCACATGGAGGTCCCAGTGCGTGTATGCAGAAAAATATAACAAAATTAGAAGATAAAGATAAATATCTAAAATCCAAACATGACCCCATCGACAGTGACATCCCGATAATCCATACATAATCACAAATAAAAATTCAGAGTTGATCAAGACATAACATGAACATATAAGACTCAATTTTAGAAATAAGACATATAGGCTTATTAGAACATCTCTTCCTAAACCATTACTAATCAATACAGCTTATCAGATATTGGGTTGGCCAGACCCAATATCTAAAAGCGTGCAAATTATTTACTTATGACAGTTAACAACATCATCCATTTCAGTTTAGGTTTAGTAGCTATGATTGCAAAAAATGAAACACACATCTAATTCAATATCATCACACGAAATATACAACTATAATTCAACAGCATGATCTTGACAAAAGAAAAATACATACCTTGCAAATTGTTCCTACGGAAACATTTCAAAACCATTTTCCGTTCTTGTTGCCAGAGATACCGTTTGATGAGGTTCAGATAGCACAGGTGCCTGCAAAAAAGACTCTGACGCTCAAGTCAGAAAGTACTCAACTCTGTAATATGATAAAGAAATAAAAATGGACACGTACCTTTACCTTGCTCCCCGAACACCGAAATACCACGTTCTCCACCGACATTGGCATAGAGGTCCCCGTGCCTGTATGTAGAGAAAATGAAACACGTCTCATTCAATACCATCATACGAAATATACAACTATAATTCAATACCATGATCTTCACAGAAGAAAAACATATACCTTGCATATTCTTCCTACCAAAACAGTTGAAAACCGTCTTTTCTTGCTATTACCTGAGATACCGCTTGATGAGGTTCCGACCTGCAAAAAAGACTCCGACGCTCAAGTCAGAAAGTACTCAACTCTGTAATATCATAAAGAGAAATCAAAATGGACACGTACCTTTACCTTGCTCGCCCAGTATCGAAATACTACGCCCTATCCCGGCTTTCACATGGAGGTCCCAGTGCGTGTATGCAGAAAAATATAACAAAATTAGAAGATAAAGATAAATATCTAAAATCCAAACATGACCCCATCGACAGTGACATCCCGATAATCCATACATAATCACAAATAAAAATTCAGAGTTGATCAAGACATAACATGAACATATAAGACTCAATTTTAGAAATAAGACATATAGGCTTATTAGAACATCTCTTCCTAAACCATTACTAATCAATACAGCTTATCAGATATTGGGTTGGCCAGACCCAATATCTAAAAGCGTGCAAATTATTTACTTATGACAGTTAACAACATCATCCATTTCAGTTTAGGTTTAGTAGCTATGATTGCAAAAAATGAAACACACATCTAATTCAATATCATCACACGAAATATACAACTATAATTCAACAGCATGATCTTGACAAAAGAAAAATACATACCTTGCAAATTGTTCCTACGGAAACATTTCAAAACCATTTTCCGTTCTTGTTGCCAGAGATACCGTTTGATGAGGTTCAGATAGCACAGGTGCCTGCAAAAAAAGACTCTGACGCTCAAGTCAGAAAGTACTCAACTCTGTAATATGATAAAGAAATAAAAATGGACACGTACCTTTACCTTGCTCCCCGAACACCGAAATACCACGTTCTCCACCGACATTGGCATAGAGGTCCCCGTGCCTGTATGTAGAGAAAATGAAACACGTCTCATTCAATACCATCATACGAAATATACAACTATAATTCAATACCATGATCTTCACAGAAGAAAAACATATACCTTGCATATTCTTCCTACCAAAACAGTTGAAAACCGTCTTTTCTTGCTATTACCTGAGATACCGCTTGATGAGGTTCCGACCTGCAAAAAAGACTCCGACGCTCAAGTCAGAAAGTACTCAACTCTGTAATATCATAAAGAGAAATCAAAATGGACACGTACCTTTACCTTGCTCGCCCAGTATCGAAATACTACGCCCTATCCCGGCTTTCACATGGAGGTCCCAGTGCGTGTATGCAGAAAAATATAACAAAATTAGAAGATAAAGATAAATATCTAAAATCCAAACATGACCCCATCGACAGTGACATCCCGATAATCCATACATAATCACAAATAAAAATTCAGAGTTGATCAAGACATAACATGAACATATAAGACTCAATTTTAGAAATAAGACATATAGGCTTATTAGAACATCTCTTCCTAAACCATTACTAATCAATACAGCTTATCAGATATTGGGTTGGCCAGACCCAATATCTAAAAGCGTGCAAATTATTTACTTATGACAGTTAACAACATCATCCATTTCAGTTTAGGTTTAGTAGCTATGATTGCAAAAAATGAAACACACATCTAATTCAATATCATCACACGAAATATACAACTATAATTCAACAGCATGATCTTGACAAAAGAAAAATACATACCTTGCAAATTGTTCCTACGGAAACATTTCAAAACCATTTTCCGTTCTTGTTGCCAGAGATACCGTTTGATGAGGTTCAGATAGCACAGGTGCCTGCAAAAAAAGACTCTGACGCTCAAGTCAGAAAGTACTCAACTCTGTAATATGATAAAGAAATAAAAATGGACACGTACCTTTACCTTGCTCCCCGAACACCGAAATACCACGTTCTCCACCGACATTGGCATAGAGGTCCCCGTGCCTGTATGTAGAGAAAATGAAACACGTCTCATTCAATACCATCATACGAAATATACAACTATAATTCAATACCATGATCTTCACAGAAGAAAAACATATACCTTGCATATTCTTCCTACCAAAACAGTTGAAAACCGTCTTTTCTTGCTATTACCTGAGATACCGCTTGATGAGGTTCCGACCTGCAAAAAAGACTCCGACGCTCAAGTCAGAAAGTACTCAACTCTGTAATATCATAAAGAGAAATCAAAATGGACACGTACCTTTACCTTGCTCGCCCAGTATCGAAATACTACGCCCTATCCCGGCTTTCACATGGAGGTCCCAGTGCGTGTATGCAGAAAAATATAACAAAATTAGAAGATAAAGATAAATATCTAAAATCCAAACATGACCCCATCGACAGTGACATCCCGATAATCCATACATAATCACAAATAAAAATTCAGAGTTGATCAAGACATAACATGAACATATAAGACTCAATTTTAGAAATAAGACATATAGGCTTATTAGAACATCTCTTCCTAAACCATTACTAATCAATACAGCTTATCAGATATTGGGTTGGCCAGACCCAATATCTAAAAGCGTGCAAATTATTTACTTATGACAGTTAACAACATCATCCATTTCAGTTTAGGTTTAGTAGCTATGATTGCAAAAAATGAAACACACATCTAATTCAATATCATCACACGAAATATACAACTATAATTCAACAGCATGATCTTGACAAAAGAAAAATACATACCTTGCAAATTGTTCCTACGGAAACATTTCAAAACCATTTTCCGTTCTTGTTGCCAGAGATACCGTTTGATGAGGTTCAGATAGCACAGGTGCCTGCAAAAAAGACTCTGACGCTCAAGTCAGAAAGTACTCAACTCTGTAATATGATAAAGAAATAAAAATGGACACGTACCTTTACCTTGCTCCCCGAACACCGAAATACCACGTTCTCCACCGACATTGGCATAGAGGTCCCCGTGCCTGTATGTAGAGAAAATGAAACACGTCTCATTCAATACCATCATACGAAATATACAACTATAATTCAATACCATGATCTTCACAGAAGAAAAACATATACCTTGCATATTCTTCCTACCAAAACAGTTGAAAACCGTCTTTTCTTGCTATTACCTGAGATACCGCTTGATGAGGTTCCGACCTGCAAAAAAGACTCCGACGCTCAAGTCAGAAAGTACTCAACTCTGTAATATCATAAAGAGAAATCAAAATGGACACGTACCTTTACCTTGCTCGCCCAGTATCGAAATGCTACGCCCTATCCCGGCTTTCACATGGAGGTCCCAGTGCGTGTATGCAGAAAAATATAACAAAATTAGAAGATAAAGATAAATATCTAAAATCCAAACATGACCCCATCGACAGTGACATCCCGATAATCCATACATAATCACAAATAAAAATTCAGAGTTGATCAAGACATAACATGAACATATAAGACTCAATTTTAGAAATAAGACATATAGGCTTATTAGAACATCTCTTCCTAAACCATTACTAATCAATACAGCTTATCAGATATTGGGTTGGCCAGACCCAATATCTAAAAGCGTGCAAATTATTTACTTATGACAGTTAACAACATCATCCATTTCAGTTTAGGTTTAGTAGCTATGATTGCAAAAAATGAAACACACATCTAATTCAATATCATCACACGAAATATACAACTATAATTCAACAGCATGATCTTGACAAAAGAAAAATACATACCTTGCAAATTGTTCCTACGGAAACATTTCAAAACCATTTTCCGTTCTTGTTGCCAGAGATACCGTTTGATGAGGTTCAGATAGCACAGGTGCCTGCAAAAAAAGACTCTGACGCTCAAGTCAGAAAGTACTCAACTCTGTAATATGATAAAGAAATAAAAATGGACACGTACCTTTACCTTGCTCCCCGAACACCGAAATACCACGTTCTCCACCGACATTGGCATAGAGGTCCCCGTGCCTGTAAGTAGAGAAAATGAAACACGTCTCATTCAATGCCATCATACGAAATATACAACTATAATTCAATACCATGATCTTCACAGAAGAAAAACATATACCTTGCATATTCTTCCTACCAAAACAGTTGAAAACCGTCTTTTCTTGCTATTACCTGAGATACCGCTTGATGAGGTTCCGACCTGCAAAAAAGACTCCGACGCTCAAGTCAGAAAGTACTCAACTCTGTAATATCATAAAGAGAAATCAAAATGGACACGTACCTTTACCTTGCTCGCCCAGTATCGAAATACTACGCCCTATCCCGGCTTTCACATGGAGGTCCCAGTGCGTGTATGCAGAAAAATATAACAAAATTAGAAGATAAAGATAAATATCTAAAATCCAAACATGACCCCATCGACAGTGACATCCCGATAATCCATACATAATCACAAATAAAAATTCAGAGTTGATCAAGACATAACATGAACATATAAGACTCAATTTTAGAAATAAGACATATAGGCTTATTAGAACATCTCTTCCTAAACCATTACTAATCAATACAGCTTATCAGATATTGGGTTGGCCAGACCCAATATCTAAAAGCGTGCAAATTATTTACTTATGACAGTTAACAACATCATCCATTTCAGTTTAGGTTTAGTAGCTATGATTGCAAAAAATGAAACACACATCTAATTCAATATCATCACACGAAATATACAACTATAATTCAACAGCATGATCTTGACAAAAGAAAAATACATACCTTGCAAATTGTTCCTACGGAAACATTTCAAAACCATTTTCCGTTCTTGTTGCCAGAGATACCGTTTGATGAGGTTCAGATAGCACAGGTGCCTGCAAAAAAAGACTCTGACGCTCAAGTCAGAAAGTACTCAACTCTGTAATATGATAAAGAAATAAAAATGGACACGTACCTTTACCTTGCTCCCCGAACACCGAAATACCACGTTCTCCACCGACATTGGCATAGAGGTCCCCGTGCCTGTATGTAGAGAAAATGAAACACGTCTCATTCAATACCATCATACGAAATATACAACTATAATTCAATACCATGATCTTCACAGAAGAAAAACATATACCTTGCATATTCTTCCTACCAAAACAGTTGAAAACCGTCTTTTCTTGCTATTACCTGAGATACCGCTTGATGAGGTTGCGACCTGCAAAAAAGACTCCGACGCTCAAGTCAGAAAGTACTCAACTCTGTAATATCATAAAGAGAAATCAAAATGGACACGTACCTTTACCTTGCTCGCCCAGTATCGAAATACTACGCCCTATCCCGGCTTTCACATGGAGGTCCCAGTGCGTGTATGCAGAAAAATATAACAAAATTAGAAGATAAAGATAAATATCTAAAATCCAAACATGACCCCATCGACAGTGACATCCCGATAATCCATACATAATCACAAATAAAAATTCAGAGTTGATCAAGACATAACATGAACATATAAGACTCAATTTTAGAAATAAGACATATAGGCTTATTAGAACATCTCTTCCTAAACCATTACTAATCAATACAGCTTATCAGATATTGGGTTGGCCAGACCCAATATCTAAAAGCGTGCAAATTATTTACTTATGACAGTTAACAACATCATCCATTTCAGTTTAGGTTTAGTAGCTATGATTGCAAAAAATGAAACACACATCTAATTCAATATCATCACACGAAATATACAACTATAATTCAACAGCATGATCTTGACAAAAGAAAAATACATACCTTGCAAATTGTTCCTACGGAAACATTTCAAAACCATTTTCCGTTCTTGTTGCCAGAGATACCGTTTGATGAGGTTCAGATAGCACAGGTGCCTGCAAAAAAAGACTCTGACGCTCAAGTCAGAAAGTACTCAACTCTGTAATATGATAAAGAAATAAAAATGGACACGTACCTTTACCTTGCTCCCCGAACACCGAAATACCACGTTCTCCACCGACATTGGCATAGAGGTCCCCGTGCCTGTATGTAGAGAAAATGAAACACGTCTCATTCAATACCATCATACGAAATATACAACTATAATTCAATACCATGATCTTCACAGAAGAAAAACATATACCTTGCATATTCTTCCTACCAAAACAGTTGAAAACCGTCTTTTCTTGCTATTACCTGAGATACCGCTTGATGAGGTTCCGACCTGCAAAAAAGACTCCGACGCTCAAGTCAGAAAGTACTCAACTCTGTAATATCATAAAGAGAAATCAAAATGGACACGTACCTTTACCTTGCTCGCCCAGTATCGAAATACTACGCCCTATCCCGGCTTTCACATGGAGGTCCCAGTGCGTGTATGCAGAAAAATATAACAAAATTAGAAGATAAAGATAAATATCTAAAATCCAAACATGACCCCATCGACAGTGACATCCCGATAATCCATACATAATCACAAATAAAAATTCAGAGTTGATCAAGACATAACATGAACATATAAGACTCAATTTTAGAAATAAGACATATAGGCTTATTAGAACATCTCTTCCTAAACCATTACTAATCAATACAGCTTATCAGATATTGGGTTGGCCAGACCCAATATCTAAAAGCGTGCAAATTATTTACTTATGACAGTTAACAACATCATCCATTTCAGTTTAGGTTTAGTAGCTATGATTGCAAAAAATGAAACACACATCTAATTCAATATCATCACACGAAATATACAACTATAATTCAACAGCATGATCTTGACAAAAGAAAAATACATACCTTGCAAATTGTTCCTACGGAAACATTTCAAAACCATTTTCCGTTCTTGTTGCCAGAGATACCGTTTGATGAGGTTCAGATAGCACAGGTGCCTGCAAAAAAAGACTCTGACGCTCAAGTCAGAAAGTACTCAACTCTGTAATATGATAAAGAAATAAAAATGGACACGTACCTTTACCTTGCTCCCCGAACACCGAAATACCACGTTCTCCACCGACATTGGCATAGAGGTCCCCGTGCCTGTATGTAGAGAAAATGAAACACGTCTCATTCAATACCATCATACGAAATATACAACTATAATTCAATACCATGATCTTCACAGAAGAAAAACATATACCTTGCATATTCTTCCTACCAAAACAGTTGAAAACCGTCTTTTCTTGCTATTACCTGAGATACCGCTTGATGAGGTTCCGACCTGCAAAAAAGACTCCGACGCTCAAGTCAGAAAGTACTCAACTCTGTAATATCATAAAGAGAAATCAAAATGGACACGTACCTTTACCTTGCTCGCCCAGTATCGAAATACTACGCCCTATCCCGGCTTTCACATGGAGGTCCCAGTGCGTGTATGCAGAAAAATATAACAAAATTAGAAGATAAAGATAAATATCTAAAATCCAAACATGACCCCATCGACAGTGACATCCCGATAATCCATACATAATCACAAATAAAAATTCAGAGTTGATCAAGACATAACATGAACATATAAGACTCAATTTTAGAAATAAGACATATAGGCTTATTAGAACATCTCTTCCTAAACCATTACTAATCAATACAGCTTATCAGATATTGGGTTGGCCAGACCCAATATCTAAAAGCGTGCAAATTATTTACTTATGACAGTTAACAACATCATCCATTTCAGTTTAGGTTTAGTAGCTATGATTGCAAAAAATGAAACACACATCTAATTCAATATCATCACACGAAATATACAACTATAATTCAACAGCATGATCTTGACAAAAGAAAAATACATACCTTGCAAATTGTTCCTACGGAAACATTTCAAAACCATTTTCCGTTCTTGTTGCCAGAGATACCGTTTGATGAGGTTCAGATAGCACAGGTGCCTGCAAAAAAAGACTCTGACGCTCAAGTCAGAAAGTACTCAACTCTGTAATATGATAAAGAAATAAAAATGGACACGTACCTTTACCTTGCTCCCCGAACACCGAAATACCACGTTCTCCACCGACATTGGCATAGAGGTCCCCGTGCCTGTATGTAGAGAAAATGAAACACGTCTCATTCAATGCCATCATACGAAATATACAACTATAATTCAATACCATGATCTTCACAGAAGAAAAACATATACCTTGCATATTCTTCCTACCAAAACAGTTGAAAACCGTCTTTTCTTGCTATTACCTGAGATACCGCTTGATGAGGTTCCGACCTGCAAAAAAGACTCCGACGCTCAAGTCAGAAAGTACTCAACTCTGTAATATCATAAAGAGAAATCAAAATGGACACGTACCTTTACCTTGCTCGCCCAGTATCGAAATACTACGCCCTATCCCGGCTTTCACATGGAGGTCCCAGTGCGTGTATGCAGAAAAATATAACAAAATTAGAAGATAAAGATAAATATCTAAAATCCAAACATGACCCCATCGACAGTGACATCCCGATAATCCATACATAATCACAAATAAAAATTCAGAGTTGATCAAGACATAACATGAACATATAAGACTCAATTTTAGAAATAAGACATATAGGCTTATTAGAACATCTCTTCCTAAACCATTACTAATCAATACAGCTTATCAGATATTGGGTTGGCCAGACCCAATATCTAAAAGCGTGCAAATTATTTACTTATGACAGTTAACAACATCATCCATTTCAGTTTAGGTTTAGTAGCTATGATTGCAAAAAATGAAACACACATCTAATTCAATATCATCACACGAAATATACAACTATAATTCAACAGCATGATCTTGACAAAAGAAAAATACATACCTTGCAAATTGTTCCTACGGAAACATTTCAAAACCATTTTCCGTTCTTGTTGCCAGAGATACCGTTTGATGAGGTTCAGATAGCACAGGTGCCTGCAAAAAAGACTCTGACGCTCAAGTCAGAAAGTACTCAACTCTGTAATATGATAAAGAAATAAAAATGGACACGTACCTTTACCTTGCTCCCCGAACACCGAAATACCACGTTCTCCACCGACATTGGCATAGAGGTCCCCGTGCCTGTATGTAGAGAAAATGAAACACGTCTCATTCAATACCATCATACGAAATATACAACTATAATTCAATACCATGATCTTCACAGAAGAAAAACATATACCTTGCATATTCTTCCTACCAAAACAGTTGAAAACCGTCTTTTCTTGCTATTACCTGAGATACCGCTTGATGAGGTTCCGACCTGCAAAAAAGACTCCGACGCTCAAGTCAGAAAGTACTCAACTCTGTAATATCATAAAGAGAAATCAAAATGGACACGTACCTTTACCTTGCTCGCCCAGTATCGAAATGCTACGCCCTATCCCGGCTTTCACATGGAGGTCCCAGTGCGTGTATGCAGAAAAATATAACAAAATTAGAAGATAAAGATAAATATCTAAAATCCAAACATGACCCCATCGACAGTGACATCCCGATAATCCATACATAATCACAAATAAAAATTCAGAGTTGATCAAGACATAACATGAACATATAAGACTCAATTTTAGAAATAAGACATATAGGCTTATTAGAACATCTCTTCCTAAACCATTACTAATCAATACAGCTTATCAGATATTGGGTTGGCCAGACCCAATATCTAAAAGCGTGCAAATTATTTACTTATGACAGTTAACAACATCATCCATTTCAGTTTAGGTTTAGTAGCTATGATTGCAAAAAATGAAACACACATCTAATTCAATATCATCACACGAAATATACAACTATAATTCAACAGCATGATCTTGACAAAAGAAAAATACATACCTTGCAAATTGTTCCTACGGAAACATTTCAAAACCATTTTCCGTTCTTGTTGCCAGAGATACCGTTTGATGAGGTTCAGATAGCACAGGTGCCTGCAAAAAAAGACTCTGACGCTCAAGTCAGAAAGTACTCAACTCTGTAATATGATAAAGAAATAAAAATGGACACGTACCTTTACCTTGCTCCCCGAACACCGAAATACCACGTTCTCCACCGACATTGGCATAGAGGTCCCCGTGCCTGTATGTAGAGAAAATGAAACACGTCTCATTCAATACCATCATACGAAATATACAACTATAATTCAATACCATGATCTTCACAGAAGAAAAACATATACCTTGCATATTCTTCCTACCAAAACAGTTGAAAACCGTCTTTTCTTGCTATTACCTGAGATACCGCTTGATGAGGTTGCGACCTGCAAAAAAGACTCCGACGCTCAAGTCAGAAAGTACTCAACTCTGTAATATCATAAAGAGAAATCAAAATGGACACGTACCTTTACCTTGCTCGCCCAGTATCGAAATACTACGCCCTATCCCGGCTTTCACATGGAGGTCCCAGTGCGTGTATGCAGAAAAATATAACAAAATTAGAAGATAAAGATAAATATCTAAAATCCAAACATGACCCCATCGACAGTGACATCCCGATAATCCATACATAATCACAAATAAAAATTCAGAGTTGATCAAGACATAACATGAACATATAAGACTCAATTTTAGAAATAAGACATATAGGCTTATTAGAACATCTCTTCCTAAACCATTACTAATCAATACAGCTTATCAGATATTGGGTTGGCCAGACCCAATATCTAAAAGCGTGCAAATTATTTACTTATGACAGTTAACAACATCATCCATTTCAGTTTAGGTTTAGTAGCTATGATTGCAAAAAATGAAACACACATCTAATTCAATATCATCACACGAAATATACAACTATAATTCAACAGCATGATCTTGACAAAAGAAAAATACATACCTTGCAAATTGTTCCTACGGAAACATTTCAAAACCATTTTCCGTTCTTGTTGCCAGAGATACCGTTTGATGAGGTTCAGATAGCACAGGTGCCTGCAAAAAAGACGACTCTGACGCTCAAGTCAGAAAGTACTCAACTCTGTAATATGATAAAGAAATAAAAATGGACACGTACCTTTACCTTGCTCCCCGAACACCGAAATACCACGTTCTCCACCGACATTGGCATAGAGGTCCCCGTGCCTGTATGTAGAGAAAATGAAACACGTCTCATTCAATACCATCATACGAAATATACAACTATAATTCAATACCATGATCTTCACAGAAGAAAAACATATACCTTGCATATTCTTCCTACCAAAACAGTTGAAAACCGTCTTTTCTTGCTATTACCTGAGATACCGCTTGATGAGGTTCCGACCTGCAAAAAAGACTCCGACGCTCAAGTCAGAAAGTACTCAACTCTGTAATATCATAAAGAGAAATCAAAATGGACACGTACCTTTACCTTGCTCGCCCAGTATCGAAATACTACGCCCTATCCCGGCTTTCACATGGAGGTCCCAGTGCGTGTATGCAGAAAAATATAACAAAATTAGAAGATAAAGATAAATATCTAAAATCCAAACATGACCCCATCGACAGTGACATCCCGATAATCCATACATAATCACAAATAAAAATTCAGAGTTGATCAAGACATAACATGAACATATAAGACTCAATTTTAGAAATAAGACATATAGGCTTATTAGAACATCTCTTCCTAAACCATTACTAATCAATACAGCTTATCAGATATTGGGTTGGCCAGACCCAATATCTAAAAGCGTGCAAATTATTTACTTATGACAGTTAACAACATCATCCATTTCAGTTTAGGTTTAGTAGCTATGATTGCAAAAAATGAAACACACATCTAATTCAATATCATCACACGAAATATACAACTATAATTCAACAGCATGATCTTGACAAAAGAAAAATACATACCTTGCAAATTGTTCCTACGGAAACATTTCAAAACCATTTTCCGTTCTTGTTGCCAGAGATACCGTTTGATGAGGTTCAGATAGCACAGGTGCCTGCAAAAAAAGACTCTGACGCTCAAGTCAGAAAGTACTCAACTCTGTAATATGATAAAGAAATAAAAATGGACACGTACCTTTACCTTGCTCCCCGAACACCGAAATACCACGTTCTCCACCGACATTGGCATAGAGGTCCCCGTGCCTGTATGTAGAGAAAATGAAACACGTCTCATTCAATACCATCATACGAAATATACAACTATAATTCAATACCATGATCTTCACAGAAGAAAAACATATACCTTGCATATTCTTCCTACCAAAACAGTTGAAAACCGTCTTTTCTTGCTATTACCTGAGATACCGCTTGATGAGGTTCCGACCTGCAAAAAAGACTCCGACGCTCAAGTCAGAAAGTACTCAACTCTGTAATATCATAAAGAGAAATCAAAATGGACACGTACCTTTACCTTGCTCGCCCAGTATCGAAATACTACGCCCTATCCCGGCTTTCACATGGAGGTCCCAGTGCGTGTATGCAGAAAAATATAACAAAATTAGAAGATAAAGATAAATATCTAAAATCCAAACATGACCCCATCGACAGTGACATCCCGATAATCCATACATAATCACAAATAAAAATTCAGAGTTGATCAAGACATAACATGAACATATAAGACTCAATTTTAGAAATAAGACATATAGGCTTATTAGAACATCTCTTCCTAAACCATTACTAATCAATACAGCTTATCAGATATTGGGTTGGCCAGACCCAATATCTAAAAGCGTGCAAATTATTTACTTATGACAGTTAACAACATCATCCATTTCAGTTTAGGTTTAGTAGCTATGATTGCAAAAAATGAAACACACATCTAATTCAATATCATCACACGAAATATACAACTATAATTCAACAGCATGATCTTGACAAAAGAAAAATACATACCTTGCAAATTGTTCCTACGGAAACATTTCAAAACCATTTTCCGTTCTTGTTGCCAGAGATACCGTTTGATGAGGTTCAGATAGCACAGGTGCCTGCAAAAAAGACGACTCTGACGCTCAAGTCAGAAAGTACTCAACTCTGTAATATGATAAAGAAATAAAAATGGACACGTACCTTTACCTTGCTCCCCGAACACCGAAATACCACGTTCTCCACCGACATTGGCATAGAGGTCCCCGTGCCTGTATGTAGAGAAAATGAAACACGTCTCATTCAATACCATCATACGAAATATACAACTATAATTCAATACCATGATCTTCACAGAAGAAAAACATATACCTTGCATATTCTTCCTACCAAAACAGTTGAAAACCGTCTTTTCTTGCTATTACCTGAGATACCGCTTGATGAGGTTCCGACCTGCAAAAAAGACTCCGACGCTCAAGTCAGAAAGTACTCAACTCTGTAATATCATAAAGAGAAATCAAAATGGACACGTACCTTTACCTTGCTCGCCCAGTATCGAAATACTACGCCCTATCCCGGCTTTCACATGGAGGTCCCAGTGCGTGTATGCAGAAAAATATAACAAAATTAGAAGATAAAGATAAATATCTAAAATCCAAACATGACCCCATCGACAGTGACATCCCGATAATCCATACATAATCACAAATAAAAATTCAGAGTTGATCAAGACATAACATGAACATATAAGACTCAATTTTAGAAATAAGACATATAGGCTTATTAGAACATCTCTTCCTAAACCATTACTAATCAATACAGCTTATCAGATATTGGGTTGGCCAGACCCAATATCTAAAAGCGTGCAAATTATTTACTTATGACAGTTAACAACATCATCCATTTCAGTTTAGGTTTAGTAGCTATGATTGCAAAAAATGAAACACACATCTAATTCAATATCATCACACGAAATATACAACTATAATTCAACAGCATGATCTTGACAAAAGAAAAATACATACCTTGCAAATTGTTCCTACGGAAACATTTCAAAACCATTTTCCGTTCTTGTTGCCAGAGATACCGTTTGATGAGGTTCAGATAGCACAGGTGCCTGCAAAAAAAGACTCTGACGCTCAAGTCAGAAAGTACTCAACTCTGTAATATGATAAAGAAATAAAAATGGACACGTACCTTTACCTTGCTCCCCGAACACCGAAATACCACGTTCTCCACCGACATTGGCATAGAGGTCCCCGTGCCTGTATGTAGAGAAAATGAAACACGTCTCATTCAATACCATCATACGAAATATACAACTATAATTCAATACCATGATCTTCACAGAAGAAAAACATATACCTTGCATATTCTTCCTACCAAAACAGTTGAAAACCGTCTTTTCTTGCTATTACCTGAGATACCGCTTGATGAGGTTCCGACCTGCAAAAAAGACTCCGACGCTCAAGTCAGAAAGTACTCAACTCTGTAATATCATAAAGAGAAATCAAAATGGACACGTACCTTTACCTTGCTCGCCCAGTATCGAAATACTACGCCCTATCCCGGCTTTCACATGGAGGTCCCAGTGCGTGTATGCAGAAAAATATAACAAAATTAGAAGATAAAGATAAATATCTAAAATCCAAACATGACCCCATCGACAGTGACATCCCGATAATCCATACATAATCACAAATAAAAATTCAGAGTTGATCAAGACATAACATGAACATATAAGACTCAATTTTAGAAATAAGACATATAGGCTTATTAGAACATCTCTTCCTAAACCATTACTAATCAATACAGCTTATCAGATATTGGGTTGGCCAGACCCAATATCTAAAAGCGTGCAAATTATTTACTTATGACAGTTAACAACATCATCCATTTCAGTTTAGGTTTAGTAGCTATGATTGCAAAAAATGAAACACACATCTAATTCAATATCATCACACGAAATATACAACTATAATTCAACAGCATGATCTTGACAAAAGAAAAATACATACCTTGCAAATTGTTCCTACGGAAACATTTCAAAACCATTTTCCGTTCTTGTTGCCAGAGATACCGTTTGATGAGGTTCAGATAGCACAGGTGCCTGCAAAAAAAGACTCTGACGCTCAAGTCAGAAAGTACTCAACTCTGTAATATGATAAAGAAATAAAAATGGACACGTACCTTTACCTTGCTCCCCGAACACCGAAATACCACGTTCTCCACCGACATTGGCATAGAGGTCCCCGTGCCTGTATGTAGAGAAAATGAAACACGTCTCATTCAATACCATCATACGAAATATACAACTATAATTCAATACCATGATCTTCACAGAAGAAAAACATATACCTTGCATATTCTTCCTACCAAAACAGTTGAAAACCGTCTTTTCTTGCTATTACCTGAGATACCGCTTGATGAGGTTCCGACCTGCAAAAAAGACTCCGACGCTCAAGTCAGAAAGTACTCAACTCTGTAATATCATAAAGAGAAATCAAAATGGACACGTACCTTTACCTTGCTCGCCCAGTATCGAAATACTACGCCCTATCCCGGCTTTCACATGGAGGTCCCAGTGCGTGTATGCAGAAAAATATAACAAAATTAGAAGATAAAGATAAATATCTAAAATCCAAACATGACCCCATCGACAGTGACATCCCGATAATCCATACATAATCACAAATAAAAATTCAGAGTTGATCAAGACATAACATGAACATATAAGACTCAATTTTAGAAATAAGACATATAGGCTTATTAGAACATCTCTTCCTAAACCATTACTAATCAATACAGCTTATCAGATATTGGGTTGGCCAGACCCAATATCTAAAAGCGTGCAAATTATTTACTTATGACAGTTAACAACATCATCCATTTCAGTTTAGGTTTAGTAGCTATGATTGCAAAAAATGAAACACACATCTAATTCAATATCATCACACGAAATATACAACTATAATTCAACAGCATGATCTTGACAAAAGAAAAATACATACCTTGCAAATTGTTCCTACGGAAACATTTCAAAACCATTTTCCGTTCTTGTTGCCAGAGATACCGTTTGATGAGGTTCAGATAGCACAGGTGCCTGCAAAAAAAGACTCTGACGCTCAAGTCAGAAAGTACTCAACTCTGTAATATGATAAAGAAATAAAAATGGACACGTACCTTTACCTTGCTCCCCGAACACCGAAATACCACGTTCTCCACCGACATTGGCATAGAGGTCCCCGTGCCTGTATGTAGAGAAAATGAAACACGTCTCATTCAATACCATCATACGAAATATACAACTATAATTCAATACCATGATCTTCACAGAAGAAAAACATATACCTTGCATATTCTTCCTACCAAAACAGTTGAAAACCGTCTTTTCTTGCTATTACCTGAGATACCGCTTGATGAGGTTCCGACCTGCAAAAAAGACTCCGACGCTCAAGTCAGAAAGTACTCAACTCTGTAATATCATAAAGAGAAATCAAAATGGACACGTACCTTTACCTTGCTCGCCCAGTATCGAAATACTACGCCCTATCCCGGCTTTCACATGGAGGTCCCAGTGCGTGTATGCAGAAAAATATAACAAAATTAGAAGATAAAGATAAATATCTAAAATCCAAACATGACCCCATCGACAGTGACATCCCGATAATCCATACATAATCACAAATAAAAATTCAGAGTTGATCAAGACATAACATGAACATATAAGACTCAATTTTAGAAATAAGACATATAGGCTTATTAGAACATCTCTTCCTAAACCATTACTAATCAATACAGCTTATCAGATATTGGGTTGGCCAGACCCAATATCTAAAAGCGTGCAAATTATTTACTTATGACAGTTAACAACATCATCCATTTCAGTTTAGGTTTAGTAGCTATGATTGCAAAAAATGAAACACACATCTAATTCAATATCATCACACGAAATATACAACTATAATTCAACAGCATGATCTTGACAAAAGAAAAATACATACCTTGCAAATTGTTCCTACGGAAACATTTCAAAACCATTTTCCGTTCTTGTTGCCAGAGATACCGTTTGATGAGGTTCAGATAGCACAGGTGCCTGCAAAAAAAGACTCTGACGCTCAAGTCAGAAAGTACTCAACTCTGTAATATGATAAAGAAATAAAAATGGACACGTACCTTTACCTTGCTCCCCGAACACCGAAATACCACGTTCTCCACCGACATTGGCATAGAGGTCCCCGTGCCTGTATGTAGAGAAAATGAAACACGTCTCATTCAATACCATCATACGAAATATACAACTATAATTCAATACCATGATCTTCACAGAAGAAAAACATATACCTTGCATATTCTTCCTACCAAAACAGTTGAAAACCGTCTTTTCTTGCTATTACCTGAGATACCGCTTGATGAGGTTCCGACCTGCAAAAAAGACTCCGACGCTCAAGTCAGAAAGTACTCAACTCTGTAATATCATAAAGAGAAATCAAAATGGACACGTACCTTTACCTTGCTCGCCCAGTATCGAAATACTACGCCCTATCCCGGCTTTCACATGGAGGTCCCAGTGCGTGTATGCAGAAAAATATAACAAAATTAGAAGATAAAGATAAATATCTAAAATCCAAACATGACCCCATCGACAGTGACATCCCGATAATCCATACATAATCACAAATAAAAATTCAGAGTTGATCAAGACATAACATGAACATATAAGACTCAATTTTAGAAATAAGACATATAGGCTTATTAGAACATCTCTTCCTAAACCATTACTAATCAATACAGCTTATCAGATATTGGGTTGGCCAGACCCAATATCTAAAAGCGTGCAAATTATTTACTTATGACAGTTAACAACATCATCCATTTCAGTTTAGGTTTAGTAGCTATGATTGCAAAAAATGAAACACACATCTAATTCAATATCATCACACGAAATATACAACTATAATTCAACAGCATGATCTTGACAAAAGAAAAATACATACCTTGCAAATTGTTCCTACGGAAACATTTCAAAACCATTTTCCGTTCTTGTTGCCAGAGATACCGTTTGATGAGGTTCAGATAGCACAGGTGCCTGCAAAAAAAGACTCTGACGCTCAAGTCAGAAAGTACTCAACTCTGTAATATGATAAAGAAATAAAAATGGACACGTACCTTTACCTTGCTCCCCGAACACCGAAATACCACGTTCTCCACCGACATTGGCATAGAGGTCCCCGTGCCTGTATGTAGAGAAAATGAAACACGTCTCATTCAATACCATCATACGAAATATACAACTATAATTCAATACCATGATCTTCACAGAAGAAAAACATATACCTTGCATATTCTTCCTACCAAAACAGTTGAAAACCGTCTTTTCTTGCTATTACCTGAGATACCGCTTGATGAGGTTCCGACCTGCAAAAAAGACTCCGACGCTCAAGTCAGAAAGTACTCAACTCTGTAATATCATAAAGAGAAATCAAAATGGACACGTACCTTTACCTTGCTCGCCCAGTATCGAAATACTACGCCCTATCCCGGCTTTCACATGGAGGTCCCAGTGCGTGTATGCAGAAAAATATAACAAAATTAGAAGATAAAGATAAATATCTAAAATCCAAACATGACCCCATCGACAGTGACATCCCGATAATCCATACATAATCACAAATAAAAATTCAGAGTTGATCAAGACATAACATGAACATATAAGACTCAATTTTAGAAATAAGACATATAGGCTTATTAGAACATCTCTTCCTAAACCATTACTAATCAATACAGCTTATCAGATATTGGGTTGGCCAGACCCAATATCTAAAAGCGTGCAAATTATTTACTTATGACAGTTAACAACATCATCCATTTCAGTTTAGGTTTAGTAGCTATGATTGCAAAAAATGAAACACACATCTAATTCAATATCATCACACGAAATATACAACTATAATTCAACAGCATGATCTTGACAAAAGAAAAATACATACCTTGCAAATTGTTCCTACGGAAACATTTCAAAACCATTTTCCGTTCTTGTTGCCAGAGATACCGTTTGATGAGGTTCAGATAGCACAGGTGCCTGCAAAAAAAGACTCTGACGCTCAAGTCAGAAAGTACTCAACTCTGTAATATGATAAAGAAATAAAAATGGACACGTACCTTTACCTTGCTCCCCGAACACCGAAATACCACGTTCTCCACCGACATTGGCATAGAGGTCCCCGTGCCTGTATGTAGAGAAAATGAAACACGTCTCATTCAATACCATCATACGAAATATACAACTATAATTCAATACCATGATCTTCACAGAAGAAAAACATATACCTTGCATATTCTTCCTACCAAAACAGTTGAAAACCGTCTTTTCTTGCTATTACCTGAGATACCGCTTGATGAGGTTCCGACCTGCAAAAAAGACTCCGACGCTCAAGTCAGAAAGTACTCAACTCTGTAATATCATAAAGAGAAATCAAAATGGACACGTACCTTTACCTTGCTCGCCCAGTATCGAAATACTACGCCCTATCCCGGCTTTCACATGGAGGTCCCAGTGCGTGTATGCAGAAAAATATAACAAAATTAGAAGATAAAGATAAATATCTAAAATCCAAACATGACCCCATCGACAGTGACATCCCGATAATCCATACATAATCACAAATAAAAATTCAGAGTTGATCAAGACATAACATGAACATATAAGACTCAATTTTAGAAATAAGACATATAGGCTTATTAGAACATCTCTTCCTAAACCATTACTAATCAATACAGCTTATCAGATATTGGGTTGGCCAGACCCAATATCTAAAAGCGTGCAAATTATTTACTTATGACAGTTAACAACATCATCCATTTCAGTTTAGGTTTAGTAGCTATGATTGCAAAAAATGAAACACACATCTAATTCAATATCATCACACGAAATATACAACTATAATTCAACAGCATGATCTTGACAAAAGAAAAATACATACCTTGCAAATTGTTCCTACGGAAACATTTCAAAACCATTTTCCGTTCTTGTTGCCAGAGATACCGTTTGATGAGGTTCAGATAGCACAGGTGCCTGCAAAAAAGACGACTCTGACGCTCAAGTCAGAAAGTACTCAACTCTGTAATATGATAAAGAAATAAAAATGGACACGTACCTTTACCTTGCTCCCCGAACACCGAAATACCACGTTCTCCACCGACATTGGCATAGAGGTCCCCGTGCCTGTATGTAGAGAAAATGAAACACGTCTCATTCAATACCATCATACGAAATATACAACTATAATTCAATACCATGATCTTCACAGAAGAAAAACATATACCTTGCATATTCTTCCTACCAAAACAGTTGAAAACCGTCTTTTCTTGCTATTACCTGAGATACCGCTTGATGAGGTTCCGACCTGCAAAAAAGACTCCGACGCTCAAGTCAGAAAGTACTCAACTCTGTAATATCATAAAGAGAAATCAAAATGGACACGTACCTTTACCTTGCTCGCCCAGTATCGAAATACTACGCCCTATCCCGGCTTTCACATGGAGGTCCCAGTGCGTGTATGCAGAAAAATATAACAAAATTAGAAGATAAAGATAAATATCTAAAATCCAAACATGACCCCATCGACAGTGACATCCCGATAATCCATACATAATCACAAATAAAAATTCAGAGTTGATCAAGACATAACATGAACATATAAGACTCAATTTTAGAAATAAGACATATAGGCTTATTAGAACATCTCTTCCTAAACCATTACTAATCAATACAGCTTATCAGATATTGGGTTGGCCAGACCCAATATCTAAAAGCGTGCAAATTATTTACTTATGACAGTTAACAACATCATCCATTTCAGTTTAGGTTTAGTAGCTATGATTGCAAAAAATGAAACACACATCTAATTCAATATCATCACACGAAATATACAACTATAATTCAACAGCATGATCTTGACAAAAGAAAAATACATACCTTGCAAATTGTTCCTACGGAAACATTTCAAAACCATTTTCCGTTCTTGTTGCCAGAGATACCGTTTGATGAGGTTCAGATAGCACAGGTGCCTGCAAAAAAAGACTCTGACGCTCAAGTCAGAAAGTACTCAACTCTGTAATATGATAAAGAAATAAAAATGGACACGTACCTTTACCTTGCTCCCCGAACACCGAAATACCACGTTCTCCACCGACATTGGCATAGAGGTCCCCGTGCCTGTATGTAGAGAAAATGAAACACGTCTCATTCAATACCATCATACGAAATATACAACTATAATTCAATACCATGATCTTCACAGAAGAAAAACATATACCTTGCATATTCTTCCTACCAAAACAGTTGAAAACCGTCTTTTCTTGCTATTACCTGAGATACCGCTTGATGAGGTTCCGACCTGCAAAAAAGACTCCGACGCTCAAGTCAGAAAGTACTCAACTCTGTAATATCATAAAGAGAAATCAAAATGGACACGTACCTTTACCTTGCTCGCCCAGTATCGAAATACTACGCCCTATCCCGGCTTTCACATGGAGGTCCCAGTGCGTGTATGCAGAAAAATATAACAAAATTAGAAGATAAAGATAAATATCTAAAATCCAAACATGACCCCATCGACAGTGACATCCCGATAATCCATACATAATCACAAATAAAAATTCAGAGTTGATCAAGACATAACATGAACATATAAGACTCAATTTTAGAAATAAGACATATAGGCTTATTAGAACATCTCTTCCTAAACCATTACTAATCAATACAGCTTATCAGATATTGGGTTGGCCAGACCCAATATCTAAAAGCGTGCAAATTATTTACTTATGACAGTTAACAACATCATCCATTTCAGTTTAGGTTTAGTAGCTATGATTGCAAAAAATGAAACACACATCTAATTCAATATCATCACACGAAATATACAACTATAATTCAACAGCATGATCTTGACAAAAGAAAAATACATACCTTGCAAATTGTTCCTACGGAAACATTTCAAAACCATTTTCCGTTCTTGTTGCCAGAGATACCGTTTGATGAGGTTCAGATAGCACAGGTGCCTGCAAAAAAGACGACTCTGACGCTCAAGTCAGAAAGTACTCAACTCTGTAATATGATAAAGAAATAAAAATGGACACGTACCTTTACCTTGCTCCCCGAACACCGAAATACCACGTTCTCCACCGACATTGGCATAGAGGTCCCCGTGCCTGTATGTAGAGAAAATGAAACACGTCTCATTCAATACCATCATACGAAATATACAACTATAATTCAATACCATGATCTTCACAGAAGAAAAACATATACCTTGCATATTCTTCCTACCAAAACAGTTGAAAACCGTCTTTTCTTGCTATTACCTGAGATACCGCTTGATGAGGTTCCGACCTGCAAAAAAGACTCCGACGCTCAAGTCAGAAAGTACTCAACTCTGTAATATCATAAAGAGAAATCAAAATGGACACGTACCTTTACCTTGCTCGCCCAGTATCGAAATACTACGCCCTATCCCGGCTTTCACATGGAGGTCCCAGTGCGTGTATGCAGAAAAATATAACAAAATTAGAAGATAAAGATAAATATCTAAAATCCAAACATGACCCCATCGACAGTGACATCCCGATAATCCATACATAATCACAAATAAAAATTCAGAGTTGATCAAGACATAACATGAACATATAAGACTCAATTTTAGAAATAAGACATATAGGCTTATTAGAACATCTCTTCCTAAACCATTACTAATCAATACAGCTTATCAGATATTGGGTTGGCCAGACCCAATATCTAAAAGCGTGCAAATTATTTACTTATGACAGTTAACAACATCATCCATTTCAGTTTAGGTTTAGTAGCTATGATTGCAAAAAATGAAACACACATCTAATTCAATATCATCACACGAAATATACAACTATAATTCAACAGCATTATCTTGACAAAAGAAAAATACATACCTTGCAAATTGTTCCTACGGAAACATTTCAAAACCATTTTCCGTTCTTGTTGCCAGAGATACCGTTTGATGAGGTTCAGATAGCACAGGTGCCTGCAAAAAAAGACTCTGACGCTCAAGTCAGAAAGTACTCAACTCTGTAATATGATAAAGAAATAAAAATGGACACGTACCTTTACCTTGCTCCCCGAACACCGAAATACCACGTTCTCCACCGACATTGGCATAGAGGTCCCCGTGCCTGTATGTAGAGAAAATGAAACACGTCTCATTCAATACCATCATACGAAATATACAACTATAATTCAATACCATGATCTTCACAGAAGAAAAACATATACCTTGCATATTCTTCCTACCAAAACAGTTGAAAACCGTCTTTTCTTGCTATTACCTGAGATACCGCTTGATGAGGTTCCGACCTGCAAAAAAGACTCCGACGCTCAAGTCAGAAAGTACTCAACTCTGTAATATCATAAAGAGAAATCAAAATGGACACGTACCTTTACCTTGCTCGCCCAGTATCGAAATACTACGCCCTATCCCGGCTTTCACATGGAGGTCCCAGTGCGTGTATGCAGAAAAATATAACAAAATTAGAAGATAAAGATAAATATCTAAAATCCAAACATGACCCCATCGACAGTGACATCCCGATAATCCATACATAATCACAAATAAAAATTCAGAGTTGATCAAGACATAACATGAACATATAAGACTCAATTTTAGAAATAAGACATATAGGCTTATTAGAACATCTCTTCCTAAACCATTACTAATCAATACAGCTTATCAGATATTGGGTTGGCCAGACCCAATATCTAAAAGCGTGCAAATTATTTACTTATGACAGTTAACAACATCATCCATTTCAGTTTAGGTTTAGTAGCTATGATTGCAAAAAATGAAACACACATCTAATTCAATATCATCACACGAAATATACAACTATAATTCAACAGCATGATCTTGACAAAAGAAAAATACATACCTTGCAAATTGTTCCTACGGAAACATTTCAAAACCATTTTCCGTTCTTGTTGCCAGAGATACCGTTTGATGAGGTTCAGATAGCACAGGTGCCTGCAAAAAAAGACTCTGACGCTCAAGTCAGAAAGTACTCAACTCTGTAATATGATAAAGAAATAAAAATGGACACGTACCTTTACCTTGCTCCCCGAACACCGAAATACCACGTTCTCCACCGACATTGGCATAGAGGTCCCCGTGCCTGTATGTAGAGAAAATGAAACACGTCTCATTCAATACCATCATACGAAATATACAACTATAATTCAATACCATGATCTTCACAGAAGAAAAACATATACCTTGCATATTCTTCCTACCAAAACAGTTGAAAACCGTCTTTTCTTGCTATTACCTGAGATACCGCTTGATGAGGTTCCGACCTGCAAAAAAGACTCCGACGCTCAAGTCAGAAAGTACTCAACTCTGTAATATCATAAAGAGAAATCAAAATGGACACGTACCTTTACCTTGCTCGCCCAGTATCGAAATACTACGCCCTATCCCGGCTTTCACATGGAGGTCCCAGTGCGTGTATGCAGAAAAATATAACAAAATTAGAAGATAAAGATAAATATCTAAAATCCAAACATGACCCCATCGACAGTGACATCCCGATAATCCATACATAATCACAAATAAAAATTCAGAGTTGATCAAGACATAACATGAACATATAAGACTCAATTTTAGAAATAAGACATATAGGCTTATTAGAACATCTCTTCCTAAACCATTACTAATCAATACAGCTTATCAGATATTGGGTTGGCCAGACCCAATATCTAAAAGCGTGCAAATTATTTACTTATGACAGTTAACAACATCATCCATTTCAGTTTAGGTTTAGTAGCTATGATTGCAAAAAATGAAACACACATCTAATTCAATATCATCACACGAAATATACAACTATAATTCAACAGCATGATCTTGACAAAAGAAAAATACATACCTTGCAAATTGTTCCTACGGAAACATTTCAAAACCATTTTCCGTTCTTGTTGCCAGAGATACCGTTTGATGAGGTTCAGATAGCACAGGTGCCTGCAAAAAAAGACTCTGACGCTCAAGTCAGAAAGTACTCAACTCTGTAATATGATAAAGAAATAAAAATGGACACGTACCTTTACCTTGCTCCCCGAACACCGAAATACCACGTTCTCCACCGACATTGGCATAGAGGTCCCCGTGCCTGTATGTAGAGAAAATGAAACACGTCTCATTCAATACCATCATACGAAATATACAACTATAATTCAATACCATGATCTTCACAGAAGAAAAACATATACCTTGCATATTCTTCCTACCAAAACAGTTGAAAACCGTCTTTTCTTGCTATTACCTGAGATACCGCTTGATGAGGTTCCGACCTGCAAAAAAGACTCCGACGCTCAAGTCAGAAAGTACTCAACTCTGTAATATCATAAAGAGAAATCAAAATGGACACGTACCTTTACCTTGCTCGCCCAGTATCGAAATACTACGCCCTATCCCGGCTTTCACATGGAGGTCCCAGTGCGTGTATGCAGAAAAATATAACAAAATTAGAAGATAAAGATAAATATCTAAAATCCAAACATGACCCCATCGACAGTGACATCCCGATAATCCATACATAATCACAAATAAAAATTCAGAGTTGATCAAGACATAACATGAACATATAAGACTCAATTTTAGAAATAAGACATATAGGCTTATTAGAACATCTCTTCCTAAACCATTACTAATCAATACAGCTTATCAGATATTGGGTTGGCCAGACCCAATATCTAAAAGCGTGCAAATTATTTACTTATGACAGTTAACAACATCATCCATTTCAGTTTAGGTTTAGTAGCTATGATTGCAAAAAATGAAACACACATCTAATTCAATATCATCACACGAAATATACAACTATAATTCAACAGCATGATCTTGACAAAAGAAAAATACATACCTTGCAAATTGTTCCTACGGAAACATTTCAAAACCATTTTCCGTTCTTGTTGCCAGAGATACCGTTTGATGAGGTTCAGATAGCACAGGTGCCTGCAAAAAAAGACTCTGACGCTCAAGTCAGAAAGTACTCAACTCTGTAATATGATAAAGAAATAAAAATGGACACGTACCTTTACCTTGCTCCCCGAACACCGAAATACCACGTTCTCCACCGACATTGGCATAGAGGTCCCCGTGCCTGTATGTAGAGAAAATGAAACACGTCTCATTCAATACCATCATACGAAATATACAACTATAATTCAATACCATGATCTTCACAGAAGAAAAACATATACCTTGCATATTCTTCCTACCAAAACAGTTGAAAACCGTCTTTTCTTGCTATTACCTGAGATACCGCTTGATGAGGTTCCGACCTGCAAAAAAGACTCCGACGCTCAAGTCAGAAAGTACTCAACTCTGTAATATCATAAAGAGAAATCAAAATGGACACGTACCTTTACCTTGCTCGCCCAGTATCGAAATACTACGCCCTATCCCGGCTTTCACATGGAGGTCCCAGTGCGTGTATGCAGAAAAATATAACAAAATTAGAAGATAAAGATAAATATCTAAAATCCAAACATGACCCCATCGACAGTGACATCCCGATAATCCATACATAATCACAAATAAAAATTCAGAGTTGATCAAGACATAACATGAACATATAAGACTCAATTTTAGAAATAAGACATATAGGCTTATTAGAACATCTCTTCCTAAACCATTACTAATCAATACAGCTTATCAGATATTGGGTTGGCCAGACCCAATATCTAAAAGCGTGCAAATTATTTACTTATGACAGTTAACAACATCATCCATTTCAGTTTAGGTTTAGTAGCTATGATTGCAAAAAATGAAACACACATCTAATTCAATATCATCACACGAAATATACAACTATAATTCAACAGCATGATCTTGACAAAAGAAAAATACATACCTTGCAAATTGTTCCTACGGAAACATTTCAAAACCATTTTCCGTTCTTGTTGCCAGAGATACCGTTTGATGAGGTTCAGATAGCACAGGTGCCTGCAAAAAAGACGACTCTGACGCTCAAGTCAGAAAGTACTCAACTCTGTAATATGATAAAGAAATAAAAATGGACACGTACCTTTACCTTGCTCCCCGAACACCGAAATACCACGTTCTCCACCGACATTGGCATAGAGGTCCCCGTGCCTGTATGTAGAGAAAATGAAACACGTCTCATTCAATACCATCATACGAAATATACAACTATAATTCAATACCATGATCTTCACAGAAGAAAAACATATACCTTGCATATTCTTCCTACCAAAACAGTTGAAAACCGTCTTTTCTTGCTATTACCTGAGATACCGCTTGATGAGGTTCCGACCTGCAAAAAAGACTCCGACGCTCAAGTCAGAAAGTACTCAACTCTGTAATATCATAAAGAGAAATCAAAATGGACACGTACCTTTACCTTGCTCGCCCAGTATCGAAATACTACGCCCTATCCCGGCTTTCACATGGAGGTCCCAGTGCGTGTATGCAGAAAAATATAACAAAATTAGAAGATAAAGATAAATATCTAAAATCCAAACATGACCCCATCGACAGTGACATCCCGATAATCCATACATAATCACAAATAAAAATTCAGAGTTGATCAAGACATAACATGAACATATAAGACTCAATTTTAGAAATAAGACATATAGGCTTATTAGAACATCTCTTCCTAAACCATTACTAATCAATACAGCTTATCAGATATTGGGTTGGCCAGACCCAATATCTAAAAGCGTGCAAATTATTTACTTATGACAGTTAACAACATCATCCATTTCAGTTTAGGTTTAGTAGCTATGATTGCAAAAAATGAAACACACATCTAATTCAATATCATCACACGAAATATACAACTATAATTCAACAGCATGATCTTGACAAAAGAAAAATACATACCTTGCAAATTGTTCCTACGGAAACATTTCAAAACCATTTTCCGTTCTTGTTGCCAGAGATACCGTTTGATGAGGTTCAGATAGCACAGGTGCCTGCAAAAAAAGACTCTGACGCTCAAGTCAGAAAGTACTCAACTCTGTAATATGATAAAGAAATAAAAATGGACACGTACCTTTACCTTGCTCCCCGAACACCGAAATACCACGTTCTCCACCGACATTGGCATAGAGGTCCCCGTGCCTGTATGTAGAGAAAATGAAACACGTCTCATTCAATACCATCATACGAAATATACAACTATAATTCAATACCATGATCTTCACAGAAGAAAAACATATACCTTGCATATTCTTCCTACCAAAACAGTTGAAAACCGTCTTTTCTTGCTATTACCTGAGATACCGCTTGATGAGGTTCCGACCTGCAAAAAAGACTCCGACGCTCAAGTCAGAAAGTACTCAACTCTGTAATATCATAAAGAGAAATCAAAATGGACACGTACCTTTACCTTGCTCGCCCAGTATCGAAATACTACGCCCTATCCCGGCTTTCACATGGAGGTCCCAGTGCGTGTATGCAGAAAAATATAACAAAATTAGAAGATAAAGATAAATATCTAAAATCCAAACATGACCCCATCGACAGTGACATCCCGATAATCCATACATAATCACAAATAAAAATTCAGAGTTGATCAAGACATAACATGAACATATAAGACTCAATTTTAGAAATAAGACATATAGGCTTATTAGAACATCTCTTCCTAAACCATTACTAATCAATACAGCTTATCAGATATTGGGTTGGCCAGACCCAATATCTAAAAGCGTGCAAATTATTTACTTATGACAGTTAACAACATCATCCATTTCAGTTTAGGTTTAGTAGCTATGATTGCAAAAAATGAAACACACATCTAATTCAATATCATCACACGAAATATACAACTATAATTCAACAGCATGATCTTGACAAAAGAAAAATACATACCTTGCAAATTGTTCCTACGGAAACATTTCAAAACCATTTTCCGTTCTTGTTGCCAGAGATACCGTTTGATGAGGTTCAGATAGCACAGGTGCCTGCAAAAAAGACGACTCTGACGCTCAAGTCAGAAAGTACTCAACTCTGTAATATGATAAAGAAATAAAAATGGACACGTACCTTTACCTTGCTCCCCGAACACCGAAATACCACGTTCTCCACCGACATTGGCATAGAGGTCCCCGTGCCTGTATGTAGAGAAAATGAAACACGTCTCATTCAATACCATCATACGAAATATACAACTATAATTCAATACCATGATCTTCACAGAAGAAAAACATATACCTTGCATATTCTTCCTACCAAAACAGTTGAAAACCGTCTTTTCTTGCTATTACCTGAGATACCGCTTGATGAGGTTCCGACCTGCAAAAAAGACTCCGACGCTCAAGTCAGAAAGTACTCAACTCTGTAATATCATAAAGAGAAATCAAAATGGACACGTACCTTTACCTTGCTCGCCCAGTATCGAAATACTACGCCCTATCCCGGCTTTCACATGGAGGTCCCAGTGCGTGTATGCAGAAAAATATAACAAAATTAGAAGATAAAGATAAATATCTAAAATCCAAACATGACCCCATCGACAGTGACATCCCGATAATCCATACATAATCACAAATAAAAATTCAGAGTTGATCAAGACATAACATGAACATATAAGACTCAATTTTAGAAATAAGACATATAGGCTTATTAGAACATCTCTTCCTAAACCATTACTAATCAATACAGCTTATCAGATATTGGGTTGGCCAGACCCAATATCTAAAAGCGTGCAAATTATTTACTTATGACAGTTAACAACATCATCCATTTCAGTTTAGGTTTAGTAGCTATGATTGCAAAAAATGAAACACACATCTAATTCAATATCATCACACGAAATATACAACTATAATTCAACAGCATTATCTTGACAAAAGAAAAATACATACCTTGCAAATTGTTCCTACGGAAACATTTCAAAACCATTTTCCGTTCTTGTTGCCAGAGATACCGTTTGATGAGGTTCAGATAGCACAGGTGCCTGCAAAAAAAGACTCTGACGCTCAAGTCAGAAAGTACTCAACTCTGTAATATGATAAAGAAATAAAAATGGACACGTACCTTTACCTTGCTCCCCGAACACCGAAATACCACGTTCTCCACCGACATTGGCATAGAGGTCCCCGTGCCTGTATGTAGAGAAAATGAAACACGTCTCATTCAATACCATCATACGAAATATACAACTATAATTCAATACCATGATCTTCACAGAAGAAAAACATATACCTTGCATATTCTTCCTACCAAAACAGTTGAAAACCGTCTTTTCTTGCTATTACCTGAGATACCGCTTGATGAGGTTCCGACCTGCAAAAAAGACTCCGACGCTCAAGTCAGAAAGTACTCAACTCTGTAATATCATAAAGAGAAATCAAAATGGACACGTACCTTTACCTTGCTCGCCCAGTATCGAAATACTACGCCCTATCCCGGCTTTCACATGGAGGTCCCAGTGCGTGTATGCAGAAAAATATAACAAAATTAGAAGATAAAGATAAATATCTAAAATCCAAACATGACCCCATCGACAGTGACATCCCGATAATCCATACATAATCACAAATAAAAATTCAGAGTTGATCAAGACATAACATGAACATATAAGACTCAATTTTAGAAATAAGACATATAGGCTTATTAGAACATCTCTTCCTAAACCATTACTAATCAATACAGCTTATCAGATATTGGGTTGGCCAGACCCAATATCTAAAAGCGTGCAAATTATTTACTTATGACAGTTAACAACATCATCCATTTCAGTTTAGGTTTAGTAGCTATGATTGCAAAAAATGAAACACACATCTAATTCAATATCATCACACGAAATATACAACTATAATTCAACAGCATGATCTTGACAAAAGAAAAATACATACCTTGCAAATTGTTCCTACGGAAACATTTCAAAACCATTTTCCGTTCTTGTTGCCAGAGATACCGTTTGATGAGGTTCAGATAGCACAGGTGCCTGCAAAAAAAGACTCTGACGCTCAAGTCAGAAAGTACTCAACTCTGTAATATGATAAAGAAATAAAAATGGACACGTACCTTTACCTTGCTCCCCGAACACCGAAATACCACGTTCTCCACCGACATTGGCATAGAGGTCCCCGTGCCTGTATGTAGAGAAAATGAAACACGTCTCATTCAATACCATCATACGAAATATACAACTATAATTCAATACCATGATCTTCACAGAAGAAAAACATATACCTTGCATATTCTTCCTACCAAAACAGTTGAAAACCGTCTTTTCTTGCTATTACCTGAGATACCGCTTGATGAGGTTCCGACCTGCAAAAAAGACTCCGACGCTCAAGTCAGAAAGTACTCAACTCTGTAATATCATAAAGAGAAATCAAAATGGACACGTACCTTTACCTTGCTCGCCCAGTATCGAAATACTACGCCCTATCCCGGCTTTCACATGGAGGTCCCAGTGCGTGTATGCAGAAAAATATAACAAAATTAGAAGATAAAGATAAATATCTAAAATCCAAACATGACCCCATCGACAGTGACATCCCGATAATCCATACATAATCACAAATAAAAATTCAGAGTTGATCAAGACATAACATGAACATATAAGACTCAATTTTAGAAATAAGACATATAGGCTTATTAGAACATCTCTTCCTAAACCATTACTAATCAATACAGCTTATCAGATATTGGGTTGGCCAGACCCAATATCTAAAAGCGTGCAAATTATTTACTTATGACAGTTAACAACATCATCCATTTCAGTTTAGGTTTAGTAGCTATGATTGCAAAAAATGAAACACACATCTAATTCAATATCATCACACGAAATATACAACTATAATTCAACAGCATGATCTTGACAAAAGAAAAATACATACCTTGCAAATTGTTCCTACGGAAACATTTCAAAACCATTTTCCGTTCTTGTTGCCAGAGATACCGTTTGATGAGGTTCAGATAGCACAGGTGCCTGCAAAAAAGACGACTCTGACGCTCAAGTCAGAAAGTACTCAACTCTGTAATATGATAAAGAAATAAAAATGGACACGTACCTTTACCTTGCTCCCCGAACACCGAAATACCACACGTTCTCCACCGACATTGGCATAGAGGTCCCCGTGCCTGTATGTAGAGAAAATGAAACACGTCTCATTCAATACCATCATACGAAATATACAACTATAATTCAATACCATGATCTTCACAGAAGAAAAACATATACCTTGCATATTCTTCCTACCAAAACAGTTGAAAACCGTCTTTTCTTGCTATTACCTGAGATACCGCTTGATGAGGTTCCGACCTGCAAAAAAGACTCCGACGCTCAAGTCAGAAAGTACTCAACTCTGTAATATCATAAAGAGAAATCAAAATGGACACGTACCTTTACCTTGCTCGCCCAGTATCGAAATACTACGCCCTATCCCGGCTTTCACATGGAGGTCCCAGTGCGTGTATGCAGAAAAATATAACAAAATTAGAAGATAAAGATAAATATCTAAAATCCAAACATGACCCCATCGACAGTGACATCCCGATAATCCATACATAATCACAAATAAAAATTCAGAGTTGATCAAGACATAACATGAACATATAAGACTCAATTTTAGAAATAAGACATATAGGCTTATTAGAACATCTCTTCCTAAACCATTACTAATCAATACAGCTTATCAGATATTGGGTTGGCCAGACCCAATATCTAAAAGCGTGCAAATTATTTACTTATGACAGTTAACAACATCATCCATTTCAGTTTAGGTTTAGTAGCTATGATTGCAAAAAATGAAACACACATCTAATTCAATATCATCACACGAAATATACAACTATAATTCAACAGCATGATCTTGACAAAAGAAAAATACATACCTTGCAAATTGTTCCTACGGAAACATTTCAAAACCATTTTCCGTTCTTGTTGCCAGAGATACCGTTTGATGAGGTTCAGATAGCACAGGTGCCTGCAAAAAAAGACTCTGACGCTCAAGTCAGAAAGTACTCAACTCTGTAATATGATAAAGAAATAAAAATGGACACGTACCTTTACCTTGCTCCCCGAACACTGAAATACCACGTTCTCCACCGACATTGGCATAGAGGTCCCCGTGCCTGTATGTAGAGAAAATGAAACACGTCTCATTCAATACCATCATACGAAATATACAACTATAATTCAATACCATGATCTTCACAGAAGAAAAACATATACCTTGCATATTCTTCCTACCAAAACAGTTGAAAACCGTCTTTTCTTGCTATTACC
This sequence comes from Psophocarpus tetragonolobus, assembly GCA_037954015.1. NCBI lineage: Eukaryota > Viridiplantae > Streptophyta > Magnoliopsida > Fabales > Fabaceae > Psophocarpus > Psophocarpus tetragonolobus. The sequence goes on along the minus strand of CM075696.1, from coordinate 26,902,175 downwards.
TGAGATACCGCTTGATGAGGTTCCGACCTGCAAAAAAGACTCCGACGCTCAAGTCAGAAAGTACTCAACTCTGTAATATCATAAAGAGAAATCAAAATGGACACGTACCTTTACCTTGCTCGCCCAGTATCGAAATACTACGCCCTATCCCGGCTTTCACATGGAGGTCCCAGTGCGTGTATGCAGAAAAATATAACAAAATTAGAAGATAAAGATAAATATCTAAAATCCAAACATGACCCCATCGACAGTGACATCCCGATAATCCATACATAATCACAAATAAAAATTCAGAGTTGATCAAGACATAACATGAACATATAAGACTCAATTTTAGAAATAAGACATATAGGCTTATTAGAACATCTCTTCCTAAACCATTACTAATCAATACAGCTTATCAGATATTGGGTTGGCCAGACCCAATATCTAAAAGCGTGCAAATTATTTACTTATGACAGTTAACAACATCATCCATTTCAGTTTAGGTTTAGTAGCTATGATTGCAAAAAATGAAACACACATCTAATTCAATATCATCACACGAAATATACAACTATAATTCAACAGCATGATCTTGACAAAAGAAAAATACATACCTTGCAAATTGTTCCTACGGAAACATTTCAAAACCATTTTCCGTTCTTGTTGCCAGAGATACCGTTTGATGAGGTTCAGATAGCACAGGTGCCTGCAAAAAAAGACTCTGACGCTCAAGTCAGAAAGTACTCAACTCTGTAATATGATAAAGAAATAAAAATGGACACGTACCTTTACCTTGCTCCCCGAACACCGAAATACCACGTTCTCCACCGACATTGGCATAGAGGTCCCCGTGCCTGTATGTAGAGAAAATGAAACACGTCTCATTCAATACCATCATACGAAATATACAACTATAATTCAATACCATGATCTTCACAGAAGAAAAACATATACCTTGCATATTCTTCCTACCAAAACAGTTGAAAACCGTCTTTTCTTGCTATTACCTGAGATACCGCTTGATGAGGTTCCGACCTGCAAAAAAGACTCCGACGCTCAAGTCAGAAAGTACTCAACTCTGTAATATCATAAAGAGAAATCAAAATGGACACGTACCTTTACCTTGCTCGCCCAGTATCGAAATACTACGCCCTATCCCGGCTTTCACATGGAGGTCCCAGTGCGTGTATGCAGAAAAATATAACAAAATTAGAAGATAAAGATAAATATCTAAAATCCAAACATGACCCCATCGACAGTGACATCCCGATAATCCATACATAATCACAAATAAAAATTCAGAGTTGATCAAGACATAACATGAACATATAAGACTCAATTTTAGAAATAAGACATATAGGCTTATTAGAACATCTCTTCCTAAACCATTACTAATCAATACAGCTTATCAGATATTGGGTTGGCCAGACCCAATATCTAAAAGCGTGCAAATTATTTACTTATGACAGTTAACAACATCATCCATTTCAGTTTAGGTTTAGTAGCTATGATTGCAAAAAATGAAACACACATCTAATTCAATATCATCACACGAAATATACAACTATAATTCAACAGCATGATCTTGACAAAAGAAAAATACATACCTTGCAAATTGTTCCTACGGAAACATTTCAAAACCATTTTCCGTTCTTGTTGCCAGAGATACCGTTTGATGAGGTTCAGATAGCACAGGTGCCTGCAAAAAAGACTCTGACGCTCAAGTCAGAAAGTACTCAACTCTGTAATATGATAAAAAAATAAAAATGGACACGTACCTTTACCTTGCTCCCCGAACACCGAAATACCACGTTCTCCACCGACATTGGCATAGAGGTCCCCGTGCCTGTATGTAGAGAAAATGAAACACGTCTCATTCAATACCATCATACGAAATATACAACTATAATTCAATACCATGATCTTCACAGAAGAAAAACATATACCTTGCATATTCTTCCTACCAAAACAGTTGAAAACCGTCTTTTCTTGCTATTACCTGAGATACCGCTTGATGAGGTTCCGACCTGCAAAAAAGACTCCGACGCTCAAGTCAGAAAGTACTCAACTCTGTAATATCATAAAGAGAAATCAAAATGGACACGTACCTTTACCTTGCTCGCCCAGTATCGAAATACTACGCCCTATCCCGGCTTTCACATGGAGGTCCCAGTGCGTGTATGCAGAAAAATATAACAAAATTAGAAGATAAAGATAAATATCTAAAATCCAAACATGACCCCATCGACAGTGACATCCCGATAATCCATACATAATCACAAATAAAAATTCAGAGTTGATCAAGACATAACATGAACATATAAGACTCAATTTTAGAAATAAGACATATAGGCTTATTAGAACATCTCTTCCTAAACCATTACTAATCAATACAGCTTATCAGATATTGGGTTGGCCAGACCCAATATCTAAAAGCGTGCAAATTATTTACTTATGACAGTTAACAACATCATCCATTTCAGTTTAGGTTTAGTAGCTATGATTGCAAAAAATGAAACACACATCTAATTCAATATCATCACACGAAATATACAACTATAATTCAACAGCATGATCTTGACAAAAGAAAAATACATACCTTGCAAATTGTTCCTACGGAAACATTTCAAAACCATTTTCCGTTCTTGTTGCCAGAGATACCGTTTGATGAGGTTCAGATAGCACAGGTGCCTGCAAAAAAAGACTCTGACGCTCAAGTCAGAAAGTACTCAACTCTGTAATATGATAAAGAAATAAAAATGGACACGTACCTTTACCTTGCTCCCCGAACACCGAAATACCACGTTCTCCACCGACATTGGCATAGAGGTCCCCGTGCCTGTATGTAGAGAAAATGAAACACGTCTCATTCAATACCATCATACGAAATATACAACTATAATTCAATACCATGATCTTCACAGAAGAAAAACATATACCTTGCATATTCTTCCTACCAAAACAGTTGAAAACCGTCTTTTCTTGCTATTACCTGAGATACCGCTTGATGAGGTTCCGACCTGCAAAAAAGACTCCGACGCTCAAGTCAGAAAGTACTCAACTCTGTAATATCATAAAGAGAAATCAAAATGGACACGTACCTTTACCTTGCTCGCCCAGTATCGAAATACTACGCCCTATCCCGGCTTTCACATGGAGGTCCCAGTGCGTGTATGCAGAAAAATATAACAAAATTAGAAGATAAAGATAAATATCTAAAATCCAAACATGACCCCATCGACAGTGACATCCCGATAATCCATACATAATCACAAATAAAAATTCAGAGTTGATCAAGACATAACATGAACATATAAGACTCAATTTTAGAAATAAGACATATAGGCTTATTAGAACATCTCTTCCTAAACCATTACTAATCAATACAGCTTATCAGATATTGGGTTGGCCAGACCCAATATCTAAAAGCGTGCAAATTATTTACTTATGACAGTTAACAACATCATCCATTTCAGTTTAGGTTTAGTAGCTATGATTGCAAAAAATGAAACACACATCTAATTCAATATCATCACACGAAATATACAACTATAATTCAACAGCATGATCTTGACAAAAGAAAAATACATACCTTGCAAATTGTTCCTACGGAAACATTTCAAAACCATTTTCCGTTCTTGTTGCCAGAGATACCGTTTGATGAGGTTCAGATAGCACAGGTGCCTGCAAAAAAGACGACTCTGACGCTCAAGTCAGAAAGTACTCAACTCTGTAATATGATAAAGAAATAAAAATGGACACGTACCTTTACCTTGCTCCCCGAACACCGAAATACCACGTTCTCCACCGACATTGGCATAGAGGTCCCCGTGCCTGTATGTAGAGAAAATGAAACACGTCTCATTCAATACCATCATACGAAATATACAACTATAATTCAATACCATGATCTTCACAGAAGAAAAACATATACCTTGCATATTCTTCCTACCAAAACAGTTGAAAACCGTCTTTTCTTGCTATTACCTGAGATACCGCTTGATGAGGTTCCGACCTGCAAAAAAGACTCCGACGCTCAAGTCAGAAAGTACTCAACTCTGTAATATCATAAAGAGAAATCAAAATGGACACGTACCTTTACCTTGCTCGCCCAGTATCGAAATACTACGCCCTATCCCGGCTTTCACATGGAGGTCCCAGTGCGTGTATGCAGAAAAATATAACAAAATTAGAAGATAAAGATAAATATCTAAAATCCAAACATGACCCCATCGACAGTGACATCCCGATAATCCATACATAATCACAAATAAAAATTCAGAGTTGATCAAGACATAACATGAACATATAAGACTCAATTTTAGAAATAAGACATATAGGCTTATTAGAACATCTCTTCCTAAACCATTACTAATCAATACAGCTTATCAGATATTGGGTTGGCCAGACCCAATATCTAAAAGCGTGCAAATTATTTACTTATGACAGTTAACAACATCATCCATTTCAGTTTAGGTTTAGTAGCTATGATTGCAAAAAATGAAACACACATCTAATTCAATATCATCACACGAAATATACAACTATAATTCAACAGCATGATCTTGACAAAAGAAAAATACATACCTTGCAAATTGTTCCTACGGAAACATTTCAAAACCATTTTCCGTTCTTGTTGCCAGAGATACCGTTTGATGAGGTTCAGATAGCACAGGTGCCTGCAAAAAAGACGACTCTGACGCTCAAGTCAGAAAGTACTCAACTCTGTAATATGATAAAGAAATAAAAATGGACACGTACCTTTACCTTGCTCCCCGAACACCGAAATACCACGTTCTCCACCGACATTGGCATAGAGGTCCCCGTGCCTGTATGTAGAGAAAATGAAACACGTCTCATTCAATACCATCATACGAAATATACAACTATAATTCAATACCATGATCTTCACAGAAGAAAAACATATACCTTGCATATTCTTCCTACCAAAACAGTTGAAAACCGTCTTTTCTTGCTATTACCTGAGATACCGCTTGATGAGGTTCCGACCTGCAAAAAAGACTCCGACGCTCAAGTCAGAAAGTACTCAACTCTGTAATATCATAAAGAGAAATCAAAATGGACACGTACCTTTACCTTGCTCGCCCAGTATCGAAATACTACGCCCTATCCCGGCTTTCACATGGAGGTCCCAGTGCGTGTATGCAGAAAAATATAACAAAATTAGAAAATAAAGATAAATATCTAAAATCCAAACATGACCCCATCGACAGTGACATCCCGATAATCCATACATAATCACAAATAAAAATTCAGAGTTGATCAAGACATAACATGAACATATAAGACTCAATTTTAGAAATAAGACATATAGGCTTATTAGAACATCTCTTCCTAAACCATTACTAATCAATACAGCTTATCAGATATTGGGTTGGCCAGACCCAATATCTAAAAGCGTGCAAATTATTTACTTATGACAGTTAACAACATCATCCATTTCAGTTTAGGTTTAGTAGCTATGATTGCAAAAAATGAAACACACATCTAATTCAATATCATCACACGAAATATACAACTATAATTCAACAGCATGATCTTGACAAAAGAAAAATACATACCTTGCAAATTGTTCCTACGGAAACATTTCAAAACCATTTTCCGTTCTTGTTGCCAGAGATACCGTTTGATGAGGTTCAGATAGCACAGGTGCCTGCAAAAAAGACGACTCTGACGCTCAAGTCAGAAAGTACTCAACTCTGTAATATGATAAAGAAATAAAAATGGACACGTACCTTTACCTTGCTCCCCGAACACCGAAATACCACGTTCTCCACCGACATTGGCATAGAGGTCCCCGTGCCTGTATGTAGAGAAAATGAAACACGTCTCATTCAATACCATCATACGAAATATACAACTATAATTCAATACCATGATCTTCACAGAAGAAAAACATATACCTTGCATATTCTTCCTACCAAAACAGTTGAAAACCGTCTTTTCTTGCTATTACCTGAGATACCGCTTGATGAGGTTCCGACCTGCAAAAAAGACTCCGACGCTCAAGTCAGAAAGTACTCAACTCTGTAATATCATAAAGAGAAATCAAAATGGACACGTACCTTTACCTTGCTCGCCCAGTATCGAAATACTACGCCCTATCCCGGCTTTCACATGGAGGTCCCAGTGCGTGTATGCAGAAAAATATAACAAAATTAGAAGATAAAGATAAATATCTAAAATCCAAACATGACCCCATCGACAGTGACATCCCGATAATCCATACATAATCACAAATAAAAATTCAGAGTTGATCAAGACATAACATGAACATATAAGACTCAATTTTAGAAATAAGACATATAGGCTTATTAGAACATCTCTTCCTAAACCATTACTAATCAATACAGCTTATCAGATATTGGGTTGGCCAGACCCAATATCTAAAAGCGTGCAAATTATTTACTTATGACAGTTAACAACATCATCCATTTCAGTTTAGGTTTAGTAGCTATGATTGCAAAAAATGAAACACACATCTAATTCAATATCATCACACGAAATATACAACTATAATTCAACAGCATGATCTTGACAAAAGAAAAATACATACCTTGCAAATTGTTCCTACGGAAACATTTCAAAACCATTTTCCGTTCTTGTTGCCAGAGATACCGTTTGATGAGGTTCAGATAGCACAGGTGCCTGCAAAAAAGACGACTCTGACGCTCAAGTCAGAAAGTACTCAACTCTGTAATATGATAAAGAAATAAAAATGGACACGTACCTTTACCTTGCTCCCCGAACACCGAAATACCACGTTCTCCACCGACATTGGCATAGAGGTCCCCGTGCCTGTATGTAGAGAAAATGAAACACGTCTCATTCAATACCATCATACGAAATATACAACTATAATTCAATACCATGATCTTCACAGAAGAAAAACATATACCTTGCATATTCTTCCTACCAAAACAGTTGAAAACCGTCTTTTCTTGCTATTACCTGAGATACCGCTTGATGAGGTTCCGACCTGCAAAAAAGACTCCGACGCTCAAGTCAGAAAGTACTCAACTCTGTAATATCATAAAGAGAAATCAAAATGGACACGTACCTTTACCTTGCTCGCCCAGTATCGAAATACTACGCCCTATCCCGGCTTTCACATGGAGGTCCCAGTGCGTGTATGCAGAAAAATATAACAAAATTAGAAGATAAAGATAAATATCTAAAATCCAAACATGACCCCATCGACAGTGACATCCCGATAATCCATACATAATCACAAATAAAAATTCAGAGTTGATCAAGACATAACATGAACATATAAGACTCAATTTTAGAAATAAGACATATAGGCTTATTAGAACATCTCTTCCTAAACCATTACTAATCAATACAGCTTATCAGATATTGGGTTGGCCAGACCCAATATCTAAAAGCGTGCAAATTATTTACTTATGACAGTTAACAACATCATCCATTTCAGTTTAGGTTTAGTAGCTATGATAGCAAAAAATGAAACACACATCTAATTCAATATCATCATACGAAATATACAACTATAATTCAACAGCATGATCTTGCCAAAAGAAAAATACATACCTTGCAAATTGGTCCTACCGAAACAGTTGAAAACCAGTTTCCGTTGCTGTTGCCAGAGACACCGTTTGATAACGTTCAGATAGTACAGGTGCCTGCAAAAAAGACTCCGACGCTCAAGTCAAAAAGTACTCAACTCTATAATATGATAAAGAAAAATGTTTGGAAAGAGAAATGAAAATGGACACGTACCTTTACCTTGCTCCCCGTATACCGAAATACCACGTTCTCTACCAGTATTGCCATGGAGGCCCCAGTGCGTGTATGCAGGAAAATATAATGAAATTAAATACAAAGATAAATATCTAAAATCCAAACATGACCACATCGATAGTGAAATACCGATAATTCTTACATAATCACAAATAAAAATTCAAAGTTGATGAGACATATCATAAACATATAAAACTCAATTTTAGAAATAAGACATCTAGGTTTATTAGAACATCTCTTTCTAAACCATTACTAATGATACAGCCTATCAGGTATTGGTTTGGCCAGACCCAATATCTAAAAGCGTGCAAATTATTTACTTATGACAGTTAACAACATCATCCATTTCAGTTTAGGTTTAGTAGCTATGATAGCAAAAAATGAAACACACATCTAATTCAATATCATCATACGAAATATACAACTATAATTCAACAGCATGATCTTGACAAAAGAAAAATACATACCTTGCAAATTGTTCCGACGGAAACATTTCAAAACCATTTTCCGTTCTTGTTGCCAGAGATACCGTTTGATGAGGTTCAGATAGCACAGGTGCCTGCAAAAAAAACTCCGACGCTCAAGTCAAAAAGTACTCAACTCTATAATATGATAAAGAGAAATAAAAATCGACACATACCGTTACGTTGCTCCCCGAATACCGAAATACCACGTTCTCTACCAGCATTGCCATGGAGGTCCCAGTGCGTGTATGCAAAAAAATACAATGAAATTAGAAGATAAAAATAAATATCTAAAATCCAAACATGACCACATCGATAGTCAAATACCGATAATCCATACATAATCACAAATAAAAATTCAGAGTTGATCAAGACATAACATGAACATATAAGACTCAATTTTAGAAATAAGACATATAGGCTTATTAGAACATCTCTTCCTAAACCATTACTAATCAATACAGCTTATCAGATATTGGGTTGTCCAGACCCAATATCTAAAAGCGTGCAAATTATTTACTTATGACAGTTAACAACATCATCCATTTCAGTTTAGGTTTAGTAGCTATGATAGCAAAAAATGAAACACACATCTAATTCAATATCATCATACGAAATATACAACTATAATTCCACAGCATGATCTTGACAAAAGAAAAATACATACCTTGCAAATTGTTCCTACGGAAACATTTCAAAACCATTTTCCGTTCTTGTTGCCAGAGATACCGTTTGATGAGGTTCAGATAGCACAGGTGCCTGCAAAAAAAACTCCGACGCTCAAGTCAAAAAGTACTCAACTCTATAATATGATAAAGAGAAATAAAAATCGACACATACCATTACATTGCTCCCCGAATACCGAAATACCACGTTCTCTACCAGCATTGCCATGGAGGTCCCAGTGCGTGTATGCAAAAAAATACAATGAAATTAGAAGATAAAAATAAATATCTAAAATCCAAACATGACCACATCGATAGTCAAATACCGATAATTCATACAAAATCACAAATAAAAATTCAAGGTTGATCAAGACATAACATAAACATATAACTCAATTTTAGAAATAAGGCATCTAGGCTTATTAGAACATTTCTTCCTAAACCATTACTGATGAATACAGCATATCAGATATTTAGTTGGTCAGACCCAATATCTAAAAACGTACAAATTATTTAGTTATGACAGTTAATAACACCATCCATTTCAGTTTAGGTTTAATACCTATGGTGGAAAAAACGAAACACACGTCTAATTCAACATCATCATACAAAATATACAACTATAAGAAAAATATATACCTAGCAAATTGTTCCTACTGAAACAGTTCAAAATCATTTTCCGCTGCTGTTGCCAGAGATACCATTTGGTGAGGTTCAGATAGGTCAGGTGCCTGCAAAAAAAACTTCAACGTTCAAGTCAGAAAGTACTCAACTCTATAATATGATAAAGAAAAATGTTTGGAAAGAGAAATAAAAATGGACACGTACCTTTACCTTGCTCCCCAAATACGGAAATACCACGGTCTCGACCAGCATGAGAAATAAAAATGGACACGTACCTTTACCTTGCTCCCCGAATACCGAAATATCACGTTCTCTACCGGCATTGGCATGGAGGTCTCAGTGCCTGTGTGTAGAAAAAATGAAACACACGTCTAATTCAATATCATACAAAACATACAACTATGATTCAATACCATGATCTTCACAGAAGAAAAATATATACCTTGCAAATTGTTCCTACCAAATCAGTTGAAAACCATTTTTTGTTGTTGTTACCAGAGATAACGTTTGATGAGGTTCCAACCTGCAAAAAAGACTCCGACGCTCAAGTCAGAAAATACTCAGCTCTGTAATATGATAAATAAAAATGTTTGTAGCTCAATTGAAACATTGTTTCCCACATTTTTCATTGCAACTGAATAAGATTCTGCTCTTTCAAAATAATTTAACACCTTGGGAGAACTGAGATAATTGTTTGCACCTCTTTGCTAATAACTGGACGCACTAGGATCTGTTCCTGTATTTACTCTAAGTAGTTTGGCACGCTCCACTAGTTTTTCTTCCCAGGAAATAGATAAATTGAACAACAGACTTGATCACCTAATATGATCCTTGATGCCTAAGTTCACCAAGACTTTTAACTGTTACTAAATAACGGAGAGATTTTGTATTGTGTAAGTGAAACATGATAGATAAGAAACAAAAATGTTGAAGAGATTTAATCTTGGAAAGGGAAAAAGATGAAAGAGGCATGCAAGAATACTTTCTATGTAAATCTTCGAACAATCAACTTTCTATTAACTTTTAAACTTCTCGAACTCAAATCATTAACAATTCAAGTTGAAGAGAAACTAAAGATCTGAAAAACTCATCATTATAAATTTCACTAGTTAACACTATTGGATGGTAGGTACAGGTTCAACTACTTCTGTAGTACTTACTGTTTACAGAAGACACCATTAAAAAAAGTATACTTTTTTATAATAAATTGCTTCATGCATGCACCTAGACAACAACCAAAGTATTACAAAGACTGCAAGACAAGTTTCTACTGCATAATATAAACAAACATGGAAACTGTTATTCTCACTCATTAGATGATAAAAAGGAAACTGATAAACTCAAAAGAATTTAACATAATTAGGTGTCATCTACGCTTTTGAATAACAATTCAATATATTATTTCCCTAATTTAACATAAGATTTAACATAACAATGTATAAATAGAGATTCAAGTAACATCCAACTCTAAACTGATGGTGTTAATTTTCACCCCACCTTTACCTACATTTGTCTCATAATCTCTAACATATGAAAACTAAATGGAGTTCATATTATTTTCATTATTGCCATCCAATTTAGAATATACTATCACAATGAGCATCCTAGAGCAAATCCTCCTCCACACACACCCTAAAATAATAATAATTAAAAAAAACCATTTCATGCACTTTACACTACCAAAAAGACAACGATTTGTCAAATAACAAGGACAACGTGCCTTCAATTGCATACTGATGTAATAGAAACCAACTGAATTATATTATCAATATTCTTGGACTTAGTTTTCCACTAAGTCAGCTGAAAACATTTGCCAATCATAAGGTGCTCATCAAACTGAAAACATAAAAATGGGAATTTTATTAACTTTGGTAGCCAACTCCTCCATTGAAATCGCCAAAACATATAAATAGTGATTATCTTAATTAGTCAACCTTAAATAATATTTTCCCCTTCACAAGAATCTAAATAACAGCATGATAGAACTATAGAAGAAATGCAACAATAATAAGAAAATAACCACACCTCCATAATCTCTTCTTCCAACTTTTTTCTTTCACTTTCATTATCTGCCTCACATTTTTCCAAATCAATTTGCCGCAACTCGAGCTCTCTTTTCTTAGATTCCAGTTGCAACTTAAGCCTTTAATGACCACTAAAAATATTTTGGAAGTGTTGAGTTGCACCTGACTGTATTTTCTCCATCTCTGAGTACAAGCAATCATGGCATAATTAAAAATAGTTCAGAATCAATTAAAAAACAATGAAATGTCATAAATGTATTGAAGAAGATCTACATAAAATTTGCAAACCATTATCTTAGATAAATTATACAGTGTATGCAACCAGCAGCTTGCAGTTTTTGGAATTTGATTCTACAGTAAAAAAATTGTTAAAATCCTCCTCCATTGGAAGTTGTGCCAATGTAAACAAATTAGTAATAATTGACTGGGGCCTATTACAATTGAAAAAGAAACAAAAAACACTAATAACAACAACAAACAAATCATGAACCAAGTTAGAGAAGAAAGCAATTTAGATTCAACAACAATGGATACCTTTATTGTGATCTTGAGTGAGCTTATCTATTTCCCCCACTACAATGCCCATGCGATGTGAAGTCTTGTTGTATTTTATTTCCATGTCCTTTAATCGCTTCCTCTTGCTCTGAAGAGTATTATTCAAGTTGGACAAGAGTTTATCCTGCATCTGGGCTTCTACTTCCATAAGTTGAGATATTGTTATAACATCCATCTTCTGCAGTTGTTCCCCAATGATATTGTTCATCTTGTAGTCTTCAGCTCGAGCAATCCATGCATTAATACCAGACTTTAGCTCAGTATTAGCAAACCAGTCTTAGACTTCCTATAATTTATATTCAATAATCTATCTTCCCTTTTAATCATCAGTCAACTCAGACAAACTAGTACACACGTCTTTTATTGGGGATATGCCAACAGTTTTGTTTTGTAAAAGCTCTTAAAGAGAAAGTGAAACACTTTCTCGTAAGTATAATACACATGAAGTTCCATTGAAATGGTGTGTGACACAACACAAAGTCCAGTATGAACGCATAGTTTAGGAGAGGGCAAAGTAGGGATAATAACAGAAAAGAATGAATTACCTCATCACCCCAGCAAACATAAATGGGACAACTACATTTCCATGCAGGGCCAAAATCCAACAGATGGTCTGCCATCACCTATATATTAAAAGTATCAAAACATGTTAATTATATGTGACTAGATATTTTCACTTACTCCAATATAAAACCAACAGGGCCAAAATCCAACAGATAGGCCTGCTAAACATCACCTATATATTAAAAGTATCAAAACATGCTAATATGTGACTAGATATTTTCACTTACTCCAATATAAAACCACATGATATATGATTTTCAATTATTTATAACTTTTGCAGCAAAGGACAGTTTTTTTTACAATATTTATTCCAGGAGTTAGAAAGTTGAATTTCTTAAGGATTCTTTCAAATAGAGTTTAATAGTTTAAAGGATATCTATTCCAGGTCAACCGGCATATCATCATAACTTGTGGCTATCATACTGCGAGTTCAGATTTGTCCACCTCATGCGAACAGACTTCCCCTCCCCACCACACCACCTCACTCACTCCATTCAAATTGATAAACTCACTGATACAACACCACAAACACCCTCACCCCCTCTCACATGACCACTAATACAATTCCAAAAAAGTACCTATAGTAGTAAATAGAAAAATGATATACCTACAAACCCATAAAAGCTTCTAGAAGTTTTCTTAATTCAAGAGAAACATGATATACTTCTCTTTCTTGTCCTTATCATTCACAGTCAGGTCACGAAGTTGACCATTTTCAGTACCAAGAATGACTTCCTACATGATAAAAATCTCAAGCACAAATGAATATGTTAAAAGTCTTTCTTGAAAATAAATCAAACAACATGCATAAGTCTTTCTTGAAAGTAAATTTTGACACCACTTTTATAGATAGTTAAATTCCACACAATCAACATAGATGAACATGTATGAAAGAAAATGGGGGCAAAATTCAATCCATATTAAAATACTTGTGCAATGCATGGGATACTAGCTAGTAAAATGCAGCAGTTAAATTTCTCACTCACACATAACATTGAGGCAAAATTCAATCCATATTAAAATACTTGTGGAATGCATGGGATACTAACTAGTAAATGCAGCAATTAAATTTCTCACTCACAGAATATTGAGGTTATCATGATATAATTGATTGATAAAATATTCTAGACACATATGTAGAGTGTGATATAAGCGGTGTTTTAAAAACTAGACTCTGACCTCATCAAGATAGCGGGTAACTAGATAAATGATACACCCGGTGAATCACAAATTGAATCACACAAATCGATGAATATATAAAATAAAAAAAGAATATATATATATATATATATATGTTGTGTTGTGGGTGTAAATATAAAAGAATAGTAAGAACTAAGAACCTAGCAGCATCTTCTGAACACACTGGATGTCATGACAGCCCAAATTACAAGCAAGCTTGATAATATCAGTGGCTGAAGCACCTCTTGTTGGGTCTTTCTGGGTTTGTACTCCATGTGAACGGGATGATGCTAGCAAGAACAAACATACACACGAGTCTAGTTCCACAGTGAAGAAACTACTAGCAAGCGAGATATGTTATTTTGAGTAAAAGAATAACAAATGAATTTAGTAAAAGTGACTAATATTTTGTAGTCAACATTGGTACCATTGCATGAAATAAGTATACACCAAATCTTTATATCATCTATCGTGCCCCACCCCCAACAAGAAAGCAGGGGAAAATACTTGATATTACGTAAAGAATGGTTTCAAAGTAGAGCAAAATAGATGATCTTAATTTTAATTTCAGTTGTTGAATCTCCAATTCTACTTTTTGTTTCACTTCCAGTTGATTTTCAAGCTGAATGATTTTAGCATGGAGTTGATTTTTTTTCCTGATGGATAAATAGATTACGAAACAGCATTAACAACCATCTATTTTAATATAGACAATGTCACTTTCAGTCATTAAAAAAGCACAAAATTAGGCTAGACAAACCTTTTGATCTGCAGCTAGTTTCAAAACATTTTCAACAGCTTTCTGTTGCTCCAGAACAGCCATTTCACCAGAGCTGTTTCTCAAGACATTCTAAAAAAAATAGGCATCAGCATTGCAAAACACAACATTCTAAAAAAAAAATCTTAGCAACAGTGTCATTGTAAAGGTTTCAAAGAAAAAAAATGCCATTTCTTTTGTTTATAGATTCCATAATGAGATCCTTAACAAGCAAGGAAAAACAGAGTATAAATAGAGATTCAAGTAAACTTCTGGAACATCCAACTCTAAACCAATGGTTTTAATTTTCACCCCACCTTTACCTACATTTGCCTAATAAACTCTAACATAGGAAAACTAAATGGAGTTCATATTATTAAAGGTTCAAGTAAACTTCTTGAACATCCAACTCTAAACTGATGGTTTTAATTTTCACCCCACCTCTACCTACATTTGTCTCATAAACTCTAACATAAGAAAACTAAATAGAGTTCATATTACTATCATTATTGACATCCAATTTAGAATATACTACTGCATTCAGCATACTAGAGCAAATCTCCCTCCACACACACCCAAAAGTAATAATAAAAAAAAAAGGACCATTTCATGCACTTTACACTGCCAAAAAGACAAAAAACGATTTTTCAAAGAACAAGGACAACGTATAGCCTTGAATTGCATAGAAACTAACTGAAATATATTATCAATATTCTAGAACTTAGTTTTCCACTAAGTCAACTGAAAACATTTGCCAATCATAAGGTGCTCATCAAACTGGAAAATTTATTAACTTTGGTAGCGAACTGCTCCGTTGAAATCACTAAAACACATAAATATTGATTATCTTAGTCAACCTTAAATAATATTTTTCCCTTCAATTTCCATTTCACAGGCATGTCAATAACAGCATGTCAATAACAGCATGTCAATAACAGCATGATAGAACTATAGAAGAGATGCAACAATAATAAGAAAATAACCACACCTCCATAATCTCCTCTTCCAACTTTTCTCTTTCACTTTCATTATGTGCCTCACGTTTTTTGAAATCAATTTACCGCAACTCAAGCTCTCTTTTCTGATATTCCAGTTGCAATCTAAGTCTATCATGACCATTAAAAATATTCTGGAAGTGTTGAGTAACAAAATAGATGATCTTAAAAAGTAACAAAATAGATGATCTTAAAAAGTAACAAAAATACTGCATGCTGAAATCCAATTTGTTATTTGTTATACAACATTGATGCCAACAAAAACTCCTATTACTATTAAATCAATGGGAACCAAGACAGGGAATTCCCATAAATGAGTGTGCAGAGCAATCAAAGGTTATAATAACCCAAGAATCATGAAAGAACCTGAACATGTATATTTTAAAATGAATGAATCTTGCAAGTAATTGAATAGAGAAAAGGCGAAGAAAGTTAGAAAAGGAAAAAAACAATCGGACAGAGAAGATTACCAGAAAGTTCGGATATAAACCCTAAGAGAAGATGTTGGGGAATTAGTGTGAAATCTGAAAAAATTGATACAACAGCAAGAACTCTCAGACTTGATTAAAAACGTGAGATGCCTTCAATCTTGAGTTCGGTTATACATCACTGATCCCAACAAAAATGAGTGTGCAGAGCAATCAAAGGTTATCCAAGAATCATGGAAGAACCTGAATATTTAAAATGAATGAATCTTGCAGGTAATTGAATAGAGAAAAGGGCGAAGAAAGTTAGAAAAGGAAAAAGACAATCGGACAGGGAAGATTACCATACTTGATTAAAAACGTGAGATGCCTTCAATCTTGAGTTCGGACATAAACCCTAGGAGAAGAGTGTTGGGGGATGAGTGTGAAATCTGAACAAATCGATACAACAACAAGAACTCCCATCTCACGCTCTTACACAACCCTAAAGCAGGATCATATCAAATGTCTGCAACTGATAACGTACGAAAGAGTTGCGGTGGCGTGGAGATAAGTGCGGCGCGGTGGCGGTACGGTGGAGGTAAGTGCAGTGCGGTGGCGATCCGGTGGAAATAAGTGCGGAGCGGGGGCGGTCCGGATGACACGGGGGCGGTGCAGCGTTGGGGTTGGCAAATGCGTGAAGTGTGAAGAAAGTGGGTGCAGAGCTAATATAAAATCCAACTACATAGACGCGCGAAACACACCCGTTAGAAGGAAAAAATAATTAGTTTAATCGTAAAAAAAAAAAAAAGAAAGATACGATACAATTTATAAAGATTGCGATTTTATTATTACAAATCAATTAAGATCAGATATTTATTATATTTGAATGATGATTTTTAATAATAATATAAATGTTTCTTAGATTGAAATTGTGAATCTTAATATAAAGATATAAATATTTATTATATGTCAAACGTACATTATATTTATAAATATAAAAAATGTGAGAAATAATACACTATTATAATTATAAAGGATATTATAACTTATCTTTTATAATGTTAAAATTTATTAATACTAGATTTAATTTTTATTAAAAATTGCGATTTTATTATTACAAATCAATTAAGATATATTTATTAGATATTTATTATATTTGAATGATGATTTTTAATAATAATATAAATGTTTCTTAGATTGAAATTGTGAATCTTAATATAAAGATATAAATATTTATTATATGTCAAATGTATATTATATTTATAGATGTAAAAAATGTGAGAAATAATACATTGTTATAATTATAAAGGATATTATAACTTATCTTTTATAATATTAAAATTTATTAATACTAGATTTATTTTTTATCAAAAATTAAAAACAAAATAATATAATATTTAAAGAAAACATTCATATAATTTTTATGAACATTTTATGGGTTTACTTCATCTGTATATTCTGTTATACTAATAACAGATAACATTTCAGAGTCAGTAGAAACTTATTCGTCAATAGGAAGAAGATTTATATGATTTAGGATATTGTCTAATGAAAACTACATATACAAATCTTTGTTCTCACAAAATACAGTAGTTTTATTCAGGTACAAAATCAATTCCTAGCACATACACATACTGTGAAAGGTATTTTCACATATCAAAAAGGGCACATTGCCCACTCTGTTATAAAATTTTTTGTATTAAATGTGTCGAAAAATATTTAAATATACAGGAACAAGAAATACTATTTTTCGAAAAGAAGAAAATATAAATAAAGTGTGTAATAAAGATTTAACTGATATTAGAGTTTCAGTATTAGAAACTCGCATAAATCATCTAGAAGAAAAGGTAATTCTTCTAGAAAAACTAATAAAAGGGAAAACTAAAATAGATCTCCCAGAATCCAGTTACTCAGCCGAACAAAATAACATGATGAGAATAATGGAATGTATCCCATTAGTTTGTAACAAACAACAACTAATAACTTTAAAAGTATTAGTTAAACTAACTTTTCCAAAAATAAATAACAAACCATCAACAGAAAAAGCGATACAAGCATTATTAGATATAGGATGCTCGGAAACAGTTATATGTAAAACTATAACTCCACATCAAAACATAGTTAAAAGTAAACACATCCAAAAAACCAGAACAATGTATGGTGAAATCATGATAAATGACGAAGAAGTTAACAATGTTATTCTTCAGTTTAGTACAAATTGTGATTTTTTTTGTCATAAATTTTTCATTAAAACAATGAGGGTAGAAAATTTAGTTATCTCAAAACAAAACATGATAATTGGCCTATATTTTATTTTAGGCCAAAATAGATCAGTTACAATAAACAAAGCTTATGTCATGATAAGTGATAAAACACAAATGACACCAATAGTTAGTGGTAATTCATTAAAACAAGAAATTATTACTAATAATTGTAATTGTAAAAATTCAACATTTCCAGGTACATGTGACTGTACTACTGAATTCCTATACATATTAGACGAAACAAAAGAAGACTATTCTTCTTTATATAATATATTAAATAATACAGTTGAGGCTTTTTCCTCAATAAAAATTTCAAAATCGATAAAATTTGAAAATATTCAACAAATTCTTGACAGGTTGAATAAATCAAACTTAATAGGAGAAGATCTTACAAGATTTTGGGATAGAGATCCCGTAACCTGTAAATTAGAAATTATTAATCCAGACTTAATCATTAAAACAAAAGACATTCAATTTAATAATTGGGAACAAGAAGAGTGTCAAAATCATATACAAAACTTACTAAAACTAAAGGTAATATCACCTAGTGTTAGCCCACACAGAAGTCCGGCTTTTATAGTCAACAAATATTCCGAACAAAAAAGAGGTAAATCAAGAATGGTTTACAATTATAAAAGACTAAATGACAACACAGTAGAGGATGAAAATTCAATTCCGTCTAAAGATGTTTTAATAAACCGAATTTAAGATGCCAAATGGTTTTCTAAATTCGATTTAAAAAGTGGATTTCATCAAGTTAAAATGGATATAGAATCAATAAAATGGACAGCCTTCTCTTGTTCTGAAGGTTTATTTGAATGGAATGTCATGTCATTCAGTCTTAAAAACACTTCTGCTGTTTTCCAACGAAAAATGGATAACATTTTCAAAAATGATAAAACTTTTACATGTGTCTACATGAATTATATACTAGTATTTTCCAAAACAAAAGATGACCACTTTCACCATCTGAAACAAGTTTTATACAAATTGAAACATTACGGATTAATAGTTTCAAAATAAAAAATGGAAATTAGCAAAAATTTCAATGAATTTCTTGGAACAGAAATAGGTAATGGAACTATAAAACTCCAACCTCATATTTATAAGAAAATACAAGATTTTCCAGATAAAATGGAAGAAATTAAAACGCTTAGATCCTTTTTAGGACTTTTAAACTACGCAAGAAGTTTTATTCGTAATCTAGGAAAATACACATCTCCTCTATATAATAAAACTTCATTAAAAGGAGAAAGAAAATTCAACTCTGAAGATATAAAATTGGTACAAAAAATAAAACAAATGGTAACAAATCTACCAATTTTACAATTACCATTAGATTCAGATTACTTAATAATCGAATGTGATGGATGTGAACTTGGATGGGGAGCCATCCTTAAACGTAAGAAACATAAACACATACCCAAGACAGAGGAACAAATTTGCAAATATGCCTCTGGCAAATATATTACAAAACCAAAAATTTACAAAACTAGTACAGACTATGAAGTAAATGCTATTATACACGCAATGGCTGCACTCAAAATTATTTTTGATAAATAAAAAAAAAATAACAATCAGAACAGATTGTGAAGCCATAGTTTCTTATGGTAAAAACCAAATTAATAATGATAAAAAGCCACATAAAAGATGATTGCTTTTTAAAGATTACATAAATTTTTCAGGAAAAACTATTTATTTTGAACATATAAAAGGTTCTGATAATACTTGTGCTGACATACTTTCCACGTACATCAAGTAAAGACCTGATCTTCCACAAAGACTTGTTAGGTCATTGAGATAAAAGTCCACATGATGAAAAATACAAAGAAGGGAGCCAGTGGCCCCAAACAAGTAAAGTCCCCTTTTCAGGCGGACCAATTTACAAAATATGGCAAACAAGAGTTGTCAATCCTCACAAATATTTTCCAGTACCCTGGAAGAGATAACACAAATGTCAAATTAAATGTTTTAATTGACAACATTTGGAATATTCCAAAATACACAACACAAAATGAACTCCAAGTCACTAAGGTGAAACAAAGCATCATAAATGCATTATACAATTTCTGTTGTCATGACAATAAAAGAGTAGCATTGACTTCTCCGGCCTCTCCTTCTGGGAAAGGTTTCACACATTTTGCTTTGATAACAGGCAAAAACAAGGGTGTTTATACATCCTTCAGAGACCTCAATGAGGCCAAACAGGACCAGTTTTGGTGCACATACAAAGGTTTCTACTCATTGGAAGAAGCCGAAATGGCAGTACGATTGGAAACAATTGATGAAAAAAAAAATAAAAACTGCCTTACAATTAGAGTCTCGTGCTCAAACACAAACATATGCTACTACTGCTTGCAGTATCACACAACAAATAAATCCCAACATCCTTCTGGGTAAATTCGGGATAATACAAGACTTTCTATTTGAAGTTCATTATGAAACAATAAAATACGATGGTTTATTCGTAAAAGTACACACATATTTCAATAACAGAAATCCTTGTTTTGAATCTTCTGATTATTGTAAAACTGTGAACAAAGACTGCACGTGCCAATTAAAATTCATAATAAGAAAGGCTCAGATAAATTTGAGTTCTTTCAAAGCACACTTATACAGGAATGTTTTGCTAACTCTCATGCTACTACTGGAAGCAGGATGTCTCCATTCTTTGGTGCTACCTCCCACAGACAGGTTTTCTGCCTTATCCCCAACATTAAACTCCGTCATAAATGATATTCAGGCGGAACACATGCAGGTGGCTCTACAAATCATTACTTCTCCTAGAAGTATTCACACTCATGATAGTTCACCTACTCATGTGATAAAGTTATTTACTGAGGTAAATCC
Source organism: Psophocarpus tetragonolobus (assembly GCA_037954015.1). Lineage (NCBI taxonomy): Eukaryota > Viridiplantae > Streptophyta > Magnoliopsida > Fabales > Fabaceae > Psophocarpus > Psophocarpus tetragonolobus. The sequence goes on along the minus strand of CM075696.1, from coordinate 26,881,060 downwards.
TAAGATACATACTTTGACCCTGTTAGAGCATGATTCACTCAAAGGATTATCCCTAAATAAAGACAAAGCCTACCAGTATAATCTCTGTAAAGCATACACTGAAGGATCCAACTGGAACTTCTCCAAACAAGACTCCAAGAGTTTTATACTGTTGAAGGAAACGTCAAACACAAAATTATATTGGAAAAAGACAATGGGTAATAAATTTCACCCATTTCCAATAGAGGCTAACCTTTCTCTCGTCAAGCATTTTGAAAAGGAAAGGTTATATAAAGAAATATATGAAGAAACTGGCTGTTTTGGTCAGAACACTCCCGGACCGTCCTCCTTTCCATCTGACTGTGACGACACTGAAGATCAGAGTCTCTCAGAACAAATGGAGGAAGAAATACAAGACCTGACTACACTTGCTCGAGTGAGAAGAGCAAGCTAAAATTTTACCTGTGACAAAGTAATTTTACTTCTTTCTCAAAGTAATAGACTGAAGGGTAAAATTTACCTTGAAGACAGGTTGCCAGTCATGGAGAAACCTACACAGCAGGTCACCAGTCAACAGGTCACCTTCTTAGCCGGTTTCCGGTTACAAATTTTGTGTATAAAAAGACCATAAGTCTCTTATGCTGAGCAGGTCCGAAAAACACTCCTCTCTCTTGCCTCTAAATACTCTCCTCCTTCTCTCTAGACTTCTCCTCTCTCCTTCATCTTGTAAATCTTTATTCTGTGCAATAAAATCAGAGGTTTCTACAACCCCTCCCCTCTTCTTCCCCTCTTTGTAAGTTTTTCTTTCAATCTTTTATGTGTTTATCTTTTTAAAACATGGAGTAGTTCACTCTTAAGGTATCTTCATATGCCTAAAACAATAAATATTTAAAGATGCGATTATCATTTAAAGGCTTATCATATGTTAATTAAATTTACTTTTCATCAAGTTTATAAGCAGATGTCTAACCGGCTCTGCCAGATTCAGTAGCTTATAAACTTGGTTTAATCAATATTATACGAGGATGTCTAACCGATTCTGCCAGATTCAGTATCGTATAATGTTGATATGTTAATATGAATGTGGATGAATAATATTACAAATCAATTAAGATCAGATATTTATTATATTTGAATCATGATTTTTAATAATAATATAAATGTTTCTTAGATTGAAATTGTGAATCTTAATATAAAGATATAAATATTTATTATATGTCAAATGTATATTATATTTATAGATGTAAAAAATGTGAGAAATAATATACTATTATAATTATAAAGGATATTATAACTTATCTTTTATAATATTAAAATTTATTAATACTAGAGATAATTTTTATTAAAAATTAAAAACAAAATAATATAATATTTATACATTATTTTAAAGAAAACAAAAAAAATAGTTGGGGCAAATTCACCCACACCATTGATATTGGATTCATCCCTGACAAAACATATCATTTCAAATAATAAGAATAAATAATAATTTAATATTATTATCATGTTGAATTGGGTTTAATCTCAAGTTTAATTTACTCAACTTATCTCTCAATCCATAGTTAATTGAGTTTGATTAGATTGTATCAATTTTCAATCAATCACAAGAAATATCTAACGCAAATCTGTTTGAATTGAATTAGATGAGACTGGGTCTTCAGATCATCTGATCTGAAAAACACCTCTAAAATTCTTAATAAGACACTCTAGATTTCTTGATCCATAAGATAAGGGTGTTTTTGTAACTCAATATAAAGTAGTGAAGAAAGAAATACAGGAGGTTGAAACAGAAAATGCCTATCTATGGAAGACATTATCCGAACCCAAAAACGATATCTTGTTTAAACTTGGGTTATTTATATATTTGTACAGTAGTTAATATATTTCTATTTCTATTTTAAATATTTTTTTAAAATATCTTATATGTGTCAACCCCAACATACTTATTTTTCTATAGCTCTAACCCCGAAAAAATTTAAATCACCAAATTAATTTAAATCACAAAATTTAAACCATCTTCACATTTTTTATTTTATTTTGGTGCATGCGTCCTTCGTGTCAGATTAATTATTGTATGAACTAAAGATGTGTTACCATTGCACTTGCCCGACATATCCATCGTGTATACGCGTCAATAGTGTAAGAAGAGTAATTTATTCCATGATTTCGGATCATTAGTGCATGCAATTTATATTCTATGCTTACTAGTTGAAAGGATCAATGAGGAGCTAGTCCAGAATTATTTAATAATTTTTCAAATCACAGAACCTTCTATAAAAATAGAATAATGTCATGATTGATGGTGCCAAGGTTGGAGTTCTCTGCCATGGAGCAAGCAAAGAGTGTGAAAGTTCTTGAAGTTTGTTCTGTGGCACCATCACAGGGAACACCAACAACAACAACCAATTCTTCTACCCAACACGTTTGCCTCTCACCTTCTATGACCTCCAGTTTCTAAGGCTTCCCCCCATTTGAGAATCTTTTCTTCTATGAATTTTCCAACCCAACAACTCCTTCATTCTTTGACTCCATTCTTCCAAATCTTAAACACTCCCTTTCCCTCACACTCCAACACTTCCTCCCTTTTGCTGGCACTATCATTTGGCCACTTGACTCACCCCATCCCATCATCAACTAGTCCCTGGCAATACTGTGTCCCTCACTATATCTGAGTCAAACCTTGATTTCAACATGCTTTGTTCAAATACCTGTGAGATTTCTCAACTTCATTCCTTGGTACCCCACTTGACCTTTTCCCATGAAGAAGCATCTGTGATAGCCCTCCAAGTTACCCTCTTTCCAAGATCTGGCTTTTCTCTTGGTATAGTCTCACACCATGCAGCTATGGATGGCAAAGCCTTAATGCTGTTTCTCAAAGCATGGGCCTATGCATGCGCCAATAACCAAACAAATACGTCTTTATTGTTGTCATTGCCAAAACATCTCACACCCTTCTATGATAGGTCAATCATAGGGGACACCACAGGGATTGGTGCAACATATGCTAAAAATTGGTTGAACTTTAGAGGACCAAATAATAGGAGCATGAATCTGTTTGGTTTTGGTGGTGCAGTGCCAACTCAAGTTGTAGTTTCTTTTTCCTACCATATTAACCACAAAAATAGTGAGTTTTGAGCCATAACAAGATTACATTACAAACAAACCCTTGATTTTTATTTTTAAAGTGTAAATAAGCTTAGTTATTTCTGACTATTGTGTTGAAATTTGAGTCTTATGAATAATCTACTTCTCTACTTATTAATTTTTGAGTATTTTGTAGGTCTTTTTTCAAGTCAATACCTATTGAATATAATTACTATTAGTTGTCCATGTTGAGCCTATAAAAGTATCTATTTGTCATCCACTTTTCATCATGGAATAACCTCTAAAAAGAAAAAAGTTAATAACAAAAATGAAAGGAAAATTTTTCTCAGCAACTAGAGTAGGATTTTGAGTTAGGCAAGGCATTTACATTAATAAATGTTTCATGTTTAACCCAAAAATAAGGTTAGGCTAAGAGGTGTTAGATGCTTTAACAGTATGCTATGTTGCCTTACTTTCTTCCATCTACTAGCACGGGTAACATGACTGATTGAGCGTAATTGTCAATCAAATACGATATTTTTCTCGAATGATATTAAGATTTATATTGTAAATAAATTAAAATAAATTTAATTTAAAATTTTAATTTAAGATGTTTCACAAAAAATTTTAACATTCATAAGGATTATGATTTCTACATATAATAGTATTAAAAAAATATTAATCGAATTTAATTTTTCCATAAAATAATATTGTGATTTATATCATAAATAAATAAGAAATTATTTCATATTTTTTGTTAAATTAATTTAAGATTATTTTGTAATATATTAAAACGTATTTAATATATTAATTTAACATATTGAATACAAAAAGTTAAAAATACATAAAAATATTTAATACATTAATTTTTAATATACTAAAAGTAATATAAAAATATAGAAATATAAAAATAATAAAAGAATAAAAAGAACAATAAATAAAATAATATAAAGTTATAAAGAAATTTAAAAAATGAAAACAAAAAATGAAAACAGTTTAAAAGAAAAACCATAAAAAAATTGAAACCAATTTAATTCATGACATTATTTAGTAATAAATTTAAAAATATTTTTTCATAAAATATTTTGTTAAATTAATTTGAAAATATTAATATCATTATGTAAATATTAATGAAAATTATGTATATGAAGTAATTAAATTTATTATATGAAGATAGTATATCGTTGAATCGTTAAAATTTGACTGCGTAAATACGCTTAGAAAAAGTTATCATTAATAATGATATCAAGTATAATTCTCTCACTAATGATATTTGTGTTCATAAAAATTAAAATTAATTTAATTTATTTAATTGCTAAATAAAGTAAATTAAAACAATTGTATCATAAAGTAAATATATTTAATACATTAAGCTAATCTGTGTTCTGGTGGCTTCCAAATAGATTGCAATCAAGATAAAGGGTTAGCATTTTATTACAGGTTAAAAAAAAAAAACTACAGTAAATTTGTCTAAAGAATTTAAGAAAGTACGTATAACTTAATTTATTAAGATTTTAATGCACTTTAAACTTTAGAGACAAGTTCACATTGATTGAAGAAGCCTCATCTCAGTTCAAGTATGCTTCATAGAACTCGTTGAGCAAACTTAATAGTCCTTCTCAACTTGAGTAAACTGAGAAGTCCTTAATTATTCTGAAAATACTTTGGACACCAATCTAAATCTAACGAATGGAAAGGCAACAAACTATAACTGCTCTGTCATGACAGAAAAACAGTTAGTGCATATAACTATATAAGCTAAGATCTATAGTAAAAGAATGAACTCTGTTGATAGTAAATAAAATAGGTCATTGTCCTTGCTATTATTTATAATTAATTATTAGCAATGTTAGGAGGGACACAACATTGGACATCCTCTTATATAGAAGCATTGTTTCAACCCATATCAGGCATAGATGTACAACGTTGGGCCAATGAACAACATATATTTCGGTAATAAAGGTTGTTCTGTTGTTGTAGCTAAGAATCCTACTAATCACGAATTCACAATAATACTAAGATTTTATAACATGATGCATAGATGTACCTTAGTTTACTTCTACTCAAAGCTGCATTCCATATAATTTTAGTTTAGTCAATGTTTAAAAACTTTGCTAGAAAGCTGGCACAAAATGAGAAATTATGTTTTCAAATAAGCTAAACCAAATACTCGGTGAGCAGTGAACATTACAATTTTGTTAAAAACTGAACTGCATATTATGGTTATGGATGAATCTTGTAAATGTTATTAATTAAAACTGAAGCTTCTTGTCAGGATGTCAAACTATTCGGCTCTCTGTCCTTAAAGGTAAATTATAAAGGCTAATGATAACGGCATAGCTTACAGAGGAGGGAACCAACTCCAACATTGAAGGGCTAAGCTTCTTTCATGTTTCTGAAATTTTGTACAATAAGACCAAGTATATCATCCATACAACCTGTGTCGATTACAATCACAAACTCTAGGGATAACTTCTTTTATTCTATTTCTCTAACTACCCTCCATTGTTCTCATATTTTCAACATTGCCCTTTTGTACTTTATTTGTCCTCACCCACCTTTTTTTTTTGGCTACTCTCTATTTTTGGTTTTTTGGTTAAGATTTATTAAGGCTTAGAAACACGTTTACAGATAGACGTGTTTTTGTGCCAAAAAAGACTTGTTTTCTTCATCATATTTAAACATGAGAATAAGAATTAAATTATCAATATAATCACTGTCAATTAAATAATCTATATTAAGTATTTATCAATGGATAGATTCCTTTATGTGAATGCTATATGTATAGACTTTAAAATTAAAGAAATATTACAAAGCTAATCAAAGAAATCTTTGATAGTTTAATAAAATATTTTCATTAGCCATTAACCACCTAAGGTCTAACGGCCAACAAATTTGGTTGAGTTCTGACATGTCATAATTAATCACTATGTTACATAAAAGGAGTAGTTCCCGAGATCCTCTCATTGCCTTTCTTTATCATTTGCATTGTCAAACTTTTCTGTGTTTTCCCATTGACAAACCCATATACCCCAAAAGGCCAAAAACCCAGCTTTCATGTCCTTAAACTTTCTTATCCCCATGCAGCTTCTCCCTCTTATTCTTAAATTTCCATCTTAATTTTCTCTGTGATTATCTCTGTCACTATTATGGTTCAAAACATGTTAATCTCATAAACTTCATCTTGCACCAACATTTTATAGAAGGGTCAATGTAAATTGCAGCTGCAGGGTTTCAAGAGTTAATTCAAAAATCCTGAGTAAGTTTTATAGGCTTTCCTCAATATTTCATTTGGTGATTGTACAATAAGAAAAGGGTATTTATTCATTATTTTACACGAAGATCACATGTGTATGCTATTGATGCGCACAATCTCTTCCTATATGAGGATGCATGTAATGTGTTGTAGCTGTTATGAGAATGCATTACCAATATTAAAAATCTTAGTGCCAAAAATTACTGTCTCAAAAGCTTGTTGATTCTATCACCAAAATTGTGTGCTACATTACAAGAAATTCCTTGTTACAATTGTGGTCTAAAAGTTCTACTTGTCTTGCTTTTATAGAGTTGCCAAATTGATGGCTTATTTGAATTATGAGAACAAGAGAGGAAGTGGTAAAAAACTCAAAGTGCATTTTGATCTCCCTGACGATGAAGACTATCCCAATCAGAAGCATTCAGGTTCTTCTTTTTCATCTGATTCTTCAATAGATTCAGATGATAGTGACAATGATAACAGCGTACATACTGATTCCAAGTATGGCTTTTGCGAATCACCTGTGTGGAGCTTTCAAGGCGGGTCAGTTTCCCAATCTCCTCCAATTCAGCACATGAGTTCTCCTGGTCATGGCTATGACCCAAGCAGAATTCTCTCTTCAATATTTGGTAATAAACCTACGAGTCCTTTGGAATGGAGTGTAGCCTCAAATGAATCACTATTCAGCATACAGTTAGGAAACAGCAGTTTCTCAAGGCATAGTGTTTCCGGATTCAACAACAAATCTGGGGAATTGCCTAGGACTAGTGATTTTGCCAGCATGTCTGCAACACTGCCACATGTTAAAAAGGTAGCTGCTAAAGACAAAAATGTGGACATGGAGAGACATTCTGTGTCATCAGATTCATCAAGTGAAACTGCACATTCAGTTGAGGCGCATGACCATGAGAAACCATCACATCAAACTACAGGTTCATTTGGGGAGATTGTTGACCTTAAGAAAATACAAACACCAGCATAACTGGGCACACATGAAACGTTGTTGGGGAAATACCTTGCAAATTGTTCCTACCGACACAGCCGAACACCACCATTTTCTATTGCGGTTTCCAGAGATACCGTTTGATGAGGTTGCGATACGATGAGTGCCTGCAAAAAGAACTCCGACGCTAAAAAAGTTTGGAAAGAGAAATAAAAATGGATACGTACCTTCACCTTGCTCGCCCAATACTACGTTCTCTACCGGCATTAGCATGGAGGTCCCAGTGAATGTTTGCAGAAAAATATAATGAAACTAGAAGATAAAAATAAATATCTAACATCCAAACATGACCACATCGACAGTTAACAATATCATCCATTTCATTTTAGGTTTAGTAGCTATGATAGCAAAAAATGAAACACACATCTAATTCAATATCATCATACGAAATATACAACTATAATCCATTTTTTGCCAAAGCCACGACATTCCACATCTCTATATTGACGAAATTTAAAAATTTAGTTTTAAAAATTTAAAATAAAACTAAAAAAATATTATAACTTAAATCTTTAACCCACCTATTTACAACTACTCTTGCTGCCCTCCAACAGCTCCAGTGTAACTTCCCCAACAATCATCCTCCTCAACCTTCAGGGTCATTAAGGCTTTTCTTTCATTTTCTTAATTTATTGTTTTGCTTTTATTTTTTTTTATTTTATCGTGCATTCACTTTCTTTACGTCCCTTGTCAAACTTTGTTATTTTATTTTATTTTTCTTTTAAGTATTAAGGACATTGTTAACTTTAAATGTGGAGAGGGAATATAAGGGTTATATAATATAAAAAATACATAATATTGTCTCCTCATAATGGATATGAATGTACTTGAAATGTTCTTACCACTACCTTTAAGTTATAGTAAACATTCTTATGGTGAAAAAAATGATTAGTAAATTAGGAGTCTTTCTATAAAGAAGTTGAGTAATTAGTATAACTCAAGTTGTAGTTTCTTTTTCCTACCATATTAACCACAAAAATAGTGAGTTTTGAGCCATAACAAGATTACATTACAAACAAACCCTTGATTTTTATTTTTAAAGTGTAAATAAGCTTAGTTACTTCTGACTATTGTGTTGAAATTTGAGTCTTATGAATAATCTACTTCTCTACTTATTAATTTTTGAGTATTTTGTAGGTCTTTTTTCAAGTCAATACCTATTGAAATATGATAAAGAAATAAAAATGGACACGTACCTTTACCTTGCTCCCCGAACACCGAAATACCACGTTCTCCACCGACATTGGCATAGAGGTCCCCGTGCCTGTATGTAGAGAAAATGAAACACGTCTCATTCAATACCATCATACGAAATATACAACTATAATTCAATACCATGATCTTCACAGAAGAAAAACATATACCTTGCATATTCTTCCTACCAAAACAGTTGAAAACCGTCTTTTCTTGCTATTACCTGAGATACCGCTTGATGAGGTTCCGACCTGCAAAAAAGACTCCGACGCTCAAGTCAGAAAGTACTCAACTCTGTAATATCATAAAGAGAAATCAAAATGGACACGTACCTTTACCTTGCTCGCCCAGTATCGAAATACTACGCCCTATCCCGGCTTTCACATGGAGGTCCCAGTGCGTGTATGCAGAAAAATATAACAAAATTAGAAGATAAAGATAAATATCTAAAATCCAAACATGACCCCATCGACAGTGACATCCCGATAATCCATACATAATCACAAATAAAAATTCAGAGTTGATCAAGACATAACATGAACATATAAGACTCAATTTTAGAAATAAGACATATAGGCTTATTAGAACATCTCTTCCTAAACCATTACTAATCAGTACAGCTTATCAGATATTGGGTTGGCCAGACCCAATATCTAAAAGCGTGCAAATTATTTACTTATGACAGTTAACAACATCATCCATTTCAGTTTAGGTTTAGTAGCTATGATTGCAAAAAATGAAACACACATCTAATTCAATATCATCACACGAAATATACAACTATAATTCAACAGCATGATCTTGACAAAAGAAAAATACATACCTTGCAAATTGTTCCTACGGAAACATTTCAAAACCATTTTCCGTTCTTGTTGCCAGAGATACCGTTTGATGAGGTTCAGATAGCACAGGTGCCTGCAAAAAAGACTCTGACGCTCAAGTCAGAAAGTACTCAACTCTGTAATATGATAAAGAAATAAAAATGGACACGTACCTTTACCTTGCTCCCCGAACACCGAAATACCACGTTCTCCACCGACATTGGCATAGAGGTCCCCGTGCCTGTATGTAGAGAAAATGAAACACGTCTCATTCAATACCATCATACGAAATATACAACTATAATTCAATACCATGATCTTCACAGAAGAAAAACATATACCTTGCATATTCTTCCTACCAAAACAGTTGAAAACCGTCTTTTCTTGCTATTACCTGAGATACCGCTTGATGAGGTTCCTGCAAAAAAGACTCCGACGCTCAAGTCAGAAAGTACTCAACTCTGTAATATCATAAAGAGAAATCAAAATGGACACGTGCCTTTACCTTGCTCGCCCAGTATCGAAATACTACGCCCTATCCCGGCTTTCACATGGAGGTCCCAGTGCGTGTATGCAGAAAAATATAACAAAATTAGAAGATAAAGATAAATATCTAAAATCCAAACATGACCCCATCGACAGTGACATCCCGATAATCCATACATAATCACAAATAAAAATTCAGAGTTGATCAAGACATAACATGAACATATAAGACTCAATTTTAGAAATAAGACATATAGGCTTATTAGAACATCTCTTCCTAAACCATTACTAATCAGTACAGCTTATCAGATATTGGGTTGGCCAGACCCAATATCTAAAAGCGTGCAAATTATTTACTTATGACAGTTAACAACATCATCCATTTCAGTTTAGGTTTAGTAGCTATGATTGCAAAAAATGAAACACACATCTAATTCAATATCATCACACGAAATATACAACTATAATTCAACAGCATGATCTTGACAAAAGAAAAATACATACCTTGCAAATTGTTCCTACGGAAACATTTCAAAACCATTTTCCGTTCTTGTTGCCAGAGATACCGTTTGATGAGGTTCAGATAGCACAGGTGCCTGCAAAAAAGACTCTGACGCTCAAGTCAGAAAGTACTCAACTCTGTAATATGATAAAGAAATAAAAATGGACACGTACCTTTACCTTGCTCCCCGAACACCGAAATACCACGTTCTCCACCGACATTGGCATAGAGGTCCCCGTGCCTGTATGTAGAGAAAATGAAACACGTCTCATTCAATACCATCATACGAAATATACAACTATAATTCAATACCATGATCTTCACAGAAGAAAAACATATACCTTGCATATTCTTCCTACCAAAACAGTTGAAAACCGTCTTTTCTTGCTATTACCTGAGATACCGCTTGATGAGGTTCCGACCTGCAAAAAAGACTCCGACGCTCAAGTCAGAAAGTACTCAACTCTGTAATATCATAAAGAGAAATCAAAATGGACACGTACCTTTACCTTGCTCGCCCAGTATCGAAATACTACGCCCTATCCCGGCTTTCACATGGAGGTCCCAGTGCGTGTATGCAGAAAAATATAACAAAATTAGAAGATAAAGATAAATATCTAAAATCCAAACATGACCCCATCGACAGTGACATCCCGATAATCCATACATAATCACAAATAAAAATTCAGAGTTGATCAAGACATAACATGAACATATAAGACTCAATTTTAGAAATAAGACATATAGGCTTATTAGAACATCTCTTCCTAAACCATTACTAATCAGTACAGCTTATCAGATATTGGGTTGGCCAGACCCAATATCTAAAAGCGTGCAAATTATTTACTTATGACAGTTAACAACATCATCCATTTCAGTTTAGGTTTAGTAGCTATGATTGCAAAAAATGAAACACACATCTAATTCAATATCATCACACGAAATATACAACTATAATTCAACAGCATGATCTTGACAAAAGAAAAATACATACCTTGCAAATTGTTCCTACGGAAACATTTCAAAACCATTTTCCGTTCTTGTTGCCAGAGATACCGTTTGATGAGGTTCAGATAGCACAGGTGCCTGCAAAAAAGACTCTGACGCTCAAGTCAGAAAGTACTCAACTCTGTAATATGATAAAGAAATAAAAATGGACACGTACCTTTACCTTGCTCCCCGAACACCGAAATACCACGTTCTCCACCGACATTGGCATAGAGGTCCCCGTGCCTGTATGTAGAGAAAATGAAACACGTCTCATTCAATACCATCATACGAAATATACAACTATAATTCAATACCATGATCTTCACAGAAGAAAAACATATACCTTGCATATTCTTCCTACCAAAACAGTTGAAAACCGTCTTTTCTTGCTATTACCTGAGATACCGCTTGATGAGGTTCCGACCTGCAAAAAAGACTCCGACGCTCAAGTCAGAAAGTACTCAACTCTGTAATATCATAAAGAGAAATCAAAATGGACACGTACCTTTACCTTGCTCGCCCAGTATCGAAATACTACGCCCTATCCCGGCTTTCACATGGAGGTCCCAGTGCGTGTATGCAGAAAAATATAACAAAATTAGAAGATAAAGATAAATATCTAAAATCCAAACATGACCCCATCGACAGTGACATCCCGATAATCCATACATAATCACAAATAAAAATTCAGAGTTGATCAAGACATAACATGAACATATAAGACTCAATTTTAGAAATAAGACATATAGGCTTATTAGAACATCTCTTCCTAAACCATTACTAATCAGTACAGCTTATCAGATATTGGGTTGGCCAGACCCAATATCTAAAAGCGTGCAAATTATTTACTTATGACAGTTAACAACATCATCCATTTCAGTTTAGGTTTAGTAGCTATGATTGCAAAAAATGAAACACACATCTAATTCAATATCATCACACGAAATATACAACTATAATTCAACAGCATGATCTTGACAAAAGAAAAATACATACCTTGCAAATTGTTCCTACGGAAACATTTCAAAACCATTTTCCGTTCTTGTTGCCAGAGATACCGTTTGATGAGGTTCAGATAGCACAGGTGCCTGCAAAAAAGACTCTGACGCTCAAGTCAGAAAGTACTCAACTCTGTAATATGATAAAGAAATAAAAATGGACACGTACCTTTACCTTGCTCCCCGAACACCGAAATACCACGTTCTCCACCGACATTGGCATAGAGGTCCCCGTGCCTGTATGTAGAGAAAATGAAACACGTCTCATTCAATACCATCATACGAAATATACAACTATAATTCAATACCATGATCTTCACAGAAGAAAAACATATACCTTGCATATTCTTCCTACCAAAACAGTTGAAAACCGTCTTTTCTTGCTATTACCTGAGATACCGCTTGATGAGGTTCCGACCTGCAAAAAAGACTCCGACGCTCAAGTCAGAAAGTACTCAACTCTGTAATATCATAAAGACAAATCAAAATGGACACGTACCTTTACCTTGCTCGCCCAGTATCGAAATACTACGCCCTATCCCGGCTTTCACATGGAGGTCCCAGTGCGTGTATGCAGAAAAATATAACAAAATTAGAAGATAAAGATAAATATCTAAAATCCAAACATGACCCCATCGACAGTGACATCCCGATAATCCATACATAATCACAAATAAAAATTCAGAGTTGATCAAGACATAACATGAACATATAAGACTCAATTTTAGAAATAAGACATATAGGCTTATTAGAACATCTCTTCCTAAACCATTACTAATCAGTACAGCTTATCAGATATTGGGTTGGCCAGACCCAATATCTAAAAGCGTGCAAATTATTTACTTATGACAGTTAACAACATCATCCATTTCAGTTTAGGTTTAGTAGCTATGATTGCAAAAAATGAAACACACATCTAATTCAATATCATCACACGAAATATACAACTATAATTCAACAGCATGATCTTGACAAAAGAAAAATACATACCTTGCAAATTGTTCCTACGGAAACATTTCAAAACCATTTTCCGTTCTTGTTGCCAGAGATACCGTTTGATGAGGTTCAGATAGCACAGGTGCCTGCAAAAAAGACTCTGACGCTCAAGTCAGAAAGTACTCAACTCTGTAATATGATAAAGAAATAAAAATGGACACGTACCTTTACCTTGCTCCCCGAACACCGAAATACCACGTTCTCCACCGACATTGGCATAGAGGTCCCCGTGCCTGTATGTAGAGAAAATGAAACACGTCTCATTCAATACCATCATACGAAATATACAACTATAATTCAATACCATGATCTTCACAGAAGAAAAACATATACCTTGCATATTCTTCCTACCAAAACAGTTGAAAACCGTCTTTTCTTGCTATTACCTGAGATACCGCTTGATGAGGTTCCGACCTGCAAAAAAGACTCCGACGCTCAAGTCAGAAAGTACTCAACTCTGTAATATCATAAAGAGAAATCAAAATGGACACGTACCTTTACCTTGCTCGCCCAGTATCGAAATACTACGCCCTATCCCGGCTTTCACATGGAGGTCCCAGTGCGTGTATGCAGAAAAATATAACAAAATTAGAAGATAAAGATAAATATCTAAAATCCAAACATGACCCCATCGACAGTGACATCCCGATAATCCATACATAATCACAAATAAAAATTCAGAGTTGATCAAGACATAACATGAACATATAAGACTCAATTTTAGAAATAAGACATATAGGCTTATTAGAACATCTCTTCCTAAACCATTACTAATCAGTACAGCTTATCAGATATTGGGTTGGCCAGACCCAATATCTAAAAGCGTGCAAATTATTTACTTATGACAGTTAACAACATCATCCATTTCAGTTTAGGTTTAGTAGCTATGATTGCAAAAAATGAAACACACATCTAATTCAATATCATCACACGAAATATACAACTATAATTCAACAGCATGATCTTGACAAAAGAAAAATACATACCTTGCAAATTGTTCCTACGGAAACATTTCAAAACCATTTTCCGTTCTTGTTGCCAGAGATACCGTTTGATGAGGTTCAGATAGCACAGGTGCCTGCAAAAAAGACTCTGACGCTCAAGTCAGAAAGTACTCAACTCTGTAATATGATAAAGAAATAAAAATGGACACGTACCTTTACCTTGCTCCCCGAACACCGAAATACCACGTTCTCCACCGACATTGGCATAGAGGTCCCCGTGCCTGTATGTAGAGAAAATGAAACACGTCTCATTCAATACCATCATACGAAATATACAACTATAATTCAATACCATGATCTTCACAGAAGAAAAACATATACCTTGCATATTCTTCCTACCAAAACAGTTGAAAACCGTCTTTTCTTGCTATTACCTGAGATACCGCTTGATGAGGTTCCGACCTGCAAAAAAGACTCCGACGCTCAAGTCAGAAAGTACTCAACTCTGTAATATCATAAAGAGAAATCAAAATGGACACGTACCTTTACCTTGCTCGCCCAGTATCGAAATACTACGCCCTATCCCGGCTTTCACATGGAGGTCCCAGTGCGTGTATGCAGAAAAATATAACAAAATTAGAAGATAAAGATAAATATCTAAAATCCAAACATGACCCCATCGACAGTGACATCCCGATAATCCATACATAATCACAAATAAAAATTCAGAGTTGATCAAGACATAACATGAACATATAAGACTCAATTTTAGAAATAAGACATATAGGCTTATTAGAACATCTCTTCCTAAACCATTACTAATCAGTACAGCTTATCAGATATTGGGTTGGCCAGACCCAATATCTAAAAGCGTGCAAATTATTTACTTATGACAGTTAACAACATCATCCATTTCAGTTTAGGTTTAGTAGCTATGATTGCAAAAAATGAAACACACATCTAATTCAATATCATCACACGAAATATACAACTATAATTCAACAGCATGATCTTGACAAAAGAAAAATACATACCTTGCAAATTGTTCCTACGGAAACATTTCAAAACCATTTTCCGTTCTTGTTGCCAGAGATACCGTTTGATGAGGTTCAGATAGCACAGGTGCCTGCAAAAAAGACTCTGACGCTCAAGTCAGAAAGTACTCAACTCTGTAATATGATAAAGAAATAAAAATGGACACGTACCTTTACCTTGCTCCCCGAACACCGAAATACCACGTTCTCCACCGACATTGGCATAGAGGTCCCCGTGCCTGTATGTAGAGAAAATGAAACACGTCTCATTCAATACCATCATACGAAATATACAACTATAATTCAATACCATGATCTTCACAGAAGAAAAACATATACCTTGCATATTCTTCCTACCAAAACAGTTGAAAACCGTCTTTTCTTGCTATTACCTGAGATACCGCTTGATGAGGTTCCGACCTGCAAAAAAGACTCCGACGCTCAAGTCAGAAAGTACTCAACTCTGTAATATCATAAAGACAAATCAAAATGGACACGTACCTTTACCTTGCTCGCCCAGTATCGAAATACTACGCCCTATCCCGGCTTTCACATGGAGGTCCCAGTGCGTGTATGCAGAAAAATATAACAAAATTAGAAGATAAAGATAAATATCTAAAATCCAAACATGACCCCATCGACAGTGACATCCCGATAATCCATACATAATCACAAATAAAAATTCAGAGTTGATCAAGACATAACATGAACATATAAGACTCAATTTTAGAAATAAGACATATAGGCTTATTAGAACATCTCTTCCTAAACCATTACTAATCAGTACAGCTTATCAGATATTGGGTTGGCCAGACCCAATATCTAAAAGCGTGCAAATTATTTACTTATGACAGTTAACAACATCATCCATTTCAGTTTAGGTTTAGTAGCTATGATTGCAAAAAATGAAACACACATCTAATTCAATATCATCACACGAAATATACAACTATAATTCAACAGCATGATCTTGACAAAAGAAAAATACATACCTTGCAAATTGTTCCTACGGAAACATTTCAAAACCATTTTCCGTTCTTGTTGCCAGAGATACCGTTTGATGAGGTTCAGATAGCACAGGTGCCTGCAAAAAAGACTCTGACGCTCAAGTCAGAAAGTACTCAACTCTGTAATATGATAAAGAAATAAAAATGGACACGTACCTTTACCTTGCTCCCCGAACACCGAAATACCACGTTCTCCACCGACATTGGCATAGAGGTCCCCGTGCCTGTATGTAGAGAAAATGAAACACGTCTCATTCAATACCATCATACGAAATATACAACTATAATTCAATACCATGATCTTCACAGAAGAAAAACATATACCTTGCATATTCTTCCTACCAAAACAGTTGAAAACCGTCTTTTCTTGCTATTACCTGAGATACCGCTTGATGAGGTTCCGACCTGCAAAAAAGACTCCGACGCTCAAGTCAGAAAGTACTCAACTCTGTAATATCATAAAGAGAAATCAAAATGGACACGTACCTTTACCTTGCTCGCCCAGTATCGAAATACTACGCCCTA
This sequence comes from Psophocarpus tetragonolobus, assembly GCA_037954015.1. Lineage (NCBI taxonomy): Eukaryota > Viridiplantae > Streptophyta > Magnoliopsida > Fabales > Fabaceae > Psophocarpus > Psophocarpus tetragonolobus. Next base: position 26,864,241 of record CM075696.1, on the reverse strand, counting down.
TCCCGGCTTTCACATGGAGGTCCCAGTGCGTGTATGCAGAAAAATATAACAAAATTAGAAGATAAAGATAAATATCTAAAATCCAAACATGACCCCATCGACAGTGACATCCCGATAATCCATACATAATCACAAATAAAAATTCAGAGTTGATCAAGACATAACATGAACATATAAGACTCAATTTTAGAAATAAGACATATAGGCTTATTAGAACATCTCTTCCTAAACCATTACTAATCAGTACAGCTTATCAGATATTGGGTTGGCCAGACCCAATATCTAAAAGCGTGCAAATTATTTACTTATGACAGTTAACAACATCATCCATTTCAGTTTAGGTTTAGTAGCTATGATTGCAAAAAATGAAACACACATCTAATTCAATATCATCACACGAAATATACAACTATAATTCAACAGCATGATCTTGACAAAAGAAAAATACATACCTTGCAAATTGTTCCTACGGAAACATTTCAAAACCATTTTCCGTTCTTGTTGCCAGAGATACCGTTTGATGAGGTTCAGATAGCACAGGTGCCTGCAAAAAAGACTCTGACGCTCAAGTCAGAAAGTACTCAACTCTGTAATATGATAAAGAAATAAAAATGGACACGTACCTTTACCTTGCTCCCCGAACACCGAAATACCACGTTCTCCACCGACATTGGCATAGAGGTCCCCGTGCCTGTATGTAGAGAAAATGAAACACGTCTCATTCAATACCATCATACGAAATATACAACTATAATTCAATACCATGATCTTCACAGAAGAAAAACATATACCTTGCATATTCTTCCTACCAAAACAGTTGAAAACCGTCTTTTCTTGCTATTACCTGAGATACCGCTTGATGAGGTTCCGACCTGCAAAAAAGACTCCGACGCTCAAGTCAGAAAGTACTCAACTCTGTAATATCATAAAGAGAAATCAAAATGGACACGTACCTTTACCTTGCTCGCCCAGTATCGAAATACTACGCCCTATCCCGGCTTTCACATGGAGGTCCCAGTGCGTGTATGCAGAAAAATATAACAAAATTAGAAGATAAAGATAAATATCTAAAATCCAAACATGACCCCATCGACAGTGACATCCCGATAATCCATACATAATCACAAATAAAAATTCAGAGTTGATCAAGACATAACATGAACATATAAGACTCAATTTTAGAAATAAGACATATAGGCTTATTAGAACATCTCTTCCTAAACCATTACTAATCAGTACAGCTTATCAGATATTGGGTTGGCCAGACCCAATATCTAAAAGCGTGCAAATTATTTACTTATGACAGTTAACAACATCATCCATTTCAGTTTAGGTTTAGTAGCTATGATTGCAAAAAATGAAACACACATCTAATTCAATATCATCACACGAAATATACAACTATAATTCAACAGCATGATCTTGACAAAAGAAAAATACATACCTTGCAAATTGTTCCTACGGAAACATTTCAAAACCATTTTCCGTTCTTGTTGCCAGAGATACCGTTTGATGAGGTTCAGATAGCACAGGTGCCTGCAAAAAAGACTCTGACGCTCAAGTCAGAAAGTACTCAACTCTGTAATATGATAAAGAAATAAAAATGGACACGTACCTTTACCTTGCTCCCCGAACACCGAAATACCACGTTCTCCACCGACATTGGCATAGAGGTCCCCGTGCCTGTATGTAGAGAAAATGAAACACGTCTCATTCAATACCATCATACGAAATATACAACTATAATTCAATACCATGATCTTCACAGAAGAAAAACATATACCTTGCATATTCTTCCTACCAAAACAGTTGAAAACCGTCTTTTCTTGCTATTACCTGAGATACCGCTTGATGAGGTTCCGACCTGCAAAAAAGACTCCGACGCTCAAGTCAGAAAGTACTCAACTCTGTAATATCATAAAGAGAAATCAAAATGGACACGTACCTTTACCTTGCTCGCCCAGTATCGAAATACTACGCCCTATCCCGGCTTTCACATGGAGGTCCCAGTGCGTGTATGCAGAAAAATATAACAAAATTAGAAGATAAAGATAAATATCTAAAATCCAAACATGACCCCATCGACAGTGACATCCCGATAATCCATACATAATCACAAATAAAAATTCAGAGTTGATCAAGACATAACATGAACATATAAGACTCAATTTTAGAAATAAGACATATAGGCTTATTAGAACATCTCTTCCTAAACCATTACTAATCAGTACAGCTTATCAGATATTGGGTTGGCCAGACCCAATATCTAAAAGCGTGCAAATTATTTACTTATGACAGTTAACAACATCATCCATTTCAGTTTAGGTTTAGTAGCTATGATTGCAAAAAATGAAACACACATCTAATTCAATATCATCACACGAAATATACAACTATAATTCAACAGCATGATCTTGACAAAAGAAAAATACATACCTTGCAAATTGTTCCTACGGAAACATTTCAAAACCATTTTCCGTTCTTGTTGCCAGAGATACCGTTTGATGAGGTTCAGATAGCACAGGTGCCTGCAAAAAAGACTCTGACGCTCAAGTCAGAAAGTACTCAACTCTGTAATATGATAAAGAAATAAAAATGGACACGTACCTTTACCTTGCTCCCCGAACACCGAAATACCACGTTCTCCACCGACATTGGCATAGAGGTCCCCGTGCCTGTATGTAGAGAAAATGAAACACGTCTCATTCAATACCATCATACGAAATATACAACTATAATTCAATACCATGATCTTCACAGAAGAAAAACATATACCTTGCATATTCTTCCTACCAAAACAGTTGAAAACCGTCTTTTCTTGCTATTACCTGAGATACCGCTTGATGAGGTTCCGACCTGCAAAAAAGACTCCGACGCTCAAGTCAGAAAGTACTCAACTCTGTAATATCATAAAGAGAAATCAAAATGGACACGTACCTTTACCTTGCTCGCCCAGTATCGAAATACTACGCCCTATCCCGGCTTTCACATGGAGGTCCCAGTGCGTGTATGCAGAAAAATATAACAAAATTAGAAGATAAAGATAAATATCTAAAATCCAAACATGACCCCATCGACAGTGACATCCCGATAATCCATACATAATCACAAATAAAAATTCAGAGTTGATCAAGACATAACATGAACATATAAGACTCAATTTTAGAAATAAGACATATAGGCTTATTAGAACATCTCTTCCTAAACCATTACTAATCAGTACAGCTTATCAGATATTGGGTTGGCCAGACCCAATATCTAAAAGCGTGCAAATTATTTACTTATGACAGTTAACAACATCATCCATTTCAGTTTAGGTTTAGTAGCTATGATTGCAAAAAATGAAACACACATCTAATTCAATATCATCACACGAAATATACAACTATAATTCAACAGCATGATCTTGACAAAAGAAAAATACATACCTTGCAAATTGTTCCTACGGAAACATTTCAAAACCATTTTCCGTTCTTGTTGCCAGAGATACCGTTTGATGAGGTTCAGATAGCACAGGTGCCTGCAAAAAAGACTCTGACGCTCAAGTCAGAAAGTACTCAACTCTGTAATATGATAAAGAAATAAAAATGGACACGTACCTTTACCTTGCTCCCCGAACACCGAAATACCACGTTCTCCACCGACATTGGCATAGAGGTCCCCGTGCCTGTATGTAGAGAAAATGAAACACGTCTCATTCAATACCATCATACGAAATATACAACTATAATTCAATACCATGATCTTCACAGAAGAAAAACATATACCTTGCATATTCTTCCTACCAAAACAGTTGAAAACCGTCTTTTCTTGCTATTACCTGAGATACCGCTTGATGAGGTTCCGACCTGCAAAAAAGACTCCGACGCTCAAGTCAGAAAGTACTCAACTCTGTAATATCATAAAGAGAAATCAAAATGGACACGTACCTTTACCTTGCTCGCCCAGTATCGAAATACTACGCCCTATCCCGGCTTTCACATGGAGGTCCCAGTGCGTGTATGCAGAAAAATATAACAAAATTAGAAGATAAAGATAAATATCTAAAATCCAAACATGACCCCATCGACAGTGACATCCCGATAATCCATACATAATCACAAATAAAAATTCAGAGTTGATCAAGACATAACATGAACATATAAGACTCAATTTTAGAAATAAGACATATAGGCTTATTAGAACATCTCTTCCTAAACCATTACCAATCAATACAGCTTATCAGATATTGGGTTGGCCAGACCCAATATCTAAAAGCGTGCAAATTATTTACTTATGACAGTTAACAACATCATCCATTTCAGTTTAGGTTTAGTAGCTATGATTGCAAAAAATGAAACACACATCTAATTCAATATCATCACACGAAATATACAACTATAATTCAACAGCATGATCTTGACAAAAGAAAAATACATACCTTGCAAATTGTTCCTACGGAAACATTTCAAAACCATTTTCCGTTCTTGTTGCCAGAGATACCGTTTGATGAGGTTCAGATAGCACAGGTGCCTGCAAAAAAGACTCTGACGCTCAAGTCAGAAAGTACTCAACTCTGTAATATGATAAAGAAATAAAAATGGACACGTACCTTTACCTTGCTCCCCGAACACCGAAATACCACGTTCTCCACCGACATTGGCATAGAGGTCCCCGTGCCTGTATGTAGAGAAAATGAAACACGTCTCATTCAATACCATCATACGAAATATACAACTATAATTCAATACCATGATCTTCACAGAAGAAAAACATATACCTTGCATATTCTTCCTACCAAAACAGTTGAAAACCGTCTTTTCTTGCTATTACCTGAGATACCGCTTGATGAGGTTCCGACCTGCAAAAAAGACTCCGACGCTCAAGTCAGAAAGTACTCAACTCTGTAATATCATAAAGAGAAATCAAAATGGACACGTACCTTTACCTTGCTCGCCCAGTATCGAAATACTACGCCCTATCCCGGCTTTCACATGGAGGTCCCAGTGCGTGTATGCAGAAAAATATAACAAAATTAGAAGATAAAGATAAATATCTAAAATCCAAACATGACCCCATCGACAGTGACATCCCGATAATCCATACATAATCACAAATAAAAATTCAGAGTTGATCAAGACATAACATGAACATATAAGACTCAATTTTAGAAATAAGACATATAGGCTTATTAGAACATCTCTTCCTAAACCATTACCAATCAATACAGCTTATCAGATATTGGGTTGGCCAGACCCAATATCTAAAAGCGTGCAAATTATTTACTTATGACAGTTAACAACATCATCCATTTCAGTTTAGGTTTAGTAGCTATGATTGCAAAAAATGAAACACACATCTAATTCAATATCATCACACGAAATATACAACTATAATTCAACAGCATGATCTTGACAAAAGAAAAATACATACCTTGCAAATTGTTCCTACGGAAACATTTCAAAACCATTTTCCGTTCTTGTTGCCAGAGATACCGTTTGATGAGGTTCAGATAGCACAGGTGCCTGCAAAAAAGACTCTGACGCTCAAGTCAGAAAGTACTCAACTCTGTAATATGATAAAGAAATAAAAATGGACACGTACCTTTACCTTGCTCCCCGAACACCGAAATACCACGTTCTCCACCGACATTGGCATAGAGGTCCCCGTGCCTGTATGTAGAGAAAATGAAACACGTCTCATTCAATACCATCATACGAAATATACAACTATAATTCAATACCATGATCTTCACAGAAGAAAAACATATACCTTGCATATTCTTCCTACCAAAACAGTTGAAAACCGTCTTTTCTTGCTATTACCTGAGATACCGCTTGATGAGGTTCCGACCTGCAAAAAAGACTCCGACGCTCAAGTCAGAAAGTACTCAACTCTGTAATATCATAAAGAGAAATCAAAATGGACACGTACCTTTACCTTGCTCGCCCAGTATCGAAATACTACGCCCTATCCCGGCTTTCACATGGAGGTCCCAGTGCGTGTATGCAGAAAAATATAACAAAATTAGAAGATAAAGATAAATATCTAAAATCCAAACATGACCCCATCGACAGTGACATCCCGATAATCCATACATAATCACAAATAAAAATTCAGAGTTGATCAAGACATAACATGAACATATAAGACTCAATTTTAGAAATAAGACATATAGGCTTATTAGAACATCTCTTCCTAAACCATTACTAATCAGTACAGCTTATCAGATATTGGGTTGGCCAGACCCAATATCTAAAAGCGTGCAAATTATTTACTTATGACAGTTAACAACATCATCCATTTCAGTTTAGGTTTAGTAGCTATGATTGCAAAAAATGAAACACACATCTAATTCAATATCATCACACGAAATATACAACTATAATTCAACAGCATGATCTTGACAAAAGAAAAATACATACCTTGCAAATTGTTCCTACGGAAACATTTCAAAACCATTTTCCGTTCTTGTTGCCAGAGATACCGTTTGATGAGGTTCAGATAGCACAGGTGCCTGCAAAAAAGACTCTGACGCTCAAGTCAGAAAGTACTCAACTCTGTAATATGATAAAGAAATAAAAATGGACACGTACCTTTACCTTGCTCCCCGAACACCGAAATACCACGTTCTCCACCGACATTGGCATAGAGGTCCCCGTGCCTGTATGTAGAGAAAATGAAACACGTCTCATTCAATACCATCATACGAAATATACAACTATAATTCAATACCATGATCTTCACAGAAGAAAAACATATACCTTGCATATTCTTCCTACCAAAACAGTTGAAAACCGTCTTTTCTTGCTATTACCTGAGATACCGCTTGATGAGGTTCCGACCTGCAAAAAAGACTCCGACGCTCAAGTCAGAAAGTACTCAACTCTGTAATATCATAAAGAGAAATCAAAATGGACACGTACCTTTACCTTGCTCGCCCAGTATCGAAATACTACGCCCTATCCCGGCTTTCACATGGAGGTCCCAGTGCGTGTATGCAGAAAAATATAACAAAATTAGAAGATAAAGATAAATATCTAAAATCCAAACATGACCCCATCGACAGTGACATCCCGATAATCCATACATAATCACAAATAAAAATTCAGAGTTGATCAAGACATAACATGAACATATAAGACTCAATTTTAGAAATAAGACATATAGGCTTATTAGAACATCTCTTCCTAAACCATTACTAATCAGTACAGCTTATCAGATATTGGGTTGGCCAGACCCAATATCTAAAAGCGTGCAAATTATTTACTTATGACAGTTAACAACATCATCCATTTCAGTTTAGGTTTAGTAGCTATGATTGCAAAAAATGAAACACACATCTAATTCAATATCATCACACGAAATATACAACTATAATTCAACAGCATGATCTTGACAAAAGAAAAATACATACCTTGCAAATTGTTCCTACGGAAACATTTCAAAACCATTTTCCGTTCTTGTTGCCAGAGATACCGTTTGATGAGGTTCAGATAGCACAGGTGCCTGCAAAAAAGACTCTGACGCTCAAGTCAGAAAGTACTCAACTCTGTAATATGATAAAGAAATAAAAATGGACACGTACCTTTACCTTGCTCCCCGAACACCGAAATACCACGTTCTCCACCGACATTGGCATAGAGGTCCCCGTGCCTGTATGTAGAGAAAATGAAACACGTCTCATTCAATACCATCATACGAAATATACAACTATAATTCAATACCATGATCTTCACAGAAGAAAAACATATACCTTGCATATTCTTCCTACCAAAACAGTTGAAAACCGTCTTTTCTTGCTATTACCTGAGATACCGCTTGATGAGGTTCCGACCTGCAAAAAAGACTCCGACGCTCAAGTCAGAAAGTACTCAACTCTGTAATATCATAAAGAGAAATCAAAATGGACACGTACCTTTACCTTGCTCGCCCAGTATCGAAATACTACGCCCTATCCCGGCTTTCACATGGAGGTCCCAGTGCGTGTATGCAGAAAAATATAACAAAATTAGAAGATAAAGATAAATATCTAAAATCCAAACATGACCCCATCGACAGTGACATCCCGATAATCCATACATAATCACAAATAAAAATTCAGAGTTGATCAAGACATAACATGAACATATAAGACTCAATTTTAGAAATAAGACATATAGGCTTATTAGAACATCTCTTCCTAAACCATTACTAATCAGTACAGCTTATCAGATATTGGGTTGGCCAGACCCAATATCTAAAAGCGTGCAAATTATTTACTTATGACAGTTAACAACATCATCCATTTCAGTTTAGGTTTAGTAGCTATGATTGCAAAAAATGAAACACACATCTAATTCAATATCATCACACGAAATATACAACTATAATTCAACAGCATGATCTTGACAAAAGAAAAATACATACCTTGCAAATTGTTCCTACGGAAACATTTCAAAACCATTTTCCGTTCTTGTTGCCAGAGATACCGTTTGATGAGGTTCAGATAGCACAGGTGCCTGCAAAAAAGACTCTGACGCTCAAGTCAGAAAGTACTCAACTCTGTAATATGATAAAGAAATAAAAATGGACACGTACCTTTACCTTGCTCCCCGAACACCGAAATACCACGTTCTCCACCGACATTGGCATAGAGGTCCCCGTGCCTGTATGTAGAGAAAATGAAACACGTCTCATTCAATACCATCATACGAAATATACAACTATAATTCAATACCATGATCTTCACAGAAGAAAAACATATACCTTGCATATTCTTCCTACCAAAACAGTTGAAAACCGTCTTTTCTTGCTATTACCTGAGATACCGCTTGATGAGGTTCCGACCTGCAAAAAAGACTCCGACGCTCAAGTCAGAAAGTACTCAACTCTGTAATATCATAAAGAGAAATCAAAATGGACACGTACCTTTACCTTGCTCGCCCAGTATCGAAATACTACGCCCTATCCCGGCTTTCACATGGAGGTCCCAGTGCGTGTATGCAGAAAAATATAACAAAATTAGAAGATAAAGATAAATATCTAAAATCCAAACATGACCCCATCGACAGTGACATCCCGATAATCCATACATAATCACAAATAAAAATTCAGAGTTGATCAAGACATAACATGAACATATAAGACTCAATTTTAGAAATAAGACATATAGGCTTATTAGAACATCTCTTCCTAAACCATTACTAATCAGTACAGCTTATCAGATATTGGGTTGGCCAGACCCAATATCTAAAAGCGTGCAAATTATTTACTTATGACAGTTAACAACATCATCCATTTCAGTTTAGGTTTAGTAGCTATGATTGCAAAAAATGAAACACACATCTAATTCAATATCATCACACGAAATATACAACTATAATTCAACAGCATGATCTTGACAAAAGAAAAATACATACCTTGCAAATTGTTCCTACGGAAACATTTCAAAACCATTTTCCGTTCTTGTTGCCAGAGATACCGTTTGATGAGGTTCAGATAGCACAGGTGCCTGCAAAAAAGACTCTGACGCTCAAGTCAGAAAGTACTCAACTCTGTAATATGATAAAGAAATAAAAATGGACACGTACCTTTACCTTGCTCCCCGAACACCGAAATACCACGTTCTCCACCGACATTGGCATAGAGGTCCCCGTGCCTGTATGTAGAGAAAATGAAACACGTCTCATTCAATACCATCATACGAAATATACAACTATAATTCAATACCATGATCTTCACAGAAGAAAAACATATACCTTGCATATTCTTCCTACCAAAACAGTTGAAAACCGTCTTTTCTTGCTATTACCTGAGATACCGCTTGATGAGGTTCCGACCTGCAAAAAAGACTCCGACGCTCAAGTCAGAAAGTACTCAACTCTGTAATATCATAAAGAGAAATCAAAATGGACACGTACCTTTACCTTGCTCGCCCAGTATCGAAATACTACGCCCTATCCCGGCTTTCACATGGAGGTCCCAGTGCGTGTATGCAGAAAAATATAACAAAATTAGAAGATAAAGATAAATATCTAAAATCCAAACATGACCCCATCGACAGTGACATCCCGATAATCCATACATAATCACGAATAAAAATTCAGAGTTGATCAAGACATAACATGAACATATAAGACTCAATTTTAGAAATAAGACATATAGGCTTATTAGAACATCTCTTCCTAAACCATTACTAATCAGTACAGCTTATCAGATATTGGGTTGGCCAGACCCAATATCTAAAAGCGTGCAAATTATTTACTTATGACAGTTAACAACATCATCCATTTCAGTTTAGGTTTAGTAGCTATGATTGCAAAAAATGAAACACACATCTAATTCAATATCATCACACGAAATATACAACTATAATTCAACAGCATGATCTTGACAAAAGAAAAATACATACCTTGCAAATTGTTCCTACGGAAACATTTCAAAACCATTTTCCGTTCTTGTTGCCAGAGATACCGTTTGATGAGGTTCAGATAGCACAGGTGCCTGCAAAAAAGACTCTGACGCTCAAGTCAGAAAGTACTCAACTCTGTAATATGATAAAGAAATAAAAATGGACACGTACCTTTACCTTGCTCCCCGAACACCGAAATACCACGTTCTCCACCGACATTGGCATAGAGGTCCCCGTGCCTGTATGTAGAGAAAATGAAACACGTCTCATTCAATACCATCATACGAAATATACAACTATAATTCAATACCATGATCTTCACAGAAGAAAAACATATACCTTGCATATTCTTCCTACCAAAACAGTTGAAAACCGTCTTTTCTTGCTATTACCTGAGATACCGCTTGATGAGGTTCCGACCTGCAAAAAAGACTCCGACGCTCAAGTCAGAAAGTACTCAACTCTGTAATATCATAAAGAGAAATCAAAATGGACACGTACCTTTACCTTGCTCGCCCAGTATCGAAATACTACGCCCTATCCCGGCTTTCACATGGAGGTCCCAGTGCGTGTATGCAGAAAAATATAACAAAATTAGAAGATAAAGATAAATATCTAAAATCCAAACATGACCCCATCGACAGTGACATCCCGATAATCCATACATAATCACAAATAAAAATTCAGAGTTGATCAAGACATAACATGAACATATAAGACTCAATTTTAGAAATAAGACATATAGGCTTATTAGAACATCTCTTCCTAAACCATTACCAATCAATACAGCTTATCAGATATTGGGTTGGCCAGACCCAATATCTAAAAGCGTGCAAATTATTTACTTATGACAGTTAACAACATCATCCATTTCAGTTTAGGTTTAGTAGCTATGATTGCAAAAAATGAAACACACATCTAATTCAATATCATCACACGAAATATACAACTATAATTCAACAGCATGATCTTGACAAAAGAAAAATACATACCTTGCAAATTGTTCCTACGGAAACATTTCAAAACCATTTTCCGTTCTTGTTGCCAGAGATACCGTTTGATGAGGTTCAGATAGCACAGGTGCCTGCAAAAAAGACTCTGACGCTCAAGTCAGAAAGTACTCAACTCTGTAATATGATAAAGAAATAAAAATGGACACGTACCTTTACCTTGCTCCCCGAACACCGAAATACCACGTTCTCCACCGACATTGGCATAGAGGTCCCCGTGCCTGTATGTAGAGAAAATGAAACACGTCTCATTCAATACCATCATACGAAATATACAACTATAATTCAATACCATGATCTTCACAGAAGAAAAACATATACCTTGCATATTCTTCCTACCAAAACAGTTGAAAACCGTCTTTTCTTGCTATTACCTGAGATACCGCTTGATGAGGTTCCGACCTGCAAAAAAGACTCCGACGCTCAAGTCAGAAAGTACTCAACTCTGTAATATCATAAAGAGAAATCAAAATGGACACGTACCTTTACCTTGCTCGCCCAGTATCGAAATACTACGCCCTATCCCGGCTTTCACATGGAGGTCCCAGTGCGTGTATGCAGAAAAATATAACAAAATTAGAAGATAAAGATAAATATCTAAAATCCAAACATGACCCCATCGACAGTGACATCCCGATAATCCATACATAATCACAAATAAAAATTCAGAGTTGATCAAGACATAACATGAACATATAAGACTCAATTTTAGAAATAAGACATATAGGCTTATTAGAACATCTCTTCCTAAACCATTACTAATCAATACAGCTTATCAGATATTGGGTTGGCCAGACCCAATATCTAAAAGCGTGCAAATTATTTACTTATGACAGTTAACAACATCATCCATTTCAGTTTAGGTTTAGTAGCTATGATTGCAAAAAATGAAACACACATCTAATTCAATATCATCACACGAAATATACAACTATAATTCAACAGCATGATCTTGACAAAAGAAAAATACATACCTTGCAAATTGTTCCTACGGAAACATTTCAAAACCATTTTCCGTTCTTGTTGCCAGAGATACCGTTTGATGAGGTTCAGATAGCACAGGTGCCTGCAAAAAAGACGACTCTGACGCTCAAGTCAGAAAGTACTCAACTCTGTAATATGATAAAGAAATAAAAATGGACACGTACCTTTACCTTGCTCCCCGAACACCGAAATACCACGTTCTCCACCGACATTGGCATAGAGGTCCCCGTGCCTGTATGTAGAGAAAATGAAACACGTCTCATTCAATACCATCATACGAAATATACAACTATAATTCAATACCATGATCTTCACAGAAGAAAAACATATACCTTGCATATTCTTCCTACCAAAACAGTTGAAAACCGTCTTTTCTTGCTATTACCTGAGATACCGCTTGATGAGGTTCCGACCTGCAAAAAAGACTCCGACGCTCAAGTCAGAAAGTACTCAACTCTGTAATATCATAAAGAGAAATCAAAATGGACACGTACCTTTACCTTGCTCGCCCAGTATCGAAATACTACGCCCTATCCCGGCTTTCACATGGAGGTCCCAGTGCGTGTATGCAGAAAAATATAACAAAATTAGAAGATAAAGATAAATATCTAAAATCCAAACATGACCCCATCGACAGTGACATCCCGATAATCCATACATAATCACAAATAAAAATTCAGAGTTGATCAAGACATAACATGAACATATAAGACTCAATTTTAGAAATAAGACATATAGGCTTATTAGAACATCTCTTCCTAAACCATTACTAATCAATACAGCTTATCAGATATTGGGTTAGCCAGACCCAATATCTAAAAGCGTGCAAATTATTTACTTATGACAGTTAACAACATCATCCATTTCAGTTTAGGTTTAGTAGCTATGATTGCAAAAAATGAAACACACATCTAATTCAATATCATCACACGAAATATACAACTATAATTCAACAGCATGATCTTGACAAAAGAAAAATACATACCTTGCAAATTGTTCCTACGGAAACATTTCAAAACCATTTTCCGTTCTTGTTGCCAGAGATACCGTTTGATGAGGTTCAGATAGCACAGGTGCCTGCAAAAAAAGACTCTGACGCTCAAGTCAGAAAGTACTCAACTCTGTAATATGATAAAGAAATAAAAATGGACACGTACCTTTACCTTGCTCCCCGAACACCGAAATACCACGTTCTCCACCGACATTGGCATAGAGGTCCCCGTGCCTGTATGTAGAGAAAATGAAACACGTCTCATTCAATACCATCATACGAAATATACAACTATAATTCAATACCATGATCTTCACAGAAGAAAAACATATACCTTGCATATTCTTCCTACCAAAACAGTTGAAAACCGTCTTTTCTTGCTATTACCTGAGATACCGCTTGATGAGGTTCCGACCTGCAAAAAAGACTCCGACGCTCAAGTCAGAAAGTACTCAACTCTGTAATATCATAAAGAGAAATCAAAATGGACACGTACCTTTACCTTGCTCGCCCAGTATCGAAATACTACGCCCTATCCCGGCTTTCACATGGAGGTCCCAGTGCGTGTATGCAGAAAAATATAACAAAATTAGAAGATAAAGATAAATATCTAAAATCCAAACATGACCCCATCGACAGTGACATCCCGATAATCCATACATAATCACAAATAAAAATTCAGAGTTGATCAAGACATAACATGAACATATAAGACTCAATTTTAGAAATAAGACATATAGGCTTATTAGAACATCTCTTCCTAAACCATTACTAATCAATACAGCTTATCAGATATTGGGTTGGCCAGACCCAATATCTAAAAGCGTGCAAATTATTTACTTATGACAGTTAACAGCATCATCCATTTCAGTTTAGGTTTAGTAGCTATGATTGCAAAAAATGAAACACACATCTAATTCAATATCATCACACGAAATATACAACTATAATTCAACAGCATGATCTTGACAAAAGAAAAATACATACCTTGCAAATTGTTCCTACGGAAACATTTCAAAACCATTTTCCGTTCTTGTTGCCAGAGATACCGTTTGATGAGGTTCAGATAGCACAGGTGCCTGCAAAAAAAGACTCTGACGCTCAAGTCAGAAAGTACTCAACTCTGTAATATGATAAAGAAATAAAAATGGACACGTACCTTTACCTTGCTCCCCGAACACCGAAATACCACGTTCTCCACCGACATTGGCATAGAGGTCCCCGTGCCTGTATGTAGAGAAAATGAAACACGTCTCATTCAATACCATCATACGAAATATACAACTATAATTCAATACCATGATCTTCACAGAAGAAAAACATATACCTTGCATATTCTTCCTACCAAAACAGTTGAAAACCGTCTTTTCTTGCTATTACCTGAGATACCGCTTGATGAGGTTCCGACCTGCAAAAAAGACTCCGACGCTCAAGTCAGAAAGTACTCAACTCTGTAATATCATAAAGAGAAATCAAAATGGACACGTACCTTTACCTTGCTCGCCCAGTATCGAAATACTACGCCCTATCCCGGCTTTCACATGGAGGTCCCAGTGCGTGTATGCAGAAAAATATAACAAAATTAGAAGATAAAGATAAATATCTAAAATCCAAACATGACCCCATCGACAGTGACATCCCGATAATCCATACATAATCACAAATAAAAATTCAGAGTTGATCAAGACATAACATGAACATATAAGACTCAATTTTAGAAATAAGACATATAGGCTTATTAGAACATCTCTTCCTAAACCATTACTAATCAATACAGCTTATCAGATATTGGGTTGGCCAGACCCAATATCTAAAAGCGTGCAAATTATTTACTTATGACAGTTAACAGCATCATCCATTTCAGTTTAGGTTTAGTAGCTATGATTGCAAAAAATGAAACACACATCTAATTCAATATCATCACACGAAATATACAACTATAATTCAACAGCATGATCTTGACAAAAGAAAAATACATACCTTGCAAATTGTTCCTACGGAAACATTTCAAAACCATTTTCCGTTCTTGTTGCCAGAGATACCGTTTGATGAGGTTCAGATAGCACAGGTGCCTGCAAAAAAAGACTCTGACGCTCAAGTCAGAAATTACTCAACTCTGTAATATGATAAAGAAATAAAAATGGACACGTACCTTTACCTTGCTCCCCGAACACCGAAATACCACGTTCTCCACCGACATTGGCATAGAGGTCCCCGTGCCTGTATGTAGAGAAAATGAAACACGTCTCATTCAATACCATCATACGAAATATACAACTATAATTCAATACCATGATCTTCACAGAAGAAAAACATATACCTTGCATATTCTTCCTACCAAAACAGTTGAAAACCGTCTTTTCTTGCTATTACCTGAGATACCGCTTGATGAGGTTCCGACCTGCAAAAAAGACTCCGACGCTCAAGTCAGAAAGTACTCAACTCTGTAATATCATAAAGAGAAATCAAAATGGACACGTACCTTTACCTTGCTCGCCCAGTATCGAAATACTACGCCCTATCCCGGCTTTCACATGGAGGTCCCAGTGCGTGTATGCAGAAAAATATAACAAAATTAGAAGATAAAGATAAATATCTAAAATCCAAACATGACCCCATCGACAGTGACATCCCGATAATCCATACATAATCACAAATAAAAATTCAGAGTTGATCAAGACATAACATGAACATATAAGACTCAATTTTAGAAATAAGACATATAGGCTTATTAGAACATCTCTTCCTAAACCATTACTAATCAATACAGCTTATCAGATATTGGGTTGGCCAGACCCAATATCTAAAAGCGTGCAAATTATTTACTTATGACAGTTAACAGCATCATCCATTTCAGTTTAGGTTTAGTAGCTATGATTGCAAAAAATGAAACACACATCTAATTCAATATCATCACACGAAATATACAACTATAATTCAACAGCATGATCTTGACAAAAGAAAAATACATACCTTGCAAATTGTTCCTACGGAAACATTTCAAAACCATTTTCCGTTCTTGTTGCCAGAGATACCGTTTGATGAGGTTCAGATAGCACAGGTGCCTGCAAAAAAAGACTCTGACGCTCAAGTCAGAAAGTACTCAACTCTGTAATATGATAAAGAAATAAAAATGGACACGTACCTTTACCTTGCTCCCCGAACACCGAAATACCACGTTCTCCACCGACATTGGCATAGAGGTCCCCGTGCCTGTATGTAGAGAAAATGAAACACGTCTCATTCAATACCATCATACGAAATATACAACTATAATTCAATACCATGATCTTCACAGAAGAAAAACATATACCTTGCATATTCTTCCTACCAAAACAGTTGAAAACCGTCTTTTCTTGCTATTACCTGAGATACCGCTTGATGAGGTTCCGACCTGCAAAAAAGACTCCGACGCTCAAGTCAGAAAGTACTCAACTCTGTAATATCATAAAGAGAAATCAAAATGGACACGTACCTTTACCTTGCTCGCCCAGTATCGAAATACTACGCCCTATCCCGGCTTTCACATGGAGGTCCCAGTGCGTGTATGCAGAAAAATATAACAAAATTAGAAGATAAAGATAAATATCTAAAATCCAAACATGACCCCATCGACAGTGACATCCCGATAATCCATACATAATCACAAATAAAAATTCAGAGTTGATCAAGACATAACATGAACATATAAGACTCAATTTTAGAAATAAGACATATAGGCTTATTAGAACATCTCTTCCTAAACCATTACTAATCAATACAGCTTATCAGATATTGGGTTGGCCAGACCCAATATCTAAAAGCGTGCAAATTATTTACTTATGACAGTTAACAGCATCATCCATTTCAGTTTAGGTTTAGTAGCTATGATTGCAAAAAATGAAACACACATCTAATTCAATATCATCACACGAAATATACAACTATAATTCAACAGCATGATCTTGACAAAAGAAAAATACATACCTTGCAAATTGTTCCTACGGAAACATTTCAAAACCATTTTCCGTTCTTGTTGCCAGAGATACCGTTTGATGAGGTTCAGATAGCACAGGTGCCTGCAAAAAAAGACTCTGACGCTCAAGTCAGAAAGTACTCAACTCTGTAATATGATAAAGAAATAAAAATGGACACGTACCTTTACCTTGCTCCCCGAACACCGAAATACCACGTTCTCCACCGACATTGGCATAGAGGTCCCCGTGCCTGTATGTAGAGAAAATGAAACACGTCTCATTCAATACCATCATACGAAATATACAACTATAATTCAATACCATGATCTTCACAGAAGAAAAACATATACCTTGCATATTCTTCCTACCAAAACAGTTGAAAACCGTCTTTTCTTGCTATTACCTGAGATACCGCTTGATGAGGTTCCGACCTGCAAAAAAGACTCCGACGCTCAAGTCAGAAAGTACTCAACTCTGTAATATCATAAAGAGAAATCAAAATGGACACGTACCTTTACCTTGCTCGCCCAGTATCGAAATACTACGCCCTATCCCGGCTTTCACATGGAGGTCCCAGTGCGTGTATGCAGAAAAATATAACAAAATTAGAAGATAAAGATAAATATCTAAAATCCAAACATGACCCCATCGACAGTGACATCCCGATAATCCATACATAATCACAAATAAAAATTCAGAGTTGATCAAGACATAACATGAACATATAAGACTCAATTTTAGAAATAAGACATATAGGCTTATTAGAACATCTCTTCCTAAACCATTACTAATCAATACAGCTTATCAGATATTGGGTTGGCCAGACCCAATATCTAAAAGCGTGCAAATTATTTACTTATGACAGTTAACAGCATCATCCATTTCAGTTTAGGTTTAGTAGCTATGATTGCAAAAAATGAAACACACATCTAATTCAATATCATCACACGAAATATACAACTATAATTCAACAGCATGATCTTGACAAAAGAAAAATACATACCTTGCAAATTGTTCCTACGGAAACATTTCAAAACCATTTTCCGTTCTTGTTGCCAGAGATACCGTTTGATGAGGTTCAGATAGCACAGGTGCCTGCAAAAAAAGACTCTGACGCTCAAGTCAGAAAGTACTCAACTCTGTAATATGATAAAGAAATAAAAATGGACACGTACCTTTACCTTGCTCCCCGAACACCGAAATACCACGTTCTCCACCGACATTGGCATAGAGGTCCCCGTGCCTGTATGTAGAGAAAATGAAACACGTCTCATTCAATACCATCATACGAAATATACAACTATAATTCAATACCATGATCTTCACAGAAGAAAAACATATACCTTGCATATTCTTCCTACCAAAACAGTTGAAAACCGTCTTTTCTTGCTATTACCTGAGATACCGCTTGATGAGGTTCCGACCTGCAAAAAAGACTCCGACGCTCAAGTCAGAAAGTACTCAACTCTGTAATATCATAAAGAGAAATCAAAATGGACACGTACCTTTACCTTGCTCGCCCAGTATCGAAATACTACGCCCTATCCCGGCTTTCACATGGAGGTCCCAGTGCGTGTATGCAGAAAAATATAACAAAATTAGAAGATAAAGATAAATATCTAAAATCCAAACATGACCCCATCGACAGTGACATCCCGATAATCCATACATAATCACAAATAAAAATTCAGAGTTGATCAAGACATAACATGAACATATAAGACTCAATTTTAGAAATAAGACATATAGGCTTATTAGAACATCTCTTCCTAAACCATTACTAATCAATACAGCTTATCAGATATTGGGTTGGCCAGACCCAATATCTAAAAGCGTGCAAATTATTTACTTATGACAGTTAACAGCATCATCCATTTCAGTTTAGGTTTAGTAGCTATGATTGCAAAAAATGAAACACACATCTAATTCAATATCATCACACGAAATATACAACTATAATTCAACAGCATGATCTTGACAAAAGAAAAATACATACCTTGCAAATTGTTCCTACGGAAACATTTCAAAACCATTTTCCGTTCTTGTTGCCAGAGATACCGTTTGATGAGGTTCAGATAGCACAGGTGCCTGCAAAAAAAGACTCTGACGCTCAAGTCAGAAAGTACTCAACTCTGTAATATGATAAAGAAATAAAAATGGACACGTACCTTTACCTTGCTCCCCGAACACCGAAATACCACGTTCTCCACCGACATTGGCATAGAGGTCCCCGTGCCTGTATGTAGAGAAAATGAAACACGTCTCATTCAATACCATCATACGAAATATACAACTATAATTCAATACCATGATCTTCACAGAAGAAAAACATATACCTTGCATATTCTTCCTACCAAAACAGTTGAAAACCGTCTTTTCTTGCTATTACCTGAGATACCGCTTGATGAGGTTCCGACCTGCAAAAAAGACTCCGACGCTCAAGTCAGAAAGTACTCAACTCTGTAATATCATAAAGAGAAATCAAAATGGACACGTACCTTTACCTTGCTCGCCCAGTATCGAAATACTACGCCCTATCCCGGCTTTCACATGGAGGTCCCAGTGCGTGTATGCAGAAAAATATAACAAAATTAGAAGATAAAGATAAATATCTAAAATCCAAACATGACCCCATCGACAGTGACATCCCGATAATCCATACATAATCACAAATAAAAATTCAGAGTTGATCAAGACATAACATGAACATATAAGACTCAATTTTAGAAATAAGACATATAGGCTTATTAGAACATCTCTTCCTAAACCATTACTAATCAATACAGCTTATCAGATATTGGGTTGGCCAGACCCAATATCTAAAAGCGTGCAAATTATTTACTTATGACAGTTAACAGCATCATCCATTTCAGTTTAGGTTTAGTAGCTATGATTGCAAAAAATGAAACACACATCTAATTCAATATCATCACACGAAATATACAACTATAATTCAACAGCATGATCTTGACAAAAGAAAAATACATACCTTGCAAATTGTTCCTACGGAAACATTTCAAAACCATTTTCCGTTCTTGTTGCCAGAGATACCGTTTGATGAGGTTCAGATAGCACAGGTGCCTGCAAAAAAAGACTCTGACGCTCAAGTCAGAAAGTACTCAACTCTGTAATATGATAAAGAAATAAAAATGGACACGTACCTTTACCTTGCTCCCCGAACACCGAAATACCACGTTCTCCACCGACATTGGCATAGAGGTCCCCGTGCCTGTATGTAGAGAAAATGAAACACGTCTCATTCAATACCATCATACGAAATATACAACTATAATTCAATACCATGATCTTCACAGAAGAAAAACATATACCTTGCATATTCTTCCTACCAAAACAGTTGAAAACCGTCTTTTCTTGCTATTACCTGAGATACCGCTTGATGAGGTTCCGACCTGCAAAAAAGACTCCGACGCTCAAGTCAGAAAGTACTCCACTCTGTAATATCATAAAGAGAAATCAAAATGGACACGTACCTTTACCTTGCTCGCCCAGTATCGAAATACTACGCCCTATCCCAGCTTTCACATGGAGGTCCCAGTGCGTGTATGCAGAAAAATATAACAAAATTAGAAGATAAAGATAAATATCTAAAATCCAAACATGACCCCATCGACAGTGACATCCCGATAATCCATACATAATCACAAATAAAAATTCAGAGTTGATCAAGACATAACATGAACATATAAGACTCAATTTTAGAAATAAGACATATAGGCTTATTAGAACATCTCTTCCTAAACCATTACTAATCAATACAGCTTATCAGATATTGGGTTGGCCAGACCCAATATCTAAAAGCGTGCAAATTATTTACTTATGACAGTTAACAGCATCATCCATTTCAGTTTAGGTTTAGTAGCTATGATTGCAAAAAATGAAACACACATCTAATTCAATATCATCACACGAAATATACAACTATAATTCAACAGCATGATCTTGACAAAAGAAAAATACATACCTTGCAAATTGTTCCTACGGAAACATTTCAAAACCATTTTCCGTTCTTGTTGCCAGAGATACCGTTTGATGAGGTTCAGATAGCACAGGTGCCTGCAAAAAAGACTCTGACGCTCAAGTCAGAAAGTACTCAACTCTGTAATATGATAAAGAAATAAAAATGGACACGTACCTTTACCTTGCTCCCCGAACACCGAAATACCACGTTCTCCACCGACATTGGCATAGAGGTCCCCGTGCCTGTATGTAGAGAAAATGAAACACGTCTCATTCAATACCATCATACGAAATATACAACTATAATTCAATACCATGATCTTCACAGAAGAAAAACATATACCTTGCATATTCTTCCTACCAAAACAGTTGAAAACCGTCTTTTCTTGCTATTACCTGAGATACCGCTTGATGAGGTTCCGACCTGCAAAAAAGACTCCGACGCTCAAGTCAGAAAGTACTCAACTCTGTAATATCATAAAGAGAAATCAAAATGGACACGTACCTTTACCTTGCTCGCCCAGTATCGAAATACTACGCCCTATCCCGGCTTTCACATGGAGGTCCCAGTGCGTGTATGCAGAAAAATATAACAAAATTAGAAGATAAAGATAAATATCTAAAATCCAAACATGACCCCATCGACAGTGACATCCCGATAATCCATACATAATCACAAATAAAAATTCAGAGTTGATCAAGACATAACATGAACATATAAGACTCAATTTTAGAAATAAGACATATAGGCTTATTAGAACATCTCTTCCTAAACCATTACTAATCAATACAGCTTATCAGATATTGGGTTGGCCAGACCCAATATCTAAAAGCGTGCAAATTATTTACTTATGACAGTTAACAGCATCATCCATTTCAGTTTAGGTTTAGTAGCTATGATTGCAAAAAATGAAACACACATCTAATTCAATATCATCACACGAAATATACAACTATAATTCAACAGCATGATCTTGACAAAAGAAAAATACATACCTTGCAAATTGTTCCTACGGAAACATTTCAAAACCATTTTCCGTTCTTGTTGCCAGAGATACCGTTTGATGAGGTTCAGATAGCACAGGTGCCTGCAAAAAAAGACTCTGACGCTCAAGTCAGAAAGTACTCAACTCTGTAATATGATAAAGAAATAAAAATGGACACGTACCTTTACCTTGCTCCCCGAACACCGAAATACCACGTTCTCCACCGACATTGGCATAGAGGTCCCCGTGCCTGTATGTAGAGAAAATGAAACACGTCTCATTCAATACCATCATACGAAATATACAACTATAATTCAATACCATGATCTTCACAGAAGAAAAACATATACCTTGCATATTCTTCCTACCAAAACAGTTGAAAACCGTCTTTTCTTGCTATTACCTGAGATACCGCTTGATGAGGTTCCGACCTGCAAAAAAGACTCCGACGCTCAAGTCAGAAAGTACTCAACTCTGTAATATCATAAAGAGAAATCAAAATGGACACGTACCTTTACCTTGCTCGCCCAGTATCGAAATACTACGCCCTATCCCGGCTTTCACATGGAGGTCCCAGTGCGTGTATGCAGAAAAATATAACAAAATTAGAAGATAAAGATAAATATCTAAAATCCAAACATGACCCCATCGACAGTGACATCCCGATAATCCATACATAATCACAAATAAAAATTCAGAGTTGATCAAGACATAACATGAACATATAAGACTCAATTTTAGAAATAAGACATATAGGCTTATTAGAACATCTCTTCCTAAACCATTACTAATCAATACAGCTTATCAGATATTGGGTTGGCCAGACCCAATATCTAAAAGCGTGCAAATTATTTACTTATGACAGTTAACAGCATCATCCATTTCAGTTTAGGTTTAGTAGCTATGATTGCAAAAAATGAAACACACATCTAATTCAATATCATCACACGAAATATACAACTATAATTCAACAGCATGATCTTGACAAAAGAAAAATACATACCTTGCAAATTGTTCCTACGGAAACATTTCAAAACCATTTTCCGTTCTTGTTGCCAGAGATACCGTTTGATGAGGTTCAGATAGCACAGGTGCCTGCAAAAAAAGACTCTGACGCTCAAGTCAGAAAGTACTCAACTCTGTAATATGATAAAGAAATAAAAATGGACACGTACCTTTACCTTGCTCCCCGAACACCGAAATACCACGTTCTCCACCGACATTGGCATAGAGGTCCCCGTGCCTGTATGTAGAGAAAATGAAACACGTCTCATTCAATACCATCATACGAAATATACAACTATAATTCAATACCATGATCTTCACAGAAGAAAAACATATACCTTGCATATTCTTCCTACCAAAACAGTTGAAAACCGTCTTTTCTTGCTATTACCTGAGATACCGCTTGATGAGGTTCCGACCTGCAAAAAAGACTCCGACGCTCAAGTCAGAAAGTACTCAACTCTGTAATATCATAAAGAGAAATCAAAATGGACACGTACCTTTACCTTGCTCGCCCAGTATCGAAATACTACGCCCTATCCCGGCTTTCACATGGAGGTCCCAGTGCGTGTATGCAGAAAAATATAACAAAATTAGAAGATAAAGATAAATATCTAAAATCCAAACATGACCCCATCGACAGTGACATCCCGATAATCCATACATAATCACAAATAAAAATTCAGAGTTGATCAAGACATAACATGAACATATAAGACTCAATTTTAGAAATAAGACATATAGGCTTATTAGAACATCTCTTCCTAAACCATTACTAATCAATACAGCTTATCAGATATTGGGTTGGCCAGACCCAATATCTAAAAGCGTGCAAATTATTTACTTATGACAGTTAACAACATCATCCATTTCAGTTTAGGTTTAGTAGCTATGATTGCAAAAAATGAAACACACATCTAATTCAATATCATCACACGAAATATACAACTATAATTCAACAGCATGATCTTGACAAAAGAAAAATACATACCTTGCAAATTGTTCCTACGGAAACATTTCAAAACCATTTTCCGTTCTTGTTGCCAGAGATACCGTTTGATGAGGTTCAGATAGCACAGGTGCCTGCAAAAAAGACTCTGACGCTCAAGTCAGAAAGTACTCAACTCTGTAATATGATAAAGAAATAAAAATGGACACGTACCTTTACCTTGCTCCCCGAACACCGAAATACCACGTTCTCCACCGACATTGGCATAGAGGTCCCCGTGCCTGTATGTAGAGAAAATGAAACACGTCTCATTCAATACCATCATACGAAATATACAACTATAATTCAATACCATGATCTTCACAGAAGAAAAACATATACCTTGCATATTCTTCCTACCAAAACAGTTGAAAACCGTCTTTTCTTGCTATTACCTGAGATACCGCTTGATGAGGTTCCGACCTGCAAAAAAGACTCCGACGCTCAAGTCAGAAAGTACTCAACTCTGTAATATCATAAAGAGAAATCAAAATGGACACGTACCTTTACCTTGCTCGCCCAGTATCGAAATACTACGCCCTATCCCGGCTTTCACATGGAGGTCCCAGTGCGTGTATGCAGAAAAATATAACAAAATTAGAAGATAAAGATAAATATCTAAAATCCAAACATGACCCCATCGACAGTGACATCCCGATAATCCATACATAATCACAAATAAAAATTCAGAGTTGATCAAGACATAACATGAACATATAAGACTCAATTTTAGAAATAAGACATATAGGCTTATTAGAACATCTCTTCCTAAACCATTACTAATCAATACAGCTTATCAGATATTGGGTTGGCCAGACCCAATATCTAAAAGCGTGCAAATTATTTACTTATGACAGTTAACAACATCATCCATTTCAGTTTAGGTTTAGTAGCTATGATTGCAAAAAATGAAACACACATCTAATTCAACATCATCACACGAAATATACAACTATAATTCAACAGCATGATCTTGACAAAAGAAAAATACATACCTTGCAAATTGTTCCTACGGAAACATTTCAAAACCATTTTCCGTTCTTGTTGCCAGAGATACCGTTTGATGAGGTTCAGGTAGCACAGGTGCCTGCAAAAAAGACTCTGACGCTCAAGTCAGAAAGTACTCAACTCTGTAATATGATAAAGAAATAAAAATGGACACGTACCTTTACCTTGCTCCCCGAACACCGAAATACCACGTTCTCCACCGACATTGGCATAGAGGTCCCCGTGCCTGTATGTAGAGAAAATGAAACACGTCTCATTCAATACCATCATACGAAATATACAACTATAATTCAATACGATGATCTTCACAGAAGAAAAACATATACCTTGCATATTCTTCCTACCAAAACAGTTGAAAACCATCTTTTCTTGCTATTACCTGAGATACCGCTTGATGAGGTTCCGACCTGCAAAAAAGACTCCGACGCTCAAGTCAGAAAGTACTCAACTCTGTAATATCATAAAGAGAAATCAAAATGGACACGTACCTTTACCTTGCTCGCCCAGTATCGAAATACTACGCCCTATCCCGGCATTCACATGGAGGTCCCAGTGCGTGTATGCAGAAAAATATAACAAAATTAGAAGATAAAGGTAAATATCTAAAATCCAAACATGACCCCATCGACAGTGACATCCCGATAATTCATATATAATCACAAATAAAAATTCAGAGTTAATCAAGACATAACATGAACATATAAGACTCAATTTTAGAAATAAGACATATAGGCTTATTAGAAATAATACATACCTTGCAAATTGTTCCTACGGAAACATTTCAAAACCATTTTCCGTTCTTGTTGCCAGAGATACCGTTTGATGAGGTTCAGATAGCACAGGTGCCTGCAAAAAAGACTCTGACGCTCAAGTCAGAAAGTACTCAACTCTGTAATATGATAAAGAAATAAAAATGGACACGTACCTTTACCTTGCTCCCCGAACACCGAAATACCACGTTCTCCACCGACATTGGCATAGAGGTCCCCGTGCCTGTATGTAGAGAAAATGAAACACGTCTCATTCAATACCATCATACGAAATATACAACTATAATTCAATACCATGATCTTCACAGAAGAAAAACATATACCTTGCATATTCTTCCTACCAAAACAGTTGAAAACCATCTTTTCTTGCTATTACCTGAGATACCGCTTGATGAGGTTCCGACCTGCAAAAAAGACTCCGACGCTCAAGTCAGAAAGTACTCAACTCTGTAATATCATAAAGAGAAATCAAAATGGACACGTACCTTTACCTTGCTCGCCCAGTATCGAAATACTACGCCCTATCCCGGCATTCACATGGAGGTCCCAGTGCGTGTATGCAGAAAAATATAACAAAATTAGAAGATAAAGGTAAATATCTAAAATCCAAACATGACCCCATCGACAGTGACATCCCGATAATTCATATATAATCACAAATAAAAATTCAGAGTTAATCAAGACATAACATGAACATATAAGACTCAATTTTAGAAATAAGACATATAGGCTTATTAGAACATCTCTTCCTAAACCATTACTAATCAATACAGCTTATCAGATATTGGGTTGGCCAGACCCAATATCTAAAAGCGTACAAATTATTTACTTATGACAGTTAACAATATCATCCACTTCATTTTAGGTTTAGTAGCTATGATAGCAAAAAATGAAACACACATCTAATTCAATATCATCATACGAAATATACAACTATAATTCAACAGCATGATCTTGACAAAAGAAAAATACATACCTTTCCAATTGTTCCTATCAAAACCATTTTTCGTTGCTGTTGCCAGAGACACCGTTTGATAACGTTCAGATAGTACAGGTGCCTGCAAAAAAGACTCCGACGCTCAAGTCAAAAAGTACTCAACTCTATAATATGATAAAGAAAAATGTTTGGAAAGAGAAATGAAAATGGACACGTACCTTTACCTTGCTCCCCGTATACCGAAATACCACGTTCTCTACCAGTATTGCCATGGAGGCCCCAGTGCGTGTATGCAGGAAAATATAATGAAATTAAATACAAAGATAAATATCTAAAATCCAAACATGACCACATCGATAGTGAAATACCGATAATTCATACATAATCACAAATAAAAATTCAAAGTTGATGAGACATATCATAAACATATAAAACTCAATTTTAGAAATAAGACATCTAGGTTTATTAGAACATCTCTTTCTAAACCATTACTAATGATACAGCCTATCAGGTATTGGGTTGGCCAGACCCAATATCTCAAAGCGTACAAATTATTTACTTATGACAGTTAACAACACCATCCATTTCAGTTTAGGTTTAGTAGCTATGATAGCAAAAAATGAAACACACGTCTAATTCAATATCATCATACGAAATATACAACTATAATTCAATAGCGTGATCTTCACAAAAGAAAAATATATACCTTGCAAATTGTTCCGACGGAAACATTTCAAAACCATTTTCCGTTCTTGTTGCCAGAGATACCGTTTGATGAGGTTCAGATAGCACAGGTGCCTGCAAAAAAAACTCCGACGCTCAAGTCAAAAAGTACTCAACTCTATAATATGATAAAGAGAAATAAAAATCGACACATACCGTTACGTTGCTCCCCGAATACCGAAATACCACGTTCTCTACTAGCATTGCCATGGAGGTCCCAGTGCGTGTATGCAAAAAAATACAATGAAATTAGAAGATAAAAATAAATATCTAAAATCCAAACATGACCACATCGATAGTCAAATACCGATAATCCATACATAATCACAAATAAAAATTCAGAGTTGATCAAGACATAACATGAACATATAAGACTCAATTTTAGTAATAAGACATATAGGCTTATTAGAACATCTCTTCCTAAACCATTACTAATCAATACAGCTTATCAGATATTGGGTTGTCCAGACCCAATATCTAAAAGCGTGCAAATTATTTACTTATGACAGTTAACAACATCATCCATTTCAGTTTAGGTTTAGTAGCTATGATAGCAAAAAATGAAACACACATCTAATTCAATATCATCATACGAAATATACAACTATAATTCAACAGCATGATCTTGACAAAAGAAAAATACATACCTTGCAAATTGTTCCTACGGAAACATTTCAAAACCATTTTCCGTTCTTGTTGCCAGAGATACCGTTTGATGAGGTTCAGATAGCACAGGTGCCTGCAAAAAAAACTCCGACGCTCAAGTCAAAAAGTACTCAACTCTATAATATGATAAAGAGAAATAAAAATCGACACATACCGTTACATTGCTCCCCGAATACCGAAATACCACGTTCTCTACCAGCATTGCCATGGAGGTCCCAGTGCGTGTATGCAAAAAAATACAATGAAATTAGAAGATAAAAATAAATATCTAAAATCCAAACATGACCACATCGATAGTCAAATACCGATAATTCATACAAAATCACAAATAAAAATTCAAAGTTGATCAAGACATAACATAAACATATAACTCAATTTTAGAAATAAGGCATCTAGGCTTATTAGAACATTTCTTCCTAAACCATTACTGATGAATACAGCATATCAGATATTTAGTTGGTCAGACCCAATATCTAAAAACGTACAAATTATTTAGTTATGACAGTTAATAACACCATCCATTTCAGTTTAGGTTTAATACCTATGGTGGAAAAAACGAAACACACGTCTAATTCAACATCATCATACAAAATATACAACTATAAGAAAAATATATACCTAGCAAATTGTTCCTACTGAAACAGTTCAAAATCATTTTCCGCTGCTGTTGCCAGAGATACCATTTGGTGAGGTTCAGATAGGTCAGGTGCCTGCAAAAAAAACTTCAACGTTCAAGTCAGAAAGTACTCAACTCTATAATATGATAAAGAAAAATGTTTGGAAAGAGAAATAAAAATGGACACGTACCTTTACCTTGCTCCCCAAATACGGAAATACCACGGTCTCGACCAGCATGAGAAATAAAAATGGACACGTACCTTTACCTTGCTCCCCGAATACCGAAATATCACGTTCTCTACCGGCATTGGCATGGAGGTCTCAGTGCCTGTGTGTAGAAAAAATGAAACACACGTCTAATTCAATATCATACAAAACATACAACTATGATTCAATACCATGATCTTCACAGAAGAAAAATATATACCTTGCAAATTGTTCCTACCAAATCAGTTGAAAACCATTTTTTGTTGTTGTTACCAGAGATAACGTTTGATGAGGTTCCAACCTGCAAAAAAGACTCCGACGCTCAAGTCAGAAAATACTCAGCTCTGTAATATGATAAATAAAAATGTTTGTAGCTCAATTGAAACATTGTTTCCCACATTTTTCATTGCAACTGAATAAGATTCTGCTCTTTCAAAATAATTTAACACCTTGGGAGAACTGAGATAATTGTTTGCACCTCTTTGCTAATAACTGGACGCACTAGGATCTGTTCCTGTATTTACTCTAAGTAGTTTGGCACGCTCCACTAGTTTTTCTTCCCAGGAAATAGATAAATTGAACAACAGACTTGATCACCTAATATGATCCTTGATGCCTAAGTTCACCAAGACTTTTAACTGTTACTAAATAACGGAGAGATTTTGTATTGTGTAAGTGAAACATGATAGATAAGAAACAAAAATGTTGAAGAGATTTAATCTTGGAAAGGGAAAAAGATGAAAGAGGCATGCAAGAATACTTTCTATGTAAATCTTCGAACAATCAACTTTCTATTAACTTTTAAACTTCTCGAACTCAAATCATTAACAATTCAAGTTGAAGAGAAACTAAAGATCTGAAAAACTCATCATTATAAATTTCACTAGTTAACACTATTGGATGGTAGGTACAGGTTCAACTACTTCTGTAGTACTTACTGTTTACAGAAGACACCATTAAAAAAAGTATACTTTTTTATAATAAATTGCTTCATGCATGCACCTAGACAACAACCAAAGTATTACAAAGACTGCAAGACAAGTTTCTACTGCATAATATAAACAAACATGGAAACTGTTATTCTCACTCATTAGATGATAAAAAGGAAACTGATAAACTCAAAAGAATTTAACATAATTAGGTGTCATCTACGCTTTTGAATAACAATTCAATATATTATTTCCCTAATTTAACATAAGATTTAACATAACAATGTATAAATAGAGATTCAAGTAACATCCAACTCTAAACTGATGGTGTTAATTTTCACCCCACCTTTACCTACATTTGTCTCATAATCTCTAACATATGAAAACTAAATGGAGTTCATATTATTTTCATTATTGCCATCCAATTTAGAATATACTATCACAATGAGCATCCTAGAGCAAATCCTCCTCCACACACACCCTAAAATAATAATAATTAAAAAAAACCATTTCATGCACTTTACACTACCAAAAAGACAACGATTTGTCAAATAACAAGGACAACGTGCCTTCAATTGCATACTGATGTAATAGAAACCAACTGAATTATATTATCAATATTCTTGGACTTAGTTTTCCACTAAGTCAGCTGAAAACATTTGCCAATCATAAGGTGCTCATCAAACTGAAAACATAAAAATGGGAATTTTATTAACTTTGGTAGCCAACTCCTCCATTGAAATCGCCAAAACATATAAATAGTGATTATCTTAATTAGTCAACCTTAAATAATATTTTCCCCTTCACAAGAATCTAAATAACAGCATGATAGAACTATAGAAGAAATGCAACAATAATAAGAAAATAACCACACCTCCATAATCTCTTCTTCCAACTTTTTTCTTTCACTTTCATTATCTGCCTCACATTTTTCCAAATCAATTTGCCGCAACTCGAGCTCTCTTTTCTTAGATTCCAGTTGCAACTTAAGCCTTTAATGACCACTAAAAATATTTTGGAAGTGTTGAGTTGCACCTGACTGTATTTTCTCCATCTCTGAGTACAAGCAATCATGGCATAATTAAAAATAGTTCAGAATCAATTAAAAAACAATGAAATGTCATAAATGTATTGAAGAAGATCTACATAAAATTTGCAAACCATTATCTTAGATAAATTATACAGTGTATGCAACCAGCAGCTTGCAGTTTTTGGAATTTGATTCTACAGTAAAAAAATTGTTAAAATCCTCCTCCATTGGAAGTTGTGCCAATGTAAACAAATTAGTAATAATTGACTGGGGCCTATTACAATTGAAAAAGAAACAAAAAACACTAATAACAACAACAAACAAATCATGAACCAAGTTAGAGAAGAAAGCAATTTAGATTCAACAACAATGGATACCTTTATTGTGATCTTGAGTGAGCTTATCTATTTCCCCCACTACAATGCCCATGCGATGTGAAGTCTTGTTGTATTTTATTTCCATGTCCTTTAATCGCTTCCTCTTGCTCTGAAGAGTATTATTCAAGTTGGACAAGAGTTTATCCTGCATCTGGGCTTCTACTTCCATAAGTTGAGATATTGTTATAACATCCATCTTCTGCAGTTGTTCCCCAATGATATTGTTCATCTTGTAGTCTTCAGCTCGAGCAATCCATGCATTAATACCAGACTTTAGCTCAGTATTAGCAAACCAGTCTTAGACTTCCTATAATTTATATTCAATAATCTATCTTCCCTTTTAATCATCAGTCAACTCAGACAAACTAGTACACACGTCTTTTATTGGGGATATGCCAACAGTTTTGTTTTGTAAAAGCTCTTAAAGAGAAAGTGAAACACTTATAGGTAAGTATAATACACATGAAGTTCCATTGAAATGGTGTGTGACACAACACAAAGTCCAGTATGAACGCATAGTTTAGGAGAGGGCAAAGTAGGGATAATAACAGAAAAGAATGAATTACCTCATCACCCCAGCAAACATAAATGGGACAACTACATTTCCATGCAGGGCCAAAATCCAACAGATGGTCTGCCATCACCTATATATTAAAAGTATCAAAACATGTTAATTATATGTGACTAGATATTTTCACTTACTCCAATATAAAACCAACAGGGCCAAAATCCAACAGATAGGCCTGCTAAACATCACCTATATATTAAAAGTATCAAAACATGCTAATATGTGACTAGATATTTTCACTTACTCCAATATAAAACCACATGATATATGATTTTCAATTATTTATAACTTTTGCAGCAAAGGACAGTTTTTTTTACAATATTTATTCCAGGAGTTAGAAAGTTGAATTTCTTAAGGATTCTTTCAAATAGAGTTTAATAGTTTAAAGGATATCTATTCCAGGTCAACCGGCATATCATCATAACTTGTGGCTATCATACTGCGAGTTCAGATTTGTCCACCTCATGCGAACAGACTTCCCCTCCCCACCACACCACCTCACTCACTCCATTCAAATTGATAAACTCACTGATACAACACCACAAACACCCTCACCCCCTCTCACATGACCACTAATACAATTCCAAAAAAGTACCTATAGTAGTAAATAGAAAAATGATATACCTACAAACCCATAAAAGCTTCTAGAAGTTTTCTTAATTCAAGAGAAACATGATATACTTCTCTTTCTTGTCCTTATCATTCACAGTCAGGTCACGAAGTTGACCATTTTCAGTACCAAGAATGACTTCCTACATGATAAAAATCTCAAGCACAAATGAATATGTTAAAAGTCTTTCTTGAAAATAAATCAAACAACATGCATAAGTCTTTCTTGAAAGTAAATTTTGACACCACTTTTATAGATAGTTAAATTCCACACAATCAACATAGATGAACATGTATGAAAGAAAATGGGGGCAAAATTCAATCCATATTAAAATACTTGTGCAATGCATGGGATACTAGCTAGTAAAATGCAGCAGTTAAATTTCTCACTCACACATAACATTGAGGCAAAATTCAATCCATATTAAAATACTTGTGGAATGCATGGGATACTAACTAGTAAATGCAGCAATTAAATTTCTCACTCACAGAATATTGAGGTTATCATGATATAATTGATTGATAAAATATTCTAGACACATATGTAGAGTGTGATATAAGCGGTGTTTTAAAAACTAGACTCTGACCTCATCAAGATAGCGGGTAACTAGATAAATGATACACCCGGTGAATCACAAATTGAATCACACAAATCGATGAATATATAAAATAAAAAAAGAATATATATATATATATATATATATGTTGTGTTGTGGGTGTAAATATAAAAGAATAGTAAGAACTAAGAACCTAGCAGCATCTTCTGAACACACTGGATGTCATGACAGCCCAAATTACAAGCAAGCTTGATAATATCAGTGGCTGAAGCACCTCTTGTTGGGTCTTTCTGGGTTTGTACTCCATGTGAACGGGATGATGCTAGCAAGAACAAACATACACACGAGTCTAGTTCCACAGTGAAGAAACTACTAGCAAGCGAGATATGTTATTTTGAGTAAAAGAATAACAAATGAATTTAGTAAAAGTGACTAATATTTTGTAGTCAACATTGGTACCATTGCATGAAATAAGTATACACCAAATCTTTATATCATCTATCGTGCCCCACCCCCAACAAGAAAGCAGGGGAAAATACTTGATATTACGTAAAGAATGGTTTCAAAGTAGAGCAAAATAGATGATCTTAATTTTAATTTCAGTTGTTGAATCTCCAATTCTACTTTTTGTTTCACTTCCAGTTGATTTTCAAGCTGAATGATTTTAGCATGGAGTTGATTTTTTTTCCTGATGGATAAATAGATTACGAAACAGCATTAACAACCATCTATTTTAATATAGACAATGTCACTTTCAGTCATTAAAAAAGCACAAAATTAGGCTAGACAAACCTTTTGATCTGCAGCTAGTTTCAAAACAATTTCAACAGCTTTCTGTTGCTCCAGAACAGCCATTTCACCAGAGCTGTTTCTCAAGACATTCTAAAAAAAATAGGCATCAGCATTGCAAAACACAACATTCTAAAAAAAAAATCTTAGCAACAGTGTCATTGTAAAGGTTTCAAAGAAAAAAAATGCCATTTCTTTTGTTTATAGATTCCATAATGAGATCCTTAACAAGCAAGGAAAAACAGAGTATAAATAGAGATTCAAGTAAACTTCTGGAACATCCAACTCTAAACCAATGGTTTTAATTTTCACCCCACCTTTACCTACATTTGCCTAATAAACTCTAACATAGGAAAACTAAATGGAGTTCATATTATTAAAGGTTCAAGTAAACTTCTTGAACATCCAACTCTAAACTGATGGTTTTAATTTTCACCCCACCTCTACCTACATTTGTCTCATAAACTCTAACATAAGAAAACTAAATAGAGTTCATATTACTATCATTATTGACATCCAATTTAGAATATACTACTGCATTCAGCATACTAGAGCAAATCTCCCTCGACACACACCCAAAAGTAATAATAAAAAAAAAAAGGACCATTTCATGCACTTTACACTGCCAAAAAGACAAAAAACGATTTTTCAAAGAACAAGGACAACGTATAGCCTTGAATTGCATAGAAACTAACTGAAATATATTATCAATATTCTAGAACTTAGTTTTCCACTAAGTCAACTGAAAACATTTGCCAATCATAAGGTGCTCATCAAACTGGAAAATTTATTAACTTTGGTAGCGAACTGCTCCATTGAAATCACTAAAACACATAAATATTGATTATCTTAGTCAACCTTAAATAATATTTTTCCCTTCAATTTCCATTTCACAGGCATGCCAATAACAGCATGATAGAACTATAGAAGAGATGCAACAATAATAAGAAAATAACCACACCTCCATAATCTCCTCTTCCAACTTTTCTCTTTCACTTTCATTATGTGCCTCACGTTTTTCGAAATCAATTTACCGCAACTCAAGCTCTCTTTTCTGATATTCCAGTTGCAATCTAAGTCTATCATGACCATTAAAAATATTCTGGAAGTGTTGAGTAGCACTTGACTGTATTTTCTTCATCTCTGAATACAAGCAATCATGGCATAATTAAAATAGTATAGAATCAATTAAAAACAATGAAATGTATTGTAGAAGATCTAGATAACATTTGCAAACCATTATCTTAGATAAATTATACAGAGTAATCACTAACATGATGCAACCAGCAGCTTGCAGTTTCTGGAATTTGATTCTACAATAAAAAATTCTTAAAATCATATTCAATCCAATGATCTATAAACTAACACACTGGAAGTTGTACCAATGTAAACAAATCAGTAATAATTGACTGGGGCCTTTTACAACTAAAAAATACAAAAAGAAACAAAAAACACTAACAACAACAACAAACAAATCATGAACCAAGTTAGAGAAGAAAGCCATTTAGATTCAACAACAATGGATACCTTAACTGTGATCTTGAGTGAGCTTATCTATTTCCCCCATTACAATGTCCATGCGATGTGAAGTCTCGATGTGTTTTATTTCCATGTCCTTTAATCACTTCCTCTTGCTCTGAAGAGTGTTATTCAAGTTGGACAAGAGTTTATCCTGCATCTGGCCTTCTACTTCCATAAGTAGAGATATTGTTATGACATCTATCTGCTGCAGTTGTTCCCCAATGATATTTTTCATCTTGTAGTCTTCAGCTCGAGCAATCCATGCATAAATACCAGAGTTCAGCTCAGTATTAGGAAACCAGTCTTTTTTCCCATGATGATCCAATTCATATGCTCTTTCAAATGCCAAAGCATTAGCTAAGCCTGTCCAATTTTTATTGAATTCCACAACTACAGTTCCTGAGTGACCCCACAAATCCGAAAGTATGCAAACTGTACGTGGATTAAAACCCGTCCTTTGGTATTCATCCTTCAGCTTGGCTTGGAACCACTTTCCCCAACACAACGCCATCTTCTGTCAGATAAGTAGGACTATTAACCCCAATCCCAGTCCATGGCCACACAAACTGCTTCTCAGAATTGAAAGGAATTCATAAAGTTTTGTTAATTCAAGAGAAACTGGATATACTTCCCTTTTTTGTCCTTATCATTCACCGTCAGTTCATGAAGTTGACCATTTTTGGTATCATGAATGACTTCCTACATGATCAAAATCTCAAGCACAAGTGAAATGTTAAAAGTCTTTCTTGAAAATAAATCAAACGAGCATAATTCTTTCTTGAAAGTAAATTTTAACACCACTTTTATAGATAGTTAAAATTCCACATAATCAAGACAGTTTGAATGAAAGAAAACAGGCCAAAATTCAATACATATTAAAATACTTGGGCAATGCATGGGATAGTAGCTAGTAAAATGCAGCAGTTAAATTTCTCACTCACTGAACATGAGGCTATCATGATATAATTGATTGATAAAATATACTAGACACATATGTAGACTGTGATATAAAGCAATGTTTTAAAAACTAAACTGTTCATTTGACCTCATCAAGATAGTCGGTAGCTAGATCAATGATAAAACTGGTGAATCACACAAATCAACGTATATATAAAATAATATATATACATATATATATAATATATAATAACATACATATATATATATATATAATGATATAATATACATATTTATATTTATATATATGTATATATATACACACATAATATGCATATTTTGTAATATACAATTTATATATACATATTTATATTATAAAATATAATATGTGTATACATAATTAACTTTTTGTTTATATTTATAATATAGATATTTGCAATATACAATATATAAATAATATTTATAATATACATATTTGTAATATACAATATATAATATATAATATACATATTTTTGTAATATACAATTTATATATACACATTTTTAATATACAATATAAGATTTATTTTTTTTTTGTAATATACATATTTATATTTATAATATACATTACATATTTGTAATATACACTATATAAATAATGTTTATAATATACATATTTGTAATATACAATATATAAATATATTTATATATAATATACATATTTTGTAATATACATATTTATATATATATACATACACATAATATACATATTTTTGTAATATACCATTTATATATACATATTTTTAATATACAATATATATTTGTAATATACATATTTATATTTATAATATACATTACATATTTGTAATATAGACTATATATACACTATATAAATAATATTTACAATATACATATTTTTAATATATAATATATAAATATATTTACATATAATATACATATTTTGTAATATACATATATATTTATTTATATATATAAATATATATATATATATACCATTTATATATACATATTTTTAATATACAACATATATATATAATATATTTGTAATATACATATTATAATATACAATATATAAATAATATTTATAATATACATATTTGTAATATATATATAGATAAAAAAAAGATGAAAGAAAACTGATTTTGACTTAAAATATTTTGTAATGGAACCTATTTTGTCTTCCTCCACTCTAGGTTTTTAGTAACAATTTTTATGATTGTCCTTGTGTTTTGGGTGGAAATATAAAAGAAAAGTAAGAACTATGAACCTCACAGCATCTTCTCAAAAGACCTGGATGATGACACAGCCCAAACTGCAAGCAAACTTGATGATATCAGTGGCTATTTGAAGTACCTCTTGTTGGATCTTTCTGTGTTTGTACTCCAAATGAATGTGATGATGCTAGCAAAAACAAACATACACACGGATGAATCTAATACCATAGTGGAAAAGCTACTAGTAAATGAGATATGTTATTTTAGATAAAAGAATGATAAATGAATTTATTAAAAGTGGCGATCATATTGTATAGCCAACATTTTAGATAAAAGAATGAATAAATGAATTTATTAAAAGTGGCGATCATATTGTATAGCCAACATTGTTGTCATTGCATGAAACAAGTATACACCAAATCTTTATATCATCGCTCTGCACTAACAAAAACGCAGGGAAAAAGACTTGATAATAATAGTGGTAAAGAATAGTTTAAACTGATCCAATTCATATGCTCTTTCAAATGATCTTAAAAAGTAACAAAATAGATGATCTTAAAAAGTAACAAAAATACTGCAGGCTGAAATCCAATTTGTTATTTGTTATACAACATTGATGCCAACAAAAACTCCTATTACTATTAAATCAATGGGAACCAAGACAGGGAATTCCCATAAATGAGTGTGCAGAGCAATCAAAGGTTATAATAACCCAAGAATCATGAAAGAACCTGAACATGTATATTTTAAAATGAATGAATCTTGCAAGTAATTGAATAGAGAAAAGGCGAAGAAAGTTAGAAAAGGAAAAAAACAATCGGACAGAGAAGATTACCAGAAAAACGTGAGATGCCTTCAATCTTGAGTTCGGATATAAACCCTAAGAGAAGATGTTGGGAAATTAGTGTGAAATCTGAAAAAATTGATACAACAGCAAGAACTCTCAGACTTGATTAAAAACGTGAGATGC
Organism: Psophocarpus tetragonolobus; assembly: GCA_037954015.1. Classification (NCBI taxonomy): domain Eukaryota; kingdom Viridiplantae; phylum Streptophyta; class Magnoliopsida; order Fabales; family Fabaceae; genus Psophocarpus; species Psophocarpus tetragonolobus. The sequence continues at coordinate 26,825,581 of CM075696.1, read as the reverse complement.
CTTCAATCTTGAGTTCGGTTATACATCACTGATCCCAACAAAAATGAGTGTGCAGAGCAATCAAAGGTTATCCAAGAATCATGGAAGAACCTGAATATTTAAAATGAATGAATCTTGCAGGTAATTGAATAGAGAAAAGGGCGAAGAAAGTTAGAAAAGAAAAAAAACAATCGGACAGGGAAGATTACCATACTTGATTAAAAACGTGAGATGCCTTCAATCTTGAGTTCGGACATAAACCCTAGGAGAAGAGTGTTGGGGAATGAGTGTGAAATCTGAACAAATCGATACAACAATAAGAACTCCCATCTCACGCTCTTACACAACCCTAAAGCAGGATCATATCAAATGTCTGCAACTGATAACGTACGAAAGAGTTGCGGTGGCGTGGAGATAAGTGCGGCGCGGTGGCGGTACGGTGGAGGTAAGTGCAGTGCGGTGGCGATCCGGTGGAGATAAGTGCGGAGCGGGGGCGGTCCGGATGACACGGGGGCGGTGCAGCGTTGGGGTTGGCAAATGCGTGAAGTGTGAAGAAAGTGGGTGCAGAGCTAATATAAAATCCAACTATATCATAGACGCGCGAAACACACCCGTTAGAAGGAAAAAATAATTAGTTTAATCGTAAAAAAAAAAAGAAAAAGAAAGATACGATACAATTTATAAAGATTGCGATTTTATTATTACAAATCAATTAAGATCAGATATTTATTATATTTCAATGATGATTTTTAATAATAATATAAATGTTTCTTAGATTGAAATTGTGAATCTTAATATAAAGATATAAATATTTATTATATGTCAAACGTATATTATATTTATAAATATAAAAAATGTGAGAAATGATACACTATTATAATTATAAAGGATATTATAACTTATCTTTTATAATGTTAAAATTTATTAATACTAGGTTTAATTTTTATTAAAAATTGCGATTTTATTATTACAAATCAATTAAGATATATTTATTAGATATTTATTATATTTGAATGATGATTTTTAATAATAATATAAATGTTTCTTAGATTGAAATTGTGAATCTTAATATAAAGATATAAATATTTATTATATGTCAAATGTATATTATATTTATAGATGTAAAAAATGTGAGAAATAATACACTGTTATAATTATAAAGGATATTATAACTTATCTTTTATAATATTAAAATTTATTAATACTAGATTTAATTTTTATTAAAAATTAAAAACAAAATAATATAATATTTAAAGAAAACATTCATATAATTTTTATGAACCTTTTCTGGGTTTACTTCATCTGTATATTCTGTTATACTAATAACAGATAATATTTCAGAATCAGTAGAAACTTATTCGTCAATAGGAAGAAGATTTATATGATTTAGGATATTGTCTAATGAAAACTACATATACAAATCTTTGTTCTCACAAAATACAGTAGTTTTATTCAGGTACAGAATCAATTCCTGGCACATACACATACTGTGAAAGGTATTTTCACATATCAAAAAAGGCACATTGCCCACTCTATTATAAATTTTTTTGTATTAAATGTGTCGAAAAATATTTAAATATACAGGAACAAAAAATACTATTTTTCGAAAAGAAGAAAATATAAATAAATTGTGTAATAAAGATTTAACTGATATTAGAGTTTCAGTATTAGAAACTCGCATAAATCATCTAGAAGAAAAGGTAATTCTTCTAGAAAAACTAATAAAAGGGAAAACTAAAATAGATCTCCCAGAATCCAGTTACTCAGCCGAACAAAATAACATGATAGGAATAATGGAATGTATCCCATTAGTTTGTAACAAACAACAACTAATAACTTTAAAAGTATTAGTTAAACTAACTTTTCCAAAAATAAATAACAAACCATCAACAGAAAAAACGATACAAGCATTATTAGATACAGGATGCTCGGAAACAGTTATATGTAAAACTATAACTCCACATCAAAACATAGTTAAAAGTAAACACATCCAAAAAATCAGAACAATGTATGGTGAAATCATGATAAATGACGAAGAAGTTAACAATGTTATTCTTCAGTTTAGTACAAATTGTGATTTTTTTTGTCATAAAATTTTCATTAAAACAATGAGGGTAGAAAATTTAGTTCTCTCAAAACAAAACATGATAATTGGCCTATATTTTATTTTAGGCCAAAATAGATCAGTTACAATAAACAAAGCTTATGTCATGATAAGTGATAAAACACAAATGACACCAATAGTTAGTGGTAATTCATTAAAACAAGAAATTATTACTAATAATTGTAATTGTAAAAATTCAACATTTCCAGGTACATGTGACTGTACTACTGAATTCCTATACATATTAGACGAAACAAAAGAAGACTATTCTTCTTTATATAATATATTAAATAATACAGTTGAGGCTTTTTCCTCAATAAAAATTTCAAAATCGATAAAATTTGAAAATATTCAACAAATTCTTGACAGTTGAATAAATCAAACATAATAGGAGAAGATCTTACAAGATTTTGGGATAGAGATCCCGTAACCTGTAAATTAGAAATTATTAATTCAGACTTAATCATTAAAACAAAAGACATTCAATTTAATAATTGGGAACAAGAAGAGTGTCAAAATCATATACAAAACTTACTAAAACTAAAGGTAATATCACCTAGTGTTAGCCCACACAGAAGTCCGGCTTTTATAGTCAACAAATCTTCCGAACAAAAAAGAGGTAAATCAAGAATGGTTTACAATTATAAAAGACTAAATGACAACACAGTAGAGGATGAAAATTCAATTCCGTCTAAAGATGTTTTAATAAACCGAATTCAAGATGTCAAATGGTTTTCTAAATTCGATTTAAAAAGTGGATTTCATCAAGTTAAAATGGATCCAGAATCAATAAAATGGACAGCCTTCTCTTGTTCTAAAGGTTTATTTGAATGGAACGTCATGTCATTTAGTCTTAAAAACACTTCTGCTGTTTTCCAACGAAAAATGGATAACATTTTCCAAAATGATAAAACTTTTACATGTGTCTACATGAATGATATACTAGTATTTTCCAAAACAAAAGATGACCACTTTCACCATCTGAAACAAGTTTTATACAAATTGGAACATTATGGATTAATAGTTTCAAAATCAAAAATGGAAATTAGCAAAAATTTCAATGAATTTCTTGGAACAGAAATAGGCAATGGAACTATAAAACTCCAACCTCATATTTCTAAGAAAATACAAGATTTTCCAGATAAAATGGAAGAAATTAAAACGCTTAGATCCTTTTTAGGACTTTTAAACTACGCAAGAAGTTTTATTCCTAATCTAGGAAAATACACATCTCCTCTATATAATAAAACTTCATTAAAAGGAGAAAAAAAATTCAACTCTGAAGATATAAAATTGGTACAAAAAATAAAACAAATGGTAACAAATCTACCAATTTTACAATTACCATTAGATTCAGATTACTTAATAATCGAATGTGATGGATGTGAACTTGGATGGGGAGTCATCCTTAAACGTAAGAAACATAAACACATACCCAAGACAAAGGAACAAATTTGCAAATATGCCTCTGGCAAATATACTACAAAACCAAAAATTTACAAAACTAGTACAGACTATGAAGTAAATGCTATTATACACGCAATGGATGCACTCAAAATTATTTTTGATAAATAAAAAAGAAATAACAATCAGAACAGATTGTGAAGCCATAGTTTCTTATGGTAAAAACCAAATTAATAATGATAAAAAGCCACATAAAAGATGGTTGCTTTTTAAAAATTACATAAATTTTTCAGGAAAAACTATTTATTTTGAACATATAAAAGGTTCTGATAATACTTGTGCCAACATACTTTCCACGTACATCAAGTAAAGACCTGATCTTCCACAAAGACTTGTTAGGTCATTGAGATAAAAGTCCACATGATGAAAAATACAAAGAAGGGAGTCAGTGGCCCCAAACAAGTAAAGTCCCCTTTTCAGGCGGACCAATTTGCAAAATATGGCAAACAAGAGTTGTCAATCCTCACAAATATTTTCCAGTACCCTGGAAGAGATAACACAAATGTCAAATTAAATGTTTTAATTGACAACATTTGGAATATTCCAAAATACACAACACAAAATGAACTCCAAGTCACTAAGGTGAAACAAAGCATCATAAATGCATTATACAATTTCTGTTGTCATGACAATAAAAGAGTAGCATTGACTTCTCCGGCCTCTCCTTCTGGGAAAGGTTTCACACATTTTGCTTTGATAACAGGCAAAAACAAGGGTGTTTATACATCCTTCAGAGACCTCAATGAGGCCAAACAGGACCAGTTTTGGTGCACATACAAAGGTTTCTACTCATTGGAAGAAGCCGAAATGGCAGTACGATTGGAGACAATTGATGAAAAAAAAATAAAAACTGCCTTACAATTAGAGTCTCGTGCTCAAACACAAACATATGCTACTACTGCTTGCAGTATCACACAACAAATAAATCCCAACATCCTTCTGGGTAAATTCGGGATAATACAGGACTTTCTGTTTGAAGTTCATTATGAAACAATAAAATACGATGATTTATTCGTAAAAGTACACACATATTTCAATAACAGAAATCCTTGTTTTGAATCTTCTGATTATTGTAAAACTGTGAACAAAGACTGCACGTGCCAATTAAAATTCATAATAAGAAAGGCTCAGATAAATTTGAGTTCTTTCAAAGCACACTTATACAGGGATGTTTTGATAACTCCCATGCTACTACTGGAAGCAGGATGTCTCCATTCTTTGGTGCTACCTCCCACAGACAGGTTTTCTGCCTTATCCCCAACATTAAACTCCGTCATAAATGATATTCAGGCGGAACACATGCAGGTGGCTCTACAAATCATTACTTCTCCTAGAAGTATTCACACCCATGATAGTTCACCTACTCATGTGATAAAGTTATTTACTGAGGTAAATCCTAAGATACATACTTTGACCCTGTTAGAGCATGATTCACTCAAAGGATTATCCCTAAATAAAGACAAAGCCTACCAGTATAATCTTTGGAAAACATACACTGAAGGATCCAACTAGAACTTTTCCAAACAAGACTCCGAGAGTTTTATACTGTTGAAGGAAATGTCAAACACAAAATTATATTGGAAAAAGACAATGGGTAATAAATTTCACCCATTTCCAATAGAGGCTAACCTTTCTCTCGTCAAGCATTTTGAAAAGGAAAGGTTATATAAAGAAATATATGAAGAAACTGGCTGTTATGGTCAGAACACTCCCGGACCGTCCTCCTTTCCATCTGACTGTGACGACACTGAAGATCAGAGTCTCCCAGAACAAATGGAGGAAGAAATACAAGACCTGACTACACTTGCTCGAGTGAGAAGAGCAAGCTAAAATTTTACCTGTGACAAAGTAATTTTACTTCTTTCTCAAAGTAATAGACTGAAGGGTAAAATTTACCTTGAAGACAGGTTGCCAGTCATGGAGAAACCTACACAGCAGGTCACTAGTCAACAGGTCACCTTCTCAGCCGGTTTCCGGTTACAAATTTTGTGTATAAAAAGACCATAAGTCTCTTATGCTAAGCAGGTCCGAAAAACACTCCTCTCTCTTGCCTCTAAATACTCTCCTCCTTCTCTCTAGACTTCTCCTCTCTCCTTCATCTTGTAAATCTTTATTCTGTGCAATAAAATCAGAGGTTTCTACAACCCCTCCCCTCTTCTTCCCCTCTTTGTAAGTTTTTCTTTCAATCTTTTATGTGTTTATCTTTTTAAAACATGGAGTAGTTCACTCTTAAGGTATCTTCATATGCCTAAAACAATAAATATTTAAAGATGCGATTATCATTTAAAGGCTTATCATATGTTAATTAAATTTACTTTTCATTAAGTTTATAAGCAGATGTCTAACCGGCTCTGCCAGATTCAGTAGCTTATAAACTTGGTTTAATCAATATTATACGAGGATGTCTAACCGATTCTGCCAGATTCAGTATCGTATAATGTTGATATGTTAATATGAATGTGGATGTATAATATTACAAATCAATTAAGATCAGATATTTATTATATTTGAATCATGATTTTTAATAATAATATAAATGTTTCTTAGATTGAAATTGTGAATCTTAATATAAAGATATAAATATTTATTATATGTCAAATGTATATTATATTTATAGATGTAAAAAATGTGAGAAATAATACACTATTATAATTATAAAGGATATTATAACTTATCTTTTATAATATTAAAATTTATTAATACTAGAGATAATTTTTATTAAAAATTAAAAACAAAATAATATAATATTTATACATTATTTTAAAGAAAACAAAAAAAATAGTTGGGGCAAATTCCCCCACACCATTGATATTGGATTCATCCCTGACAAAACATATCATTTCAAATAATAAGAATAAATAATAATTTAATATTATTATCATGTTGAATTGGGTTTAATCTCAAGTTTAATTTACTCAACTTATCTCTCAATCTATAGTTAATTGAGTTTGATTAGATTGTATCAATTTTCACTCAATCACAAGAAATATCTAACGCAAATATGTTTGAATTGAATTAGATGAGACTGGGTCTTCAGATCATCTGATCTGAAAAACACCTCTAAAATTCTCAATAAGACACTCTAGATTTCTTGATCTATAAGATAAGGGTGTTTTTGTAACTCAATATAAAGTAGTGTAGAAAGAAATACAGGAGGTTGAAACAGAAAATGCCTATCTATGGAAGACATTATCCGAACCCAAAAACGATATCTTGTTTAAACTTGGGTTATTTATATATTTGTACAGTAGTTAATATATATGTGCCAACCCCAACATACTTATTTTTCTATAGCTCTAACCCCGAAAAAATTTAAATCACCAAATTAATTTAAATCACAAAATTTAAACCATCTTCACATTTTTTATTTTATTTTGGTGCATGCGTCCTTCGTGTCAGATTAATTATTGTATGAACTAAAGATGTGTTACCATTGCACTTGCCCGACATATCCATCGTGTATACGCGTCAATAGTGTAAGAAGAGTAATTTATTCCATGATTTCGGATCATTAGTGCATGCAATTTATATTTTATGCTTACTAGTTGAAAGGATCAATGAGGAGCTAGTCCAGAATTATTTAATAATTTTTCAAATCACAGAACCTTCTATAAAAATAGAATAATGTCATGATTGATGGTGCCAAGGTTGGAGTTCTCTGCCATGGAGCAAGCAAAGAGTGTGAAAGTTCTTGAAGTTTGTTCTGTGGCACCATCACAGGGAACACCAACAACAACAACCAATTCTTCTACCCCAACACGTTTGCCTCTCACCTTCTATGACCTCCAGTTTCTAAGGCTTCCCCCATTTGAGAATCTTTTCTTCTATGAATTTTCCAACCCAACAACTCCTTCATTCTTTGACTCCATTCTTCCAAATCTTAAACACTCCCTTTCCCTCACACTCCAACACTTCCTCCCTTTTGCTGGCACTATCATTTGGCCACTTGACTCACCCCATCCCATCATCAACTATGTCCCTGGCAATACTGTGTCCCTCACTATATCTGAGTCAAACCTTGATTTCAACATGCTTTGTTCAAATACCTGTGAGATTTCTCAACTTCATTCCTTGGTACCCCACTTGACCTTTTCCCATGAAGAAGCATCTGTGATAGCCCTCCAAGTTACCCTCTTTCCAAGATCTGGCTTTTCTCTTGGTATAGTCTCACACCATGCAGCTATGGATGGCAAAGCCTTAATGCTGTTTCTCAAAGCATGGGCCTATGCATGCGCCAATAACCAAACAAATACGTCTTTATTGTTGTCATTGCCAAAACATCTCACACCCTTCTATGATAGGTCAATCATAGGGGACACCACAGGGATTGGTGCAACATATGCTAAAAATTGGTTGAACTTTAGAGGACCAAATAATAGGAGCATGAAGCTGTTTGGTTTTGGTGGTGCAGTGCCAACTGAAGCAATTAGAGGGTCGTTTGAATTAACCTCTTCAGATATCCAAAAGCTTAAGCAACATGCAAAGTTTAAGCTCAAAAAGTATGCTCATGTGTCAACATTTTCAGTTATATCTGCTTATGTGTTGCAATGTTTGGTCAAAGCAGAACCACCAAAGACCAATGGAGTGGGTTTTATATTCTCTGCAGACTGTAGGTTTCGCATGGAGCCACCTGTTCCGTCCACATATTTTGGAAATTGCATTGTTATCCATAAAGTTTTGGATGAGACAAAGAACTTGTTGGGGGATGATGGTTTTGGCAATGCTCTTATGGGAATAAGTGAAGCTTTGAATAGGTTGGAGGATGGACTGATAAATGGGGCATTGGCTTTAAATTTGAATGCATGGATGGAATTTTCAAGGGATGAAAAACTCATCACAGTTGCATGGTCACCACAGTTTGAGACTTATAGTGTTGATTTTGGATGGGGAAGGCCCAAGAAGGTGGATATGACTTCTATTGGAAAAAGTGTAATGTTTGGTCTTTGGGAAAGTAGAAATAGTGGAGGACTTGAGATTAGTTTGGTGTTAGAAAAACAAGAGATGGAAGCTTTCTCAGCTCATTTTACTGAAGGACTTGAATCCCTTTAAATTAAGGTGTTAAACTGTTAAGGAATGGTAAGATTTTAAGATATTTATGTATTGATCAAGTGCAGCAATTTCATTTTAGAAATGAGTATCGCTTGACTTTTAAAGATTTCTGATGCATATTATTTGCCTTTAAAATTTGTACCTGGTGTGATCACCTTTTTCGAGCATGGTCACCTTCTTCTGACTACTACGACTTTGGTAATTTTTATCACTTTAGTTCATTTTGAACTACGTAGCCAACCTTACCTCATCCCTATTTTTTGAATCCCTATTTTTTGAATTAGTTGTAAGTTGATCCAGAATGTATAAAATGCTCCCTATAAAATGCTCCCTATTGTAGAAAACTTGATCTAAAGCAGGCCCTATTATAGAAAACTTGATCTGATACAACGATCCTGTCTAAAATTGATCAGTTTCATAAATTATGAGAACAAAAGCTGTCACAATTGACTTAAAGTGTTGATTTCTCATATTATTATTATTAAGTCTCTAAGTGGTGAGTGGTGACAATAGGCAATTTCAGATCATTGTATATGAGAATATAAAAATTGAAACATATAAGTCTTTCAAAAATACATAATTACTAAGTAATTCTTAATTCTCAAATGAAATCCCTTGATTTTACCCACAGGTTCCTGAAAATCCTACCATCCCTAGAAACACCAAAATTTAGCAACATCAAAAGGATGAAAGTCCTGCAGTAAAATTAGCTGTGAAAGTTTCCATTTCTCTTTTGTTCAACACCAAACTAACCTCAATTCCTCTTTTGTCATTCCTACTTTCTGAAACACAAAATGCTCCAGTTTTCCCAATAGAAGTCATATCCACCTTCTTAGGCTTTCCCCATCCAAAATCAATACTATAAACCTCAAAGCGTGGTGACCCTGCAGTGGTAATTATTCTATTATCCTTTGCAATTTGCATCATTGTGTACAAAGTCATAGCCTCATTTAGCACTCCATCCTCCATCCTTTTCAAAGTTCCATTGAACCCCTCAAGAGCATTGATGAAAGCATCATTTCCCAACAACTTCTTTGTTTCATCCATAACCTTACGACCAATAATGCAGTTTCCAAAATATGTGGACGGAATTGGTGGCTCAAGGCGAGACCTACAATCCACACTAAAGAAAAAGGCCACTCCATTGGCCTTTGATTGTTCTGCTTTGACCAAACATTGCAACACATAAGCACATGTAACCGCATATGTAGACACATGAGCATCCTCTTTGAGCTTAGATTTTGCATACTGCTTAAGCTTTTGGATATTTGAAGAGGTCAATTCAAACGACCCTCTAATTGTTTCGTCGGTTGAAACGACATTTGCAGTACCAACGACATTTGCAGTACCACGATCCATCTGCATAACCTTCACGCTCTTATTATTTGGTCCACCAAAGTTCAACCAAGCTTTCGCATAATCTGCTCCAATCCCTGAAGTGTCTTTTATCATAGACCTATCAAAGAAAGGTGTGAGATGTTCTGGCAATGATGAAGATTCTGTGGTGATATTGGAGCAAGCATAGGCCCATGCTTTGAGAAACATAGTTGTGGCCTTTCCATCAGTAGCAGCATGGTGTATGGAAATTCCAAGAGAAAAGCCATGGTTTGGAAAAAGTGTAACCTGAAGAGCCATCACAGAGGTGTGGTCATTGGAAGAAGCCAAATGGGGTACCAAGTGGAGGCGTAGAGAAGCCTCACAGGTGTTGGAACAAAGCATGTTGAAATCAATGTTGGACTCAGCAATAGTGAGGGAAACAACATTTCCAGGGACATAGTTGATGATGGGGTGGGGTGAGTCATTGGGCCAAGTGATGGTGCCAGCAAGAGGAAGAAAGTGTTTGAGTGTGAGGGAAAGATAGTGTTTGAGTTTGGGAACAATGGTGTCAAAGAATAAGGAAGTGTTTAGATTGGTGAATTCATAGAAGAAAAGACGTTCAACTGGGGGAAGCCTTAGCCATATCATGTCAAAGAATGTGAAAGGCAAAGATGTTGGAGTGGAAGCTCCCTCAGGTGGTGTCACTTGGCAAACTTCAACAACCTTCACACTTGTGGCTTCCTCCATGGCTAAAAATTCCAAATTTGGCATGATCAACAATTCATGAATTGTTGTATATATAATGGGTGTTGTGTCGATGCTCTACAACTGGAAAGGCTCTTAGGTGTTCATATACCAAGTTGATCAACTAATCTTATGGTAAGCAATAATAATTAATCTCACATGATCTCATGAGTGTGTTTTGAATAAGTACAAAAAAAGAAAAAGAAAGAAGATTATTTTAAATGAATGTTTTTGAAATAGATTATAATTTTATGTTCTAGATTGTTTTGGTTACAATATCTGTTTTGCAAAATAATTAATATGTTTGACAAAATAGTTTAAATAAGAAAAATTAAAATAACTTTTTGTATAGTTTATAATTATTTTAATAATTTTTAAACTATTTTTTGGTTACATCTAAATTAATAAAAAATAATTATTTTAACATCACTTTCAGAAAATTTACTCAAAAATTAATTTGCTGAAAATAATTTAAAAATAATTAACCTTATTTAAATATAATTTTACATAATAAAATAATATAAAACAATTGAGAAAAAAACTGTCAAAGATATCCATAAATTTTTATTTTTTAACTTCATAAAAATATATATTTTTTTTACAAAACAACTTTTTAAAATTTAAACTAAAATACCCAAATCTCTTTATTCTATCCACGAACATACTAATTCTGCTATAAAATCAATAAAGTGGTGCATCTGGATCGATCCATTTTTATATTATTAATGAAACCATGTGTGGAAACTCTTCAAATAAAATATTTCCGCGTGGGACACGAAGTCATATTTTACTAAAGTACAATAAAAAAAAGCATCGCACTGTCGATCATTTAATTCACATGAGTCAATCACTTAAAAGAAAAATAATGATAGTTAATGTTCTTAATTATAGTTAAATAATTGTTTATTATAATATATTTTTGAAATTGAAATTATAGTTAATGTTCTTAATTATATTCCACTTTAAAAACTTATTTCAATTTTGTATTTATGTAAAAGTTTCAACTCCATTATATAAATATTAACTAATCGAATATATGCATTACCTTATTATTGGTGGATTAAAACATTTTATAATAAATATATTAAAATCCATACTATAAAGAATATATTATAGAATAGGTAAAGAACTAAAGATTATCTATTTATATTTATATTACCAAAAAGGAAAAAAAATAGTGAAAGTGTTCAAACAAAGAAAATTATTCAACTAAATCGTGATTTTTAACTTAGTTAAACAGTTGTTTGTTAATTGTTATAGTATATTTTGAAACCATTTTCCATGTTGTTAACTATTTCCCCTTTAAAAATTTGTTTCAATGTTGTATTTATGCACAAATTTCCAAGTATGTTATTATAAATATTAAATAATAGAATATGTAGATTACATTATTATTCATCTATTCAAAATATTTGATAGTAAATGTATTAAAATATATGCATACAAAGAATAATCTATAATAGGTAAAGATTAACTTATTTATATTTATGGTAACATCTCATAATTTCTAATACTTACTTGACATTATATTAATTACTTTTAATTATTTTTTAAACGAGTGAAACTTAGAATCAATTTTCGTTTCAACTTCTTAGATACACATTCAAATACTCATCAATTATACACATTACTCTAATATTGCTAACCACATGCATTATAAGAAATGAAATTTTAAACAAAATAAAACATACTATATACTGTCCTAAATTGCCAAACAAATCAAGTCGTCCAGTGGAACACAAGAAGGTAGTTCACCCAACGACCACCTTCATCCAGCGAAGACCCTAATATACTTTGTCTTAGTAAAGGAATAACATTGACCTGGGTGAGTCCTTTTAAAAAAAATTGTTTAAATGAGTCTGTTTTAAAAAAATTTACCAAGGTGAATCTATCTTGCAGTTTGACTTTGTTAAACCGTAATTTTCAATTGCAGTTTTAGTGTCACATCAGTTGTATGCTTATGTGGTGTCCAAGTTTGCAAAAAATCTCTCCTAAAACCGCAAACACAGGTTACGATTTAATAAAGATCAAAGACAATTTCATTGGAACCACACAAGGGTCAGAATTGGTCACGTAAAACAACAATTGCAATTTGCGATTTGCGCGGTCATTAACCAGTGCCTATCCTTTGTCCAATATAACATAATGGCGCAGACTTCTAAAACCATGAAACCACAATTACAATTTGCGATTTACAGTAATTAACCACCTTGTCAGAATAATCAACTTTTTACTATTAACATATGGAAACTATGTAGAAAGTACAGGGTTAGGACAACCTTTTCATGCTACTTGCTCACACATACACCTTATGGCTTATGTAATTGCCCTTGCCCTTTGCAATTGCAAATGCAAAATATTGCCCCACACTCTTTCATCATATTTCTTTTTATTCAAATGTTAACATTTGGACTTTGGAGTTATTTTGTAAGTAGATGATATACGTGTCATTTCTGAGTCCTCATCCTATGGCTCTGCAAAACGTTGCTCATGCGGAATTACTTTAATCCAAGAAAATGGTTATTGGTTAATGACTGTCCAAACACAAATTGCGGTTCTTTGGCACTGGTTAATGATCGCGTAAACCGTAGATCGCAATTGTAGTTTCATGGTCTTAAGAGTTTAACAATCAAATCGCAAACTGCAATTGCAGTTTTACATGACCAATTATGACCCTCATGTGGTCTCAATTGGGTTGTCTTTGACCATCATTAAACCGCAATTTGTGTTTGCAGTTTTAGAAGAGGTTTTTTGCTAGCTTGGATGTCATGTAAGCATATAATTGACGTGACACTAAAACTATAATTGATAATTACAGTTTAACCAAGTCAAACTACAAAACAGACCTACCTAGGTAAATTTTTTTAAAACAAATCCATTAGGTAATTATTTTTTAAAAAGAACCCACTTAGGTAAATTAGTCGTAAAGGAACTTCACTCAACAAGATGCTTCACTAGGCATAAACACAAATAAAATCCAACCCAAGATCACTTTGCTTTGGGCGAGGCACCTCGCCGGGCGCAAAGCCTTAAAATCTCCCTGGTAGAGATGAACTCTCACTAGGCAAGACACGAGGAGGTTATGCAGATTGCATAACTCACATAAAAATATATCACACTTAACCTAATTCTACACCATTTGAACTTCAACATTCATACATACATATACCATATACTAAGTTTATCACAGTACACCATATTTTAATTAATTTCATTATAAAACATAACTGAGACATTCATATTGTTCTATACTTTAATAATTACACCAAGTTCAAAAGATTTATAAGATTATAAAAAATTTTATTCAAAACATCTTATACTTTAGGTCAAGTCTACAAGTGCAATTATAACTCATCTACCTGTCTCACAACATCGCTACAAGTATCTACGATCATCACAATGATACAAAACAAACACACATGCAAGGATAAGCATAGGATAAAAGGTATTCTATTGTTATATTATAATTATGTAATCATAAAGTATAACAACCAATCAATCACCCTTATGCCCTATCTAAACATAAGCACTCACAACCTATCAATCATATTTATGCTCGATCTTAACATAAACAAGGACAATCAATCAATCACACTTATGTTCCACTTGAACATAAGTAAGCACAACCAATCAATCACACTTATTCCTCACCTGGACATAAGCAAGCACGACAAATCACTCACTTATGCTTCATATGAACATAAACACTAACAATGCACAACTGATCATTTCCAGAAACACTCATTACAATGTAGCGGCTCATCTGACTTCCCCCATGTTGGTATCTAATATTTATTTGACTCATTCGATAACCAATTAAAGTCTCAGCATACTCATTAAATAATCAACTGATGTTTGGTGCATCATTGCTTGAAACAAGGCTCTAACACTGCATCACATTGTTATATGAGTATATCTTATGGTGTATCATCGCTGAAATAGGACCCTAACACCAGTGTATCATCTCCCAACACAGGGACCTAACACTGCATAATTACCTGAAACAGGGTCTTAGCTTCAGGATTACTTAACCTTTCCACCTCCCTAATTCAATGTATCACCTCAAGGATTCTGTTACCTCTTCGTAACAGCCCACAACACAATTTATTAATGCTCGTTATTAATGAATTACAAACTCCAAACATCCAAATCGCAATATCAAAAACTCATTACATCAACATAATATCTCATAAGCATGCCACATTTAACATGTATCCAGATCGTGAATATGTGATTAAATAAGATCAACCTTTGTCAAATTTTTATCTTTTCCGAGTATTGTCTTCTTCACCTTATCGATGTCCTCAATGGATTGTTCTTCCATAAACTGTACATCATGACTTCTAACAATCTCCTTATCAACAAGATCATAAAATTTGTAGCCAAATTCATCTTCATCATAACCAATAAAGATGCACTGTCTTGCCTTCGCATCTAACTTGTATGAACAAATGTGTTGCAACCGAAGACACGCAAATGATTATAGCTCACATTCTTGCCAAACCAAATTTTATCTAGCACTTCACTATCCAGAATAACAATAAAATTGAGATTAATAACATGTTCCACCATGTACAGTGTCTCACCCTAAAAATGCTCAGGTAATTTAGCATATAAGAGCATAATCTCACTCTCTCAAGCAATGTCCTATTCATCCTCTTTGCTAAACCATTCAGTTGAGGAGTTTTAAGAGAAGTATTCTCATGTGCAATACCATACTAGTTGCGATAAACATCAAAAGGTCCACAATACTCACTATCATTGTTAGTATGAATGTGTTTCAGCTTCTTATATGACTCTCTTTCAACCAAAGCATGAAATTGTTTAAATTTCTTTAACACCTGGTCTTTTCTCTGCAAGGCATGTACCTATAACTTCCTGGAACAATCATCAATAAAGGTAAAAAAATAAAGTGCACCACTAAAAGATTTTACCTTGAATGGACCACAAACATCAAAATGCATCAATTGCAACAACTCTAACTTCCTTAAGGGAGGATGCTTCTTGAAGGATACTTTAGTTTTCTTGCTAGACATGGAATGAGAACATCTCTCCAATTCTACATTTTTTAGTCCTTGAAGAACATCTTTTTTAGCTAAGCAATTCAATCCTTTTTCATTGTATGACCGAGCCTTCGGTGCTACAAATATGTCTTCATACTATGACATTCACACTGTCTTTAGCAACCAGCATCATCAAGCATCTGCACAGAAATTAAATTAAAATGAACATTAGGAGCATGTTTGACTCCTCTAAGCAACAACTGCACTTTCATGTTGGTTTGGAGGCAAACATCACCAACACCAATCACCTTAGACACACCATCATTACCCATCTGTAGCACTCCAAAATCACCATCATTACGAAGATTGACAAGATCACCACAAGTAGCAGTAGCAATACGATCATCATCACCATGATTCTTTTCTTTATTGTTACCCTTCTTGTCTTTGTTATCCTTTTTCCACAAAAAATAATATTTTTTTATGTGTCCTGTCTTATGAAAATAATGACACTTCACATTCTTGTATTTGGAATTGGACTTACTCATGTTTTTCTCTCTGCCACCATTTGGTTCCTTTATATGACTTCTCCCCCTGTTTTCAGTGATAAGTACTTCAAGCTGAGATGAAGAGCTTTGTGTCTTCCTTCTCATCTCTTCATTCAGAGCATCACTTTTTTCCGCTTGCAAAGAAACAACACCATTAGGAGTCGAGTTTCAGGTAAAGTATTCAGTAGTCATAGTCCTAAAACTTTATCATCAAATTTGATACCCAGTTTGGATAACTGATATAAGAGCCCTTGAAATTCATTCAAGTAATCTAAAATAAAAGAATTCTCTTTGTACTTCAAATTCATCAGACAATTCAACAAATACAATTTATTATTCCCTGATTTAGAAGCATACAAGGATTCAATCTTCTCCTACAACGTTCTCACATGTGTCTCGTTAGCAATGCGATTATAAACGTTGTCTTCTACAAATTGATGAAAAAAGCAACATACCTATTGGTGTTCAAAATCCTAATCTCCTTCAGATATAGAATCCGACTTTTGAGTAGCGAACAGAAGAATATGCATTTTCTTCACAAATAGCAAGTCTTTCATCTTGTCCTTCCATAAGTGATAATCAGTGTCATTCAAAGCAACCAATTTTGCGTTTGTCTCCATCATTCAAGCAAGTCAAATAGTCCTCCCAAAACCAAAACCAAAACCAAACAGCTTTGATGTCACTCTAATGGGGGGAAACGATACACGTTTATAACAAAGTGTAAACAAAATAGGGGAAATAAATCTCCTAACTTGCAAGAATCTATGAGAAACAAAAACAAATGCACAACAATAGGAAATCACCAAAATCATAAAATAAGACACCAAGATTTTAATGTGAAAAACCCTCAAAGCAAAGGTAAAAACCACAAGTTGTCTAGACCAAAGAAATAACTTCATTATTATTAATAAAGAGTACAAAAGAGTCTTAATCAAATGTCATGATTAATGTCACCACCAACATCAACCAATAAAACAATAAAGTTTACAAATAAAGAACAAGGAATATGAAAACCTCAAAAACACTGTAGTTATGCAAATTGAATATCTTTCAACTCAAACCTCATTTCAACGATCCGAACAGTCAGAATGAAGAACCATATGTTCCGAATCTACTGTCCAAAAATCAGTCTAATTCAACGGTGAACGAATCTATAGTTGTGAATTTACAGTTGAAGTTCTGTGTAAAAACATAAATAACTTTCTTTCTTGTTTCTATCAAACTACTGACATATTTTCCTGATTAATGAGTTTCTTTCTGTCTATCCCACTTTAAAAATAACTTGTCCACTTAGATTAAATAAGACATCAAGTAAACTTCTCAATCTAGATTTTTTCTTCACATAAAAGGGGATTCAATACTCAACAAAACAGAGACAAAGTTTACATGCTAATTTTTTTATAGATAGTATACACAGTAAAAGCTCATACGTTCGAATCAAAAACATTTCTCGTGCATCCATTTCAATTTCATTCAGTCGAATGGGTTTTTTGTTTTTTATTTCAATCTAACGTCATTTTATTATTTCTTCTAAGGCAGTGTACGAGGATAGAAAATCTTAAAACTCCGAAGAATTTTATCACTTTCTCATGTTAAAGTTTATTAAAAATATTCAAATTTCTACAAGTAGGACACATCCATATGCATCATAAATCTTGTAGAAATTTCTGAAGGCGTATCCAAAAACATACAATCGTCAAGTAATTCTTAATTCTCAAACGAAATGCACCCAAAATCTTACCAACATCCCTTGAAAGCTTAACAACATTAAAGGGATTTGAGTCCTTCAGTAAACTGAGCTGAGAAATTTTCCATCTCTGTTTTGGTTAACACCAAACTAGCCTCAATTCCTCTTTTGTCATTCCTACTTTCTGAAACAACAAATGCTCCAGTTTTTCCTATAGAAGTCATATCCACCTTTTTGGGTCTTTCCCATCCAAAATCAATACTATAAACCTCAAACCGTGGTGACCCTCCAGTGGTAATCAATTTATTTTGCCTAGACATTTTCAACTTTGCCAACAAAGTTAGTGTCCCACTTATCACTTCATCCTTCAACCTATTCAAAGTCTCATTCATACCCTTAAGAGCATTGATGAAACCATCATCCCCAACAAGTTTTTTGTCTCATCAATAACCTTATGGCCAATAATGCAGTTTCCAAAATATGTAGACGGAATTGGTGGCTCAAGGCGAGACCTACAATCCACACTAAAGAAAAAGGCCACTCCATTGGCCTTTGATTGTTCTGCTTTGACCAAACATTGCAACACATAAGCACATGTAACCGCATATGTAGACACATGAGCATCCTCTTTGAGCTTAGATTTTGCATACTGCTTAAGCTTTTGGATATCTGAAGAGGTTAATTCAAACGACCCTCTAATTGTTTTTTCGGTTGAAACGACATTTGCAATACCACGATCCATCTGCATAACCTTCACGCTCTTATTATTTGGTCCACCAAAGTTCAACCAAGCTTTCGCATAATCTGCTCCAATCCCTGAAGTGTCTTTTATCATAGACCTATCAAAGAAAGGTGTGAGATGTTCTGGCAATGATGAAGATTCTGTGGTGATATTGGAGCAAGCATGGGCCCATGCTTTGAGAAACATAGTTGTGGCCTTTCCATCAGTAGCAGCATGGTGTATGAAAATTCCAAGAGAAAAGCCATGGTTTGGAAAAAGTGTAACCTGAAGAGCCATCACAGAGGTGTGGTCATTGGAAGAAGCCAAATGGGGTACCAAGTGGAGGCGTAGAGAAGCCTCACAGGTGTTGGAACAAAGCATGTTGAAATCAATGTTGGACTCAGCAATAGTGAGAGAAACAACATTTCCAGGGACATAGTTGATGATGGGGTGGGGTGAGTCATTGGGCCAAGTGATGGTGCCAGCAAGAGGAAGAAAGTGTTTGAGTGTGAGGGAAAGATAGTGTTTGAGTTTGGGAACAATGGTGTCAAAGAATAAGGAAGTGTTTAGATTGGTGAATTCATAGAAGAAAAGACGTTCAACTGGGGGAAGCCTTAGCCATATCATGTCAAAGAATGTGAAAGGCAAAGATGTTGGAGTGGAAGCTCCCTGAGGCGGTGTCACTTGGCAAACTGCAACAACTCTCACACTTGTTGCTTCCTCCATGGCTAAGAATTCCAAACTTGGCATGATCAGTAATCGTTCAACAACTTTCACACTTAATCAGTAATAATTTCTATCATTGTGTACTGTAGTATTCTGAAATATTCTCTAAATTGATTTTTAAAAATATTTTAAAGATTAAATTTCTTAGTAACTAAGTATCTGTGTCTATCATTTAAGGATCAAAATGAAAATTTGCTCATATTTTAACCTTATTTTTATCACATAATTTCTTGAAATTTAAGGATTAATTTTTTTTATCACATATACATAATTTAAGGATTAAATTTTTTTCCCTTGCTGTTCATTGTAGACCAGTTTATTCAAATATGAGTAAACCCTTGAAATTTAAGTTTTTTGGTTACATAAAATATTCACACGTAATACACATAATTAGGAAAATAATAATATTTACTCATCTTCGTTCTGTGGGTCTAAGTTAATTTAAACTTTAAAATCCTTTAAAATCTATCACTCTTTTTAATTTATTTATTTAAGCGAGGTAAGATGAGAGTTCTAAGTATATTGTTTTTAAAATTTAAGGATGTATATGTAATAACCTATCTATCTATTATTGTTCAAGTCATAATTAAAAATAAAATTAAAAAGTTGTAGAATTCACCGAATTTGATGATTTTTACATGAACAAATACATATATATAATTAGTTTTGGAAACTTACATCAATTTCAGAAATTAGTTTTGAAATAAAAATAGTTTCAGAACTACTTTTTAAAAGATTGATATATGTTGGTAGGAAAGTAATTTTGGCTATTTTTAAACAAAATCTGGTCTCTCTCAATTTATGTGGAGTTTTTATTGAAAGTCGGATAAACTCGTCAAAGGAAATAAATGAGTAACGTTAACTATACTTTGATGCTTATTTAAGAAAAAATAAATATGTAAAAATAAATCAATAGGTAAGGTAGTAGATAGAATCTCACTGAAATAATTATTATTTTGGTCAAGAAATTAATCGCATATATCTATGTGAGCATTTTATTTTCTTAATTAATAATCAATTCTTTACATATAGGTTTATATAAAGAATTTTACTGCAAATTTACTAATAATAGTAAAAATTATATATGAAATGGTCCTCGGCGTCCTTGGCCATGACAAAATTTATGCTTATTAATTTTAATTTATATAACATATTGTAATTACTTTATTTTTTTAAAATATTTATACTAAAAATTAATTTAAATCTAATTAATTATTAATATCATTAAAGTGAAATAGTTTTAGATAATTTATTTTACAAATATATACTAAATTATTTTAAAGTATTATTTAATAATATTATAAATTAAAATATATTTTATTATGATAGATAGTTTTTTCATGACAGATAAAATCTTTCTCAACGACGTTACTTTATATAATTTACTATAATTATTTTACAGTTTTTTATGTTAAAATATTTGCATTGTAAAATAATTTAATTATCATTAGATATAATAGTATCATAAATAAAAGTAGTTTGAGTTATTATAAAAAATAAAAATATTATTGATAGAGATAAAACTCTATTCAACATTATTAATTTGTATAATTTACTATAGCTATTTTATATTTTTATTTTGTTAAAATATTTATACTTAAATATAATATAATTATTATATGTTAATAATACCATATTTTTTTGGTAAGCAATAATACTATATATTAAAATAATTATAGTATGATAGAGACAAAAAATATTTTTATGTCTTTAAAAAACAAATTATTTTTATGGATGGTAAAACTTTTCAAGAACATTAATTTTTATAATTTACTATGATTATTTTTATAATTTTATATTAAAAGATAATTTATAATTTACTGTGATTATTTTTATAATTTTATATTAAAAGATAATTTAATTTAAATCGTATAACAATGTCCTGACAAAGATTACAAATTTTTTTTACGGGACGCAAAATTTATGCTCTAGATGTTACTTCTATAAGTTATTGTAATTACATTATAATTTATTTTTGTTGAAACATTTATAATAAAAATTAATTTAAATATAATTAAATAATAATATTATAAATTAGAACAATTATTTAGTTATGAAGAGACTACAAATATTTTTTATAAGAGATAAAATTCTTCTCAAGAATATTATAATTTATATAATTCTTTGTTGTAAGAATAATTTCTTTTTTTGAAATATTTTTACTTAAAAATTTTTAATTCTAATCAATTAATAATATTGTAAGTAAAATGGATGTAGTTATGGTATTGATTACAAATATTTGTTATGAAGACAAAACTTTGTTCAAGAACATTTAACATAATTCTAAGACTGCATGTTTGTTAAATTATAAGGAGGGGAGTCTGCTTTTTAAGTATATGGGGTTACTTATTAGTAAGTCGTTAGTAGATTGTGCATGTGGAAATGAGTGATAGAGGTTATTAAACGCAAGTTATTTACCTCAAAAATAATTATATCTCGATGGCAGGGAGGGTTGTGTTACTAAAATTTGTCTTATCTATATTGCATATTGACTTTGTTTCGTTCTTCAATGATCCGAAAGATATAATCTCTTAACTTAATTCTCTATTTAATTTTTTTTTGTGAGAGGGAGGAAGGAGTCATTTTGTAGGAAAGTAAATTGGATGTCTTGGGAAAGGGTGGGTAGGAAAAAGGAGTATGGTGGCTTGGGTATGCAAGATAAGGAGAGGTCTATATATTGCACTATTAGGAAAGTGGAAGTGGAGGGTGTTGGTGGAGCGTGATAGTTTATGGGTGCGACTCTTGAGATCGCAGTATTTGAATTCTGACAATCAATGGGAGCTGAGATAGCATTTATGCTCTCGATGGTGGGTGGACTTACAATCCATTGTTAAGACTCGGGTGAGTTAAAATGATCGGTGGTCTAGTAACGTTTCATGTCAGGTTGGGGATGGAGGAGTAGTAGTTGATTTCTGGAGAGATAGGTGGGAAGGTTGCTAGTTGGCACTAAGGGTGTGCAAAAAAACTAGTTCGAACTGAATTGGTTTTGAACTTAACTGAACCAAGCTAGTTTTGAGTTTAATCAATTTAATAAAAATTAACCGAACTGTTTTTAAAACTAGTTCGGTTGGAACTGAATTATTTTTAAATCAATTTGGTTCAAATCGAACTGGTTTTATAAATAATTTAGTTTACTGGTTTATAAAAAAAATATTTTTTTTGTATCCTATACCTCTGTGAAACTTTCCACAATCATGTTAGAAACGCACTTACTAAAAAAATACTCTCTGTAGTCATCTATAATATTGTGGTCATATCCACAACACAGTAAAAAAAGAACTGAAAAAAAAAACAGTTCAAAACTAATTTGGAACTAGTTTAATCTAGAATTGTTTTGAACTAGTTCTGAACTAGTTCAGAACCAATTTTATAAAAACAATTTGATTCTGAACTAGTTTTCTAAAATAGTTTGTTTTTAAGTTTAAAAACCAATTTGTTTCAAATAATTCAGTTCGATTTGGTATTTTTAAAAAAACCAGTTTTTGCCCACCCCTAATTGGAATTGGGCTTGGAGAAGGGAGTTGTTTGCTTAGGAGGTCGAATTGCTTAACTAATTACAAAGTTGATTGAGAATGGTAGCACCACTGGATGGGTGGAGGATATATGGGTTTGGATGGAGATAGGTCGAGAGATTACTTTGTTTCATCAGCTTACAAGTTGCTATGACACACGTCGTTAAAAGGACCTTTTTTCTTCTCTACTTTGGTTCAAAGGCATGGCAAATAGAGGACGACGCCTAACAGGTTACCAACAAAGTTAAATTTACTAAAGCATGAGATTCTACATCAATAGGAAACTTTGTGCCGGCTATGTGGCAAGGAAGTGGAAATGAGGTCCCATTTGTTTATAGCTTGTGAAGTGTCAAGGGAAGTGTGGCAAGAACTCTGCTATTGGTGAGAGCTATTTGCAACGCTTTCAAGCACACAATTAGGTGTCATGCGTTCCAATTTATTGGTTTGGTTAACGACAATTAGCAACTAAAGCGTGGGATTCTACATCAAGAGGAAACTTTATGCAAGCTATGTGGTAAGGAAGTGAGAATGAGATCCCATTTGTTTATAACTTGTAAAGTGTTAAGGGGAGTGTAGCAAGAACTGTGCTATTAGTGGGGGTTATCTACAATGCTTTCAAGCACACAGTTAGGTTAGGTGTCATGTTTTTCAATTTATTGGGTTGATTAACGACAATTAGCAAACTGTGTGGCTTGTAGGTTTGTGGTATATTTGAAATTCTCAAAATAATGCAGTATTTAATTAGCGTAGTGTGGATGTTCGCGAAAGAGTTTGAAACATGCAACTAAGCTCATAAGAGTAGTGTTAGGAAGAAAATTCACAACACATTCATAAATAAAGTGGATTGCATTTTGAACGCGATGCATTATATTTGAGGGGTCAGGTTAACTTGAACCTTGTATTTGCCGCTTTCTAAGTCTTTTATTGTACTCTATGTTTTTTAAGGCATATATCATGTTTTCTTTTGATTTAATAATTATTTTATAACTTCTTTGGGATGAAATGTTTATATTAAAATATTAAAAATCTAATTAGTTAACTAAATATCATAAATTAAGTCTTTTTAGTTACGACAAATAGTACAAATGTATTCTACAAAAGACAAAATCTTGCTTAAGCTTATTATAAATCATATTATTAATTTCTACTTTAAATAACTAATACAAATAGATACCAAAATCTCAACCATATTTATTTTTACTTTAAAAATTAAATAAAATGATTTTATATTAAAATAACTAGAATTATGTTCATCTTATTAATTTTTTATTCTTTTACATTATAAAATATTCTAACTATAAAAGAATTACTAATATGCACTATTCTACTTACTAGTTGTGAACAGGATAGACACACTTCGACTTTGGCCGAAGACCCCTACCAACTCGACATAGAGTTCAGTCTAGGCAGCACTCATGATTAAAGTATCCTACCAACTCGACACAGGGTTCGGTCCAGGCAACACTCAAGATTAAAGTGCCCTACCAACTCGACACAGGTTTGGTCCAGGCAGCACTCACGATTAAAGTGTCCTACTAACTCGACACAAGGTTCAGTCCAAACAGCACTCACGATTAAAGTGTCTTACTAACTTGACACAGGGTTCGATCCAGGCAACACTCACGATTAAAGTGTCCTACCAACTCGACATAGTTCAGTCTAAGCAGCACTCACGATTAAAGTGCTCTACCAACTCAACAAAGAGTTTGGTCCAGCCAGCACTAACGATTAAAGTATGTCACCAACTCGACACTGAATTCGGCCCATGTAACACTCACAACCAAAATACCTCATTAACTTGTCACGGTACTTGGTCCAAACCAATAACTCTACCATCCCAAAGTGCGCGTGATTAGAATGAGACCTTTCCATCACGAAAACAGAACGTATGAAAATCTTGTCTAAGAAAATTCGAAGCATTGATCAAGACATACAAGAGTAAGACGGAAATAAAGAGAAGTTTCATTCATCATAGATAAAAAAATACAAGTGTTTTGGACATACAATATCTGGTAGGCCTCGATTACAAAAAAGATTAAAAGACCCATACCTCAGCCTGTACAAAAAATACATAAAAAACCCCCAAACTTATACCCCTAACCTATGCACCTACATTCCCCTCATCCGCCTCCTCGACATCCTCATCCTCTATGTTGACCCGTTCAGTGTGAGAGGGAGCAACCGTCATACAAGGAGCATGGGCGTTTGGGGGCAAATTGTTTGGCACTTCATCTAAATGTTTGAACTCCTCATCGAAAAAGTCTTAGTTGGAGTCAAACTTGAAGTCCCGAGGGAAGGAGCCAAACTGGTAGGCTTGGCACATTGCACGACAAAACCCGACCTCATGCTCCGCACATATGTCTTTAGTCGCTTGTTTCTTGTATCTCAAGAAACCAGACTTGGCCGCCTTAATGTCACGGCTCAGCGACTCGCAAATCTTCTCACTTTGCCCGTGGACGGCGTCAGCTTTCTTGTACATCTCTAACGCCTCCTCGACCCTCATATCTTTTTCTTTAAGAGCTGCATCGTGCTCTTTGACTGAGATCATCGAGTTGTTCTTCTCTTTCAGCTCAGAAACCTTGGCATTTAGGGAGTCTATAGCCTTAGTAGCTGCTTCTAGTGACTCCTCTGAACGCTTCAACTATTGTTGCAACTTCGTTGTTTCGGTGGCGAACAGATGGCGACCCAAAGCTTGCATGCGGGCTGAGAGTTCATAGTAATGGACCCAATGGAGGGTGGGATCAGTGTTGATCATGTGGCTCTGGCCTGCCTTAGACAAATTTTCCCCAACTTGACACATGACGGCAAGGGGATCAAAATCTTCATTAAAAAAATGATGAAGTGATTACTACGGAAGAGACGACAAAATTGAGGGAGGGATCTTTGGTCCTGGGCTTCTTGGACTTGTTAAAGGAAGAATTCTTCCCCTCCCGACTTTTCCTCTTCCCCTTGTCCCTCCCCTTCTCGGTATCCTTCCCCTTAGGTTTGGACTTCCCCTTGGCTCCTTCAGGGGCAAGAGGGATGATGTCAGCAGGATGATCTTTCGATAATGGATCCAACTCAAAGATCTCTCGGGGGATCTCTTCCTCATCATCCAAAAGCAAGTAGGCCAAGACGCGTCTGCTCTTCCAGAAGTGCATCACATTTCCCCCCCGTCCATGATTATACTTGCACAAAACAACACATTCATTAGATCGAAAAACATACGCGACAAATGAACAGACGAAAAACATTAACAAGATGTAGATTGTGTTCGAATACTCACTCTCTAAGTCCTCGAAGGGTGTGGGAGACTGGAGCAACTTTATCAATTTTTCAACGGGGAGGCGCCGAGGAAGTGAATCCAGAAAGGCAGCTCCAGCCACTTCCTTGGCCGTGAGCAACTCCGCAAGATAGGAATCATATCTTCTCGATGCTTGCTGCCAGTAGAAAGGGAACAACCTCTCCCCGTCTCAGTCAGAAAAGTGCTTAGGACCGGTCTTGGGATCAACCAAGAGTTTAAAGAATCCAGTCTTGAAATTTTTATAAGAGGTGGTGGTACAATTGAAGAAGAGGATTTTTAGGGTTTCGGTACAAGGACACCCACTTACACTTCTCATGGGACGAGTAGTGAAGTGATGCAAGAACAGACCAGGACTGACCTTGACATGTGTAAATAGACACAAAGCCCTGAACTCCTGGAGATATGCCCAAGCGTTCGGATGTAATTGTGAGGGAGCAATGTTAAGAATGCGGAGAACTCCCATGGTGAAGTCGTCAAAGGGAAGCTGGACTGCGAGGTCACGAAACATACAATCATGAACGTAAAAGAATTCGAACTTGTCTTATGCGCCCCTATGACGGTAAACAAAATCGGGTGCGTCAAAGCTATCATTCGGCAATGTCGAATGAAGAAGGGGAAATCTTCGGCCCTCTCAAAGGGGCATAACTCCATGCTCTTTACGAAGGCCAATAAAACTTTCTTCGTATTGGAACGGGAGTAGTAGGCAGCGACCTCCCCATTAACCCAGTTGTACTCGGGGTCTTTAATGGGGGGGAACTAATTTTTGGGGTTTCCCACTGCCTTAGGACCAGGGGCCTCTGGATTCGAAGGCCACTTAGGAGGAGCGACCCCAACCTTGGCTTCGGTTACCGCGGTGGGGACAGAAGGAGGATGGGTAGCAGAACAAATATTGCTACCCTCTCGGGAAGGGATGACTTCGGTTAGGTCTGAAACGTCACCCGAGAAGAGGAAGAAGAAGAAGGAGCAAAACTAGTAAAGGAAGAGGAAGACATTTTTCAAAAGGCATACCTTTTAGGATTTCTTTTGCAGATGAGTTAATAGATCAAATTCAGAGATCTCGGCTCAGAGGGTAGAAAATCTGGTGAAGAGTGGTTGAGGATCACCCTCTATATATAGCCTGAAAAACGTAGGTGAAACAACAGATCGCGACTGTCCAAGCCATTCCAAATCAACGACCCAAATTCAAGGACTCTTCAGATCCTCATTTTCACTGCTTCATCGATGACCCAGATCTCTCGCCTTTTGGTTTCCCGCCCTCTCGCATCGGGCACCACAACACTTCTACCTTAACCGAAACCCTTGGTATTCTACTCCTTTTTTTTGGGTTTCCTGCATCTTTCTTGTAACTTCGGTTCTTATTGAGCCACGATTGAAGCTGAGGGAAAGTGAACAGGATAGACACACTTCGGCCTTGGCCGAAGACCTCGACAGCTATATACGGAGACTTCGGCCTCGACACACGACCAGGGCCGAAAACAGTGCTTGGCCAGGGATACTCGGCCTACGGTGAATCAAGTTTAATTAACACAAATCTTAATTATTAGCTAAAAACCTAGGTTAAGGTCATATTACCTAAGTTCAGGCTGCTTAAACAAGACCCAATAGACAAAGGTCCAGTCCATCCCTATAAATAGGTAACAGTACCAAAGGTAAAAGGGACTGAAAAATATTCGTTATCTTGCACTCTGAATCAAATACTGCACTAACTTAAGCGTCAGAGTGTCTTTTACAGGTACTACCCCTGTACAGCCTCCCACATACTGATATTCAAGTCTGAGAGGTAACAAAGGAAGTACGACTTGACCACGTTCCAGGAACAAGTTGAATATGAATTCAAGAACGACATTAATATACTCACTCTTATTTAAACATCGAATATTGAGTGGATAATTTGTACTCAAATTTCTAATAGATGAAACAATATGAAAAACACCAAATGGGATATTAGAGGTTTTGATTCAAGATCAAGGTGCAAATAGCAAATACCCTTCTTTCTTCTAAAAAATTTAACGGGCTTTAGCACAATGGACCTTTGCTATTAGGTCTACACACCTTTCAGTGTTTTATTTATTGACTATGTTAACTACACCTCTTTAGTGTTAGATATACCTCCTTTTCTATTTATCCATGATTTTTTTTCTCTAAAATAATTATTTTTCCCAAAACTTTATTCCCACACGAATCATTCCCTTTTTAATTTCCACTTTTTTTTCCTTTCTTTACATCTTCTAAAATCCTTGAACTAAACACATCCCTAATTCGCAGTTCCTTTGCACTCCCAAACATAACCTCTTCTAGCAACCAACACCTTTTCTCCATCAATAACCCTTTTATTTCACCATGCACCCCTTCTTCCATCCCAAGATTCCTCCATGATGCAACCCTTCTCCTCCACAAAAACTCCTTGTCTACATAAAAAAATACAATTAAAATAAAGATTATAATAAAAGTATCGAAAATTACTTTCTAGAATAATAAGTTACTATTTTGAAAGAAAAAAAAATACTTTTTGAAACTATGTTTGAAAAAATAAAGATTTAGACAGTATTTTTCGAAACCTTATTTTCCAAACATAATTTCAAAAAAAGTGGTTTGCTCTTCTAAAAATGTATTTTTCGCTGCCTCAAGACTTGACTATGGACATATTACCGATGTGTATCATGAAACACAAAAATGAAAACAGGAAAAAAAACATAGATGTGTCATCATTCCTATTAACATAAGAGTAAATAGAAAAAGACATCTCTTAAAGTGGAATGCTTACATTTGGTTGGAAAAATGTTTTTCATTTTCATTTTCTAAAAATATTTTTATTTTTAAGTTTTTCACATCCAGAAAATACGTTTATTTTCACTTGATGTTTTCTATTTACAAAAAACTATTGTTAAATATGAATTTTAGGAAAAAATATTATAAAATATTTATATATATAGTTTAAAATATATTTATATATAGTTTTTGTTATAATTACCATGTTATTATTAAATTTTCATATAGTGTTAACTTTTGAAAACACAAAAAACAATTTTTTTTTTGTTTTTTGCAGGGTTTTTTTTAAATGTTTTTTGTGAAAATGTTTCCTAACTTGTAATTAAATATAATTTCACTACTGTTTTCTGTTTTTTCTGAAAATAAAAACAGGAAACGTCTAAAACAAATGTCACCCTAATCTTTCTTATTTATCACAAATTTATTTGAGAGAAAATACAAAGATAACTAAAGAGTAATAAAACTAAAAGTCGAAAATTGATGAAGGTGGGATAATAAAATTTAAAGAATGACGAAAAAGCATCACTAAACACACACATTTTTTAAATATTTCTAAGCCAATTTTTATTTTACTTTTTATGAGTATCCCTTAATGAATATTTGTTCGAGTATTTTTCCAAAAGATTGAGCAATTGTACCCGTTTCCAACTCAATGCTATGCCTAGTCCCATGTTTTCTCACAACCCTTCAAACACCACAAATTTGTTTTTTATTTTTATAAAAATACCCTTGGTGGAAACATATTTCTATTATATAAACACAAATACACAATAGAAATATAATTAATTAATTTAGAAACTTTTTATTTTTATTTTAAATAAATCAAAATAAGTGAAGGTAAGTGAACATACTTATATGAAATAAGCATAAAACTAAACAATACCAAACAGTGAAGATAAAATATAAATAAGTGAAAAAAAGTTATATGAAATAAGTCAAAATAATATGTAACAATAAAAAATAGTGAATAAAGAAATGAGATACAAAATAAAAATCCAAAACATCAATAGCTTCTCCTTAAGGAATGTACATCATCCTTATTGCAGTGGAAGATATTGAGAGACTGCATATGTGTCCTTCATGTAGGTATAAATGTCAGTAACATCAATAATTAACCATCCTCATCAAACATGGTTTCACTGCTCATACGAGTGAAATGGGTAATGACTTTCTTTTTTTTTTTCATAATTATTCCATTGTGTTACAATGTGTTTATTATATATAATGACTAATAAGGAAAATAAAATTAAGAAATGAAATAAGAAATTTGATCCAAAGCAAAAAAAAAAATGAAAATTTTGAAGTTTTGTTTATATAAGCAATTATCGAATAGTTGGTCACACATAAGAATTAGATCTCCACGAAACATCTTGGAGAGAGATAAAAAACCTTATTATTACTAAACCTTAAACCAATTGAATAAGGTATTGTTAATTAACTAAAAAGTAACTAATTTTGTTTGAATGAAAAAAAAGTAATTTTTTATTTTATTTTTAATAAACTAAAATAAAAGTTCTTTCTTCCAAAAATTAAATATTATTCTAAATTATTTTATATAAAAACAATTTAAATGAAAAAATAGAAATTTTTATAAAATTAACTTCTTACTAAATTATATTAAAAACTAAAACAACAGTAATAGAAGTCTTAGTAAAAAAAATTACATTAAAATAAAATAGATACTTAATTTAGAATATTATTTAAATTATGACACGTAATTGAAATTAATACAATATTATTATTTACTATTTTTCTTGTCTTTCCTTATTAGAAGTCAACACTTTAAAGGGGAACATAGAATAAAGATTTTAAAAATTGAATTATATACTTTTAAAATCAAACCTTTTCATTACTAAATTTAGTTTGGTTTAAATTTATTTTGGACTAAAAGTTAATTTTAGACAAATTTTAATATATTTAATTTCGTGTTGAAAAAAATTTGAAATTAAAACAACTTAAAATATTTATTGTGTTTTTTATAAACCAAATAAGAGATGTCTTCAAACTCAAAAACACTGTACAATAAAAAACAAAAATAAGACTAAATATCCACACAAAATATCATCACTCATTCTGCACGGGTTAACTTAACTGTATTACTCCATTTTTAAAAAATAAAACTAAATGTGCACACAAAATAATTTTTGTGTTCATCAATAACTTTATACTAAATTTTAGTATAAACTTGGGCTTACAATAAAACCATCCAAATACATAAATAAGATCATTCAAAATCAATTTTATTCCTAATCAATTATTTTGTAAATCCCTATTTAAATATTATTTAATTAAATAAAATATTACTGTGAAATGATAATATTTATTTTATTTGTTTAAGTTCTGGATAATGAAGGAGACAGGACTTGTGAATATTGGATCAAGTGAAAGTGTGCAACAGTGCTTTTGTCCCACAGAAGTAGGCACAGAGATTTGACTTGGCTAACAAAAAGATGACACTGTTAAAAGTAACAGTACACTGCACACAGTGACACACAGTAAATAAATACTGAACTGCACACAGAACTATGCTCATAATTTTTTTTCCTTTTAAAAAGGACATTTCCTAATTTTTTTTGTTCTTTTGCTGATACTTTAGCTTGACTTGACAGTTGGACTGAAAAGTACTGCAATTTTTTCATCAATATTATTTTAAAATCATCCTTTTATTAAATAAAATTTATTGAGATTGCTCGTTGAATGAAAAATTAGATTCATCAATTACAAAAAGTAACATTTATAATATTTTCTCCCTAAATTGTAAGTATTTTATTATTAATAATCTATTTAAATTAAGAATATTCACAATATAATAAACTCAACTTTCTTAACTATTTTTTCATAAAATATGTAAATTTAAGATTATGTATAACTTAATTCAATTATTCATTACTATGTGTTTGTTTTTGGATCGAGAAATGAAATTGGTGATTTAGAAAAATTGACTCCTCCTTAAGCATTTTGAATTTTAAACCCTACATTCACGATCCAATTAATCCAATCTAAATTATAAGACTGAAAAAAATTCATGACCAAAAAAATAAAAAATATAAAACTGAAAAAATTTTAATTTTTTTTATCTACTTTTGAGAGCTCATCAATAAAAACAACTTAAAATAAAGTTAACTTCAAGTTTACTTAACATCTTGTATGATTTTACTATTCTATTCACTACTTATTTAACTAGACAATATAATTATGTTCCTTTATCAGTATCTTTATGTGTTTAACTTTGTTATAGATTGAAAATAATGTTTATTTTTTATTTTATAACTAATTTTGTTATACTTGTTTTCGCTCAATGTTTATGTTACAATTGTTTGGCATAAATTTATTGCATTATAGGTTATGATACGCAAATCTCTTATGCTATTTAAAAAAGAAATAGTTTATAATGTTGATTTTGTAAGATGAACATATGAAAAAATAATCTATCTTTCTTTAAAAAATTAGAATTTAATTTAATAATTTTTTTTAGAAAGGTTACATAAATTCAAAACCAAACCGTATATGGATTGATTGGTTTGGAGACTGTGTTATATTCCAATTAAACTAAAGCAAATTATACGTTAATTTTATGTTTAATTGATTTTGAGGATCTTTTGTCTCAAAAAATCACACTATAAATATCTCTAATTTTCAATGCATTAAAATAAAGTGATTTATGATTGACGGTGTCAAATGTAGAAAGCTTTTCATTTTCTTGTGAAGATTTATTGTAAAAATTGTTCCAATATTCTGAAATGATGATATTCGACATCTTTAAATAAATAACATTTTCTTCTAAATAAAAATAATATAATTTATGATAAATTATAGGATATTTATTTTATTTTTATCAATCTATAGATTTTAATTTAATTTTTATTTTTTATTTCACTTTAATCAATTTTTTCCCACTCTTTTTACCCATGTCTCTTCTTTTATTTTTCACAAATTCCATCCCCTTCTGTCTCTCCTATCTATGAAACAAAGTTTAGTTATAAATAAATTTTAATTAAAAGCTAATAATAAAGAAATATATTAGCATTGCTCTTTCTACATCACTGACTTTGTTTGCCTCTTTTCTTTCTGTTTTCCCTCTGTTTACTTTCTGATTTTACTCCAGCCAATAATAATGCTGCAAACAGTGCCAGAGATTTAAAAGCAGCCTTTGGGAAAACAGAGATTTAACTAATTGACCTATTTATTTCATTTCAAATACAATTACAACACAGTTTTACAAACTTTGAAAATGAGTTTGTCTATATTCATATCGTATTCTATATCACACACAGTCATCTTAGAATTTCAAATAATTGTCCATGAAATAATTAATCTAACTTCATATATAATATATAAAAGATTTTACAGTTCATCACATTTATGCAATATACCATTATTTGGAGGACATTTATAAATTACTAACAAACATTTTTTCCTTCATAGTTGTAAAAAATATACATAATTAGTTACTTATCTTCAAAATTGATTGGAATTAATTATTTACTATGTAGTGTAATTACTTCAACAATTAATACTCAAAAAGAGTCCCGAATTTCTTTCAAAATTTTGATTAGGTTGGATATTTTTACGAAGGTTAAATATGTTCTTTTGGTAAGTTTTGTATTTATTTTTATTAAAAATATGTTTGGTTTCTAATAAATTCTTATTTTATTTTTTTCTCAATAAAGAATTTTAAATAAAATTTTTAAAAAAGTTTTTAAAAAGAGATATAGGTAATGTTTTAATAATAAGAAATAAAAAATTATTAGGAATCAAATGCAAAATTCATTAATTTATCGAGAATAAAAAACGTATAAAACTTTTATTTATGCATTTATTTCATAAAATTTAAATATGAAATTGATTATCTGAATTTAATATACATATATGTGTGTTAACAAAGTTAAAATTTTCTGATTAGGTTATTGACAATGTATTTCATAAAAATTATTAGGAATCAAATGCAAAATTCATTAATTTCTTGAGAATAAAAAACATATAAAATTTTTTATTTATATATTTATTTCATAAAAATTAAATATGGAATTGACTATCTGAATTTAATATACATATATGCAAAATTCATTAATTTATCGAGAATTTATTCTTATTTTATGTATTTGAATTTTTATTATTTATGATTTTTTTTGAGAAAACAATGTATTTCTAAATTTTGATAGTATTTATTTTATAAAATAAAATTTTATTTAAGAAGACAAATAAAAAAATATAACTTTTATTCTTAATAATTTTTATTAAGTAAATGTCATTAGAATTTAGAAAATACATTTTGTCAAATAATATTAAATAAATAAGAATAAAAATAATTATTTTATCTAAATAATTAAGAATGAAGAGCAATTAGATCTTATACAATAGGTTAAAAAATATTTATACATCACACTTCTTATTTGTTGTGAAAGTATGGGGAGACTTAATTTAAAAATAAATATACATAAGTGTTGTGAAGGACTTAATAAAATATAAAAGCTTGTGCTATTATCTCTTTTCATTTCCTTCCACCAAAGTCATTTATATTTAATTGTTGAAATGTGTTTTGTGAAAGAGATTTCAAAAGGTTCACATATATACAACTCCCTCCCCACCATGTGTTTTTTGTTATTTCAAAATTTAATGTATTGTTTAAGGCATGAAATGCATAAGCTTTTAAGACAAAATACCTTGATGTTTAGGTTATCGTTCTAGCAACTCAGTTGAATTTTTAAGAATGAAGTAAGCTAACAAAGCTAACCTCACATGATTTTTTAAAGTAGGTAATAAATTCATCTTTATGTGTATGAGGAGTAAATGCTTTTACATATTGTTTTTTGTTGTGATCCTAAAATACCTTATCCTGGTAAGTAGTATGTTTTTCAAATAACTGTAATACGTTTTGGATGACATATCTTATACTATCGTATCATATTATTAATATAACTTTACTTGACTTATTAAAAAAAGTAAATAAATAGAGAAAATTGTAGTATATCCTTAATCAAGAGGATGTATAATATGCTTGCCATCAATTCCAATCATGTGCTACCTTAATTTGATGCATTTTCTCAAAAGGGTTATGATCGTCTTCACCCTTATGATTGTTAAGCTCGAGATGAGGTACTTCATTTTCCTACTTCTAGCTAGTTCCAAAAACAGTATTAAATCATGCAGTACATGAAGATGAAAGAGCATGATTTTCTCAAAGTGAATGATGCTTATAATTTCTTTTTAAATAAATAAGTGTCCAAATTATAGTCGTACTATAAAGCATAGTAGAATTAAAAGGAAAAAAAAACTATAACTGTTTTAATGAGAAAGAAAAAGCATAACCATGTTGAAATGCTAAATCTCAAATTAGTAAGTGTTTGAAAGGTTACATTTGGTTTTTATTTGAATTTACATAAAATTCTCATTTTACATCCATATAAATTAGAAACAATGTAAAAATACTTTTTTACATAGGATATCCAATTCTTTAACCTTTGCAAATGAGTTATTTTAAAATAAAAAATCTCATCACATCACTTTCTACATTAGTTTTTTAACATCCATATGACATGTTATTTTTGCATCAATGATTACAATTTAACTTCATTGGATGTTTTGTTAACCTATAGTGATATTTTCAAAGAAGCTAACCATATAATTGCTATCTTTGGAAGATAAAATTGTTCATATATATGAGTTTAATTAGTATATATTAAAAGTGTAAAAGATTTTTTGACTGACAGTTAATTATATTTTTTCATTTATATGACTTTTAAAGTATTAATCGGTAGTCAAAAAATTTATCATAAATTAAGGATTATGATTGAATACTAGTGCAAATTTTTTTACCCTGGTAGCGCATTGTTCCAACCAAATTTCCATATTATATAATACTTTCAAATATATTTTAATTTATTATGCATAATATTTTATGTAAATTAGATATAATTTTATGTTGTATACAAGTATTTTAAAATTTACATACAACTTAAACTATGTTAATAAAAATGAAATATTTTAAAATACATATATGTAATTAATTCACATGAAATATACATTAAAAGAAAAAATATAATTTCAGATATGAATATATATATATATATATATATATATATATATTTGAAAATAATTAATTTAAAAGTTTAATTATTTATTTATGTATATGATAAAAAATTAACAAAAAATAGAAAATGCTTCATTTGGTAGGTATGATATGGAAAAGAATGGAGAAGAGAGTGAAAGTGTAAAAAGAATATTGCATTTCTTTCATTTAGGTGAACCAAAATCAGAGGCCAGATCAATAAAAAAGGAAATTGTGCTCATTGATTTATGGGGTTTAAAACTCCCACAAAATACACATGTTGATGGCTTTTATGGCAGATAAAAATCTTCCATTAATGATAAAAAATGTGGTTTTGTGTGTATTTAAATTCGTGTTTTTTTTATAAAAAAAAATTGTGTTGTAACATAACAGTATTGTGTATATATAGCATCATAATCATGTTTTCAAATTTTTAAGTTACCTATCTGACTCTTAGATTTTATTAGTTTAATTACTTACTCTCTTTTTAGTAATTTTTGGTAAACTTTTTTTAAATTCTATAAATTCTCAAATCTAGTTACTGAGTCAATCAATTGCGTTGTTTTATAAGCATTTAAAGTCAATTAATTGTGTCATTTTTAAATGAAAGAACACTTATCTTTAAGAACATATCAAACTTTCGTTTGTAATGATATCAAACATTGATAAAAAGGTTCTACTATTATTATCATTTTACAATTTATTATCTAATAGTGATATATTTCTAAATTTAGTTATTTAAGTATTATGAGATTTATAATTTACTATTTTAATTTATTATATTGTTGAAATATTTAAATGTATGTTATTTATAAATATTTTTTATTATTTTATATAAAATAAACTCTTATAAATTTACGAGTATTTCTCATAAATCTACATAAACTTTCAAATATAATAACTTTTCATAATCAATTTATCACTTGCTTTTATGTAGGTTAAGGCTATTGTCTATATTTGGATCGATAATAAAGAACGAAGTATAACGAAATATAATATAATAAATGAATTAAAAATATAATTTTATTATCGAAAATAAAATAAAATAAAACAAATTATAGCTTAATATTTTTATATTAAATTTTTAATCAAATGCATTGATGTAGATAATATAGCATAGTTTTAAAATTTGCAAACCTTTATTAACTTCCATGTATATACCTCATCTTTCCTATCCTCTTCTTTTTTCATTCAAACAAAGTAAACCATGAAATACTTATTTATTTATTTATTAACTTCCATGTATATACCTAAACATTTTATGAGATTTTTAACCCTCCAAAATCAATTATTACTGCAGCAAATATTACACAAAGAAGAAAAAAAAGCCACACAATTGTAATGTAAAATGTTCAACACTATCATCTAATCATAAAGAACTTTATATAATGAACTTGTTAACTTATATAATAATTTTTAAAAATAATTTCAATAATATATATATATATATATATATACAATTATTATGCATAGATAAAGTAAAAATGTTTACACGAACATTTAACCATAAACTTTTAAAATATTAAGTAAAATCAACAAAGTTATATAATAGAGTTATGAGTGAAGGGAAGAATAAAATTTTTAAAATGAAACTAAGTAATATTTTTTTTTATTGATTTGATAATATAAAACATTTTTGTCGAACATAAGTAACCATTTAATAACTCTTTTAAAAATATATTTTTTTAACAATACTTGTATTACATAAGAGTGAATTTACTTTAATTCTATTGAGATAGGAGTACATGCATTTTTGTTTAGTGTTATGCATTACCATTATGGATACAGTTCTCTCTACTAAAAAGGGAATATGATGAGATGCTTAAGCAATACGGAAATAACATTAGAATGACCCGACAAAACAAAGAGCATGCGCACGACTACGACATATAAGTGCATTCAGGACAAAACCCTTTAGAAATCGCACATATCCCAATGAAACTTCTTATATTTATCCATTTTTTCTTTTTCACTAAAATCTACTACTATATTCCAAATTGCATTTTAATTGTCTGAATATATTTCTGTCCTTAAAGTTTTAATAATACTTTCACTTCACAATAAAAGTATTTATTCTAATTTTCTATATTTAATATATAAAACCACAACAGCGAATTTTGTAATTAAAACAATATATTCTATTAGATCTTCTAATTTTTGTCCCAAAATTTTATTGTGATGTTTTATTCCGAAAAAGTTTTACTTTCATTATTTGTGTAGAATGGTTTACTATTTGTGAATTAGGGTGAAAGCCAAAAGTCAAATTCACGAAATAATTAATTAATTTCTTATCACAATCAATTAATTTATAAGTGAAATTCATTATTCTACATTTTTTAGTTTTTTCATTACATGTTAATGTTAGAATTCAATACAGGTTAATATTAGATTTTACTGTCAACATTTAAAAACTGATACAAGAGTTACAACCCAAAAAATGTTAACGGGTAACACTATTAAGTTACTATTGCACCTTCTACCTATTAAATTTTTTATAAATAAAAAACTAAATGTCACAATAAATCTTCAGGAGATCAGAATTAAAAACTTGAAAAGTAGAAGATCAAATTATTTTTTAGCAAAATATATATATATATATATATATATATATATATATATATATATATTATTTGTGTGTATGTCAGGCACCTTGGAAGATTCTATTTAAGAATGAGACTTATTAGAATTAGATACTAGTTTTTATGTCAATTGCAAAATCTCTCTAGTTTGAATACTTTTAAAAAAATTTATTAAAAGAAAAAAAGGGGGTTCAGGCGAATCAATAAATGAATTCTTCACCTTTCAATTAGTCTTTTCCCTGTGTTCTTTCTTATCCAAACGGATAAATAACTGTAGGAGTGAAATATTAATATAATTCGAAAGTATACTTAAATATTTTATTATTATATTATATTTACCAAAAAAAATTATTTATTTCTAATTTACTATTTACTTTAAAAATATATAAAATTAATTGTGATAATTTCTTTAATTTTTTTAAGTATCCTATTTAGCATTCCTATTAAGACTTGAAAAAATTAGGTCATCTCTTAAATCCAACATATTGTATAGCTAAAAAGTTCTCTACATAAATATCTTAAAGTTAACATAACATATATAGTAAGAATAAAAAAATATTTAATATTATGTGAGATACTTGAAGGGAATATCTTAAACTTTATAAATGGAGATGCCTAATAAAAAAGAAAATTAATTATAAAAATAATTTTTTAGAAATATTTTTGTAAAAAATTCATAAAAAAACATTATGTATTGAGTGATTAAGTACTACTACTTCTAATTTAAATCTCATTATAGTATAAACAACAAAAAAAAGTAGTATTTTACTTAACTTTAGCATCTTTCAAAAGTTATAAGGTTGGTTTAGCAGCAAAGTACACATGTTAAGAAATTGGGAGAATATCTGAGTTCAAATCTTTCCTATCATTAACAAAAACCTAGCACATTAACCTATATAAAAAAATTTAGTCTCTTTAGTTGATTTCCATTAATTTATTAAAAAGTTACTTAAGATCTTTTATTGTATTTAAAAATAGTTTTTTCCTTAAAATACCCTTCAATGAAACTTCATATTAATAAAAAATAAAACATCAGTTAACGAAATATATATTTTACAAAAAGAAAATATATAGCTTTTTACTTATATTTTAAAGCTAACACCTATATAGACATTTTTCTTTGAGTAAATTATATAAATATTTTAAAATTTATTTTTTATTGCATTTATTATTATTTTTTTCAGTATTTCACATACTTTTTAATCCTTAATTAAGGAGGGTTTGATATAGTATTTCTTTAGCTTGAGAGGGAAATCGCTATAATAAAATTAAAAAATTGAAGATATCAAAGTAATAAAAGAAAAATAAATGATATTTTTTTACAATTAAAAAATTAATAAATGTTAAATATAATAAAATAAGACAAATATTAAGAATTTATGTTATTTTATATTTTATATTTTTTTTTCTGTAAATCAAATGTTAAGTGTTAATTTATTAATTTTTTTATGATAGAAATTCAAAATTACGAATTCTCTCTTTCTTCTGCCCCACGTATTAGTTTTTGTTAATTTTTTTCGACTTATGTTATTTACTATTTTCTTTATACTCGAGATTGGAAGAAATGAAATATATATTTACCTTGTACCGTTGATCTTCCCAAAAACAAGTGTACCTAATCATCAAAGTACAAATTTGGATGTAGAATGTTTTTTATAAATTTTTTTCTTTAGCTCGATCCTTTAAAGTGAAAAAGGTATATTTTACAATATAAATTATAATAATAACAGCCATTAATATAATAAAATTATAATTTAAATTATTACTGATTTTTAAATAATATATATTTTAAAATTAAATATAAGAAACTTATTTTTTTATTATTTCCTTATTTAAAATTTAATGAATATAATATTAAGTAACCAATTTTAACCATTCAAGAAAATAAATTATAAAAATAAAAAGTATATCTCTTATACTTATTATTTGAATAGGTGGATCTTTCTCAACTCCTAATCTTTCTATTTATCTATATATATTTATATGATTTTTTCATAAGTTTTAATTTTAATTACTTTTCTAATCAATAAACCATCCTCAATTTTTTCTACTTAATAATTATTAAGCTTATAAAAAAAACTATAACAGTACTTTAAGAGAAAGAAATCTTTATCTTTTTTCCCAATCAACAGCTAAATTAAGTAATTGCTTTCACTCATTGATATCCACTCTTCTATCCCACCTCTCCTAGCATAATACTCTCTTTGATAAATTAAAAATAAAAATGTGGGTTGAAGTTTTATATAGTTAGAAATCTAAAAGTTGAAAAATATACAAGAGAGAAAGATTTATAAATCTAATCCTTTAAGATTTGAAGTTAAAGATAATATTATATTTTCTTATACATAGTTTCACTTTTAATTATCTTCATATTATCTAATATTATCTATTTGATTTGATAGACGCTCTTGCCAAAACTCGAGTTCAACGTTTCCTTTGGATCTGATCTGAATTCTGAACTGTTACGGTCAGAAATGGACTGCGTGAGCATGACATATATGCAGTTTATCATATCAATCTCTTCACAACTTCAATTTATTATGTTTATTAGATTCTTTATGATATATAATAAAACTTTTCTATGGTAGAAATTGTAAACAGTTGTACAATAGACAACACAAATCCTTTTCTTAGATATAGACCATAAAATTATATATTTAATTAATGAAATAAAAGCACAAATTAAAAGTCATGAGTAAAATGATATTGTTTGAATTATTGCTGGCCAAAATAGGATAAACTAATTATACATAATTACATTTCTTATGAATTTGATATACATAATTCATGTCTTAGTGAGAGTTAAGATCTCACCTAATCCCACACACTAAC
Source organism: Psophocarpus tetragonolobus (assembly GCA_037954015.1). Lineage (NCBI taxonomy): Eukaryota > Viridiplantae > Streptophyta > Magnoliopsida > Fabales > Fabaceae > Psophocarpus > Psophocarpus tetragonolobus. Next base: position 26,784,216 of record CM075696.1, on the reverse strand, counting down.
TCAAGAGGGAGAAGTGTGTCACATTTGTATATGCATTCTACTACTATCTCTAGTCAACCAAAGACTTAGTTTTTTCTCCAATAAGATATATGTACAAAGAGCAAGACCATCTTTAATTCATTCAAATAACACATTTTCTACAATAACATATATATTTTTTAATTTATTTTCTTTCTTTCCTTCAGTTTTATCTTCTCGAGTGTGATCTAGCCATTCATGATTCTATTAATATTCTAACAAATAACAAAATTATAATTAATTTATTAGATAAAAAATTAACGGTACTGAATAAAGTAGAATCTCACAAATGATGGACAGGTTTGAACTAACAAATCATTCATTAAATTATAATACCTTTTCCCACAATAGGCGGGCATAGATCTAGGGAAAATATAAGTAAAAAAATAAATAAAATAACTGTAATATAAATATACTATAAAAGAGAAATATATATACTTTATCCGATCTCATATATGTAAAAATAAAACTAATTTTATATTAATTAAAAATTATTTAATTTAATTTGACTTAAAAAAATAAAATTAATTCTAAACTTTATTTAATTGAAATTTGTTATGAATAAAAAATCATGATTATAATTAAATAAAATGTATTTTAAAAAATAAATTAAATTAAATTAAATTAAATTAAATTAAATTAATTATAATTTTTTATATTTAAATCCACTTGAAAAATAAATTTTTTGTTTGTATATAAAGTTAAGATGAGAATTAATTAAAATGGAAAAATATTAAGCGATAATTAAGTTTGCTTTTGTTAGTACAGTCTATATATATATATATATTACAGAATTTAAACTATTATATAAATATTATATAATTAGATGGATACTAATTGATATTATGCATATGTAATTGCGGGTCTGGATAATTTTTTTAGAAATATTTTTAAAATAAAAAATAAAATAGTTTTTTATTAGAGTTAAAATTAGCTTACCATAAGCTAATTTGTAAGAGTTCTCTTATGTAATTTGTAAGATATTTTTTTTTTACAAATTAACCTATGGAAAAGTCCCATTGTGAAAAATTTATAAAAATAATTTTTAAGTATTTTTTTATAATCAAATATTAGTTGTTAATATATTAATTTTGTTATTGAAAAAATTTAAACTTAGACCTTTCCCTTCACCTTCTCTTTATATGTAGACTTTTTCATTAAATTCATGTTATAAACCATGTTATATAACCTAAAAAAAATTTAATTACGGAAGAGCTATTTTTATTTTTATTTATATTTTTTTCTAGTCTGAAAAAATTCACTAAAATATATCTTCTTTTTTTTTAGTTTTTTATAAACAATACCGTTATTACTTAGTTTGGGATTTAATTACACCTTAGATTATCTTTACTCTTTTCCAAAAATATATTCTACAAATATCAAACCTAAGTCATTTTCGACAAACTATCTACATATATTACCAACGAGCTATACACTCTGCTTTTATTAGTTTGACGTCAGTGATCAATTACTTTTTTTTTTATTTTCTATAATATTCTGCATAAGACTGTTTAGAATGGATATAATGACATCTACTATTTAAACTTATTCTATCGACTATTCAAATTGACTAACTAAATTTTCTTGTGAAAACTTTCCAAGATCAGCTGTATTGAATGATAATTTATTGGGTACCACGATGTCAGGGGTGTGCGTATATGTCCAAGGGCTACACCAGTTAGGTAAATGTTATTTCATGGTGGTACGTAGATAAGTCGAAGGCTATGTTTGGTTTTTCATTTGTGATGTAACTTAGTTTGTAGATTACTCAAAAGTACATTTGAATATGAAATGAAATTAAATTTTCTAGAAACCTAGATTTTTCTAAACAAGACTTGGATTACATTTACAATCTAGTATACAACTTTAAGTTCAATAAAACTTAACTTTACAAACCTTAATGTTCTCATGTTGGAGTTTGAAGTGAAATTATGTTGTATTTTTAATTTTTTATATTAGCATTCAATCACAGTATTTTTATAGAATAAATATGTTAATTTTACCAATTAAAACTTTAATAGTTATATAAATAAAAAATTAAGACTTTATAAATAAGATTTGAGCACTAACAAAATATCATGCATCTCTCTTCAATTAATTAAAGTAAATTCTTTGACATGTTATTTTTTAATTCATAAAAATCAAATACAAATACTACCGGAGATTATAAGTAAGATTAGTTTATTAATACAGTTCACGTATAAAAAAAAAAATAAAAAATCATGGATTTAAATTTTTTCATTAACAAAAGATATTAATAACTAATATTTATATATAGAGAAAAAAAGAGAGAAGAGAAACTCATACTTCAAGTTTTTTATTAACAAAACTAATACACAAATGATAAGATTTGTTAATAAAAAATATGTGTAATGTAACCTATTATTTATTATTTGTGAAAATAAAACACTTAAAATAAAACACTAAATTATATATTTTTTTATTTGAATATCAAATTAGAGATATAAAAATATAAAATTTAATTTACTAAAAATATAAGAATCATAAATAATTTATTTAGGATCTATAATATCAGACAATATTTTTTTTTCATCAACAATAAGATAATTTTATTTAAAAATGCAAAAGACTAGTAAAGAAGTAAATATCAGACAATATCTTAAATCAAGAGATGACCATTATTTACAATCTCGTCAGACTCAGATATTTTCTTGTAGTCTCACCCTCACCAAACCCTAGGATCTGAATACGTAAAAAGGGTCTTTCAATTTAACCTCATAATAATAACTCGTTGCTTCTGTCAAGCTGCACCTTTTTCCTGGTGACATTAAATTATTAAAATTCTGCTCATTAATAATTGTAGTTAGTTATAGGATATAACTAATTACAAATTGCTCAAAAGTTATAGACTTTTTGTTACCTAATATAATTGATTCTGATGCATAAAATTATGACAAAAAAAAAAAAATACTGTCATCGTGGTTTTAAAATTGATTTTGAAAAAATTGAACATGTTATTAAAATTCACTACATTATACTAATTAAGCTGATACTAATGTTTAATTAAGCATTTTTCAGTTTCATTGAGTAGCTATGAAATTGAAGCTGCTAAGTGCTACAGCCCTACAGACACTGCTGCATTCTGGTCATTCAGAAAGGTGAGAGCGATTAGTCATGAGCTATGACCAATGGCTTCTGTTATGAATCTGTGGACCATTTATTGATCCATAATTGTACTCTTTTCAGTGACTCAGTTATTGGTCATCACATTCAGTTTTTTCAGAACCCTCTTGAGATACCCTTCACTACTTGTTGTTGTTATACCTAATTTAAGGTCTCTCATCATCATCCATGCCCTGTTCATTTTTCCTTCAGATTTTTCCCTGTTTCCATCTCTTTGTGTTTATATATCACTCTCTCTGGTCTGGTCTGGTACAAGTTGCAGGAGTGCTCCCTTGGATGAATAATGAATAACAACACTGGAACTGTGGATTCTCTCTCAGGAACATCTCCAACAGTTAAAGGAATAATCTTTTACTTTCTCCTTTCAGAAAGGAGAGTAGGCGAATTTGGTTTTGTCTTGCTTCATCTTCATCAGATTCTTCTTATATTCTTCTCCCTTTTCCCTCTTAAACTTCTTATATCAATCCTTTACTCTTTTTTTCATATTTATTTGCTCTGAATAAAGTAGATATACATGTACTGTAGAACTGGATGGCCTTTTTAATTTACTCACTTCAATGTTAGATAAGTAGATCATTGTTCTTAAACTTTTTATTTCCTTGACTAGGTGTCAGTTTTGAAATGTCAGTTTTGAAATGTCAAGCTTCTATGATTGTTTAGGGTTTAAAAATCCATTGGATCCAGCTGATTCGATCAAGAACCAGTTTATAAGTAGTCTATTAATTCTAAAAGTTTACTCAATTAACAGTCCCAAATTGATAAAAACCATGAAAAAAATAGAGTAAAAACTGGTTTTAATCAGTATTTTTTAATTTATTTAAAATATTTTTGACATAATAAAAACAAATATTTAATAATTATATCAAATTATAATTTTTTCAATTATTATTAATTTTATTTTACTGAATATATAATTTAGTGTATAGTGATTTATAAGTTTTTATATCATGATATTTTATCATTTTAATTATCTTATTTTTTAAATACTAATATAATTTTAAAATAAAAATTTAATTATTGCCAATTAAAATACAATTTAATTACATTTAAACTAACTAAATCATAAACGATATTTTCACCAATTCATGTTATCCCTCTAGTTTTTAAAACATTGGTAGCAAATACTGGAGTATGTATACTGCAATTCTATGGATACTTGTATAGATATAGTTATTTAAAGTTTTTGGTTTGTTAGTGGTGATCCAGCTCTTGCTGAACTGACATGTAAGACCAAAAATGTCTTAGGGTTTTTCATGCCTTGTGTATTTGTGACGTGAAATTGAAGCAATAGAATTAATTTATGATTTTTATCCTCAATTATACCATATTTTTTGTAATATTAATTTTTCTTCATTTTTCTCTCATATTAATATTCATAGTTTATTGTACATCTTTTGTTCTCTTTTGTCGATTTGTTGTTGAAAAATTAATTACACAAATTTATTGCATGTCCGGATACATTTTTTTTCTCCAAATTTATATGCAACTTAAAAGAAGGATCATTTCCTTTTCCTTAAATAAAAAAACAAAAAAAATTTAATCATGTGGCAATATTATCCTCATTCCCGTTGTCATTAATGTATAGTTCTCTTACTGACATTAAATTATTCTGGTTTTATATTTTCTTTTGTCATATTGTTTAACTACAAAATCGTGTAAATTAACAACTGACAAGGATATGGTTTGGTCTTTGGAGTATTCTAAAACTCCTATAATTCTCTCTCTCAACCATTGAGTTTGATTAATTATATATATATATATAAGCGTGAAGAGATATATATAAGCGTGAAGAGACATATATAAGCGTGAAGAGACAGTGATCAGTTCTCACATTCTGCATGTTTCAGGGTTATTTGTACATCTTTTAGAATCAAGAAGGAAATTTTAGTGAAAGTTTTCTTCATTTACACATGTGGGGCAGTGTTAGGGTTTGGAAATTTGTCTATATCGACCTCTCCTCGAGTTCCTTGCATTGGTGAAGACAAAATAAAATCCAAATCGTCTTTGGCAAGAGAAGAAAACTGGCGTACGTTTCTTCATCTTCTCATTAATTGTCTTTCTTTTGAAGAAAGCATGCGATTAATCCACTTGTGGGTGTCAAAAGTTAGCTTCTAAGTGAAAAATTCACAAGTTGCCCCATGCATATCTCTCTGAAATAGTATTGTGTGGTCCTTAGTGAGTGTCGTAAAAGATAACATATGTTGGTCCCTCACCTATATTTGTAGCTTTACATTGTCCCAAGTAGTTATCATACACAACAAAGACATGACAATTCTCTCGGACTAGACACCACAACTTTTGAATCTTATACTAGCTTAATCACTTATCTAAAGTGGGTTTCTCTCCATGTGATGCTTTCCCGTATTTTTGTTCTTTCTCTCCCACTTTTTTTTAGCTCTTATTCCGTCTCATTCCAAAGAGTAAGTTAAGTGTGTGAGGGGTTTGTAAAATGTGGAGATATGGTTTTCCTAAAATAGTATTAAGAAAAGAAATCAAATGTGTCCTGTACTGATTGATAGATCTTAGATTTCCTTTTGGTCATACAATTTTGTCTAATTAATATGATAATACAAATATTATAATAATTTGAGCCATATATTATTATAGGGGATGTGTATATACTAACAACCTAGAGGTTCACATATGACAATGAGTGTGATGACCCTTAGACAAATTCTAAATATATTATCAATTATTTGTTAATTTTGTTAGTTTTTGTTATTAGAATTATTCTAATCATGACCTTTTTCTCCTCTTCTTCCAACACTTGATTATAATATTTAACATTTTTTTAATTGACCAACAAAAGGAAAAAAGAACACTATAAATGTGATCCACCCCATACTGCTAATTAATCACTTAATTGTATTGTTGTGAGGGTTTGTTTTTAAAAAAATTTGATTGATCAATTAGGTTTATGTTCACTTACTTTAAAAGTTTTTTAAGATTAAGAGCCTAATAAAAATAGAGAAAATATATATGTTGAGCCAGAAATTAACATTTATATAGAAAATATCTGAGATCAGTAAAAAGAATGCACGCTGCAATTTATAAAGCTAGCTTTGCTGTTAATAAGAACGACATTTTCCTTATGCTATTTTGTCTTGCTTCTATGGCCCCCCATGTGATGAGTTTCAGTACCCAAATCTTTTGTAGTTGTCGATAAAGTGTCACTAGCCGCTTTTTCAAGCGTGTAGCAAATGGTCCATTGAGGTTATAATTAATTGTGTTCCTTTGTCATGACAGACTAACTAATTTTCCCATTCTTTTCCATAAAAAATTTTCTTTAAAACTTTTTACTTTCTTATTTACTACCTTATACATTATTATGTTTTAACATACATAATTACTTTTACTTTTACAAAGTGTAGTTGAGGAGAGTAAAGCATAATCTGCATCTTACTGGTTATAGGTTTGAATTTCCATCCATCTTCTGGACTAAGATGAAGAGTAATATTCTATAGAAGAATTGGTAAAAATAGATAATACACATTTACAGTGTAAATTTGTTACACTGTCATCTAGTAATAACGATTCATCTAAATTTACTATCTTTGAAAATAAATATCTGACTTATAAACAATGATTTGTGATGATCAACATGTAAGTAAGTGTATTACTTTTCAGCTTTATGAATTAAAAAAAATATAAATTTGTTTACTTATCCTAAATTTAGCAACTTACTTGATGATTAAGAATATAAAACCAAAAGAAATATAAACTCTAAGCCCCCTCTTAACAAACATCATCAATAATTTCATTATTGTCAATCATACTTGACCATAAAATGATAAGATGTAGTACTACTAATTTGACCAATAGAGTAAGATCTCACGTGGCCACCTATGTGCCATTGCTTTATCTTTCAGTGCGGCGAGGTCGGTTCCATTCCGGCATCTTCCTTTTCCAAGCTGCGGACTCAACTTCACCAATATTTATTCTATGCAATCAAACCAAACTTCAAAGTTTTTGAAACCTTGATAAATAGTTCCATATTTTAGGCCTCAAATTATAGTAAGGTGCACACTTCATCCTAGAATTCTCTACTTTAATTTGCATGACATCAAACTGTGGTAGGTGTTATCCGTGAGTGTTTTCTTTTCTATCTTTTTTTCATCTACATCTAGGGTTTATATACAAACCTCTTCAATTATGCACGTTTTCGATATGAAACTTGGTCTAATATTGTGTGTTTGCGATGAATAATCATGTGTGTACTCCTTGCACCCCACTAATTACTTTGACTTAGTCTTTGCTTTGCCTTTCTTTTGCTTATAACATTTCATATAATCCGAAATGAGGTGGGGATATTTTGACGAGATTGAAGAGTTTTTACTTGTTTGCATTTTCTATTCTTAGGTTTATTTTTCTTCGTTAATTCTTTTTGCCTCTCTAATTCCCACAAAATCACAGTAGAATATGTCCAAGTACAGTTGCTACAGTTACAACCAGTGAGAAAAAATTAATTTATGTTTTGTGTTCTTCTCATATCCGTTTATATGAGGAATTCAGACTTAGTTTGTTATATTTAAGAAGGATTTTGACTCTTCTAAATTGAAAATTTTAATCTGTTTTAAAGAAAAGGCACATGAAATTTCAACTCTTGGATATAAGTTAATAAGATTATTCTCTTTTTTCTTCATGAAGTGAACATTTCATCTTCAGATGAGTTAAATTCCTTTAAGAAAGGATACTTTGATCTGAATTGATATGTATCTCATAACCTCATATAGTTTCAATTTCAATAATTGTCTCGAAGAAACAGTTGAATTTCCATCTATATTATTATTTTTCTCAATCTTAATTTCATAGTTTCCTGAGCAGATGATATAGTGACAAAGCAGAAAATTCATGCTGCAAATTCACAATTAGGAGGCTCATTGTTGAAGGTGGAAGAGAAGTCCATGAAGGAAAACCAACAACAATGAAAGAAATACAATGATCAATAGTACAAAAGAAGCAGATTTTCCACTTAAACAGGAAGGTCTTTCTTCAAGTGATCATGAAAAAGCCAAGGGTTCATCGAGCACATCCTCATCACAATGGCTAAAATTGAAGGATCCAAGGATTGTTCGTGTGTCTCGAGCCTTTGGAGGAAAAGACAGGCACAGCAAAGTGTGCACAATAAGAGGACTAAGAGATAGAAGAGTGAGGCTTTCAGTTCCCACAGCAATTCACCTCTATGACCTCCAAGATAGGCTTGGACTCAATCAACCTAGCAAGGTTGTAGATTGGTTGCTCAATGCTGCTAAGCATGAAATTGATGAACTGCCACCACTTCCTATACCCCCAGGTAACTTCACCCTTGGTTATCCTTCTCTTGTTGCTTGTAATGAAGTTATTAGCACCTCTCGTGATGGTTCAGGCCAAAACACTTTATGGAAATCAAAAGGAGAAATGGTTAGTGATAAAGCAAATTGGATGAATAGAAATGAAGAGGATGAGAGCAACAATAATAATATTAACAATGATGGTGATAAACAAGGAAGCAACAATTGTCATGGTGCACATGTTTTGCCTAATAACCTCTTATCAAGAGCAAATCATCCTTCTTTTTTGGGCTTGATGAACACTATGCCATCACTTGGTCACCAATGGGAGCCTAATTCAGCTGATGTTGCTCAATGGGGACACCATGGATTTGTTAATCAAACAGATGTACACAGCATCAATGTAGTTCCATTCCCATCAACATTGGCTTTATCAACTGGGAATGCTACTTCTCAAATTTTGGTTTGTCCTCCTGGAGCAACACAACCATATTTCCCTTCGCATGTTGCAGCAATGGAGATGAATGCAAGACAAATCAACCACTATCAAATGCTGAGTTCAAGTTCTCAAAATCTCTTGTCAAATTCTCTCAATCCATCACCACAACTCATGAACCAATCAGGGAAAGTGCCATTCAGCTTGGCTAGGCCTAATAAACTTTTTCGTTCTCCTAACAGCAGTGAAAGCCATTCTCGTAAAGACCAGGATTTTCCTTCCAAGTGATCATACAAAAATAATGCAAAATAAAGTTATCAAAATTCTTCTCCTCACACAAGTCAAAACATGCATGGATCATGATGGCTGTGGGAAGTTCATTAGATGCAAGGCATATTGTTCAACGTTTTGGGGTTTGAATAAACATATATTCCTTTTTTGTCAAGTTTGATTTTCTGGTTTCCATTCAGTTTAATCTATATGGATACCATGCAAATTAAGGTCTATAAAACAATGCCTTTTTTTCAAGGGTAAGAAAGATCGTTTCCTGAAGTGATAATGTGATTTCTACGCTAAAGAGAACGCATGCTCAGATAAGTTCACTCTCTCTTACATTGAGACAGGTAGGAAAGTGGAACAACACTATATTATCATTTTGATATTGCATTTGGGAATTTTGTTTTTCCTTTTATGGTTAAAAATCTCGCGTGCTTGAATGAGATAGGATTTCTGAGTGTTTTTTGTTATAATTATATACCATATGTCTTAATTAGTTAATTACTTTTAATTTTTTTTTATTGAAAATAATGCTTTATTCTTTAATTGTGTATGATTTGTCTATATTTCATGAGATGACGTGAAAAAAAAAAGAAAGAAAAAAGAAAAGTAAAATACCTAATTTCTACCTCGTTTTCACAACCAGCACATGAAAAATGATGCACATTTGCACCTAGTGTGCGAGAAAGAGGAGATCGAAGAAAAAGAAAGTATGGATATAACATGTGAAATGATTGATGTAATAAGCTGTGAAAGAAGTACACAGAAGGAATGAATGTGGACGAAATATTTATACTGTTAGAATTTTCAATATAATTACTCTAGTGCCTTAATTGACGATGAATTCATCATCTCTCAAGAATGAAGATGTACCTAACACTATCTAAATCTAGAGTAATCAGTTAAAGGTTTAGAATAATCTTAAAACAATTTCAGCACAGATTTTGATAAAAAAAATTTAGAGTTTAATTTAAATGCATTGTAAAAAACTTAACACTCCAATTACCAATTGATTTAGATATGAATTTAAAAAATAATTATTAAAAAATCAATAATTTGACCATACTTTATAATATATGACTGAATATCAATAAAAAATTAATATATTCTAGTTAAATTCATTATATTATTATTATTTCAATGTATCATTAATTAATTTTCGATTGGTTATGTATGTAAATAATTAATGTTCTCGATGAAGCTAGAATTACTGCTAAAACTACTGGGCATGGGAATGAAATTCAAAGAGTTTATTAATTTGTTTAAATGATTGCTGCATGGATTTTTTAAAATTAAAAGATATTATATACTTACTTTAGAGCATCTATAATCGGATTTTGATATGAATTCTAAAGTACCTAAACTTGATAAGATAATGCTTATAAATTGAAGAGAGAATTTTCTTATATAAACAATTTTGTCTAATTTTAAATATCCCAATATTATAGGGTCATATTAAAATAATTTTTTATCGTTAAATAACATCTAAACAACTTCTCAGATGCATCTATTGAAAACTGGCAATGAGTAGAAGTTTTGCAGGATTACAAGTGTTCTAGTCTCTGAATAAAGCATAGGATGCCAAGATATGAGCTAGCCCTATAAAGAAATCAATTTGGAAACAAACCAAAAAGATGATGATAGCACAGAATATTCAGGAGGATATACACTAATATAGAGTAAATATTGAAAGAGAGAAAACAACATGCAGGGATGTTGTGTCATAGCTCCAACCCTAATTCATGAATGTTAAAATAGATAGTTTGCTTCTTCTTTTTTCTTCCACCTAAGGTTAATGGAACTCAACAAACCTTTTTTGTCTTCTTTCTGGAACCGATTATGATAGTTGGTAGGTTACAATATAGATATACATTTACATATATGTTCTAGACTATACATAGAAATGATAACTTTGATAATAATATAATGTTTTGAATATGTTAGAAGACTTTCATCAATCAGTTATTAGATAATTTTTCATTCTTGATTAAGAGCTTATTTGTGTTTCATTATTCCACGGTTATTATTGTCTTTATCATCGTTATACGAATGAATATACATATATATATCCTGCGTGCATGTAGGAATATTAATTTACGTAACTCACTTTTTACTTACAACAATTACACAGTACAAAGAATTTCATTTACTAATTTGGTTAATTTATGTAATTTCTTTGTGATATTATTATAAATCTATATATACATATATACTGATCGACAGTAAAATCTATTATTATACTATATTATCAATTTTGTACAGAATTATTGGTACGTCTGTGATGTTTATATTAATAGTTTATTTTTTATCATTTAAATTTATGCCAATAAAAAGTCATACCAATAAGGACAAGTTGATCTCATGATAAAAATTAGCGTCATAGTCTCTTTATTTCGTTAATTTTATTTGTCATGTAATACTATTGCATATAGTCGTATAGATTAAAAAAAATAACCACTCATTTCGTTTATATTAAATTAATTTTAATTGCCCAATCAATTTATCCCTTACCAATCTTTTTTCGATAAAGATTTAATAAAAAATGATATTTTAAAATCACTGGTAAATGTCGGACTTTACCAGCAAGATTGGAGAAAGTAAAATATTTCTGCAGCATTAATCTGTTCTTTAACCAAGCAGAATAGTGTGTATTGTGTAATCTAACTAAGTAGTCACAATTTGTTGTATTCCTAAAGTACTTCAAGAATATGTAAATTTTTTTCTTTATTAAATGGCATGCAAGTCATGGGCCTAGTTCAAAGTGTGATGACCCAAAACCATCAGCGTGGGATTAAAAAAATTAAGCAAATTTTTAGTACAAGAAATATTTTTGCATACCCTAGAATCATGATTTTTCGAGGATTATAAATCTTAATTAAGAAGATTTCTCTTTACAATTTTATATATTATTCTTGAGAATCATCTTATAAATGTAAAATTGTAAAGAAAATTACTCATGAATTTATTAATTTTGGAGACCTCTTGTAACCAGGTAATTTTAAGAGGATAAATTAGTTGGAGTGAAAAGTAATCCTAAATTTTTCTTTACAATTTTATATATTGTTCGTGAGAATCATCTTATAAATGTAAAATTGTAAAGAGGATTATAAAATTATAAAGAAAGTTTAGGATTACTTTTCACTTTAACTAATTTATCCTCCAAAAACAACCTTTGCTTAACTACAAGAGATCTCTAAAATTAATAAATTCATGGATATTTTTGTAATTATAATCACTTTAGTTTATAATTTTTCTTCCTTTTTATTATACCATTTTCTACTCAATCAACTTAAATTTTCATTTTTTTATTTTCTTTTATCACACTTTTTTCCCCCTCTTTTCTTTCCATGATATCAAATAGTTAAAATTTTTTTTATAGAATTGGATTGTAAATTTTTCTAAATATATTATAAACAATTAAAGAAATTAAAAATATGAAGATGAAACATCAGTAATTAAACAAGTTGAGAGATAAAATTATAATTTAGCCAAACATTTTAACATATGATTTTGATATTCCCTAAAAACAAAAAGTCTTGAATACTAGGGGATGTTTGGTTTCATTATTTTCTTTTCTTTATTGAATTTGGGCTTATGGGCCAACCAACTCATCGTGCTTCCTTTTTTCAACACTCATTTTCTCGTTTCCGCTGTCTATAGTTTGTATGTACCCACCAACACAGAGAGATAGAGAGAGAACTTTCTCAGTTTCTCTATGCTTAAGGACTATTTAGAGCGGTTGAAGATTATGAGTTTGGTTCTATTTTTATCCAATTCAAAGAATGTAGTTTTAAGTAATGTGTAATAACACATTTTATAATAGCCCATCAAAGATAAAATCTAGCATCCTTTTTAGAACCTTAAAACTTATTACAATTAATTTTATTACCAACATCTTTTCTTTACATGTTTTAATTTACATTTTCAAAACTAAGCAATCTGAAAGCTATAAAATGGTAAGATGAAGTAATAGTATTAATATGTGGCCACATGAAAGTTCGAAAAATTTCATTCTACAACATGAACAATTTAACTTATTTGTTGTTGATTTATGTTACACATGCCACAACTTCTGTGTCAACTCATATTTAAACAATGTGTATATTATATAATCAACACATTGTCTACAACTGAAAACCTAAAATAGATTCAATCTATCAAGAATAGGTCCAAACAAATAAAAAATAATTCAAGTAAACAAATTAGTTGTTGAACATTCAAGGCATCTATAATGAGTACTCAACACAACCCCATTTGATATTGACTTCCCATCAGGCTTGATTAAATAACTTTCCATGTTGACACATGAGTAAAAAATCAGTCACTTAGCTTTAAAAGGAAAAAGTAGACTTAAAAGTCTAATTATAGAGAAAAGAAAGAACTTTTTCCTTATTTTATACAAAAAATAAGTTTTTTACCCATGTGTTAATGTGAGAAATCATTTAATTAAGCTACGTGTGAAGTCAACATTAATAATTTAATTGTAAATGATTATTACGTAGTGGATGGTTCAAATGTCATCAATGATCAAATGGAGAGATAAAATGTAAATAATTAAAATTATGAAGATGAAACACCCATAATTAAACAAATTGAGAGAAAAAAAATATTAAAAAAAACACATGTTAATTTAAGAAAAAACGCAGATAAATAATTTACATGGCCCAAATTACATTATTATTAAGACCCAAGCCCATAAGCAGAGTGAAAAAAAAAAAAAATTAAGCATGGAAAGGTAAACCTAAAACTCACTACCAGCAAACAGAGAAGGACGAACCTTGTTTGATGAGAGCAAGGTGCGACGAAAGGGTGTGCTGCACTCATCTTCTTCCTTCTGCTCGTCAACTTCGTCTTCGTTTCGTTTCCTCTTTCGGCACCGTCGAGAAGCGGTCGCCGGCGGCCACGCACCGCCATACCGCGAACGCGGCGCTATTAACTACTATGAATGGACGCCACGCCATTTTCAATGCGTTGGATACTATGCTTAAAGACAGTCTAGAGCGGTTGAAGATGATGAGGTTTGCTTCGATTTTTATCGAATTCAAAGAATCTAGCAATGTGTAGGTTAAGTATGAATTTGGCAAACTACTTAGCTTCTGATTTTGGGATAAGCTTCTTTAGTTCTCTCTATGAACTTATAGTAGAACAAAAATACAATGAAATAAATTTTTCTATAAGCTAAAATTAACTTATTCACGAGTTAAAATCAGCCTATGTTTGGGTATCCGTTTGAGCATCAATGTGCATTCACCAAAGCAACTAATTTGTAACTTTCGCCACAAGTTTTAGAGGGGGCAGGACAAATTTCCAAACAGGCTATCAAGCAGGGACTTAATTAAGTGCGTATGCGTAAGGTCTTGTTTGGATAAAGTTCTCAATAAGAATTGTCGGAGTAGAAAATAACATGATAAAGTGAATTGAACATTTAAACTTTTCCATAAGTTAATATTAAGCTTATTATGCGTTAGTTAAGATGAATGAGAGGACTTTTATAAATTAGTTTATGCATAAGATAATTTTAACTTGCGGGAGAAGCCTATTACATCCTTCTTATTTTCTTAGGCTTAAGCTGTTTTTGTAATTGAATAGGAAGCATGGTAGACCATTTTATATAAATTGTTAGTTATTTTCATGAGTTATCCTAGAGAACTTATTGAATTTAGCTGAAAATAGCTTACAGACTTATCATATTCATAAGATATTTTAAGAAGGCCTTTCAAATTCTGATGCAAGTGTTATTTTATAAGATAAGTCTAAATAATCTGTAAATAAACTCTTTCAAATAAACCCTAAAACATTCTATGTTTTTAAGAGGCCACGTGATGAGACTTTTTGAAGTGACCTATATAATTGGTGTTTTAAAAGCTTCTCATGAAATCCATATATGGTTGTATGACCTAGATTTGCGCCTATCATTTAAAAATAGATTTGTTGCTAGCTATATCCTTGTGAAAGTATATCTGTTTTATGTATATGTTAGATAAAGCTGCAAGGGATTCCAATGAGTGACTTTTTGATTATTATGTGAAATGTTGCAGGGAAAACCTATGTTTGGTAAAGATAGGTCTAACAATAGGATATGCATGTGAACCCAAGTATGCTGAACACACAGCCACAATTAGGTGTTTGTGCTTGGATGGCAAGTTGGGAGCAGCTGTTCGGCTTCGGGAAAAAATGGCGCAAAAAGGTGTTAAGCCTGATGTGTTTACCCACAACCATATTGTAAATGGGCTTTGCAAAATTGGTCTTCTGGAGAAAGCAGACTTGGTTGTTAGAGAAATGTTAGAATTTGGTCCTCGTCCCAACTGTGCTACATACAACACTTTGATTAAGGGCTATTGTGTGGTTAATGGTGTAGATAGGGCTTTGTATTTGTTCTCCACCATGGCCTATGCTGGGATTATGCCGAACAGGGTTACTTGTAGCATACTGGTGCATGCGCTGTGTCAGAAAGGTCTTTTGATAGAAGCTAAAAGGATGCTCGAAGAAGTATTAAAGGATGATGATGAGAAATATATACCTGATTTAGTTACCTCTACTATATTTATGGATAGTTACTTTAAGCATGGAGCAATTATTCAGGCTCTGAGTCTTTGGAATGAGATGCTTCAAAATTGTACTAAAGTTGATGTTGTAGCTTATAATGTTCTTATCAATGGATTTTGCAAGAGTCAACAAATTAACCTTGCATATGGTTATGCGTGTGAGATGTTTAAGAAAGGTTTACTTCCTGATGCTTTTACTTATAATATTCTTATCAGTGCTCTTTGCAAGGAAGGAAAAATTAGTGAGGCTTGCTATACCCTTGGAGTTATGTCTAATATGGGAATTATGCCTGACCAAATTACATATCAGCTTGTGATTCGAGGCCTTTGTTTTGATGGAGAGATTGTTAGAGCAAAAAACTTGCTTTGGTGTATGTTGAACAATTTAATGGTGCCCAAGCCTTTAATATGGAACCTAATAATTGATTTATACGGGAGATATAATGATCTTAATAATGCATTTTTTACAAGAGATCAGATGTTGGCTTTTGGTGTTTGCCCCAATGTATTTACTTATAATGCGTTAATTCTTGCACAAGTGAAGAGTGAAAACTTCTATGGTGCTTGCTCTCTGAAGAAAGAGATGATTTCTAAAGGTCTCTTTCCTGATCTGGTTACCTATAATTTATTGATAGGTGCTGCTTGTAATTTTAGACGTCTTGATTATGCTCTAAAATTATATCATGAGATGGTGAAGGGGGAGTATGAACCAGATTTAATAACTTATACTGAGCTTGTTAGGGGGTTCTGTATTAGAGGAAAGATGAAATCGGCTGAAGAGCTCTATGTCAAAATACTAAAATCTGGTTTATTGAATGATCATGTTCCTGTTCAGATTCTTTTTAATAAGTGGTGCAAATTGAGGCAACCAGTTAGAGCATTTAACTTATATCAAGACTGGTTGGAAAGTAAAAAGAGTAGTTATCCTTAATAAATTCATCACTGTGCGCTTGGCTTTAGACTTCATGAAGTTGCATGTTCTGGAAAAGATAACCGCATCCGGTCGAAAGCCACTCTTTATCTGAAATTCAGACTTAAATTGAAATGTCGGCAGTAGCTCATGAGTAATGCACATTCCAGGAACGTGTTGACATTTTATCGCATATATGTACTTTTAGTCAAATAATTGTGTGATGTGTTTGTCTGTCATGCAAATTGTTATCGTTAAAGATTATATATTTTTTTATTTATGATTAGATAATAATTAGGGATTTATGCCTCATGAGTAATGAACATTCCAGGAACGTGTTGACATTTTATTGCACATAATGTACTTTTAGTCAAATAATTGTGTGATGTGTTTGTCTGTCATGCAAATTGTTATTGTTAAAGATTATATATTTTCTTATTTATGATTAGATAATAATTAGGGATTTACGTCTTATTACCTATTAGATTATTGATCCTTATCATTAGTAGAGAGATTTTATGTAATCAATAGTGATCCTATTTGCTTTTTATTATGTAAATAAGACATTGTGTGGTCATTCTAGATACACATTGACACATTTATATGCTAGCACAGCAAGTTATTCTTATTCCTGGTTGAAGTATCACAAAAATCATGTCTCACTGGGGATTCATGTTTCCTGGTAGGCTTTTTGCTAACCGTTCTCAAAAACCCTTCTTGGAGACCTTCCTGGAACCCTTTTTGGAAACCCTTCTCAGAGACTATTCTCGAAGATCATTCTCGAAGACAATTCCCAAAGACCATTTTTTGCTTTTTACTTTGATTTTCTACATGTGTACTTAATCATGTTTTCTTCTAATGTTTTCTAAAATTTACTGTGCATTGTGCAATTATATTGCAAGTGAGAAACTGCAATCAAATTTGATTTACAATTACATAACTGTATATGGATAGATTGACACTTGACAGTGATTGCTTGATTGGACATTGTACAATACAATTGCCTTGGAATACTCCTAATTTTCTGTAATTTTTAGTTCTAACTTGTTTAGCTGACCTTATTTGAAGACACTTTTATTATGTTTTCATTGATTGATTAATTTTCTTTATGAATACATCTGAAATATTGGGTTGACATTTCACAGGTGAGTGCATCTTTGTATGCCACTGGGCGCTTTTGTGAGATATCAGATGATTTTGCTTCTATTTCAGTGGAGATGCTAGTTAATATAATGAATTCATCTTCAGTGTCTTTGCCTTTAAAGTTGGCTGCAGCACGAGTTTTGGCAAAATGCAAGTCATCTTATTCAGTTGCATCATATAAGGTATTTGATCATTTTATGTTCTATGACATCTAACATAATTTTGGTTTTTTAATTGCATGACTTCCTGGGTAATGTTTTTACTATGATTGGTCTGTTTCCATGTATTTCTAATAACTATGATTGTTTTTGTTTCTGTTTCTAATTTTCTATGTATATCTATGTTTGTCTTCCCTCTCTTCTTTTTTCTAGAGGGGTAATTAACATCATACACAGAGTGGCTATAGAGGAATTGAGAAGAACAAAATTTGAACAGTTTTTTTGGTCGAAGTGGAGTTCTGATTTTTGGAAATTGTCTTGTCCACTTTAATATAAATATACTTCTTGACATTGTGACTCAAGTAGGTGTAATATATCATGAGACTAAGCTTAGATCAAACCAAAGTGTAATATATCATATCAATGTGTTATCTAGTTCAATTTAATCAAGAGTCTAGGACTACTATATGGGGGCTAGGGTTGGTCTTGCTGCCTTGTTGCCACAGAACAATTAGGTTATTGATTTTTAGTTTGAAAGTAAAACTTATGTCATAAGAAAATAAAAATTAGAGCTAATTCTTATTATACTGTAATGATTTTTTTTGTCTGTTTAATTATTTGAAATATTATATTTAATTTTCCAATGTAATGATTGATTAAATGTAGACAGGTATGGAGTTGGTACTAAATTCTTCGAATGAAGAATTTTTGGTTGCTATGCTACTCTCACTCGCAAAACTGGCCTGCATTTTAATTCCTTTGACCTCCTATCAGGTATGTAGCTACTTTATCATACTATATGATTTTGAGCATCCTAGTTGAGTAGGAGTGATGACAGACTTCTTATTCTTTACAATTTGTGAATAACATGAAGTTTGTGAAACTAATTGCCAGATTTTCTTTCCTTTTAAATAAGCTGGTAAACCAGTTAAAGCTCGTGCTAAAATAAAGCACCACACAACTAACTTTAACATGCCTGGATGATGGTCTTAATTCAAATTTTTACATGTTGCTTTCTTTGTGTAATATTTTTTAAACCATTTGGATTCAGGTGGACTTTCTTCTTTTGTTTCTCAATCAAGAAAGAACGTCAAATGTACAAGAAACAGCATTAGGATGCATGGATTTTTTATTCAGAAGAGGAGTGTGTGATCTCTCAAATAATTCAGGTCTAATTTGTGGGCTTTTTTCCACGATAGAGGAACCTGAAATTTCGTTGGCCATGCAGTATAAAGCTCTAAGAGTCTTGCACAAGGTTTGAGTTCAGTACTTGGTAAAATGAAACTCTCATTATTTGTTATGATATATGAACTTGTTTAACAAGCATTAGATGATTGGCAGCTCCTTCTTTCTATTCCTCCTTCTTTCACTTCATATGGAACTTTATGAATTTGTGAGGCTTCAAACTGCTAGTGAGAATGCAAGTCAATATCCTGCATCAAGGAAGATATGTTTGGCCATTCGTATTTTGGCAGATTTGTGTTGTAGGACAAATGAGAGCAGAAATTGATAATGTGTTTTGTTGTTCTTCTCTGCCATCATTTCTTATCTCTCTAATCAAAAGATCATATCAAACTTTTGTTGATGCCATTTTTGGAAGGTTGTCAAAATGATTTGACAATTTGTCAACAGCTTCAGGATCTGCTAAAGATTATTTTCTCTGTTGTTGAAAGTCATCCTTATGTTGGTTCTTTGGTACTTGATAACATAAGAGAAGTGATTGAGTTTCTTGTGACTGTTGCATCTATTGATCAGGCAGTACTGTCAACTCTTGTAGCTGTAACTTTTAAAGTGGAAAAGCAAAATTCCTTTATTTTAAAACTTCGTCACAAAATAAGTAGATTCCTACTGGCTTGCCTTGAAAATCTTTATATAGTTGGTGCTATCAATACTGAAGTGTTCAGTAAAGTGAATATTTTGGTTGAACTTGTGTGCCAGTGTAGTTAATTGATTGCTATACGTACACATTGTACCACCTGCTGTTGCACAGTCCACTTATTTGTGAGGGCTTTGTCCATGAGAATGATGGCACACATCCATCTGGTTGTCTTATTAAATGCAAAGAATTTGTAAACAAAGTCTTGACAGGAACAAATGGTTGGGCTGCTTATAAGGTTGGTGCCATGCAGCATGTCAGGGTGAATGGTTGCTAGCTACTAATATATTCAAGACATTAATAGAGAAATTGAAGTCTGATTCTTGCTGTGGCTGGTTAAAAGCATTATTCCATTATGCTCATTCTGAAGAGAAAATCCAACTTCTTAGTCAAGCAAAACAGGGAACCACCTCAATGGAGTTGATGGAGGCTATGAAATTACCTTTGGTATGTTGTGATTACAAGGATGATACATGTCCAAGACTTGTTCATAGTATCAATGATTGTAATTACTATGATCAGCTTACTCAGTCTCGTGTGGCAGGTTGCTCTTCCTTGAATATTTTAGCAGCGTCTGTAACAAGTTCACAAGCATTTTATTTCCAGAGGTGGTTTTTATCATTAAGAGCTAGACTGTTGGCAAATTTAGTTTGTTTGCTTAATGATTTGAGGGAAGTTTCAGTCAGCTTAGATCAGAATTTTAATCAGATAGAGACTGAGAATAGTGATAAGCTTCAAAACCTATACTCTTATCAGATATTACTCAAGTTTCTTTACAATTGTTAAGACTAGCAGAAGAATTTGATCTGCTTAGAGCATCTTTCATCGGGATGGATAGTGAAAGTTCTGCTGTTCTTGCCGCTCATAGTCTGAGTTTTTAATATTATTAGCATTTGCAACTGCTTTTGGAGTGTCTAACATAGACCAACATTCTCGTAGAATTTTTATTGGTAACAAATCCTCTTGTAAATTACGGACTTTGACAATACAAAATTTAAGGAAACTATTTTGGTGTGTGGATCATGGAACCAAAGCAAGTTTCTCTTCACTATTGAATTATCTTGATGCAAGTGAAAATTGTTTATTCTCACAGCCCAGTTTCCGAACTTGGAACATTGGTTATAAGGAAAGAGAGGTGCTCAATGTTAGTGGTTATGTTGTCTTTGGTGCTCTCCACTTGTTTGGGAAAACTGCATGTCAGTTTACCGAGAATGCTTACTACTAACTTCTAATACTTTGATAAAATGGATGCACATTCATTTTCGAATTCCCAAGTACTTCTTCAAAGTAAGGTATGTGTATTAATTATTCACTGGTATTAGTATAGACTGTTTAATGAAAGTTTAAATTCTGAAGAACATCTAGACTGCATCTTCAAGTATTTTTTATTTAATGAACATGGCTTGGACTATTATTTTCTCCTGTAATATATTCACTTTTATGTCTCTTTCATGTCAAAATAATTAAGTTTTAAACTATTGTTGGTAGGAATTGATGAGTTTGATTTTATACCCATTGTATTGGAGTCTCACGAAATTGTTTCCCAATCACGATCTTTAGTTTGTCAGTTTTTTAAGGTGAATTGGTTTGCTTTTGTTTATTAATAGGCGTTCTCTTTGTTGTGCACCTTTGTGTGTTCAGTGTTCACTGTTTTATTGGATGTGAACCATCAAGGGTGGCTTTCTTTTGGGGAGAAAGAACTGGATTTGGTAAACAAAATGGGCCTTTGAAGGTGAGAAGATCATTCATGTAAAGCTACATGGAATTGACAACAAAGTAAGTGCATATGGTACTCCATGCCATTTTGCTAAAAATTCCATATAGTGTATATCTATATATATAAAAGAAAAACACTTATACATTATTAATATAAAAAGTTTTACACTGTCAGTTAATCACAACCCTTTATATATAGTAAGTTTGTTGACTTTACCGATTAATATTTTAAAAGTCAGGTAAACGAAGAGTTGTTATTAACCGTTAGTGTAAAATTCTTTTACACTAATAGTGTATAAGTGTTAAAATCTCTCTCTCTATATATATATATATATGTAAGTGTTTGCTAACTTACATCCACTTGTTTTATAGGAGTAAGTTAATAGCTTACACCTTAAGTGTATTTAAATAAATTTATAATTATGGCTTGCTAACTTATATTCACTTGAATTTTAGGAGTAAGTTAGCAAGTTACGCCTTAGATGTGTTTAAGAAATTTGTAGTTATAACTTGGTAATTTGTTTCTTTTATAAAAAAGTGGGTGTAGCATAGCAAACATTATGTATATATGATTTGAACATATCTTTTTGTATTTTCTTGTATATAATTTAAATTAAGTACTTGCTAGCTTTCTTTCATTGAGAAATGTGGAAAGGAAACTGCCAATCATGCTAAAGGATTGAAATCTAAACTTGGAATCCAATGGTTAAACTTCTTTCACTAATTAAGGATGATTATTATTTGTAAGTTTGTGATTAACAATGATTCTTCTACATAAAACAAGTTTACTATATTTGTTAAAATTATGCAATCACATTTGGTTCTTCCTAATAAATAATTCTTAAATTTAGTAGCTCTAGTTTAGGCTATTATATGTAATTCTTTCATTTAGTTCGTCCTGCTGAGTGGTGGGTCACTAAAGAACCTTATCAATATGAATAAACATCGTGTTATATTCCTAGTGAATAGCCACTTTTGAATATCTAGGGTGACGTTTGTTTTGAACATTTTCTATTTTCATTTTCAGAGAAAACAGAAAACAGTAGTTAAAATATGTTTGGTTACAATTAGAAAACATTTTCATTAAAAACATTTTCAAAAAACAACTGAAAACAGAAAAAATTGTTTTCAGTGTTTTCATAAGTTAATACTATGTAAAAACTTAATAACAATATTGTAATTATATAAAAATAACATATAAATGTATTTTAAACTATATATATAAATAATTTATAATATTTTTTGCTAAAATTGATTAAATTTAACAATATTATTTTTTGAAAATAGAAAATAGTAAATGAAAGCAAACATATTTTCTGAATGTTGAAAACCTGAAAATGAAAATGGTTTTCAGAAAATGAAAATAAAAAATGAAAACAGAAAACATTTTCTGAAACCAAATGTTGCCAGGTATTTCCATTGATGGTTATTTTCATATTGGAATTAGATGTTCCTCCGTTCAGCTGAATTTCTTTTTTATTAGCAGTGGCATACAAAATTGAGAGGCACATTAGTTGCAGTTAGATGTTCTGATGCATCTTGATAAACATCTAGAGGTAATTTATATCTTATAACTTACTGTCTACTATATTTTTATGTTCGCCAAACCTTCCAGGTTCATACTTGGTACTTCATAGTTATATTCTCTGCAAATGTTCTGTTATCTTTCTCCGTCATTAATTGATGATTCAACTAGGATAAATACTTCTTCTTTCTTTCTTTCTGGTTGCTGAATCTCTGACTTGTATGAGTGGTGGATCATTCCTCATATTTCTTAGGGATTGATTTATGGCAAAGTTTCTTCATCTGAAGCAATTGTTTGTCCTTGCAATGCTGCTGCTGGCACCCATGGTTGAGTTTGGGATGGAATAGATGGAGTAGGAGTGAAAAATGTTAAAATGGAGAACCCGCGAATGTTGACTTAAATGATTTGGACCCGCTGATCAGTTTCATCTAGGGTGCCATAGTGTAAGCGTGTGATACATTGTAAAGGAGAGATACGAGGGCCATTGCTAATATATTTATTTTGGTTTAGGCCATGAAAGAATCTTATTTTCTTTGAGAAAGGCCATAATTTTTGTCTTATGAACTTACAATTTGTCGAGGTTGAATTATTGCATTATTGATGGGACAACGCCTTCCATTTTTTTTTACTGATTTATTTCAGTGATTTTATGAGCCCTCGATGTTCTGTTAAATTCTCTATGCCAATTATGTTTTTCTACAATTTATAGTTGATTTTATACTGCTTGATTGTTAGATATGACCTGCTCATCTAATTTGTAAACTTACTACAGTACTAAGAAGTTAAAGTTTGCCATGGACTTGTTCCCCCTTCTCCTTCTACTTCTGCAGACATGCGTAAGCAAAATACTGCGTAGCTAGGAAAATGAAAAGAAAATGAAGGTTTGACATACTTTTGGGAGTGGGTTTTTGGTGAGAAAGGAAAGGGAAGGTGAAGCTTCCATTTCTGATTTGATAATTTTTTAGAATAAAATAAATAAAATAATATATTAGTATAAACTTATATCTTAATCCATTGTTTATATAAATAAGTATAAAGAATATAACACTCTTAAGTTAATTTAAATGTAAAAAATTTGCTCTCAGCGTTCTTTTTGTCGAAAACCTCGCTCCCAAAAATACCCTTGAAGGTTGTCCTATGAAGCTAAATATACGATTGGGGAGAAGGCTATAAAATTTACTGGTCTTTTGACGCATCAGATGTTCTATATTCAGTTTTGAAGGGGGCATACTTGCAGTATGCCAATATGGTTAAATCTCAAATTATCTAACTGACTACTTTTATGAAATTTAAAATATAGTGGAAGTCACATACTAATATTTAATCATAAGAAATTGAAGAGTGGATGTATGAACTATTGCACAGTGGCTAAGGGAATGCAATGATATGAAAACTTGAATCTAGTTTATCATCATTAATTGTTACTGCTACAAATCTCTGTTTACTTGGCTAAAACCTACCAATGTAAACATTTATTTTTGAAGTGTAGAAAATTAGTAGAGACACAATTTTAGCACATGTGTTCCATACAACTCCTAGTCAATAGTTTGAATTAGTTATATGACTGAGCCATTTCTTAGAGTAGGATTGACTTAAAATGTGAAAAGAATAATACTCAGATGTGTTCATGCTGACTGTTGGTCCATGCTCGACCTTGTTAAAGTCCAAATAGAAGAAAAAATATAATCAATAATAGCGGCATTAAGCTTGTCTGGAGGAGCTGAGCCTAAGAAACACCAAACAGATGAAAACTTGCTAAAAGCAGCTAACATGCGAGCTGGTTTCTGAGAATTAACCATGTCTTCAAATGACATACAACGATATGAATATTACTATAGAAATATATAAAAGCGGATCTTACTCTGATGAATTTAAGACACCTGTAATTGATCTTAAAAAGATCATGTCATTGATATATACATTTATCTGCATTTCTACATGTATTTCTTCAACATAGACTATAAATACATGCAAAAAAGATGATTGTACACATTAATGCTCACGAGTTTAGATAGGAAATCAAATTTAAAATGTCTATTAATTAGCTTTCCCCTCCTCCTTAAAGTATAAGTATAGGTAGAAAAGGAAGTTGACAGATTAAGGCTGAATTCTTAAACTGATTAGCCAGAACTCCTACTCGGAAAACAGAAGTTGTCTGCAATGCTTACCAGAATGGTTAGCTAGTTCACTTCTCACAACTTCAGTTATCAAATCTTTGAAGATCAACCGCTCTATATCCAACACGACATATGGTACTTCACTGTAACTGTTTGTGTAAATTGTGGGACACTGCATCAACTCTTCACATACGAGGCTTGTCAAATTCTCATCCTCATTAGCCAGGTAGACATTCCTATTTTTATGTTGTAATTTATCAATTTCTGTGCAAAGATTATCCAAAAGCAGCTGTCCCCTTAGTTTCCTAGCTGCTGGCTGATTTGGTTGGCACCACAGAGTAGAACTTTCCAATATTATTTTCTGAGCTAGAATCTCATTAACAACATCAAATATTAGCTTTCTTTGAATTTGCTCAGGACTGTTCTGCCCAGCAATCATTTTGGCATTGTATTCAATATTGAAACACATCTTGTTTGTCTTGATATTCTCTTGCGCAAGGAACAACTTTGGGTTTATTGGGTAACTTGATGAATGAAAAACCTGGCTGGAGCTTGAACTGCTGAGCAGCCCTGATACAAACAGTATTTCTGATATATACTTATGATCAGGATCTTTATCATCTTTGAAATTGGTGAATCTCTCATTGCTGTAGTCAATTTGTTGGAGAATTTGGACCAAATTTTGAGTTCTCAAATCAATATCACTGATTCCACACCTGAAGTTGGCTTTTGCAATGTTGGATGAGAAGGAAAGATCTTCTGTGTTCTCCTCACTACTATCATAAGTGTTCAGAGCATCATCTGTAGCAATAAATTTGAAGAAAATCAAAATGAAATAAGTCAATACCTCTTTTCCTCTGTTTTTGTCTTTTTATGGTGCAAAAAAACTGTATTTGGTGCGATGATTCATTTTACAGATTCAACATTCAATCTGTGTTGCTTAGAAATGTGCAACATACCTAAATCTTTTGAGAGGTCTGATTTCTTTTTAACTGGAGAAGGTGGTTCTTCTCTGTAGAAAGCAGCATCAAGAACAGATACAGGGCTTGGTTGTTCTGCTGTAATTATTTTCTCAGCCATACAGTTTTCCTTGCTCAACTCTTTTGCTGCATTCTGATCAATGGATAAAACAAATATTAAAGCAGGTGATTTAGTTGCAAGAATTCAATGATGGGAGGAAGAAATACTTACATTTTGATTCATGCCCTTTTGCTGGATGGAGTTGCTGTTTATCCTATCAGAATGATCAATGTGAATAACTTCTACATCAACTTCATGCTTAAAATCCTTCCTTTGATTGCTGATCTCACTGAATTTTTGTCTGGCTGTTGCACTCGGGGAAGACAATTCCACCGATTGCTTAATGTGTTGTCTTCTGTTACTGCTTGAATCTGATGATGGGCTTGTTGGCGGTGAACGCCTCTCCAAACCAAACTTCTTTTGTAGTCTTGGGCTCTTGGCCCCTGCGGTATTGCTGGAATTGGTGGCATTTTCTCCGTTGATTACTTGAGGAACTTTTGAGGATTGTATCAATTTTGAAGTTCTCATCTTATTACCCTTATCCACTGAATGTAAGGGTTGACTGAAGGAATCCTTGGCGTGTCTGACTGCTAGACTGATACCCTTTGTTGTTTGCCTGTCAAGCTTGTCACCCATTATTCTATTCGCAGGGTTAGCTGGGCTAAACTTGCTGGGGCTTGATTTACCCTGAAATGGCATTTGTGTGGAAGCAGGACTATTGGTTTTTCTTGCAGCTTTTGCTGGTTTCACGATCAAAATTGGTGACTTACAACCCTGGGTTGAAGTCAATATCTCAACAGTGGTGGATGTTGGGTCCTTCTGCCGTATTCTTGGGCTTTTTACTATTGAGCTTTCACTAAGACTGCTATTACTCCTATTGTCAGACACAGAATTAGACACCTGATCTCTTGTAATATCCAATGATTCTTTATATCTCTGCATTGCATCAAGAATCTGTTTAAGGGCCCTGAGATCTTTTCCAGAATTTTTGAACTCTAGATCTGCTATCCTCTTCTCAATTTCAGCATATACAGAGAGGGATAAGTTTGATGCTTTTGCTGATGATTCACTTCTCCTGGAAGCCTGTAGTTGAGAACCTTGGTTTGCTTCAGGTTGCCTCCATGGAGTTGGTTCGAGGGAAAACTGTGAATATGGCATCATATTCAGGATTGAAGCATCCCTCCTGGACTGAAACAAGGTAGGCCTCTTGCTTGTTCTTGGGGATGCTGCACCTTGGAGTAGCATGTACTCATAATTCCTGCTAGAGATCCCTGGTGGGGTATCACAAGTTTCTGTGCAGTCTGGGAAGGCTTCTAGTCCCATTAACCTTGCTACAACACTGGATGGTCTTCTAGAAGTTTCTGGTTCCTGCAGCTGCATTGTGCCGGAGCTACCATACCCTTTCTGCGGACCCTTCAAAAGGCTGCGGGATTTTGTTCCTTCATTGAAACTTTTGATAGATCCTTCTCTGCTGTCCAAGGAAAGCCTGGGGAGTTCCTTTGGCGTTGTAGCAAATTTGCGTGTATCTTCTTGTGTATCTCTCCCATCATAAGAGAGTCTTGGTGAATCCCAAGTAGCCATAACTCCTGCATTGACAAATTTGGAGGGCTTCAAAGGCCTAGGAGAGTCAATGTATTTCAAGACGCGGCCCTTCTTTTCCTCTTTAGCTACAGTTTTTACGGACAATCCATGAACATCTCTCTGCATTGACTCTTTGACAATATCAAAGAAATCAAGGGATTGATGGCCTTGGTTGCCATTTTGCTTCATTGTTGCTCCTGAATTAGTGTTTTCTGGAATTTTCATTTGATTGATCGATGGCGGTTCTATCTGAATTGTTCTATTAAACTCAAGGGATGACATGCTAGACGAACGAGATGATGAAGACATTGAAGTTCTTGATGATTCTGTGGAGAATTGTTGATTCTCTCTAGCAACCTTCACATTATTTGCCTGCAAGCATACTCACATTGTTAAATGTTTCTACCAAGTTTCTCTTATGAGTCAAACTTTTATCCACTTATCTTACCTTTGCCTTTTGAGTTGTATTATTCTCCTCATTGATATGATTACTGGTTCCACCTGAGAAAGGGAGTAAATTTTAATAGGAAGTAATTTGAAATATCTTTGAAGGTTTAACCTAATTAGCCGTTCATTCTTCTTAAATTCTTTTTGATATATATATATATATATATATATATATATATATATATATATATATATATATATATATATATATATATATATATATTTGCATGTTTACGCATGTTAAACCTTCATAGAAAGTAACATCTAATCTAAGTTGGATGTACAAGATATTTGAATAACAAATCATTAAATAATACTGTGCTAATTTATTTAATAAAGCAATAAAATTTATTTGCTTAATACTAATTAAATTAAATGAATAAATCAATATGTTTACACAATAATTTATCTATGTCAAGGATGAGTTTGAGCATAAAGGTGCTATTATTATTTGTCAAAAAAGTAAGGATGTTTATCGTTCAAGGAAAGGAATATTAATTTTTTTATCGAAAAATCTGAACATGAAATGTTGCACATATTCCAGTAATAATAATAATAATAATAATAATAGTAATAATAATAATAATAATAATAATAATAATAATAATAATAATAATAATAATAATAATAATAATAATAATACTTTTCTGCAAAACCATGTGCTTCCTGGGAATGTAGAAAGTCTGAATTTGTTTGTATTTGGTTAAATTTGTTATTTTACCTGCTTCTTCAGACGTATTAAAAAGAAATATTTAGTTCTCCATAATTAGTTCAACCAAACATTCATAGTATATTAAATGAGGAAAATGAAATAATTACAGGGGAATGGTAAGGTACAAACTAAAATACAAAAAAAAAAAAAAATTATGTATCTGTATCTGTGCTGCTGCTAAAGAATGAAAGTTGTCATTCTAAAACATTTAATATTCAAACGTAAGGAGGAAATTATCTGAGAAACTGTTTGAAATGTTAATGTCTTGAAAATTTTCAGGGTTTTATATAAAATGGAAATGGTTTCTGTATGATCTTGAAGTCGGAGCCAGTTGATAAAAAGCTTTGTTTTGTCTTGTAACTAACTAAGTCCAGTGAAATTAAGAACTTTCACCAGTTACCACCCTTCTCATCCCATCAAAAATTAAAAAAAATAAAATATAAAAGGTGAAGAAAAAATAATAATCAGAGAAAACTATGTGTGAGACTACAACCTGACAAACTGTAAGTTGATTGGGCCAGTCCATTAATGTTGAGAGAAAGCGATTTTACTCAATATGCATGTCAATCAAACTTTGTCAGCTTGTCCTTTTTATTAATGTCAACCAAAATTTGTCAATTACTCCTGTTTATTTAAAAATCTATGAATATAATATATTAAAAAAATCATCATGTTTAACCTTAATAGTAATAACAAAATCACCATCAAAATGCATATTTAACAATAACAAATATATTGCAGATTACCTTTAGTTGGCATGTTCTGATTGTGGGTG
Source organism: Psophocarpus tetragonolobus (assembly GCA_037954015.1). Taxonomy (NCBI): domain Eukaryota; kingdom Viridiplantae; phylum Streptophyta; class Magnoliopsida; order Fabales; family Fabaceae; genus Psophocarpus; species Psophocarpus tetragonolobus. The sequence continues at coordinate 26,754,547 of CM075696.1, read as the reverse complement.
CTACTGCGTTGGCTTGTGAGGAACTTGTGGCGGTCAAAAAGCTGAAAAAATCCACTGATGCACCCCATTTGCTTCTGCAAATCTGGATTTTCATCCTTCATTGATGTCAAAACCTTTTTAGACATTTTTTGTTGCTACCCTTCAACTTTTCAGAGTTCACAAGGCCTCAGTTAAGCAACTACCATTCTCCCTCTCACAAAGAATGTAGAAGAAATTAAAGACCTTATGTTTTTGGGGTACAAAGGGTATGAAATATGTTAAGCTGATTCAGAAGGAGGACTTGGCCTTCAGGGTCAGTGAAGATTCTAAAGAAGATGATAAATTGATTATACTAATGCATTGACTAGAACTTGCATTAGACTTGATCATGCAAATTTCATGCTTATGTGTGTTACATACATTACATGTATTTTTGCATGTGAAGGGAAGAGAGTCTCCATGCCCTTGAATGGAGCAAAGAGATACAAAGCATAAGACTGCACAAACTGGATGATGTTGGGTTTTCACACAGCATAGAAGAGAATATATTTCCTGCAAAAGCAGCAGAAGAAGGAACAAAAAGAAGTGGAAACCAAGCAATTCCAAAGTGAAGCACAAAGAAGAGGGAAGTTTGAGAGACCCAAGAAGAGATGTTTTTTCTTTCTTTAACTGAGTTGAGGAATATTTTTATCTTCAACTTGGTTTCTCTTGCAGAGGAGGCAGCTAAAGAGTGTGTGAGAGAGGAGTTAGGGTGTGTATATATGAAGAAAGCAAGTGTTGAAAAATTGGCTCATAGGAATAAAAAACTCAAAGTGACAGCTTTTTTTAATTACATTACGTAAGAGAGAGGGGGAAAAAGGGTGGAATTTAGGGTGTCAAAATCTGAGAGCATGAGACAGATAATGGTTGCTAAAAAATTATATTTTTAATTGATCTATACCCTCAATAGTTAAAAAATATATAATAAATAATAAAAAGTTGAGAAAAGGAGGGAAAAGGAGGTGTGTGAATGCGTGGGTCAGAGCTGAGCCAGATCTGCTGTGGTCGTTTCCTAGCACTTGTATGCAGACACAGTAACGTGGGTGGGTCTGTGGCTTGGGCCTTTCTCAAGGAGCATGTGGAGTTTGTCAGAGGGAGGGAAAAACAATAAGAAAAACAAGTATATTTTGGTGTGCTGGCTTCAAAATTCAACTCTTCAACACAACTTCAATTAATTTTAGAGGTTAATTTATATTTTTTATTACTCTACTCTGCATATATTTAATCATCATAAATAGATAAACTGATACAAAGCTGTTCAGTTTTACTAATAATAATTTCAAATTTAAATCTATATGTAACTGTACTGTTAACTGCTAAATAATTAATAAAAATTTTTTTTTTTTATAAATAAATGTTAATTGTTAATATATTAGTTTTGTGAGGAGAAAAATTTAAACTCACAACCTCTCCCTTCCACCTTCTCTCCCCATAACTTGTACAAAAACAATATAAATATTTAAGAGTTTAATTAATATTATTGTAAGTGTAAAAAGTTTTATAAAGATATTCAATCATAGTAATTTTTTTTTTTGAAGTTTTTTAACTTTATTAATTAAGATTTTACAAGGCATATAAATAAATAGTTGCGATTGAACGTTATTATAAAAATTTTTTATACCATGAAAGTATATTAATTAAACTCAATATTTAGTAGGAATTTATCTTATCATCATTTTTTTATGGTTAAATTTATTTGATGTGAATATAAAATGTTTTATATTCGATTAAATTAAACTCTTAAATTTTTTAAAATAGTAATTTAATTAGAAAGTGCTAAAAATCGCTTTTTACACTTTTATTGATCATAAAATGTCAAATGATTTTGTAATGATTTTTATAACAATCATATCTTTTATCTAGAGTGATTTTAATTAGTTGAAATATAATTTCTTTACATTGCATAAAAAATAATTATAATTTTAAATACTTTTGCAAGATCCTTCTAACAATCCTCTTACTTTATTCGATAAAAAAGTGTTTTAGAAATATAAAATATATTTTTTATATTTTCTTCATCAATTATTAAAAGAATCAATTAATTAGAAAGCATAGGAATGCATATCATTATTCAAAAAAGGTAAGCATAAGAATGTATATCATTTTACTAAAAAGAAAAGAATGCATATCATCATTCAATTATAGACTATAATATGTTAGTTAACTTTATAATAATTATTTTTAAAATTACACTAACGATAATTTATGAATAATTCATAATATAAAACTGTTTTATATTATAACCATTAAATTTTATTTCTAAGTAATGAAGACAGTGTGAAAGAATATTCCAGTGTGGAATATTCCAGCAGATCATTATTTAAAGCTCTTGTTGAACCATTCCCATACATATTCTCACTTTAACCAAAATGATTTTTATCCTTTCCTTACTTGGGACCTGACCTCAAAATAGAGCTTATACGATATTAGTTCACTTTGCAAAAGAACATTGCATGGTTAATTTCAGTGCAGACTTGAATGCATGAATAGTGCATTTTCATCTTAATGTTAGTAAATTACCCTGCTTGATCAGAAGCATTTATATTTATATATAAAATATGCCTATTGTAAGGTGAATACTACTTTAACCTTAAACAAAAAATGGAAAAATGGGAAGTGAAACAAAGAACAGTGTGTTATATTAATTGCTCTAATGTATTATACCAATCTAGCGAGGAGCAAGAGTGGGATCAGAAGCAAAGGCTATGTGTTTGGCTGTGTGCTTTTTTGTGGCTATACATTTCAGAAGTGTGGTCCAATATGTAAGCACAACTACAATGCAGGACCAGACAGGTACTAACTCTTGAACAGGTTAGGACCATTAACATTTCCATAATCTTGAATTAGACAAAATATATATATATATATATATATATATATAAAATCAAATTTAGAGAAAATCCTTTTAAAAAAGAGTTTAATTAATATGTATTTTAATGTAAAAAAATCTTTGATTTATGATAAGTATTTATCAATCCATTAAAAATATAAAGGAAGAGTTATAATAACATCTTTGTAAGACTTTTTTAGAATAAGTCTCGATACTAAATTAAACTATTTGGAAAATATTTCCTTTTCGCCGCAAGGTTTTGGTCCCTTGTTGCCACTTCTGCCAGACAGTATCACATGTTATTAACTTAGTGCGACATCTCTTGTCATTAATATTGGATCAGTTACTATTTTCACTTATCTGTATGTGTAAGTTTACTAGTGGCAAAGCTTGTATTCGTATCAGAAGAGGGGACAAACCATCAAGTACTAGTATGAACATTGTCAAGATAAGAATATTGTTGCCAAATTGTCTTATAGTGTGTTTGATTTCAGAGTTTAATCCACAAGGAAAAGTAAACAAAATACAAATTAATTTATAATAATGATCATTTTTATAATTTTTCAAATGATTATTAAATTAAAAATATTTATGAAAAAGAAAACTAAACTTGGTTTTTTTCTTTCTTTCTCCTCCAAATTCATTTCCAAACAAAGCCTTAAAACATAGCTGAATGAACCAGGAGCCCAGGCCCCCACTCCTCCCTTCCTTTTTTTTTTCTTCTTCATTCTTTTTCTATATTTTAATTTATACCATTTTTTCTCTTTTAGGTGTACAACTTTTGTTTGAAATGAATTGTGTTCTCTTAAGTAGTTAAGTTTGACTTACAACATGTTTTTATGAACTATGTAGAGTTCCAACATTGAATCATGGAAAAAAAAATATTTTTTAAAATCAGACATGATAAAGGTGTTTGTATTTTCTTAGTGAAAAACTGGTGTTATATAGTATGATGACAGAGTAAAGGTGTGATTAATTTATTTAAACAATTAATAATTTGGCGTTTATAAATTAAAAATAGGGATTTTAATTATGGTTCTTAATTTATTTTTTATTTTAATTTTGTTTTTAAGTAATAACATAAACTCAGCAGCATTGACACTCCAATAAGTTATCATGTCGTCATAAAGTTTGACAACCTAACAGTATAATTTTGTACAACAATATTGTTAATTTATCACGTTATATACAAATTGAAAAACAATTAAAAATGTAATTTATCAATAAAGTTTATTAATATGGTTTGTTATTACCTGAAATGGTCGAACACTATTTTTGTTAATGATGTAAAAAAATGTCAAAAATCTCCTTTGTCTTGATCTAGAGAAGGGGAATACTTACAAAAGAAAAAGGTTCCCACATTCAAATTAGAGAGTGTTATAAAGTATTAGGATTTAGGTATAGGGGAGAGTATTGTCTTCAGAAGGAAATGAGTGACACGTACCTTTGTCTTGATGTCGTTTCGTATTTATAGTAAATGACTATGTTTTTACCTATTAGGTAGTATCTTTTTATAGGGAGATATTACTTTTACTTAAGAGACATTACTTTCTCCTAGTAGGTTTTATTGAATATTATTATAATCTGGAGTGTAATATTTATTTAATTATTAATTCTTTTTATTATGCGGTGTATTTCAGTTTTCAAAATAAATGATTTACATTTGCATATGGTTGGCAGAGGTATGTTGGTCTTTTTAATGGCCGAAATCATTTATCCGTACATGATTGTTACATGATTTAACGCTGTTTTTAAAAATAGATTACAACAATAAAAAAACTCAATTTTTAAGAATCAAATGGTAATATATATCAAGTTTTTTTCGATGATAATGTTACATCTGTCTCTTTTTCAACCGTGGAAAATGGTAACTTTGGTCTAAATTTGAGGAGTGTAGAATACTGAACCCTTAAAGAAAATAAAAAAAAAATTCTTACATTAGTTTAAAATTTTAAAAAAAATTATAACTAAGGTAATATTATTAACATGTAAGACTAAAATAATATATGTGGGAGGTCGAGTCAAGGTCGAGCTGGGTATGGAGAAAAGGATTATTTGCTTGAGAGGAAAAGATGCTAGCAACTTTGATGAATGAGCTTGGGATGGTCGTTAACATCAAAGGTACATGGGTTGTAGAGGATTATTTGCTTGAGAGAAAAAAATGCGAACAACTTTGACAAATAAGCTTGAGGTGGTCATTAACATCAAAGGTACATGGGTTGTAGAGGGATCAAAGATGTACTCAATACTTTCTTCAACTTATAGAGTACTCACACCTGCTGGTGATCACTAGCAAGAAGATGTTCTTAAGTTGTTTATATGGAGGCTGGCCACAAATAGCTAGCAACATGGGTCAATTTAGGCTAGTAGAGGGAACATACATAATGATGTTGTGAGTGTGGTATTTGTGGCACGGCATTGGAATTGGAAAAATTTTATTGTAATTATATGTGATGTGACACTTTATTGTAGTTATATGTGATGTGGCAACCAGGCTATGGATATAGTTATGCTATTGGTGAGGGTTACACAAAGCACTCTAAAGCAGCATCAATAACTAGTGGAGGCATTGAGTGGCGACAAACATGATCTTTTGTTCGGTTTGATGGATTTTGGCACATTTGAAAAATTAGAAATGCTCTTGTTTTTAGGAGCAAGCAGTGGATTTTCATAGAGATATAAGGTGTTTCACTTGGTTAGAGAATGAGAGAGGTTAGAAAAGATTGCATGTTTGATATTTATCGTTAACAAAAACTAACAACATTACTAATAATAAAAAAAAAAGAGTAGTGGATACTCATACTATTGTCCAAGATACACAATTTAACTCGTGAAAATGATGTGTGTATTCAAATTAATGTCACATTCTTATGCAAAATAGATTAAATTTGCTCTATTGTATTGTGAGTTCATGAACAACTTTTTTTTACTTCCCTTAAACTATATGTCCCTTCATGTAGTTTTGTGAAGTTACCCTTGTATTTTTTGCTTATATAATTAATATACTTTGTTTCGTTTCAAAAAAATATAATAAACCATGAGATTGAAGGATTAAGTTATTTGACATCTAAAAATTTATTTAATATTTTCTTAATGTTAAAGATTTACAACAGTGTGTAAAAAAATAATTTATGTAAAAATATTTACCATTTTAGATAAAGTGGCATCCACTCCACTAGCTATAATGTGAGTGAGTACTGATAAATCTGACATGATGTGAATTCTGTAACTGTATAACTAAAATTTTAGAATTTCTTGTCACTGTGAGTTGAATAATTCAAAGTGACTAGCTAGCTAGTTTGTTGAGTAGGGATATGTACGTACTTTGAATCATGTAAAAAAAATAAAAAATTGTAAAACGAGTGACTTTTGAAGGCCTCTCTGATAAATCTTTGACCTAATAACTTGAATATACAAAATTATATCAATTTGAGTTTTGTTCGAGATAGAATCCAAGTGTAGAGAATCAAACAATTATAATAACATGGAAAACTTTGAATCTACAAAATCCATATCTCAACTTGAAAAGAGAAAGATACTACCCTTCTTATCTTCAAAGACTGGATAACACAAATCATACTCTTGACTTATTTTCATAGTTTTTTAATTACTTAGAAGACTAGTTGCATTAAATGGCTGATATATATACCCTAGTCTAAGAAATCAACCATCATTATTTTGGTACTTTATCAAGCATAAAAGGATTACGCAACACATCCTCCAGTTTAAGTACATAATCTCCTTTCACATGCAGCTAATTAAGAAATTCTTGAAGTGAATCACCTTTTGAAAATCCTAACCTTAATATACTATGCCTCACGCACACAGTTGTATTAATGAGCTTCTGAGAGTTCTGACCTTCTGCAATGTTTTAATATTCTCTCCATTTCCGTTTCCGTTTTAATATAAATATATATGTTTTTGTCCCTGTGATAATATTGCTAATTAAATTAATCAAGGACGATAATTGGAACCATTGATAGGCAAGGTACATTTCACGGATTCAACCCCTTTTCATGTGCACTTTATATACTTGTTTAATTGTATAAGCATTAATTAGCTTTGGGTTAAAAATTTATTGTCCAAAAATTCTTGGCATAATTGTGGTCCTGCGAAATTTAATTTATTATATTCATGAGCTCCTCACACTGTGCTACCTAAAAGGTACAATGTGATACAAGAATAGGCTTGGTTTGAATTTATGGGAAAAAATTGAATCAATTTTAATGATTTGGTTTGATTTTAATTTTAATTTTTTATTGGACGCAAATTGGATTACTGACAATTGGGTTGGTTTTGTTAAATTCACTAAAATATGATAAAAAAAATATGAAAATTCGTCTAATATAAACCCTAACCAATTTTATACACCAAATTCATAATTTTATTCTAAAATAACAAAGTATTTTATATTGTCAAATTACAAACTGTCAAATCAAACAATCAAATAGTTTTAACGAGATAAGTAAGCTAAATTGTCTAATAGAAAAATAACTATTGTCCTACATAATTAAAGTCATAAAACATAGAATTAGAGCAATAGCTCAATAGCAAACAATAATTTTTATATTCATTTATACTTCAACATGATTAAATCATTAACAAGCATTAATATATAATATTAAAAAATATATTAATGCTTTTAATTAAAATTTTCTATGATGGTTGTGTTCATATAGAAGGTTATCTGCTTGGGAACATAAATCTCTAACAATGGCTAGGAGAATTGTACTTATCAAATCTATATTGTTTGCATTGCCAATTTACTATATTTCGTTCTTCAAGACTCTAAGAGGTATTATTTCCAAACTTTAATCTATTTTTAAAATTATTTTATGGGGAGGAAAAGAAGAGAGTATAAAGGTTCATTGGGTGGCTTGGGAGAAATTGTGCAAGAGAAAAGTAGAGGGAGGATTGGGTCTGTGGACTAGCATAAGTTTAATTTAGCTTTGTTAGGAAAGTAGCAATTGGAGATTATTGACTGATAGTAATAATATGTGAGTTGGAATCTTGAAGTCTAGGTACTAGACTCCGGAGGGGCAATGAGAGTTACAAGGTAAAAAATGTTCTAGGTGGAGGCTTGACTTACATTCTATAGAGCATCAGGGGATATGGCATGAGGGATAATGAACCCAGAATGTTAGTCGCCAAATAGGGGATGAGAATGAGATATGTTTCTAGAAAGATAAATGGCTAGGAGGGCAGAATTTTCGAAGTTGTTTAAGCAAGCAGATAAAAATATCACAATGAAAAGGATGACAGAGGAAGGGAGGGTCAAATGGCTTTGGAACTGAAGAAGGAGACTATTTGCATAGAAAGAGGAGAAGTTAGAAGAGTTAGATCAAAAGCTAAAGGTTGTGTGTTTAAATGCAGGGTCCCATGATAGATGAAGTTGGCATATAAATGTATCAGGAGTATACTTAGTACGATCAACATTCAAAGTTCTAGCGCTTGAGGGTCATCAACATAAAGATGACTTCTTTAAACTGATTTGGGTGAAATGGATTCCCTTAAAGGTACAATGCTTTGCGTAAAAACTGGAAGCAAATAGGATACCAATAAGAAAAAACTTATGTAAGAGAGGAATATTACCAGCTAACGCAGCAGCAGAATGTGTGTTTTGTGGTCATGAAATGGAAACAGATCAACACTTATTTTTTAATTGTGATTTACCACAACAAATATAGAATCAGATATGTGATTAGTGGGGAATCTCCATGACTCTTCACAATACATTACAGAGTCATTGTGGTCAATTTACGGGATTAGTTATTGACACTGTTGAATTAAGGTGTATGGTCTTTTAATTGGCACACGTTATTGTGGCTCATATAGAAAGCTAGGAATGCAAAGATTTTTCACAAGCATGTTGCATAGATGGAGAGAATAATTCATGAAGTGCAACAATTAACATGGGAATGAGCAAATGCAACAATGGATTATGAATCCAATTTTATGCGCTTCTTAATGGGAGTAAGACTTTCACTTTTGATTTTTTTGTAAAATTCGATGTATACTGTTAAACACATTACTTGTGCTTTAGCTTACTAGATTGATTTGATTAATGGTTAATTTGATTAATTCAAATTACTTGTGGTACAATATTATTAGATGAGTTATCAACCATAAATTTAATATATAATAATATATTCAGAATATAAAATGATTTTAAACAAGGCCACGTACTCGAAAAAAAAGGGGAATTATTTGATGATAAAAAAGGGAATCAAGTCGAGAGGAGAGAATTAAGTTAGAAGTAGTTTAAGGGTGTGAAAAAAAAAGCAATTTGTAAGTGAAAAAAAGAAGTGGAGTCAAGAATATTTGTAAATATAGGTAGTGATGGTATAGAAGATAGAGTTTAATTAGTATTCACTGAAAGTGTAAAAGAATTTTACACTGAAAGTGTAAAAGAATTTTACACTGACTTTTAATCTCAACTTCTCATTTATATGATTTTTAAAGTATTAATGGATACAATCAACAAACTTACCGTAAAGGAAGGATTGTGATTGAATGTCAATATAATATTTTTTACACTAACCATGCATACTAATTAAACTCTAAAAGATATACCTTGATGAGCTGGGTGGGCCAAAAGTGGTTATTAATGCGATTAAGAATTAAGGACGTTAGTGATTAACTAATCCTGGAAACCAAATATGGGGAAACAATTATAGGTGTCATTTTAGACTAGGTTTAGTAGAGTTAACATAAATAAATATTTATCTGTAATATGAAGAAAATTTTTTAGTATTATGTACACATTTATTATATACCTTTGTACTATCCATAGAGGTCATCCCCACCAACCTAATAGAGGTTGCCGAGTAGGTCATGACCTATAAGTCGACCTTATGAACTTAACACATTCAAGATGTGAAACTTCATGACCAACTCTCATTTAATGAGTAACTCCTGCTCAATGGTTATGCTACTTATTAAGAGCATCCATTGGTAGTTGTCAAGGAATAACAATTACAAGAAGGTAATGAACACCATAAAAGAAGCAATTAAGGTCTTAATTAAAGACCTTCTTAATTGCATCTATATGAAACATGAACGTGGTAAAATTCAATTCTAATAATACACGGTTATTACTACTTGATCGTGAAAGTCTAATTTGCATATAACACCATTCTCTTGAAGATCTTACATCGAAGACTTTTTGAAGAACTCTATCACCGTTCACCAGTAAATACATCTTTCAAGTTTTTTTTTATAAGTCAAAACAAATTATTCATAATTCATTTAGCAAAAGAATGAAATATTCGATTAACCACATGACACGTTTCTTCGAAACTATAAATGTATGTTTTTGTAAAAAATATACATGTATATATGTTTTTGGCGATATTTAAGTTCTTGTGCCTATGAATAATTCTTTTTCAATAATTTTTTTTGTCTATGACTTTGAATTGGTAATTTTTCATACCGATAAATGTTACTTGAGCACACTTTATTATTGATTAATTGTGAAGGATTGTTTGAGAATTCGAATCTTAGCATATTATATATATTATCCAAGAAAAGCATAATTGATATGCATGTGTATCCTCTTTGTTTAATTGGAGTATCATGCAATCACAAATTGAATATTATATATTACTAGTTCGACTTAGGAATTCATCTAAATCGAGGGTTCTTGTTTGTATTGTTAATCGATAATATAATTTTTTTAAATATTTATTATAAAAATTAATAAATTATTATATATTGGAAATAAGGGGAACTATATATAGTAATGTCTCTAGGCTTTTAAGTGTCTAACTGTATAATGGAAATATGTCATCCTTTACTCATAATTGTTTAAGTGGATATGGAAGGATAAATTGTCTTCTAAAGCATTAACATTTTTTTAGAAGCTTCTTCTGAATAAACAACCCACAATTGGTAATTTGCCGAAACGAAGAGTCGATTTTCATCTTGATATGCAGACTTATCCTATGTGTAGGGAACATGCACAAAAGAGTAAACATTTTTTTCTTTCATGTCATGTTGCTCAAATGTTGTAGTATAGAGTTTTGAAGTGAATTGGTATTGAATTATTACTACCTAATGAACTCCCCCATTTATTTCACTTAGTTAGTTTTTGGGTGGTTGAAAAACATAAAAGTAAATATGTATATCTGTTTAGGCACGTGGTCTGTTGGTGTATATGGATATCTAGAAACTCTATTATTTTTAATAATAAAATAGTAGAGTCTTTGGATATCTTCAACTTCATCCAGGCTATATCCTGAAAATAGTTATTATATAGATTTGGATTTAACAGGGATTCTCTGTGTTTTCTGATTAATATAGTAATTCCCGAATGTGTTTTTTGAATATGTAGTAATTATCTAGGGAGTTTTTTGGTGGGGTTACTTACCATGATATGTGATATTCTTAACATATAATAGACACTCATTGGTTATCTTTTGTAATGGTTATACAGGATATTTGAAACAAATTGGTTCTTCCTTTTCTTATATATAATACACATGTTTGCTTTAAAAAAAAAAAATATTACACATGTTTTGATTAAATAACAACTGAAAATTATTTACACCGTCCATTTTCTCATTAAAGATTAGTTTCTCATAGTTTTGCACATAATAATTTATATTAGTCTTGAGCAGTCTTGGCTATCAAACTTAAAGAAATAAATAAATAAAAGTTGAAAAATTAATAATGTTAGAATAGTTTCAATAAAAATACTAATACAACTTCTTATTACAAATTATATGCATTACTTTTTAGGATCCATTGACTATTTGCTTTGTAGAGATACACTCAAGCTTCTTAACTTCAACATTTTATAATTTTTAACATTTTCACACAATATCCTTTTTTATTGCTGAATGCATCTCAATTCAGTTTTCCCCTCGAGTAACAAGCTCACCAAATTTCTTAAATGTACAGTTTAATTTGCCTCACTTTGTATTTGGTCTCCAAAATTAAGAATATTGGTTGGTCTATCTAGCAACCCATCATTTAATGAGTCCCAAAATAATTACTCTTCACAATGACACAGAATCCTCATTTGAGTTTATCAATTTCAATCTGTGAGATGAGAACTTCCCATTAAAGATGTTTCTATAAATATTGTACTTATAAAAGTGATACTCATTATGTCAAAGGAGGGTTTTCCCTTTTGTAAAAATATTGCTAGAATATAATTATCCTATAATTAATAAAACTTAGTATCTAGCTAGCTATCTTTTGTGAAAGGCACCATGTGTTAGCTAGCAGTGACAAAGAGTTAGTCATAATCATACATAATTGATGACACATGTTATAACTAGCTTTTTGTGTTGATAGGCAAATTTGTGCACTGGACTCAATGGAGACAATAATGGTCCCTTTAAATCTTCTAATTATACCCATATGATAGAGTTATTTCACTTAGCCATTATATAGATTCATATTATATCTTGCACCAACCTAGAAGCTTTTCATAAGGACAGTTGAATTCTTTTGTCTGAATCACAACCAGGCAACAAAGAGATATCATGTGCTAGTGGCTTACTTATCATAGCAAAATACCATAATTAATAAAGTTAATGCATATATCAACTAGCAATTAGCCAGTTGTGTCATATGACACTCTTTCAATTATAGTGTCCTTAATAATGGTTAGATAGGAAGCAAAATTAAACTTGAAATGACAGGGGAAATTCACATTCTATGTAAAATTTGCGAGAGAAAAATAATCCAAAAGAAGGGTTAATTTCGAAAACAACAAATAATAAATACAAAAGGCTCGTGAAGCTTATATCACGGGAACAAAATATTTTATATTATTTATATTAATTTTTTGACAGATACGTACGTCATTTAAATTAATTAAAAACTTTTCGTGGAATTTATAAAAGGTTTAAATGATAATTTGGTCTTGAAAAATATATAGAAAAATAGTTTTGTATGTAATTTTCTTTAAAAAAAAAAAAGTGTTTTGAATAGCTTGTTAACTTGTCTAATGCAATCAATTGTTTTAAGTAGATAAGAAATTAAAAATATTTGCTTTCAAGAAAAAGAAATTAAAAACATAGTCTATTGTAAAAATTAGATGGTATTTTAAGAAATTAAAAAATAGTCTATTGTAAAAATTAAAAAACAATGTAGACACAAAATAATAAGAAATTAGATGGATAATCATTGGTTCTTTAATAAAAGTTTTTACTCTATTGATGTTTATTCTTTTAAATCTTCCAAATAAAAAATTTCTAGTCTTTCAAACTCGTAAAATGTTTTCTCTTAGTCTTTCCTCTGAATTATTTTTTATGGTTCGAATGTACAAGCTGTGATTGTTTTTTATTGTAAAAGAAACTAAAAAGAATATTTTTCAAAATTAAAAAAGGCTAAAAATTAATTTAAGTTTAGGAGATTAAAAACTAAATTAACTTAAATTTGAAGTACAAAATTATTTAAGATTTTATAAAGTAAAAAAGTGGTCAAGATACCTAAATCACCAAAGCGTCATTTGTACACAAATTCGTCAGTATCCCTTATATCATATAGCATTTGTCTTTAGGAATGTATTTAATTTAAAATGTGATTTCACTTCTTTTTTTTTTTTCCATAAAAGATAACTGTTTTGAATGAAACTAATGAATTGGTTTAGATTTTGTGTATGATAAATCAATAATAGAACCATATATAGTTTCTGAATGTATGCACATGCACGCGTGTGTTCAGTGTTCACACATTTACATAGCAATAATCAAAATCTCATATCAAACCATACTTTGTTTACTTATTTCCTTCTCTTTTTTTTTGAATAAACTGCTTATTTCCTTTTAGGGTGATATAATTTTGACTAAATTGAGTGAAACGTTCAATTTTTTTATTTCTTTGAACATAGCTCCTAATTCGTTATTGATAAATTACTTATATCGGTAATATCATTTTAAATAAACAATTTATATGTTTAAAAATATTACTTTATAATAAAATTTATTAATAATTATTTTTTGTCGAATAACCTAACTAACCAACATTTATATATTTGCAGGCCGACCCTATCAAGTAAACAATAAAAATCTTGCTTTTAAGTTCTTCAAAAATAAATATTTAACATTAAAATTTTTTTAGGCCTCATAATTTCTTTATTAATTTTCTTACTAAAAAATAATTAATTATTAGTTTTAATTAATAAAAATATCTATTAATTTGTTATATCAAATTTAATTTTTTTTACCCAAATTAAATATAATAAAATATCATTATTAGCTTAAAAATTATATTTCATTTTATGCTATAAAAAATATTTTACTTCAAAATTTACTTTAGACCTAATAATTTGTTTGGTCTACCGTGCCCTGTATTTAGTAATATATTTCTTAGAGTATCAAGAGAAGAAAGAAATGAAGGGCAATCTCAAAATAAAAAAATCAAGTTTGTAATATACAATCCACATATTTAAAAGAAAAATGTTCACCACGAAGTGTTGTCTAATGGACCCTAGGGTCTATGCTAGTGATGATATTACGTGAGTCCAAGTAAAATATTTTTGTAAAAACAAATAGGGTTACAATAATAGATTGAAAGATGCAACTACATACTGTATGGAAAGTTAAAAATGATGATTTGATTCATGGTGCAATATGCACATAAAGAAATGGAGGTTGATGGTGATGGATTGTGGAAGCAGATATTTGAAAAGAGGGATACACGACCACATGGAAAAAGTTGAAGCATCACGAGGTACCTTTCTTACTTTATAGCATAAACCAAACTCATAAGCAACCCATCAAAGTTCCAAGAAGCTTTATCCCATTATTTTGTATGATTGGCACGTGATATTCCATCTAGCTAGTTCTACACCAATCAACGTGTGCAAAGCAAATTAGTTCTCAAGTATCAGAATTTAGATAAAAAAGTCACCAAATAGTATTCTCTCTTTTTAGACTTAATATAGATTGAAAAGAAACTATGCTACTCTTTTGGCAAAATTTTGTTCCTTTTATTTTTATATAATAATCTTATTAATCTAACGTTTGAAAAATTATTTTATAAACGCTATAAGAATTTTTAAAATTTGTTATAAATTTTAACTAAAAAAAATTTAATAGTGATTTTAAAGTTAATTAATTACCTATGTATTATCTATCAATGTCATTTTTTTAGTTAAGATTCAGTATTGCTACACATTAACTAGAGAACAACTATAATTTTTTTTAAAATTAACAACAAATTAACTAGGATCATTTTTCTTAATCAATTAAATCTTCATTTCTTGTTATCATCAATGTTGTAGTACTTTTATACTTAAATTGTAGTTAACTCTTTAATAAAAATTAATTATAATTTTTAAAAATGAACTACAATTAACTAGAGATAATAATTATATTATAATTTTTAAAAATTAACTAGAACTTTTCTTTAATTAGCTAATTATTCATTTCATACCACCATTATTATTGTAGTATTTTTTTAGCTAAATTGTGGTTAATTTTTTAATAGAGATAACTACCAATTAGCTACTAATTTTTTGTAATTAATTTAAAATTTTCTTTTAATATAAGGTTAATTTAGGGTTCATTCCACTTTATATACATATAAATATATACTTAATTGTCAATTTTTTATGAATACGTAAAAAAGTAATTAAGAATATCATTTTACTAATGTTTTTTGGTAGAATATTTTACTAAATTTAATATCTAATATCATTATCTTGCTATTATAAAATTGTATGACACTGTGACTCTGTGAGTAGCATTTATATTTTAGTAAGAATTGGATGAATGAGCCTATAGCTTGTAATTAACAGAATTATAAACTTTGTGTTTATAAAGTTGAATAAAGTTTTGTAAATTTTAGCTATAGCTATGGTACATTGCAATTGCAAATTAAGATAGAAAGAGATTGACATATATTGAAAAAGAAAAGCGAGGCTAATTCATGTCCCAAAGGAGTGCTCAAAAGGGTCCCGAGATGGTGTGACCATTAAACAACGAACAGATCATGTTAGAGTAATGGATTCTTATTAATATAGTGAAGTCTTGATTCCATCATGTCCCTATGTCACATGAGGAAAACCAGCTATTAATTTCATTCATACATGTAAATTTGTTGTGTTAGGCTTAAATCATTCATTCCAAGTTCAAACCATAAACACAAAACTTGTTTTCTTTTTCTTCCTTGTTTGGTGGGGGCAACTCATTCAATTCACAATTTGTAGTTATCTTTCACTTTCATTATGATTCCAATAATTGAACGATATATGATCATTCCTCTTCTTTTAATATTTTAAGAAGACAAAAAGCTAGCTTGATAACTTGGGGAGGGGGAAGTTTTAATATATATATATATATATATATATATATATATATATATATATATATATATATATATATATATATATATATATATGATCACTTGCATACGCAAACCTTTTAATTCTGTGAGAATATATTATGTATTGATGAGCATAAAGTGGATATATATCAATAATAGCTATCACGTGTCCTAAGAATTATTGATAATATTAAAATTAACATCTGTTTAATGCAATAATTTTGACTAAAAGTAGAATAACATAGAAAGAAAATTAAGGTGAACTTTTGTTTGAAAAAATATTTTCCGTTTTTATTTATTATTTTTGTTTTCTAAAAATTTTTTATTTTTAAGTTTTCAACATTTAGAAAATATGTTTGTTTTCCATTTTTCAAAAAATAATATTGTTAAATTTAATTATTTTTAACAAAATATTATAAATTATTTATATAGTTTAAGATACATTTATATATTATTTGTGATATAATTGTAATATTATTATAAGTTTTCACATAATTATTAACTTTTAAAAATATTAAAAACAATTTTTTTTTATTTTTAAATGTTTTTAAAAATATTTTTTAAATTAGAAACAAATATAATTTTACTACTATTTTTTAAGTTCTTTAAAAATAAAAATAGAAAACACAAAAAACAAACATAACCCAAAAAATTATAGAATAAACATCAATAATGTTTTTAATATATAATATCCCATAAAGTCAAAATATATGAATTGACAGGCCAGCATGATCTAAAACCTCACAGTTTCACATGCTCTCATCTCATGTGTTTCAATATTGTTGGCTAACAGAAAAAAAGAGTTCATTTTTCTTCCTTAATTTCTACTTCTTTTTCTCATTAAGGTATTCAATTGTGTGCATGCCCACTGTCTACTGCTAAACCATTCAGATTTGAAATTAATAGAGCACACATGAAACAATTGGTTTACCTTTTAAAACATGTATTTAGGCAAATAATTGTGTTTAATACTCATGAACACTGTGTAAAAGAATTCTTTTAAATTGTTATTCAATTTTTTGACATTACTAAAATATATTAAAAGTAATACAAATGATTAGTTTTCATTAATTAATGACCGTGTAAAATTTTATTACATTGTTTTCTTAATCATTATTACTGAAACTAAATAACAGTATGGACATATTTCAAATTACTCTTTTATTATTTTTTTTTTATATTTCACGTACTTATTTAATATAAACAAAAAAATTCTACATTAAATTACAACTCTTCATTTATGATAAATTTTTTGATTTTACCAATTAATATTTTAAAATTTATATAAATAAAAAATTATAATTAAACATAGTATGCAATTCTTTTATATTATAATACATACTAATTAAACTCTTTAATAGATTTTATATATGTACCAAATAATATGAGCAAAAAACTTAGTCACCCAAAAAAAGTAAAAACCATGTGTATTACAACCTATAAATAAAAAGATTAAATAAGTTTTTTTCCAACTTTTTCATATTTTATTTTTTATCTTTTATAAAAAAAAAATACCATCTTTAGTCTCTCATTAACAAAAGTTTTGGATAAAAATAATGTTTGAGGTCTTATATATGGTTTGGTTTACCATTTTTTAAATTATGAGCACACATTGCAATGCTCGGAAACGTTCATTCACTGTCCATTTGATATATATTAAACTTTTATTGAAAAGTCTTGTAGAGGGTTGGATAATGGTCCAATAAAGTCGACAATATTTATTATAATACTATTTCACTATTTGGATTTGAAATTAATTCAACCTTAGGAGAATGACTTATAAAATAAGGATTATTCCTCATTTACATATTTTAATTTGCTGATATTTTAAGTTGATGTTGGATCTTTATTTTATTTTTGCTATTGTTTATTATTCTTATTTTTTCATTCTCTGTGTGTGATTTTATTTTTTGTATCGTAAAGATTAGAAAGGATAGAAAAGATTCTACTATTAAATTTGAGTGACTTTTATTTTGCAAAATAAATAGTATTTTATTTACTATTTACTATTGCAAGCTTTGTTAAAAATACATGTCGAATCAGAGCTACAAAAATTCGTATTTGAACACCTAAGTAAAGGTTTTTTCATCTTGCAACTTCGGAATTTCTCTTTACACCCATTTTGAAGTTTTGAATTAGTCATTTGGGACATTTGAAGGGGTACAGAAAGAAATTTTCCTAAGGAAAAAGCAAAGGTGATCCAATATTCAAACAGAACTTGAGTTTGTAATAGTAATTTTGACACTGCTTTCAATTGTATATATAATATGTACTTAAAAAAAAATCAATATATCACGAAAATTGTATTCGACAAAAACTAAACTAAAACTTGAAAGAGGTCACATAGCAAGCTTAACACAGGCTTAATTGGTCTAGAAGACTATAGAACTCATGAAAATTAATAAGGTATGAAGAACATGATTCTGTCGACCAATGAGAATAGTTTTATGTGAATGATTGCTATCATATGTCATATCATATGGTTAAGTTACACTGAAATGTGTGCTGAAACAAATTTTCAACGATAAGAATAGTGTGGTGATGGACTAAGAACCTAAGTTCTAAACAAAATAGTACTGAGGTAGTGGTCAGAATTAACAGAATAATGAGTTAGTAGGTACAGTGTGGCATGCTCAAAAGCCATAAGTGCATGCTAGAAATTGAAATGCAGAAAGGAGTTTCGTCACTTTATATTATTCTCTGAAATCTGACACAGAAAAAAATGATAAGGAGACAAAAGTCTTCGTTGTAAACCCCACAAAAACCATGTTTGGAAAATCCAACAGCTTTATCCTGTGATGGTGTGATCCAATGTATCTGTGATTCTTTTCCCTGAAAGTGACCATTCTTGTTCACTTGGGCAATTTTGTAGCCATCTTGCTCAATTTAACTTTAATTATAATATTGTTAAGGTACAACCAAAGCTGATCAATTGAGATTCTATGGGATAAAAATTTAACTATAATCATGCACTGTCTATACTTGGATTTTATTTATCAATAAAATTATTTATGCTTGAACTTATAGTTCATATTCCTTACTTACCGCCCATGGAAGTTATGTTTTTTTTTTTTATGAAGGAGGGTTAGGGCTAATAACCCAAAGCAAAAAACTTTTACACAAATCATACAATATGAAAATATCTAAACCATCTTTTACATAAAAGTATGAAACAAGTAATAGAAAGGAATATCTAAAATCTAAATTATGACCATTTAATTCATAGTAATGATCAAAATCTATATACTAGTAAATATGATATTTGTTTCTTTATAAATATTAGCAAAAACACAAACGCTATTACGTCTGTATTTTTGTATTTTTATTTTAATATGTTTTAAAAAATTTTAGATTTTAATTTAATATCTTTTGTAATAATATGATAGAATATAATAATTCATTATTTTGAAATAAATTATTATGTGATATGTTTTGTAATATAGTTTATTAATGTTTTTATTTTTTGTTATGATTCATATCAAATCATTGAATATGTCAAATATGGAATGATTTGAAAAAATGAAAAAAAGAAAGAGTTTGAATAGAACTCAAAATATTGTCGCGCATGTGCATTTCATAGTTATAAATACTTATCATGAAAGGTATACATATATGAATGATATTTAAGAAAGATTGATTTGTGATAAGGTATAAATTATGAACATGTGCATATATTAATAGGGAACAATTATATTTGTGAAATTGGGAAACATCATAAAATGTTTACAAGGTTAAAATAGTCGTAAAATGTAGAAATCAAAAGGTCATATTCCTATTATAAAATACTAGCGAAAACACAGGCGCTACCGCGCCTTTGTATTCGCATTTCTATTTTAAAATTTTTTGTAAATTTTTATGTTTTGAAATATAAATTGTTATGTGACATGTTTTGAAATATATTTTGTTAATTTTATATTTTTTGTTTATGATAACATGATAAAAACATGTCAGATCATCAATGGATATATCAAACATGCAATGAATATGAAAAAATGAAAAGAGGAGAGTTTGAATAGAATTCAAAATATTGTCGCATCTGTGTATTTGCATATTTATTAAAAATATTTATCTTGAAATGTACGCATATATTAATAGGGAGAAGTTAATAATAGGTATTTTGAAAACTAGATATCAAAAGGGGGTATTGCCTTTATTAATAGAATAGATATAGTATATAATATAATATTATATATTATACATCATAGATATAATTGGACATCTATGTATGTTGCATATCAATATTTTAAAGTAATTTTTAACCTAAAGTTATAACGTTGGTCTAGTGGTAAAGTATATCTTTGGGAAATAAGAGGTTATGGTTTCAAGTTCTTCTTATGAAAAATTAGTTCATTTTTTTTAATTTTAAAATAGGTGTAAGGGTAGAATAGGTATTTTGCAAAGTGGACATCAAAAGAGGGTATTCCCTTTATTAATAGTATAGAAGTATAGATATAGTATATAATATAATATCATATATTATATACTATAGATATAATTGAACAATTATGTATGTTGGATATCAATATTTTAAAGTAATTTTTTACTTAAAGTTACATTGTTGGTCTAAGAGGTTATGGGTTCAAGTCTCTCTTATGTCAAATTTATTTAATTTTTTAATTTTAAAATAGGTGTAAGGGTAGAATGGGTATTTTGAAAAGTAGACATCAAAGTAGGGTATTGCTTTATTAATAGTATAGATATAGAAAAGGGGGTATTCCCTATATTAATAGTATAGATATATAGTATATAATAAAATATCATATATTATACATTATATATATAATTAGACAAATTATGTATGTTGTATATCAATACTATAAAGTAATTTTTTGCTTAAAGTTATAAGTTTGGTCTAGTGGTAAAATATATGTTTTGGAAATAAGAGGTTATAGGTTGATGTCCCTCTTATAACCAATTAATTTCTTTTCTTAATTTTAAAATAGGTGTAAGGGTAGAATATGTATTTTGAAAAGTAGATATCAAAAGGAGGTATTCCCTTTATTAATAGTATAGATATATATTATATAATATAATACCATATATTATACATTATAGATATAATTGGACAATTATGTATGTTGTATATCAATATTTTAAAGTAATTTTTTACTTAAAGTTATAAGGTTGGTCTAGTGGTAAAGTATATGTTTGAGAAATAAGATGTTTTGGGTTCAAGTCCTTCTTATGACAAATTAGTTTATTTTTTTAATTTTAAAATAGGTGTAAAGGTAGAATAGATATTCTGTAAAGTAGACATCATAAGGGGATATTCCCTTTATTAATAGTATAGAAAATGAGGTATTCCCTTTATTAATAGTATAGATAATATATAGTATATAATATAATATCATATATTATACATTATAGATATAATTGGACAATTATGTATGTTGGATATCAATATTTTAAAGTAATTTTTTGCTTAAACTTATAAGGTTGGCCTAGTGGTAAAGTATATGTTTGGGAAATAAGAAGTTATGGTTTCAAGTTTCTCTTATGAAAAATTAGTTCATTTTTTTAATTTTAAAATAGGTGTAAGGGTAGAATAGGTATTTTGCAAAGTAGACATCAAAAGGGGGTCTTCCCTTTATTAATAGTATTAACCAAATTCAATCTCTCATTGATTTCATAACCAACGTCGAATTTGATCTCACTAGCTGCTAATACTGATGCGAATTCATGACTCTATTATTCACAAAGTCAATTACCAGTTTAAGAGTCGTACTCCACCTTTAGTGCTTATTTGGAAATAGTTTTATAAAACTGTTTTCATTATTTTAGTTTTTAAAAAATAGAAAATTAGAATTGTTTTTTAAAACTGTTTTTAGAAAATACTACCCAAACGAAATACAAATTAGTATTTTAGTTTTATACAACTAAAAGTAGTTTTAGTTTTTATTTTCTATTTTTGTTTTGAAAACTCAAAATACAATCAGAATATATTGTATTTTGCTTTTAATTAATAAAATTTTAATAAATATGAACAATTTTTTCCAATTTTACATCTTTAAAACAATTTTCAAATAACACTTGCCAAACAATTTTTTAAAACTATTCTTGAAAACTCTCTTCAAAAACTAAAAAACAAAATCAAATCAATCAAGTCTTTAGTCTCTTGACTCCCTTATCCCAAACCACTTGTAAGACGAGACAATCTTCCATAATTCCACTCCCATGATAACATTTGTAGATCATAAATTACAACCAAGTTTCTTAGGAAAGATTATGGTGAAGTTGTTAACCTCACATAAAATATATAGATATAGATAGATAGAGATAGTGTAAGTATAGAGATAAGTGGATTCCCTTCTTATATTAGGAAATACTAATGCACACATGGTTAGAATGCATCAGCAATTAATTTAACACAATATTATCTGACAAAAATTATTATTATTTAAGTATAAAATTGTAGGAGTATAATAGTAATTTAATATTTACATTTAGAAGAATGTATTACTTTGAAAGTACAAATCAATAAAGGAAAATACAGACAGAGAGGATTCAAGTATCACTTAACTTAGTTATAAAAAATTATAATATATTAAATTCACAAAAATCATTTAAAATCTCGTTTGAAATATTAGTTAATGTGATATATATAGTAAATAAGTAAATATTTTATCTAAATCTAACATTAAAGAATTGATTATGAGAAAAAACTAATTGGATTTTTTTACAATTTTTGAGTTTAAATACTAGACAAATATTAGAGTGTAAGTGGATTGATTTGAAATTATAATCTCTTTTTTTTTACTTTACATAAGAATTTATTAATATACTAATCTTATAACTCTTAAAATATTAATTTAAAACATTAGTTTATTATGAGAAAACTAATTTTTAAAAAATTATCTTTATTTTTTTATTTCAATTTTTTAGAATATTCATTCAGATAAATTATAAGGATCAAACCCTGACCACATATTATAAGGATCAAACCCTGACAACATATTTGCCCATGATAAAAAAACCTTTGCTGCGTATTTAAAAGACAAAAGTTCGCAGGGTAAATTATTTTTTTATCATGAGGCCCAAATAGACCAGGTTATGTCCAGAATATGAAAGTTCAGGCCGTTTAACCCAATAACTGAATGGGCTATGATTCTCAGCAGTTTCTTTTAACATCTTTGATTTTCTATTTGCCGACTCACATGTGAAAACCTCCAACATATGAAATAAAAAAAAACACTTATACACTATTATTGTAAATTGTTTTACACTCATATTCAATCACAACCCTTTATATATGGTAAGTTTGATGACTTTACCCATTGATACTTTAAAAGTCATATAAATGAAGAGTTATGTTAAACTCTATAAAATATACATTTAAGTTGTTCAAATAAGTTGATCTAAAGTATCTTAAAATATATATTTCGGATAAGTTGATTTAGAATATACTTAGTTAATTCTGAATCAGGTGATCCAAAATACAATAATAGGACATAACCAATTTCCAATTACATTTTGATAAATCAATTCAGAACAAAATAATATTCTATATCAGTTAATATGGAACATAAAATATGATATTATATTTTTGGACGAGTCAATTCAGAATAGAATTCTACTATATTTTGAATCACCTAATCTGGAATTAACATAATGTATTTTAGATCAATTAATACGAAATATACATTTTAAGACATTTTAGATCAACTAATCCGGAACACCTTAAAATGATAGAGGTTAAAATAGGGTAAAGTATGTTGCGGTTTTCAATATTATTTTAAGAATTTAATTAGTATACACTATCAGTATAAAAGATTTTTATTTTTATACTAACATTCAATCATAACTTTTTGTTTATGTGACTTTTAAAATACTAATGAGTATAATCAACAAATTTACCATGAATGAAGGGTTGTAATTAATGTCAATATAAAAATCTTTACACTAACAGTATATACCAATTATACTCTTATTTTAAACAATATGGGTGCAAATAGAAAATGAGGTGTGCTAAAAGTAATTGCATTATTCTTTGTATTTTTAGGCCCATTTTCTTCTGATACTGTTTTTTTCTATATCGAACCTATTCTGCCAACTTCTAACGCAGTACTATTACAGAACAGTTATCTGAGAACATTGTATGAGACCTATAAAAGGTGTACATTTAAGGGGAAAATCTATCAAATTTGAAAAGCAATTCAAACTAACTGATAATGCTAATAATGAAAGAAAAGCCCAATAATTTGAGCAATTAAAGCATATATTGATAAACTTCAATAATATTTTCTAAGACTGCTAAAGTATATCATGCATGATTGATAAAATTATAGGATAAAACACTATTAAAATTTGACAATAACATATACGAAAGTACTCTCCCAACTTGTTTGCAGCACCATGTAGTCTATGTGAAAATTCTTAGCAATGTTGAAAGAAAGAAAACCCTTCTATATCTCATTTTATCTTCAAATTAAGAATTGCTTTGGCTTGCAACAAGACTGTCAATAACTTGGGTATAGAAGTTCCAAGATTCACTTGTTTCACCAATGCTTTCTTGGCCAAATGGGTGTTCCTCAATGTACTTGTGCATATCTTCAGCATTTGCCAAACCATCTAGATATACCCTCAGTTCTCCACCTTCAGCTGTCATGCATTAATGAATTATAGCTTTGTTATTTAGAACATACCAAATAATGCTTAGAAATTATAACTAATGTTACAAATTATAAACTGTGCAATATAGTTTTTCAGACACTAAATGTTTAGGTCAAGTGTAAATATATACTTGGTATAAACATAAGAAAAGGAAGACAATCAGTCAAGCTTGCCATAACATATTAGCCAAATATATACTTAGATCTAAATAAAGATTCTTACCTAAAGAGTTGTCGTTTTCAACCTGATAACTGAATGTATGAGGGAAGATAGAGGTGTTTGGCTAAAATAATTGAGCAAAACAATTCAGAAAAATATGTTAGAAAATGATGTAAGAATATGGATGGTAAAAAACGACAATCTTTAACAAAAAAAGAATAAAAGAGTCAGATTGTTTACAGGATTAAGCAATGCCTTATAAGGAGAATCATCCAAAAGTAATGTATTTGATTCATTGTAATATCCTTTCTCCCATGGAAGATTTGGGTCATGTTTATCCCAAAGTTTCCTCAAATCCTTAAAAACCACATTCTTATGCTTGTTTTCAAGTGTCTTGAAGCATGTTTCAGTGCAATGAGAAAGGTCCTGTGAATTAAAAGCCAAGAAAATACAGAATCAGAAGTAGGAAACGGTTTACATCTAACAAAAGTGAGAAGGCAAGTAGACTGTGGTAGTTGTCATCAATCTCATGAAAATATAATAAGAATGTAGTTATTATAAGGGAGCAGAGTTATGAATTAAAAATCATGCAATTCACCATTTTTTTACAGAATGAAGACACAGGTAAAAGTAAAGTTCATATCAACATTATATTCTCTTGCAAAATGACAAAATCACCAGAAAAAATAAAGATAACTTAAAAATTCAATGCAACTAATTACAAACATGGTTTCCACAATCCTTACATCTCTAAATATGTATTGTTTATAAATTACTAAACCAAGAGATCAGGGTCAACAAGGAATGAGAGAGAGCTTTTAGTAGTCAGAACAATTAAACAAATGCTGAAGACTTACCCAACAGAAAAGCAACCTTTCTTTCACGTCACCCATCAAATAATTAATGACTCGATCAACATTTTTCCTATGATAACAAAAAACTTCCATAAGTTAATTTGTACCAAAGCTAATTGTTAACATCATTAAAACACAATATCCCAAAGGTAAAAGAGAGATTTGAAATCATTCTGAAAGAGATATTAAGACAGACAGTGTAAAAGCATAATTGATCAAGCCTATATCAATTAAAGATAGTTATACTTCATTCTTGAAGACCATATCCCAACTTCAAATTTATCAAAGCAAAACTCCAGAAACTCAAGGTAGAAGGGCCTCTTGAATACTGAAATCAAAACCGAATGCAAACTAATTAGTACAAGAATGACTTATGAAAAGTAAAGAACTACACAATTCTTACTTGCTCTCCTCGCAATGGTTGCATCTGCTTTGTAAATGTGATCCTTTAGAGGAGAGCAAACTACATCAGCTAGCAACCCATTTATATCAAGAACAATAAGCCTTTTCTTCAAACTTCGAACTGGAGTTCCATCCAGTGAGAATTTAGAAATTTCTGAACTTATATCATTTATGATAGAAGCAGATATGGTCTTCATATCAACAGTAAAAGAAGATAACTCTTTATCATTTTTTCTTCCATCTGCTAAAGTTGACTCAGTATTCATTGTATTTGTTTGGGGATCCATCCTAACAATTTTGTCTCAGAAAATATAGTCAACAAAAATAAGATTTAAAAATGTTAACAGAAGAATATTTTCTGTAGAAAAACAATTTGGCTATCACGTGCATAATTTAAACAGATTATTGCAATTAATGTTTTGGAACGGGCCACGATATGCATTTGCACTCATGGTCTATACAAACTTAAGCAACTAATGATATTGTTCCTTCCATATCTATGGCTTCTGCCCGTGCACTACTTATCAACTCCTGATTGGATATATAAGCTTCTCCAAAGAAAAAAATACAAAAAAGAAATAAAAATTCGTGAACTTTTTTTTTGAAAATTGTGAATTTTCTTTTAAACTAATACCTAAATGTTGTATCATACAACTTATTTATTTAAAGATGTAAGACATTTTAAAAGTTAGTTAGTAAAATGTCTAGTATCAATTAAAATATTTTATGAAAAAGTCATTTTATCTTTTTCTTTTAATTTTTTTAATTTCTTAAGAACTCTCCTGGAAAAAATTATTCAAATACACCTAAGATATTTAATTAAAATGCCTAGAGTCATAGTATAATCATTTTAAAACAATTTTTTTATTATTTTAATCTATATCTATAATATATATATATATATATATGTAAATAAAGGGAATCTATAATATATAACAAATATATAACAGAAATTACCTTTTTTTATCCATATTTTATTTTCAATTTTACCCTTATACTTATTTGAAAATTAAAAAATAATTATTTTATAAGTGTTAGTTGTAAGTAGGAAATTCAAACTCACAACCTCTCATTTTTCTATAAATTTATTACTAAACTAATAGTATAATTTAAAAAAATTACTTTAAAATATTTATACGACTTAAATAATATATAATCTATATTTATAATCTATAATATTATGTTATATATATATATATATTATATTTTACTCTCTAAAAAAATGTAACATTTTTATAAATCTACTTTACATATAACATTTATGTTTGCTTTTTTATTATAAACATTTTTTATAGAAATGAGAATATAGTTTGTCCTACCTATGTTTTGTTAGTTTTGAGAATATATAAAAACTTATAATAATTGCTTCATTTGCATCTGACGTCATGTGATGCGTAGTATGTTTGGTAGCAATGAAAATTAATGAATGAAAAGGATCAATATATCTGGGATATGTACTACTAGATATGTTGCTCACATTCCTCTTATTTTCTAAATGTATCCTAATTATATATGATACAAATCTTAGCAAGAACAAGGAAGAAGAGTTTGCAATCCATTTTGCTGCTAACACTGTCTTGTTTTATGTTTCCATTAGAAAAGGGAGAAGGTCCACATTTTATGGCATGAGACAAACAAGCATTTGGTTAAGTGTTGAAAGAATTTACTCGAAAAAGATTCAAAGTGAAAGCAATAATGAGAGTATTATCACTAATCATTTCTTGCACAGTCTCATAATTATTATTATCTTATAATCTCTCTTCCTATTACATCATATCACTTATTACTATCCTATACTTTTTTTTTTCTTTTATGTCCTTTACTAGGTGTTAAATAGCTAGGTTATATTATCCCGAATTGGATCCTTTCCAGGACCTTCTCCTCTCCATCTACCTTCAACACAATTTTTATCCGTAAAATATAAAATCAATTTAGGATCTTCAATGTTAAAACAATCATAGCTAAAAACATATTAACTTAAAAAGATATTAACTCAAGAGTTGATATAATGATTTTTTTCCTATATTATCCTATCCTAAAATATTTTTTTCTTTCTTAAATGCATATTCTGAAAAGAAATGAGCAAAGTTCAGGCACAAGCCTTAGAAAAAGATAAATAATAAAATCAACAAATTTGTCAAGAAACATTAAGAAGAATAAAACTACTTCTTGATAAAAAGGTGATATATCTATCTATCTATATATATATATATATATATATATATATATATATATATTTACTGACATAACTTGTAATTCAAAAGGCAAACATGAAACAGATAAACATCAAAAGAATTAAAAAGGGATTCCAGGAACATTAACCATACTCTTCTTCTATATAGTTGCTGAACAAACAAATAAATGAATAAAAGTACCACTCATTCATAATTTTTTAAAAAAAAAAAAGAGATTGTCACAATAATGTCACAGTTTCATATACACAAGAACCAAGCATCATTCAGAATTGAATAATATGATAGATAAAAGGAAGTGAATAAAAAAGAAAAGTGAAATAAAACAGAAAGAAAGATGCACCTAGATAAAACAAAATGGCGGCTAAAGATATGAAAAGAAAGCAAGTGACTAAGAATGAAGTATAAACATGTTACCTGATGAAGTTGTAATATAGAAACAAGGAGAAGAAGGTTATGGAAGGGGTGAAGGGATAGAGGAAGAAATATTTAAAGAGTGTTGAAGTTGTTCACCTCATGCACGTAAGCAGAAACTAGGAGAGAGGGAGGGTTGAATTAATTGAGTTTGGAAACGCGAGTTTTGGAAAGTGTAACCGTCGCATTGAAAGTTGATATCCATTATCCATCTCATTCTCTTGGTACCTTAACAGTCAGTGTTAGTGACATCTCAGAAACTAGCAGAAACTACTTTTGCTTGGCCCATGATCTGCAAAAGACTGCATTGGTAAATGATGATTGTTTGTTTGATCTAAACCAATGCAAGGATATTGTGAAGTTGTTTGATTTCCATCAACTTTTTCATTAGAGTGTTTAGGAGAATTGAAAATAGAACTAATTAATTTTAATTGTTTTTAGGTTGTTTCTATTTCTGAATTTTTTTTTTCTGCTTCAAACTAAATTAAATTGGGTTGGTTTGATACTGATTCAGAAAAAATTGATAAAAAATTAAAAATCAATTTTTTTTATTAAATTATAAAAAATAATTTTATATTTTAAATTAGGCAAATCTATTAATTTAGTAAATTCACAATTTTATAATAAAATATAAAATATTTCATATATATCAAATTAGACAAATTAAAATATTAAAGCAATCCAATACAATATATACAACAAATTGAATATATTTAAAACAACTCATTACAAACAAAATTAATAATCTAATACCAGCTAAGTTAACAATACAATACAAGTAAAGTTAATATATTTAAAGTTATAAAACATAAATTATTAAGTTAAAAATATAAAATTCATAATATATTTACTTTTCATTTGGTTTGGGTTAGATTAGGATTTTAAAGAGACAAAACTGTAAATTGAATCAAACACAATTAATTCTGCTCGTTAAACTTTATTTTTTTCTTTTAGATGTTTTTTAATTATTTGAGTTTGAAAATTGAAAAGTTAAACAAATCATATTCTACGGTGGAAGAGCATTTTATATCTCCTACCATGAGAAAAAGAAATTGGCAAATTAAAATTTATACCGAGTATAGTGGTGGTGTTTCAGTTATTTTTTTAATGCATTCATATAATCAATAATATTATTGAAAATATTTAGTCATTGCCATGTCTCACTAGGATAGTATTTTATATTTTATTTTTTACATTATCACATAACATAATATCTATTTTTTCTATCTCCACTAATGCTACATCTTTTATTATTATTATTATTATTATTATTATTATTATTATTATTATTATTATTATTATTATTATTGTTGTTGTTGTTGTTGTTATTATTATTATATATTATTATTATTATTATATATTATTATTATTATTATTATTATATATTATTATTATATATTATTTTTTTATAAGAATATATACATTATATATAAGGATAAAGATAATAAAAAAGATAATCGCATAAATGTTAAAGTTCAATAAAGTAAGTAAAATAAATCGCATACCTTACAATTGTCCATTACGTGATTTCATATTCTGAAATCATTGAATGATTATCAACGTAATTGAAAATATATATTTTAAATAAATGATTAAATAATCATTCATCCATACATCTCTCGTTTGATTACAAACCTATTTTTCACAATGTTCATAGCTAAAAAGTCTTTGTTGTTGTGGTGGCGAGCAAAATCATTGCTAGCTTCAAAAATTGATAAACTAATGGATAAATTATATGCCCTGTAGTTTCTACCAATGTCTTCGAAAGATTGCAAATACTTTTCAAAGACAAAAATTTAACATTGCTAGGCATATCAATGATGTAAGTCTCAAGTTGATTATCAAGTATCACTAGATCAATAAGGAAAAATTTTATGGATAAAATCTTGTAAAATTCAAGCAATCTTGTATCAAAAGTAGATAACAAATTGGTTGGATTCAAGCTAGCCATACAAAGAAGCAGCAACCTAGTATTTGTCTCAATGAACAGGCATTAAGTTCTTGAAGTTATAGATACACAACACTATAAAATAATTCAATAGGGGAGTAATGTTCTATTGTACGTGATCATTTGAAATTTACCTTATGTCGTGATCTCTCCTTGGGAAAAAACATATTTTCCATATTAGGAATGTTGATGGCATGTGTATTGCAAAACAAAATTACCTCTTGTAATAAAGATTCTCATCCATTATTCCACATAGTTTACAATTGTTTTTTTGTCATGTTAACCAAATTCATAGCATTGATGATGTTTTGTCTTTTCTTTGCGATGCTTGTGCCAATTCATTTGAAATACTCAATATATTTTTCATTAAATGCAATGTGAATGCAAAGTCATAATCCTCTAACAAATATAAAAAACCATTGGTTTTAGCTCTTTGATCCGCATTTGAACCATCCTATTTTATAATTTCAAGAACATCAGTTATAGCAGAATAAGTTAATATCACATTGATCAAATTTGCATAATGGGAATCCCAATTAGTATCAGTAGCTCGTTTAAGACTAGTTTCTTGATTCAAACTTTGACCGCTAGAAATTTGTCCTTTTCCAATGCCTCTCTAACATAAACAATTTGTTTGCCACGAAGCATGTCATGTCCTTTACATGATACCCCAACAACATTTAATAAAGTAGACTTCAAATTAAAAAGAGGGACAACTTAAATGTGATTTTTGGCAATGACTTGTAATTGATGAACAAAACAATGCACATGAATTTTCTTTTAAGATCAAACTTTTATGACTACAAAATTGTAGATATACTAGGCTCATGTTAGCAAAGCAATTCATTAATTGTCATTTCAAATATAAAGATGTAGTATCCTTAACATGAACCACACTAAGGAAACGCTCAACAATACTTTTATTTTTATTAACTTAACGCAAAGAAACAATCATTTACTCCTTATAGGATATATCACAAGTTTCATCAACAATAATAGCAAATACGTCATCTCCAAGATCATTAATAGTAGTATTAATGGTCTTCAATGCAACATCATTAACAATATCATTTTGAATATTTGGAGCAATCAAGTGATGATTTTTAGGAGCATTTTTAGGACAACATCATTTACTGGTTCATTATGATCAGAAAGAAATCTAGGAAGCTCAAGAAAATTACCTTGGTTAGTAGAAATGTTTGTTTCATCATGATCATGAAAAGCTAATTCTTACTTTAATAGAAAGTGAATGCAATCAATTGATGTTATTAAATGTCTTTGATATAAGTCACAAGCTTATTTAGATTGCTTTGATAGTGCAACTTCAATATGTTGATTTTGATTCATTAAATCTTGACATTCTTCAAAGCAATATCATAAGCACTATTAGGACCTCCAACATGAGATAAAAGTCTTTCTTTCATACTCCAATTTGTGAAACATGTGTCATAAATGTATCACCACCTGATTGTTTTCCTAATTTGGCCTAAAAAGATAACAACATAAGCAAAATGCAACATCTTTTTTATGTTATACTTCGATCAATTGCGAAATTCTTTAAATTGAGACAAAATCTTCTTAAAGAGTTTTCAATCTTTTTAGGAAAATTAGGTTTCATAGGTTAACAAAGTACTCTTTGTAAATATGCCCTTCAAATATTATCATGGTCATTAGGATGATTAATTTGTATCCCCAAATATAATGGCAAGTCTTTTAAATTAATTTCAACTTCTTGTTCAAAACTTGATTCACCAATTTTTCGAGAAGATTGTTGCTCATTTGATCGCAATGGTTCTTCAAAAATCTTTTCATTATCTATTTAAATTAAAAGATATAAATCATGAGAGAAAAAAAAACAAAACTAGAAACAAAAACAATTCAACACTACTTATGTTATATTATTAGCAATTAAAATTTAGTGTTCGTTTAACAACAATTTTATAAAACTGTTTTCAGTATTTAAAAATTAAAAAACTTGTTTGGTAAGTGTGTTTCTTAAAACAGTTTTAGAAAACAATTCTGATTGTTTAGCAAATAAGTAGCTCATTTTGTAGTCTTCAGGCGTGTGGCCTATTCTTCCATAGTCTCTACAAGTAGGAGGAGGAAGAGACAGAGTTTGTAGCTTTTATGTTTGTGTTGGTTTTGGTTCAAACACGATATGCCTGAAGTCAAGGGGCAGGATGCTATTGGCTACCCCCATTATAGGGGTGAAGAAATCTTGTAGGAGTTTGTAAAAAATATCATCTCCCTCATAGTTGTTCTCAAATGCTGCCATTGTTTTTACCAATTTGTTATTTTGTTTGTTCATTTTGCATTTTGAAATGACATCGTTTTGTTGGATTAAAGAAAATTATGTCATTTTGATTAGTACCACTTGATGGAAAAGGAGTTGAATTTAGAGAAGAATCAGTTGACCATAATTCAAATCATAGATTGATAGTTTGGAATAATTAAATTTTAGTTTTTAGATGTTGATGACTAATGAACTGTTTTAAGGAATCATGTAATTGAGTTATTGCTTATGAACTTTGTTTTTGAACTTTATTTTAATTGTTATTTTGGATATTGGTACTCTATATTATTTTATAGAGTAAATTATAGTAACTCCTATGAAATTTAGTGTAATTATATATACATTCTCTGATTTTTCAATCATTACTTTCATACCTCCTAAGGGGTGTTAGTGTAAAGTTTAAGAGGAGTGTTAGTGTAATGTTTTCAAACATATAAGTGATATTAGTATGATATTTTTAAACTTAAAGAAGTGTTAGTGTAAGAAAATAAAAAAGAGTGAAGTTATGTGTAATTTGATAAAAGATATGGGGATGCATGAGTAATTTGCTCTATTTTTTTTAATATAAACAGGCTCAACTATTAATTATTTGATTCAACCACTAAATCATCAAACCATTGCTTGGACCAATTCAATGTCCGCTTCTATTTTAATAATGTTTTAGTTAATTGCTTGATTTTCCTTAACATGTCAACCAATACAATGTAGGATGTGTTTTCCTTAACATTGGTTGCTTGATTTTTCTTAGTGCATTAATCATGGACACTCTAAAATTCGTCACTATTGGTTTCAACATACTCCAAGATTATGACAGTAGCTTGTAGATGAATCTTACCTTTATGTAGCAAACAACTAGTTTCAACATTGACCATATGTTTTGCTATGAATCCCACAATATTGTGATTAATGTATTAAGAAAAACAAAAAAAATAATTGACTATATGCACACCACATGTGTTGAACACACACAATAAACTTATCCCACATTGTTGTAGTTGACACACTACACTGACAATGAGATTAAAAGAAATTAATATTCAAAATTGAGAGACAAAAATAATTATTTTTTATTTTGAAAGACAAAAATAGAATATCTCAAATTTTAAGAAAAAAATTAATTAAACCTTTAAAAAATATCAATTTCGCTTCCAATCCTAAATAATCCATAAATGCAAAAATATAATTTATGAACATTTTACTTTATTTTATAGCATAAAAGTCTTCTACAAATACAGTTATGCTTTTTGATTAATTTAACTCATTTGGATTGATCTAGCAATGGAAAATTAAAACAGTATGCATGAGATTATAGGTTTTAACTTCTAAGCTTAATTACATTATGCCTTTCAATTTTTATATAACCACAATTTATAAGTCATAACTTTTAAATTAAAACACTTTTATTCTAACTTTTATGAATTTGCAATTGATACTCACATGGTTACTTGTGAAATTTTAGTATCAATCAATTGATTCTTAAACCAAGTTATTCTCATTTAATTGTAAAATATTAAAAATTAAAAGTTGAAATGTCTTAATTTAAAATTTGATGTTATAAATTGTAGATTTTTTTTTATAAGTAAAATATTTTATTAATAAACCAGACACAACAACAAGAAATGCCTATGACTGAAAGTAACTCAATGTCGCATTATAAATTGTAGATTTACAAAAAATAGAAAATATAAAGTGTAAATTAGCTATAATATATATTATCCATAAACATTAATTCTAATTGTTTACAAAAAAAATAGGTGAAACTTTTCAGATTTACTATAAAGAACTTGAAATGGCAACATTGGCAGTTTGGTGCAAAGAGAAGTAAGATTATTTATAAAGAAAAAAAATTTATACTTGAACAGGATAGACTTCAGTTAAGGTCGAAGATAGACCTCGATCACAGCCAAAGACCTCGGCCTTGACACATTGCTGAAACTGAATACTGCGGGACAAGACTTCAGCCCTGACACATTACCAAAGCCAAGTACACTCGACCAACGGCAAGTCAGGATTAATCAGTACAAATCTCAATTATTAGACGTTAACCTGATTAAGGTCACATTACCTAAGTTCAGGCTTCTTAAACAAGGCCCAATAGATAAAGGCTCAGTCCATCCCTATAAATAGGTAACAGTACCCAAGGTAAAAGATAGATAAAAAATATCATTGTCTGGCACTTGAAATCGAATACCACTCTAACTTGAGCGTCGAAGTGTCTTTTGCAGGTACCCTCCCTATTCGGCCACCCACATGTGAGTACTCAAGCTCAAGAAGTAGCGAAAGAGGCACCCGAAGAATACCTTCTAGGAACATTTTGGCGCCTACCGTGGTGCCTGAAGTAAAACGTTAGACCCCACTAATAACTACTGATTGACCATGGCGAGGACAAGAAGCAATGAAGCAGGACCCAGGAACCAAACCTATGAGGGAGCAAGGACCAGAACCACAACAGGTAATCTCGAGGTGGTGAACGAGTCCAGTCTGGCAGAAGTCATCAAGCAACTGAGAGAAGAAGTAGCGGAGCTGCGCTGAAAAACAGTCGAGATCAGAGGGAGACACCAGGCAAAAGATGACAATTCGGACCATGCAAGAGACGAATCACATGGGGGCAAATCGGCAGCGCCCACGAGAAGCCGACACCCTCACGACTTGTCAGTAACTCCTGCTGAATCCCAACCTCATCACAGGTGTAGACAGATGGATAGTGCCCTCCCGGGATCTTCGAGCCATGTACCCCGGTAGGCCGAGCCAACGCTTTCTCTGGTCAGACCTCACCACTCGTTCACACTAAAAATAATGGAAATCCCACTGCCTGAAAGTTGGAAGCATGTTTCCCTTGAGAAATATGATGGGACCACAGACCCTGACAGTCACTTGGCAGCTTTCATGACCTAGGTGGGAATGTATACAAAGGACCAAACTGCCTTGTGCAAGATATTTTCGATGTCCCTCTAGGGACCGGCTTTGAATTGGTTTATTCAGCTTCCCCCAAGCTCGGTTGATAGCTTTTAGACTCTAGCCGCCAAGTTTGGAAATCAATTCGCCATCGTCCAGGCCCTATCAGTTCACTTCTCAAGCACTAACAACCGTAAGGTAGGAAAAAGGGGAACCCCTCAAGTTGTTCATAAACCGTTTTGGAAAGGCTGCATTGAGCATTAAAAACTTACAGCTAGAAGTATGGAGGAAATGAGGAGTCGAGCTGTTTCTTTCATTGAAAATGAAGAATTGCAGGCGTTCCAAAAAAGGGAACATGAGATCATCCCCAGTTTACAGTCCAAGGAGGGGGACAGAGGAGACAAAGACAAAAGACAAGAGCAATTCAATGAGAGGCCACTCAAGGGTCCGAGACATCACCAATACACCCCCCTCAACATCTCGAGATCAAAAGTGCTAGAACAAGCACTCTTGGTTGACCTTTTAGTTATGTCAAGGAAGGTTAACACCCCTCTGGGGGCTGACGCCTCTAAACATTGTCGATACCATCAGAACAAATGACACTCCACCAAAGATTGTTTAACGTTAAGAGACAAAATTGAGGACCTCATCCAGTAGGGCCACTTGAAAAACTGTGTTTACCAGCGAAGCTATTGCTCTGATATCCATACCCCCAGAACTGACCATAGGAGACGTCAAGAGGACCCACGTGAATGTTATCGCATAAGGGGTACGAGAATAGAAGCAGAGACCGAAGCAGATCTTGAGAAAGAATAATGGCTTATGTAACATCCCAAATTTCTTTTTTTATTATTTACACCATAAATTCTCTTAAAAATTATTTAAATTACTATTATCTATAATCCAAATACCAAGATATAAAATTTTCATTATATTATACTCAATATTAAAGCATACATTATAACATTTTCAAAGTTCAAATTAAAATATAACATAGTACACACAATTTCAGCTCGCCAGTGAACCTCGTCGCTTGGCGAAACCCAGGGTAGCTCACCCAGCAACAACTATCGCCTAGCTAGACCCTACAGATAGCAAAACCTGGGTGATAGTAGAACCTCTACTGCCAAAACCAACCAACATACTGACATATAATTCTACATTCTTATGCATGCATGTAATAATTCATCTATCCTTTTACACCATATTCACACAACTTTCATAATAATATAATAATCACATAACTTCACAACAATGCCTCTAAATTCAAATAACATTAGTTTTACACAATTATCTTATATACATATTGAACAATAGAATAACATCCTTCAAAATTTCCAGTCACAATCCAACATACTTCATTTCAAAGCATTCCTACCTTTCTGCATCATCACTATTATCTGCTCTCGTGCAAAGCACGATCATCACAGTCAGATTAAAAAATACAAACAATGCAAGGGTAAGCTTACATAATACGCAACATACCATTACATCAATCGTAAAGCATGAAGGTTGCACAACGTTTATATTTAGTACCATCAACACACATTCACTAATAGTAAACAACCAAGCAATCATTCTTATATTCCACCTGAACATAAGCACTCAAGACCAATCAATAAAATATTAATTAAATATCATAATCAATCAAATCAAACACACTTATATTCCCCTGAATACAAGCTTTTCACACAACAGCATGTTCAGACGCAACATATTTCGGAATATCTACATTGAGTTCGGACACCAAGGCGGCTTAAGACCCCTTCCAATTGGTGACAGATGTCCAATCTGCCTGTGTTACCACCAATTTAAGTCTAAGCAGTACTTATTTAGACAACCACAAACTGATATCTAGTGTCTACCTAACACCCTATGACACATAGTTGTTGTCTAAGTATGTCCTTTAGGTACCCCCTTGCATATCTGGTACCAGGACCACAATGTAAATCACAAAAATATCCCCTTGCATATCTGATATTTTGGATTACATTGACCATAACTGTGTCCCTAACATCAATGTACCCCACCAAACATATCATCCAAGGCTAAGTTACCCAACTGTAACTGCTCATAACCAACAACATCAATAAATAAATTCTCATCATGCATTCCAATTATATGCATTACATCACAATTCCAAATAATACATTGTCATTCCAATAATTCAATTTCAGTCATAGAAAATCAATTCAATCGAAACTAAGTTACCCTACCATAATTGCCACATCCAAACTATTCAATAATCATCTAATTCAAGATCAACATCATTTTCATAATAATCATCAACTACACAACACATAATATATTTTAACTATGAAATCCTAATATATGCTAACTCAATTAGTTCAAATCACAATCAAATAAGCACTATATTAAATAACTCAAAACACAATTAAAATAAATGTTATCTTAAATAGCTCAAAATATAGTCAAAATACTCGTTATTTCAAATAACTCAAATCTCTCAACTACCAAATCACTTAGCCATTAACAAAAATCAACAAAAGAGCTTCTCTTACCTATTTCTCTGTCCAAAAACTGATTAAAACATAAGAAGAAGAATCAACTAAAGAAATTACATAAGAACCTAACAAGAATCCCAAATTAAACAAAAACCTTAGAAATCAAGATCTTCAAAGAAATTTCATCTTGAACGAAAATGAAAGGATCGAAAACGATCGGAAAAAGGATTAGAAAATTACGATCAGACATACCTATACTGATCACCTTTCAGAATCAGGAGCAATGGAAAAGACTGCGTCGAATTCCGTCAATGTTTCGACCGCCATGCAAAAGACGAAAGATTGCGGCAAGGGAGAGAAAACAGAAAATCGCATGAGAAGAGAAATAAGAAAATTAAAAGAAAAAAAATTTATATAGCGTTGGGTTGTATTTAGTAAATTTAGTTTGCTAAATGCAACCCCTCCCTTCGATAACGGAAACTCCGAGAACTTCCGAAACTTAATTAAAACCCTCCGAAGAAAAAGAATAATAATTATTCTCTTCTCCCACATCTTTCTATCATCAATCTAGTACAACCATATGATATTATCAAACTAATAAATTAATCACATCTCAAATTGATTAGTAATTTAAGTAAAAACTTAAATTTAATCCTTTTCATTATTTATTCTTCAAATTTATAACCTATTAAATAAACAGGTCCTTATAGCTTACCAACCTGGCCCACCAAAGAAGATGATCAATACCATTGCAGGAGGGTTTGCCGGCGATAGGGCCACCCCATCCTCATGAAAAAGGCACATGCGAACCTTGCGATCTG
Organism: Psophocarpus tetragonolobus; assembly: GCA_037954015.1. Taxonomy (NCBI): domain Eukaryota; kingdom Viridiplantae; phylum Streptophyta; class Magnoliopsida; order Fabales; family Fabaceae; genus Psophocarpus; species Psophocarpus tetragonolobus. The sequence continues at coordinate 26,715,365 of CM075696.1, read as the reverse complement.
TTAACTCAATAACTTTTCACCTCAGACCCAGAATGCCACTTATCACTTTTACAAATGAGGATTTTTTGTCGTAGACCCCACACAAGATGATGCCATGGTCATCAGCATCGAAATATCCACTTGTATTGTCAAGAAAACTTGATAGACCAATGGAGCTCAAGCGATGTGCTTTATTGGAAGACCTTCCAAGAACTCGGCATATCACCTGAACAACTGATGCCTTTCGACGAACCAATCGGTTTCGCCGGGTAAAGAGTGGCGACTAAAGGTTGTGTTGACCTATATACTAGCTTCGAAGCCGAAAATGGGCAGAACCATACCATAAAAATTAGGTACATTGTGGTCAAAGCGAACGCTTCTTACAACATACTGCTTGGGAGACCCTCCTTTAACAAATTGGGAGTCGTAGTATCTACACCTCATCTGGCCATGAAATTTCCGTTCGAAGAAGGAAAGATCATCACCGTCCATGCTGACCAAAGGGTGGCCAGAGAGTGTTACTTGGCCAGCCTCAAGATTCAACCATGGGAAGAAAAACAAGTGATTCATGCTGTCAACATGATTGCACACCGCAACCCTACGAGTCTGGAGCTAGACCCTAGACCCGACGAGGCAGAAAAAGCCAAACCTACAAGGGAAATTCAACCCATCCAAATTGGAAAAACAGACACTCAGGTCACTTATCTCGGCTCCTCCCTTCCCGAAAAGAACCGAAAAGAGATCACGGTCGTGATATGAGAGAATGTCGACTTGTTTACCTGGACACCCGCTGACATGCCCAGAATCGATCCCCACTTCTTACCCCATAAATTGGCGGTGTGCCCTCTGGCCAAACCAGTGGCCCAGAGAAGAAGGAAAATGGGGGGCTGAAAGGTCGAAAGCTGCAAATGAAGAGGTCAACAAGCTTAGGACAGCCGAATTCATAAGGGAAGTCAAGTACACCACATGGCTGACAAATATGGTCATGGTAAAGCAGCATAACGGAAATTGGAGGATGTGTATTGATTACACAGATCTTAACAAAGCATGCCCCAAGGATGCATACCCTTTGCCTAATATTGACAAGTTGGTAGATGGGGCTTCAGGGCATGTCGCCCTTAGTTTTCTAGACGCCTTATCTGGGTATAATCAAATTCGAATACACCCCCTGGATAAGGAGAAGATAATGTTCATTACAGAAGAAGCCACATACTGTTATAGGGTCATGCCTTTTGGCCTAAAAAATGTCAGGGCGACTTATCAAAGGCTCATAGACAAGGTCTTTCACCAGCAAATAGGGAGAAACATGGAAGTATACCTCGATGACATAGTAGTCAAGTCCGAAAAGATTGCAGGACATGTACAAGACCTAGAAGAAGTCTTCCAAACCCTAAGGAGGCATTCAATGAGATTAAACCCAGAAAAATGTCTTCAGGGTGCAAGGTGATAAATTTCTCTGATTTATGATCACGAGACAAGGGATAGAGGTCAACCCTGACAAATGCTCAACCGTTCTCGAGATGAGAAGCTCGACTAACTAGAAAGAAGTACAATGCCTAATGGGCAGGTTGATGGCCTTATCTTGGTTCTTGCCTTGCATGGCCGAGAAAACCAAGCCCATTATAATGTTACTTCAGAAGGCGCAACCATTCAAATGGACTGAAGAATGTGATGAGGCATTTTCTACCCTAAAAAAAACCTTAGCTTCTCCTCGAGTGTTGGTTAAGCCAACCTGGACAACGCTGATAGTGTATCTATCTGTCTCCTCTTCGGATATAAGCTCCGTCATAGTCCAGGAAGTCGAAGGGAGTCAATGCCCTGTGTACTTCACCAGTCGCATTCTACATGATGTCGAAGTCAGGTACCAAGTTATGGAAAAGACAGCCTTGACCTTGATAAGCACAGCCAGGCGCTTGAGACCGTACTTTCAAAGCCACCGAATCGTTGTTCAGATCGATTGCCCTATCGCAAGGGTTTTGAGAAAGCCGGAGCCGGCAGGAAGGATGATAGCATAGTCCATAGAACTATTCGAGTTCGACATCCAGTAGAAACCCAGAGGCTCCATAAAGTCCCAATTCTTGGCTGATTTTGTGAACGAGCTTCATCCCCTGACCGAGCTAGAGGGTAACCTGCCTACCTCATGGACCATACGCGTAGATGGGTCGACGGGGAGCAGTGGAAGTGGGGCAGGGGTAATCGTCGAAGGACCGAATGGGCTTACTGTTGAACAGTCACTATGTTTTGGCTTCAAGACCTCTAACATCTAAGTAGAATACGAAGCTTTGTTAGCTGACCTGAAGCTAGCCGAAGAGTTAGGAGCAAAAACAATAAAGTGTTTAACAGATTCCAAGATAGTGGCCGAGTAGGTCAATGATACTTTTCAGGTCAATGAGCCCAGACTGCTACATTACTACAATGCTTACAAGGAAATGCTGCCCATGTTTGATAAAGTTGAAGTAGTTCACATACCACGAGAACAGAATGAAAGGGCGGATCAGTTGGCTAGATTGGCCAGTACTAAGAAACCAGGGCAGTTGAAAACAATAATTCAACAAGAGCTTACGTCGCCGAGCATAAGAGTGTATGTTGTCTCAGCTACTAATGACTACCGACAGGAAATCACAAGCTACATAACACAAGGAAAGCTACCTGTAGACCCAGCTGAGGCCAAGGCCATCAGAATGAAAGCAACTCGATTTACCATGATCGCAAACGACCTATACAAAGAGGATTCTTAACCCTATTGCTAAAATGTGTCACCACCGATGAGGCTAACTATGTTCTCAGAGAGATACATCTCGGCATTTGTGGTATGTACACCGGAGGAAGAACTTTAGCTGCCAAAGCACTAAGGGTCAGATACTATTGGCCCATCCTCTAACAAGATTGTTAAGCTTTTGTCAAAAGGTGCGTACAATGCCAAAGGCACGACAACCTTATTCACCAACTAACAGACGACCTCATACCAATGACCGCCCCATAGCCATTCTGCATTTGGGGCATGGACATTCTTGGGCCTTTCCCTATGGCGAGAGGACAGGTGAAATTCTTACTTGTGGTCATCGATTACTTCACAAAGTGGATCGAGGCCGAACCTTTGGCCACTATCTCAGCTTAGAGCATCCAGAAATTTTTATGGAAAAACATAGTCACTAGATTTGGGATCCCCAAGGCCATCATCACCGAAAACGGCCTGCAGTTCACAGACAAAAAACTGAACTTTTTCCTAGGGGCCTTGCATTCAAACACAGGGTGACCTCGGTAGAGTACCCATAGTCGAATGGACAGGCCAAGACTGCCAACAAGGTGATCTTAGGAGAGTTGAAGAAAAGGATGACAGGGGCAAAGGGAGAATGGGCTGAACTGATCCCTGAGATCTTATGGGCATATCGATGCACTCCTCAATCCTCTACAAAAGAAACACTCTTTATACTCGTGTATGGAACAGATGCCATGATTCCCGTCGAAATAGGAGAACAATCATTCCAAAGGGCCCACTTTGATGAGCAAGGTAACCAAAAAGCCTTGCTAGCCATGTTAGATTGCATCGACGAAGAGCGGGACAGAGCAACATTAGCTGTTGAGGCATACCAGCAAAGGATGGCCAAAAGGTTTAACAGCAAGGTAAGGATACGAGATCTCACACAAGGTGACTTAGTGTGGAGAGCGACAGTGGATGCTAGGAGAGACAGAAGAGAAGGAAAACTGGCTCCCAATTGGGATGGACTGTTTCGGATACACCAAAGTCTTGGCAACAGTGCTTACAAGCTAGAAGAACTATCCAGGAAACTCATCCCGAGGACTTGGAACTCCACACACTTGAAAAATTACTACAATTAATACAATGTAATGCAAGCACTTTTTTCCTCACCTGGTTTTTTTATCCCTAAAAAGGGTTTTGGCTAGTGAGGTTTTTAACGAGGCTTGAGTTCAATCTAATAACATGATCATTCGTCCCACTACTTTCACTATTTTTTTGTCTAGGAAGAACCTCGTATAATTTAAAGTGCCCTACCAACTTGACACAGAGTTCAGTCCAGGCAGCATTTGCGATTAAAGTGTCGTACCAAAGTGGCACAGAGTTTGGCCATGGAAACACTTATGACTAAAGCGTTCTATCAATTACACGCAGACTACAATAACTCTCAAAATACACGCGTTTTGAATACCACTGCCGACAAACAAGTCAGACGTGCAAAAATTGTCTAGGAGAATTCAAAACGTCAATTAAGGCATACAAGAAGATTAAAGCAGAAATAAAAGAATGTTTCATTAATCATGGATTCAGTACAAAGTGTGCCTATAAGTACAAAAAGTATTCATCATGTCTGGCAGGCCTAAGTCATAAAAAGCTGAAAAGCCCATACCTCTGCCTGTACAAAAAATACACAAAAAAAATCCCCCATACAAGAACCCCCCAACCTAGGTGCCTACGTTCCTCCCATTCACTTCTTTGGCATCTTCGACACCCTCATCCTCTATGTTATCATGTTCAGTATGATAAGGAGCAACCGTCATACATGGGGCATGGGTGTCTGGGGGCAAATTATCTGGCACCTTATCAAAGTGCTTGAACTCCCCACAGAAGAAGTCCCAGTTTGAGTCAAACTTGAAGTCTCGAGGGAAGGAGCCGAACTGGTAGACCTAGCGAACAGCGTGACGAAACCCGGCCTCGTGCTTTGCACATATGTCCTTCATCGCTTGATTCTTGTATTTTGAGAACCCAATTTTGGTCGTCTTCAGATCACGGCTTAGCGATTCATAGGCCCTCTCACTCTCTTCGCGGGCGGCGTCGGCTTCTCTGTACATTTCCAGTGCCTCCTTGACCCTCATATCTTTTTCCTTCAAGGACGCATCATGCTCCTCGACCGAGACCATAGAATTGTTTTTCTCTTTCAGCTCAGCGACTTTGGAATTCAGGGAGTCTACAACCTTAATGGCTGCTTTTAACGATTCCTCTGAATGCTTCAGCTGTTATCTCAATTTTGTGGTCTTGATGGCAAACAGATGGCGACCTAAAGCCTGTATACGGGCCGAGAGCTCACAGTAGTGAACCAGTGGAAGGTGGGGTTCGTGTTGATCATGTAGCTTTGGCTCGCCTCAGACAAATTTTCCTCAACTTGGCACATGACGGCGAGGGGGTCGAAATCTTCATGAAAAAAGATGAGGTGACCATGGTGGCAGGGACAACAAAACTGGGCTAGGGATCCTCGGTCCTCGCTTTCTGGGACTTGTTGGAGGAGAACTTCTTCCCCTCTTGACTTTTGCTTTTCCCCTTTTCCCTCTCCTTCTCGACGTTTTTCCCCTTCGACTTGGACTTCCCCTTTGATCCTCTAGGGGCAGGGGGGAGGATGTCGGCAGGAGGGTCTTTTGGCACCGGATCCAACTCAAAAATTTCTTAGGGGACTTCCTCCTCATCATCCGAAGAGAGGTCAGTCAAGATGCGCCGGCTCTTATAGAAATCCATCACATTTCCTCCCCCGTCTATGATTATACCTACACAAAACAACACATCCATTAGACCAAAATACATACACCACAAATAAACAGACAAGACATTAACTTTGACTACTCACTCTCTAAGTCCTCAAGGGGTGTAAGAGACTGGAACAACTTTATCAATTTTCTGACGGGGAGATGCCGAGGAAGTGAATCCAGAAAGACAGTTGTTACTTCCTCGGCCTTGAGCAACTCCGCAGGATAGGAATCATACCTCCTCGGCGCTCGCTGCCAGTAGAAAGGGAACAGCCACTCCCCATCTCGGTCACAAAAATGCTTCGGACCGGTCTCTGGGTCAACCAAGAGTTTGAAAAATCTTTTATAGGAGGTGGTGTATAATTGGAGAATAAGATTTTTAAGGTTTCGGTATAAGGACACCCACTTACACTTCTCATGCGGATGAGTAGTCAAGTGACGCAAGAACAAGTCGGGACTGGCCTTGACATGCGTAAATAAACACAAGGCCTTAAACGCTTGGAGGTAGGCCCAAGCATTCGGATGCAATTGCGTGGGAGAAGTGTTGAGAATACGGAGAACCCCCATATTGAAGTCGTCGAAGGGAACATGGACACCGAGGTCTCGAAACATGCAATCATGGACATATAAGAAGTAAAACTTGTCCTCATCACTCTTATGATGACAAACAAAATCGGGCATGTCGAAACTGCCATTTCGGCAACGACGAATGAAGAAGGGAAAATCTAGGGCATTTTTGAAAGGACACAACTCCACGCTCCTTATGAAGGCTAATAAAACTTTCTTCGTATTGTAATGGGAGTAGTAGGCAGCGACCTCACCGTCAACCCAGTCATATTCAGGGTCTTTAATGGGGGGAAACTCCCTTTTAGGGTTTGCCACTGCCTTACGATCAGGGGCTCCTATTTCGGCGACCCCTCAGGAGGAGCAACCCCAACCTCGGCTTCATTGTCTGCGATGGGAATAGGGGGAGGACGGGTAGCAGAACAAATATTGCTACCCTCTTGGGAAGGGGTGACTTCAGTTGAGTCTGAGACGTCACCCCATGAAGAGGAAGAAGAAGATGGAACAGAACTAGTAAAGAAAGATGAAGACATTTTTCGAAACGGCGTACTTTGTCGGATTTCTTTTGCAAGATGAATTAACAAGTCAGAATTCGGAGATTTTGGCTCAGAAGGTAGAAAATCTGGTGAAGACTGGATGAGGAACACCCTCTATATATAGTACCAAAAACCCAGATAACATAATAGGTCATGACCATTTAGGCCTTTCCAAATTAACGATCCAAATTCAGCGACCCCTCAGATCCCCACCTCCATAATGTCATCAATGGCCCAGATCTTTCACCCTCTGATTTCCCGCCCTTTTACACTGACCATCACAAGGCTTCCATCTTAGCCGAGACCTTTAATATTCCATTTTTCTTTCCTCGATTTTCTTGGTTTTTTTAACTTCGATTCTTACTGCGCTACGACCGAAGCTGAGGGCAAATGAACAGGATAAACCTTGATCAAGGCCGAAGATAGACCTCGGTCACAGCCAAAGACCTCGGCCTTGACACATTGCTGAAACCGAATACCACGGGATAAGACTTCAACCCTAACACATTACCAGGGCCAAGTACACTTGACCAATGGCGAGTCAGGATTAATCCGTACAAATCTCAATTACTAGACGCTAACCTGATTAAGGTCATATTACCTAAGTTCAGGCTGCTTAAACGAGGCCCAATAGACAAAGGCTCAGTCCATCCCTATAAATAGGTAATAGTACCCAAGGTAAAAGATAGATAAAAAATATTCATTGTCTGGCACTTGAAACCGAATACCACTCTAACTTGAGCGTCAACATGTCATTTACAGGTACCCCCCTATTCGGTCACCCACACGTGAGTACTCAAGTTCAAGAAGTAACGTAAGAGGCATCCGAAGAATACTGATGCATGCCTCCCTTGATATTTTTCTAGAGGTTTTCTTCTTTGGTGAAATGGTTTGTGGAGAGGTAATAAGTGAGATGGTTTTAGGCGCCACTTAAGGTAAGATAAGCCTAAGAGGGAAAGTTTGCCACAAGGGATGGAACCCTTGATAAAAACCTAAGGAATTCTCAAAGAGAGAAGGGTGGACACTAAGAGAATTTTGGCCAACTCAAGGTTTTTCCATTCAATAAAGTGTAAAAAATACAAGAGTGTGAAGGAGCATATTTTTATAGAGGGAGCTAACCTCTTGGACAAGTCAAGAAGGAAAGGAAGGGCTAGGATTAAAAGGATCCAAGGGAGGAGGATTGAAGCCCAAAGTCCAATTAATCCCCTCTTTTAGATGAGAATTGGTGTCCAAGCTACCTCATCCAAGGGTCAAGATTACTCCTTTATTAGTTTTGGGTTTTATTTAGGAAAAGAGGGTGTAGTTATCAAACTACCCCCTTATTTCCTAAATAAAGGTCCAAAAGCTAATCTTACCCCTTCTTATTACTAAGACAACTCCTAGAAAATTAAATGGACTAATACATGTCCAAAATAAAATCCTAGGTTCCTAAAAGAAAAAATTACAAGTAAATAAGTTATGGCTTGCATAACTAGATGGTCATATGGAGGTGAGATTTTCCTCCCTCTACTCTAACCATGTCTTCTTCTATTCTCCTAGTCATGGCCCTAGTGATAGAGCTCTTGCTTGAGGAGCATGCATCAAATACCTTCCAAGAACAATACTGATCACAACTCTTTATTTCACAGTAAATTTATTGATTTTAGTATAGATATATTAATATAAACCTATAAGTGCATGCTAATTAAAAATTAAAGAATTATAATTAAATATTAATATAAATATATACATATTAATTAAATTCTTATTTATATTAAAAATTAAATATTGATTTATGACTATCATTAGTAGGTGTCATGTGGGTACCGACAATTGGGCATCACACATTCACACTATATATCAACCAAAAGGAACTTTCCACTTTCCTCCGCTCTCATTAGTTCAGATCTATAGCCACTAGTTGTTGCAAATCCCATTTCCGGCACAAATTTTAAGGGGAAAAAAAAACAAATATTCTCTCATTTTAAAATAAAGTGTTATATTAAAAGAAATTTTTTAAAAATAAATATTATATTTAGGTGGCATTTGTTTGTTTTTTTTCATTTAAAAAAAACAGTAGTAAAAACATGTTTGGTTATAATTTAGAAAATATTTTCATTGAAAATATTTTAAAAAAATATATGAAAACAGAAAAAAAATATTTCATTATTTTTAAAAGTTAAACATATATGAAAATTTAATAAAAATATTGTAATTATATAAAAAATAATATATAAATATATTTTAAACTATTTGTAAATAATTTATAATATTTTTATAAAATATATTAAATTTAATAATATTATTTTTTGAAAATAGAAAATATCAAATAAAACCAAACATATTTTTTAAATGTTAAAAATTAAAATAATTTTTAGAAAATAAAAATAGAAAATATTTTCTGAAAGAAAACGTGATGTTAACTTTTCAACTCTCTATTTTCTATTATATACGTTAAGACGGTAAAATAATTATGCTAATGAGATTTAAGTCTATTGGTTCATCTATTATGAGATCATTAGTTTTATAAATTTTATGCTTGAAATGTATGAGATTGTATTGGAATATCATTATATTACATCGACTAGAAATATCATTAAAATATTTTTTAATAATTATAGTAATTTTTTATGAGAAAATTATTGTAATATTTTTTATATAACATTTCATAGAGAGAATTTATTTTTAACAGTCATAGTAACTTTTTTATTGTAATACTTTTTAAATATTTAAAAGGGTTAGTGTAAAGTATAAATATGTGTTAATGTATATTTTTTAAAGATGAGAAATTATAGTGTAAGACTTGGAGTAGATAATAGCATAAAGTAATTGTCTAACTTAACGAAATCTTTAATTTACTCAATACTATAAAGTGGATGTTAAATAATTCAAAAGCGTGTTAAAATTTTAATTAATGTAATTTTAGGCACAACATTATATATTAGTCTTATAAGTACAATTGTCTTTTTTTTTTAATTTGAAGCAACTAAAAGAATTTTTGTACATTAAATTTATATTGAATTTCAAAGCTAAACTTATTTTCAGAATATAAATTATTTTACTTTAAAATTATTTTCATAAAAATCAATTTCGTTCGATATTAAATTAAATTTTGTAAACATTCACAAACACAAAAAATTTAAACTGTAGCAAATCTTACACCCGAGAAGAAGTAAGTAAACAATCTATTTAAAATTTGAATTCAAAATCATTTATGACCCTAGTTAAGCATTAATTGCAGAAATTGGTGTATGTTCATCTTAGAAGCTTGCACTAAGGGCTTTATTACATGCACATGATAAAGTGGGTGTTTGCATGCTCTTTGAGGAAATGGACAAGACATTAATGCAAGTTGTCCCTTGCTTGATGCTTGGAAAAGGTTCCCTCTTTAATTGCATAATTAGTCCTTTTTGCTGAAAAAGTTTGCTTGGTGATCAGTTGCATTTCCTTAGAACTTTGCCTCAGTGGCAAGCAACTGTTGGAATTGGAATACCAAAGCAAAGTGTTCGATGATATATAGCTTTATGAAGTTATTAACTTAGTAATAGAGCTTAAAGGAAGAACCAGACCATTAACTTTTAATATTTCTTTTGGTGATCTTTGTAATAGTTTTGGTTTAGTGTGTATTTCATTAAACTAATTAAAAGTTGAAAGCTTGTGGAAATAGTTTACACGTTTTGTTTGGTCAGTAAAAAGATTATTTTTAAAAAAAATCTCGCATTTGTAGTTATCAATTTTATTTTTTTTTACAACTTCCTCTTCATTAATAAATTGTTTATGTAAGTTTTTCCATTTTCACATGTTACAACTTATTATAATTTTATAATTTAAATATTTAATTACGTAATATTAAAATAAGTAATTATAGAAATGTATAATTTAAATATATATATATATATGTAATTATATTAATTTAAATATTTAATTAAAAAATTATAATTTAAAATATGCAATTATAGTAATTTATTCTTTAAATATATAATTATAAAAAGTTATTATTTAAATATATAATTATATTAATTTATAATTTAAGTATGTAACTATAAAAATTTATGATTTAAATATTTAATGGAGTAATTTATAATGTATAATTAGAAAATTTTTTAATTTGAATATGTAATTATAATCATAAAATTATAATTTAAATATTTAATTATAGAAATTTATAATTTAAATATGTAACTATAAAAAAATATAATTTAAACATGTAAATAGTCATAAATTTATAATTTAAATTATAAATTGATTACATATTTAAATTATAAATTATTATAAATACACATTTAAATTATAATTTTGTATATAAAAAATGAATTATAAAGTTTTGGCGTGGAAAACTAGAGAAACAATGGAGATAATTTAGTGATAAAGAGTAAAGTTGTTCATTAATAAAAAGTAAAGATGCAAAAGAAAATTAAATGGTAATTAAAAATAAAAGATTTTATAAAAAAGTTAACCAGAGTAGTTTTTCAGAAGAAAAAAAAAACTAATAGATACCTAAAAAAGTTACTAGTTTTTTTGCTTATTAAACAAAGCTAAAACCTCAACCACTTTTTTAGGCTCCGTTTGGGGTGATTCTGAGTTTCTGGTTTTCGCTTTTGAAATGTATTTCGAAAACAGAAACTTGTTCAGAAAAAAGGGTTCTGTTTTGGTTTTTTACTTATTTTTTAAACAGTTTTTACTCTATTTCAAAAACAATAAAATTTGGTTTTCAGATTTCTATTTCTGTTTTTAGTTAACTTCATTTCTTGATGTCAGTTGCATCATTGACCATCACCTTTGACCGGCGATCACCATCCACCACTTCTGACCGGAAGTCACCAACTGCCATATCTAACTAGTAGTCATTGACCACCACCTCTATACGATCACGGGCCGCTACTTCCGATCAACGATCACCAACACTTACCTCTGACCAGTAGTTACCAATTATCACCGCCGATCGATAGTCACCGGTCGTCACCTCTGATCGGCAGTAAACGGCCGTTACTTCCGACCAACGGTCATCATCCACCACCTCTGATTGACGATCATTGGTTGTCACCTCCAACCAGCGATCACTGGTCGCCACCTTCGACTAGCGATCATCAATTGCCACCTCTGGTCATCGGTCATGACCGCTACTTTCAACCACTAGTCAGCAACCACCATCTCTGATCATCAGTCACTGGCCACCACCTTCAATCACCAATCACCGATCGTCATCTTCAACGACTGTCTTGATCGCTACCTACATCTAGTGTTTTAGTTAAAATTTGAAAACAATGCTTTAAATTTGGAAATAAAAACAACGTTGTTTTTAAAATTTTGAAAACTTAAAAACAAAACTAGCTTTTGTTTTTATAAATTTCAAAACTAGAAACCAAAAATCACCCCAAACAGAGCTGAAATGAAAAGTCAAACACAATCTTAGTACTTGTTTGACAACAATTTTATAAAACTGTTTTTAGTATTTTAGTTTTTAAAAACTAAAAAATTAGTTTGATTATTGTTTTGTTAAAATAGTTTTCGAAAACAATTCGAGTTTTCTAGCTTTTAAAAACTTAAACACAGAAATAATTATCAGTATTTTTGCTTTTTAGTTTTCTGTTTTTGTTTTGAAAACTCAAAATACAGTGAAAATATGTTTTTTTTTCTTTTATTTAATGACATTTCCATAAATATAAATTATTTTTTTTCATTTTTATATTTTCAAAATAGTTTTCAAATAGCACTAATCAAACAAGTTTTTTTTCTCTTCTTCCAGAAAACAGTTTTTGAAAACTCTTTTCAAAAATTAAAAATCAAAATCAAACCAATTAAGCTCTGAGTCTCCTACATATTTAGAGTATGATTCGTTTTTCATTTCAACTATAAAAAGTTAATTGAAAATTTGAAATGATTTTAGCTCTATTTGGTGAGAAAAAAAGCTAGTAGTTTTTTCGAATAACTACTAGCTTTTTCTAAAAAGTTACTCTAGTTATCTTTTTTAAAAAAATCTACTATTTTTATCTACTAGTTTTTTTTTACAACTTTACCATTTATTAATTAATGAGTTGTCATCCACTACTTTTCTTCTCATGACATGTCACAACCTCTTATGGTTTTCTATTCCTTCATCATTATAATTTAAATATATAATTATAATAATTTTAATTTAAATATATATTTAAATATTCAATTATAAAAAAATTAAATATATCATTATAGTAATTCATAATTTATATATAATTATCGAACTTAAAATTTAAATATGTAATTATAGTGATTTATAATTTAAATATATTATTAATTGAAATATTAAAGAACATAAATGTTGCTACCAATCAAAAATGAAAATTTAAGTGTTTGTTTTACAACAGTTTTATAAAATTGTTTTTAATATTTTAGTATTTAAAAATTAAAAAATTCATTTGGTTACTGTTTTCTTAAAACATTTTTCGAAATAAATTTTGGTTTTTTAGTATTTAAAAACTAAAAAACAGAAACAAATGTAAGTAATTTTGTTTTTCAGTTTTCTACTTTTATTTTGAAAACTAAAAATACAATGAAAATACATTGTTTCATGCTTTTCATTAATGGCATTGTTGTAAATATAAACAATTTTTTTTTCATTTTTATATCTTTGAAACTCTTTTCAAACAGTTTTTGAAAAGTAATTTTAAAAGCTTTTTTTAAAAACTAGAAAACAAAATCAAATCAATCAAACTGTAATTCTTTAGATTTTGTATCCATATATGATCGATACTCTTGTATCTATTTTTATGTTTAAAGAAAAGCTTTTATATATATATATATATATATATATTATATGCAAGAATGAACTTACTTCAAGAGTAAGTTTAAGGGAGTTACTCTCCGTCTTTATTATTTATTTTATTGAAATCTAATTGTTGTAATGAATAACTTATCTTTACCATTAGATTCAATAAATGAAGGGTTAGGATGAAGAGTAAGTCTTTTAAACTTACTCTTTGGGTGGCAGTATTGCTACTATTGCCGTCATTAATGGTGGTGATGGCACCGACAATAGTAGCAACACCATTAGTTGTGAGGGGGTGGGGTTATTATCATTTCCTCTATTTAAGTGATTGTTTTAATTTTAGCCATTATTTTTTAGAGTGAAATAGCAAACGGGTCCCTAAATATTTGAGGCACTTGCAACTGGATCCTTGAAAAAAAATTTTCATGCATCTGGGTTCCTAATATTTAAAAACACATGCAGTAAAGTCTTTTTATCCATAACATCATTTAGTCAATGCACAGTCAACTATGATGTCGTTTAGTCAATACACAATTAGTTGTTAAAGACTTACTGACAAGTCTCTTGTGTTACATGGCAGTCCACGTCATTCATACTAAACAGGCAACAAAGAAAAACATTTGCGGCAATTTTTAGCCACCAAAAAAAGCTTTTTCCCCTTTCCAATGAACCAATTTTTTCACCCAGTCCTCTCTGCAGCCAAAAAACAAAATCACCAACCATCAACAATTAAAATTTTCACAATTTCAAAATTGCAATCTTCAATGGTAATTATAGTTGTAATACTATAATCTCAAATCATTTCCTCATCCACAACAAATAAAAAATAGAGTCTCTTCTTAGCATACTTCATTGAGAATTAACAGAAAATAGAAGGGAAAAAAAACAAAAACAAAAAGGTTTGTAGTTGGGTAAAAGCAACATGATGATGGATGAAGAAAAAGACCAGTAGAAGCTTTCAGATCTAGTGAAGAAACTCATCCACCATCTACTCTCCCAAAACCTTCCCCCAAATTCCACTATCGCCCCTGACACTACTGGCGTCGTCGACTCTGTCAAGTGTTGCCTATCCACCCACGACCGCTCCATCAAAGCTTTCTCCTTTGCCGACCTTTTCTCCAAATTCGTCTCCAAATCCTAAAGCAACACTCAACCGACATAAAGAAACACTCAGTAAACCACCACAAAATGATTCACTTGACTTGCATTTTCATCTCCATGACATGGAACTAACTTGGACGAACAACTAAACTACAGGGACCTACTAGCATAACATTTAAAGGCTGATTGAGCTAACTCTTGACGACGTGATGGACGGAAGGACTTCGCTGCATGCCTTTTTAAACATTAGAGACCCAAATGCATGACAAAAATCTTTCAAGGATCTAGTTGCAAGCACCCTAAAGATTTAGGGACACATTTGGTATTTCATTTGTATTTTTAATTTTATGATTATCATCAATTCCTATCATTTCTCACAATAAACTTTTTTTCTGACTTGGTACGTCCTTTTATACGACGTGCGAAAAAAAAGTTTATCAATTTATTGTAAGATTAAATTTAATCATGTTGATTCCATTGAATATTACAAGTAATAAGGTAAATTAATTTAATAATAACTATATAATTAAATTCAACAGTGTTGATTGCATTGTTTATTAAAATATTGTTAAATTTAATCTTAAGTTATTATCAATTTCTCTCTTTTTTTATAATAAATCTCTCTCTCTCTCTATATATATATATATTAAGTTTATACATATATATTAAGCTTATTAAATTTTTATTGTAATTTATTGTTTTTCAAGTAATGATAATGGGAAAGAGAAAATGAAGGAAAAGAGAAAAGGTGAAAAACAATGACCCAGCAGCAATTGCAACTCTTTTTCTGACTTTGTTGTATCGTCAAACAAATGCATAATGCGAAAACACACAATATATAGAGGAGAGGGAAAATTCTAACATACACCATTTCCACTCAAAATCACAAATTAAAAAAAAATTCAAATTTCAAATCCATACTCGATAGTCAATACACTTTAAAAAAGTAACTACACAAACGCATCTTCTGTGGCAAACAAATACCATTTGCATATTATTCATCAAGGCAAAATATAGTTGTTCCTACCACTAGTCTTAGGATATCGTTAAGGTGAGTCATCACGTTCAGGTATTGTTCACTTTGGAGATCATTGGTTTTTTCACAATTGTTGAGAGTTTTAATGAACTAGTCTACTTCTAGACAGTGCATCAGTTGTATGGTAGTATAGAACTAATTAGATCAAATTGTCTCCTTGGGACGTTGATATTATAATTGATATTCAATAATTCCTTGTAAAGCATCTTATTTACAAAAAGACATGCAAAACTTCAATTGGAAATTAAAAGTATTGATACTTATACTTTTATAGTTTTAAGTATTAAATAATAAAATAATTAGAAAGATAGATTATTGTTATATTAACTGTAACCAGTACCTATTTCCAAGATTCTTTTTATCGCTTTTCTAAAATTGTTAATAATTTATCTATCCTGATTTGTTAGCAATAAGGAACTAAATTATTTAAATCTTCCCCTAATTCCTTGGTAGAACATATTTCAATAATTTGGTAAGCCAGAACAATTACTGATTGAGACATATAGATCTTACTTTGTTCCTAAGTGTAAGTACTATATGATGAAATTCCTAATTCTTAGATTTCATGAAAGTTTTTCAACAATAGACATCAAATAAATAACATTATGAGTTGATTAGACAAACAACAAATATCAAGCATGAGGAAATTTCATAACAGATAAATAAAACTTAGATATAGTAAAGGAGAGTTACAGAGTAATATCCAGTTCCAGCTTTTGACAGCACCCTAGCTATTACCATATAAGTGGGTTATTACAAAGAAGAAATGGAGGGAATAAGAGAAGATATAAAGTAAAATCAAGATGATGCTTTCTTCTGAACCTTTCTTCTCCTTATATAGAACTTGTCAGGATCATTTGCTTAGCGAAATTGCTTCGCTTAGCAAATTAGTTTCACCGTTTCTGCTTCACTTAGCGAGAAGTGCTCACTAAGCAAGTGTCTCTTTTGCTGCCTTAGGGTCACTAAGTGAGATGTGTTCGCTTAGCAGTATCTCTGTGAGCCTCTACTTCTTTTCTTTCCTTTGCTTAGCAAGTTGTTGCTACTAAATGAATTTACCATATTGTTGATCTTTTCTTCTCTTTTTTGCTTAGCGAGCAGTGGTGGCACAGCGATGTCCCTTGCTTTCTTGTGCTGTCTTTTTTCCCTGCAAATCTCTTTCAAATAGTGCTAAATTGATGTCTATTAGTTCCATAAACAAAATATTTGAACATCCTTTAGTTGATTTTAAATATTTACATAAAAATAGGACAAAACACCTTCATGGAAAAAGAGATAGTTGTGAAATTTTTCTTTGGGTTATTTACTTAAAATTTCACTATTTTCAACAATTTTGTTGATTTTTAAGCAATGTGGGACTTTGAGTTTACTGGAACAACCCTTGGTTGGCTAAGGGTCGTGAGAGATGGAGTTGTGCCCCACTGTGGATACTAATGCTCCTTGGTGTCCTCGACAACCACCGTCACCCGATGACACTTCCGACCACCATAGAATGATACAACTCTCGACAATTTTCCTGCAGTGCATACAAGTGCATTCTCCACATCATCAATGGGAGCCACAATCTCCACCTTGGAAGATCCCAAATCCATCACTAATGGCGGACGCGACTCCACCTTTGCAAACCCTCCCCTACCAGCATTCGAACTTCCCTTGGCTACACAGAAAGGCTCCTCCAAAAACCTTGTGAACTCCACGTCATTCGATAAACCTAGAGTTTTCACCAGAGATATCCTATCACTCAACCCAGGAACCTCCCATTCCACCATCGTTTCACGGTGGTGCCCGAAGGAACTATTGCCCTTATTACCTAAGCTAGTAAAATCCTTTCCAGAACTAGACATCCTAGATATATCAAACCTAAGATCTCGACACCAACCCCCACCTCGACAACATGTTCATCTTAACACAGACCCAAAACTTGGAGGTCCATCTTCTTAAAAAGGTAACCCTAAGAGAAACCTTTCACAAAAATAAGTATAAAAGAATAGGTAAACCTCCAGGTATCCAATTCTATTCAGTATCAATTACTCTCTTTTATTCCAGCATTGATTTGAGCATCAGAGTCTCTTTTGCTAGTATCAACCCGTCGTCACGAAGCCTATGGTACCCAATACTTGAGAGATTACAAATTAACCTGATATGAACAATAACATTTACCAAGTTTAAGATACAACACAATTACGTAAAATGAGAAGAGAGAAAAAGAGAGCAAACAACAAACAAACAGGGTATAAGAAACTTTTTTTTCCTCTACTGGACCAATTAAAAATTGCAAGCCCAAATTTCAAAGTCTCACTACAACTTCGGTCGACAATCATTTACAAAAGATAAAATTTACAGTAAAAAAGAAAAGATAAAATTCAATTTTGGTTACATATGGATGCATGACTTCTAAAGTGGTTTGTTGTTTTTGTGCCACCTATAAAAAATTGCCTAAAGAGTGGCTCCCAATTGTATATCACAGAGTATAGGTATAGATTATCCAAACTTTGCTTCCTCAAAACTTCTCATATAGATGAGATGAATTTATACTAACATTTTATTTTGCCTTAGATTCTTTGAAATGTCTTTAGGAATTGAATGCTTTGTTTTTTTAGCAATCTTAGATCATGAAAAAAAATAATTATATTTGTCAATTTGTGGAATTATTTCTATTTATCTATCATGTGATTCAATGGTCTTTGTCATGTTTGGAGTATATGTAGGTTTGTAGTATGGTTTTCCTACTTTGGTGCAAAATCGTAGTTACTAGCTAGTTTAGCGCTCATAGACGATGACAGTGATAATGTCTTGGCACCATCACCAACATCTCTTTTTCATACAAACACATTTGTAGGTGGTTAAACATTTAGGTTATAATTGAACATGTAAACTCGGAAAGGGAAATAAATAAGATGAAAATATGAAATAAACGACATTATATATCAACTCGTCGCTTGCAATGAATATTCGTATCCCATGGTAAAAGCCTATAGCATTCCAACTACATATATCAATTTTGAGAAAAGTAAATTTAATTAGGTTAACGTTTAAGAATTGTTTCTATAGAATGATAAAAAATGGGTTAATTAATTTTTTTATCCTAAATTTTTTAAAATTTGATTTTAATCTTAAACAAAAGTTTGACTAGTGAATATTCCTAAATTTTTAGTTCTGAACAAAAATTTGATTGGTTAAAGTCCTTGAAATTTTTTAAAATATGATTTTTAGTCCTGAACAAAAGGTTCAACCCCTTATTATATTCATTTTATAAAGTTTCTTAGACCAAACAGCAATTTTTTAAAAAACAAATTAGGGACCAAACAGTAAGGACTGAATGTTTAAAGTATAGGGATTGATAAGTCAAACTTTTATTCAAGGACTAATAACGATTTTTAAAATAAAAATTGAAACTTGACTAGTCATATTTTAATTGAGGACCAAAAAGCAAATTTTAAAAATAATCCAAAAAAATGGACTGTTCTAGGAATTGAAATTAGACGGTTAGACACGAAGAGATTGTAAGTATGAATTATTTCATTGACATAAACTAACAAGTAAAAACTAACTTTTGTTGATAATAAATAGGGTAAAATATATTTTAGGTATCTAAAAAACTTTTAAAATATTAAATATATCCTTAAAAAATTTTCCGTATTTATTTCATCTTTTAATTTTAAAATACATTATTTTTTATTCTTCAAATATTTTAAATAACATTTTTTAGAAAGATAAAAAATTATTTAGATAGAAATTTCACAACTAAAGTCTAAAAGTTATATATTTAAAAAATCCAGAGGCCAAAATAATACACTTTTTTAAGGATGTATTTAATATATTAGAGAATTTTTTATGAACTTACAAATATCCCAAAAAAAATATCATTATCACTAGTTTCACTAACATAATTGTTATTGCTACTACTAATATATTTTTAGCATATATACAAAATTATCACCTCAATACTATCTCTTCCTTGCTACTATGACTTCTATTACTAACCAAGTTTGAACTAAGAAGACTTTATTAGGACATTTTCAATGAAAGTAATCTATTTGAATTGCTTCCTGAATTGAAAATTGTGTTAGGTAGTCTTATAGTGCCATGTTAACATTAAGCGATTCAAACACAAGTTTACTCAAATGGTAAGAAACTCCAAGAAATCCACATTCTTTTTTTTTACTAATTAATTTTTTTAGGTAGTCCTCATATTAAATATATTATTTTAATTAGAAACCATTGTTGCTTCCTCAAGCAATCCAACCTTAGCTTCAAACAACCAATTATGTCACATAGAATTGTTTCAATGGTAAACAATTGTTGTTTCGCTTAAAAAAATCAGAAAAAAATTCTCATTAGGGATACTATGATTTTCGTTTTTGGTTTTAAAACTTTAAAAAATCAAAACCACTTTTAGATTTATTTTTTATTTTAAAACATTTATAAATTAAAGTTAAATAAAATGGACTATTTTTTTATCTAATTCCACTGTAAAATAATGCTAAAGCTAATTAAAAATAATTAAACTTGATTATTCATGGTGGATGTAACCATGGTTACAATGATATGGTGCAGCAACAACTTTGATGAATAGGATAATAATGGTGATGATTTGTAGTGTGTCACTAAGATAGTAAAGTTGATCACAATTAGGGATCACAACTGGGTGGGACCAGTGCGGATTTGGCCTTCCCTGTTTGGGTGAGTTCAGGTTTGGGTTTTGGTATAAAAAGAGCGGATGAAATTCTAATCTCCTTCTCCATCACCGTCGGATATTTTTTAGTTCGGGTATATCCACGAATATCTGTTATATTATTTTTTACAATTGAAATTTACTTATTTATTATTAAATAAATTATATATATTAAGTTATTAATTATATTTTAATTTAAAAATATATATAAAGAATAATTAATAACAAGGAATTATAAATTAAAATTTAAGAATTAAAATTTTTTATTAAATATATAACTTTGAACTTATTATATAATTATTAAAATTATAAAAGGGTAGGTACAAAGAGATAGTCACATACCCATACACGTACCTGTATTCGATTCAACATATTGGGTAATACACATGTACCCTACCAATATCGGTCAAAGCAAATAATATCTATCAAAATCGAAATGAGTTCAGACAAATAACTATATTTATGAGTATTTTTGTCCTTCGTAGCCACGATTAATGATGGAGTAAGAACAATGTATTATTTTTGTACCGAGATGCAAGTCACAATTTTAATATTTCTTTGTTTTTTAAGATTGTTTTCGAATTGTATTATGCATTACTTATTTTTATTAAATTATTATTAATTATTTTACAATAAATATCTTATCTCTTATGAAAATTGAATAATATGATTAAAATAGATAATTAATTAGGTAAAAATCCATTAAATAGAAACAACGATGATGTATTTCAATAAAATTAAAAGTTAACTCTAAATTTAATACTTTCAACTAAATTAATCTATAACAATTAATAATTTATAGCAATTAATAAAGGAAATAACCCTTTCGGGTTTATAATTTCTTATTCCCTACTAGTGTAACTATTCATAACTACTTAATAGGATAATTAACTTTCTTATCAAATACGTGTCTCTCATAATTTTGATTACTCTCAATTTTTTAATTTTTTTTATTTCTCTGACATTTTTTTTCATTCATCTACTTTCTCATGTTATCTTATCTTTGTATTGATAAGTGAAATGAAAAGAAAATATATATGTACATTTGATGATAAGATCTATGACGTAAAAGATAAAAAAAATGCTGATCTTATATATAAATTAAAGTGATCTATATGTATCATTAGTTGAAATAAAAATGTCATCATGCATGCTTGAATGGGTAACTGTAACTATTTTTTGAAAAACTAAAATCAAAACACAACGGCTATCTTGTCTTGTTTTCTGGTGTTCTGTAACGGCTATGTTGGACGAATGAAGCCTTGTGGTGAAGAAAAATTTAGCTGGGAACAAACTACCATGACTTCCATTGTGCAAAAACATATATGTACGCCGACCAATACTTAAAGCACGTGAGCAACATTATTGTGTTTGCCAGGCATTGATCATGGCTCATCCAAGGATTACCACAATGTGGGCCCACCACCAGCTCAGTTGATTGACCTTCCTCCACAACCACACTCCAAGTTTTCAAATTTAAATAAACAGTGAAAATTAAAAATAATTGTTTTTTTTTTTTAATAAATTTGTCTCCTTTATAAATATATGCTTTTTTTCATAGCTGTTATATAGTGTGAGCCTTGCTTCTATCGCACCGACTCGGTTGCTATCAGCAAGTGAGTGGTCTCTGCAGCTTAGCTTCTGAGGTACGGAAACTTCAGATCTCACACCCTTCTTGGTTTCCATTTCGATCCACACCATGTGCTATCTTGTTTCCGGTCTGGGTTTTAATCATCTATTTTCATTTTGATGTGCTGTTTTCTATTGTATGATGATAATGTTCCCAGTTATTCATGTTTTTTTAAAAAAATATTTTGTTTATATACTTTAATTTCTGGCTCTTTTTTTTTCTTGCATGTTGTTGGGTTGATTTTTTTTTTTTCATTTTTGCTAAAAAGTTAGTGGGGTTAGGCTTTTTTTCACCCCAAAGGTTAGATTTATTAGTTTTTAATTAGTTTGAACCGATGGGTGTGAGTTGGATTGTGAATTCTGTTGTGGGGTGTTCTTGTTTTTTGTTTTATATGCTTGGATCGCTTAAAGCTGCCTTCTTTAGTTTAGATTCGTTGATGGGACACTTATTCTGTGATTTAGCATCTGATTTACTGGTTTTGTTATTTTGTTCTGTGCCTTTAAGTGTTTTGAGTCCATACACTTTGAGCATAGCTAGATCGGAATGGTCTGGCCCTGGAATAGTTTTGAATTTGATTGATCTGTGAAGAAGGAAGTGTCTTAAGATGAAAACTAAAGGGATGCAGTGTGATGGAATTTTGATTGCATTGTAGGGTAGAAGAAACGGGACCGAGAGCCCTTTTCATCTCATCCTTTTCAGCAATTTAATCTTTTTGAAGAGGATCTATGCAGATTAAGGAAAAGGAAAATGAGATTTATGTTTGTGTCAAAATAAAATGGCTATATAGTTTGTAAATGTGTCCTGCAAATGTTTAAGTGAGGGACGTGAAAGCCTTTTCAATCCTTTTGTTAACCACCATATGCATGAAATTAAATTTTGCAATCGAGACTTGTAATTCCCCTATTTCCCTATTCATTACATTTTTGACAGTTGCATTTTCCATTCTCTCTGCACACTAAATAGCTTATTTGAGTATGCTCATAAGCTTTCATGATTGAAGAGTCCTATGGTAGTATGAAGGAAGCTGGAGGCTGGATGTAATTGAAAGCTTATATATGCAATGTGCTCGTTTTTAATGTAAAATAATCATCTGGGTGCATTATTAGCTAATCAGTTTATGAACTTTTGGTCGTGTAGTAAATACTCCAATGATTTTAATATGGTATCCGCTGTTGATAATTGGTTTTGTTTGAGCTATTGTTCTCCTGACAAAAAAATGTGATGCTGCTATATAGGTTTAACCGCATAAAAAACACTAGAAATGGGTCGAGGTGTCAGTGCTGGTGGTGGTAAGAGTTCCTTGGATTACCTCTTTGGCAGTGGTGAGCCTGCTAACAATGCAAATAATCAAGGTCAGCCTGCAAATGGTGCTCGCACTCAAAATGCTTGTGCTACTTCACCACCAGCTGATAAGCAAAGTCCAACACCAATTGATAAGCAAATTCCAGCTGGAATTCCTGGGAGTCTCAAAAACAACTACCATCGTGCTGATGGACAAAACTGTGGCAACTTTCTCACTGTACTGTCCTTGTCTACCTATTCATTATGATTAATTTAATTTTTAATTGCATTACCCAATTAGTTCTTGCTATTTCTGCAATTCTGTTCCACTTACATTATTAGCCTACGAATATTAGAAAGCTTCATGGTATAATGTAGTTGAGAATTAGGGTCTCCTAGTAATGTTCAGTAAAAAGTAAGGCTTACAACTTATGGGGCTGGCTAAACAAACTCTAAAAGTAAAACAGCTTTTGTAAATTGCAATTGTGCTACATTGTAGGAGATACTATTAGCACAAAGTTGTAGTGAAAATATTCAAAACTTTAAAGGATACTATTAGCACATTGTTGGTGAGCTTTGTGCACTAGGTCATTATTTTATTTGAGTGTTAAGTGAAGTCAGCTGAGGTGTTTGATGGTGCAATGTAATAATAATTTTCAGCATAGTGAAATGATAGGAATGTGTGCATGGAGAAAAAGTACTAAACAACTATCATGGCTAACTTCATTTTACACTATAGAATGGTTTGATCAATTGATGCTTTAGGAATGAAGATTGAACTTTGTAATCTTTGTTTTCCTTGGTGTTATGTAAGCTTTTGTTATGATATTGAGGAGTTGTTCTTAATATGGTTTCTTTTGGTGTAGGATCGACCATCTACCAAGGTTCATGCTGCCCCGGGTGGCGGATCTTCCTTGGACTACCTCTTTGGTGGTCCTCCAGGGAACTAATTCTCATCGTTGTGATTCAATCCTACCATGTGATGTATCATGTGTAAAATAGATAGTGTTGCATTTGTGTTTAGACCGGTGGACTTGTTTCTTGTGCAATTGAACCTCTTTGACAATGGTGAGTGTGGCTTTAATGGCCCAAACTAAGCTGATTCATAGGTTGTTTGTTATGTGCTATTGTGTGGGTTTCGATTAATGAAATTTACTGTGCGAATGAGCTAAAGTGGCTCAAAATCGTTCTTCTATTATTGTGTTCATATCATTATGCTTACTTTATTGAAATGACTGTGGGGATCATATATATCATTGGTGTTATATGTGATGATGGAATTGTCAAGTAAAGCAGCAACGATGAAAAAATTGTTTTGTTTGTTAATAGAGTCTTTGTTTACTTGTTTTCACTTTTCAGTGCACTTTCTTTCTGCATTCTTTGGTGTATAGAGAGAGCAATACACACACCTAACATATTTTCTTTTATAATTTATTGAAAATTACAAAATTAGAATTAATTACAAGTGAAACTTACATAATTTATTGTTTTTTATAAATTTTAACTAAATATATGAAAAATGAGAGCAATACACTATTTTTAATATACAGGCCTAACATATTTTCTTTTATAATTTACTGAAAATTATAAATTATAATTAATGCAAGTGAAATTTACATATTGTTTTCTATAAATTTTAACTAATTATATTAAAAAAATGTTTCACTAATTTTTAGTGCATGAATAGAAATTGGTAAGAAAAGAAAGATATTTTTGGAAGAAGGAAAATAGAGGAGAGAAGAAATAAGTGGAAATTAGGTGGTGGGTTTCATTTAAAATTTTTTAAATTACTTTTCTCTCCTCTCTATTAAACATCCACAATATTTTTCTCTCCTTTCTTTTTCTAGGGTGCTTTTCAGGTGTCTTTATAGGCATTAGTTTTGAACTAAATTGAGGGTGGATTTAAGCACCCTGAATTAATGAATCATAAAAGGCAAAGACCATAACATGAATTCGGTCCTTGGGGATTTAATTAGTATTATGATTTCTTTTGTAAATTATGTATCAATGTTTAGTTGTTACAATCTTTATCCTAATCCTAACTCGTTGTTTTATCCTTATCTTTTATACCATATTATATATATTTAGACCACCAATAATTTCAGAAATCTTAACTAATAATTTTTAATGTAGAACAATGTTAAGAGTTTAAATACCTACAAGTTCTAAATTTAAAACTATGGAATCAATATTAAAAGTTTAATATTTATGCGTTGAAAGAGTTTTAAACTGATATTTAATTATAATATTTTATTTATATAATTTTTTAAATTATTAATTGATAAAGACAACAAACTTCTTATTTATTATATAATAATTAATTATTTACTTACAAAAATTATTTATTTGTTTAAGATAAGCAAATACTTGTGAAAGTAAACATTTCCAAGGTATGTATCAAGGTTTTTACGTAAAATAAATAATAATTAATTGATTTTTACTTAAAATAATTTATTATGTATCAAAGTTAATGTTGAGTTTAATATTTATGCGTTGAAAGAGTTTTAAACTAATATTTAATCATAATATTTTATTTATATAATTTTTTAAATTATTAATTGATAAAGATAACAAACTTCTTACTTATTATATAATAATTAATTATTTACTTATAAAAATTATTTATTTGTTTAAGATAAGCAAATATTTGTGAAAGTAAACATTTCCAAGGTATGTATCAAGGTTTTTACATAAAATAAATAATAATTAATTGATTTTTACTTAAAATAATTTATTATGTATCAAGGTTAATGTTGAGTTTGTCACAATTAATGTCTCATTCAATATAAGTATCAATTGAAAATTTTTAAAAATAATAGTTACAATGTCTTAAAGTTAAAAATTATGGGTTAAGTTTTTTGAAATCGTAAAAATTAAATATCACTGTACAATTAAGTCTATTATTAACTAAGCTTTGAATCCTATGCTATGTTTGTATAGATGTGTTGTAATAAGACAAAATATATTAAATTATGCTTAGTATGTTTTTGAAAAATAGAATAAAACAAGCCTAAAAATATTAGGAAAATTCTTATTTTTTATTGATTAGTTGAAATTTATTGGGGAGAGACATTTAATCACAAGTAAAATCTATAAAAAATTGACGATTTTTAGTAAATTTTAACCAATCAAAAAGAGTTTCTAAAAGTGTTTTTTTAACACTCTAAAAATTATATGTATTTGTTTTACTAATAAAAGTAATATAAAGATATCACTACAAGAAAATTTCAAATTAATTAAAAAAATAGTAGTTAATTTATAGCTAATCTAGTAAAAATAGCTACCAAATCTTTTGTGGCTAAAATTTGTGGTAACATAAAATGAATAGTTAATTAATTAGAAAAAATAATCATAATTAATATATAACTATTTTTTAAAAAATTTATAGGTATTCTCTAGTGAAATTGTAGCAATATTGAATTTTAACTGAGAAAATGATATTAGTAGTTAATTAGCTTTCAAATAGCTACCAAATCTTTTGTGGCTAAAATTTGTGGTAACATAAATTTTAGCTATAAAAAGAATAGTTAATTAATTTTAGCTACCAAATCTTTCAAGTAGTTAATTACAATTTAGGTATAAAAATACTACAAAATTGGTGGTAACATAAAATGAATAGTTAATTAATTAGAAAAAATAATCATAATTAATTTAGCTATAAAAATACTACAAAATTGGTGGTAACATAAAATGAATAGTTAATTAATTTTAGCTACCAAATCTTTCAAGTAGTTAATTACAATTTAGCTATAAAAATACTACAAAATTGGTGGTAACATAAAATGAATAGTTAATTAATTAGAAAAAATAATCATAATTAATATATAACTATTTTTTTAAAAATTTATAGGTATTCTCTAGTGAAATTGTAGCAATATTGAATTTTAACTGAGAAAATTATATTAGTAGTTAATTAGCTTTCAAATAGCTACCAAATCTTTTGTGGCTAAAATTTGTTGAAAATCTTAAAAATTCTTGTAGCATCTAACAAATGTTATCTCTAAGAATTTCACAAAGAAAATAGTAGAGAACAAATAATTTTAGAGGTGAACTTATTTTTAAATTAAGTATTAGTTAATTTCTGAAAGTGTAATGGAGACTAGCTTGTTGTAGAGGTGGAGTTATCAAAATGTATGGAAGTTCAAACAACACACTCTTCTCAACTAATTGATTACTAAGTAGAAACATGCATGGCTTGATTCAAACTATATTCAAAGTACTAAGTCACTACTGCAGAAGGGACTGCAGATTCATGCTTTTGTAAATTAGCATTCCTCAAGCACACCTAAAACTTGATATGGAAGAAATTCAGAAGTTGACTTTCATCAATTAGCAAAATATTCAACTTGATCTAATAGAAATCCTCAGGCATTAGAGCCATCGTGAAATCATACACAAGGTTACCAGCTCCCATTCTACCAACTCGATAGAAGAGGGAACTGAGGGTGGGCTAGTTGAGGCAACATGACATGTGATGGTGTAAACAATGACAATTAGTTCACTGCCAGAAGTCAAATGTTGAAAAGGTAGAAAGAGCAAGCAAGAAAAAAAGCCCCTATTCATTCTTTTGAATTTGGGTATATCAATCAATAATGGTCAGTCTGAATTAACTACTTTTGTAAAAAAAAATAACAAAACCAGAAGGGCTTTTGGCATCAAGAAAGTACTTTTGTACGTATTAAGTAAAAGTTAATTGTAGTTTCATATTTTCACATAATTTACGGGCTTCAAGGCTTAAAGAAGCAGAACCAAACATGCACTAAGACAATAAGATGAACAATTCCTCAACTTTTGGAAACAAACACGAAATGCAGAGTTTCATACCTAAAATAATAACAATTCTCTTGACTGTAGACTGTCCTATCTCCTAACAAATAATTGTTGCTTGGCATAGCTTACTATTTGTCAAATTTGTGGCAAAGAATAGATAACTCAAACATGGCTTGTTAAATCATCTCCAAGTGCAAATGTGGTTCAACTTTCATCCCATTGATTCTCAAAGCCCTATTAGCATTCCACAAAGCCATCAACATTGCTAAGAACTTGAGCCAAATTTTCTCATTAGTTCTATGTTTTCAGCAATAGTTGAACCAGGAGTTCCAACAAAACCAAGAGATGCACAGCTGCATACAGTCTGCTCAACATAAAGAAGTAGGTCTGGTAATCTCTGACTGGAACAATACTTTTTACCCATTGTATTATCTGAATTTGAAATGAACCTCTGTCCATGACCTGCTGCAAGGAGTTTTACGGCTGCTCGCCTAACCAGCTTATCATTCCCATTCAAGAAATATACCTTATAGTTATGTTTGTCACTTATTAAATCAGCTAAATAAGTATCAGTCCAATTATCTCGAGGAAGATCAGTCATTATAAAAATATGAACAGGTCGAGGGCCTTCCTTCCTCAAAGATTCTATTTTTTGCCTTAACCCGTGAAATGTAGCCTTTTGGTGATTCTTAAACTGCCCATCCAACAGTCTAAGTTGTGCACAAAGAAATGGAGCCTTTATGGTTTGTTTAGCAAACTCCATTCCAGCAATCAAAATTTCGGGGACAAATGGAAGATGCTTAATCTCCTGCATCAATGATAGAAACCTTTGATCCTGATGAGATTCATGAATATCAATATATAGTTCAGAACCTTTGTATGCGGCAGAGAAAAGGCTTCCAAATGCCAGCAGTGAGGCCGATTCAACTTTAGAACCAGAACCAAGAGTTTTAAATACATCTTTCCGTTTCCTAACATACGATATTTTCTTTTTCTGCTTCAGTTGCTCATCAGGTTGGAATGAATCTAATGTGCCATCTTCATGGCCATCTTTATGGTAAGTCCATACTGTAGTTCTGCAATCTTCATTGACAGCATATATACACTTTTCAATACTGCCATGGAGCCCAGCTAGCAGAGATCCACATTGCTTTAGGCCTTTAGATACAGAGGGCTGCAACTTTGCATCTGTTATGCAAGCAAAATCTAAGTTGATGCCACACCATATTGATACAAAATCCCTAAAATCAATCACACGAACTAGAGAGGAAGAAACTAACGATGAGATATCTATAATTTCAGCAATGGAGATATACCTGCGAGAAAAATGAACAAATAAATTCACAGTTAACCAAGTGAACTTCAGTTTCAAATTAAATTTCAAAGATATAGAAACCATGGAAGATTTTAGGTCTTCATGGCCTTACATTTTACTTTCAAAGTTACAGCCACTGTTATCATGATAAAAAAGGAAATTTAATCAATTTTATACGAACCAAAAATCAAGCAAACATTAGAAAATTTTTGCAACGTGAAAATTATGCAATATTAAAGAGCAAAGTGGTCAGTATTTGATTGTCATTCAAATAGCTTAAAATATCCCTAATCTTTCCCTGGATCCCTGCTATTAAGAGAGAAGTCATATCTTAAAATATCCTATATACACATGCAGCAATAGATGAAGAGGACAGATTTAGCAAGAGTGTTGATAATTTTTATTATACTACGACAGGTATGACAGAAAAGAATAATACTATGAGATAGAGGTATACAAAATATTTATACGAACCAAAAATCAAGCAAACATTAGAAAATTTTTGCAACGTGAAAATTATGCAATATTAAAGAGCAAAGTGGTCAGTATTTGATTGTCATTCAAATAGCTTAAAATATCCCTAATCTTTCCCTGGATCCCTGCTATTAAGAGAGAAGTCATATCTTAAAATATCCTATATACACATGCAGCAATAGATGAAGAGGACAGATTTAGCAAGAGTGTTGATAATTTTTATTATACTACGACAGGTATGACAGAAAAGAATAATACTATGAGATAGAGGTATACAAAATAACCATAGCCGATGCATTTTATGGACATGAAATGATTGATATTATACCTCTAGGACCAAAACTTCAACTTCGCTCAAATCAAATTTATGCTAAATGAATTATGACCTATGAATTTATTAAGACTTGAGAGAACATAATAAATTTATTTTCTTTTTGTTTTTCGTATTTTTGTAAAAAAAGCTTGAGCAATTATCAAATTTTAATAGATCCAGTCAATTTCATCTTGATCATATTGAATTACATACACCCAAAGCATCACTTCCAGCTATTTCACAAAACCACAAATAAAAAATTGACAACGAGTAACACAACATACTAACCTCCGACTCTGGACAAGCTCAATCACATGATCCCAAACAGAGATCCGAATATCATTCGGATCCCCAACACGAAACTTTGGACAGCTGCCTAGGACAACAGCATGGTGATCCATAATAGGAGGAACCACCAAAGTCCGATTAAGTATCCCTGCCATTAGTATAGCATTCTTGAACTCAGAAAGCTGGTTGTTGAACCCGCTATGAGGCGCATACCACATGAATTTCTCACCTAAGGCAAGGGCTTGGCTGGAGCATTGAGGGGTAAGGGAAATGGAAGTCCTGGACAAACCATGGAACTGGGAATCAGGTTTCACATAGTAGTGATACAAAAGCAACAAGGAGAGGCATATGACAAGGGCAGACACAGGAATGAATGGGAATCTGTAAAGGGGTTTTCTTTTAGGCATCATTCTGGTGGGTGAGTTGGGATTCAAAGTGTTCATAGCCGTGCAATAGCAATACACATTAATAAATTCCCCACATTCAGGTCACTTTGCAGAGAACAATTGGGCATAGTCATAAACTGAATCTTTCTCATTGCTGCAACAAATTTTCCATTTTTTTACAAGGAAAAAAAAGAAGCCCGTAAGCAGTAAGCACCAATACCTATGACAAGATCAAATTTTGAAATTAAAAACTGATGTTATCAGTAATAACTAAACTACCCAGAATTTTATTCAATGTCTAATTTTGTTTTCATATGTAAAATCATACATGGTTTCTAGAGAATTTGAAATGGAACAAAAGTAACGAGGTTTTGAGAGACAGGGAAACTCACTTGTTCGAATTGGATTTCCGAATTCCGAGGGAAGAGTCGGGTGTGAAGATTCTATGAATGTGGAATACGATTCAAAGCTCAAATTGAGAGATATGAATAAAGGGTGGTGAGATCGGATTCAGAGGAGCAAATTGGCCATTTTTTCCCCTTAGAGGTGTAGACGTTAGACCCTCTCTTCCGGCGTTTATTATCGAGCGGTGCATGAAATTTCACTGGTTATTCTTCTGTGATTCTCACATTAAGCCATGAAGCTTGGAACTTTGTTTCCTGTTTTACCCGTTTCCATTCTCACAAACTCACACTGTAAAATCAAGGGCTAAAATGCATTATACATCCCTTATTCTATTCTTTTTTTTATTTCAGTTATTTTCTTCTTAAATAAGGTTTTCCTTTATTTTCTTAATAACCAAAATATTCATTTCATTAATTTTTTATGTTAACAGGTTTTTATTTCTTTTATTCACCCATTGCATTTTTTATTTTGTCTAATTAATCTTCTTTAAATAATAAAGTTTATAATCAAAATAATATAAAAGAATAAGCAAAAGCTACTTTTACTCATAGTTGACGTGCTTTTTCAATGATTTGAAATTCTTAATAATTGAGTTTGAAATCAAATTTATCGCAATATATTTTTCAATATTATTATTTTTCAAAAAGTTAGGTTTCATCTTATTTTTTTATTATTTTTAGGTAGAAAAATATATTTTAGTTATAGCGATAAAAACTTAAAGAGTAATTATAAGATGAAGTAAACTTTTTTGAATTTTTTGTTTTTGTCAAATATACACAACTCTTGCATTGTTAATAAATTCTTTAAATTTGAATCTTGACAATGCAATGTTGAAGTTGGAAATGCAAATTAATCTTTTTCTGTTCATTGAAATTCATGGGATAATATTTATTTACAAGAGTGTCAATGTTTTTAATAATAAAAGTTTTATAAACATCCTTAGGTTAGGAACCGATGCTCAGCTTAGAATTAATAACTCCATGATTTGGTCATTAAGTTTATAAAGTCAACGAGTGATTGACCAAAATGAGTCTTTCTTATAAAATATTTTAAATAGATTTGTTTTAAAAATATTTATGTTTGTTTTAATCATTGATTGAACAAACAATAGTTCTAAATTGCTATTTTACCTCCATGTAAGATTTTTGTCACATGGTTGCCAGAAAGACAACATTTAATGGACATGAAATTGCATATGGCTCTTGTGGTTTTGTGATTTCCCACTTTAAATCGCAAGTAACACTTGCATTTTTAGGGAATGAATTCTTTTTCAACCTTGACCCATCACTCTCCTTTATTTACTTACGTGGAGATAAAACTGCAATTCAAAATTGCGATTTGACTTGGTCAATGGTCAAAATAAACTCAATTATATAAATATTTTTAAAATAGATCCCATAACTTTTCTCATTAAATGCAAGATCAATATAAACTCAAGTGGAAAAAGCTTTTGTAAGCATTATCAACATCCCCACATTTAGAATAAGTAGATCTACCAACAATAATTTTTTCTATAATAGAACAAGTTGCACAATACATATTTATCAAGGTACTAACAAAAAAGAAATGGGAGTTTCAATGAGTATCGCTAGATTGTTGTACCAATTTGATTTCCCCTTTACTAGTTTAAAGTTCATCAATATCTAACAAATATGCAATGTCATCTAATTTGGCAGCTTGTAACTCATCATTACACCTTACTAGAAGAGAAAATAATATTCATAATAAAAATCAATTTTGAAAAGAATTGATGAATTGAAATAACCACCAAGGCAAGTTGCAACCAATGAGCAAAACAATGAACATAATATGCATGAGGACAACCACTTAAGAATAATGCTTGTAATTCATTTCACTCTACTCTAATTTTACTAGGGTTATTATATCCTTGGCCTCAAATATTAGAAACATTAAAATTATGTCGAGAAAGTACAACACATAATTCATTATTGAGAGTTAATGTCATAGTGTCTTCAGCATGCACAATATAAAAAAATCGCTTTTATATATAATCATTTTTATCAACAAATCACAAAACAAGAGTCATTTCTTCCTTCTTCTTTTTTTATTCATCACAAGTTCATCAACAATTATACAAAACTTAGAATCTCCAAGTTCCTCACAGATATGGTATTTCACTTTACTAGAAAGAATATTAAATATCTCTTTTTGAATTTTATGCGAAATATATTTAGAGTTGTATGGAGCATTTTCCAACACAACTTTTAAAATCTCATCATTATGTGATGCTGAGTTTTATCATCTCAATAAAATTACCTTGGTTTCTTGATTCACTAGTTTGGTCATGACCTCTAAAAGCACAAGCTTGAAGTGATAAATAACAAACTGTGTCAATTGAAGTCTTGAGACACAAACGATTCTTCATAATGTAATATAAGTTTTGCACATGAAAAACATTCCTAATATGACGCTTTTGATTAAATAAGTCTTGACAATCTCTCATTGCATTATTGTGCGGTGAGCAAGGATCCTTCCCAATGTGTTTGAGAAAAGCACAATTTTTTTCATTATTAACTTTCCTCTAACTTTTAAAACCTGTAGAAAAAAGAATCAACAAAGTTAAAACTTGTTGATGCCAGTCAACTTATTGACAATTAGAATTCATATTCAATCACCAATAGTAACAAAAACATCTGAATCAAGGCATCTGCTTGGTTTTTTTCTAAAAAGATAGCAAGACAAGCAATATACAATATCTTTTGGAGGTGAATACTCTAACCATGAAGGAAATATGCTAAACTAAGTATATTGAAATCTCATTGGATGATCATCTTTACTAGGCAAAGGATAATTTTTTAGATGCATTTGATATGAAGCCCATTTTAGATAAGTCCTTCATACCTCATCCATTTGATTTGATAGGTATTGCCAAGTTTGAGAGTGTTTCCCTGGATCACGTTCAAAAGAATTTTCAAATTCATTATATGTAACTCTAGTAACGTTTGAGAGTTGTTTCTCATTTTCTTCGATTCTTAGATTTTTGGGAAATTTCTCAAGTTCACTTAATGTACAACTCACGTTTTTTTCATCTTTCTCACCGATCTTCCTCTTGAAAAAAGAATAAATTCTTTTATTCTTAATCATAATTTTTCTAATATAAACTTATCACCTTTCACCTATATAGAAAAAGAAAAAAAAAATATCTTCACAATTATCACAATGCTAAACATACTAAAACTCATATCAATATAACACTATAATGAAATCCTAACAAAATATTGAAAATCAAACGAACTAAAATCACTCAATAATCCAATTTCCCAAACATCACTTATATAGTAAGATGTGGAAGTTTAATAGTTTATACTCGATTTATTAAAAAGCACTGAACAAGACAAATACATAATCAATCAAAAACAGAAATAACAAGTGAACAAAATTATATTTAATAAGAGTTAATACATCTTTAAAAGGAAATAAAAAAAAGAAAAATAGAAAATGCATACCCAAGCAAAAAAGTAAACAACAACCGAAAATAACAAGTGAAAAACAATGTATCAATGTGAAGTCTAGCAGCTTGCCCTATTAAGAGCTGCTTAACAAAATGAAAAGGTAAACCTGAAAAAGTCCATGATGTGAGCACACATTTATATTTCCAACTTGTAAGCATTAAAAGGGAATAGAACACATAAAGGATTAAAATGCAAAACCCACGTCTCATCTCTCTACCATTTTGATTTATCTAATGCATCACATTGATTTAC
Organism: Psophocarpus tetragonolobus; assembly: GCA_037954015.1. NCBI lineage: Eukaryota > Viridiplantae > Streptophyta > Magnoliopsida > Fabales > Fabaceae > Psophocarpus > Psophocarpus tetragonolobus. The sequence continues at coordinate 26,680,694 of CM075696.1, read as the reverse complement.
ATAATCTCTTCTAAAAAATTAAACAAAGAAATATTCCTTATTTAACAATGTCTCTTCCTATCCCAATCCAATTAATTAAACAAATATTTAACAATTTTAAAATTACTTCCAAAATGCAGAAACAAATTTTTACAATACATTTATGTGGATAAAAAAAAATAATCATAAGAAATATACCACACCAGTAACAAATACATATAAGCTACTACAATAAAATAACAAAATAAGGAATCCATTTTTTTTCCAAAAGCAAAAAATAAATAAATAAAAAATACAACATTATAAAGTTTAAAGCATCTTTATTTCTAATATCTTATTTTAGATGTTGAAACACTTTTTTTATGGACCGTACAATGTTAGATGTATTTCAAGATTTGCTATACTTTTTCCTTTGATGGAAGATCCAATATTAGGATTTTGAAACACTTTGTATGGTCCAATAATAAATCTCACTATTTAAATTTATTAATATTTTTTAAAAAAAATATTAAATTATTTTAAATAAAATTAATTAATGAAATTTAATTATTAAAATAAAAAATTAAAATATTAATAAACAATTTTTATTTAACTTAAGATAAATTAACATTTTTCAATCAATAAAGATGCCTAAAACCAATTTTGATTAGTCCATGCATCTCCTTTGCCCTTGTGTCTGCTCCTATCTCTCCACATCAACCTTTGTATCTCTCCCTTTGTGCGTCTCCCATTAACGTTTGCCTTTCTTGTATACCTCCACATCTCTCCGTAGTGTTTTTTTATTTTTTTTTTCTTTTCTTCTTCTAAAGGTTGAATGACATGCATTTCTTTATTTCATTATTTTGGAAGACTCTATGACTCAATATAAAGCATTAGACATAGTTGATGGCATGCAAAAGATATGACTATTGCGAATCTAAACCCCTATGATGAGATGTTCGATAATTTTTCTGAATCCCTAAATTTTCTCTTTCTGCCATGTCACACCAACAACAATGCTCACTTCCAAACCTTCACATAGGAACATGGTTTTGACAAACAATGATGATTCCGTCAACAAACTTGATAGCCCCTCCTTTCCTCCACCATTTGCAACAATAAGAACCTAGGTCCCTTCATTTACAAGGTGTTCACCTTTGGCAAGATGGAGACACTCCACCACCACCTCTACAACTTAACATAGCCAAAAGCGTCAGACATACAAAAGGTGTGCAAGGCTCACAAACAAGAGTAGACACACAACAAACTGGAGTCGGGAGTTAAAGTAGAAAAAGGAGAACATGAGCAAATCGATGTTCAATTAAAGGGGTCAAAGGTCGCCAACGACTAGGGGTGTTCATCGGTTCAAGTCAACCTGATGAACCCTGTAAACTAAACTGAATTAATTAGTTTGTTTCGATTTTTTCACTTAATTGGGTTTGGACTCGACCCAAACCAAATAGAACCAACCATGTCCTGTTCGGTTTGCGATTTTCGCATTTCAAAACCCTAACCTAACCAAAACCAACCAAAAAGTATATATTATATCATTATTATTATTATATATTTATTTTATATTTTTAAGTTAGTAAATTTAGTAACCTGTTTTGTTTAGGGTTTCGTATTTCAAAACTTTGATCTGACCCTATTTTATATTTTATATTTTTAATTTATTAAATTTATTTTATACTTTAAATTTATATAATTTCTTGTTTGTATTGTATTGTGTTATTTTAATAGTTTAATTTGACTAATTCAGTATAGATGAAACACCTGATATTTTGTTATAAAATTATGAATTTAGTAGACTAATGGATTTAGCTAGTTTCAGGTATAAAATTATTTTTTTACAATTTAATTGAATTGAATTGTAAAAAAAAATAACTAATTATTTTTTTCAGGTATAAAATTTTGTTATAAAATTATTTTTTATTGGTTTTCAATGAAATTGAATTGAACCAACCTAATTATCATTGGTTTATCGATTACCACCTCCGATGAATGCTCAACGATGATCTCTTTTGACTATTGATCAGTAACTATTGATTATCAGTCTCTAGGGAAAGAAATATTCTAGTGTTGTTAAAATTTGAAAACAATATTTTAAATTTAGAAACCAAAACAATATTGTTTTTAAAAATTGAAAATGATGTTTTAAAATTTAAAAACAAAAACAATGTTGTTTTTAAAAATTTGAAAACTTTAACCAAAAGTAGTTTTTCTTTTTATAAATTTTAAAACTAAAAACAAAAAATCACTATAAGGTCTTCATTATCAAAATTTATTATTATTAATGTTATTTTTATGAAAATTTCATAATTAATATAATTATTTTTTATAAAAATATTAATAAAGTAAAAGAAGATTCTATTTGTATTAAATATTTCGTGTATATATTAATCTATTTTTAGATTCAATTAATATCATAAAAATATTATAATGCTTTTTTCTAGATTACAATAAATTAAATATTTATTTTATAAAATTTCATGTAAAGAATATTTTTTAAGAATATATGGGGATATTAAAATACATACCGTGTCCACTAGATACTTGAAGAGGTGATGAGTTAGGTTTTTTGACTAGAGTGTAGTCACTAGTCATCACTAGTCATTTCTAGTTGCTAGTGTTTCAATAAGAGGAGAGAAAATTTTGGAGATGTTTAATTTGAGAAAATATTTTTTATTTTTATTTTTTATTTTTACTTTTTAAAACCAGTTTTTATTTCAAATTTTCAACCTTTAGAATGTTTGTTTTTATTTGATATTTTTTATTTTCAAAAAATAAAAAATTTAAATTTAATTAATTTTAGTGAAATATTATAATATATAATTTAAAATACATTTATACATAGTTTTTGTTATAATATAATATTATTATTAAATTTTTATATAGTTTTGATTTTTAAAAATAATTTTTTTATGTTCATTTGATTTTATAAAATTTTTAAAAAAATATTTTTTAAATTATAACAAAACATATTTTTAAGACTATTTTCTTTAAAAATGAAAAACAAATGTTGAGAAAAATTTTCGGGCACGCCATCATAATACTCGGAAGTCTGTTTTCGGTAATCATCTGGAGATATTTTTATAATTAAACGTAAAAGGAAAATTCTTGATTTTATACTTCATATATTAAGTTATTGATGATTCTGGTTATTATTTGATATTTAAAAATTGAGTTAATTAGTATGCACCTGCATACTAATTAAACTCTTAAAAATTTGCTTTAATGGTTATAGAAACTAAAACAGCATGTGTTAGGTGCATCAACTATAACAACCTCTATATATAGTTCTAAGTTTCTAACCTGCTTTTGTTCGATTGTTATTGTTTGTAAATGATATGTTAAATAAACATATAGAACTGAATATATTAAATAACATGACACTTGCGATGTTATTGACCCATTCATAAAACAGAAAAAATACTTATACACGATTAATGGAAAAAGTTTATGCTAACATTTATTTGTATTTTTTATATATATAATAAGTTTATTAATTTTACTAATTAATACTTTAAAAATTATATAAACAAAAAATTATAATTAAATATCAATGTGATGAAAATTCTTTTAGAATAATAATATATAAGTATTAAACTATTTATAAAAACACAATTATAAAAGATAAATACAGATGACAAAAAATTTGCTATAAAACTTATAAAAGTATTTGTGTGGATAATTTAAATAAATATTTGTCATTTACGTACATTATTTTCTATCTATTTTTTATTAGACAAAGTACAAATATCATCATAACTGTAAATTAAAATATTGTAGATAACAAGTAACCACTATATATATTCATCTGACATGATTTTCAAAAAATAAATAAATAAACGTAACTTCAATTTTTCATTTCAGTTTTTTTATAACATCTTTCCATTTAAATTCTCACATTGAAATATTATGTGATGTTTGATTTGAGAAAAGATTTTTATTTTTAATTTCAATTTTCATTTTTTAAAAATTGTTTTATTTTTAAGTTTTTAATATTTAGAAAATATATTTATTTTAATTTGATATTTTCTATTTTCAAAAAATAATATTTTTAAATTAATCAATTTTAGCAAAAGTATTATAAATAATTTATATATAGTTTAAATTAATATTATTTACATTTATATATTGTTTTTTATATATATTATAATATTAATATTAAATTTTCATACAATATTAATTTTTGAAAACATTAAAAATATTCTTTTTTTATTTTCAGTTGATTTTTAAAAATATTTTCAAAAAAAATATTTTTTAAAGTATAAATAAATATATTTTCATTATTATTTTGTGTGTAACACCCACAATAACTTTTCAAGTAAGATAAGATTTAGAATCAAATGAATGTGTTTTTTTTAAGCCCACAGGCCAGCACACCGAATCAAATAAATGTATTGTCTGCATTTAAAGTGCTATTTTTAGTTAAATTTATTTGTTAAAATTAATTGATAAATAAATACTTATATCTTCATAAGCCTCAAAATAAATATTGTTTATTTTGTTTATCATTTTTTTCTTATCATATTGTTTATTATATCTATTTTCCCTTATCAATTTTTTCTCTTCTTCTAGCTGATATGGGAAAGGGATGTATAAATGTATAATCACACCATATTAAGTTGATTCGCATGAGAAATTCCTCAAAGTAATGAGTGTATCAATTACAGATGATTGGATAGTCATTAAAAAAAAAAATATGACTTTTCGATTAGAAAAAAAAGAAGAAGATGATTGAATACAGCGCATGACTTATGAATGTGATGATTTCTAAGCCAGTTGGCAGTTTATTTTACCGAATACGAAATGGGCGACTTTTTTTTTTTAATGGAACACGGATATTAAAAAATTATAAGTTCATGACAATGCACTCTGCATAGACAATCAGTTATATGGCTTAACTTAAAAAAAATCATGTTATTTGTTGACATTATTTTGATTTTCTAAGTTTTTTATCGATATTATTTTTTAAAAAGTTTAATTAGTATATACATCAGAATTATACTATAATTACATAATATTCTAAAAATTTAAATATATTATTTATAAATTAAATAATTTATAAATACAAATTTTGATATGAAAAGAAGGACAAGCTTTAAGAAGAAGGGATATGATGTGAAATAATAATTTACAAGTTTTCCGTAAGTCCAAAAAAATTTGTAACTATATGAAAGAGAGAATTTACCTGTTTTTTCTAGTAGTCCCAAGAGCTAAACTTTTTGTGAGGTTGTCAAAATTTAAGCATGAAGTATAAAATCACATTAAAAATTGAGTGATAAATGTAGACCCGAGTGACATAATCATATTAATAAATTTATGATATTTCTTTTTTGTGTTGGTTTTTTTGCTTTATATGTGTTTTTTTCAACAAGACATTAATTTATTATCGGCGTGTTATACTTTTTAGCTTCTTATTTTATATATTAAATGGGTAAATTAATTTTTTAATATTTTATTTTTGTATTATATAGATATTAATACATTTTTTTTAAAAAAATTTGATATTATTATATAGGAAAGAGACTTTAAAAAAAGTATACAGAGAATGACCAATATACATACACTTGTTGACCTGATTATTAATGAGGCAGATGTGAATGAAAAGGTAGTAATATTTTTTACAGGTAGTCATAGTTTTATTTTATATATAATTGATAATATAATAACAAGTTAACAACATCAAAATTTGAACATACAACTCAGATTTTGTGTATACAACTCAAACTTGTTGCATTAAGGTGACATCAACATCAACTTGTATAGTTGTATGTATTATAATGCTTGACCACTTGTGCCTTGGGATTTAACTTGGCTAAACATAAATTGATATTGAGAAATGAGAATCATATTTTTGGTTACTGTAATTCTTAAATGATACCAACTCTATTACATTGGATTACATAATTACACAATCATAGTGCATCTAGTTTACTGTGTGAAAGTAACCACATCATAACAGGATAGAAACTTTGCAGGGGATGCCAAAGAAATGTCAAAAACTTTCCAAAGTACAAGTGTTTTTCTTTTTTGTTTTTTTTAATCAGTTATATGGTTGAAATTCATACGGATAACGTTCCTCATATGAACGGGTCATTGTTGGATCCGAGTTGAGTCGGGTATTTTAATTTTTGAGAAAAAATGCCAGATAAATTCATTTATAAGTGTAAACAAAACAGTAGCACCATTTTCTCGCTTGGTCGCAGCAGCAGCCGGAGCAGCGGCGGCGGCAGCGTCTAGGAACTCCACTCGCAATGGTAGGTTTACTTCACCGGCGTCACTCAGGCCTATCCGATCCTCAGAGACTTCATTTCTAACTTCAATTTTGAACTGAATTGCAGGTAATCGATTTGAAGGCAGGTGCTAAGTCGAAGAAGACTTACCGAACGGCGAACGGCGATGAATCCGGCGACAAACTGGACCAGCTCCTCCTCTCCTCCGCCATCTGCAACAACGAAGACTTAGGTCCTTTCATCCGCAAGGCGTTCGCCTCCGGCAAGCCGGAGACACTCCACCACCACCTCCGCCACTTCGCGCGGTCGAAAGAATCGGAGATCGAAGAGGTGTGCAAGGCTCACTACCAGGACTTCATCCTCGCCGTCGACGACCTCCGATCGCTCCTCTCCGACGTCGATTCGCTCAAGTCCTCCCTCTCCGACTCCAACTCGCGCCTCCAGTCCGTGGCGCGCCCGCTCCTCTCCTCGCTCGACGCCTTCGTCGAGACGCGGAACGTCTCGAAGAACGTGAACCTCGCGATCGACTCGGTCCGCACGTGCGTCAAGCTGATGGAGGTTTGCACACGCGCGAACCGCCACCTCGCGGATGACAACTTCTACATGGCGCTCAAGTGCGTGGACGCGATCGAGCGGGAGTACCTCGACAAAACGGCATCGTCCACGCTGAAGCGGATGCTTGAGAAGAAGATTCCAGAGATTCGGTCCTACATCGAGAGGAAGGTGAAGAAGGAGTTCGGTGACTGGTTGGTGGAGATCCGAGTTGTGAGTCGTAATTTAGGTCAATTGGCGATAGGTCAAGCCTCGTCAGCGCGGCAGAGAGAAGAGGATCTAAGAATTAAGCAGCGCCATGCGGAGGAACAGAGTAGACTCAGCGTTAGGGACTGTATTTATGCTTTGGAGGAGGAAGATGAAGACGGAATCGTCGCCGGCGGGATCGGAGAAGACGGCGGTGGAGCTGCCGGGTTTGATTTGACTCCGCTGTACAGGGCGTACCATATTCACCAGACTTTGGGGTTAGAGGATCGGTTTAAGCAGTATTATTTCGAGAATCGGAAGCTTCAGTTGACTTCTGACTTTCAGGTTTCGTCCATGACTCCTTTTCTGGAGTCACATCAAACGTTCTTTGCCCAGATTGCAGGGTTCTTTGTGGTGGAGGATCGTGTGTTGCGGACAGGAGGAGGGTTGATATCGAAAATGGAAGTTGAGAATCTTTGGGAGATTGCTGTCAGTAAAATGTGTTCTGTATTGGAGGATCAGTTCTCCAGAATGCAAACTGCTAATCATTTGTTGCTTATTAAGGATTATGTGAGTCTGTTAGGAGTAACCCTGCGGAGATATGGATACCCCATTGATGCGTTGCTTGATGTTTTGAGCAAACATAGGGATAAGTACCATGAGCTTCTTTTGTCTGACTGTAGGAAGCAGATTGCAGAGGCTGTTGCAGCTGATAAATTTGAGCAGATGTTGATGAAGAAGGAGTATGAGTATTCCATGAATGTGCTGTCTTTCCAGATACAGACATCGGATATCATACCCGCTTTTCCTTATTTGGCTCCGTTTTCCTCTACTGTGCCGGATTGTTGTCGTATTATGCGGTCTTTCATTGAGGATTCTGTGAGTTTCATGTCATATGGTGGGCAGCTTGAGTTCTATGAAGTTGTTAAGAAATATTTAGACAGGCTTTTGAGCGAGGTTTTGGATGAAGCTTTAGTGAAGCTTATCCATACTTCAATTAATGGTGTCTCTCCGGCAATGCAAATGGCTGCAAATATGGCTGTCTTGGAGCGAGCTTGTGATTTTTTCTTTCGCCATGCTGCACAGCTTTCAGGTGTTCCCTTGAGAATGGTGGAAAGAAGCAGAAGGCAGTTCCCCCTAAGAAAAGCTCGTGATGCTGCAGAAGAGATGCTATCTGGGTTACTCAAAGCCAAAGTCGATGGGTTTATGAGCTTGATTGAGAACGTAAATTGGATGTGTGATGAGGCACCTCAGAGTGGAAATGAATATGTAAATGAGGTCATAATTTATTTGGAAACTTTGGTTTCAACTGCTCAACAGATATTGCCATCTCAAGTCCTTAAGAGAGTTCTACAGGAAGTTTTTGCTCACATATCGGAGAAGATAATTGGAACTTTAGTCAGTGATTCTGTTAAGAGGTTTAATGTCAATGCTATTACAGGAATTGAAACGGACATCCGGCTCTTAGAATCATTTGCTGATAATCAGGCCTCCCTTTTCTCTGATGGGGATGTTGATGTTTTGAAATCACCACTTACCAGCTCAAAGCAAATGATTAATTTGCTACTAAGCAATCATCCAGAAAACTTCTTGAATCCGGTGATAAGGGAGAGGAGTTACAATACTTTGGACCACAAGAAAGTGATGATTGTTTCAGAAAAGTTGAGGGATCCTTCAGATCGGCTCTTTGGAACTTTCGGGAGTCGTGGGGCCAGGCAGAATCCGAAAAGAAAATCATTGGATACATTGATAAAAAGACTTAAGGATGTTAGCTGATTAAGCTTATAGCTGTATGTAAGTTACTTTCTCTTGTTTTATTTCTAGTTCCATTTTGACTATGAATTGTTTAATAGTGAGAGTTGTTAAATATATTTGGTTAAGGTCTGGCTATCACTCTCTTCCAAATGCATTTAAGATTTTCCCCAATATTTGTTTGAAATGTATAATTGTTATGCTGTTTTTTAAATTTTATTCAAATACTTTCATATCATCTTATTGTATTTATTATGAACTGTATCCCTACTGTTTGCCAAAATGTCTTTAATATGCAATACGTGTTATCTTGTTGTGAAGGTTATGTTGGCCTATAGCTTTAGCTTGCCTTTTTATTTTCTGATAGTAGCAATTGTTTGTGTTTTCTAGTCTCCTGCAAATAGTTCTTCGTTGGTATAAACCTATAGCTTTACCCTTGTAATGAGTTACATTTTTCATACTTTCTGCGTAATCATGTTGATTGTGCTGGCTTATTGGCCACTTATCTTTGTAAAGTGAAAGTCATCTGGATTAAAAATGTCTATGCAGACTAGAATAGTAGAATTCATTTGTTTTCATCTTGTTCACATGGACAAGAATGATGTGTTAATTTCGTTTGCCAGCAAATGTTCTTATATATAATATAATACGTTAGCACCAAAACTGTTGCACTTTTTGTATCTAAATTGCAATTTCATTTATCAACTTTCATATCTATAATTGAGTCTGTCTTGCTAAGGAGGAATAGAGTGGGAGTGACCGTTTTATGAGAGTGGAATTAAATTATAGATTTGAAACCCCTTTATATCCTGTGTTCTGTAGATAGCAGCACATTTTCTAACACCACTTGATTGAATTTTTTTTAAAATCACAAAATCATGAAAGAAACATTAGATAAGATGTGATATTCGATAAAACTTGTATTCTTTAATAAATTTTAATCAATAATAAGGTCAGATAAAAAAGTGTGTCGCATTGGTAATATATCTCGTTTATTAATGGATGAATGGAATGGAACATTTGATCGATTAGATTGTTTGAAACTAGATATCAATGTTGGATCCGTTTAATAGTTAGTATTTTAAAATGATGAATTAGGTTTTGAATATGTTAGGAAAGGTGTTGAAATTTGGTCTCTGACCAAGTTTTGAGCTTGACTGCTTCATCAGAAAGAGAATTAGTAGAAATAAAAAGATGAATATTTTCAGTGTCTCGACCTGAAAGTTGAGCAAAAGCGACTTCTTTTGTTTTGCCTTTGCATTATTGCTTCCATTTCGACCCCATTCTACTTTATCAAATTGTTCCTTCATGAGAAATATATTTGTAGAAATAAAAGAATAATAAAGTAATTTTTATTAGAATATACTTTTTCCTATTTAATATTCAATTTTTTCATTGAATATGAAATGAAAGTGGTTTTTAATCTTTATATTATACGTATCTAAATAATATGGCGGCAAGTTTATTATTTATTGTTCTATTTTTGCTTGTTATTACATAATCATAACACAATTGTCACAATTAAGTGTGTTTAGTTGACTGTAGAATTTGGTGATGAGTTTTCCGTGAAAAAATATTTGGATTCTTTTAAGTGTTATGATCTCACCTTTCGTTTCTGTAAATCTCAATTTAAAAATATTATAGAAAAATCTTAGAAACATTTTCTAATATACTCTCTTAAATACTATTTTTTATTTGTTGAATTTTATTGAAAATGACAAAATTTGATGGTACTCACATAATATTTAATGATGATATGTTATTTCCCAATTTTTAATAAATTTTAACTATTTAAACAGAGAATGTTATGTGTGTCAAAAAAGACGTTCCTGATACTCTTAAAATATATTATATTACGAGGATTTTTGAATGAAAAATATCTGAAAATGACATTGTAAAGAATTTTATCCCTAATGTTTTGGGACATGTGGATGAATCTCCTTTTGTAGCATTTAAAAGAATTTGCATGGGCAAAGGTCAGCTTCCAATCTGCTAGTACCACTACCATTGCCTCGGTTTGAAAGTTAACACATTATTGCTGTCATTTCAACCCCATTCTATTGTATCATATTGTTGCTTCATTTGTAGATATAAAAGAAGAAAAGTTTTATTATATAATGTATTTTGTTTCATTTCATATTCAATTTTTATACTAATATGAAATGAAAGTGATTCTTACTTATATTATGAGTATCTAAAATTCTAGATAGTATAGCAGTAACTAAGGAGGTAAAACTAAATTAGTAGATACTTACGTGTGAATTGTTGTGAATTTTATTTTCTTAATACTTAAATTTAGTATATTTATTATTTATTTACTCTATTTTGCAAACATAGGTTAATAACAATTATATCTTTAAGTCTTTTTCTCTTTTACTAAAAATTTTTGGTAACCGGAGAGAATCTGAACCATTCTATTTTACCATTTGAGTGTCATCCCCTTGAACATGCATTGGAACAACTAACATTAACAAATACTGACAACAAAAGGGAGATTGGAAGAAATCTACCAATTAGGAGTAGGTAGGTCTTGATTGAACCTCTACGGCGTCAGAAAAATAGTGAATTTTGCGACCAAATGCATTGAATTTGTTTGTATATGAGCCAATTAAAACAAAGAAATCGTTGGTGTTACGTCAGATATATTATGCAGATTCATACTAGCTTGAGAAACAGTGCAACTCCTTCCATGACAACCACTTCTTGCAAGAATGGGCTAAATGGCACATCTCTCGTAAAGACAGTTCCTTGATATATACTCCAGTCCATGCTGCTGTGAGCTCCCAGGTTCTACTGAGAAAACAGAATTTACCAGACTACATACACATCCTTCAACAAAATAAATAAGCAAAAGCTCAATAACAAATTAATAATCTATTTGCAAAGGAAAACAAGCCTATTCTGAACTGATTTAATTGCATACAGTACTAGTCAAGTTTAATTACCATTAAATATTACAATTCAATATTTTCTTGGTTTATATGTACAAACCTTAAATGTCAAATAAATTTAAGTAATAATTTTAAAAGATAAAATGCAGAAAAACTTCTGTACTATTTGTTCAATAATACTTGCATATGAGCGTATGAATCAACGTGAAGTTTAGGATTTAGAATTTAATTAACTAAAAATCTGGAATTCTAGTTCTGTTATGGAGTAAATAGTATTTAACTATTTCTATAATGAGAGAATAATTAGAATAATATAAAAAGTAAAATAAATATTTGATAAAATATATTTTTGGTCCTTAAAAAATTCTTGATACATCCTTCAAAATCTTTTTGTATTATCTTAATCTCTATTTTTAAAATATATCATTCTTTATCTATAAACTTATCTAAATCATCTTTTATCTTTAAGTAATATTTAGAGAATCAAATATACAAAATAATTATTGAAAGACCGCTTCTGAAGCTCTTCTGTGGAGTTCCACTTTTGAATCTTGTTCTGAAATATTGTGCTTAGATTTGCCGCTATACGTTCCCAATAATAACGCTAAAAACACTCGTTAAATTGCAATTGGATAGTGTTGTAGATCTGATATTTGAGTAATTGATTTTTTTCTTGGATTTGATTTGCAAAATATATTCATGATATTTATAATTTTAGTTTAATTAATATTGATCAGAACCAAATCAACATCTTTAATGTATTTCAAAATTTCCACTAAAATTTTCATATCCATTCATGTATAATGTTTTAAAGTTTAAATCTATCTTAATCTTTCTTTCTATATAATATTTATTCATATAGTCATGTTATCTATTTACACTATTTCATAATTACTCACTCACTTCTTTATATTTTCATTCTTCCATTCATCTATTATCAACGATAATGGCAGAAATACAACAACCTCGCAAAAAGTTGATTATAAAGATTTCTAGAATTCCAGAAAATTGTGAAGTGTCCTCAATGAGTTCGTTAAACCAACCATTTGAGAAAGTAAAAGATTCAACAATTCTGTCCTCAAAAGTGTGCGAGTTGAAAAATAAGAAGGGTTACTATGCGGAAGCAATATGGGTTAAGGTAAATGATAATCCATCTAAATCTTGTGGTGTAAAAAAAGAGTGTGAGGTGAAGAACAACAAAGAGGATTCACAGAGAAAGAGAAAGGTGTGGGAGATGGAGCGCTATAAGAAGATGCAGTGTTGGACAATGTTAAAGCGTTTGATGGTAGGAAGAGATGCATGGGTATTCAAGAATGACATTCTTAATTGCAAAGCTAAAAAACACCCAAAATGTTTAGAGGATATTGAGTCAAAGTTGAAGAGACACAGTTACTCAAAAACTTGTGAGTTTGCATATGATATGAGGATTGTGTTCTCTCATGCATTGGAATATCCTCCAACAAGTGTGGTTCATAAAACTGCAAGAAGGATAAGTGAGAATTTCGAGCTTAGTTGGAAAACAATGAAAAACAAGTGGATGCAGGAGCAAATTCAAGATAAATCAAGAACAACATGTATATGATTATTTATTATTGGATACTTTTGCTTGCATTTATTGATTTTAACTTTCATCAGATTCTTGATTTCTTCTATCCAATTTATGTTTGTGTTCCTTTAAGCAAAAGGCAATTGTTAAGCATATTAAATTACCTTTGCATGTTTTCAACCTAGTGAACTTTTTATTCGTTTTTTGTGTTTTTTTCCTTTTTTTTTTTCCTTAAAAGACTCGTCTTAGGAAGAACAAATGCATTATTCAAAACATCATAAATTTGCATGTGTCACCTTGTTGTGCAAATTCGGAACTAGGTTAGGAGCAATCACCTTTATTTTGGAGGATTTTTTTTTTGTGGGCAGAAAAGGGTGGGAATGGGGAATGGGTAAAAAAAAATGTTCAATCATGCAAATTAGTTAAATAAATGCTTCAAATCTTGTTAATATTTTCATGTTATTGAGAAATTTATTACAAGATGAGACTTTTGAAACATTTAAGAAATTAAAATTGCAAGAAAATGATTTTTTTTTCTCTCAAGATTGGAAATGGGTCAAACATAATAACAACCTTCTATTATTTTTAACTATTTTCTACTTTTTTGTTTTATTCTTTTGAAATAATTTTCTAATTCATAAATAAAAAAAATGAAATCAATCCTAAGAGTTATTTCTTTTGAAATAACTATTTGGTATGAATATTATTTGCAATGAACTCACTAAAAATTTAAAAAAAAAATGTATGCATTAACGTGACAATTGAACAATTAAAAAAAGTCTTCTTTCATTTTTTGAAAGTTACAGGAAAAATGAATTTTACATTGCATTCACTTTTTCTAAAGAAATTTCTTTTGAAATGGATATAAAGTCTTAAGTTTCATAAAAAAATATTAGTCCTAAAAATAAACAATTTGATGAAAATGCTGAAAATAAATTCTAATATCTTATTAAGAATCATTTAGAATTGATTACTTTTTATACATTTAGATAAATTAATTATTGCACTCCAAAGTAGATTCAAACAATTTAAAATATATGAATCTATTTTTTTATTTAGTTTTAAAAAATTAAATTCACTAGATAGAATAATTTTGAAAAAAGTCTAAACCTTGAAAAATCTTTAAAATTTGATAATTGATGAGATATTGATGAATTATATTTATTTTCAGAATTAAATGCCTTAAAAAAATTATAAGATCGAAAATATAAACCAATTAACATTCTCAATTACATAAAAGAATAAATTCTTTTTCAAATGAATATATAACTTACAAAGTAATGTTAACATTCTATATCAATTATTTTAATTGAAAAAGGTTTTTTAAAGATAAAGTTAATAAAACTTTATTTAAGATCAACAATGTTTTAACAAACATTAAATGGATGACCTTATCGGTTGAAAATAAAGTGTTAAATGAAATTAATTATATGATAATTTTATATATAATTTTACATACAAAAATCTAAAAAAAATTGACAATCCATCAAATCTTGTGGTGCAAGAAAATAGTATGAGGTGAGGAACAAGAAAGAGGGTTTAAACAAAAATAGAAAGAGAGATAAGGTGTAAATGTTGGTAATATTGAAGCGTTTGATGGTAAGAAGAAATATGTGTGTGTATATTCAAGAATGACATTTTTTATTGTGAGGCTAAAAGGAAAACAAAGTGTTTAGAAGATATTGAATTAAATTTGAAGAAACATGGTTGATCATAAACTCATCAGTTTGCAAATGATATGAAGGTTGTTCTCTCATGCATTGTAATACCTTCTAACAAATGAGATTTCACAAAACTGCAAGATGAATCAATGAAGGTTTCAATCGGTTGGAAAATAATGAAGAACAAGTGAATATCTCAACAAATTCAAGACAAATCAAGAACAAGATGCATATGATCAATAGGTCATTCCAAGAAAGCAACAATTAGGACATTTATTTCTATAATTTTTTATTCTTAATCCGCTACTTATTTGCCATAATACATTATTATTAATTTAATTCTTTGTCATGTTTTATTATGTTTCTGTTGTTTTATATTAGCATTGTAATTTTTTTACCATTATCTTATATATATAATCATTTTAAAATATTTTTTATTTTATTTTATTTTCAAATTTAAGATAATATTATTTTATTCAATTATACCCTACATTTTTATTCAACCTTTAATTAATTTATGCATATATATATATATATATTGAAAATAAAAATAAAATATAAAATTTGATAACTATTTTATTAGGAACAAGAAAATTAATTTATTTCTTAGTTTTATGAAAAAGATCTTAAAAGGGAGGGGAAACAACAAAAATATAAAAATGTTTCTTTGTTTCACTAACTCCGGTTCGATTAGAAGTAAAATGAAGTGTGCAAAGTTATATATGTAAAGAAATGAGAGAGAAATACGCTTTTCCTTGTTCGTTAGCAAATAAAGTAGCAATGAAAACATTATTAATTTAGTGGGTCTTACATGTTCCACTTTTCCCTCAAAATAAGCATGAAAAAGAAGGAAATGCAAAAAATTTGAAAGTTTGATTAGTTTGGTTTATTTTTTAGTTTTTGAAAATAGTTTTAAAAAATAATTTTTAAGAATTTTTTTTGAAATGAGAAAAAAAACTTGTTTGAAAAGTGTTATTTGAAAACTATTTTGAATATGTGAAAATAAAAAAACTTGTTCATATTTATGAAAATGTTATCAATGAAAAGCAAAAAAACAACTTATTCTCCTTGTATTTTGAGTTTTATAAAATTGAAAAACAAAATTATTTACAATTGTTTCCTTTTTCTAGTTTTTAAAAACTAAAAAATTGAAATTATTTTTGAATGAATTTAGTTTTTAAATACTAAAATATTGAAAGCCAAACAAACACTACTGCTTCCCATTATTTTTGTTTATAAAAGGAAAGTTATAAATATATAAGCATATAATGTTTTAATTATAATAACTTTAATTTATAATTTTCTATCCTTTTCATACCACTTTCCATACAATCCAAAAATTTCAATTTTCATTATATTTCATTTCTCTTTCTTTTGTTTTCTCACATTTTTTCCTTTTTGTCCTTGTAACCCAATATTTTTTTATTCTTGTACAAAAGGGCTAAGAGTCCAAACTCAAACTAGAAAGTTACAAAAAAACTAACAAATGCAATGTTAGCTAACAAGGGAGGGAATTTAAAAGTCACACTTTATGGGGAACATGCACAGCTAGAGGCAATGTAAGGTTGTGCTTGGTGAGTACATTAATCATTTGATTGATTTAGTTTTGTTTTTAGTTTTTTAAAATAGTTTTTAAGAATAGTTTTTAATTTTTTTTAAAAGAAAAGAAAAAAAAGTGTTTGTAAGTGTTATGTGAAAACTTTTTTAAAAATGTAAAAATAAAAAAAATTATTCATATTTAATGAAATTCTATTAATGAAAAACAAAAAATATATTATCATTGTATTTTAAATTTTCAAAACACAATAGAAAATAAAAAAAAAACTACTTGTAACTATTCATGTCTTTTAGTTTTTAAAAACTAAAAACTAGAACCGTTTTTAGAAACTGTTTTAAAAAAACATTAACCAAGCAAGTTTTTTAGTTTTTAATTACTAAAATATTGAAAATAATTTTATAAAATTGTTCTTGAACAGACACTTAATGTCTTCTTATAATTTATAAGTTTAATTAATATACTCTAACAGTGTATTACACTTGTTCCATCATAAATCTTCATTTATATTACTTTTAAAATTTTAATTTATTAAATTAACAAATCTATTATAAATAAAGTGTTGTAATTGAATATTAGTGTAAAAATTTTTATATTAACCGTACATATTAATTAAAATCATAATTTGTTGTGTTGTTTGGGCAAAAGTTATTCTTATCCTTAGGAAGGATATTATTGGTTTAAATTTTTTTTTTGAGAAGCAGATAAATTCAACGAACAAAGAAAATTTAAGCTCGACCTACCTTAACCTATCTAATAAATGAGTTAGCTCAACCCAGCTCACCAATCTTTTATGGTTAAAAAAGTAAGCTCAGCGCGGCTCACCACAAGTTGGTGGTTAAACAGGTCGGCCCACCAACCCACTTATAATTAAAAAAAATATTTTTCAGGAAATTTTTTAAACTATTTTTAAAAATATTAAAATTTAAATAATTTTATAATAGAATTAATTTTAAATTTAATGAGTTTAAAAATTAAAAAAAAATTACTTAAATGATATTTTCTACTAAAAATCTACATTTACACCGTGTTAAATATTAGTTTTAAAATATAAAATATTAATTAAATGATACAAATAAACTAAAAAATATATTTTAATGGAATATAGGTTAAGTAAGTAACATAATAATTTAAAACTTAAAAATAAAATAAAAAAATCATATTAATATAATAATAAAAATAAAGTTTAGGTAGGTTGGTAGGTCAACCTGGCTCACCACGGATGAATCAGGTTGTAAGTGAGTCAACTCGTATATATAATACAATAAGCTCACCCTTTTTTTTTAACCCGATCCGACCCGGACCCGTGGTGGGTCGGGCCAACCCATAAATCCGGACCCGTTTGGACAGCTCTATCATCAAGGATGGAACTAGAATAATTTATTATGGGGGCAAAATTTATAATATGATAAGCTAGAAATAACTACATTTTTCTATTAATAATGGTCTAATTTTTATTTTAATAAAAAATATAAATCACCATATTATATTACTAGTTTTCACTGTTAAAAATAATTTTCTTAAAGATTATTTTATAAGATAATGAATGTGACATTTTATCTTTCTTTTATGTACTTCAAAATTCTGACTAAACCAGAATTAAAATTAAAATAGAATCAAATCAA